>OX453312.1:3225325-4616325 GCA_949710035.1 Crambus lathoniellus
TCTTGGCATTCGGATGTCAGGGAAAAAGGGATCTAGTTGAAAACCAGCGTCAGTTTTTAAACACTGACATTATGCTGAACTAGATCCGTTTTGGTATAGTCGTGGGACTATCCTTATTTTTTTTTATATTGTCTTTAGTTTTTTTTAGTTTGTGTTATTTTCATCTAAGAAGTTGTCTGTTTTTTTTTATAATTTGTCCCTCGGCTGTGCTGAATAAATGTTTTTGATTTTGATTGATTTGATTTGATCCACGGAAAGAAGCCCGGGTCAACCCGGGACAAGCATATCGACCCTCGATCCATTTAGATTTGGAAATCAGGGATTAAGGGGGTGCGATTGCACGCGCTAAAATAGGGAAACGGCGGGGAGATGGAAAAAAATTGGCGCGAACGAAATTTCGGATTGGGTGAAAGTGGGACCCCCTGAGTTTTGGCGCGAAAAAAAACTGACACCGGGGATGGACAGCTGGGGGTGTGTAGGTGAGGTTCTGTGAGTTTGGGGGTGGTTGGGTTAACAGTTATTAATACCACATAATGACCTGACTGATATCACAAAATGACCAATCACAAGATAACTGAAGTATCACTGCATTACCCGACATCATGATGTATTTATTTAAACACATTTCATCATGAACAATATAGATTACTTATAGATATTTATAATCAAATGCTACTGCTATCAGAAAGAATGCTATCAGAAAAGCTACATACGGAGCTTTGAATTTGCCAAATGATTTGTTGAAAGACTAAAATTCTGTGGCCAAATAACCAAACTATCACCGATTTGCCAAGTTTTGCCCTAGGTAGCATGCTGAAACACATAAAGACAGCGAAACACCGTACCGCTAGAGAATGGAACTCCTTGCCTGAATCTGTTTCCCGATAGGTACAATCTGTGGGCCCCTAATATGCGAGTGAACCGGTAACTTCTAAGAGCACGATTCATCGTAGATTGTATTATCGTGTCATGATTTTAGAAGGTTTTTCTTATTTTTTAATAGCAACACTGGTGATGCCGTCTCTTGCCGCCATCTTGTTAAATTTAATAGGCTAATCTGTGGTAAAATTGGTGGGGGTAGCTAGGCTTGAGCCCGATTAACGAGCAAAGAGAGGTCTTTCTTCAAACTAGCCTCGAGGGGATAAGTTCACTAAGACGTCGACTGTATCTATATTGTTATACCTGTACTATGCCTGTACCTGTAAGTTGGATCAATAATTATATGAGTGTTATCTGGAGTCTGCGTTTTCTTCATATTTCAGAAGCGGTAAAGTACCCACACAAGTTTATTTCTAAACCTGATAATAAGAATAATTTGCTTATTCTGTGCTATAGTAATGCCAAACGAGTTATTTTATTCTCTTCACGCAGAGAAAGGATAAATATTCCAGATTCCATGTTAATGCGTATTTTTTTTTATCTAAATGACATTTTAAATACCTTTGCGGTGGATTGTGTTTTGTACATGGTCGGGGCTACTCTCCGACGGAACGGACATAAACTAAATCGCATTTGTGTTTTAATTGATTGTGTTCGTATACGGTCGGGGCTACCCTCCGACTATACTAACATAATTTAAAAAGTCTATATGCGTAGCTTAGTACTAAGATTTTACTAATTCGTGTTCGGGGCTACTCTCCGATCGTGTTAGTTAAATCTAAAGCGTTAAAATTGGAATATTTGTGTGGCGGATTGTGTTCCGTACATGGTCGGGGCTACTCTCCGACGGAACGGACATAAACTAGATCACACTTTTATTTGAATTGATTAATTGTGTTCGTGTACGGTCGGGGCTACCCTCCGATTATACTTACATAATTTTAAACGCGGGTATGTAGTAGATATTTTCGTATGGCACGATCATAGCGTACCATGAATCTGGCATAATATCTTGATTGTTGTTGTTTAATTTACATGATGCATTAAATGTGGATTGTACAGAATTAATGGAGATTGGCATTATTATATTATTAGAGTACTTGCTGTTTATATTGTTTATAATCTTACACATGGAGCTAGGACTGGCAGTTTTGGCTGTGTACCTACATGTAATGTTTTAAGTAATTAGTGCTAGCACTAATTGGAGCTAGTTTTGATAGCCTTTACTGTTGCACAGAGTAAAATCACTAATGGCTACTAAATCTTGCATACAATCCATGTTTTAACGTGGTATCTAATACCAACAGTGAATAAAAGAAAACTATAAGTTATGAAGCTAGTAAGAAGTAGTAAAGAGTAAGAATAATTTATGATTGGTTGCTTACATTTCATTTATCTTAATATTATTAAAATTAATTATTAGCAATTTTCCTTTGTTTTTAATGTATTGAGCGAACGTATTGTTCTCTGGGTTGAGTGAGTCGTGTATGCTTACTGGTTACCTACGTTACCTGGTAAGATTGGTTTAATAGGTACGTATTACTTACTTACAATTGAATTCTGGCTTTCTATTTATTGATATATTAATTAATAGGTACAAATTTTGTGGATTCAATTAATATGAACACCGTGAATAGCAATATAAATTGCTTGAACTATGAATATGAGTTTAAATACGAATATTTTAATATGGTATCTTTAAATATTTAAATATGAAAGTCTTTATGTGAATTGGGATATCTCTAATGTGAATATTTTTAATTTTTAATGATGAGCGAACAAATATAAGGTGTTCACTGGGTTGAGTGAGCAAGCTATGCATGCTCACTGGTTACAAAAGATACATTGAATTTGTTTGTTGAAATGCATTAAAATTGAATTTGATATTAGGGGGCGATGTATGTATGTTGCATACACTCGTCGGATATTAGAGGGCGATGTATGTATGTTGCATACACTCGTCGGATATTAGGGGACGATGTATGTTTGTGGCATGCACTCGTCGGAATTAAGGGGGCGGTATATGTTTGTGGCATACACTCGCCGGATTTTAGAGTACGAACGATGTATGTTGGTGGCATACATTCGTCTGAATATGTTTAAATGTTAAGTGAGTACGTTTCTCACAGGCTGGTTAAATGAGTACCTACTTATATTTCATACTGGTTTACTACCCGTATGGCCACTTTTAAGATTATTAGATTTAAATGAAACTACAACAGAACAAAGATAATTTCAAACGTTTTATTCTTGTTTTTACAATACTCATTTTACATTTTTGCACTAGATAAGTAGCTCTAAAAGAAATGGTTTTTGTAAATAATAAAGGATGTAGGTAGCTACTGTAGCTAGTGAACAGTATAAATCATGAATTTTCCTGAAGGGCATATTGTGTTGATAACCTAATGATTTTATTATAGAATGACACGGAACGATCTTTTGCCGATGAATAATGTATACATTCCAAGGTAAATAGCATCTGAGGACGAATACGGCCCGCGCCACCTGGTGCGCCGCTTGGTAGGCCTCCAGGGTGACGTGGCCGACCCAGGGGAGTCTTGAGCGAAGGAGGAATACCCTTTCTTCGTAGCTGAATCTGGTCAGAGGATTTGAGATGATGCAGAGCGTTTTGTTTATGGGAAAGTATTGAAGTTGTTTTGATTAAAATGTTTCATGTTTATTTATTTGCATATCGAATAAAGCTATTTAAGATTTAATTTTCATTTCGCATAACCGACTAAATTGATTGTAACACCCCCTTAAATAAAGTTTGTAAAGGTCTACCTAAAACAAAACAAAACTATAAAAACTTATCTTTTCATAGAATCATTTAGACGTTATCAAAATACCCTTAGGGAAGAATGAAAAGCCTTTTAAATCTACAGTTGCCTACGTGCTTGACATTGAGTATCTAGTAGGTACCACAGCTGTAGCAGTAGATACCTTTAAAGTATTATTGTCAATATGCGCTCTAATGATCGCAACATAGTACCTACTTACTTATAAGGATATTTATATACTAAATTATGTTTGCATCATTTCTTTTTCCTTGCATAATAAGTATCCACATGCTCCACAATTTGAGTAGGGGTTATTGTCTTACCTAGTTAAGATTTTTATAATTACCTTAGTTTCCATTTATACGAAATCCATACCATATCTTGATTCTCATGAGTGGTCAATATCCATGAGCTAGGTTTGTTTTTCTATGCCTAGGTCTATGCCCAGGTGACCTTTACGCAGAACTGGATGTATTTCTGATCTTGATAAGATTGGACATGATGACGATTCACTTTTGAATAAGAGCACACTATTAAAGTCGCGAATTTAGTATTCCAAGATTGCGATTGGGTAATACTTTTATAAACTGTGATCTGTGTCACTTAGATTGTTATAGACCTTTTAACTATGGAAACAATATTAGTTTCTGGTATAAGCTTAACAACCTCCATAGCAGTGTTGTAGATACGGTGTACGTACGCATAGGTTTTCGGGGTGCCGCTGTCTCTGAGGTACCTACCGGGTTCGATTCCCTGTCGGGTGAATGTTTAAAGCGGACTTTTCAACATTCTGCCCGATTGTATGTGGTAATCCCCGTCGTTGTTCCCAAATGCCATAACACAAGTGCTTGAGTTACTTAGTTCGGGATGGAAGCAATGTAGGTATGCAAAGATATCCAAAATTTACTATTTCCTATTACTAATTTTATTTTTTGTAGCTTTGTTCAAGTGGACATTTCGTCTATTATTTTTGTTATATGTAGCTTAATTTAAAAGAATTCACTATGCTTGACTTTTTAAATTTGAGTTTAGTGGCAAACTTAAATCTCAAATTTAATTTAAATTCAAACTAAATTGTGGATGAGTGCTAGAGAAAGTTTATCAGGAACATACTTTTCTGAGTCTTCTACATAATTAGACAATAAGACTGATTAGAAATCATCATTCTTTACATTTTTCCGGGAACGTCGAAGATTCTTTGTCTAAGTACCTAGTTTGATAGATACATAGATTAATTCTTTATTTGTACACAATATTAGGAAATGAACAATCACACACGAAATAATAATAATAATACAAAGATAACAAATTGTAAACCAAATGGTGGCCTTATCGTCTTACTGCGGTTTCTTCCGGGCAACTCAGTTTTGGTTTAGACAGATGGAAAATTTTACAGCCAAAATCACTAGAAGCTATTTTGCTATTTGTGCGTACTGCGTAGTGTTCTAGATCTCTCTTAATGATTTAGATGCAAGTCAAAAGCAGAGATACTTAGTTGCTTAGACAGCACTGCAAGAAGCATTCACTGATATCTATTCTAGTTGTTTTCATTAACATAGTGATGAAATGATGTTTCTAATGCAAAAACATGTAAACAGTCCATAGTGCATTTAAGTAGATCGTGTTTATTACACTGTTAAGTTGTAACTGATGTTTTCCTAATTAAGCAAAATAAAGTAAAACGATTATTGCTCAATCACACCTCTCAATTTATTAAAATGTTCTATACAGCTTCATGCAAACATTTTTAATTCATGTTTTAAACTTGTTCTAACAAATAAAGCCACAAGTAACCACTGCTGTAGCATACCAAGTTAGTTTTGCCGTGTCTTTGTTGTTATTGGCGGTATGATTTAAAATTAGTTTTTGAGGATTTTAATACTACCGTCCTAGTGTACGTATTGACAAAATATGATTTCAAATTATGTGAATCTAATTTATTGTTATTTTAATGAGCATTAATATCTTTATTAAACCAAAAATCAAGTAGATCTGTCAAATTTACCGTCTCATTTGGTAGGCTCGTGATACTAAAATTCTTAGCAGTTTACCATTCTCACGGACCTTTGAAGTTCCTTCACATATTCTGTAGTAATCATTTCCATATTTTTTTAGATCTGGGTGCCTACCATCAACTTTATGACAGCGATTCAAAAATAGCGCGATTCAGAATAGGTTCCTAAAATGAATCGCTTTCTTTCGTACTCTGACCTTCTAAAAACTGGATCGCAAATGAATTGCTAAATGTTAATGACCGAACGATTTGTGTCCTTTTTCTTCTACCTGTCTCTTTCACTCGATTCTGTCATGCCCGGAGAGTGAGAGGGACGGGTATAACCTGCAGGTGACATGTTAAATCGACCGGGTTATAAGTCAAATAAGAGTTTCTGACAGCTTAGCGGCTGTGAAATGTCATTGATCGATCACTGAATCGCTGTCATTGATATTAAGCTGTCGTGGTACGAATAAGCGAAGCAGATCAGTTTAGGTTCCTAAACAAAACCGTAATAAGAGTTGATGGTAAGCACCCTGGTCAGTTGAACATTTGTTTCTACTATGGTTGAAGGTACTGTGGTATCATATTGTTAGGATATGATACCTCCTTGCATTGTCTATGGTTGATTTATGTTTAAATCAGTATTCAAAATATCGAATGGATTGTCATTACCTACGCGAGTGGTTTGTGGGAGTCCAGACGATTCCGCGGTCGCGTGTTGTAGTAGATATAGAATATATCGGCCATGGTGCCGCAGTAAAGATTTATATTGAAATAACTTGGATTGTTGTGATACAATAATGATGGATATGAATTGCGATGTAGTGAACTGTATAGTAATTTTTTCATTAAACAATTTTTAAACCGTACCTAAAATAGCAGATAAAAGACATTCCAAGCGGCTTGCCAGAACACCACCAGAATACTCAACTAGTGATCTAGATAAGTTACTGGCAAGCACATCCAGGGCTAAGAAAAAGGTAAAGAAAATTGATAAATTAATTGTGATACACTCTGATCCAGAAGTCAGCAGAATGGCACTCGTTTACAAATTTGATGATGGCGTTACTTCATCTACATTCAAAGGCGACTCGTTCTACGAAATGAGAAAAGATGACCAATTTCTTACTGACCCAACCGTTCTTGAAGGCATTTTGTGTCAAGGTAAAAAAATACGAGCTCAGCTAAAGACCATACAGCCTGGGCAAGCTTTGACAATTGGCACTGCTCTGATTGATCGCAATACACCATTAACTATACGCAAGGGCGGTCAGGATATAGAAATCAGAGACCAGGAGTATACATTAAATAGACTGACTGGAATGTGTGCTGCCTATGCTGCTCAACAAGAATCTAGCTTCACCCCTAAGTGTGCCATGGCTATATCTCTGGGTCTAGATGCGTCTAGGGATCGTATCCTCTACTATTCGGCAGCACCTGGCGCTGAGCATTTCACAGGGGTTTTTGGGTTCAAGCCACTTTTATGCGCCATAAAACAGATGCAGAATGGTAAGGTTCAAAAAGAAAACATTGCCAGAATTGCTGCAATTAAAAATGACAAAGGTGTGAGCATGGGTGCACACATGGCTTCATCTAGGACACATCTTCCTGCGCTACTGCAAAAATTTGGCACAAGCGGTACTAGAGGAATGGTGGAGCTGGAGAAAGCCCTGAATGCCATAAAGAATCTTTAGATTTACAATCAACTTGATTCAAGGAGCAGACAGGCATGAAGTTGATCCTAAATGGAGATTCAGGGTGCAACTTTAATTATATAATAGTTTAATCATTTTAAAAAAAGAAAAAAACAAAAAAACATATTTTTATAAGTTTAGGATAAGTAATTTGTTGGAGATATTAGCCGCTCGTGCTGGGAACGCAATTACAGAACAGTTGTTCATACAACAATTCCTGCGGACAACCGACGTTGTCACACGCAGCAAATTGATGTCGCAAATCTACGTCGACAAAACGCATTTAAAAAAAGTAGTGAGACAGTTGTATAACCTTGAGTGCTTCGAGGAATGTGCCCCTAATATGTGTGATTCTAGCAGTGGTGATAAATCTAATCAATGTGTTTATTTTGTGCCGGAGTTAGAGAATGTGCCAACTCCCAATCAATGTGCCTCTCGCACGCCAAACGAAAAACCCCATGATTTGTATGATGCAAGTGAATTGAATGATTTTAGAGCTCAAGCCCCGATGATGCCCATCACGACATCATCTTGGAGGACGACTGAGACGTCCCCACAATCTAATAATAATATTATTGTAAGTAGAGAAGAGGATTGTATGCAGCTGACGTTGGTGCAGGACAATCACAACACAAGTAAGCGTACGCCGTTTTTATCTATTGAGTGTCGTGGTCAGAAAATAGACGCCTTGGTGGACACCGGTGCGAGTGTGTCGGTAATATCACAGACGGTAGTAGACAGTCTAGGTCTCAGTGTGGACATGGTGAACGCTGAACTACGAAATGTGAGTGGTGGAAAACTTTCAATAGTAGGGAAAACTAATGTATGTTTCTTGATAGATAACGTGTTGTTTACACAGCGATTCGTTGTTGTAAGGGACATTGTACCAAACATAGTGTTGGGTTGTGATTTTCTTAGCAAGAATAGCATAATTATGAATTTTGAAAATTTTTGTATAATTTACAAAAAATTTAATTTTGAATTTAATGTTGACATGAATTTTATGTTGACATCGATTGACATTGATGACAATGAGTCACAACAGTCACAAGTGATAGATGTCTCGAATGACGGATGTCAAAGTAATTTTCGAAAAAGTAATATGTCAGAAAAAAGTTCCCATGTCATTCCTAGATTAAAAAGTTTTTTTATGAATAAAAATAGGAATGACAGTAAAATGAAGAAAGGCGCGAAAAAGTTTGAAAAGTCAAATATGAATAGGATTTCGAAATCCAATATGAGTTCGTTATGTAGTATTAGTTCGTTACGAAATAAGAAACGATTTAAATTTGTAACATATAAAATTAAATGTAAAAATAAATTTTCTTTTATAGATTCATTTTATAATAGGGATAGAAATAGGATAGGATTTTAGGATGTTTTATAATAGTGATTGTTAGATAGTTGAAATGTATAATTGTGTGATTTGTATTAATATGTGTTTCTTTTTCATGTACGGAAATACTGCACCTGAAGCCCACGAAGTGTCCTGTGGTCCATTTATGATGTACTTATTTAATTTTTTTTTTTAATGTTTAATTTAATAAAACAATTATTTTTTTGCATTTTTACTAATTAGTGGACATCGTGTCGTGTCTCTTTACCTTCATGGGATAGGGCAGGAGGATGACCTATTATCTAATTAGGTGTGAGAATCCTCTGACCTTAACTTATGTTGATATTGACATCACGTTTCGTTAATGATCTGGACCACAAAAGTAAGTGTTTCATTTTATTTCCGTTTTAGTTAGTTTGTAAGTTTTTTCGATGTCACTTAAGGAACGAGGTGACGTCAACATTTGTTGGTGAGGGGGGGAGGAAACCCTGATGGTCCAATAAGGACCAGGGTCATATCCTGTTTGTTGCAGGATCCCTCTAACCCTGACTGGCAATGTTGTCGACACCACGCTACATAAACTGTGGTGGCCCCTAGTAGACAGTCTGCTTGAGGTTACCACAGGTTTATGAAGTTCTAAGCTTGTTGTCGGGCACCTTTTGAGATGAGGGTTATTTTTGGGTAATTTCGTAGTCAATATATTATTGGTGCTTGTCCGACATGTTTGATCTTGGAATTTCGACTTAGTTAATGCTTAAATGAGCTAGGGTTAGCTTTGATTGTAACTACATATGATGTATTAAGGTTAGGTTTAAGGCTGGGCAGACCTTTTCCCTTGGTTTTGGTATGTCAAGCCAATGCAATGGTTGGTTTGTTTTGATTTCAAGAAATTAATAATTATATCGACCATTGTCCTGGCTGTCCGTTAGTGAGGACCAGTCTTATTGATGTGATATCGTTCCAAGGTAGGCAGGGCCTTCGCTTTAGGGTAATCCATGTAGGAAAAAACATTTCTTTAGTAAGAAAGGTTTTTTTTGTTGCGGCGGCGGCATGTGGTATCATATTGTTAGGATATGATACCTCCTTGCATTGTCTATGGTTGATTTATGTTTAAATCAGTATTCAAAATATCGAATGGATTGTCATTACCTACGCGAGTGGTTTGTGGGAGTCCAGACGATTCCGCGGTCGCGTGTTGTAGTAGATATAGAATATATCGGCCATGGTGCCGCAGTAAAGATTTATATCGAAATTACATTTATTATTTAATAGAATCCCACGTAGGGCTTCTTAGTACTAAGTACCTTACCTACTAATGTTTATAAAAGAATATGAGAATTCATATACTTACATTTATTTCTATTGAATTCATTATCAGATACATCTATTTCTTTTGAATGATTAATAAAATTGATTTGGTTACTATGTGTGTTGTGAGTTTACTGCTTTCAGATGCCAATTGTAGCATCCAGTAGGTACTTATCATGAGCTAGCATCGAGTTAATATAATAATGAGGATCCCGCTACCCTTGAACGTACGAACCAACACAGCATACAAACTGCTGGAGGCAGCAGAGTGTACGTGCTGTGGTAATGCGAGGAGATAATATGATACTGAAGGTGCAGATGACAGAGTGATCGTTGTTGTGATGATGATCATCGTGGCCGTGGTTGTAAGTCGGATATTGAGACGAGTGGATCGCTGATACTGAAGTTGACTTATATTGAAGTATATATTATCATGTCATGTATCTTATCTCATTTTACTAATATTATGATTGCAAAAGCTTGTATGATTGTTCCCCAATCACGGCTATCGGCTGGACGGATCTTTGAAATCTTTTGTCTGTGGAATAATAGCATATCGGCTTCTTTTGACCCCGGGAGGATATTTTATTCCCACGGGAAGTCATCGTGTAGTTAATTCATTTGGGCGAAAAGCTGTTCATGATTTTACTTGTCCTATTTCTATCCATGGTAATATACTTCTTCATTTCCCAATTATAATTATTAAATCTATTTACACTAATATTATTCATAGTAATATGAATATTTGTTGATAAGAATGCGGGTCATGCTCGTATGAGGATACCTTGTAGACATCTTTAAGTTTTGATATTAAATTGCGAACTTGTTTAAAATCATTAACTTATTCATTAGAAATGATAATAATATGATCTTTTGATTTTCATGTACGGAGTGGAACCATGTATTGTACTATTCTAACAGAGGCAGAGAATAGATGCATTTAAGATTTGGTGCTGGAGAAGAATGCTCTGGAAACCTTGGACAACTGGTTGACAAGTTGAAAAAGCAAATTGTTGCTGTGACAGTTCAAATTGTACCTGCGGCATCTTCATTATTAGTGTAACTTCCTTGTAAGAATATTTAAATTAATCGGTAATAATGCCTATTACGAACATGCCTTTAAATAATTCCTTTAGTTGTCCTAATTCATATCTTGATTTAATACAAACTGTGCACTATGGTAAATACGTATCTATAACTTGGTTTGTTACTCATATCTGGGTAAAAATTGGTAACTGTGCAGAGGCCTACAGTTGTTTTTGTAAGGACTAAACTAGGTCAAACTTAGCGATAGTTAAATTCATCTAATATTAGGTCTTTAATCCTTTCATGACTCGTAGTTGCTTTTTCCACTATTTGAGTGAAGTGATAAGGGTGTGTAGTTATCAGGTTAAAGTTAAATTCTGTACCTACCTATTCCTAATGTAACATTCTTAGGGATTTTGCTTCTGACACCATCTAATATTCTTGAATGTAGCTCCTGACAATGCATTGATGTAAACTAGTACCAAGCTAATCCATTTTTCTTTTATGACCCATAACTAATGCTTATAGATTATAACCAGACTTTACTATAATCGTTCCATATACTTACTTACACATGATTATATAACAAGTATAGTTTCAAAATAAGTTTTCTAAGTAATAATAGTCGCTTGTTAACGAATGTCATGATTATGTTAATTTATACATTGATTCAAATAGTTTTAGATTAGTTTGTCATTGATAATTTATTTTATTTGATTATGTATTACTTAACGATTTACTAAAACAATATTTTCACGATAATATCTATATTCTAAACAAGTCATCGGCTTCCTTAAAAGTTTAATATTGAGCATTGTGTAATATAATGTATTTGTTTCAATTATGTTTTAAGTTTTAACTTAAGGTTTTTATCACTATAAGATTAACCTAAATAGGTACATAGTTGTAAGACTTTACTATTGAGAATAGCTGTGTATCAGTATATTAGCTGTATACTTACCTAATTAATTGATTCTAAATAATTTTTATATGTGCGTCGGGAGACAGCACGTTATCAGATGGCCGAATGTCATGATTTTAGGTTTTTCTTATTTTTTAATAGCAACACTGGTGATGCCGTCTCTTGCCGCCATCTTGTTAAATTTAATAGGCTAATCTGTGGTAAAATTGGTGGGGGTAGCTAGGCTTGAGCCCGATTAACGAGCAAAGAGAGGTCTTTCTTCAAACTAGCCTCGAGGGGATAAGTTCACTAAGACGTCGACTGTATCTATATTGTTATACCTGTACTATGCCTGTACCTGTAAGTTGGATCAATAATTATATGAGTGTTATCTGGAGTCTGCGTTTTCTTCATATTTCAGAAGCGGTAAAGTACCCACACAAGTTTATTTCTAAACCTGATAATAAGAATAATTTGCTTATTCTGTGCTATAGTAATGCCAAACGAGTTATTTTATTCTCTTCACGCAGAGAAAGGATAAATATTCCAGATTCCATGTTAATGCGTATTTTTTTTTATCTAAATGACATTTTAAATACCTTTGCGGTGGATTGTGTTTTGTACATGGTCGGGGCTACTCTCCGACGGAACGGACATAAACTAAATCGCATTTGTGTTTTAATTGATTGTGTTCGTATACGGTCGGGGCTACCCTCCGACTATACTAACATAATTTAAAAAGTCTATATGCGTAGCTTAGTACTAAGATTTTACTAATTCGTGTTCGGGGCTACTCTCCGATCGTGTTAGTTAAATCTAAAGCGTTAAAATTGGAATATTTGTGTGGCGGATTGTGTTCCGTACATGGTCGGGGCTACTCTCCGACGGAACGGACATAAACTAGATCACACTTTTATTTGAATTGATTAATTGTGTTCGTGTACGGTCGGGGCTACCCTCCGATTATACTTACATAATTTTAAACGCGGGTATGTAGTAGATATTTTCGTATGGCACGATCATAGCGTACCATGAATCTGGCATAATATCTTGATTGTTGTTGTTTAATTTACATGATGCATTAAATGTGGATTGTACAGAATTAATGGAGATTGGCATTATTATATTATTAGAGTACTTGCTGTTTATATTGTTTATAATCTTACACATGGAGCTAGGACTGGCAGTTTTGGCTGTGTACCTACATGTAATGTTTTAAGTAATTAGTGCTAGCACTAATTGGAGCTAGTTTTGATAGCCTTTACTGTTGCACAGAGTAAAATCACTAATGGCTACTAAATCTTGCATACAATCCATGTTTTAACGTGGTATCTAATACCAACAGTGAATAAAAGAAAACTATAAGTTATGAAGCTAGTAAGAAGTAGTAAAGAGTAAGAATAATTTATGATTGGTTGCTTACATTTCATTTATCTTAATATTATTAAAATTAATTATTAGCAATTTTCCTTTGTTTTTAATGTATTGAGCGAACGTATTGTTCTCTGGGTTGAGTGAGTCGTGTATGCTTACTGGTTACCTACGTTACCTGGTAAGATTGGTTTAATAGGTACGTATTACTTACTTACAATTGAATTCTGGCTTTCTATTTATTGATATATTAATTAATAGGTACAAATTTTGTGGATTCAATTAATATGAACACCGTGAATAGCAATATAAATTGCTTGAACTATGAATATGAGTTTAAATACGAATATTTTAATATGGTATCTTTAAATATTTAAATATGAAAGTCTTTATGTGAATTGGGATATCTCTAATGTGAATATTTTTAATTTTTAATGATGAGCGAACAAATATAAGGTGTTCACTGGGTTGAGTGAGCAAGCTATGCATGCTCACTGGTTACAAAAGATACATTGAATTTGTTTGTTGAAATGCATTAAAATTGAATTTGATATTAGGGGGCGATGTATGTATGTTGCATACACTCGTCGGATATTAGAGGGCGATGTATGTATGTTGCATACACTCGTCGGATATTAGGGGACGATGTATGTTTGTGGCATGCACTCGTCGGAATTAAGGGGGCGGTATATGTTTGTGGCATACACTCGCCGGATTTTAGAGTACGAACGATGTATGTTGGTGGCATACATTCGTCTGAATATGTTTAAATGTTAAGTGAGTACGTTTCTCACAGGCTGGTTAAATGAGTACCTACTTATATTTCATACTGGTTTACTACCCGTATGGCCACTTTTAAGATTATTAGATTTAAATGAAACTACAACAGAACAAAGATAATTTCAAACGTTTTATTCTTGTTTTTACAATACTCATTTTACATTTTTGCACTAGATAAGTAGCTCTAAAAGAAATGGTTTTTGTAAATAATAAAGGATGTAGGTAGCTACTGTAGCTAGTGAACAGTATAAATCATGAATTTTCCTGAAGGGCATATTGTGTTGATAACCTAATGATTTTATTATAGAATGACACGGAACGATCTTTTGCCGATGAATAATGTATACATTCCAAGGTAAATAGCATCTGAGGACGAATACGGCCCGCGCCACCTGGTGCGCCGCTTGGTAGGCCTCCAGGGTGACGTGGCCGACCCAGGGGAGTCTTGAGCGAAGGAGGAATACCCTTTCTTCGTAGCTGAATCTGGTCAGAGGATTTGAGATGATGCAGAGCGTTTTGTTTATGGGAAAGTATTGAAGTTGTTTTGATTAAAATGTTTCATGTTTATTTATTTGCATATCGAATAAAGCTATTTAAGATTTAATTTTCATTTCGCATAACCGACTAAATTGATTGTAACACCCCCTTAAATAAAGTTTGTAAAGGTCTACCTAAAACAAAACAAAACTATAAAAACTTATCTTTTCATAGAATCATTTAGACGTTATCAAAATACCCTTAGGGAAGAATGAAAAGCCTTTTAAATCTACAGTTGCCTACGTGCTTGACATTGAGTATCTAGTAGGTACCACAGCTGTAGCAGTAGATACCTTTAAAGTATTATTGTCAATATGCGCTCTAATGATCGCAACATAGTACCTACTTACTTATAAGGATATTTATATACTAAATTATGTTTGCATCATTTCTTTTTCCTTGCATAATAAGTATCCACATGCTCCACAATTTGAGTAGGGGTTATTGTCTTACCTAGTTAAGATTTTTATAATTACCTTAGTTTCCATTTATACGAAATCCATACCATATCTTGATTCTCATGAGTGGTCAATATCCATGAGCTAGGTTTGTTTTTCTATGCCTAGGTCTATGCCCAGGTGACCTTTACGCAGAACTGGATGTATTTCTGATCTTGATAAGATTGGACATGATGACGATTCACTTTTGAATAAGAGCACACTATTAAAGTCGCGAATTTAGTATTCCAAGATTGCGATTGGGTAATACTTTTATAAACTGTGATCTGTGTCACTTAGATTGTTATAGACCTTTTAACTATGGAAACAATATTAGTTTCTGGTATAAGCTTAACAACCTCCATAGCTGTGTTGTAGATACGGTGTACGTACGCATAGGTTTTCGGGGTGCCGCTGTCTCTGAGGTACCTACCGGGTTCGATTCCCTGTCGGGTGAATGTTTAAAGCGGACTTTTCAACATTCTGCCCGATTGTATGTGGTAATCCCCGTCGTTGTTCCCAAATGCCATAACACAAGTGCTTGAGTTACTTAGTTCGGGATGGAAGCAATGTAGGTATGCAAAGATATCCAAAATTTACTATTTCCTATTACTAATTTTATTTTTTGTAGCTTTGTTCAAGTGGACATTTCGTCTATTATTTTTGTTATATGTAGCTTAATTTAAAAGAATTCACTATGCTTGACTTTTTAAATTTGAGTTTAGTGGCAAACTTAAATCTCAAATTTAATTTAAATTCAAACTAAATTGTGGATGAGTGCTAGAGAAAGTTTATCAGGAACATACTTTTCTGAGTCTTCTACATAATTAGACAATAAGACTGATTAGAAATCATCATTCTTTACATTTTTCCGGGAACGTCGAAGATTCTTTGTCTAAGTACCTAGTTTGATAGATACATAGATTAATTCTTTATTTGTACACAATATTAGGAAATGAACAATCACACACGAAATAATAATAATAATACAAAGATAACAAATTGTAAACCAAATGGTGGCCTTATCGTCTTACTGCGGTTTCTTCCGGGCAACTCAGTTTTGGTTTAGACAGATGGAAAATTTTACAGCCAAAATCACTAGAAGCTATTTTGCTATTTGTGCGTACTGCGTAGTGTTCTAGATCTCTCTTAATGATTTAGATGCAAGTCAAAAGCAGAGATACTTAGTTGCTTAGACAGCACTGCAAGAAGCATTCACTGATATCTATTCTAGTTGTTTTCATTAACATAGTGATGAAATGATGTTTCTAATGCAAAAACATGTAAACAGTCCATAGTGCATTTAAGTAGATCGTGTTTATTACACTGTTAAGTTGTAACTGATGTTTTCCTAATTAAGCAAAATAAAGTAAAACGATTATTGCTCAATCACACCTCTCAATTTATTAAAATGTTCTATACAGCTTCATGCAAACATTTTTAATTCATGTTTTAAACTTGTTCTAACAAATAAAGCCACAAGTAACCACTGCTGTAGCATACCAAGTTAGTTTTGCCGTGTCTTTGTTGTTATTGGCGGTATGATTTAAAATTAGTTTTTGAGGATTTTAATACTACCGTCCTAGTGTACGTATTGACAAAATATGATTTCAAATTATGTGAATCTAATTTATTGTTATTTTAATGAGCATTAATATCTTTATTAAACCAAAAATCAAGTAGATCTGTCAAATTTACCGTCTCATTTGGTAGGCTCGTGATACTAAAATTCTTAGCAGTTTACCATTCTCACGGACCTTTGAAGTTCCTTCACATATTCTGTAGTAATCATTTCCATATTTTTTTAGATCTGGGTGCCTACCATCAACTTTATGACAGCGATTCAAAAATAGCGCGATTCAGAATAGGTTCCTAAAATGAATCGCTTTCTTTCGTACTCTGACCTTCTAAAAACTGGATCGCAAATGAATTGCTAAATGTTAATGACCGAACGATTTGTGTCCTTTTTCTTCTACCTGTCTCTTTCACTCGATTCTGTCATGCCCGGAGAGTGAGAGGGACGGGTATAACCTGCAGGTGACATGTTAAATCGACCGGGTTATAAGTCAAATAAGAGTTTCTGACAGCTTAGCGGCTGTGAAATGTCATTGATCGATCACTGAATCGCTGTCATTGATATTAAGCTGTCGTGGTACGAATAAGCGAAGCAGATCAGTTTAGGTTCCTAAACAAAACCGTAATAAGAGTTGATGGTAAGCACCCTGGTCAGTTGAACATTTGTTTCTACTATGGTTGAAGGTACTGTGGTATCATATTGTTAGGATATGATACCTCCTTGCATTGTCTATGGTTGATTTATGTTTAAATCAGTATTCAAAATATCGAATGGATTGTCATTACCTACGCGAGTGGTTTGTGGGAGTCCAGACGATTCCGCGGTCGCGTGTTGTAGTAGATATAGAATATATCGGCCATGGTGCCGCAGTAAAGATTTATATTGAAATAACTTGGATTGTTGTGATACAATAATGATGGATATGAATTGCGATGTAGTGAACTGTATAGTAATTTTTTCATTAAACAATTTTTAAACCGTACCTAAAATAGCAGATAAAAGACATTCCAAGCGGCTTGCCAGAACACCACCAGAATACTCAACTAGTGATCTAGATAAGTTACTGGCAAGCACATCCAGGGCTAAGAAAAAGGTAAAGAAAATTGATAAATTAATTGTGATACACTCTGATCCAGAAGTCAGCAGAATGGCACTCGTTTACAAATTTGATGATGGCGTTACTTCATCTACATTCAAAGGCGACTCGTTCTACGAAATGAGAAAAGATGACCAATTTCTTACTGACCCAACCGTTCTTGAAGGCATTTTGTGTCAAGGTAAAAAAATACGAGCTCAGCTAAAGACCATACAGCCTGGGCAAGCTTTGACAATTGGCACTGCTCTGATTGATCGCAATACACCATTAACTATACGCAAGGGCGGTCAGGATATAGAAATCAGAGACCAGGAGTATACATTAAATAGACTGACTGGAATGTGTGCTGCCTATGCTGCTCAACAAGAATCTAGCTTCACCCCTAAGTGTGCCATGGCTATATCTCTGGGTCTAGATGCGTCTAGGGATCGTATCCTCTACTATTCGGCAGCACCTGGCGCTGAGCATTTCACAGGGGTTTTTGGGTTCAAGCCACTTTTATGCGCCATAAAACAGATGCAGAATGGTAAGGTTCAAAAAGAAAACATTGCCAGAATTGCTGCAATTAAAAATGACAAAGGTGTGAGCATGGGTGCACACATGGCTTCATCTAGGACACATCTTCCTGCGCTACTGCAAAAATTTGGCACAAGCGGTACTAGAGGAATGGTGGAGCTGGAGAAAGCCCTGAATGCCATAAAGAATCTTTAGATTTACAATCAACTTGATTCAAGGAGCAGACAGGCATGAAGTTGATCCTAAATGGAGATTCAGGGTGCAACTTTAATTATATAATAGTTTAATCATTTTAAAAAAAGAAAAAAACAAAAAAACATATTTTTATAAGTTTAGGATAAGTAATTTGTTGGAGATATTAGCCGCTCGTGCTGGGAACGCAATTACAGAACAGTTGTTCATACAACAATTCCTGCGGACAACCGACGTTGTCACACGCAGCAAATTGATGTCGCAAATCTACGTCGACAAAACGCATTTAAAAAAAGTAGTGAGACAGTTGTATAACCTTGAGTGCTTCGAGGAATGTGCCCCTAATATGTGTGATTCTAGCAGTGGTGATAAATCTAATCAATGTGTTTATTTTGTGCCGGAGTTAGAGAATGTGCCAACTCCCAATCAATGTGCCTCTCGCACGCCAAACGAAAAACCCCATGATTTGTATGATGCAAGTGAATTGAATGATTTTAGAGCTCAAGCCCCGATGATGCCCATCACGACATCATCTTGGAGGACGACTGAGACGTCCCCACAATCTAATAATAATATTATTGTAAGTAGAGAAGAGGATTGTATGCAGCTGACGTTGGTGCAGGACAATCACAACACAAGTAAGCGTACGCCGTTTTTATCTATTGAGTGTCGTGGTCAGAAAATAGACGCCTTGGTGGACACCGGTGCGAGTGTGTCGGTAATATCACAGACGGTAGTAGACAGTCTAGGTCTCAGTGTGGACATGGTGAACGCTGAACTACGAAATGTGAGTGGTGGAAAACTTTCAATAGTAGGGAAAACTAATGTATGTTTCTTGATAGATAACGTGTTGTTTACACAGCGATTCGTTGTTGTAAGGGACATTGTACCAAACATAGTGTTGGGTTGTGATTTTCTTAGCAAGAATAGCATAATTATGAATTTTGAAAATTTTTGTATAATTTACAAAAAATTTAATTTTGAATTTAATGTTGACATGAATTTTATGTTGACATCGATTGACATTGATGACAATGAGTCACAACAGTCACAAGTGATAGATGTCTCGAATGACGGATGTCAAAGTAATTTTCGAAAAAGTAATATGTCAGAAAAAAGTTCCCATGTCATTCCTAGATTAAAAAGTTTTTTTATGAATAAAAATAGGAATGACAGTAAAATGAAGAAAGGCGCGAAAAAGTTTGAAAAGTCAAATATGAATAGGATTTCGAAATCCAATATGAGTTCGTTATGTAGTATTAGTTCGTTACGAAATAAGAAACGATTTAAATTTGTAACATATAAAATTAAATGTAAAAATAAATTTTCTTTTATAGATTCATTTTATAATAGGGATAGAAATAGGATAGGATTTTAGGATGTTTTATAATAGTGATTGTTAGATAGTTGAAATGTATAATTGTGTGATTTGTATTAATATGTGTTTCTTTTTCATGTACGGAAATACTGCACCTGAAGCCCACGAAGTGTCCTGTGGTCCATTTATGATGTACTTATTTAATTTTTTTTTTTAATGTTTAATTTAATAAAACAATTATTTTTTTGCATTTTTACTAATTAGTGGACATCGTGTCGTGTCTCTTTACCTTCATGGGATAGGGCAGGAGGATGACCTATTATCTAATTAGGTGTGAGAATCCTCTGACCTTAACTTATGTTGATATTGACATCACGTTTCGTTAATGATCTGGACCACAAAAGTAACACTTCTGTGTTTCATTTTATTTCCGTTTTAGTTAGTTTGTAAGTTTTTTCGATGTCACTTAAGGAACGAGGTGACGTCAACATTTGTTGGTGAGGGGGGGAGGAAACCCTGATGGTCCAATAAGGACCAGGGTCATATCCTGTTTGTTGCAGGATCCCTCTAACCCTGACTGGCAATGTTGTCGACACCACGCTACATAAACTGTGGTGGCCCCTAGTAGACAGTCTGCTTGAGGTTACCACAGGTTTATGAAGTTCTAAGCTTGTTGTCGGGCACCTTTTGAGATGAGGGTTATTTTTGGGTAATTTCGTAGTCAATATATTATTGGTGCTTGTCCGACATGTTTGATCTTGGAATTTCGACTTAGTTAATGCTTAAATGAGCTAGGGTTAGCTTTGATTGTAACTACATATGATGTATTAAGGTTAGGTTTAAGGCTGGGCAGACCTTTTCCCTTGGTTTTGGTATGTCAAGCCAATGCAATGGTTGGTTTGTTTTGATTTCAAGAAATTAATAATTATATCGACCATTGTCCTGGCTGTCCGTTAGTGAGGACCAGTCTTATTGATGTGATATCGTTCCAAGGTAGGCAGGGCCTTCGCTTTAGGGTAATCCATGTAGGAAAAAACATTTCTTTAGTAAGAAAGGTTTTTTTTGTTGCGGCGGCGGCATGTGGTATCATATTGTTAGGATATGATACCTCCTTGCATTGTCTATGGTTGATTTATGTTTAAATCAGTATTCAAAATATCGAATGGATTGTCATTACCTACGCGAGTGGTTTGTGGGAGTCCAGACGATTCCGCGGTCGCGTGTTGTAGTAGATATAGAATATATCGGCCATGGTGCCGCAGTAAAGATTTATATCGAAATTACATTTATTATTTAATAGAATCCCACGTAGGGCTTCTTAGTACTAAGTACCTTACCTACTAATGTTTATAAAAGAATATGAGAATTCATATACTTACATTTATTTCTATTGAATTCATTATCAGATACATCTATTTCTTTTGAATGATTAATAAAATTGATTTGGTTACTATGTGTGTTGTGAGTTTACTGCTTTCAGATGCCAATTGTAGCATCCAGTAGGTACTTATCATGAGCTAGCATCGAGTTAATATAATAATGAGGATCCCGCTACCCTTGAACGTACGAACCAACACAGCATACAAACTGCTGGAGGCAGCAGAGTGTACGTGCTGTGGTAATGCGAGGAGATAATATGATACTGAAGGTGCAGATGACAGAGTGATCGTTGTTGTGATGATGATCATCGTGGCCGTGGTTGTAAGTCGGATATTGAGACGAGTGGATCGCTGATACTGAAGTTGACTTATATTGAAGTATATATTATCATGTCATGTATCTTATCTCATTTTACTAATATTATGATTGCAAAAGCTTGTATGATTGTTCCCCAATCACGGCTATCGGCTGGACGGATCTTTGAAATCTTTTGTCTGTGGAATAATAGCATATCGGCTTCTTTTGACCCCGGGAGGATATTTTATTCCCACGGGAAGTCATCGTGTAGTTAATTCATTTGGGCGAAAAGCTGTTCATGATTTTACTTGTCCTATTTCTATCCATGGTAATATACTTCTTCATTTCCCAATTATAATTATTAAATCTATTTACACTAATATTATTCATAGTAATATGAATATTTGTTGATAAGAATGCGGGTCATGCTCGTATGAGGATACCTTGTAGACATCTTTAAGTTTTGATATTAAATTGCGAACTTGTTTAAAATCATTAACTTATTCATTAGAAATGATAATAATATGATCTTTTGATTTTCATGTACGGAGTGGAACCATGTATTGTACTATTCTAACAGAGGCAGAGAATAGATGCATTTAAGATTTGGTGCTGGAGAAGAATGCTCTGGAAACCTTGGACAACTGGTTGACAAGTTGAAAAAGCAAATTGTTGCTGTGACAGTTCAAATTGTACCTGCGGCATCTTCATTATTAGTGTAACTTCCTTGTAAGAATATTTAAATTAATCGGTAATAATGCCTATTACGAACATGCCTTTAAATAATTCCTTTAGTTGTCCTAATTCATATCTTGATTTAATACAAACTGTGCACTATGGTAAATACGTATCTATAACTTGGTTTGTTACTCATATCTGGGTAAAAATTGGTAACTGTGCAGAGGCCTACAGTTGTTTTTGTAAGGACTAAACTAGGTCAAACTTAGCGATAGTTAAATTCATCTAATATTAGGTCTTTAATCCTTTCATGACTCGTAGTTGCTTTTTCCACTATTTGAGTGAAGTGATAAGGGTGTGTAGTTATCAGGTTAAAGTTAAATTCTGTACCTACCTATTCCTAATGTAACATTCTTAGGGATTTTGCTTCTGACACCATCTAATATTCTTGAATGTAGCTCCTGACAATGCATTGATGTAAACTAGTACCAAGCTAATCCATTTTTCTTTTATGACCCATAACTAATGCTTATAGATTATAACCAGACTTTACTATAATCGTTCCATATACTTACTTACACATGATTATATAACAAGTATAGTTTCAAAATAAGTTTTCTAAGTAATAATAGTCGCTTGTTAACGAATGTCATGATTATGTTAATTTATACATTGATTCAAATAGTTTTAGATTAGTTTGTCATTGATAATTTATTTTATTTGATTATGTATTACTTAACGATTTACTAAAACAATATTTTCACGATAATATCTATATTCTAAACAAGTCATCGGCTTCCTTAAAAGTTTAATATTGAGCATTGTGTAATATAATGTATTTGTTTCAATTATGTTTTAAGTTTTAACTTAAGGTTTTTATCACTATAAGATTAACCTAAATAGGTACATAGTTGTAAGACTTTACTATTGAGAATAGCTGTGTATCAGTATATTAGCTGTATACTTACCTAATTAATTGATTCTAAATAATTTTTATATGTGCGTCGGGAGACAGCACGTTATCAGATGGCCGAATGTCATGATTTTAGGTTTTTCTTATTTTTTAATAGCAACACTGGTGATGCCGTCTCTTGCCGCCATCTTGTTAAATTTAATAGGCTAATCTGTGGTAAAATTGGTGGGGGTAGCTAGGCTTGAGCCCGATTAACGAGCAAAGAGAGGTCTTTCTTCAAACTAGCCTCGAGGGGATAAGTTCACTAAGACGTCGACTGTATCTATATTGTTATACCTGTACTATGCCTGTACCTGTAAGTTGGATCAATAATTATATGAGTGTTATCTGGAGTCTGCGTTTTCTTCATATTTCAGAAGCGGTAAAGTACCCACACAAGTTTATTTCTAAACCTGATAATAAGAATAATTTGCTTATTCTGTGCTATAGTAATGCCAAACGAGTTATTTTATTCTCTTCACGCAGAGAAAGGATAAATATTCCAGATTCCATGTTAATGCGTATTTTTTTTTATCTAAATGACATTTTAAATACCTTTGCGGTGGATTGTGTTTTGTACATGGTCGGGGCTACTCTCCGACGGAACGGACATAAACTAAATCGCATTTGTGTTTTAATTGATTGTGTTCGTATACGGTCGGGGCTACCCTCCGACTATACTAACATAATTTAAAAAGTCTATATGCGTAGCTTAGTACTAAGATTTTACTAATTCGTGTTCGGGGCTACTCTCCGATCGTGTTAGTTAAATCTAAAGCGTTAAAATTGGAATATTTGTGTGGCGGATTGTGTTCCGTACATGGTCGGGGCTACTCTCCGACGGAACGGACATAAACTAGATCACACTTTTATTTGAATTGATTAATTGTGTTCGTGTACGGTCGGGGCTACCCTCCGATTATACTTACATAATTTTAAACGCGGGTATGTAGTAGATATTTTCGTATGGCACGATCATAGCGTACCATGAATCTGGCATAATATCTTGATTGTTGTTGTTTAATTTACATGATGCATTAAATGTGGATTGTACAGAATTAATGGAGATTGGCATTATTATATTATTAGAGTACTTGCTGTTTATATTGTTTATAATCTTACACATGGAGCTAGGACTGGCAGTTTTGGCTGTGTACCTACATGTAATGTTTTAAGTAATTAGTGCTAGCACTAATTGGAGCTAGTTTTGATAGCCTTTACTGTTGCACAGAGTAAAATCACTAATGGCTACTAAATCTTGCATACAATCCATGTTTTAACGTGGTATCTAATACCAACAGTGAATAAAAGAAAACTATAAGTTATGAAGCTAGTAAGAAGTAGTAAAGAGTAAGAATAATTTATGATTGGTTGCTTACATTTCATTTATCTTAATATTATTAAAATTAATTATTAGCAATTTTCCTTTGTTTTTAATGTATTGAGCGAACGTATTGTTCTCTGGGTTGAGTGAGTCGTGTATGCTTACTGGTTACCTACGTTACCTGGTAAGATTGGTTTAATAGGTACGTATTACTTACTTACAATTGAATTCTGGCTTTCTATTTATTGATATATTAATTAATAGGTACAAATTTTGTGGATTCAATTAATATGAACACCGTGAATAGCAATATAAATTGCTTGAACTATGAATATGAGTTTAAATACGAATATTTTAATATGGTATCTTTAAATATTTAAATATGAAAGTCTTTATGTGAATTGGGATATCTCTAATGTGAATATTTTTAATTTTTAATGATGAGCGAACAAATATAAGGTGTTCACTGGGTTGAGTGAGCAAGCTATGCATGCTCACTGGTTACAAAAGATACATTGAATTTGTTTGTTGAAATGCATTAAAATTGAATTTGATATTAGGGGGCGATGTATGTATGTTGCATACACTCGTCGGATATTAGAGGGCGATGTATGTATGTTGCATACACTCGTCGGATATTAGGGGACGATGTATGTTTGTGGCATGCACTCGTCGGAATTAAGGGGGCGGTATATGTTTGTGGCATACACTCGCCGGATTTTAGAGTACGAACGATGTATGTTGGTGGCATACATTCGTCTGAATATGTTTAAATGTTAAGTGAGTACGTTTCTCACAGGCTGGTTAAATGAGTACCTACTTATATTTCATACTGGTTTACTACCCGTATGGCCACTTTTAAGATTATTAGATTTAAATGAAACTACAACAGAACAAAGATAATTTCAAACGTTTTATTCTTGTTTTTACAATACTCATTTTACATTTTTGCACTAGATAAGTAGCTCTAAAAGAAATGGTTTTTGTAAATAATAAAGGATGTAGGTAGCTACTGTAGCTAGTGAACAGTATAAATCATGAATTTTCCTGAAGGGCATATTGTGTTGATAACCTAATGATTTTATTATAGAATGACACGGAACGATCTTTTGCCGATGAATAATGTATACATTCCAAGGTAAATAGCATCTGAGGACGAATACGGCCCGCGCCACCTGGTGCGCCGCTTGGTAGGCCTCCAGGGTGACGTGGCCGACCCAGGGGAGTCTTGAGCGAAGGAGGAATACCCTTTCTTCGTAGCTGAATCTGGTCAGAGGATTTGAGATGATGCAGAGCGTTTTGTTTATGGGAAAGTATTGAAGTTGTTTTGATTAAAATGTTTCATGTTTATTTATTTGCATATCGAATAAAGCTATTTAAGATTTAATTTTCATTTCGCATAACCGACTAAATTGATTGTAACACCCCCTTAAATAAAGTTTGTAAAGGTCTACCTAAAACAAAACAAAACTATAAAAACTTATCTTTTCATAGAATCATTTAGACGTTATCAAAATACCCTTAGGGAAGAATGAAAAGCCTTTTAAATCTACAGTTGCCTACGTGCTTGACATTGAGTATCTAGTAGGTACCACAGCTGTAGCAGTAGATACCTTTAAAGTATTATTGTCAATATGCGCTCTAATGATCGCAACATAGTACCTACTTACTTATAAGGATATTTATATACTAAATTATGTTTGCATCATTTCTTTTTCCTTGCATAATAAGTATCCACATGCTCCACAATTTGAGTAGGGGTTATTGTCTTACCTAGTTAAGATTTTTATAATTACCTTAGTTTCCATTTATACGAAATCCATACCATATCTTGATTCTCATGAGTGGTCAATATCCATGAGCTAGGTTTGTTTTTCTATGCCTAGGTCTATGCCCAGGTGACCTTTACGCAGAACTGGATGTATTTCTGATCTTGATAAGATTGGACATGATGACGATTCACTTTTGAATAAGAGCACACTATTAAAGTCGCGAATTTAGTATTCCAAGATTGCGATTGGGTAATACTTTTATAAACTGTGATCTGTGTCACTTAGATTGTTATAGACCTTTTAACTATGGAAACAATATTAGTTTCTGGTATAAGCTTAACAACCTCCATAGCAGTGTTGTAGATACGGTGTACGTACGCATAGGTTTTCGGGGTGCCGCTGTCTCTGAGGTACCTACCGGGTTCGATTCCCTGTCGGGTGAATGTTTAAAGCGGACTTTTCAACATTCTGCCCGATTGTATGTGGTAATCCCCGTCGTTGTTCCCAAATGCCATAACACAAGTGCTTGAGTTACTTAGTTCGGGATGGAAGCAATGTAGGTATGCAAAGATATCCAAAATTTACTATTTCCTATTACTAATTTTATTTTTTGTAGCTTTGTTCAAGTGGACATTTCGTCTATTATTTTTGTTATATGTAGCTTAATTTAAAAGAATTCACTATGCTTGACTTTTTAAATTTGAGTTTAGTGGCAAACTTAAATCTCAAATTTAATTTAAATTCAAACTAAATTGTGGATGAGTGCTAGAGAAAGTTTATCAGGAACATACTTTTCTGAGTCTTCTACATAATTAGACAATAAGACTGATTAGAAATCATCATTCTTTACATTTTTCCGGGAACGTCGAAGATTCTTTGTCTAAGTACCTAGTTTGATAGATACATAGATTAATTCTTTATTTGTACACAATATTAGGAAATGAACAATCACACACGAAATAATAATAATAATACAAAGATAACAAATTGTAAACCAAATGGTGGCCTTATCGTCTTACTGCGGTTTCTTCCGGGCAACTCAGTTTTGGTTTAGACAGATGGAAAATTTTACAGCCAAAATCACTAGAAGCTATTTTGCTATTTGTGCGTACTGCGTA
The DNA here is from genome assembly GCA_949710035.1 of Crambus lathoniellus. Lineage (NCBI taxonomy): Eukaryota > Metazoa > Arthropoda > Insecta > Lepidoptera > Crambidae > Crambus > Crambus lathoniellus. The sequence continues at coordinate 3,252,590 of OX453312.1, forward strand.
GTGTTCTAGATCTCTCTTAATGATTTAGATGCAAGTCAAAAGCAGAGATACTTAGTTGCTTAGACAGCACTGCAAGAAGCATTCACTGATATCTATTCTAGTTGTTTTCATTAACATAGTGATGAAATGATGTTTCTAATGCAAAAACATGTAAACAGTCCATAGTGCATTTAAGTAGATCGTGTTTATTACACTGTTAAGTTGTAACTGATGTTTTCCTAATTAAGCAAAATAAAGTAAAACGATTATTGCTCAATCACACCTCTCAATTTATTAAAATGTTCTATACAGCTTCATGCAAACATTTTTAATTCATGTTTTAAACTTGTTCTAACAAATAAAGCCACAAGTAACCACTGCTGTAGCATACCAAGTTAGTTTTGCCGTGTCTTTGTTGTTATTGGCGGTATGATTTAAAATTAGTTTTTGAGGATTTTAATACTACCGTCCTAGTGTACGTATTGACAAAATATGATTTCAAATTATGTGAATCTAATTTATTGTTATTTTAATGAGCATTAATATCTTTATTAAACCAAAAATCAAGTAGATCTGTCAAATTTACCGTCTCATTTGGTAGGCTCGTGATACTAAAATTCTTAGCAGTTTACCATTCTCACGGACCTTTGAAGTTCCTTCACATATTCTGTAGTAATCATTTCCATATTTTTTTAGATCTGGGTGCCTACCATCAACTTTATGACAGCGATTCAAAAATAGCGCGATTCAGAATAGGTTCCTAAAATGAATCGCTTTCTTTCGTACTCTGACCTTCTAAAAACTGGATCGCAAATGAATTGCTAAATGTTAATGACCGAACGATTTGTGTCCTTTTTCTTCTACCTGTCTCTTTCACTCGATTCTGTCATGCCCGGAGAGTGAGAGGGACGGGTATAACCTGCAGGTGACATGTTAAATCGACCGGGTTATAAGTCAAATAAGAGTTTCTGACAGCTTAGCGGCTGTGAAATGTCATTGATCGATCACTGAATCGCTGTCATTGATATTAAGCTGTCGTGGTACGAATAAGCGAAGCAGATCAGTTTAGGTTCCTAAACAAAACCGTAATAAGAGTTGATGGTAAGCACCCTGGTCAGTTGAACATTTGTTTCTACTATGGTTGAAGGTACTGTGGTATCATATTGTTAGGATATGATACCTCCTTGCATTGTCTATGGTTGATTTATGTTTAAATCAGTATTCAAAATATCGAATGGATTGTCATTACCTACGCGAGTGGTTTGTGGGAGTCCAGACGATTCCGCGGTCGCGTGTTGTAGTAGATATAGAATATATCGGCCATGGTGCCGCAGTAAAGATTTATATTGAAATAACTTGGATTGTTGTGATACAATAATGATGGATATGAATTGCGATGTAGTGAACTGTATAGTAATTTTTTCATTAAACAATTTTTAAACCGTACCTAAAATAGCAGATAAAAGACATTCCAAGCGGCTTGCCAGAACACCACCAGAATACTCAACTAGTGATCTAGATAAGTTACTGGCAAGCACATCCAGGGCTAAGAAAAAGGTAAAGAAAATTGATAAATTAATTGTGATACACTCTGATCCAGAAGTCAGCAGAATGGCACTCGTTTACAAATTTGATGATGGCGTTACTTCATCTACATTCAAAGGCGACTCGTTCTACGAAATGAGAAAAGATGACCAATTTCTTACTGACCCAACCGTTCTTGAAGGCATTTTGTGTCAAGGTAAAAAAATACGAGCTCAGCTAAAGACCATACAGCCTGGGCAAGCTTTGACAATTGGCACTGCTCTGATTGATCGCAATACACCATTAACTATACGCAAGGGCGGTCAGGATATAGAAATCAGAGACCAGGAGTATACATTAAATAGACTGACTGGAATGTGTGCTGCCTATGCTGCTCAACAAGAATCTAGCTTCACCCCTAAGTGTGCCATGGCTATATCTCTGGGTCTAGATGCGTCTAGGGATCGTATCCTCTACTATTCGGCAGCACCTGGCGCTGAGCATTTCACAGGGGTTTTTGGGTTCAAGCCACTTTTATGCGCCATAAAACAGATGCAGAATGGTAAGGTTCAAAAAGAAAACATTGCCAGAATTGCTGCAATTAAAAATGACAAAGGTGTGAGCATGGGTGCACACATGGCTTCATCTAGGACACATCTTCCTGCGCTACTGCAAAAATTTGGCACAAGCGGTACTAGAGGAATGGTGGAGCTGGAGAAAGCCCTGAATGCCATAAAGAATCTTTAGATTTACAATCAACTTGATTCAAGGAGCAGACAGGCATGAAGTTGATCCTAAATGGAGATTCAGGGTGCAACTTTAATTATATAATAGTTTAATCATTTTAAAAAAAGAAAAAAACAAAAAAACATATTTTTATAAGTTTAGGATAAGTAATTTGTTGGAGATATTAGCCGCTCGTGCTGGGAACGCAATTACAGAACAGTTGTTCATACAACAATTCCTGCGGACAACCGACGTTGTCACACGCAGCAAATTGATGTCGCAAATCTACGTCGACAAAACGCATTTAAAAAAAGTAGTGAGACAGTTGTATAACCTTGAGTGCTTCGAGGAATGTGCCCCTAATATGTGTGATTCTAGCAGTGGTGATAAATCTAATCAATGTGTTTATTTTGTGCCGGAGTTAGAGAATGTGCCAACTCCCAATCAATGTGCCTCTCGCACGCCAAACGAAAAACCCCATGATTTGTATGATGCAAGTGAATTGAATGATTTTAGAGCTCAAGCCCCGATGATGCCCATCACGACATCATCTTGGAGGACGACTGAGACGTCCCCACAATCTAATAATAATATTATTGTAAGTAGAGAAGAGGATTGTATGCAGCTGACGTTGGTGCAGGACAATCACAACACAAGTAAGCGTACGCCGTTTTTATCTATTGAGTGTCGTGGTCAGAAAATAGACGCCTTGGTGGACACCGGTGCGAGTGTGTCGGTAATATCACAGACGGTAGTAGACAGTCTAGGTCTCAGTGTGGACATGGTGAACGCTGAACTACGAAATGTGAGTGGTGGAAAACTTTCAATAGTAGGGAAAACTAATGTATGTTTCTTGATAGATAACGTGTTGTTTACACAGCGATTCGTTGTTGTAAGGGACATTGTACCAAACATAGTGTTGGGTTGTGATTTTCTTAGCAAGAATAGCATAATTATGAATTTTGAAAATTTTTGTATAATTTACAAAAAATTTAATTTTGAATTTAATGTTGACATGAATTTTATGTTGACATCGATTGACATTGATGACAATGAGTCACAACAGTCACAAGTGATAGATGTCTCGAATGACGGATGTCAAAGTAATTTTCGAAAAAGTAATATGTCAGAAAAAAGTTCCCATGTCATTCCTAGATTAAAAAGTTTTTTTATGAATAAAAATAGGAATGACAGTAAAATGAAGAAAGGCGCGAAAAAGTTTGAAAAGTCAAATATGAATAGGATTTCGAAATCCAATATGAGTTCGTTATGTAGTATTAGTTCGTTACGAAATAAGAAACGATTTAAATTTGTAACATATAAAATTAAATGTAAAAATAAATTTTCTTTTATAGATTCATTTTATAATAGGGATAGAAATAGGATAGGATTTTAGGATGTTTTATAATAGTGATTGTTAGATAGTTGAAATGTATAATTGTGTGATTTGTATTAATATGTGTTTCTTTTTCATGTACGGAAATACTGCACCTGAAGCCCACGAAGTGTCCTGTGGTCCATTTATGATGTACTTATTTAATTTTTTTTTTTAATGTTTAATTTAATAAAACAATTATTTTTTTGCATTTTTACTAATTAGTGGACATCGTGTCGTGTCTCTTTACCTTCATGGGATAGGGCAGGAGGATGACCTATTATCTAATTAGGTGTGAGAATCCTCTGACCTTAACTTATGTTGATATTGACATCACGTTTCGTTAATGATCTGGACCACAAAAGTAACACTTCTGTGTTTCATTTTATTTCCGTTTTAGTTAGTTTGTAAGTTTTTTCGATGTCACTTAAGGAACGAGGTGACGTCAACATTTGTTGGTGAGGGGGGGAGGAAACCCTGATGGTCCAATAAGGACCAGGGTCATATCCTGTTTGTTGCAGGATCCCTCTAACCCTGACTGGCAATGTTGTCGACACCACGCTACATAAACTGTGGTGGCCCCTAGTAGACAGTCTGCTTGAGGTTACCACAGGTTTATGAAGTTCTAAGCTTGTTGTCGGGCACCTTTTGAGATGAGGGTTATTTTTGGGTAATTTCGTAGTCAATATATTATTGGTGCTTGTCCGACATGTTTGATCTTGGAATTTCGACTTAGTTAATGCTTAAATGAGCTAGGGTTAGCTTTGATTGTAACTACATATGATGTATTAAGGTTAGGTTTAAGGCTGGGCAGACCTTTTCCCTTGGTTTTGGTATGTCAAGCCAATGCAATGGTTGGTTTGTTTTGATTTCAAGAAATTAATAATTATATCGACCATTGTCCTGGCTGTCCGTTAGTGAGGACCAGTCTTATTGATGTGATATCGTTCCAAGGTAGGCAGGGCCTTCGCTTTAGGGTAATCCATGTAGGAAAAAACATTTCTTTAGTAAGAAAGGTTTTTTTTGTTGCGGCGGCGGCATGTGGTATCATATTGTTAGGATATGATACCTCCTTGCATTGTCTATGGTTGATTTATGTTTAAATCAGTATTCAAAATATCGAATGGATTGTCATTACCTACGCGAGTGGTTTGTGGGAGTCCAGACGATTCCGCGGTCGCGTGTTGTAGTAGATATAGAATATATCGGCCATGGTGCCGCAGTAAAGATTTATATCGAAATTACATTTATTATTTAATAGAATCCCACGTAGGGCTTCTTAGTACTAAGTACCTTACCTACTAATGTTTATAAAAGAATATGAGAATTCATATACTTACATTTATTTCTATTGAATTCATTATCAGATACATCTATTTCTTTTGAATGATTAATAAAATTGATTTGGTTACTATGTGTGTTGTGAGTTTACTGCTTTCAGATGCCAATTGTAGCATCCAGTAGGTACTTATCATGAGCTAGCATCGAGTTAATATAATAATGAGGATCCCGCTACCCTTGAACGTACGAACCAACACAGCATACAAACTGCTGGAGGCAGCAGAGTGTACGTGCTGTGGTAATGCGAGGAGATAATATGATACTGAAGGTGCAGATGACAGAGTGATCGTTGTTGTGATGATGATCATCGTGGCCGTGGTTGTAAGTCGGATATTGAGACGAGTGGATCGCTGATACTGAAGTTGACTTATATTGAAGTATATATTATCATGTCATGTATCTTATCTCATTTTACTAATATTATGATTGCAAAAGCTTGTATGATTGTTCCCCAATCACGGCTATCGGCTGGACGGATCTTTGAAATCTTTTGTCTGTGGAATAATAGCATATCGGCTTCTTTTGACCCCGGGAGGATATTTTATTCCCACGGGAAGTCATCGTGTAGTTAATTCATTTGGGCGAAAAGCTGTTCATGATTTTACTTGTCCTATTTCTATCCATGGTAATATACTTCTTCATTTCCCAATTATAATTATTAAATCTATTTACACTAATATTATTCATAGTAATATGAATATTTGTTGATAAGAATGCGGGTCATGCTCGTATGAGGATACCTTGTAGACATCTTTAAGTTTTGATATTAAATTGCGAACTTGTTTAAAATCATTAACTTATTCATTAGAAATGATAATAATATGATCTTTTGATTTTCATGTACGGAGTGGAACCATGTATTGTACTATTCTAACAGAGGCAGAGAATAGATGCATTTAAGATTTGGTGCTGGAGAAGAATGCTCTGGAAACCTTGGACAACTGGTTGACAAGTTGAAAAAGCAAATTGTTGCTGTGACAGTTCAAATTGTACCTGCGGCATCTTCATTATTAGTGTAACTTCCTTGTAAGAATATTTAAATTAATCGGTAATAATGCCTATTACGAACATGCCTTTAAATAATTCCTTTAGTTGTCCTAATTCATATCTTGATTTAATACAAACTGTGCACTATGGTAAATACGTATCTATAACTTGGTTTGTTACTCATATCTGGGTAAAAATTGGTAACTGTGCAGAGGCCTACAGTTGTTTTTGTAAGGACTAAACTAGGTCAAACTTAGCGATAGTTAAATTCATCTAATATTAGGTCTTTAATCCTTTCATGACTCGTAGTTGCTTTTTCCACTATTTGAGTGAAGTGATAAGGGTGTGTAGTTATCAGGTTAAAGTTAAATTCTGTACCTACCTATTCCTAATGTAACATTCTTAGGGATTTTGCTTCTGACACCATCTAATATTCTTGAATGTAGCTCCTGACAATGCATTGATGTAAACTAGTACCAAGCTAATCCATTTTTCTTTTATGACCCATAACTAATGCTTATAGATTATAACCAGACTTTACTATAATCGTTCCATATACTTACTTACACATGATTATATAACAAGTATAGTTTCAAAATAAGTTTTCTAAGTAATAATAGTCGCTTGTTAACGAATGTCATGATTATGTTAATTTATACATTGATTCAAATAGTTTTAGATTAGTTTGTCATTGATAATTTATTTTATTTGATTATGTATTACTTAACGATTTACTAAAACAATATTTTCACGATAATATCTATATTCTAAACAAGTCATCGGCTTCCTTAAAAGTTTAATATTGAGCATTGTGTAATATAATGTATTTGTTTCAATTATGTTTTAAGTTTTAACTTAAGGTTTTTATCACTATAAGATTAACCTAAATAGGTACATAGTTGTAAGACTTTACTATTGAGAATAGCTGTGTATCAGTATATTAGCTGTATACTTACCTAATTAATTGATTCTAAATAATTTTTATATGTGCGTCGGGAGACAGCACGTTATCAGATGGCCGAATGTCATGATTTTAGGTTTTTCTTATTTTTTAATAGCAACACTGGTGATGCCGTCTCTTGCCGCCATCTTGTTAAATTTAATAGGCTAATCTGTGGTAAAATTGGTGGGGGTAGCTAGGCTTGAGCCCGATTAACGAGCAAAGAGAGGTCTTTCTTCAAACTAGCCTCGAGGGGATAAGTTCACTAAGACGTCGACTGTATCTATATTGTTATACCTGTACTATGCCTGTACCTGTAAGTTGGATCAATAATTATATGAGTGTTATCTGGAGTCTGCGTTTTCTTCATAATCGCTTACCATCAGACGTGATAACGGGCAAGCGCTTGCCTATCAATAAATTAAAAAAGCCTTGGTATGATAAAGCTGTCACTGTGTAACATTTACCGTTGGTAATTAAAAGTTATACGTAAACTTTGAGAAGAACCTGTTCCGCTGTTCTCTATCATATTAATTTATTTTCTTTCGCCCAAGGTAGCCTGGAAGTTATTGCCATGTAGCAATAAAGCCGTCTGTTAAATGTTGTATTGTATGTCTCTTTGTGTGCAATCGTTTTGTAGTGTGGTGCACGACGTCATGACGATGACGTATAGAAATGAAGTTGTTTTTATTATAAATTAATATTCTATTTTCTTTAAGGTAAATATGCAACATGTAATCGGATACTTTTCTAAACAAGCTAAATGCCATTGTAGAACATTAACGTATTGACCTACTTAAAAATACTATAAAAACCCTGTTTTTCTCTCAATAAATAATCAGTTAAAACTCGACTTTCCTTGCGTTATTTCGTCTCCCGACGCCGCTCATCACATGGCGACCCTGCCAGTCCACTGCTTCTAGGCAGTGCTGGGCCGTATGGGTTCCGAGCCCCAGTCGTATAATAGTCGCGGTACTCGTTAACAAAGTGAAATTCTTTAAGACCGCAAGAAAAACTACAAATCATAGTATGGGAGGACAGTCATCAAAAAATGAAGACAAAAAAGAAGAAATCATCATAGCACATAATGGTGCTGGAAACAGTGATGCACAAGACATTGCAGAGAAGCACGTCCCATCCCTGGTCTACATGGTTGCAGTTTTAGTCGCAATTATACAATAGTAGATTGTACAACAAGTGCATAAAACGTACCATTTTACCCGAGACGTATATATCCACCCGAGCCGTAGGCGAGGTTGGATAGTCAATTCGAGAGTAAAATGGGTTTTATGAATGAGTTATACACTCTGCTTTTCACTTCGAGTGAGAGGAAAATAAATAACAATATTGCAAAAAAGAAACAATAAAGACTTCGCCATATTAGCGGGAAGACTTTCTTTTTCTTTTTTTTATATGTGGCAGTGGCAGCACAGTGACTTTAGCATAGATCGTAGTCCATAATGCTCTTGAAATACTTATTTTTTAGAAAACTCATTAATTTTGCCTAGTTTTATTAATTTAGTAATTTAACATGGATTATGTACAAAATTGAAGAAACAGAATGAAACAACAATTAGTTTATTTAACGAAGTTTAATTGCGTGTGTAACTGTTTACCTGACGACCTTTGTCTGTCTGAGACTTAGACGAAGATTTTACTTTATGCACAAGAGCATAAAAAGCGATTTTATGCAGCCTATACCCAACATAAACACGAACTTTAAGAGCATGAGAAGTGAAAATGATATTCCGTAAAATGGGTCTATTTGGAAATAGGGAGGTTATTTGGAATTTCTAAAATAAAAGATTTGATCACACGTTATTTTTTATCTGGCAATGGTAGGAATATTTTTTTGCCACAGGGTAACACTACGTATATCTGTCAACGTCAACTTAATTTTTTGTAGGTTAGTTTGCATTTCTTGTTGAGCGTTTGGAGTTTTAGTAAATTTTGGATTTTCGGTTTTTTCGTGGGTGTCAAACTTTCATCTGCTGCACAAAGTCTAATAAGGTATGTACTGCGCCAATTAAACTATGTATACGTGTGTTTTCTGTAGATTTCGATGGTTTTACATGTTGCTTTCTATCTCTAACGAGCTAAATACTGCTCCTGTTTTTTGATCGTGGGGCTTTTTGAGATGGATTTTGGGGTTATTTGGATATTTATTTCAAATAGCCCCTTCTACTAATTTCGCTACATAAGTATGGTTTTTGGTAATAGTTTCAAATAGCCCCAAGAGTGCATTACTAGACCCCTTAAGGGTAAGTCATTCACCGATTAAATAAGTAGTACCTACTTTTCCCAAATTTTTATTTCATTGTTAATTTTCAAAAGTCGTTTAAATAGTTTTATTAGATAAAAGTCCACTTTGGGATACCTAAGAGAATGGACTGCCATCGTTTTGTTTCGATAAAACAAAATAAATACACTAACTTAATGCTAAAATAAAACAATACCTACATTCAACAATAAAACAAATAAAAATTATATGTTAGCAGCTTTTTGTTCACAGGAATAAATCAAGCATGAAATCATGGTGCGAACATATCAAAGGAAGTATACCAACACACGTAATGGCAAATCTCATCCACCATATGCAATGTATTCTGAAGAAAATTTACAAAAAGCAATAGAAGCTGTTCGAAATCGTTCATTAAGATTAAAAGAGGCCGCCGAAAATTATAACATTCCTATGAGCACGTTAAGCAGAAAATATAGAAATATAAACTGCACTCAAGAAAAAGCGGGACACCCTACGCTATTTTCAAAAGAAGAAGAGAATGCGTTCATAGAAAATATAAAATTACTTAGCCATTGGGGATTTCCTCTAGATTCAACTGACCTACGAGTCTATGCACAAAAATACTTGAATAAAATTGGAAAAACCATATATAGCATACAGGACAACATGCCCGGCGTAGACTGGGCGCGCAATTTTTTAAACAGGCACAAGGACGTAATTTCAAATCGCGCAGCAACAAATATATCTTGCGATCGCGCTAGAACCACACCACAGACAATAGACAACTTTTTTCAAAATTACACAAAATCTGTCGAAGGAGTCGCCCCAGATTGCCTCATCAACTATGATGAAACCAATTTGACTGACGATCCAGGGAGCAAAAATTACATTTTCAAGAGAGGCTGTAAGTATCCTGAAAGAGTCATTAATTGCTCTAAGACATCAATTTCTTTAATGTTTTCGGGTACTGCAGATGGGCAAACCTTGCAAATATATGTAGTGTATAAAGCCGATCACTTGTGGGATCAATGGGTGGAGGGAGGTCCTGCAGAAACCAGGTACAACCGGACGAAGAGTGGATGGTTTGATTCGGTGTGTTTTGAAGATTGGTTCAATACCGTTATAGTGCCATACGCGAGAAAAAAACCAGAACGGAAAGTTGTAATAGGAGATAATTTGTCTTCTCGTTTCTCGCAATCAGTTTTAAAAACTTGTGAAGAATTGAATATATCATTCATTTGCTTACCGCCAAAGACTACACATCTTCTTCAGCCATTAGATGTGGCTTTTTACGCCCCTTTAAAAAAGTATTGGCGTGATGTGTTAACAAAATGGAAGAAAACAGAAGGATTGAAACACAAGACTTTGGTAAAAAGTTCTTTCCCGAAGTTATTAAAGAAACTGAAAGATAAGATGGCGGAGAATGGCGCGGAATCTGCTAACCTAATTGCCGGATTTAATAAATGTGGTTTATATCCCATAAATCCAGAACGTCCCAAATCACGGTTACCACAAAAAGAAATTATTTCTGAAGACCAGATAGAGAAGACAACAACTTCAGTCGTAATAGATATTTTACAAGAAATGAGAAGTCCTGCAAGTGCCAACGGACAAACAATACGAAAAAGGAAATGCAATGTACCACCAGGAATTAGTGTAAGAGCAGAAGACTTAGTGCACAATCAGACAGAAAAAAACAAACAGCAACTCAAACGGAAAAATAAAAAAAAGAAAGTGTCGGACAAAAAGAAGAATAGAAATTCTTTAGACGAAGACAATTACATTGATTCTGAAAACACAAGAGGAGCTGCAGAAGAAGTAAATCTGGTTAATACACAGCCAATAGCAGGACCTTCCGGGCTATGTAATCCTTACACGATTAACTCTGACTCCACTCCCTGTGTAGCTCAGATGATAAAAGATTAAAACATGAAAAGATTATACAAACTTATAAAAAACCAGAAATTGAAAAATACCAATCAATTAAAGGCAAAGGCAAGGGAAAAAAAACCAAAATCAAAGCAGAAAATAATGAAACTAGAATATTACCATATAATTTGGAAGAGAAACCGGCATCTGAAGATAATATAGCTATTGAAGGCAAGAAAATTAAACCAAAAACAAAGAAAAAGCAGATGAAAATAAGTGATTTAAAAAATTTGGACTTAGACCCAGAAAGTATTGAAAGATTGATAGCTAGTGTTAAAGCAGAGAAACTCAAAAATAAAAAATCCAAGAGAGTATCAGATTCTGATACTACCAGTGTGTCAGATATCATGAGCATCCATATAGTCTAGAAGAATTTTTGAAATTTACGACTTTGAACGGCATGGAATGTAACAGTTTGACACCGGGTTTTTTTAGACTAATTCGACCCCGCTGAACTCGATTTTGCCCGGTGACATTCCAATTTCCCCCCCCTTCCCCCCTTTTTCATTGGAAATATGTCCCTCGCCACGGTTTTCTCCGTTTTGTACAAAAACTGTTAGAGTTAGAAGGAAACTATCAATGACAAAATTAATCTACATTAAAGTACCTACCAAACAGTGTTTATTTTATTTTTATAGTACTTATAGTTTTTGAGTAATACTGTCCCAAACTTTGTAGTTTTTCCAAATTTTGAATCTTATCTTTATTTATGCTATATTTATAGGGAAATGGCTAAATTTGGATGAAAATAATGTATTGACTTATTAATCCTGATAGATCCCGGTCTCCCGCGTGACAGGCGGGGATACTGACCACTATACTACCGAAGAACCGTGGGAGACCGGGGTTCGATTCCCCGCCGGAGAGCCAGTGCGACGGGACGTCCTCGTCGGCCAGCGGTACACTAGCCGGAACGTCGGAAGTCACCGCCCAGTATTTAATTTGTAGATAATAGATGAATAAAAAGATGATGTGTATAGGGACTTGACTTTTATTTATAAAGGTAGTAATAAAGAAACGTATAGGAAGAATAGGAAGCATAGGAACCCATTCCAAGGGTCAAGGGTTCCACTTATTTAATACTATGACAAACAATTGAAACTGGTATAAAAAAACTGGTAATGCTCCGAGAGCTCTGTATGGCTTGGTGATTTTAGTAGAACTGAATCAAAAATGATGAACAGGACACGTGAAACGAAGATTTTGAATTTGAATTGAAAGAACAGGATAGGATTCGATAAAATTAATGGCCAGTATGTAGAACTAGATGGAGTTTCCAGTCATCATAGAGTTTTTAACCATCCATAATGACTGGTACGAATCGACATCGTTACACATTATAACCTTAGAGGCTGTTCCCAAGGCCTGCAAAGACCTCCTTACATGCGGCTGTAAGGCAGGGTGTAAAACGGCAGCTTGCATTTGCCGCAGAGACGTGAAGCAACCTTGCACATCTGGCTGTTTCTGTCGGGGAGTATGGAGACAAGTGAACTCCGAATTCAACGAAACTATCGAGATATGATCAGACAAAATTATTCTAACTAGTTATTGCCTATAATCACTTTGGACTGTCTTAGAATAAAAAAAAACTGTTCAAAGCTGTCAAATTGACGACAACCAAAGAGCGGTACTTTGAAGCAGTTATAAAAAATTTGGACGCGTGTTTAATTATTCTTTTCTTAGATGTTTAACATGACGACATACTCTATTTTCGAAACTGACTATTAATTTTGATATATTGATATTAATTAAAAAATTAGAGACCAATAAACATGTGAGAAAAAGACGGCAATTTCATATGTAAAGACCTATTATGACGATTAAAATATACTTTTGTCTAAATTGAGGCCTCTTTTCTTTACAGATCCCTATACCTGCGCCAAAACTTCTTTCTCAAACTCAGTAGCGCCGCCAATGGAAATTAATCAATTACATTTTATTAAAGGCTTAGATTAAAAGTTTCGGTTATTTTGCGCAAATAAGAGTAAAATGCATTTTATTTATATACTTTTAAGAACTCAAACTTAGGCAATAAGTCGTGAATATCAATAGTGCCAAAAGTGGCCACATTTAGCAATATCGAGATCCATAACTTCATACTCATATTTGAGGCCATGAAAAAATACTTAAAAATTGCACTTTACTCTTCTATTTGCGCAAAATAACCGAAACTTTTATTCTAAACCCTTGATAAATCGTAAATGATTTATTTCTATTGGTGGCGCTAGTAAGCTGATCGAACCACCTTAAGTGTTTTCGATTTTTCATAACATGTTTTATTGGATTATAAATAGTTAAAAAATATTATTAAGACTAAATTCAAGTACCTAAATAACTTTAAAAGTTTAGTGTGTTCTCAAACATACGTAATTATAGATTTGCCGTTACGAACTGTAGAATGTAAATAAAAACTCGTAATGACGTACATGACGTCTTGTTTTGTACGTAAATCTATCAGGATTAATAAGTCAATACATTATTTTCATCCAAATTTAGCCATTTCCCTATAAATATAGCTTAAATAAAAATAATATTCAAAATTTGGAAAAACTACAAAGTTTGGGACAGTATTACTCGAAAACTATAAGTGCTATAAAAATAAAATAAACACCGTTTGGTAGGTAATTTAATGTAGATTAATTTTGTCATTGCCAGTTTTCATATAGATTTAATAGTTTTTGTACAAAACGGAAAAAACAGTGGCGAGGGACATATTTCCAATGAAAAAGGGGGGAAGGGGGGGAAATTGGAATGTCACCGGGCAAAATCGAGTTCAGCAGGGTCGAATTAGTCTAAAAAAACCCGGTGTCAAACTGTTACATTCCATGCCGTTCAACATGAAAAGGAGAAGGCTTTTCAGATTATTCTTCTAGACTAATAGCGACTCGGACATTATAGATGTTGAGTTCGGTCAACAAAGTCCTGATGAATGCTACGAACGTTATGAAGACATGAGAACCTGCACGGACGAACATCCCACAGTTGTAGAAAATATCTCCATTCCTGACCACGATGATAAATTGATAGCTATAACAGACGCTTCTGATGAACAAAAGACTGATAGCAACTTGAAGACTAATTATGATAGTAAGTTAGATTATGTAACTGATAAGACTGGAAACAATCCAACCAATGCAGCGATTTGTGATATTACGGATTTACCCAATCCTATTCCCTTAACTAATATAACTAATAATTACAATAGACAAGAAACGCAAAAAGATACAAATATAACGAATAATTACAATAAAGAACAAATGCAAGAAGATGAGTCAAAACAAGAATGCAATGATTCTCAAAAAGAAAATTTGTATGCCATTAACGACCATGTCTTAGTGCGCTACTGCAACAATATGAAAAGTCAATATTACATTGGATTCATCGAAAATATTAAAATAGATGGATGTAAATTCAAATACACCATTAATTTTTTCAAGACAATAAGAAAACCACAGCTTGCATTTCGGATTGGCAAGAAAATTTATCGAGATGAGGTTGATGATATATGGATTGTGAAAAAAATTCTTCTGAATGAAAACCCTATGAAAACCAAAGAGTATCTACTCTCTGAAAAATGTGATGAGATGTATTTTTGATATTACCTTGTTAATTTTAACGTTTTTAGAATTGTTTGATCTCTTTTAACAACTCTTAACAACTCGTTTGACGAATACGTACCTAATTTAAATGTTAAGTTAGATGATAGAAAGCGTTTACCACAGCAATAGGTACCTACTACTTCTTGTTAATAATTTCATGTTCATTTTATTTGTGAAAATTTATTATTTGTTACCTATATTGATTTGCCCTTTTATAAGAATAAGTACATAGGTAGTTACTGAAAAGTGTTTCGGATTAAGATTTCAATTTATAAAAAAAAAATGTTTTTTTCATTTCATTTAGCCTGCAGACTTTCATGAAGAATAGCCTACCCTTAAGAATTCCAAATATCGCTTTACTTTTAATAGGTACAACTTTAATATATTTACATCAAATTCCAAATATCCCCAATTTATCATCATAGATCATTTCGATTATGGGACTAACTTCAAATAAGTCAGTAATTTGTTGACCGAAAAACGTCTTAATGCTATAGAACTCAACTGGTGATATTTGGAATAATTTCAAATATCGCTTGGACGGTTTTATTTAGGACAAGTATGATAAAATATGACAAACAGATGCATTTAACATCGAATACTAAATAACCCCATAGTAGCGATATTTGGAACAGCATGTTTAAAAATATATATCTCCAAATCTACATGTGACAGATGTTTTTTAGTAGATGTAAACAAGAATACATTATCAAAACTACCCAAAAAGCCTCCCGTTGAGTCGATTCATTCATTGTTCTCTTCTCAAACATTAGATAAAGCAAAAAAATATTTCAAATAGCCCCATTTTACGGTTATCATTTGTATTCCTATATCTGGCTTGGAAAAAGTTCAACAAGTGCCTTACGAAGAAGATTGAGCGTCAAGCGGTTGCAGTAGTGATGCGAAAACAAGATACGATATAAGGAGCGAAGAAAAGGAGAAAATATGGTGTCGAAAAAAGAAAATTAGTATTAAGAGGTAAAAACATAATTATTATTTCATTGTCTATTAAATTTAATTAAGAATTATTAGAAGCTGAATTTTTTTTTATTATGTCAGAGATTAAAACGTGTTTTGAACAAATTACGAAGTTACAAGAAGATATAAGCAAACTAGGTCCAAAACGTAGGAAAGAAGCGTTAGGTCTAAAGAAAATTGAAAAGGTAGAAACTTTGTATAAACAAATCGAAAATTGTATCTCTCAATATAGTCGTAAAATAGAAAAATCAGAAGTATCGTTAGAAGATAGTAAGTTAATTCAAACTTATCATATAAAATTAACAGATACGTACAACAATATATTAACTTATTACGAAGAGGAAAAAGAGGAAACAATGGCATCAAAAGACAGTTTTGATTTAAAGACAGCAGTCTCATTACTGCCAACCATGAATGGCTCAGAAGCCGTCACAAATCAATTAATTGACGCGGTAGAATTATATTCTACGATGATAAAAGACACGGAAGCACAACTTTTAATCATTTTTGTGCTAAAAACAAGGCTATCGCAAAGTGCTAAATTAAGACTATCAGGTACTTATGATAACGTGAAACAAATAGTTGATGACATGAAAATGCATCTTCTCACCAAAAAGTCGGATACCGCGTTACAAAAACAATTAATGACGGTTAAACAAGGAAATAAGACAATAGAACAATTCGGTCGAGAAATTGAAGGCCTTTTCGTAAACCTTACAATTTCACAGGCAAACGGTAATACGGAGGCATATGGTGTTCTAAAACCATTAAATGAAAAAATGGCTATTAATAGATTCGCACAAGGATAACGAAACGAAAGGCTGAACACAATTATATCAGCACGTGGTTATTCATCATTAAAAGACGGTAATTAAAAGACATTAAAAACGGTAAAATATACGTATGGTTGATCGACACAGGTGCATCACTAAGTGCGATTAAACGTGACGTCGCACTATCAACAGGCGAGAACATTACGCCGAAGGTCACATACATAGATGGTATAGGAGGTAAAGTTACATTTCTACGGTACGATTCGTTTAAGCCTAGAGAGCATAACAAAGCAATCATTTAATCATAAATTTCATGTTTTTTCCAACTTACCGTTAAATGTGGATGGAATAATTGGTCAAGACTTTTTAATTAAATATAAATGTATTATAAATTTTGAAAAAGAGATAATTACTTTAAACCATAATGTTAATTACTTTTACTTTAAACTTAATATTTAAAAACAGAGGTATAAATCAAATAAAAATACCAGCGCGGTGTGAATCGATAATAAAATTATCTAATAATTGCAAAGGTGATTGTGTTGTTTTGTCAAGTGAAATCGGAGAAGGAATCTTTGTAGCAAATACCATAACGCGGTGCGTGAATGGAAAAAATTATATTATAATACTAAACACTCGTGACGAAGATGTAATTTTAAACAGCTTCACTCCACAAATAAGACCCTTGAATAACTATTTTTGTTTTTCTTTTGAACTATGTCAAGACGATGCAGCTAGAGTGAAACTATTATTTTCGCTTTTAAAGTTAAATAATTTAAACACAGAAGAAAAAAATACAATATGACAACCGAGCTGTTTGTTGATTTCATTAACCACCTAGGTCAGTTTAAAACGCAAGGAAAATGCTTATTAATTTTTGGCGGGGCCTCTTCACATTTGGATGCCCGAATAGTGGATGCTGCTGATGCTCATGATATTGTGCTCTATTGTCTCCCATCAAATTTGCAGCCTCTTGACAAGTCAGTAAATAAGCCCTACGAACATTACTGGGACGAACAAGTTTTACTATATGCATATCAGCATCCTGACAGAAAACTAACAAAAACGCGTTATAACAAAATTTTTACGAAGGTTTGGTCCAAGTGTTCAACCAAAGAAAATATAAATAGTGGATTTCGAGAAACCGGGCTTTTTCCATATGATCCAAATGCAATTCCTGAAGAAGCGTATGCGGCCTCAGCCCTTACACAGCTACCCAATCCAAATGTTACTGTAGAAAATACTTGTGTCGTATCCCCTAGATGTGACAATATGTCCGATACAGATGTCCAAGGGCGCGTCATAAATCGCCAAATATTCACCATCTTCTTTGAGTAAATCGTGTGAGCTTGTAACTCGAAATAATTGCACACCATGGTGCAGGGAGAATAGGGTGCAACGCGCAGTAATCTCGAGCAAAATTTGGTCAGACATGATGAGCTCTTGACGGATAGGTCACAAGTGCAAATATGTGAGAAATAATTAATTAGAAAGACTGACATTTGTAATAAGAGACAAATAATATCAGCAAGTAACTGTATGTTTAGCAAAAAACAAAAAAAAGGGGGAAAGGTGTAGTGTGGTGCACGACGTCATGTCCATGACGTATAGAAATGAAGATTTAATATTCTATTTTCTTACCCTTAACCTTAACCTTAAGGTAAATATGCAACATGTAATCTGATACTTTTCTAAACAAGCTAAATTACGACGATTTGACGACCGATTTGGCGCAGGGGTAAACTACCTGCCTTCTGCGCCAGAGGTCTCGGGTTCGATTCCCGAACAAGACAAATATTTGTGTGCATGAACATGTCTATTTGTCTTGGTCTGGGTGTTTTCTATGTATATTAAGTATGTATTTACAAACAAAAAGTATTTAAGTACATATTTATCCGTTATCAAGTTCACGTAGACACAGTTTCTTAAGAAATTAACTACGGGCTTAGATAATTGGTGTGATTGTAAGAAAATATTTATTTATTTATTTATTTATTTAAATATCATTGTAGAACATTAACGTATTGACCTACTTAAGAATACTATAAAAACCCTGTTTTTCTCTTAAAATTCAAAAACTCAAAATTCAATGTTGTTCCATAACTATAAATTATTGTTTGTGGACCTTCTTCTACTTTTAAAGAAAATCTTAAGAATTTATCTCTTGTGTTCTGAATTCGTCGAAGTCGATAAGATGATAGCAGCAGTCTGAAATGATAACAAAATAGTTATATCAGTCCTATTATACGTGAATAAACAAAAAACCAATACAAGGATTGAATTATGTAGTTAACTAAAACTAGTCTTAGAGCCTGTTCACATTGGGCTCTCGGCACAGATTACTAAATAGTTACTACGTACCTAACAGATAAATTACTCCATAGAAAATGTTCGATACCTACCGCGTTAATAGACTACTACTTTTTCTGCCGCGTACAAAAACGCACCTACACCTTTGAGTATAAAGTCACTATTGCTTCGCAGCTGCGCGAGACCACGTGACCACGTGACGTCAGAGCGAGCGGCAATCGGACTAGGGTTGATTCTTTCGGTAAAAATATTTCAACCACGTGTTTCTAATTGTGTTTCAGGAAAATAAAAAGCATATTTAGACACGCATTGTCGACTACGAAGGTAGTTATTTCGCGGATTGGTCATTAGTCGATACGCACAGCTCATAGCATAGGTGGTACACAGCTCATAAAAAGTATACTAATTTAATACTTAGGTATTATTTCAATAAATTCCTGACCTATGTTTCACTATAGGTATTTCATTTTGTACCCACCCAGAATAAAGCCGAACCATAATTTAACCAATTAACGTACCTACCTAAGTACCTACTAATTTGTTTGTTTATATATTTTGTAAGTAAATTAGTAACTTACCAGGTAATATTTACATTATTTTATCAAAAAAACTAATACATCCTCACTTTTCTACTTATGCTGGTAGGCTAAAAAAGAAATCGTTTTATTTCTCTTATTATTCGACGTACACCCATCAACAGCACATAAATTTCCACCACCAGAAGTAATTTTTCTTATATAAAACTAACGTTTAACAAGCACAGATCACTTAAATTTGGTTCGTATGAAAACTAATCGACCGAGCGTAACACGAATACAGTGCGTGCGCGCGTGTGACGGTTGTTGGCAGCCCACTGTATTCTCACCGCCGGCGGTGAGGGCGAGAGTAGGCTAGTAACGCGCGCAAGTACATCGAGTGAGAGACCCCTGCTCTCGGCGAGCGTACGGGAGACATTTTGTATGAGAATCTGTAGTTCTGCTACTGCCCACTAGAGGCGCTGTACAGATTTGCATACAAAATGTCTCTCGTACGCTCACCAAACGCTCGCTGACCGCCTAATGTGTACAGGCTCTTAGCCTTCATTAGCACACGCCCTCAGACGCTTTTAGGCGCTATAACGCGCGTTTTTTATAACGCTTTGAAATAGAACATTTGACTTCCCGGCTTACTGTTGACACGCGGGCGCGATTGCGTCTGGAATTCTATTGTAAGCGTAAAAGGCTTATTACACTTATCCTAATTAGGATCCTAATTACCTAAAAGCATACATTGCTTATTTTGATTGTATCACTTGCTAAAAATGAGCTAGCAATGTACGCTTAATCAGGATTCTAATTAGGATAAGTGTAATAAGCCCTTAAGAAAAACGCGTGTTAAAGCGTCCAAAAAGAAGCGTTCCCGTGCGAACGGGGGCTTAAGGTCATAGCCCACTTATAAATATAATTTAAATCTGAACATTAATAGTCCCACAAGAGGTGAGGCATGTCTTGACTTGATAATTAGTAACATTAAAAATGCTATCGGTTCTGTTTTGCCGTTATGGTTGTCCGACCATGATACTGCTCAAGTGTTGAAATTCAATTGCAAGGATAAAAAGGTCAATCCTGAAACTGTCTTTGTATTTAAAAGATGCTACTCATTAGAGAATATTGCAAAGTTTAGAAAATGCATCAGTAGTCTCTCATTTTCTAATGTTTATAGCCAATGTGATTTAAACACAGCTTTTAATGAATTCCATGAATTATTTACTCTTTTTTACAAGCTGTGTTTCCCTAATATAAAAATTAAACGGAATTCATCTTTTAAGCCTAGATGGTTCTCAAAAGGGCTTAGAAAGAGCACTGTTTCAAAGAGGGCACTTCGCTTTAAGTACTACTCGAATAAATCAAGTGAAAATAAATCTAAATACTTAAAATATAACAGACTCTTGAATAAATGCATTAATTATTCTAAGAGAGTTACCAACCAAAAATACGTATCTAAGAGTAACAATATCTGTAAAGCAACTTGGACAGTTATAAAAAATGAAACCTTTGGTCAATCCACCAAATCAAATTTTATAAATAGTATTAATAATAATGACATTGAAATAACTAATCCTTTACATATTGCCTCGACATTTAATGATTACTTCGCTGATGACATAAATACAATTAATATTTGCAATAAAAATAATACATTAAAGACAAATTTGCCAAACAGTATCTTCTTAGGACCAGTTGATGAGAAATATATCATTAAAGTTATTATGTCTTTAAAAAACTCATTATCTGAGGGACACGATGAGGTTTGCACTAAAGTACTTAAGTCATGTGCAGATGAAATTAGTAAGGTTTTGGCTTTTCTAGTAAATCTATCATTACAGTCAGGAGAATTCCCTGATGTATTGAAGTTATCAGTTGTGAAGCCTCTGCACAAGAAAGGTTCGAAAACGGATCTAAATAACTACAGGCCCATTGCAATATTATCTGTGTTCTCCAAAGTTTTTGAAAAAGCTATGCTCGCTCAACTTACTGCTTTTTTCAGTAAATTCAATATTATTAAAGATAATCAATATGGATTTCAAAAGCAAAAATCTACAAATTTTGCAGCCTTTGACCTTGTTAACAATGTTTTACGTAGTGTGAACAAAAATAAATTTACAACAGTGTTGTTTCTCGACATGTCGAAAGCCTTCGACTGTGTTCCACATGAAGGATTACTTAAAAAACTAGAATGTATGGGAATTAGAGGGCAAGCTTTAAACTGGATAAAATCTTATTTATGTAACAGAAATAAATGTGTTGAAATAACCCAACTCGGCTCAAATAAAACCGTTCAAACATATCGTTCCGATTTTAAACAAAATGCTGTTGGCGTTCCTCAAGGAAGTGTTCTTGGTCCTCTACTATTTCTTTTACATCTAAATGACTTGCCTGATATAACAGAACACAAAGCTATATTATTTGCTGACGATATTTCAGTAATAATCACTAGTAATAAGAACTCTTCTCTAGAACAGCATAAAATTGACGTAAAAATGACACTGACTCAAATAATAAATTGGCTCCAGGACAATAATCTTCAAATCAACCTCTCAAAGACTAAAGTAATCAATTTTAATAATTTTAAAAATCAATCTGTTGACATTGATTTTAATGGACAAATTCTGCAGAATGCTCTAGACTGCAAATTTTTGGGATTAATTGTTGACTCTCATTTAAATTGGAAGGATCAGATAAATAAAGTATGCGACAAATTAAATAGTTTTTCTTTTGCTTTATATAAACTAGTCAAAGTCGCTACTCTAAATACAGCAGTAACAGCCTACTTTGCGTATGTCGAGTCAGTTTTGAGATATGGATTATTAATTTGGGGAAATGGTACTGACATAAATAGAGTGTTTATAGCGCAAAAACGATGTATCAGATCCTTATGCAATCTGAAGCCTGATGTATCGTGCAAGCCTTATTTTATATCGTTAAATATATTAACCCTGCGTTGCCTTTATATTTTAGAAGTTGCAATCTTTGCCAAGCAAAATAGTAAACTTTTTACACAGGCTAGTCAGTTGTATAAAAGAAATACTCGAAAACCAAATAGGCTAGTATTAGAAACTATTCCTAAAACAGTTCGATTTGAAAAAAATAGTTATGCTATGTGTATTAAGATATCTAATAAAATTCCTGACGATTTCAAGGACTTACCGTTAAGACGCTTTAAATTTCGCCTGCGAAAATGGTTACTCGAAAAGGCTTTTTATTCGATCAATGAATTTTTGGAAAATTAACATTTTTTTTATTTTTTATTCTGACTGAAGCTGATGATTTTTAATATTGACATTTTAATAATACCTATTGACATTTCTATTTTCTGACATACTTACTTATTTAATTTTTGTTACCATTTTATTTACGACATGTCATGAAATAATTTTAATTGTGATAATGGTGACATTTGAATTTAGTTTCATGTTTTATTTAAATTGATTTAGCGATGAAATATTGTACCTACAACTCATAAATATTTGCATGCTGTGTAATATGGCTAAATAGGCTAAGTTCCATGTTTTATTAGAACACCAAATTGTTAGCACCCTATTTATAGCAAATAAAATTATTTGTATTTGTATTTGTATTTGTATACCGCACCGCTCCAGCACCGCTCCTACCCAACACCGCACTAAACGAAGGCGACAGCTAGCAGGCACCCAGCAGTCCACGCGGCGACAGCTAGCAGACTCCCAGCTGTCCACGCGTCGACTGCTATTCCCTCTATAGGTGCGCGGCGGCGGCAGCGCGGCAACCGCTAGCAGTCAGCGCGCGGACAGCGAGCGGACCGCGCGGCGTCAGCGAGGCGTCAACTACCGAGCAGTCTGACGGCGGTAAGCTCGCGGACCGCGCGCTGTACGCTATTTTATATTGTAACTGTAAAATGCATCTACAGTGAATGATATTAAGTCCATATTTGGCTGTTCATACTTTGGTTGGGTGGGAGAGGTGCGGTCTAAATGGGCTTTGACCTTAAGTCTCATAATCTATATTTGACACGGTGTGTTGATAATAATTCAAGCTAATTTTGAGTGTCTGGGGGGCGTCCTTTGAGTCCTAGCGACACCCTTGGTAACAGCCATGACAGAGGAGCCACATACAAAATTAGCTGTCTAAATTTTCAACATTTTAAATGCAACAGCAGTAAGCCTAGCATGGTCGCCCAAAACGTGATATATGTCGCATGATATAGCGTTTAATCGACACTGAAACTTCAAAACCCATTGTCTTTAGACAGTTAAACGCACTGACCTCTATAATACAAGTACGCTGGACTTCATACTATCAATTTCAAAATGAAGCAATTTGATTTTCGCCATTTTGGCGCTGATAGCAGCGTGAGCGTCCATGGAACTAATAATAAAGATGAAAACATAGCTCAAATTACACTTAAATATAATAAGGTATGAATAAAAACATTTATTATAAACATAAAATAGTATTTATAAGCTTCAGACAAGCTTTTGAAACATTTTTAACCATGAAATTCACTTACTTGTAAGGTTATCCCGCTGCCTTTTTGACAGCCAGTTCTACAAAATACGCATACTACCATTAAAATATGTTCAGATCACGTAGTATACATAAAATACACAAAGTAAAGTCTTATTCCACGGTTTTCACGTAAATTATCAGAGAATTACTCAAAACAACGATCAGCCATTTGCAATTTTAGTACCCGAGACGCTCGAGAGGGGCGCTTTGAATCGGCACAAAAAACAACTGTCATTTCGTTTACAACATTTAGTCCAGCGTACTTGTATTATAGAGGTCAGTGGTTAAACGCGATAAAGCGCTATATCATATCGCGTTTTGTTGGTCATGCTAGAGGGCTGCTGGTACAGTTGTTTTATCTCACGAGCGTCGGCGAGCCATATACTTGTATTTGTAAGTAATGCGTATAGACACGCGATCCTGTGTGTGTCGGCGGCGACTCGGCCAAAACTGAGCGCTCCCGAGCTTACGCAGGCAAAGACAGTGTGCATGTAAACCAGTCACCAGACAACCAGGAAAGTGCTTAAGGGCACGATCTTCCAAAAACTCTGTCTTGGTCTTTTTCTTTATGTATGAAGAGTAATGAAAATAACCTCACTTTTTCAATTTTTTCAATGTTTTTGTTGTTATTTTGAGCTTAAATTATTTTTTTGAAAAAGTAGCCTGAGAATAATCTACCAAATATCATTACCTATTTTTCTATATATTATTCGTGAATAAGAGATTAATAATCTAAGTTTAAAAAAAAAAAAAACTTTATTTTTGAATTTTTTTATAGTCGAGTGTATATCGAATATCGTGTTTCTAGCCACAAAATAATCAAGATCGTTTATTAAACTTCAACATATTATATTTTTATCAGCTCAAAATAAAGAATATTTGATCGTTTACTTTTGAATCAAAAATAGGTTGATTTCGATAATTTGGAAGATCGTGCCCTAAGGGCCTTTGTGCACTACACTGAATTTTACCGATCCGGAAAAACGGATGCTTATTTTACTAATTAATTATTATAAATAATAGAATTTATTTATTTCGTGTAGTTTAGGGTTCAAAACATTGAAACTACACAAAATAAATAAATTATTATACTATTATAAATGATTAAATTATTAAAATACAAGCATCCGTTTTTTTCCGGATCGGTAAAATTCAGTGTAGTGCACAAACGCCCTTAATCAGTTTTTTTATCCACTACGGGTTAGCACTTAGCACGCGATACGCGGCACGCGGTACTCCACTGACAAGTGTAAGCAAGACAGCATGATGTGCTATATCATATCGCGTGTTATAAGCCGTTCATGCTAGGCCGGCTGATGTCAAGTGGTGATAAGGCTGAAGGTGAAAGCGTCCTGGAATCCTCAATCACCGAGGAACTGGTCATCTTATCTCTAGCTGCCGGATCACAATAATGCTGAAAACATCATTGTTATGGCGTCAGATAAGATGGCGGTAGCTAGCCAGGCGGACCAAGAACAAGTTCTACCACCAACTAAGCCAAATACAATACAGGATAATTTTTTGACCAGTGCACAAATTTTTAGGATTGACTCAGAATCGGTAAGTGAACAACTTTCTCCTAGAAACATGGGTCGAAATATGACAAAAATTTTTGGACTTCCTATACTAAATCGATCACGTAATCAATCCAATTTGTATGAAGAGTCAAAAAAATTTCGTCTTATTTCGGCATATGTTTCTATGAGAAAGTTGTTCACTTACCGATTCTGAGTAGGTAGATCTTAAAAATTTGTGCACTGATTAAAAATTTACCCTGTATGTACCCCCACTGGGAATCGAACTTCTTGGTCAGGAATCGGTGGTGTGAACCACTAGACCACAGAGGCAGTTAAAATCGATAGCCATTTCCATACATTTAAAATTTTGCTAAAGCTCAGATCTGAATGGCATTTCAATAACGTCATACACTATGTGACAAAGGCTTGTTTTATGGTCCAACTACTAAACCCATATATATCCGAGCGCGCGTGCTCCAACGGCGCTGCCGAAAAGCGCGTGACAATAAAAACACCCAAAGACGCCAGTATAAATCGTCACTGAACTTTCAAAGGAAATCAGACCTTATCGATCAGCATAACAAACAAGGAATTTCAAAGTATAGGTTGTTAAGCAATTTCTTGGTCAAGTTTACATATACAGACAAGCGTGACTCGCTGGCACAAGCGTGGCTCACCCGCGCTCGTGAGATAAAACATCTGTATTAAAATTTTTAACACTTACCTCAATTGATATAGATAGACAATCGAATTGGCTATCATTGCACTGTTGACTTCCTGTTACTTTTCTTGTTAAAGCTGGAATTAAATGAAAGTGAGAATTAAGATATTGTAAAGAACTGCAAGTCATAAGCAAGAATCCATACTAATTTACAATATAAATGTGAATGTGTATGTTTGTTTGTCTGTCTTTCACGTTAAAATGGAGCAACGGATCTATGTGATTATTGGTATGAGGGTAGTTTGGGAGCTGGAGAGTGACATGGTCTACTTTTTAACCCGGAAAAATATCAGGTTTTATACCTTTGTTTGTAAATACATACTTAATATACATAGATAACACCTAGACCAAGACAAATAGACATGTTCATGCACACAAGTATTTGTCTTGTTCGGGAATCAAACCCGAGACCTCTGGCACAGAAGGCAGGTATCCTACCCCTGCGCCAAACTGGTAGTCACTATTTGGTATGACACAACCACTACAGGATTGGGTATTTCACACAAATCGAATTAGAAAACAGGTAATGAGTATGGAGATAATTTGCCACAATTTGGCAAAAATATGTTTGATTTCTGTTTGGTGGGTGGGATAGGAACGCTAATTGGCATGGACCCTTTTCATGGTGTGCATGCCAGTCCAACAGTAGGATTAATCAAGACAGAAGGCTTAGGATGTATTATGAATACAAGTAATATAGATTTATTACCTATTCTACTGTTTTGCGGATTCCTTGTTTTTAACCAAATTCTATGCTTCTCTGGCACTGGCAATATCTTGTCATTTCTCCACCAACTTTTTAATGATGAATTTCTGCCAGCCTTTCTTTTGGCAGTTAACTATAATTAAAACAGATAATAATTATTTATTACAATAGCTAGACATAAACTGTGAATTTATACTTTTAATCCCATCACACAAATATTTTAGTATTTTGGTTTTATCAATCAAATTACTGTTGCTTTTTTCCATCAAAGTAAGCAAATGAGCCTTCATGTTATATTAATGTAGAATAACATGTAAGTATGACAGCATATTTATTTCACAAGCTGTCTATAATATACATAAATGAATCCCTCTAACATTTTAGAATATAACAGTGAATTGAGATGGTTCTAATTTTCTAAATAAATATATTACTTAGTAGATGTTTTCTAAATAAATATATTACTTAGTAGATGCACTTACTTCAAGAGGCCAAATTTTAATGGCATAATAATTCCAATTCTTATCATCATTATTTAGCACTCAAAATCATCTTCCAGTTCCTTAGGACATGGATATGCCACAACAGAGATAATCTGAATCACGATGACAAGACCCAACCTTTCATTCCTAGTATTTAACTTGAGAATCAACAGGTTTATACAATCATGGTGTATAGTCTCCATTGTTTACCTGTGTTCAGAAACTGGCCATCATTTTATCATCCTTTTTTATGAATATATTTCTGCAGAATCTATGCATTAGGTTTATATTCAACTTGCGTAAATTTGACCATGTTTCTCACTTTCGCACGAAGCTTAATTGGCTCCCTATCCGACGGCGCAGGGACTTACACACTCTTACACTCCTTTATTCCATCCTTTTCGTCCCAACCTCTCCTTTTTATCTTAAAGAAAAATTCTGCTATCGATCCTCATCTTCACTTACTACTTGTACTTTGCGTTCTTCTTCTAATCTTTCTCTCGCTATCCCTCGTCATTCAACTAACTTCCTTTCTTATTCCTTCTCTGTGCAAGCTGTCCGTCTGTGGAATTCTCTTCCAGAGGGTGTCCGGAAAGCTCAATCACTGCATTCTTTCAGCGATCAAGTTAAAAAACATTTCCTCTCTTCTACATAATACATATTATCTTTTAGTACTTTTTACCTTTCATAACCATTATATGTACTCATTTCCTTTCTATTTTATATTATGTATATCTATATCACATATCCTCTCGTAGAATTGCACCCACTTCCTTCTGTCCTCTTCCTTATTATTTCATCTACTCAAGGTTGCCTGGAAGAGATTGCTACTTAGCAATAAGGCCGCCTTTTTGTATGCTTTCTGTCTTGTTGTGTTCTTTCTATGTAATTGATTTATATTTATGTGCAATAAAGTGTTTTTATTATTATTATTATTCCCTTTATTACATTTTTAATACTTACAAAATTATATTTCTAAACATTAAATTTTTGCAATGTATAACACTAAAAAATATAACATTTAAAAATACAAAAATGCAGTTCCCCAACGGTAGCAAGATCAGGGTCCCGGCTACCGATGGTTAAGGATCCAGAGACAGGAACCTTCTCACTATATGTGCCGTGCCCAGAAGTACTGCATCTGACTCCCGATCCATCCACCTAACGCAAGCCTCTTAAGGTGTTTATCGAGGCTCTTGGCTATCAGACCATGGGCAGATATGACTATCGGAACAACAATTGCTGAATCAATGTTCCACATGTCAACAATCTCGTGAGCTAAATCAAGATATTTGTTTTCTTTATTATTCAGCTTTCACAAGGTTGTCGTCATGGGGAACAGTGACATCAACAATTATTGCGCGGCGTTCGTGTCGATCTATCAATACAATATCAGGCTTATTAGCGACAATAGTCCTGTCTGTAATAATAGATCGATCCCAATATGTGGCATGGCTATTTTCAAGGACCTGTTCTGGTGCATACCTGTAGTACGGCACCTCGGATGCCACAAGACTATGTTTCAGAGCAAGTTGTTGGTGTATTATCCTGGCCACTTGGTTATGTCTATGCAAATACTCGCCGTTTGCGAGACGAGAACAACCGGAGATTATATTATTATTATTATTATTTTTATACTTCTGTTAGTCTTCTTGTTATTCATTTTAATTTAGTAGCACTTACACTTTGTCACATTGATGTAAAGTGTAGATAAGGATGAGGTTACAAGGTCAATCAAGGTGGCAAGAAAACTGACCACAAAATCTGGTTTTCCAATAATGCCAACCCATATGTTGTGCTTCCACCTTGTTTGGAACCTAATCTCTTCAGTTTAAGCCAGAGGCTATTGTTTGTAAATGTCCACTCATCCATAAAAATGAAATTTTTGACAAAACTAATGTTTTGGCAAGTACCTAGCCACGTGCGATAGGCTGTTCAGCATTACGCTTCACCTGAAACAAGAGTAAAAACCCAATAGATTTTATAGGGCGGAATAATTATAATATAGAGTTGCCAGGCGTCCAAATAAAGCCGGACAGGGTCAGACTTTTTGGATGCATGTCCGGCCTGTCCTGTTTTACCTCCTTGGCCAACTCGCAAATTACTGAATGAAGGAGTTTAATTAGAAGAAACTGCAAAAATATGGCTTTTATTTAATCCCTTCCCACACCCCCGCGTCCACTCTACTCTACCCACTACTCGACTCATGTAAACGGTTAGTAGAACAACTACTTCAGACTTTATTAGAGCATTTCTTACAATTTCTCAATGAGTGGGGTTAATTTTGTTCTAGCATTTCTTACTAAGTGACATAAAAGTGTTACTCTATTATCAAAATGAAAATTTACATGTAACTATACCGTTACTCTACTAAAACTGGAGTACTGAGAAGTATTAACCATTTACATGGGTCAAGTAGTCGGTAGAGTAGAGTGGATGCCGGGGTGGGGGAAGGAAAGTGGTAGAGTAGCTTGCCCGTGGTGCTAGCTACTCTACTTTACCAAATTTCAGTACTCTACCAATGATGTCTACATTAGTTTAGTTAGTACTCTACCGCTCTACTCCACCGTTTACTCTACCTGTGTACGGCAGGCTTTTTATCTATCTCAGTGCTAAATTTCAACCAGATCTGTTCAGTCGTTTCGCTGTGATTGAGTTACAAAATTATACCAATTTTCACATTTATACATATTATTACTTAGGATTGGGAAAAGTGGAGAATTCATGCTCGGTTAGGTTAGGTAGGTTAGGTCGCGGCAAGCCAAGCACTAAAAAATCATTTACACACAAAGTCATTGATTTCCGAAATCAATAACTTTCATTTTATGAAATTCCTATTCGGTGCTGTGCGACACCCAATTATTGAATTTGAGATACTTACATCTTAAACCAAAAAACAACCACTAGAGAGAAAGAACTTTAGAATCGTTTTGTTCTATTCCAATTTTCCAATCTACAAAAATAGCTAGGTAGGTACATAGAATTACCTTACCTGCGATGAATATATGTTCATAATACAACACAATCTTGCAAAACGATTTCACTTTTGCACGTGGTGTATAACTTCTTTTAGTTTGAATGTAAGGACACATACACGGAGCACCGATTAAAGTATTGCTCTTCATGATATCTTTCTTACAATATTGCTCAAAGGTATGTATTCAAATATGCAGTCGTTCAGGCTGCAGTCTGAACAGGATTCAGGAATCTCTTGGTCTGCTTCGATGTCAACTATCATTTTTAATTAGTTAACTAACACGAACGAAGCAAAATAAAACCGACGCGCTGATTCATAGTTTGTTTGACATTGACTGACATTGACATAACATAATTATTACACGACAAGGGATGGGCATAGGCATGGCAACAAGGATTAATTGAATGATTATTTGTATAAGGTGTTCGAGTTAAACGATTGTTGAAAATGCCTATGCCTACCTATTCGGACTACTCATCTCGAATGAAAAGAGCATTCGTCCAAAGAATATTCATTTACACCCGAGTTATTAATGAAAAATAAAGGAATGAATTAGGTAAGATAAAATATTTTATAAGGATTGAATGTCATACCATACATAACATAATGCACACCAGGCTACTTGTTTATAGTATATGTCCTAAGCGATTAATAGTTGTTCTATTACACAAAAAAAAATACTATATAATTTTAAAACATAAAAACCTACAAAACTTTATTTTACAAATTCGCTTTTGAAAAACCGGCAAAAACGCTGTCCACCATGTTTGTCGATAGATCATCGGTGCTCTGACGTCATATTAAGGCCGTGTTCCGTTTTGAGTCAATAGTACTGTTGGCGCTGTGAGCGCTAAAAGCTGTTCCGATTTGATTATCGCGCTGACAGCACTGTTGACGCGATTTCAATTTGGAACGGCTATTTGCACGCATCGCGAGCGAGCGCTGTTTTGATTTGAATTTGTAAGTAAATAATCACCGGTTTAGTATGGATATTCGTCAATTAGTAAACGTTTTATTGGACAGCGATGATGATAGTGATCCGTGCTTAAAGGACATCAGGCACATATTGCCAAAAACTGTATAAGCTTCGTTATATTTTATTTAGGCACTATGCGCCACTGTGAACTTACTACGTGTACCAAAATAATTTTAAAGTCTTTCATTGTTTAATAATTAATTTGTGTAAAAACACAAAAATGACTATGAATTTATCATGAAACGAACATCTCTAGCCATTAAAAAACAAACAAAGAATGTCAACCGTGTGTCAACCAAAGATATTATAATATAACAAGATTGCGCACTCATGAGTTACAGCCGAGCCGAGCGAGATAAGCCTATTATGGTGTGCGTCCCTCTCTAATGAGAGAGACGTGAGTGACTACACGATTTGGTTTTTTCGAGGACAATTTATAGTTAACCAGACTTGGCTCACGTAGGATTCGAACATCACGCTTCCTAGGGAGCTCTTGTAGCTAAAAGAAACATACATTTAAACATCCGAACTCACTTTCTATTTATAATATTAGTTAAGATGAGGACTCCGCGAGGCAAAGCATTTGCACCACTTATGAGGCAATAATGTGACAATCGACACATACATACATACGACGCATACATATACTTTATAAGCATACTTACTTTTGAACCGACTTCAAAAAAGGAGGTTGTCAGTTTGACCTGCATGTACTTATATGAAATGTATGTCTGTATTTCTGATAGGCGTATTTTGCTAAAATGGATAGAAATAGAAAGTCCACGTACAGTAATAAAAATCTGTTTATTAGTTAGACTATACATTGCTAAACAAAATTTTCTTGCGGATCTTTTGACGCATGGAGGCTTTGTGTCCAATTAATTTTAAAGATTCGTTTTTTGCGTACCTACTTTTTTAACCTTAAATTAAGATACAGATGTTATAATACATTTAATAAGTTTTGTTTCATGCCTATTTTCTGATAAAGTTCTTCTTCTTTTTCTTCTTCCGCTGAGTATTGTGTAATTTTTTCAGATATGAGGTTAAGCCAACCTTTTTTAATTTCTTTATCTTTAGGAAATCTGAAACAATGAAAATTTATGTTTGGGTTAAGTAAGAAAGTAAATTCCAGTCTATAGACTAAAAACGAAATGGACACCCTACTATACGCAAGAATAAAAGTTTGGCTAAATACTTACCTATGAAAAGATACACCGCTCCGTTTAAATGATTCGCTTTTGCATCATTTCACACATCAAGTGAGAACCATTTTTATTGATTTAAACGTAATTTTAAAATGATAATTAAGATCCACACACTAACTTTACACACATAAATTAATTTGCCGTCGCCATATTGATGATGTTTTTATTTTTATTAAAATTGTCCAGACGCAAAGTGTTGCAAATTTATTATAATTAAAACTACCATAACACCGACTCTTACATAAAAAAATAGTTTTTCAAGGTTTTAAATAATACAAATGATATGGACTTTATTATTATCAGCTTAGCATTCCTTTTAAATAATTAATATTTTGAAAGTTCTCGAGAACAGGAAATATGAATTTGAATTAAGTTCTACTACAACCAAAAATATTTCATGGTGGCAGCCCAGTAGACAGGGATGCAATCCTATTTAGGAGCCTCTCGCTCGGCTCGTTTTTCCGTTTATCGAAATGTCATACGAAAATAAACCTTATTGTAACTGCATAGAATCGAATTGACATTGCTTTTATTTTCATAGTGCACAATCTTGTTATATTATAATATCTTTGGTGTCAACCTCTTTATAAAATAAAAAAAAACCTTTGTTTACAATATGTCAAAGTTGACATTAGTTGTTAAAGACGTTCCGACGCACGCACGCTCGTATTTTATTTTTTTAGTAGATCATGTGAATCATGTCACAAAAACTGATGTAATTAAAATAATAGTATATAAAAGAAAAAATTAAAAAGGAATAAATGAGTTAATACATAAATCAAGTCAAAATGCTCCAATTTCAGTATTATGGAAACACAATATTCTCTAGGTCAAAATAACGCAAGTAACGGAACGTTTTGTTCGTGTTGCTGTTTCAGTATCAGTGTTACCAAAAACAAAATATTTTAAACCTAAATAACTCGAACAAAAAACACATAATAAAATTTTAAGTATTTTTCGTGTTTGTTTGTGATAAAATTTGGTCATTCACTTCAATAGAATAGCTATACATTTTTAGGTTTTTTGTAAAGGGAATGTGCCTGATGTCCAATAGAGTAATGTCTCTACCCGTCGTCTCATCTTTAATAAGCACTATCATTTTTCTGGCTTTCTGCTTCGGGATAAACAAATAAAATACCTAAATAAAACCTAAAACGCAGAGATTACTCAAACAAAACCACAACAAACAATGACGTTTGACAACAAAACGTCAAATATGACAGCCCGCTCACAGTGCTAACGCTTGAGAACATTATCACCGTGATCGCAAAATGGCGGCGGTAGCGACGTCATCCGTGACGTAATTACTGCCTTAGCACTATTATTTATTCTGTGTTACTGCTTTCGTTGTCGCGCTCACAACAAATCGGAACGATGTGTGAGCGCGATATCAGTAATATTATCGCTGTTGGCGCAAAACGGAACGTAGCCTAAATGTAAACAAACACTTGACAGTTACTCGACAACGTTTTCTGTTCCGGTGGCTAAAACTGGAACTAACGTGTTTTGCGGCCCCCGCCAAAGCTAAACTGAATTATGTCGGGGCGGGGCAGGCCGCATCGCAGCGCAAAAATCCGTCCAAATCGCTCGTATGTATTTTATATGAACTATCGCACACTATGCCGGGGCGCAGCGGGCCGCATAATCCGCCGCAGATTTTGTTGCGTGCGTGCGATGCGATGCGGCCCGCCCCGCCCCGACACAGTGTGCTATAGCAAGCGGATTTTTCTCGTACTACTCGGTCAGATAACATGACACCTACAAATTATACCCGTCTCTTTCACTCGACTCTGTCATGTCCGGAGAGTGAGAGGGACGGGTATAACCTGCAGTAGTAGAAGAAATTGGATGTTAGAATTTGGTTGTACTCAAAATCCGTCAATGCGCTGCGGCCCGGCCCGTCACTAATGTGCTATACTGAAATCCGTCAATGCGATGTGCTGCGGCCCGCCCCGCTGCGCCCCGGCATAATGTGCGCGCTCCTTTAATGTTCGCGCACATTATGTCGGGGCGCAGCGGGCCGGGCCGCAGCGCGAAAATCCGTCCAAATCGCTCGTATGTATTTTATATGAGCTATCGCACACTATGCCGGGGCGCAGCGGGCCGCATAATCGGCCGCGGATTTTGTTGCGTGCGTGCGATGCGATGCGGCCCGCCCCGCCCCGACACAGTGTGCTATAGCAAGCGGATTTTTCTCGTACTACTCGGTCAGATAACATGACACCTACAAATTATACCCGTCTCTTTCACTCAATTCTGTCATGCCCGGAGAGTGAGAGGGACGGGTAAAACCGGCAGTAGTGGAAGAAATTGGATGTTTGAATTTGGTTGTACTCAAAATCCGTCAATGCGCTGCGGCCCGGCCCGTCACTAATGTGCTATACTCAAATCCGTCAATGCGATGCGCTGCGGCCCGCTCCGCTGCGCCCCGGCATAATGTGCGCGCTCCTTTAATGGGCGATTTTCTGAAAGCTCAGTCACTAGATGGCGCTGTCCCACCTATGCAGTTAGAAGGAACTGGTGGCCTACCACAAGCTCTTATAGCAGTTATTTTTTAGTTGAGAGAGTGAGACGCCGCTATACGGCGTGTAGAGCGGCGTCTCACTCTCTCAACTTAAAAATAACTGCTATAAGAGCTTGTGGTAGGCCACCTGAACGTTATAAATTTTACTTTGACGCGACTTTTTTTACGTAAAACGGAACGTCAGACAGATGTTATTTATTTACCTAAATCTTTAAATTTACCTATTTTGTTTCTGTTCCTCACAGTAGTACTTATTTAATATATTATTAAATTTCTTTGGGTTTTTAAAAAGTAATTAATTTAAATATGTTTCATACCAAAATATACCATAGACATGTACATACTTATTCAACGCCATCTAGTGAAGCAATTGGAAGTATTTTTTTTTTAAATGGCCTCTCAGAAAATTGCTCATTCTATAGAAATAAGTCTCTAAAAAGCGGTGCCGATAGCAAAAATTTGACAGCTGTCAATAATTCTTCTAGGGTTATGTCATTTTGCTATCAAGCTGCTGTCCAACCATAGCGCGCCGCTGTCACCGGAACAGAAAAGATGTAAAGTTTTAAGTAATTAAAAAAAACCCGTCTGCGGTGCAAAAAATGATTTGTTTAACTAACTAAAAAGAAAAAATATAGTAAAAAAATTAGCGACTGAGGATTGAATGTGTTCTCAGTTCTTACTAGTAAATTGTATGCAGCGTTACCCTTCAGGCGGTCGATCATAGAGTACATTATATCCCACAGACTAAGTAGAAATACGTAGAAAGTTGGTTTACTTCACAAAAGCACCATTTACAAAAACAAAAATCTTTGCCTCTTTCTCCTCATTGACCGAAATAATTTGACCAAATGGAAATATAAAATTAATCATTTGAATAATTCTGTTTTCTTAAGGTGTGCATTATGATAGGAATGACATTAAATCCTTATAAAATATTTTAACTTTCCTAATTCATTCCTTTATTTTTCATAAATAACTCGGGTGTAAATGTGAATATTCTTTAGACGAATGCTCTTTTCATTTTAGATGAGTAGTTCGAATAGGTAGGCTTAGGCTTTTTGCAACGATCGATTAACTCGAACACCCTGCACGAATAATCATTCAATGAATCCTTGTTGCCATGCCCATATTGCTCATCCCTTGTTATGTATGATTATGTCAATGTCAAATACACTGATGTCATGTCTTCTTTTTTTTTCATTTAAAGTCAATCGTATTCATTTGACAGTTCATATCATAATCATATTAAATGTCATTCCATACAAATTGCAGCCGATTGAATACGATATGAACTGTCAAATCAATACGATTACCTTACGCAAAATAATTGCCCCCAGATCAGCGCGTTGGTTTTCTGCTGAAATCGAAGCAGACCAAGAGATTCCTGTTCTGATTCAGACAACATAATTTTAGGTGTTTGGCCCCTTTAGCTATAAGCAGCAACTAAACATTGCACACCGCCAATTCGAAATGCCAAACGCAGAGTCAGTTTACGGAAGTTCGAAAAAGCGGCTGAGCCATCGATTGAACAGTATACTAGGTACCGACAACGAAACCGCATCGTCGCGTTTCCGGCTCCGTGTCCGAAGACAGGTCTAATCCCCTCTGTGGTGTAGGGGCACAAACAACCCACCGATCTGATATCAGACCCAGAGGTCCCGGGTTCGATTCCCAGTGGGGGTACATATTGTATTCGGTTTGGTTGGTGGTAGGACTTGTTTGAAGTCCGTCTGGCTAGCCACCACCATCTAATATTTTTTTTTTAAATCTAATCTTTCTTCCTGCTGCGAGCTGTCTCTTCGACATTGAGCTGGATGTTTAAGTGTTAAGTAGAGGGCGTGTATGGCACAGTACTTATCCTGTGATATGTCCAAACTTGGCGCTAGTTCCTTACGCAATCATGTCCTGAGGAGCACGTCTTTTTAACCTTTTGAAGGTAGAGTTAGGCTCTAAACTCATTAACTCCTTGACCAGGAGGTTTGGGTGCCCGTCAACTCTTTTCGAGTATTTAAGTAGGGAGATTTTTATAACTTCTTTGACAGACTCAATTTTCAGGTCTTTGTGGAGATGCATGTTAGTAATATACCAGGGAGCTCCAGTAATCATTCGCAGGGTTTTTTGACTGGAACCGCTGCAGGATTTCTATATTAGATGAGGATGCTGTACCCCACAGCTGGATGCCGTAGGTCCAAATAGGCTTTAGGATACTTTTATAAAGAAGAAGCTTGTTTTCCATACTAAGTTGAGAGTCGACCCAATCTTATCTTAGTCTCACGCCTTATCAATGCTGTTTTCAGCATTGTTGTGTTCCGGCAGTTGTAGATAAGATAGCCAGTTCCTCAGTAATTGAGGATTTCGGGAGTAGTGCGCTTCCACCTTCAGCCTTATCAACACTTAACATCAGGTGTGATGAAGGCTAAGTGCTACCCCGTTGTGGATAAAAAAGGTAGTCGCGAATCGATATAGCATCGACTCAGGCGTTTTCCTAATAGGTATAACGCGACTGCCAAATCATGGCACGTTTGCGCGAATTTTAATCATACGAATCCGCGAACACATACAGATGATGTCGAATAGGGGGGCTGGATTTCAATATACAAAATACAGGCGTAGGAGCTAAGGTTCTATAAGGATGATGCGATAAATCTCTTAAACGTTAAATAGGTACTTTGATGGAATGTAGAGTCGCCATTAAAAGCCATATTAACTTAATATTCACAGAATAAATACTACCAGTATTCCATCTTCCCAAATGCTTGAATCGCGTGATATTACTTATATGTATCTCTCTCGCTTTCTCTTTCTCTCTTCTTCTCCCTCTCGGTATTCATAGCTGTAATGCGTTTAAGCGCATAACGTGACCCTTCCAGTAGGCCTAGCATTCCCACCACAAGATGCTGTCTTGCTTATATTATGGCGATAGGCTAGGCGAAAGTGGCGCCGCCGCACACTGGTTAAATTCTTTAAAATTTTGGAAGTAGACATCAAAGTCCTCAGATCGGTCTGATTTTTTTTCTATGGTTACCTTTCGGTTCTTAATAAGTGTTACTAATTGCAACTTTTTTGAAAAAGGCGTTAAACTCTGGAAAATAATTGTTTATTTTTTTTTGTATGGGAGAAAACCTATTTTTACTTTTATTTTCGAAACCAAGTGAGATGTCAACATGAGGGTGGTTATGGGTTATAGGGGACATGATTCTCGACATTTGGTCCAAAGACAGCTACTAGATATCCCTGCCGCCTTCGGAACAATAGACGTTTGAAAATCCCCATATTAAATTCTGGATTGACTCATTTTCTATACTTGTCAATACGTTTACCTATACAAGCAAAGTGACATAATGTAACAAAATAAAACTGCGACATACCTATTACCTCGGCCTACACACGTCAAGGTAAGTTCCCCTAGACAAAATCATTAAAATAAATACCTAAATAATTCGTAATTATATTTTGTTTACAAATTATTATGACGACATCCATGGCCGAGTGGTGTACGCACCGGTTTCAAGGTGCCGCTATGTCTAGGTATCTATCTCTAGGTCCCGGGTTCGATCCCCGGTCGGGTAAATGTTTAAAACGAACTTTTCAAATTTTCTTCGGGTCTGGGTGTATGTGGTAATACCCGTCGTTGTTTCCAATTTCCATAATACTAGTGCTCAAGCTACTATACCTTGGTATTGGAACAATGTATTTGATGGTGTCCAAAATATAAAAAAAAAATATTATTAAATATAAATCTGTTTTTATTTATTTTTGACTGTTGTAATTAGTTACAGTTTTGATAATTATTATAACTTTAAATACTTCTCTAAACTGTTAGATTCAAAGATTCAAAGATTCAAATCTGTTTATTCAATTTAGATTGTTATTTACAATACTTGTGAACGTCATAGAAGCTACGCCATCGGTTCGCAAACCCTACAGCGGGAGGCCTTGGAGAAGAACCGGCAAGAAACTCCAAGGGTTGTTTTTTTCTCCCTGTCTTATTTCATACAGAGTCGTCAAATTGAAAAATGATCTTAACATGGTATGACTAAGGTCAGTTTCCATCACAATTACACAATGGGTTATGATAAATACAGTTAAGTATAGGCGAACTAATGATCATAGCGGTGAACAATTTTCAGTTACTTAGGAACTCTACTTAAAGCTTTAATATTAGTTTAAAACAAAAGACAATTCTACTATATACTGCAAGTTGCGCCATACATGTTTCAAATGTAATTCTTAATAAAATGAATAAAAACAAAAGAAAACACATTTTAAGGCAAGCAGATAAGAGCAGACCCATTCCCACTGGCAGCACCCGTTCACGAGCATGACGCATGAACCAGCCATCGCTTCGCTCAACCATATTTTAGGGAACGTAACGACCCGCCTCACACGCCACCACCGTAGAAATGTTTTAGTGAGCATGACATACTCAAACTGCCTACCTTAAATGACCGAATACCGTTACTAATTACAACCGTCAAAAGAAGAATAAACTTGTTTGTATAAAACCGAGTTAATTCTAAACGATTAAATAATTTGCTCACCAGGGTGCCTACCATCAACTTTAAAACAGCGATTCAAAAATAGCGCGATGCAGAATATGTTCCTAAAATGAATTGATTTCTTTCGTACTACGACCTTTTGAAAACTGGATCGCAAATGAATTGCTAAATGTGAATGACCGAACGATTTGTGTCCTTATTTCTTCTACCCGTCTCTTTCACTCGATTCTGTCATGCCCGGAGAGTGAGAGGGACGGGTATAACCTGCAGACGCCATGTCAGCTTGGCCGAGTTATAAGTCAAATAAGAGATCTGACAGCTTAGCGGCTGTGAAATGTCATTGAATGATCACTGAATCGCTGTCATTGATATTAAGCTGTCGTGGTACGAATAAGCGAAGCAGATCAGTTTAGGTCCTAAACAAAACCGCAATTAGAGTTGACGGTAGGCACCCAGGTATGATCATTAGTAAATGTAATGAGGGTAAATGATTATATTATTTAGTTTCTTCACTACCCTCATTAGTAAATCTAATGAGGGAAGATGATTATATTTATTATAAGGTAGTAAACGTTATTAAGAATTATTAGCAAATTATTTATGCGGATATTATATAAAAAAGACTACATTTATCCACACCCATACTTGACAATTGCACGTCTCGATTAACTTGTCAATTTCCACACTTTTCTAAAATGTCCCAGTTCGTAAACCATTTGATCACTACCCTCATTAGTAAATCTTATGAGAGTATTTATTATTTTTAGTTCGCTTACTACCCTCATTAGTAAATATATGGCAAAACAACATCTGATTGTAAAAAGATCGTCAAAAGCTGGCTAAATTCATTGGACTATGAAAAAACAGAAAACCTATTATAATATAATTTAGCCAGCTTTTGAGGATCTTTTTACAATCAGATGTTGTTTTGCCATAGATGTCCAAGTTTCCATTTGTAGCAGTAAATGATTATATTATTTAGTAGTCTTTTTTTAAATATCCGCATTAATAATTTGCTAATAATTCTTAATAAGGTTTACTACCTTATAATAAATATAATCATCTTCCCTCATTCGATTTACTAATGAGGGTAGTGAAGAAACTAAAGAATATAATCATTTACCCTCATTACATTTAGGTACTAATGAGGATATCTGGTGAGCAAATTATTTAATCGTTTAGAATTAACTCGGTTTTATACAAACGAGTTTATTCTTCTTTTGACGGTTGTAATTAGTAACAGTTTAGAGAAGTATTTAAAGTTATAATAATTATCAAAACTGTTACTAATTACAACAGTCAAAAATAAATAAAAACAGATATATTTAATAATAATTTTTTTTTATATATTGGACACCATCAAATACATTGTTCCAATACCAAGGTATAGTAGCTAGAGCACAAGTATTATGCAAATTGGAAACAACGACGGGTATTACCCACACCCAGAACCGAGGAAATATTGAAAAGTTCGTTTTAATCATTTACCCGACCGGGGATCGAACCCGGGACCTAGAGATCTATACCTAGAGATATCGGCACCTTGAAACCGGTGCGTTCACCGCTCGGCTACGGAGGTCGTCATAATAATTTGTAATAAAATATAATTACGAATTTTTTTTCCAGAGTTTAACGCATTTTTCGAAAAAATTGCAATTAGTAACACTTATTAAGAACCGAAAGGTAACCATAGAAAAAAAATCAAACCGGTCTGAGGACTTTGATGTCTACTTCCAAAGTTTTAAAGAATTTAACCAGTGTGCGCCGCTGTGAATTTTATTTATTATTTTAATTCTAATACACAATTTTAATAAAACTTTACATAGAACTTTTAGGGCCCATAGTCTAGAATTTTTAGACGCTATCATTACATTCCCTCGTAGTCACTGCTAGCAGTAGATAGCAATTAGCTGCTAAAAGTGGGCGTTTTTGACACATTTGCTATCTACTTCTACGAATGACTATGAGGGAATGTAGCGATACCTTCAAAAAATACTAGACTATGGACCCTAAATAATCCATGTAAAGTTTTAATTATAATCCTTTTCTATTTGCAATTTATTAATTAAAAAACCTGCTAGCCTATCGCCTTGATGATAAGTGAACGGGGAAAACACACTTTCATAGCCAAATAAAAGTCGTCAATTTTTCTCGTGGCGCGGATGTTAGGCCTACTGATCATACCGTGATCGTGAGAGAGACGTACGAGTCTTATTATATAACTTGCATTCTAACCTATTCTATGAAAATGGAATACAGTGCCCGTAGTGTAAGTTTTTATGTCAAAAAACGCAAACTATTTCGATTTCGTATTTATGTCAATTTGTATGAAAAATGTATCAGCGCCTCTAGCGGCGAGTAGCGCGCTTATACAGTTTTCATACAAATTGACATAAATACGGACTCGAAAAAGTTTGCGTTTGCTTGACATAAAAACTTACACTAGGGGTACTGATAGTATTTCTTCTGTGAATATTTATTCTGCTGTCCGTCGGTTTTCCTGTGACAATGCACATTTTCACCGAAACATGTCGGCAAGTTACGAGATATTAATGACTTGGTGCCTGACTAACAAATCTGCACCTCACTGGCTTATTTTTAATTCGTCCGCCATTTTTTATTTGAAAAACGATTTATCACGCTGATGCCGCGCCGGACGCTTTTAATGTGCTGAGGATTTTCCTTTTTGATGAATTTGCTTGTATCGGCTTTTTTGGGGTATTGTGAGAGATGTTTCTAGCTATATAGCTGGGTGCATGTGGTAATACCCGTCATTGTTTTCAATTTTACTAGTGCTCAAGCTACGATAGTTTGGTATAAGTACAATGTACCTATGTGTCGGTGTACAATAATTATATTTATGTAGGTATACTAGCGGATCCTCGCCGTTCTACCCGCGTGGTACCCGTTCCCGTGGGAATATCGGGATGAAATATAGCCTATGTTAATCAGGGATAATGTAGCATTCTAAAAGTGAAATAATTTTTGAAATCGGTCCAGTACCTAGTTTTTGAATTTATTCATTACATACATACATACAAATCTCTCCTCTTTATAATATTAGTACTTATAGATTTATTTAAATAGTAACAAATACTGCTATATAGTTAATCCTTACCACAGAATAATATTTGTTAACTTCCTATCCTACTAATATTATACCTACATGTGAATGTTTGTGAGTTGAGTATGGATGTATGTCACATAAAAAATATTTAAAGGATTTGGTTGAAATTTGGCACACATTATAGTAGATAAAACATAGGATAGCTACTTTTTATCCCGATATTCCCACGAGAGCTGGAACTACGCGGGTGAAACCGCGGGAGGCCGCAAGTAATCTACTCTATACTTATAATAAATCTGTAGAGAGGTCAATTCTGTACCTACATGAAATATATTTCCAAAATAACTATCAGGGGGTGATTAGGGATCGATATTGATGCCAAAAATGCAATCAGTAAAATTTTTGTCTGTCTGTCTGTCTGTATAACCATTATAGAAACAAAAACTACTCAACGGATTTTAACGAAACTTGGTACAGTTATTTTTCATACTCCTGAGCTGGTTATAGTATACTTTTCATCACGCTACAATCAATAGGAGCAGAGCAGTGAAGGGAAATGTTGGGAAAATGGGAGAAGTTACTTCATTTTTTAAGCTTCCGTCGCGTGTGCAACCTTCATGGTTAAAGCTACACAGAAATCATGTATGACGGAAATGTTCTCCTTAAAATTATATAAAAAATATCCCACGACAGCATATGTCTTCTATCTTTTATGGTTGACTCACAATAACACGTGTAACTTCCGATAGCTTAGCAGTTCGAAGCTAAACACTGAATTTAAGTGACGATCTAGATATCCTATTAACATTCTTTCTAAGACTAGGTTTTAGGAAACGAATAATGAGTTCGTGGGCCACGTTTTAACCGTTTAACGTCTCTAGACCGAATGCCCAGCTTCATGGCTCAGAATGCATCAAGTTTGCATCCCTTAGTTTTTATGAATGTCTCATAAATCACTATTAATTGCGGGCCCACGACCACATTCAGTGTGTGATAACACCGTTCGTTCCCAGAACGTCAAATAACACTTGGCTCTTAAATCCTAACAAGAGGTATTTTCCGTAGAACTCAAATATTATAGGCAATAAATAACAATAGCTTGTAAGTTATTACGAACCTAATTATTGATATCGGCCAGGCGCCGACACGGCGATCCTGACTTTCACACGTCCTCGTGTGCCAAAGTTAACAACTGTCTAGTTTACAAACAGGACAACTATAAAGTCTTTACCGTTCGGCTATCCTGCCAAAATGAAAAACGACAAGTCAAGTCAAGTAACCGGTTTCAACTACACATTTCTAATATGATGGTTCAATAACGTATGAGTGCAGTTATCATCAGGCTCTTTAGGTATTAACGATTTCATTAGAGCAATGTTTTATTTTTGATTATAACATTATAACTTGATTTTATTTTAAGTTTTGTATCACATAGATAAGGTGGTTCACATGACATTGTTACAAACTATCGGAACAATCGATATCAGTCGGTCAGTATCGAGAAGTATCCTATTCCATCCGGACACACAGTCCGCCATCGGAACACATCCGATATCACAGGACACACAGTCCACCATCGGAACTCTGCCGATATCACAGGACACACAGTCCACCATCGGAACTCTGCCGATATCACAGGACACACAGTCCACCATCGGAACTCTGCCGATACCACAGGACACACAGTCCACCATCGGAACTCTGCCGATATCACAGGACACACAGTCCACCATCGGAACTC
This sequence comes from Crambus lathoniellus, assembly GCA_949710035.1. Taxonomy (NCBI): domain Eukaryota; kingdom Metazoa; phylum Arthropoda; class Insecta; order Lepidoptera; family Crambidae; genus Crambus; species Crambus lathoniellus. The sequence goes on from OX453312.1 coordinate 3,296,732, forward strand.
TGCGATATCACAGGACACACAGTCCACCATCGGAACTCTGCCGATATCACAGGACACACAGTCCACCATCGGAACTCTGCCGATATCACAGGACACACAGTCCACCATCGGAACTCTGCCGATATCACAGGACACACAGTCCACCATCGGAACTCTGCCGATATCACAGGACACACAGTCCACCATCGGAACTCTGCCGATATCACAGGACACACAGTCCACCATCGGATCTCTGCCGATATCACAGGACACACAGTCCACAATAGGAATACTTTCGATCTACCGACAATTACTGCAACCTACCCATTACTCATTATCGCCGCGCAGTCTCCGACCAGTTAACCTGGGTTAGGAATGGGACCTACGATCGACAACAAGCATAGGTAGTGAGTATACTCGTAATCTATTCATAGTCATGTTTACCAGCATAATCTATGATTATGAAAATATCTTATCCAACATATCCATTTTCCACATTCAATATTAAACTAATTCGTTATTACATTACATAATTACGCCGACAATGGCTATTCCTGACGTTTAATTTTCAAATAGCAATCATGGTTTAAAGGAAAAAAAAATAGACCAAAATTTATAATTGTCATTATTACTTACTTACTGCCTTTTATTATTACTCGCAAAACTTTTATTTATCAAGTTCTGCTTAAACTTAGGTCTTTTATAAAACCTACATTACAATGCTCTATGAACAGTATCTATTACACAAAAATTACACCCTGTAAGGTGCCCAGGGCACCTAGATAGTATTACAGCAAAATTGTTAATATAGTCACTAAGTATTATTTTTCTAAGATCATAGCGCGACCAACTTTACATAAACACAGGAGACACCATTTCATATTTCGAGAATAACTTAGCATTAAAATAATACGCATTATGACCAAACACTCCTTTTCACCATAAAAGTGCTATCTACGAAGATTCACGAGACCTACATAGAAACCAAACTCGTAACCGGAAACCAAAATAAACTTTCCGCTACGGCTACTCGACCACGCAGGCACTTATATCTCGACGGTTTTTTTTTCTATTTGTTTATTTGAGACCTAACATTACTGATTCCGATAATCTATATCACACAAACTGGAATAGACCATCAAACAATAATAATAATTTAGTCATAAAAAAAGCCTCCGTATTTGCTGGAGAATATTCGTGCCTATTATTTTTTCAACGTAGCAATAATTATTCTTTTTGTCATAATCATAATGCTGAAAACGCGTAAAAGTGGCATTAAAGTAGTAAATTCTTGATGTTCATACTAAGGAATGTCGCTTGATATTTTTTTCAAAACTTTTATCATAATCTTATTAGAATTACTTGGATCATTATCGCATCATCTGAACACGGCGGCAGTGCTTGCTTCACAGACAGATGATAACAGTTTTCTTTAACCGACATTATTTAAAAATGTTTATTAAATGCATCGTCATCATTAATTTCCTTAAAATAAAGTACGCACATACTTCACAGCTATTGCAATGAAGATGACGTGTGAATTACATTTTAAGAAAATGTCTGAAATAAAACTGGTGTTCTCATTACTTATCATTATCAATAACTTAGTTGCAACAAATTCATTAATTAAGCAAACCGAAATAGTTTTAATCAAAAGTACTTCTACTATTTAGTATTCTGTTTCAAAAGTTACATTCTAATGAAACATAAAGCAGCATGGATATTACATGTTGTTAACTGTTGTTAACAGTTGTTTTTCGACCCTTTTTGCTATGCACAGATGTCCAAAGGGCAAACATATTACCTACTTATAACGCAGGGCGAGGTGTGCACTCTAATTTTTTTGCTGTGGTTTCGAGTGAACGCAAGAACACCACTTAAAACAAACTAACAAATGATTACACATTTCTGGAAAGAGAGTTTAATAAAAACTTACGACAGATTTTTTTTAACTCTACAAAAAATTACTGACATTTTAGAACGTAACTTTTAAATTGTTTTGTTACTTATTCCTTCAACGCTCCAGAAATGAGACACAATAGACCCTCCATTGCTCTCAGGCCCCATTCAGCCGGTCAGGCGTCAAAGGTTGTTTTATCACACATTTTACCGCAACACGTTACACATCTTTTTGTTTCCATTCCCATTAACGTAATTGCAAAATACGTTCATATTTTTGTGTAAACATAGTCACATTGTAGATCAGTCCTAAATTTTGGGATCATAATTGAACTCTTATGATCTTAGCTAGAGTATAAGTTTACAAATCATACACAATCAATGAACAATGGTAAAATAATTCTTAAACAAGACATGTCAAGAAGTGTCCAACAACATAAAATTCAAAGGGTTATTGTGGTAGGTAAAAAAATGCCGCGCAATCATCATTCGCGATGTCAAAATAATGACAAGGATGCTCCCGGAATCCACAAACAGTGGATTCAGTCCAAAAAACTTTTTTATTTCTATCTTAAAACAACAAACTAAATAGCAAAAACTCAGACAAATGGCGACAGATAGCCGGCGGACCCAAATCAAGTAGGTACTTAACACCAAAGCATGCCCACTGGGAATCGAACCCGGGACTTCCGGCAGTTATTTAACAATGTAAACACAAAATCTGTCTAATCATTTTATCACGCTATTTTATAGAGTACTTGTGTCTACCTTTTAGTCACTCTGCAAAAAAAGATTGGACACCTCCAACATAAAAATGGAACGACTGACCGTATTCACCAAGTTGAGGCTCGACTCTGCTTCACTCGTTCGCGGAGAATTGTTCATAAAACATAGCACACACACACATCCCGCTCAATTATTGTCAAATTACACTTTAACTACCTAAATAAATCAACTAATGAGCGGTTAAAACTAACTTGCCCAAGAAGATCATTTCTAGACTTCTAGTGTTCATTTTAAATGACCTGCAACACTTAGCACTCGCGGCGTGAATCCCACTTCTGATGTCGGGGCGTGAGGCTCTAGAATGGCATCAGGATGGGTTACCATTATTTATTACGAGCTTATGATTGTGGGCAAAGGGTAACGCTAGCGAATGCCTAATAAGAGGGTTGATAATAATCAAATCTAATGTAACTGCGATTAACACTGAATTTAAGTGACGATCTAGATATCCTATTAACATTCTTTCTAAGACTAGGTTTTAGGAAACGAATAATGAGTTCGTGGGCCACGTTTTAACCGTTTAACGTCTCTAGACCGAATGCCCAGCTTCATGGCTCAGAATGCATCAAGTTTGCATCCCTTAGTTTTTATGAATGTCTCATAAATCACTATTAATTGCGGGCCCACGACCACATTCAGTGTGTGATAACACCGTTCGTTCCCAGAACGTCAAATAACACTTGGCTCTTAAATCCTAACAAGAGGTATTTTCCGTAGAACTCAAATATTATAGGCAATAAATAACAATAGCTTGTAAGTTATTACGAACCTAATTATTGATATCGGCCAGGCGCCGACATGTATAATGTTATTAGTGTTGAGTGGCAAAAACTCGGCTTACCTCACGCACATATCCTTTGGCTTTGGTTAAAAGATAAGGTTTGACCTAAGTTTGGAATAATTTTAGATGACGTTTGCACAATTATTTTGCTAATAAGAGAGAAATAAAAATATTTAAGTATATATTTTTTTCTGAAAGGGGGTCTTAAAAATTTGAAGTGGGGCTATAGACCTGTAGCCCGTGGACATTCAAATCACGAAAAAGGTTACCGTTAGTCTTCGTGAAATTGTTATAGATTTCGCCATTGTATATGCTATAAGCGAAGTCTTAAAGAACGTAACTCGCCGTAACCATAATAGTGATAAGTTTAAAATCTCCAAATATGTTAGTTATTTACATTTCTAGGTTACCGCATTGTTTCGATATTGTCATGTTGTACAGCTTTGTCCAATTACCATACATAATAGTAAGACTATGGAAAGTTGCCAAACACAAATTTAAGACCAGATGTAGTCCGACCATTTTGATCATAATTTACATTTTTGAGTTACCGTTTAAAATTTATACATCTGTTAGTAGGCCCTCTGAACAAACCATATACTTATTTTAAGACTGTTTCTGTGGCCGGTTTAGATTTTAAGACTCATTTGGTCCATGAAGAAGAAATGTGAAAATGGCGTAAGTAAAAGCGCATTGAGTAAACTTACTTCTGCAAAACATAATGGAAGACTTAAATCTTGAAGGACAATGAAATCTGGTAACTGCCCCTCTGTCAGATTACTATAAATAAAGAGGAAATGCTAGTTCCTATTATTTTGTCTTGTTTGTTATGTCAGCTCTCTCTCGGGGTGCGAGCTAGATAACCTCCACGCGTGCTCACCTGCTGTTCGTCCCACTCTATGTTCGCATACGCTGGGAAGAACAGTAGGAGGGACGGTGCACCCTGGGCGCCACTGTAAGTAATTTTCATGATTGTAAGTAATTACTTACAGTGGTGGCAGATAATCTAGCGAAACCCAATCCAAGGTTTCAGACGTACCGTCGCCGAGGGATGCGTGGCCAAGGGGGAGCTTGGTTCCGAACGGTGTCTCCCCAGGGAGATGGCAATCTTGGATCAGTAATTTCGCCTTACTCGAGCAATCGGAGCTCTGCTCGAGTGGACCAGGGTGCCTACCATCAACTTTATGACAGCGATTCAAAAATAGCGCGATTCAGAATAGGTTCCTAAAATGAATCGCTTTCTTTCGTACTCTGACCTTCTAAAAACTGGATCGCAAATGAATTGCTAAATGTTAATGACCGAACGATTTGTGTCCTTTTTCTTCTACCCGTCTCTTTCACTCGATTCTGTCATGCACGGAGAGTGAGAGGGACGGGTATAACCTGCAGGTGACATGTTAAATCGACCGGGTTATAAGTCAAATAAGAGTTTCTGACAGCTTAGCGGCTGTGAAATGTCATTGATCGATCACTGAATCGCTGTCATTGATATTAAGCTGTCGTGGTACGAATAAGCGAAGCAGATCAGTTTAGGTTCCTAAACAAAACCGTAATAAGAGTTGATGGTAAGCACCCTGTTCTAACGCGTAGCAAAGTGCAAAGTGGCAAGTTGTACTCTTTGGTATTCTGTATAACTTGCCGCAGCGTATGAATGTGTGGTATGTGAGAATTATTTTGTTACGTGAACAATAGGTAAGATTTCTAGTGCGCTGTGTAGTGCCGGCACATAAAAGGAATAGCACTACCCCCTCTCTTCTCGTGGGTGTTTTAAGAGGCGACAGAGGGAAAATTGCCATTACGAGATGGGCAGCGCGCGCTGCCAAGACGGGAAGCGGTCACCGCATGGTCAGAGGCACATTGAGTGTCAACGTTAAGCTTGAAAGATCGCGGCTGATAAAATCCACGTTCCGACCAATACCGGCTCATATTCAAAACAAGTGCTTTTAAGCAGCTTAAAAACAACAAGGCGGCGGGCGATGACGGAATCACAACAGAGCTTCTGAGAGCGGGCGGAAAGCCGAAACTTAAAGTCCTCTAGAAGCTTTTCAATTCAGTCATCCTCGAGGGCAAAACGCCAAAGGCTTGGGGCAGAAGCGTTTTTCAGGCAGGGTGATAAGACTCTCTTGAAGAAATACAGAACCATCTCGCTCCTGAGCCATATCTATAAGTTGTTTTCGAGAGTCATTACGAATCGTCTCACTCGCAGGTTCGACGACTTCCAACCTCCAGAACAAGCCGGGTTCCGGAAAGGCTATAGCACCAAAGACCACATTCATACGCTGCGGCAAGTTATACAGAATACCAAAGATTACAACTTGCCACTTTGCTAGGCGTTAGAACAGGTCCACTCGAGCCGAGCTCCGATTGCTCGAGTAAGGCGAAATTACTGATCCAGGATTGCCATCTCCCTGGGGAAACACCGTTCGGAACCAAGCTCCCCCTTGGCCACGCATCCCTCGGCGACGGTACGTCTGAAACCTTGGATTGGGTTTCGCTAGATTATCTGCCACCACTGTAAGTAATTACTTACAATCAAGAAAATTACTTACAGTGGCGCCCAGGGTGCACGGTCCCTCCTACTGTTCTTCCAGCGTATGCGAACATAGAGTGGGACGAACAGCAGGTGAGCACGCGTGGAGGTTATCTAGCTCGCACCCCGAGAGAGAGCTGACATAACATAACAAACTAGACAAAATATTATGAACTAGCATTTCCTCTTTATTTATTTCTGACAGAGGGGCAGTTACCAGATTTCATTGTCCTTCAAGATTTAAGTCTTCCATTATGTTTTGCAGAAGTAAGTTTACTCAATGCGCTTTTACTTACGCCATTTTCACATTTCTTCTTCATGGACCAAATGAGTCTTAAAATCTAAACCGGCCACAGAAACAGTCTTAAAATAAGTATATGGTTTGTTCAGAGGGCCTACTAACAGATGTATAAATTTTAAACGGTAACTCAAAAATGTAAATTATGATCAAAATGGTCGGACTACATCTGGTCTTAAATTTGTGTTTGGCAACTTTCCATAGTCTTACTATTACGTATGGTAATTGGACAAAGCTGTACAACATGACAATAGCGAAACAATACGGTAACCTAGAAATGTAAATAACTAACATAATTGGAGATTTTAAACTTATCACTATTAGGGTTACGGCGAGTTACGATCTCTAAGACTTCGCTTATAGTATATACAATGGCGAAATCTATAATAATTTCACGAAGACAAACGGTAACCTTTTTCGTAATTTGAATGTCCACGGGCTACAGGACTACTACTAGAGCATATAATATATCACTACATAGTATAAAACAAAGTCGCTTTCTCTGTCCCTATGTCCCTTTGTATGCTTAAATCTTTGAAACTACGCAACGGATTTTGATGCGTTTTTCTTTAATAGTTAGAGTGATTCAAGAGGAAGGTTTATATGTACTTTTTATCCCGATATTCCCACGGGAACGGGAACCACGCGGGTGAAACCGCGGGCGGCCGCTTGTATCATATAAAAGAACGCTGCTTGCACACTCACAAACAATTATTTTTTTTGTTTTATGCCGCATAGTTTTTGACTTATGATGAAAAATGTAAAAACCGGTCACCCCTTCTTATCTCCGAAGTTTGCAAAGAGAAAAATCTGAAATTATTTTAGGTGATAGAAGTTTATGTAAAGATTACAGAAAAATTAAACGATGTCTCTAAATAGTAAACTTTTTGTATAAATAAAATGATATAAAGTATTATAACATAGCATTTAAATATACTGTGGTATTTATTATCCATCCATACTACCTATTTGCTAATTACTATTTAATACTTATTATAAATGTGAATGTGTGTTTGTTTGTACGTTTTTCATGTCAAAGAGTATCGTCGGCGGACTGTGACTGTGAAAACCTCGAATGTGCATAGATGAAAAAATATAGAGTGAACATTTTTACGAGGTTCTCATTCACTTCAATAGATGGCGCTACAATGATCGAATCTGAGTTTCGTTCGACGTAGACATGTAGCTACGACGAGGTTTTCTTACGATAAACAAAGAGTTTTTAAAGTGACTTACGAGCTTTTCACAGCCGGCTGACGATATGGCTGCTTTTTACCCCGAGACAATGTTTCATTCCAAAAGTAGTACTTACAGTAGTTAACGCGGGTGAAGCTTTAGGCGTAAAACTACCTAGTACCTATAGCTAACATAAAACATACTTAACCTATAATTTACATTATTTTTATGCATTCACAATGCAATTTTTGTAAGTATAGGAAAAATGTGATAGCAAATCCCGCCTCAAAGCTACTTATAGGGCTCGTGGTTTTTTGCTATCACATTTTTCCTATACATACTTAACCTACTTAAGGCGCTACTCGGAAAAAGTATATAAACTATAGGACGGTTAGAGTTGTTACAAATCTGGTAATAAGATATAATATATTTCTTCCTACCTTTAGGTAATATAGATTCGTATAGTTTCAGAAACACGATTTTATGATTTTGCCTCGACACTTTTTCTTTTCGAAAAACCTCTAAAAAATACGAAATTTCAAGATTATTCTTAAATGGGGTTACTTACAAATACTATTGAAAATTGGTTTAATTAGTGGACACCAATAATATTTATGATCGTGTAGAAGCATTTAAAAAAAATCGCTATAGTTTTTTAATACGAAGTGATTTGGTGACTTTTTGCCTTATCTGCAAAATCGGTCTCGCTACCGCGCGCGTCTTTTTCTCATTGCTATCTCGCTTCAGCATAATTTATTCGATTTTATACATTTTATAGGTACATTCTTTTACATTCTAGCCTTCGGCCCGCGACTTCGCCCACGTGGACTTCACGACGTTATCCCTCGGGAATACATTTTCCAGGATAAGGAGCAGCCTTTGACACTCTCCAGCTCCTAAACTAAACTTGACACCCTCCCTGCCGAAGCTAGAGTCAAGAAGTGAAAAACTGAACACCTCATTCCGCCAGACTACATTCCTCTTAGGGAATGGGCTCCCTCCTAGGCACAACCTACAGCAGGCTACTCACCGAGCTGTGTAGAACGTAACCTATGTGCTATGCTACTGTATCAAGTGAGTACGTAGGCACGAGTCCGCTGCACGACCCACCGAGTGGCGGTAACACTGCAAACACAAAGGGCGTTTGTGCACTACCACTGAATTTTACCGATCCGGAAAAAAACGGATGCTTGTATTTTAGTAATTAATCATTTATATTAGTAATTAATTAAATACAAGCATCCGTTTTTTTCCGGATCGGTAAAATTCAGTGGTAGTGCACAAACGCCCAAAGGCGGCTAGCACTGCGGATCCGGGAGCTCGTAGCTGGATACGCGGTGACCGTGGCCGAGCCGTACTCACTTGCAGGTTGATACAGTAGCAGAAACGTTACGTGGTACACAGCTAGGTGAGTGAGTACCCTGCTTACCGTGCGTGGCCAATCTGGAAATCGCATAGTTGAACATAGAATTGAACCCTTTGAAGTGTCCCTGCAGTGCAAGTGATCTGATGATGGCAAGCGGCAACCGATGAATGTAAACCCAACTAACCTACCACCCAACCAACCCGGCAACCAACAAATAAAAATGTGAAAAATCATCGACACGAAGAAGAAGAAACTAAACTATCTAAATACCAAAAATAGGGTATTTTACTGTTGTTGACATGTAGATATTTAATGATGACGTTAAAAAATATTGCAATTAAGAATACCAAATGTGAGAAAATAATTTGAATCTGCTTTATAATAAAAGAATTATAGTCTGTTTGATTTTGACTATAGCTGTCTCTTTCTAAAACGATATCTTCTATGGCGTGACTATGACGCTACTAACCCACTGACGTCACTGAGATAGCGTCCTGTCCTTGTCTAATTATAAAGTTTGAAGTCCTATATCTTTGAAAATATTCAAGATAATTCAAAATGAAAACTTGTTTTGTGTAGCTAATATTTCGAAAAACATTTTAAATAAATAAAAAAAAATCAGTAAAATACCGTATTGCGTCGATCCATTATGTCCTGGAAGATGGACAAACACGCAAAGAAACACACTTTCACAAATAATATGGAATAGTATGAAATAACTGACGTTACTGTTAGTGCCCGTAGTGTAAGTTTTTATGTCAAAAAACGCAAACTATTTCGATTAGCGCCTCTAGCGGCGAGTAGCGCGCTTATATAGTTTTCATACAAATTGACATTAATACGCATTCGAAATAGTTTGCGTTTGCTTGACATAAAAACTTACACTAGGGGTACAGGAAGTCACAGTAGTCGCACATTCGGCGGTGTGTCGTGTTAATGAGTTGCCATACAAGCCCCATGACCTGGATCCGCCCGTCATTAGCCGGACTTACAATGGCTCGCACTAATGACTTGTGTACACTTTAATCCTCGAGGGTCTTTGTGTTGGAAGTGAATCGGACTTGCCTTGCCATTGAATGCGGTACAGCTTGAAATAATTCGGAAACTTTTTAATAAATTAGTTGGTTAAGTTCTTAATGCAAGTAATTTATGCGATTGACTAAGTTTTTAAAATTTTATTCAGCTATCTAAATTAATAACTAGCTGCTCCACCCCGGCTTCGCATGGGTGGCGCCATCTATTAGTTATAGGTACCTATAGCGATTTAAAATGAAGAAAAATGAAAAATACAAACAGTCAAACTGACAAAAATTTCAATATCTATCGATTGGGGTTTATATCCTGCACACATCTCATAGCAGTAATTATTTCTAAGAAATAAGTATTTCATGTAGGTACTTAAGTACGAATTTTTTTCCGTTACTGTTTTACTGTATAGTATACATACATACGAGTATAGATGACAATGTAATTCCTGTTTTATTGCGTAAGTTAAGATTTATAATTTTTTATTTGAAGAAATGTGTATTTTTGGAACGTCGTAAAATAAAATAATCTAGCATTCATTAGGTTAGTATGTTTGGTACCTCTTTTTGTCTAAAACAATACCCTCCATATCTGGCCAGCCCTTTTTAGTAGCAAAGCGAAAGATTAACTCACAAATGCGTTTTGAAATTATCTTCGCAATAAATGTGCGGTCTACACCAACTGATGCTGTATGTTGAGTGGTGGCATAGACTTAGAAATGGCTAGAATTGACATTGTAAACTCAACATTCATATCCGACGAGTTGAAGATGAAGACCTCCGTGGTGATTTTGAAAAATGAACGTGATATTTTTCCGGGATAAAAGCCTATGTTCCTCTCCAGGTTACAAAGTATCTGTGTTCCAAATTCCAGCCAAATCCATTCAGCCGTTTTGGCGTAATTGAGTAATAAACATCCAAACATCCAACACACACCTCTAAACACCTAAACATTCACTTATAATGTTAGTAGGAAGTAGGATGCATAAGTACTGCCTGTTACCTTTGCCTACACTACCCATTTTGATAAAATTTGGCATAGACCTTTTTGCCGAAAATAAAGGTGGTGGTAGTTATCCAGGCGGATTTAGAACAAATCCTACCACCAGCCAAACCAAATACAATATTATACCGACTGGGAATTGAACTCGGATCTAAACATAGAGGCGGATTGTGTGATATAAACAATAAATTAACAGTGAGAAAATACATTTTTACTAAAAATGTAATAAAGCGTACCTACCTACCTGTTTCACTGGCTAACTTCAAACTTTGTACAGAAGAGAAGAGAATGTATTTACAGGTTTGCTGCCATTCCCGCACGGGTGCGTGAAGATCGGTTGACGAGTTTCTTGTCGGTTTTTCTCGTTACACTGTATTTTGCCGCCGTAGCATTTGCAGGCCGATGGCGTAGCTTAAATGACATTCGTAATGGCCTACGCAGACCGGGACGGCATGGCAAGGGATTTAAATCCTACTATCCTACTAATATTATAAATGTGAAAGTTTAGATGTTTGGATGTTTAGATGTTTGGATGTTTGTATGTTTGATACTCAGTCACGCCAAAACGGCTGAACGGATTTGGCTGAAATTTGGCACACAGATACTTTGTAGCCTGGAGAGGAACATAGGCTACATTTTATCCCGGAAAACAGCACATTCCCGCGGGATAACGTCGTGTAGTCCACGCGGGCAAAGCCGCGGGCGGAAAGCTAGTTTTTACTAATTGCACATTCCAACGTATCGGTATAGAGATACGACATAAATTGCTATGCTTCAAAGTGATGCCGTGACACACGGTGGCATCCCTTTCGATGCCAATAGACAACCTAATTCCTTTTATTCGTAAGTCTATGGTGATAACGGACGCTTTGCAAACGGAACCGGAAGACATAAAACCAGAACTCGAAGCGATAGCAGCTTAATGTGACAATGAGATAGCTACATGTGGTGCATATAACATTTTGACGACCGATTTGGCGCAGGGGTAGGCTACTCACCTCCTGCGCCAGTGGTCTCGGGTTCGATTCCCGAACAAGACAAATATTTGTGTGCATGAACATGTCTATTTGTCTTGGTCTGGATGTTTACTATGTATATTAAGTATGTATTTACAAACAAAAAGTATTTAAGTATATATCTATCCGTTATCAAGTTTTCCATGATACAGTTTCATAATGAAATTAAAATGGGCTTAGATAAATTGGTGTGAATGTAAGAAGTTATTTATTTATTCTTAAACATTTTTTCTTTTTTATTCATCCGCATAGGTTTCGACTTTTGATGAAAAGTGTAAAAAAAATACCGTTTCCCCCCTTATCTCCGAAGTTTGCATAGAGAAAAGTCTGAAATTATTTTATGTGATAGAAGTTTTATACAGAAAAATAAAACGATGTCCCTAAATAGTAAACTTTTTCAGAAATCATTAACAAAAGTTATATTAGTTCCACTATCGGTCAAAAGCTGGCGTTGACCTAAAACTGCAATATTCTACACAGCAAATGCTCTGATGAATCTAGCCTCGCCAATGAAAACATTTTATTTATTTAAATTTATGATGGTACGGTACGGAACCCTCGGTGCGCGAGTCCGACTCGCTGTTGACCGTTTTTTTCCTTTTTGGTGGTAAATTTTTTGTAGTCGGGTTTTTTTTTCGTTTTTTCGGTTTTCGGGAAGACAGTTTTTTTTGAGAAAACTATGAATTTTAGTTACTTTCGAGTCTCTGTAAATGTAAAGCTTTGCTCCGCACCTCATTTCTGGTATAAACGTGGCCTAAATATCACAGTATCATTTTCTCGTTCAAACAAATCACTTCGGCGTGTTTGTCTTGAGGAGATGTCAAGTAATATTTACCCGCAGCAATGTTTGCGCTTGTGGTGTGTTTTCTTACGGCACCCCGCCGTGTATGGAAAATATTAAACGTTTGCCATGAGTTCATTTTATCATCATCAGCCATTTAATGTTCTCACTGTTCTCTCCTTATGAATTGCGAAAGTTGCTTAACCTCAGCGATCGCAGGCCGAGCGCGCTAACCACTGCGCCACGGCATGCCACGGGCTCCTCGGGCTTTTGCTTATTGCGTACTTATACGGTTATATATGGTTTGTTGACTTTAAATAATTTTCTAATTTATGACATTTTGCTGACACTCTAATTCTATTTCACTCTGTAGACGTTGTTATTGTAGATTGAAGCTGTAGACCCATGCTGTAGACTCAGAAATGTTGAGGTTGTGTCTGTGAAAAAAGATGTTTGCATGTTCAAATACTTTCCAAAATGAAATTTATTTTTATATTTTTTACTAATTAGTTAAGTACTTTTTTATTGTTTATATTGTGTACCTATTATTTCAATTTTTTAGAAAAGTACGATTATTGTATTTTATTATCGATCAGATTTGCATGCTATTGTAATGGCTGATTAAGCTGAACTTTATTTCTTATGTGACCACTAATGTACCTCATTCAAGTGCAAATAAATGATTATCTTATCTTATTTTATATATTCTGTGCTATTGCTAACAAATAAATAATGCTAAGGATATGTATAGCTATCATGATCAGGTTCCGAGTGACGCACACCTGTTTGTGGTCAGTCGTGCGGCTCACCACTACAGTATTTGTTACATCGTTTGTTTGTGTATCCAGTATTCATTATCATTTCCTCATTATTTTTACTTATTGCATTCATATTGCAATTTTTTTACATTAAATATATTGTAACTAGCGGATCCTCGCGGCTTCACCCGCGTGGCACCCGTTCCCGTGGGAATATCGGGATAAAATTTAGCCTATATCACTCGGGAAGAATGTAGCTTTCTAATGGTGAAAGAATTTTATAAATTGGTCCAGTAGTTTCGGAGCCTATTCAATGCAAACAAACAAACAAACAATCAAATCTTTCCTCTTTATATAATACTAGCTTTCCGCCCGCGGCTTCGCCCGCGTGTACTACACGACATTATCCTCAGGGAATGTGATATTTTCCGACATAAACTACGTCACTTTCCAGCTCCCAATCTACCCCCATACCAAAAATCACATTGATCCGTTGCTCCGTCTTGACGTGAAAGACGGACAAACAAATACCTACCTACCTACAAAAATACCTACCTACTGGTTTTCCCGTGGGAATATGATACCTACTTTCCTGTGGAAAAAAGTAAAAGTAGCCTATTATAATCCTTCCCAGGGTATTAAATTATTTACTTAAATAGGTACCAATTTCAAGCCGCAAATTAACCCGCGCTTAAAATGATTTTCGTATGGGAATGAGATTTTTCCCGCGGTAAAAAGTGTTATGTCTTTTCCAGGGCCTTAAACTGTCTCTATTCTAAATATAATCCTTTCCATTAACTTAAACCATCACTTTTAATACTAATTCCATTCCACAGCTATGCTCGTGCTAAAACTTATTTTACCATGGGAATGATCCTTATTCCCGCGGTAAAAAGTCCTTCCTGAGGTCACAAAATATCTCCATTCCAAATTCAACTCTAACAGGCGTTCCATCAGAGTTAGGCGCGGTAGCCACCTCTACGATCCAGCTAGTGTACTTGTCGACCCTGGTGAGGACGTCTGGGTAGCCGTCGTCTCCGCACTCCTCGTAGAAGGAGACCACGCCCACTGCGATGTCCCCCATCGCGGCGGGGGCGCCTAATATTAGTATTAGTATTAGTATTAGTATAGATGAAGTACTTATTAGAAAAAAATCAGCCAAGTGCGAGTCGGACTCGCTCATGAAGGGTTCCGTACCCACTTAACGTACCGATTACGTACACCTAGCAAAAATACCACTGTCAGTTTTTGCCAGAAAAAAATTACTTTGCTTTTTATAGTATTAGTATGAATGACAAAGTTATATTTGCGGTTTTCGAAAATGTGTTATATCTCAAAAACTTGTAAAGCCTACTTAGCTGTGATAATTTTCCTTGTTACTTCGTCATAACAAATATGATAAAAGAAATTCAATATGTATTATAATAAGCGAATTATGAGCTACAATTGTGACTCTAGCTATCTCTTTCTAAAACGCAATTTTCTATGGCGAGAGTATGGCGCTATAGAAATGTGACGTCACGTTTCTATAGCGCTCTCCTTGTCTAATTAGTAAGTTTGATGCTCTATATCGCTGAAAATATGCAAGATATTTGAAAATAAATACCTATGTTGTGTTGCTACTAATTAAATGAACATTTTAAGTCAATAAAAAAAATCAGTCAAATACCCATTTGCAGGCGGAGCGCGCTAACCACTGCGCCAAATGCCTCTCCACTCCCGATTCAGTTCATTAAATTAATCACCTTGCGTATCCTCCACACACCATTAAAACTTTGCTCTTTAACTGCCGGTTCAGCTAAAATATTATCAACGATATGAATTACACTCATTAAAGCAGACATGTAAGCCTAGCATGACCGCCGGAAACGTGATATATATCGCATGATATAGCGTTTTATAAAAAGAAAGAAAGAAGAAAGAAAGACATTTATTGACATATCACAATACAATAAAATACAAATATATAAAATATAAAGAAAAACTTAAAATATACAATTTACACATTTTTCGATACTCAAACGTGAAAACCCATTGTCTTTTGACAGTTAAACTCGATAAAGCGCTATACTATATAGCGTTTTATTGGTCATACTAGGGGGGATGGTAGACATATTAAAATTTTTTAGTCTTTTTATTAAACCGAATACAATACCTATGTATCTCCACTTGGAATCGAATCCGGATCCTCTGGGTTTGAAATCGGTAGTGTGAACCACTATAGAACAGAGATAGTCATCAGCCTTCAGTAGTCCACTGTTGGACATCTTGCAGCCAAGGGCTGCAACCATCACTAGCGGATTGCAACTAGCGGATCCTCGCGGTTTCACCAGCGTGGTACCCGTTCCCGTGGGAATATCGGGATAATATATAGCCTATGTCACTCGGGAAGGTTGTTGCTTTCTAATGGTGAAAGAATTTTTTGAATCGGTCCAGTAGTTTCGGAGCCTATACGATGCAAACAAACAAACAATCAAATCTTTCCTCTTTATAATATTGGTATGGATATGCCTAAAAAAATCCGCCATTTTATTTACACCGACACCTTAAATGTTAAAATCCTTCAAACCGTTTAGTTAGGCTGTGCAGGGAACATAGAAATCTATATAAATTACATTTATAGGGCAAAACAAAAATATATACAAATTATATAACTTACTTTTAACACTAGCGCCATATATCGAACATGAGTTTCAACAGATCTACTAATATTATAAATGTGAAAGTTTAGATGTTTGGATGTTGGGATGTTTGGATGTTTAGATGTTTGGATGTTTGTATGTTTGTTACTCAATCACGCCAAAACGGCTAAACGGATTTGGCTGAAATTTAAGACATAGATACTTTGTAGCCTGGAGAGGAACATAGGCTACTTTTTATCCCGGAAAAGTATCAAATTCCCGCGGGGTAACGTCGTGTAGACCACGCGGGCGAAGCCGCGGGCGGAAAGCTAGTTTATTATAAAGCACGAATACAAAATATCTAAGAATTACTATTATTACCGATTAGCCAAGTTTTGCCCTACTCTCGAATTCTGTTTGAGATTCCCAATCAAATGTAATATTAGATTGTATTACAAGGGAGCAAAATCACATATTTACGGCGAGGGCACTATTTTGAAACCAGAGCGCAGTGAAGGATTCTAGAGTAGAATCCAGAGCACAGCGAGGGATTCTAAAATAGAATCCTGAACGCAGCGAGGGATTCAATATACGTCGCCCGAGATGAAAATAATTTTGCGGCCGAGTAATACACTCTACTTTTCATTTCGAATATAAGGTAAGTAAATACACTCTGTTTTTCATCCCCCTCTGTAAGAAAAGCAATAAAGACAACTAAAACTATCTAGAAAAATAAAAGACAGGTGGCGGGTGGCTTCGCTTTCTCTGTTTTTTCTATAATAGGTATAATTATAAAAATTGAAGTTTCGAAATAACAAAAAAAAAATGAGAACAAAAGATTTTTTTTTGAATAAATATCTATTTATATGTCTATCGCATGCTACGAGACTACAAGACGCACCGTTTTTGAGATATTCTCGGTATTATAAAATTCGTTTTTTTTTTTAAATTTTGCAAGTCCCGTCCCCTTACAAAATTAGTTGAAAACTTTTTCATTGCCGATGAGGTAACTCTATGGTTGACTGTAACCAAATTCAGTTCTATTCTTAAAATTCATTTCCACCCTATAGTCCATGGAAATCGTACATTTTGCCTTGCGTTAAATGAGGTAGTTCTGATTTTTTTGTATGTTAGTAGTGATGAGATAGTAATGACAAATCCAAGTTTTCCACCGCGAAAGCCCTTCGGATCATTGTTAAATATTTAAAAATCCAATAAATGTTCAGTTTTTTTTCAGTTTTTGACAATTTTTACCACCAAGGACCTGTGTTACGGCAAAAGTTACTGTTCGGAAAAGATCGACGTTTCTGAACGCAACTCTAATGTCACGTCAAATTGACATTAGCTGTCACTTGAAGTTGACAGTGACACTTGATTGAAATTCTTGGTAGAAAAATGTCGGAATAATTTTGCTGAATTTGTTAAAAATCGCTCGCGTTGAATGTGCCTGGCATATCGAGTTTGAATAAAATCTTAAATTATCTATGTGATCCCGTTTTGTACGACCAAGGTTTTGATGCCATCTCTGGAGTGGCCGGTCGCGGATGCTTTGAAAGATAACCTTTTCTACCACACGCGCTTGTTGTCGGGACAATACATCGTAATAAAAAAAGCTCCCCCGCGCGTCGTGGTGTATTGTTGCCCAGTGTCTTGGGACCCTGTGTGTTATTTGTGTTGTGCGTAAGGTGACGAGTTGGTAAGGTCTGCAGAAGACGAAGAAAGGACCCCAGGGGCGCGCGCGCTCCCTTACACCACTTCTGCCTTGGAGACATTCGACACACGGACCCGTATGTAAAATCACCTTACTTCACAAATTCTATCCGCTGTGTATCGCAGTCCAATTGTTCAGTTTACATCCCCGCTGAAACCTAGTTCTTGTCCGGAGTCTACTCATGATAAATCTTCCACTGCGCCATGCCGGCTCCGCGGTATAGGCAGGGGTGTACTGAACATTTCTTGGTAGCAAGAGCGTAGCTTGAAGGCCTGAGAGGCCCACGCCAAAAGTTTGTCTATTAATCAGTGCCGTTTGATGACCATCTGGTCCGGACTAGATTAATTTGTACTTGTAAATGGTAATTAACTTGCATTTGAAAAGTAAAGAGCATTCCTTTGTTATTGGTTCCATGTCTTGTAATTAATTGTCATGTATTGAGGTTCCAAAATGTAAACAGATGCCTTTCTTTGCTCATAATAATTATTATTCAGTTTTGTTAGCAAATTTGAGTTGTGAATATTGACAAGTTTGTTGCTAAAATAATAGCTAATAAAAGGTTAGCTAATAAGTTTGCACTCAATACTTAGTGAAACTTAAATGATTTGGGACATTGTTTACACATTGAAACTCATTGAAACTTGTGCTTTGAAATAATTAAAATTAACTTGTTGTTGTGTAACAGTATGTTGTGTTGATATCCAAGTGAATTTCAATAGTCAGTGATTTTGAGTGAATTTCAATAGTCAGTGAGTTTTGTTGTTTTCTGATAACCTCCAGATATTTAAGAGTTTGTGTCATTATAAATACTTTGTTGTTGTAATATTGGAATTTTGTGGTTAGTAATAACCTCCAAATATTGGAGATTTTGTGTTATAGTGAATATTTTGAATTTGTTGTTTTTGTTGATAAATTTGTGACGTTACAATGACGGCCTCCTCTGCTAAAGCCAAAATACGTTCTGAGTTACGGTGGTTAGCGTCTGCGGTTGCGTTGTTGGATCGACCGGATAGAACGGAGGCCTTGTTGAACAGATACGTAGATCTGCCCGTACGTTTGGCTGTTGTTGATGAACAGTATGCCTTATTTTTGGAAAGGACTGTTGAGGCCGATGTGGAAATGCGACAAGAAGTCGATTTGGATGTGGACCAGTGTTATGATTTTGCGGACAGAATTACCCAGGTAGCTCGACCTTTGCAAGTGGCAAGAGAGAATGAACCGAGCCCGTCCCCGGTCACATCTAAGAGTATGCCCCCTCTCTTTGCTAGATTGGCCCCCTTAGACTTAAGGCGTTTTGCTGGTCGTCTAGAGGACTGGGAGGGCTTTATTAATATTTTTGATAGTCTGGTACATGCCCGGGATCATTTGACCCAGGGCCAGAAGTTAGCTTATTTATTATCCGTGTTGGAAGGGGAGGCCCTTGAATCGGTTCAACATTTGGCCCCCTCGGATGAAAACTACCCTATTGCTAGGGATTTGATTGCCCGTCGGTACCAGAACGTACGACGTCTGGCGGACAACCATGTTGCCGCCATTTTGAATTTACCCCGCGTTGCCAGCGTGATGCACTTGAGAGTGGCTTTGTTGAATCCGCTGTTGGTGGCATACAACGCATTAAAAAACTTAAAACTCCCAGTGGAGCAGTGGTCGTTTTTGTTACTGCACATTGTCCTGGGAAAGTTGCCGGACTCTGTTAAGGTCCGTTTTGAGCAGCAGTATGGTGGGGATAGTGCGACTTATCTGCCACCCTTCTCGGACCTCTTGACGTTCCTGGAAGGAGAAAGTAGACTGGCAGATAATTCCTCTCTGGCCGGTCCTATGGGACCCGAACGACCTGTGCCACAGAGTAGATCCCCCACCGGACCCCCCCGTAGGGGGCGTATGGCCCCTCGCGCGCCCGGCCGCTATGCCGCCGTCCAGGAGACCGCCCGCTGCTTGTATTGTCGGGAACCGGGTCACAGCACGACCCGTTGTGATAAGTTCCTCGACCAGCGCGTCCAAGGCCGTCGAGCGATCGCGCGACAACGGACATGGTGCTACTCGTGCTTGGGCCTGCACATGCAGCGCGAATGTACCCAAGCGCACCCATGCCGCTTTTGTAAGGGCAACCACCATCCCCTCCTCTGCATGAACAGCCCAGAGGGCGGCGGAGCGCCGCAGCGCGTCGCTGCAGGATCACCTCGTATGGGTGGGGGGCTCGGACCCCCCGCGGTGTTTGCATCCCGCAGCAGTTCTAGTGGCCACCAGAGTGGCCCCAGACGCTCTCCGCCACGTTTGGACCCTCAAACGGGCGGGGGTCCCAGGGACCCCCCCATGGGAAACCGATCCCCAAGGATGGGGATGAGTTACGCGAGCGTTGCCGGAGGTCGTAGAGGCCCCCCGCGACGTTTTGAGCCTCGCACGGGCGGGGGTCCCAGGGACCCCCCCATGGGAAACCGATCCCCAAGGATAGGGATGAGTTATGCGGGCGTTGCCGGAGGTCGTAGAGGCCCCCCGCGACGTTTTGAGCCTCGCACGGGCGGGGGTCCCACGGACCCCCCCATGGGAAATCGGTCCCCAACTAGGGGGTTCGATTTTGCGAGCGTTGCGGGAGGTCGTAGAAGCCCCCCGCAACGTGTTGAGCCTCGCACAGCCGGGGGTCCCCGGGACCCCCCCTCTGAAAATCGGTCACCGTGCCCCCGCGACTATGGGGCGACGTACACGGTGGATGATAGGCACCGATTCTCGCCGCCGCTCGCCGAATACCCGCGTTTGGAGCGGCGCCCGCCCCGTCTTCAAGGGGCCGGGAGATATAACCCGCCTGATGCCGGGCGAATTGGACGTAGGCAGTATGTGGGAGATTGGGACCCACTGGATCGCTATGAGCGACCCCCTTACCATGGGGGGACGTCTGGGGACCCCACATACTAGCAATCAACGTGTTTACGGTCGATTGTAGCCACCCCTCCAGAGACCGTTTTGTTGCCCACGGCCTCTGTGCTTGTCAGGGGATTGAATGGCGACCTTGTGGAAGTTCGCGCCTTGTTGGATTCCGGTGCTCAGGGTTGTGTTGTGTCATCTTGGTTAGTTAGGCGGTTGGGCCTCAAGGTGCACCCCCACACGGAAGGCGTGAGAGGTGTTGGCGATGTGAAAGTCCCCGGGTTGTTAGGGCATGTTGACTTCACATTTACCTCACGTAATAAGTCCACGCCAGGCATTAAGACCTCGGCGATTGTGTTGGACACAGTTGTTGGCCGTCAACCTTCAGTTGACTTGGGACCGAGTATGTTGTCTTTGGTGTCGGATTCCCCACTCGCCGATCCAAATTTCTTCCGCCCAGGCCCGATTGATGCTCTCCTTGGAGCCGATGTCCTGGGGCGAGTTTTGTTGACGGGGAAGCGAGTTTTGCAGCCAGATGGCTTGGTAGCTCTGCAGACGACACTCGGTACAGTTGTGATGGGCCCTGCTCGCCGCGTTTTGGATTCCCTTGATGAGGATCGCGGTCTTGTTTTTAATGTGTCTCTCTCCGAAGTGGTGCAGAAGTTTTGGGAGGTTGAGGAACCTCCACCAGCCCCGCGGGTTGACCCAGTAGCGGATGAATGCGAGTTGTATTACCAGAATAACACTGGTCGCCTCCGCTCTGGTCGTTTGATCACCCGTCTCCCCTTTCGTGCCGGCCGACCTCCTCTGGGCGAATCCCGACCGCTAGCGGAACGTAGGCTAGTGGCGATGGAGCGTCGCATGAGCAAGGATCCGGTCTTCCGCCAGAAGTATGTTGAATTCATGCGGGAGTATGAGGAGTTAGGGCACATGTCCGTGAGCGATTTGGATTGGCACTCCGTTGAGCACTTCTTTTTGCCGCACCACGCCGTTTTGAAATCCGGAAAGATTCGGGTGGTCTTTGACGGTTCGGCTCCCACCTCCACTGGAGCGTCCTTGAACCAGTGTCTGCATGTAGGTCCCAAGCTGCACACGGAGATCTCAGACATTTTGACCAACTTCCGGCGGCACCAAATTGTATTTATGACTGACATCCGGATGATGTTCAGACAAACGGTCATCCATCCAGAGGATAGGAGGTACCAATTGATTTTGTGGAGAGAGAGTCCTAGGGACCCCTTGTTGATTTATGAATTGAATACGAATACGTACGGTTTGGCTTCGAGCCCGTTTGTTGCGATTCGTTCTTTGTTGGAGTTGGCCGAGAAGGAGCGCTTGAGATACCCTCGCGCCTCCGCCATTTTGGCCAGTGACGTCTATGTGGATGACATTTGCACGGGCGCCTCATCTGTCTCAGAGGCGATTGTCCTGAGAGACGAACTCACCGCCCTTTTGAAGTCGGGAGGTTACGAGTTGAGGAAATGGATATCCAACTCGCCTGATGTACTGGTAGGTTTGCCCGAAGAGCACCAGCAGGACCCCCACCTATTCGAAAATGTTGATAATCCCCATGTGGTGACCGTCCTTGGCGTACAGTACAAACCGGTCTCTGACACTTTCACGTATTGTGTGGATTTACGACCACCGAAAGTCTGGACCAAGCGTTTAGTATTGTCTACTGTCGCACGTACCTTTGACCCCAATGGGTGGATTTGCCCCGTGCTGTTTATGGCCAAGTGTTTCTTGCAACGGTTATGGGCTTCGGGTGTGTCGTGGGATGAACCCCTCTCGGACGAGTTACTCCGAGATTGGTCGAGCTTCGTTTCATCCCTCCCCGAGATTAATGAAGTGCATTTGCCGAGGCTATTCCTCCCTTCTGAAAATTGTAAAGTTACTCTTCACGGCTTTTCCGATGCCTCCGAACGTGGATTTGCTGCGGCCGTGTACCTCCGCACCGTTACTGTTGACGGAGTTGTTGCTGTGCATCTGGTGATAGCGAAAAGCAAAGTCGCTCCCCTTCGGACTCGTCATACGATCCCGAGGTAGGAATTGTGTGGAGCTGCCCTCCTAATGCGTTTGTTGAACCACGTATGGCTCACATTAGGTCGATCTATTAAGATACAAGAGGTTTATGCTTGGACGGACAGTCAGGTCGTCCTTTGTTGGTTGAAGGCTCCGGCGCACACCTTGGACGTGTTTGTGGCCAATCGAGTGTCGCAGATTTGTAATTCCGACATCGAGTTGATTTGGAGACACGTGCCGGGAACCATGAATCCCGCGGATTGTGCGTCTAGGGGTTGTGCAGCCCCAACCCTAATTAACCACCCCCTCTGGTGGGGCCCACAGTGGTTGATGCGGCCTGAGTCGGAGTGGCCGCCCTCTCCAGCGTTGTCGAACGTAGCCGTTCCTGATATGCGGGCATGCGTCCTGGAGACTAACCCCGCCGGGGAAAAGGATTTGTTGTTGGATCGGTACAGCTCCTTACAGAAGCTGCTTGGTGTTACCGCTTGGATCAGACGTTTTGTGTACAATTGCAGAAACCCACGCGCGAGGCGTGATTCGTCGGTTCTCACTCCGGACGAGCGTAGGGACGCGCTCTTGTTTTGGGTCCGGAGAGTACAAGCTGATAGTTTTGAGTCCGAGATTGAAATTTTGCGTTTAGGCCGTCGCAAGTTGAAGGGCGCGGTATCGCGATTGAACCCCTTCCTGGACGAGAGTGGGCTTTTGCGAGTCGGCGGAAGACTTCGAAATGCGAACCTGCCGTATGGAGCTCGTCACCCCCTTTTGTTACCTAAAGCCGGACATTTGACTCAACTGATAATAACAGATCGCCATGTGAATGCACAACATGCTGGCTGTAATGCTTTGTTGGCCATTTTGCAGCGTGAATTTTGGATTTTGTCTGCTCGTCGAGCCATTCGCACTGTGGTTTTCCGTTGCCTGCCTTGTTATCGATTGAAGGCCGCGACCATGCAGCCCCAGATGGGTGATTTGCCTGCTGATCGCGTCACGGAATGTAGAGCTTTTGCCGGAGTCGCCACCGACTTCGCCGGTCCCTTTACTGTAAAGGCTTCGAGACTGCGTAATGCTAAAACCTATAAGGCGTACTTGTGCGTGTTTGTGTGTTTGTCCACCAAGGCTGTCCATTTGGAAATTGTCTCGGAATTGTCTACCGAAGCCTTTGTCGCCGCCTTGAGCAGATTTGTTTCCCGTAGAGGACTGCCGACATTGATACGTTCCGATTGTGGTACTAATTATAAGGGAACGTGTAATTATCTTAAGGAAGTAGTTAAGTTTTTTGTTGATAATAAAATAGACATTGGAACCACCCTCTCCCGGCGTGGGATAATCTGGAAGTTTAGCCCTCCAGCTTGTCCGACCTGGGGAGGAATTTTTGAAGCTTGTGTAAAGGCTGCCAAGACACACTTGCGTCGCGTGATTGGAGAAACTATTCTCACGTTTGAGGAACTTGATACGGTATTTTGTAAAATTGAGGCCGTCCTCAACTCGCGACCCTTGTGCCCGTTGTCTTCGGACCCGAATGACCTGGAAGCGTTGACCCCAGG
This sequence comes from Crambus lathoniellus, assembly GCA_949710035.1. NCBI lineage: Eukaryota > Metazoa > Arthropoda > Insecta > Lepidoptera > Crambidae > Crambus > Crambus lathoniellus. The sequence goes on from OX453312.1 coordinate 3,320,887, forward strand.
TCATTTCTTGATCGGACAGCCCCTTTTGGCTTTGCCTGAATATCCGATTCAGGATGTAGGATCCCATCGTTTGTCGCGATACCAACTTTTGAAACAGATGTCCCAAAACTTCTGGGCACGTTGGTCGATGGAGTATTTGCATATCCTACAACAGCGCGTGAAGTGGACAGATAAAACCACCCCACCCCAGACTGGCGACCTCGTGTTGATTAAGGATGCTAACCTGCCGCCCCTATGTTGGCGAAGGGGGCGCATTGTTAAACTCTACCCCGGAACTGACGGAGTTCCTCGTTTTGCTGAGGTTTTGGTTCGAGATTCGGTTTTGAAGAGAGCAGTTAGTGGGCTCTCCCGATTACCCGTAGATTGACGTACCGTTCTTGACGGTCCGGGGCGAGGGGATGTTCGGAAAAGATCGACGTTTCTGAACGCAACTCTAATGTCACGTCAAATTGACATTAGCTGTCACTTGAAGTTGACAGTGACACTTGATTGAAATTCTTGGTAGAAAAATGTCGGAATAATTTTGCTGAATTTGTTAAAAATCGCTCGCGTTGAATGCGCCTGGCATATCGAGTTTGAATAAAATCTTAAATTATCTATGTGATCCCGTTTTGTACGACCAAGGTTTTGATGCCATCTCTGGAGTGGCCGGTCGCGGATGCTTTGAAAGATAACCTTTTCTACCACACGCGCTTGTTGTCGGGACAATACATCGTAATAAAAAAAGCTCCCCCGCGCGTCGTGGTGTATTGTTGCCCAGTGTCTTGGGACCCTGTGTGTTATTTGTGTTGTGCGTAAGGTGACGAGTTGGTAAGGTCTGCAGAAGACGAAGAAAGGACCCCAGGGGCGCGCGCGCTCCCTTACACCACTTCTGCCTTGGAGACATTCGACACACGGACCCGTATGTAAAATCACCTTACTTCACAAATTCTATCCGCTGTGTATCGCAGTCCAATTGTTCAGTTTACATCCCCGCTGAAACCTAGTTCTTGTCCGGAGTCTACTCATGATAAATCTTCCACTGCGCCATGCCGGCTCCGCGGTATAGGCAGGGGTGTACTGAACAGTTACTATGCACGCTTTAAAATAGACTAAATTTGCAATAAAAAGAGAATTATTTGGTTTTTGTAAGTAAAATAGTTTTTAAGATAGGGCTATTTAAAAGTTTGCTAAAGTTCATAAAAGGAAGTATTACAGTTTTTTTTGGTTTTCGTCATTTTGACCCATAGTAGTGGGTTTATGGCAAAAGTTAAATTATTAGTTATTAAAGTCCATTAAATTTTCAACAAAATGAGACCAATTAGTAATATCAACTTACACTTGATAGTTCCTGAGACAGCTGTTCAAAGTTATTGAGGTAAGTTAACAATTATGTAATGGAAGGGTTTGCAAAATGAAGTACACCCTAAAGGAAGGATGATCTGGTAGGTGGTGGGATCAATTATGTACATTGTATGTATATTTTTGATGGACCAGGCACGTCCTCAGAATCCACAGCACACTTTTTGGGGGCAGCTTGCTGAGGTATAATTTCTTCATCGAACTGCTCAGGAAGGTCAAAATCGTCCTTTGATGGTGGGTTATCAATCAATGGTTCATCAATGTCATCACACATCAGGTCTGGTATGTTCTCGCATGATTGGCCAATGCAGTAGCTGCAAACAGCCGAACATTTGAGTTCTGCTTTCCTGCAACCACATCTGCTGGTACAACCTTACATCTTTGGTATGCTTTCAAGGTGATTAAGGTTTGCGTGTCATTAACAGGGTAGAACGGGAACGCTTCCCAGATCCCTTCTTCCTTTAGGGCTTACTACCTTTTGCAAACCCTTCTATTACATAATTGTTTACTTACCTACCTCTATAACTTTGAACAGCTGTGTCTCAGGAATTATCGGGTGTGAGTTGACATAATTAGTATCATTTTGTTAGAAATTTAATGGACTTTAATAACTAATCAAAAAAATTTGCCATAAACCCACTACTAGGGGGTCAAAGTTGACGAAAAATAAAAAAAACTGTAATACTACCTTTTTTGGGATTTTGCAAATTTTAAAATAGCCGTATCTTAAAAACTATATGGCCTACAAAAACTAAATTATTCTTTTTTTATTGCAAATTTAGTCTACTTTAAACAGTGCATAGTAACATTTGCCGTAACTCAGATCCTTGGTGGTAAAAATTGACAAAAACTGAAAAATAACCGAAAATTTTATGGATTTTTAAGTATTTAACAATGATCCGAAGGGCTTTCGAGGTGGAAAACTTGGATTTGACATTACCATCTCATCACTACTAACATATAAAAAAATCAGAACTACCTCATTTAATGCAAGGCAACACCACTTATTTGATACGATTTCCATGTACTACTAGGGTGAAACGAATAGTTTTGGACCCGCTGCTCAGTTTAAATATTCATCTCTTTCCGAATCTGAGAGATGAAAAAGAATTTTCACTCGATCGAAGTTGCGTTTCCGGCTCGTAATAATTATTTATTACATTAAAACGTACATACTCGAAAGTTATATTGCTTCTAAAGAAAAAAGAAACTAAGGTTTTTAATATGAAACCTTAAGCTTAAACCTAAGATTTATATTTGTGTATAAATATGGAGGCTTACTTGGTTCATATTGTCTTTTAATGGCGCCCTTATAAGCTTTTACGTATCATTTAAATTTCATACGCCCTTAAGTCTTATAAATGTTCTTAGCGCTCTCCGTGCAGTATACGGTAATATTATTCTTTGGGTTTTATTTTATTACAAGGGATTTTTTGAACACAGAGTTATTTATTTTATAGGTTTAATGTTACATAATTGAAGTCCATGGGATGTTATTGACGCATCGCGTTTTCGCAAAAATCTTGTTTTTTCAGTTGATTGAGCAATGACATCACCGGCGGTCTAGTGATCCGTGTTTTCGCAGTATCCCTAGAATTTTCGCGAAAATTCAATTTTCATATCATACATAATAAACATTCAGATCCAGACAAATAGATATGTTAATACCTACATGACTTATGCGGGGATGCGGCACTACTCTCGGCCAAACGTTGGCAAATACATCGTACATTGACACTTTTGAAAAAACAAGTCTAAAAAGGTTCTTTCAAAAGTGTCAATACGATGCATTGGCCATTCTTTGGCCGAGAAGTATGAGCCGGCTGACAGCCCCCAATGCAGACGGCCGAAGAGACAACTGCTCATGTCCTGGATCATGTGATGGAGCCCCCTACCGGGCAAGATTCCTCGGCTCGCCGGGAAGCGTCCACGAAGCGGTCTCCGACGTGAGGGCGCTGGGTGCTTTCCTGGCTAAGCTAAGCTGGCTGGAGCACTCTCCATATCTACGCAAAATAAGCGCAATAAGTCGTCAAGTTGCGAAAAACGCCTGTATCGACTGATATAGAAGAAGAAGAGTGGAGCCGGCTATACGCAGAAGTGGGATATACGGAGACAGGTGGTCAAATTATTGCATACCTTTTACAGGTACAATTTGACTTAGTTCCAGTACCTACCTATGAAATAGTTTTGATTCGTTATCTAAAAGTCTTTCCCACTGCAAGTGTTCGGTATCGTATCACGTCGATTCAATCTGTCTTTAAAAGCCAAATTAGTTAAACTCATAACAGACCGACAGACAGAGTTACTTTCACATTTTACCGACAACCCTATTTCTTTATTGTAACGTAGAGCGAAGGCGCGGAAATTCAGGCCTTCTACGATTATATTTGTATAGGACTTCAGTTGGTCTTGGTTCGCCGTGGGGGGAGCACGCGCGCGTCCTCTTCACTCCCGCGTAAACCTTCATGCATATTAATTAAAATAAATAATTTCGAAATTAATAAACCCTGTCCCAAGTTTCGGATTGTGAGTGTACCGAGTGCGTACGAATTTTTGCGACGCGTGTGTTTGGCGGCCGCTTGAAAAAAAACTTTTCGGTTCGAAATTACGAACGTGTATTCTTTTTTTTTACAAAAGTGTGTGAGTGATGTTGCTTGTGCAAAAAAATAAAAACGGATTGGGTGAATATGTGTGCTAATGGAGATTTACCTGAACTCCGTTCCAACTGAAATTAATTAGTTTAACCTAAGGTGAGTGATCCAATTACTGGGCCATTATGTAGGTGTCACTGACTGTGTCAAATGGGCTAATAGAATAATGGTAGTGATTAATCTATTATAATTAATTATAGATTTACTCCAAACTCGGTTAGGGTTACTATTACACAAATTAGTTTAAAGTTAGCTAGGTACATAGGTATCAAATTTACTTTGAAAATTTCGCTCTTTTGCAACTTTTAGTCGAACTAATAAAATTAAAAAAAAATCTTAATTAACATATTGGCATTCGCTCAACTAACTAACTACTTCTAATAAGCATATTTCTTGATTTTAAACTCAAATAAAAGATACTAATTTAACAAGCACACTTGAAATTCCTTTGCATAAGTACCAAATAAAAAAGTTAATAGGACTGCATTATTTTTACTTTTTTAAATTTCCTATACTTACAGAATTGCATTCGCAGTGCAATTCTGGAGTTCTTCAAGAAGCGTGTAAATAGGACCCTAAAACACAAAGGCTATTGGCAACGCATAATTATACAACCCGTTGTAGATGTCCATGGGCGACGATGACTACTTCCCATCACGTGGCTCGTCTGCTCGTTTGCCCCTTTTTAATAGAAAAAAAAACTTATCGTTGAAATTGTAGTATTAGAAAAAATCGCCTCGTCTCACAACTAGCTCCGATGGGACTCGAACCCACGACCTTTCACTGTCCGGGCGAATACTCTAACCACTACGGTGGTTTCGAGTCCCATCAGAGCTGGTTGTGAGACGGGTCGATTTTTTCCAATACTTCATTATCAATATTACTGAATAGGATTATTTTTACATGGAGTTAAGTATTTTATAGAATTACGAAAAGCTTATTTTTTGGTAGGAATTTAACCGGCCCTGTTTTCTAAAAGCTTTGGCCGAGAAATGCCTATTAAGAAAAATAAACGTGACTGTTTTACGACAAAGAATTTCTAACTTTTATTTGACAAACATTTTCTAACAAAATAATTGAAATAACAGTAAAATCTTACATCCTATAACGTTCTATTGAATCAATTGTGTGAATAAAATTGTGATAAAGAATAAAGATAGTTGAACGAAACTTGGCAAAGGACACATACACTGCCTTTTGTCGCAACAATAAATCTTTATTGGTGAAAAACGGGTCTTCTTATAAATATTTATGACTAGTGGCTCCCCGCGGTTTTACCCGAGTGGTTTCCGTTCCCGTGGGAATATCGGGATAAAATATATATAAAGCCTATGTCACTCAGGAAAAATTAAGCTTTTTCATAGTGAAAGTTTTTTTTTGAGGAGCCCGTGGCGCAGTGGATAGCGCGCTTGGCCTGCGATCGTTGAGGTTAAGCAACTTTCGCAATGGTCGGTCACGGGATTGGTGACCAAAAACTTTTCATCTCGAACTCCTCCGTGCTTCGGAAGACACGTTAAGCCGTTGGTCCCGGCTGCACTTGCAGTCGTTAATACCCACCAATCCGCACTGGGCCCGCGTGGTGGGTCATGGCCCATTCTCCTTATCCATCCATAAGGAAGGCCAGTGCCCCAGCAGTGGGGACATTAAATGGCTGATGATGTGATGGTGAAAGAATTTTCAAAATCGGTCCAGGGGGCCGATTCTCAGGCAATCGAGAAAAGTTCACATTTATAAGGTCGAAATTCAAATTTAGCACTGTTTGTGTATTGTCAGAAGTTCACAACCAGTCGAACGCTACGAATGCTACAGACCAATAGATGTTCGTATACGAACTTAGCTGTCAAAATGAATTTGTTGACATGTGGGACAGCTTAGTTTGTTTGAAACGTTCTAACTTTTCAATAGAAACCACAAACAAAATGTTCGACATACGAATTACCACACTGAAAAAATTCGAATGCCTGAGAATCGGGCCCCAGTTGTTTTTGAGTTTATCATTACAAACAAACAAGAAATCTAATCTTTTCTGTAAATAATATTACTGTCCTTCCTCCCGCGGTTTCGCCCGCGTAGATTACATGCCGTTATCCCGCGGGTATATGATGTTTTCCGTGATAAAAAGTAGCCTATGTCACTCCAAAACTCTCCCCATATTATAAAATCACGTTGATCCGTTGCTTCGTTGTGACGTAAAAGACGGACAAACAAACACACTTTAACATTTGTAATAGGTACTAGTATGGATATTAGTATAATAGTTTTGATAAGGGTAGCATTAGAAAATAAGATGTAAGACAATAATGAATATCACCACAAAACGTGACATTTTGGCAAAAAATAAAACGTGTCGGCAGTTATTCGGCATTGCAGGCGTGGCGTAATCACGCCGAAAATCAAAATTCGGTCGCGTATTTTCGGCATGGTGTGTTTAAGGCCCGAGTTTACCGTCGGTTAGTTGGTTGGTTAGCCAATCACGTGCGTTAACCAACCAACAAACTAACGGTTACCGTGACAGACTGTTGGTGACTCAGACCTAAGTTAACTGCCCCTGTGGTCTAGTGGTGGACTCTGGAAGAAGTATTTATGTATCGCATTTTCCATATCAATATAAGTAATAATATACTAGCCATGTAATCATTACGGAATTGTGACATGGAACACTTGATAATATACAGGGTTATTTTTTGAACACCATCCAAATTTTTAAGCTCGTCTCAGCATCTGTAAATGAACAACTTTCTCCTAGAAACATGGGTCGAAATATGACAAAATTTTTGAGTCTTCATCAGAAAATCAGACTGATCACGCGATCGATTTAGTATGGGAAGTCCAAAAGTTTTTGTCGTATTTCAACCCATGTTTCTAGAAGAAAGTTGTTCACTTACCGATTGTGACGAACTTAAAAATTTGGATAGTGTTTAAAAATTTACCCTTTATATACTTAAATATATTTTGTTTGTTGAATAAATACTTAACATAGAAAACGCCCAGACCAAGACAAATAGACATGTTCCTGCACGCAAATATTTGTCTTGTTCCGGAATCGAACACAATACCTCGTGCCACAGAAGGCAGGTATCCGCACCCCTGCGCCGAATCGGTCGTCAAAACACAACACCCAGACACGAAACAAACACAAATGCTTATAACATACCTAATTGGTTGTCACGGGCGGGGATCGATCCCACGACCGATGGCTCAGGAGGTATGAACAGTACCACTGCGCCAACGGGCCCGTAAAAATCCCGACAGATTCGTAGTCACACCGTTTTTCTTTTTCCACACTGGTGTGACTACGAATATTTTTTTTCCTAGTAGTCACACCACTTTCAAAGAGATAAACACTTTACTTATTTAAGTGATGTGAATCACTTGATAAAATATACGTTAAGGATCTTCCAAAAACTCTGTCTTTGTCTTTTTCCTTACGTGTGAGTGAAAATAACCTCACTTTTTCATTTTTTCAATGTTTTTGTTGTTATTTTGAGCATAAATTCACTTTTTGAAAAAGTAGTCTGAGAATAGCCTACAATATGTCATTACTTTTTTTTCTATATATTATTCGTGAATTAGAGATTAATAATCTAAGTATAAAACCAAAAAAATATAAAAATAATGAAAATTTTCTTTGTTTTTGATTTTTTTTATTGTCGAGTTACGATACGAATATCGTGTTTCTAGCCACAAAATAATCAAGATCGTTTATGAAACTTCAACATTGTATTTTTATTTGCTCATAATAAAGAATATTTGATTGTTTACTTTTGAATCAAACATAGGTTGATTTCGATAATTTGGAAGTACGTGCCCTTAAGTACTAGCTTTTCGCTCGCGACTTCGTCTGCGTGGACCCCCTTTTTACCTCGATATAGGGAGAGTTTCTAAAAATCCTCTTTTGGTGCTCTCCTACACTCCCCAAGGAACATACTTGCCAAATTTCAGCCTTTTGCGCCCAATAATATCGGCTGTGTGCTGTCTGTCAGTCAGTCAGTGACGCAAGTTTTATATATTCTAGCGGCCGCCCGCGGTTTCACCCGCGTGGTTCTCGTTCCCGTGGGAATATCGGGATAAAAAGTAGCCTAAGTTATTCCTTATTACATCAGCTACCTGCCAGTGAAAGTCCCGTCAAAATCGGTCCAGCCGTTTCAGAGATTAGCCGGAACAAACAGACAGACAGACAGACAGACAAAAATTGTAAAACATGTTATTTTGGTATATGTACCGTATATATAATCATATGCATGTAGTAAAAAGAGGTTATTATTATATTACAAACAGACACTCCAATTTTATTTATTTGTATAGATTATTGTTATATTATACTAGCGGCCGCCCGCGGTTTCACCCGCGTGGTGCCCGTTCCCGTAGGAATATCGGGATAAAATATAGCCTATGTCACTCGGGAAGACTGTAGCTTTCTAACGGTGAAAGAATTTTCTAAATCGGTCCAGTACTTTTTGAGTTTATTCGTTACATACAAAAATACAAATCTTTCCTCTTTATAATATCATTATATATTATATAATTATATTATATTAAGTACATTGATATGAAAAATGCGATACATGAATACTTCTTCGAAAATTACATTAAATGATGATAATCGCAAGCTTCCAAGAAAATCTCGAGATTCAGACTTTCATGTTTTCAGCGACGTACTTACCTAATATCTAATTTAGATTGCATTACATTAAATTGCAAACAAGCTGAGATATCTTTGTAATGCCATATTTGAATATAAATGAAATACCAACTGAGCTTAGATGTACTAAAATATTGTTTATGTCATTCACAAAGCAAACTTACTAAGAATTTTATATAGGTACAGGGTGTAAAAAATTTATGGGCCGGAGGGAAATTGCCAAATCATTTCGTTAATCTTCTAAATTTGCTTGATTCGCCCAGCAATCGAACCAGCTAAAACTAGAAAAAACAACATCCTGTAGTTTTATCGCATTAAACGTTTAGGTCAATCATAACGATCAAATCTCTTTAACAAACATGTTATATTAAATGAAAGGAAAATACTAAAAGATGATGGATTCGCTGTCGGGTCTATGTTGAACTTTGCTAATTTTACAAGCTTTTATTTAAGGGCACGTACTTCCAAATTATCGAAATCAACCTATTTTTTATTCAAAAGTAAACAATCAAATATTATTTATAATGAGCAGATAAAAATATAATGTTGAAGTTTCATAAACGATCTTGATTATTTTGTGGCTAGAAACACGATATTACGTATCGTAACTCAACAATAAAAAAATTCGAAAACAAAGAAAATTTTCATTATTTTTTATATTTTTTTGGTTTTATACTTAGATTATTAATCTCTAATTCACGAATAATATATAGAAAAATAGGAAATGACATATTGTAGACTATTCTCAGGCTACTTTTTTAAGACGTGAATTTATGCTCAAAATAACAACAAAAACATTGAAAAAATGAAAAAGTGAGGTTATTTTCTTTACTCTTCACACGTAAGGAAAAAGACAAAGACAGAGTTTTTGGAAGATCCTGCCCTTAACTTGCAGTGTAAATATGTTTGCATGTATGTCCGTTCGGGTCAAATCTTGAAATCTTAATTTGACCCACTTCCTAGAGTCCGATTGAGCTGAAATTTTGTATGCAAGTTTGGTTTAAATGACAATACAATATTAAAGTACAGTCAGCAAAAAAGCTTGTCATAAAAATAAAAATTTTACTAAAAACTTATTTACTTTTATGTATTCACAATGCAATTTTTATTATTGAAAAAATTAAGTAAGTACCTATTAGAAAAAGTCGAACCGTCTCACAACTAGCTCCGATGGGACTCGAACCTACGACCTTTCACTGTCCGGGCGAACGCTCTAACCACTGGTGACTCCGTAGCTCAGTGGGTTCGAGTCCCATCATCGGAGCTAGTTGTGAGATGGGTCGACTTTTTCTAATACTACATTTTTCAATATTTTCAAAATGAGCAAACTAAAGTTTAAGGCAGTTTCCATCCAAGGCAAATAAACTTTTTCCACCCTGTATTGTATAGCTGAATGTGAACTCAAAGGCAAATGTTGATAAACGCTTGCTTAAATTGAGTAGGTGTTTATTAACAAGCATTTCTTGTGATCCGTTTCAAATGGGATTAGATTATAATAAAATTATCGTGCACCTTTTCAGTTGACTGGTACTTTTCTAATCTTTTTTTATTTTAAATTTTTAGTGTAGATTGTACCAAAAGATAGCCATATCTCATTGGTGTGATTGTAAGAAAATATGTATTTATTATTTATTTATTTATAACCATCATAAAACATTTTAGTGACATCTTTATCTTGTCGATGATTTACACGTTTATATTTATTTGGCCAAGTGTGTGGCAACCCGGACTGCCTCATCGGCAACCGTTATCAGATCGCTTGCACTTGCAAGTGCAGGGGCATAGGGGGACATTCCAAAAGATAAGTGACATAATTCAACGTTACAATAATGGCATCTAAATTCACAAAAAACAGAGCTTTACCCACAAAACGGCGAAATATCGTGAAAATAGTAAAATTTCGCTTTTCCGGGAAATAATAGAAACGACGCCATTTCAAAGCAAACCGCATTTGTGTAAGCCAATAAAACAAATTATGTCGGAGAGTCGCTCGGCGCTTACTTACATTTCGCTTGCGCTATAATAGTTTTCATCGTTTCTCGTCGAGTCACTTAGATTTAGTGTTTTGATTATGTTAATGATAGCCTGAGATACAAATAGGGATCGCCCTGCACCCATTTGTTTAATGAACAAACATAATTATTTTAAATCAAACTAGTGGAATGTCCGCAAGTAATTGGATTAATATCGCTTCAAAATTTGATGTCAAAGGCCTTTTCTAATGTTTAGTTTTCATCATTATCATCAATCCAATTTATTATAACCGATGAATGCAGCCGGGACCATCGGTTTATCGTGCATGTCCTCGAAGCACGGAGGTATTATAGGCTCGAGATAATATATTTTTGGACAGCCATACCGACCAATGCGAAAGTCACTTAACCTAAGCGATCGCAGGTCGAAAAAAGAAAGTTATGATGTTGTCCAGCCCCTAAAATATCACTATAATCCTTCGTACGTTCGTTCGTTTTTTCGGGATAATTATTAGAAGCTTGAGTGCAATGGGCGATTTTCTGAAAGCTCAGTCACTAGATGGCGCTGTCCCACCTATGCAGTTAGAAGGAACGGAACGTTATAAATTTTACTTTGACGCGACTTTTTTACGTAAAACGGAACGTCAGACAGATGTTATTTATTTACCAAAATCTTTAAATTTACCTATTTCGTTTCTGTTCCTCACAGTAGTACTTATTTAATATATTATTAGTCTCCTTTGGGTTGTTAAAAAGTAATTAATTTAAATATGTTTCATACCAAAATATACCATAGACATGTACATACTTATTCAACGCCATCTAGTGAAGCAATTGGAAGCTTTTTTTTTTAAATGGCCTCTCAGAAAATCGCTCATTCCAGAATAAGATCCATCTTTGTGTCAAATTTCATCCTGATCCATTCATCTTTAATATCCCCCCCCACTCCCTATTTTTCAATTCCATTCAATTATACCATATCCAACATACCAATTTTTCATACTTATATCAGAAATGAGGATTTTCCATTTAAACTTTAACCATCCCCCCTTTCTACCCCATCAGAAAACACGAAGTTACTTTGAATAAATAAGTGTTTCATATTTTTATTACCTATTGCATTTGATATTTAATAATACGTGTAATTTATTAAAGACGTCAAGATTGTTAAGGTAAAATCTTTTGTTGCACTGAATAGACTGTATAGTGGTTTTCGGTAAAAGTAAAATGTAAATAATCTCGATGTACAAAAACCTTATCAAAAATGTAGGACCGAGCTTGTGATGTTGTCTGTTTGATCAAGAAATCCTTTGACTTTTCTCTTATCGTTGATCTAATAAATTCTTCATAGGTTTAAAAGTATTTTTTCCCGGAAAATGAAAATATATAATCAGATAACATATCATGCAGATCGCGGCAAACAACTTGAGCAAAAATTGTGGGGCAAACAACCAATCACAACTCGCTAAAACCCGTTTTACGACTTGTCATTGGTCGCTGCCTTACTACTTTTTGATCATTTGGAGGTGGTACACACCACTAGGAATCAGACCAAGATGTCCCGGGTTCGATTCCCAGTGGGGGTACATATTATATTCGGTTTGGTTGGTGGCAGGACTTGTTCAAAGTCCGCCTGGCTAGCTACCACCAATCTAAGTCTGACGCCATAACAACGATGTTTTCAGCATTGTTGTGTTCCGGCAGTTAGAGATAAGATAGCCAGTTCCTCTTCAGCCTTATCTTCAATTCGCGCTTCCACCTTCAGCCTTATCTTCAATGAACATCAGGTGAGATAAAGGCTAAGTGTTACCCCGTTAGTGAATAAAAAAAAGGTCCAAGGGCTAGCTCACTCTCCTTCCATCGATCACCAGAAGAAAGAAACCAACATTATTTTATTATCATCGCAACCAGCACCAACGAAGATTTAAATACATGAGTAGCGTTTGTGTATTCAGGCGCAAGCACTTATTGTTGGTGTAAATGTCGCAGTAAGATAGTTATAGCCGTGATATAATTATATACCTAGGGATATAATTATGTACCGTATGATGGTAATGAATCGCTTTCATATAACTATCTTACTAGGAATATAATTATAATACGGTTCAAGTTAAGTGATATAGTTATATTACTAGATTTGTTTCGTGAAATAATTGTAGGAGTGTAGTCCTGTAGAACACGTGATAGGTTAGAAATTGAGTGATTGAATGAGCGATCGCCTTAAATTTCGTGGTTATTTTATTTCACACCACAGAAGTCTCGCTGCTTTCGTATAACTTTCTTACGGTACATAATTATATCCCAAGGGATAACTATATCACGGCTTTATCTATCTTACTGCGACATATACATTTATATGTTTTTATGTTACACCCAGACACGGAGCATACATAATAATAATAAATAATAATAATAAAATTAACTTTATTGCACACGCTTACAAAAACCACAAATGCAGGAAAAAATACAATAAAGAAAAACACACAATAGGCGGCCTTATTGCTAAACAGCATTCTCTTCCAGGTAACCTAGGGTGAAAGAAAACAAATAAATAGGGGAATGGGAGCATATAAACCGATTGAGAAAGTGTATATAGGTATTACTTACAGCTAGATAATGATAGGGAAACTAAGTAAGTAGTTAGGTTTAAACATGTTTGTCCTGGTCGGGATCGAATCCTGGCTCAGAAGATATGACCAGCGCCACTGCGCCGACGGGTCCGTCAAAATTTACACGAATACCGAAAAACTGTAAAGGAGTTTTGTGTTCAAAACGCCCAATTATACAAACGGCATGCTTGCATGCTAATTAACGTGGCGCGGATGACGTGACGCACGCGAATCCTTATCGAGCCCTTATTTCGAAACAAGGTTCATGGCCCCTGTGATTATCTTGGAATACTTGCATTTTGTTTGGTGCAATTTGTTTTATTTTGTTTATTACTTGAGGAGCCCGGCTCGAGGATCGTTGGGGTTAAGCATCTTGCGCAATGGTCGGTCAAGGGATGGGTGACCAAATCGTTTCGAGCTCCTCCGTGCTTCGGAAGGCACGTTAAGCCGTTGGTCCCGGGTGTACTTGCAGACGTTAATACCCTTTAAATAATTTTTGTCATTTTTTTTACGATAATAACTATTTTGGTGTTTGTACTGTCTCCATATAAATTTCACTGTTAGTACGTGATGAAAGTGGGGCAAACAAACATTATATTTGCATGGTAGCAGAATATAAGTACGAGCATAATTATAATGACCCGTTTTTTCGACTCGTTTGGATAGATAGCTACGTTTAGTCTGTGCATATGAATTGCCTGCCCGTTTGTTAGTACTGGGTCTTGTTTGTTTGCTCATCTAAACGTAATATGTACTTTACGTTTCAGAATATTGTATTCACAATGCTACGAGCATTTGCTTAAATTTGTATTAAAGGCAAGTTTTCGAGGCAGTTACTTCTTAACACTGAATAATTGTTTCAAGTTTTTTCGTTTTGCACATACATCAGTATATTGAGCTTTAATTTGCGATTTATTTTGCGATGAAAACCAAAACAAATAAATTTGTGTCATTTAATGTAATCGAATCGAAGACGACTAATAAAATAACGCTTCTTTTTCAATTTTCTTTCGTACCATTTTTTTATATTATAAAGCGAAAAAATAAAATAAAATGATCTAATACAGTCAATATAACTTCACATCAACAAAGATTAAATCGATGCTACACTTTCTAAAGATAAGCTTCAATCAAGCACCTATCTAGCCAACCACAAAGAAACTGACAAAGCCAATCAAAATTCATTCAAAGCGCAATATTCTACCGAACTCCTGAATGTCATGGAATCCACTTTACTTCGATTCTTTGAAACAGTTTAAAAGATTACTTTTCCCCGAAGCAATTTCGACTGTAAAAAAGTGTAGAATCATAACTTGGAAACTCAATCACCGTTATGTCTGAGCGATCTTCACGGGGCCATAAATTTGAGCTGCCAAATTGTCAGAGACAGTAAATATGACCCTATTGTGTGGTAGATTTTGTGTAATCTTACGCTTATAGGATTTTTTTATTTTTTATCCACAATGGGGTAGTTCTTAGCTATCACAGCCAACATTGAGTGATGATAAGGCTGAAGGTGGAAGCGCACTACTCCCAGAATCCTCAATTACTGAGCAACTGGCTATCTTATCTCTAACTGCCGGAACTCAACAATGCAAAAACGTCGTTGTTAATTTATTATAAGTAATAAACAAATATACTCTCTTATTACAATCAAAACAATTATTCTGTTAATGGTAAATATCATCAAAACTTAATAGGTAAATGAAATAACTGAATAACTTAAATAAATAAATAATAGGGGTTAAAGAATGAAATTACCGTTTCTTTCTTTTGTACATATAACTTAACAATGATATTAGAAATACATAATTTCTTCAATATTGCGTTACATTTAAGAACGTATCGAGCAGCTTTTGATAATTTAATAACCACGATATTTGATTATTTACATAGAAAAAACTTATCTCGAAAGTTACGACTATTTTTGTTTCCAGAATTTCGTACTTTATTAGTTGTAACTTAACGTGAAAATATTTTTTTAGCTCTTAACGAATATGCTATTTAGTAGTTAAAATGTCCATAAATACTTGTGTAAAATTTTGTAAAGTTACATAATATTAGTCATTGAATAAATTATAAAAACGTTAGTATGGGTTTTTTTTTTTACAAAAATCTCCATACAAAACGGCAATTTGATACTTTAACCCCTAATATAAATTAATTACCATCACATACACTGTTCCAATACCAGCTTGAGCACTTTTGTATGGAAATTGGAAACAACGACGGGGAGGTAAGTACACATACACCCAGAGACGAGAAAATATCGAAAAGTTATTTAACCACATTAATCCGACCGGGAATCGTACCGGGAGATAGCGGCACTTTAAAAACCGATGCGTACACCACTCGACCACGGAGGTCATCGACGTTCAAGGTAAATTTCATCAATAACAATGTTCAAGTTATTGCATATAATTACATACTTATAATACTTCACTACATAGTATAAAACAAAGTCGCTTTCTCTGTCCCTATGTCCATTTGTATGCTTAAATCTTTGAAACTACGCAACGGATTTTGATGCGTTTTTTTTAATAGATAGAGTGATTCAAGAGGAAGGTTTATATGTACTTTTTATTCCGATATTCCCACGGGAACGGGAACCACGCGGGTGAAACCGCGGGCGGCCCCTAGTAAAATTATAAATGTGAAGTGTTCTTTGTTTCACCGTCTTTCACGTCAAAACGGAGCAACGCATCGACGTAATTTTTGGTATGGGGATAGTTTGGGAGCTAGATAATGAAATTTCTACGGAATGACGTGTTGTCCACGCGAGCGAAGTCGCGAGTGAAAGGCTAACTTAAAAAAATGGAATTATGAGTAATATTTCTTAATTACTATTGAGAAAAATCGTTTCAAGTGAAATAATTATTTTTTGTGAATTATGGGCCCCAAGTCCTTTATGATGATATGCTTGACGAGCTGCCCACGATACGAGTACAACCCAAGGTATGCAGCTGTTCGATCATATTTCTCTAATGCCTTGTTTGCGTGACTGTACCTGGTTCTATAAGTTGTGGCGTCACAACAAGTTTGCAAGTTTCTTCGGTTAGGTATATTTACACGTGATTTTTTTTACGATTTTATTTTTTTCATATACGATTCTCAATTTTTCGCACATGACAGCTGCAACTGATGAAGCGCAAAATTAGTATTCTGTTTTTCTTTGGCATCAAATTTAAATCATTAGGTACACTAGACATTAAAAACACTTTTTTTTTAAAAAATAGGTGCTTAGAACTTTGTCAAAGTTTTTGGAATAATAATAAGATTTTATTTATTCAAGTTACAGAGACTAGAGATAACGAATAACTTATTATTTTAATAATTGTGTGTTTATTTAAAACTAGAGACCGCCCGTGGTTTCACCCGCGTGGTTCCCGTTCTCTTCGGAATATCGGGATAAAAAGTATCCTATGTGATATTTCAGCCTATAATCTATCTCTATTTCATCCAGATCCGGTTAGTAGTTCTTGCGTGAAAGTGTAAAAAACATTCTTACATCCATATATCCACACATCCATACATCCATACTCACAAACTTTCGCATTTAGAATATAAGTAAATTATTAGAATAGATTTGGTTGTAAATGTTTGAGTTGTTGAACCAATCCATATAAATATTTGCAACGCGGTGGTTAAACAGTGAATGATAATAAAAAATAATTAAATAAATAAAAGAATAATGAATATTAAAATTTGCATTGTGAATGCAAAAAACTAAAAATAACATGAATAAATTTATAGTGAAAATTTTATTTTCATGACAAGCTTTTTTGCTGACTGTACTTAAATATAGTATTGTCATCTAATCCATAGTTGTATACAAAATTTCAGCTACATCGGACACTGGGAAGTGGGTCAAATTAAGCTTGCAAGAAGTCCCCCACTAACTAATTAACTAACATGGCAAGTTAATAAAAAGCTTGAAAAAAAGACTGAATAAGTATTTGATAATTATAAAATCAAATTACAGTAGGTACCTATTTTACGATAATCATAATACAGGCAAAAAAAGAAAAATGCAGTATCAGTTGTGTAACAACTGCTTGCCTAAATTACAATAATAATATATCAAAAAATACAAAATTGATACATTTAAAAACCAAGTTAAAACTCGTTTTTAATGTCTGAACTTTGATTAGATTGATTGTTTTCCGTGACCACGGCCCCTGGAAAGGTGCCGAAACGTCGGATAAACCTAAAATATCTCTAAAAAAAACTAAAATTTAATCAAGTTGTTAAATAAATTGCGTGAAAAAATCAGTGAAAGTGTTCAGATGGACAGTTCGCGCAGAAATCTAAGATGTGTTTATTTGATTATTGATTCGAAAAACCCTCTTGGCATTTAAGTGAAAAGTAGCTTAAAAATCTTACGAATTTTCTAAGTATCTTGTTGACTGACAAAATGACACTCCAACACGACTTCAAACGGAAATGCGTAGTCACAGAACACAGAAAGATTTTTCCTTTCCATTTTCTGTGTGCGTAGCAAAGGCGTAGTGCTCGCCCTGCTACGGCTTGCTACGCCATTATTCAATGTTGCTACGACATTTGCTACGAAATGAGGCGTAGCCTGAGGGCCTAGACAAGTGGCTTTCTATTTCGATATCGCCTAATATCTATTAACTTAGTAGAATAGAAATCTACTTTATCTTATAGTAGAATAGAAAGAAAATGTAAATAGGTATGGGATTGACATTACCGGTCACGTGACATTTCGATCGCTAATGTCAATCCCATACATTTTCTTTCTATTGTACTGGCGATATCGATAAGAGAAAGCCACTTGTCTAGGCCCTCTGTTGTTCTTTCTTTCTACGAGATTTACTACCAACTTGAGACGTAGTCTGTCTTTTTCTGGCTCTTTTGCATTAAAACGTAAATGTACCCGTTTACCTATACTAATATTATAAAGAGGAAAGATTTGATTGTTTGTTAGTTTGCATCGAATAGGCTCCGAAACTACTGGACCGATTTCGAAAATTCTTTGACCATTAGAAAGCTACATTCTTCCCGAGTGACATAGGTTATATTTTATCCCGATATTCCCACGGGAACGGGTACCACGCGGGTAAAACCGCGAAGATCTGCCAGTAAAGAAATAAAATTAATAAATAAATATTGGATACCATCACATACACTGTTCCAATACCAAACTGTAGTAGCTTGAGCACTAGCATCATGGATATTTAGAACAACGACGGGTATTACCATATACAATGAGACCCGAACAAATATTAAAAAGATCGTTTTCAACATTTACCCGACCGGGAATCGAACCCGGGACCTCTAAATATAGCGGCATCTCGAAAACCGGTGCCTACACAACTCGTCCACGGAGGTCGTCAAAAGTAAAACTTAAGCCTCGTCTCCATTAGGCACATTTTAAGGCCGCTGTACACATTGGCCCAATCATTGTCATCGTACATTGACACTTTTGAACGAACAAGTTTATAAAGGTTCTTTCAAAAGTGTCAATGAACGATGTATTGGCCAATCGCGGTAATCCTATGACGCATTAGTCAAGTGCACGTGCAGTTGACGTGCAGTTGCCGTGCAAAACCGTTTTGATAACGCGCGGCTTTGACAGTGCGACAATGTCAACCCTAAGGTTCAGTATGAAGCCAAGAGCAAGCCCATAATATATATAAAAAAAAAAAAAAAGTTTTCTGTTCCGGTGATAATCTTTGGAACTAAAACAGTTTTCATACGACAGTCTATTTCGACAGCTAATTTCGTATTGCAAGTGGTTCCTCTGTCACGGATGTCACCGGAACAGACAGGATTGTGGGACTATAGGTTTGCGTGACGTGTGCGTCGTTATGTCATTACGGCAATACGAAGTCAAACGTCAAGACGCAAACGTGATCAAGACGCGCTGCATAGAATGAGTCACACCAATGATTTTTGTTATCAGCATATCTAAAAAATATGTAACTCGAGAAAAAAGAATCTGTTTTTATTTTTTTCCTATCTTCAAAAATGACTGAGATATTAAACGTTAAAGTACGGCCTCCGAGGAAAATTTGGTTGAACCAATGGCATTAACGTGTGACGTCACGTCGCACTTCCGTATACCTACATAGAATCCTTTGGCTATATAGTTGCGCTCTCACGGTTTCGTAATAAATTTATTTATTTTTCTTATAGTCGATCAATGAAATGTTTAAGTTATTTTGTATTGAGCCCATGTGAAAAAAACACCTTCAAATAATGTTTTATTTTCGTGAATAATAAATTAAATCAACTTTCGTAATGGCGTTCGGGATTCTGTCAATACATATAGCAACCGTCAAAACAAAATGTACTTACAACCTTAACTGACTTGGTAGTTAAATATGCACCCTAAAAACTGACAGCCATTTCGATAATTTTATACTGCTAGTGGCGCCTCCACCACTGGGTCAGATAAGTTTGTTGGATAAATGTCTTTCGGTATCGACAGTTGGTGACAGTTTTAGAGTGCGCCTGCGCGCGGTCGAAATTGAATACTAATCATTTACCATAACCTTAGAACGAAGAAAATGTACTGTAACTAGCGTCAAAAACGCACGAGTTGCGCGAAGATTGCGCACAGACGAACTCTATGTAGGTACAGTTAGACGGAAATCACCCGCAACAGCCGCAAACGGAGATGTCAGTGCGACATGACGTCATCGCAATAGCGCGCAAGGAAAGAAAATTTTCAAAAGCTGGTGAAACTTTACAACGCTATATCTTTGGAAATCCTGGCCAGATTTCGATGAAACAAAAACTATAAGTACTTGCACGAGTTCGCGCATTAAATACAGTAATTTTTATAGTCATATTTTGGTGTATTGGTGTGACTCATTACGGCGATCGGCCCGCTGCGGCCTTTACATGATGTTCAACATGTTCGGCAACATTGCACAACGTCGCGCGGCGTGTGTAACGTGTTGCACGTCAAATGTTGCCTTATCAAAACAAAATAATCATGTTTAATCTTCGATCAACAATATTACTAGATAAATACCCAATTGCAGGAAGCTCCATTAAAGTTAATGCTTCATTAAATCTATTGCTGTCACTTTTTATTTCTTGACAACGAAAAGTGACAGCAATAGACTTAATGAAGCATTAACTTTAAAGGAGCTTCCTGCAAGTGGGTGAAAGGCTCACAAACTAAATGAAAACTTTATATGGCAAAGACTGTCTTTTTTTTAAACGGAGAAAAAAGGTTACGAATGTTACGATCTCACATTATTAATGACAGAAAGCGTTCCAAGTTTGAAATACCTTTAGTATTATTGACACTGGTCAAAATAACCTACTTATAATTATACTCTCAAGTGGGCGTATAACGCTCGCCATGTCTGTCACTCCAACTATGTATCTAGAACCAGGTGTTATTGTTGATCGAAGTGTTCAATTTAATCGTTTGGTAATCCATAGGCACTATACTGTCTATAGATCATCATCATCATCATCATCAGCCATTTAATGTCCCCACTGCTGGGGCACTGGCCTTCCTTATGGATGGATAAGGAGAATGGACCATGACTCACCACGCAGGCCCAGTGCGGATTGGTGGGTATTAACAACTGCACGTGCAGCCGGGACCAACGGCTTAACGTGCCTTCCGAAGCACGGAGGAGCTCGAGATGAAAAGTTTTTGGTCACCCATCCCGTGACCGACCATTGCGAAAGTGGCTTAACCTCTACGATCGCAGACCGAACGCGCTATCCACTGTGCCACGGGGTCCTAAAAAAAAACTGTCTATAGATAATAATATTAAAATGCTAAAACAACTATGTCTGTCAACTTTTCACGCCTAAATTTCGCCTTCAAAGGCAACGCGCACTTGTCGACCGATAGTTTACTCGGAATCGTAAGACGATCGTGATCAAACTGTCGGCCGATAGTTGGGCGATAGTTTAGTTGAATGCAGTGCGCGCGCTCACATAGTCCTTCATGCACATTACGATTTATAGTTGAGCTGTGCGATAGTTTGATCGAACAACTATCGGCCGATTTTGATCGGTCGATTTCAATCGTCAGTGCTCGCACTGCCATTTAACTCTATACTGAATCCGAGAACGATCAATCTATCGCCCGATTAAAAATCACGAGTGCGCTTTGGCTCTAAGCCAATTTTTATTTAAATTTGACATTAATTATACCAATTTTGCTGCCGATAACTTTAAGTGATCCCTTACGAGTGCGATAAACTATTCACAGTAATTGAATATTCAGATACTTAATAAAATAAGGCCGCAAGCGCTGTTTTAAAATAATTTAGGGAAACTTCATTAGTAAGGCAATTAATATTGTATCTCTATAAAGTTAATTGAATTTTATACGAGAAGGCCTACAAAACAAGAAAACCGAAAATCGGCTGATAGTTAAGTAGTTGTTTCTACTTAATATTTTTTTTCTAATAAAAATTGATTGATTTTTGCCTTGAATTGATTGACATGACTGTGATAAAAGTTACATTTTAATATCGACTAACTTGTGTTGTGTGTTTATAATTAATAATCTTATAATTCCACTTTCGCAGACATTAATAGCACGTGTTCGATTAAAAAACATCTCTTCTGGTATTAACATTTCCCTTTCTTGTCAGTTCTGATTGAGACAAAGTCCAACACCGCAATTATTTTTTAAATGAATAATTTTAGACCGAAAACGATACAAACGAAGCAGAACGAAAGTTCGTCCGGTAATCGTGTCTCGGTTTTCGGAGAAGTAATCTTAGTTTTCAGTTAAAATTTAAATAAGTTTGTCTGGCCTATCTAGACCTTAATCTTACCCTAACCTTCAATTCCTTGAATAAAATAACAAAATGCCAAACCCTTAATGGGTTAAGGCATTTGAAATTAATCCTTTTATTGTTTTTCCTTTTCTAACAACTTTCCTTTCGAAACTTTCATATAAAGCCGATTACTGCGCGCTCGGCCTGCTAGTGGCCTGATCGCTGAGGTTAAGCAACTTTCCCAATGGTCGGTTGACCGAAAATTGGCTTTTTCTCGAACTTCTCCATACTACAGAAGGCACGTTAAGCGGTTGGTCTCTGTTTTTGGTCTTTTCTGATCTGATGTTTAATGCCCACCATACCGTCTACGTGAGCGAACACCTGTCTCCATCAAACAAAGCTTTGCATGCCGCAGTTCGGTTGAGAGCTAAAGAATTTGGTTACAAATTTACATGGGTTCGCAACGGCCGAATTTTCGTGAGAAAGGACGAATATTGTGAATCTTTAATAATACGTAGCAAAGACAATATCCCGTTAATTAAGTAGGTAGTTATGATCATTATATGTAACTAAAACTAGTAAGGTGTATTGTTGTCAAGTTCAACGTGTACTATCAAAATGCTTGAGGTTTTCGAACCAAAACCAATAGTTTATATAAAAGTATCCTTCTCTCCGAGTATAAAATTCTGGTCTTTACGGAAACCTGGCTCAATGACAGTATATCTAGCAGCGAATTTATTGATCCTCGCTACATTGTATATCGCCGTGATCGAGACTGCTCCTCAAGTTCCAAGAAGGATGGTGGCGGGGTGCTCATCGCTGTCTCTCGTGAGTTTTCTTCTTATCGTGCACAACATTGTGAATCTTCTTGTGAGGACTTATGGGTAAATTTTGAAATTAAAATAAACGGGCAGAAGAGAGTTATATCGATATGTGCTGTGTACCTGCCGTCACCGGCCAACTTGGATAGACAGTAACAATTTCTTGACAATGTTGATAAAGTTATGTGTAATACGGATATAGTATTAATAATTGGAGACTTTAATCTTAGCTCTATAAAATGGAAATCTCATGACGACAAGACCTATATGACACCAGTAAGCTACGATAGTTCTCTGGGTTATTCACTGGTAGACTTTATGAGCTTGAACAACCTACATCAATTTAATGGCATTTGTAGTAAAAATGGTATTATACTGGATCTAGCTCTCAGTAACATAGATTCATCTTTCGTCTCAGCACCATCTGAAATACTGACTAAACTTGATAACCATCATCCAGCAATTCAGATCACAGTTCCTTTACTTTTCGACGTTGTTCAGGGGCTTGAGCCTAACAAAAGAAACGACATAAATTATTATAAAGCAGATTACGACAGTATCAGACGCGAACTCAGGACTATTAATTGGGTGCAAGAGCTGGAGAAAGCAAATGATGTTAATGAGGCTGTATCGACTTTTTATGATATTTTAAATACAATCATTGAAAAACATGTCCCTAAACGTCATCAGATTTCCCATAAATATCCTTGTTGGTTCAGTAAAAATCTCATAAAACTTTTAAGAGACA
Organism: Crambus lathoniellus; assembly: GCA_949710035.1. Classification (NCBI taxonomy): domain Eukaryota; kingdom Metazoa; phylum Arthropoda; class Insecta; order Lepidoptera; family Crambidae; genus Crambus; species Crambus lathoniellus. The sequence continues at coordinate 3,344,398 of OX453312.1, forward strand.
AACACAAAGCCAGGATGAAATTTAAAAAATTTAAAAACCCCCGTGATAGATTAGAGTTTGAAATACTTCGTGAACGCTGTCAAAAATTAGCTGATATATGTTACAGTCTTTATAAACAGAGAATGGAGTCCAACATCAGTAAAAACCCAAAAAATTTCTGGCGTTATATTCAGGATAAACGAAAGGGACGCTCATCAATACCAGCTGTCATGAGCAAGGGAGATCAAACAGCCTCTACGGGTTCAGGAATTGCAAATCTGTTTGCTCAGCATTTCGCCTCGATTCACACTTATGGTAGCTGTCCCACATCCTCTTATTTGGATGATTCTAATATGTCGTTGCTCTCAAGGCTCACCTTCACTGAGAAAGATGTAGCGAGGGCGATAAAGTCTCTTAATATACAAAAGGGTGCTGGCCCAGACAATATTCCACCACTCTTCATTAAGCGTTGCGGCTCTTTATTAGCTGTGCCGTTGATGATCCTGTTTAATTGTTCACTAAGAGAGGGAGTTTTTCCCGATGAGTGGAAAAGGGCTCGCATAGTTCCTATACATAAAAAAGGTGATCAAAATGTCGTGCAAAACTATCGTCCCATATCAATTCTGTCTTCCTTCTCTGAGTTACTAGAGTCGATAGTCTACCCTCATGTCTATGAGATAGTGCAAAAAATGTTATCGACATCACAACACGGTTTTGTTAAGGGTAGATCAGTGGAAACTAATTTGGCGACTATGGTTTCCTCCATTGCGGTTGAGATTGATGCAGGGGAACAGGTAGATGCCATCTATACTGACCTAACTAGTGCCTTTGACAAAGTGAGCCATCCTATATTAATATCAAAACTTAAAGCCTACGGAATTGCCGGGTCAGTATTGGAATGGTTTAAGTCATATCTAAGTCAGAGACCTCAGGTGGTTGCTGTGGCTGGCTTTGAGTCATCAGTTTACTGTGCTGGTTCAGGAGTACCTCAAGGCTCTCACTTGGGACCGGTCCTTTTCCTAGTTTTCATCAATGATGTAACCTCCTGTATCAAATTCAGTAAAGTCTCTCTCTTTGCTGATGATCTCAAATTGTTAAGAACGGTTAAAGATGAATCAGACGTCCAACTTCTACAGGCTGACTTGGATAGTTTACAGATTTGGTGTAGTAACAATGGGATGAATCTAAATATTAAAAAAATGTTCTCAGATAACTTTCACAAAAAAGTCCAAACCGATATGTTCCAAATACAATCTAAACGGCACCAATCTGAAAATAGTTACCGAAATAGGGGATCTCGGTGTAATTTTGGACAGTAAGCTTAAATTTACTTCTCATGTCAATTCTATCGTTAAAAAGTCTGCACAAATGCTAGGATTCCTCAAAAGACACTTGCAAGGTTTCCATAACTTCCAAACTGCAATTCTTCTTTATAACAGTTTTATACGTAGTAGGCTTGAATTCGCATCTATTGCCTGGAATCCGGTTTACGCTAACGCATCCCAAAGAGTAGAAAGTATCCAACGAGCCTTTACAAGACACCTCGCATTCAAGACTCCAGGAATCCATCACAAAGCTCCATACAATTCAAGACTGTCATTTTTTGATATGCCCTCTCTTAAAAATCGTCGCACTATGTTGGATTTGCTTTTTCTATACAAACTCATTAACCACCAGATGTCATGTCCTGAGTTGCTTGCTGCAATAAGATTGAGCGTTCCTCGCAGGTGTCCTCGAAAACCCCTCACGAAAACATTCGCATTGCCTCGCCACCGAACTAGCCTGGGTCTGCACCATCCGATAGCTCGCATTTGCACGGAGTATAATGACATAAACGCGAAGCTCCCCGACTTGGATATTTTTGGGTTGTCGCAGTCAGTTTTTAGAAATAACATACTGGAACAGCTCTAATAAAGTGTAAATTTTATTGCGGTACTTAAATGCGCCTAGCATAATAAAGTGTATAATTAATAATTGGTATAATTGGTAATTTAATATTTAATAGGTAATTGAAATTCTTTCTTAAATTCTTAAATTTTAATTTTAATTTTGTTACGGTATTGATATGCATGATAATAATATAATATAAATTGATAATTTTGTAATTTATAATTTGACCTCAAATACTGTATTTAGTTGTTTTTAAGCTATTGTAATGAATGTTGTGTAAGCTTGTAAATAGCCTGCACATTTGTCCATGATGTCATAATTGTGCTTGGAAATGTATTGATGTGTTTGGTTGTAAGCTTGCCCCTTTAATAAAATAAATAAAATAAATACCGCATGTGGGTCCGCGTTGCGGTCATGCATATGACCCATTCTCCTTATCCATCCATAAGGATGAATGATAAATATAGACGTGAATAAAATTGAAAAATAGTAAAGCAGAAAGAACATTTTTCATGTTGATTTGCATAATAGTAGATTGTATTACAAGGGAGCAAAATAATATATTTACGGCGAGGGCGCTATTTTGAATCCAGAGCGCAGTGAAGGATTCTAGAGTAGAATCTCGAGCGCAGCGAGGGATTCTAAAGTAGAATCCTGAACGCAGCGAGGGATTCAATATACGCCGCCCGAGGTGAAAATAATTTTGCGGCCGAGTAATACACTCTGCTTTTCATCCCCCTCTATAAGAAAAGCAATAAAGACAACTCAAACTACCTACCTTTCTTTGGCGTTCGGATACAGCATAGCCCTAGTCGGGCAAGAAAAAAAAATCGAAGTTTCGAATTAAAAAAATAATGTAAAAAAAAATATACCTATGTCTATCGGATTCCTTTAAAATGTTTGTTAGATTTTAGCTACGACTCACCGTTTACGAGATATTCTCAATTTTATAAAATTCCTTTTTTGAAAATTTCCCGGTCCCGAAAAAAGTCCCGGCCCCATACAAAATCAGTTAGTTTTAAAGTACTGCACACCCTTTGCTACACTCCAACCAATGCGTCTTAAATTATGTTCTTAATTCAAATCTCATCGTTTTGGACCCTGTTATGAAGCTGTTCAAAAGTCAAATCTAATTTTTACCCTCTTGTCATAACAAGTAATAAATGAATCGTTTTGGGCCCTGTTATTAGATAAACAATCATCGCTTTTCGAATCGATGGGATGAAAAAAAGTTTTTCCTTGTAAACGGCTTGGTTATTACAGCGGATATTTTGATTTTGTGTTCGTTATAGTTATGAACCTTCCATAAAATACCGTTTTTTGTATCATCAGCTTTATCAGCCATGTTCTATCTTCTCTGATGGGGCACAGGTCTTCCTTATTGATGGACACGCAGAATATTTAGAAAATAATCAATCACCAAGGGCAATCACTAGTCGATGGAAAAAACCTAAAAAAATATTTGGCATAATCAATCACCGGGGCAACCACTAGTTGATGGAAAAAACCTAAAAAAATATTTGGCATACCGAATCGTTTATATCCACGGCACAAACAGCCTTAAATAAAAAAAACGACTACAAAAAGCGGTAAACCGATAGTGATCGGAACTAACTGAGTTTTATTTATTTCCGTTTCCTCTACGCTGTACAGTAAGCCACATATTATATAACGGCAGTTCTACTTTTTTTATCCACTCCGGGGTAGCACTTAGCCTTCATCACAGCTGATGTTAAGTGATGATAAGAGTATTAGTCGAATTATACTACTTCCGGAATCCCAGCTGATGTTAAGTGATGATAAGAGTATTAGTCGAATTATACTACTTCCGGAATCCTCCACCACTGAGGACCGAAATTATCTTATCTCTACAGTGCGGTAACGTTTTCTGTTCCGGTGATAATCTTTGGAACCAAGACAGTTTTCATACGACAGTCTATTTTGACAGCTAATTTCGCAAGTGGTTCCTCTGTCACGGATGTCACCGGATCAGACAGGATTGTAGGACTATAAATGCTGGAACACGCTAATAGACTGTGAACATCGTTGCTATGGCGATATACTAAAGAGTGTGGTAGTTAGACAGGCGGATTTAAAACTGTCTTACCACCTTCTATCAACAATAACACCTAGTTCTAGATACATAGTTGGACTGACTCCAACTCCCACTTGAGAGTATAATTATAAGTAGATTATTTTGACAGTGTCAATAATACTAAGGTATTTCAAACTTGGAACGGTTCCTGTCATTTATAATGTAAGATCGTAACATTCGTAACCTTTTTTCTTCGTTTAAAAAAAAGACAGTCTGTGCCATGTAAAGTTTTCATTTAGCCTTCATCTAGTACTATTGTTTATCGAAGCTTACCACCAACAAAAACGAATACAATACCTATAGACTCCCATTGGGAATCGAACCCGGGACCTCTGGGTCTGATACCTTTGGTGTGTACCACTAGACCACAGTGGGTTTAGAAGCAGTATTTTTGAAAATTTTAAAATGAAGTATTTGGAAAAAATCGACCCGTCTCACACACAACCAGCTCCGATGGGACTTATTAAATTTAAATTTTTCCTTTTTTTGTATTCACAATGCAATTTTTTTTATTGAAAAATTTAAAATTAAGTATCGACTAAAAATCGACCCGACTCACAACCTACAGTATTTTTGTCTACAGTTTTAATTAGTATTTTTGAAAAAATTAAAATGAAGTAATTGGAAAAAATCGACCCGTCTCACATACAACCAGCTCCGATTGGACTTATTAAATTTAAATTTTTACTTTTTTTGCATTCACAATGCAATTTTTTTTATTGAAAATTTTAAAATTAAGTATTGACAAAAAATCGACCCGACTCACAACCTACAGTATTTTTGTCTACAGTTTTAAGCAGTATTTTTGAAAAAATTAAAATGAAGTATTTGGAAAAAATCGACCCGTCTGACAACCAGCTCCGATGGGACTTTGAAATTTAAATTTTTACTTTTTTGAATACACAATTAAATTTTTATTATTGAAAATTTTTAAATAAAGTATTAACAAGAAATCGACCCGTCTCACAACCTACAGTATTTTTGTCTACTAGTGTGCTGTGTAACGTGTTGTTGATTGTAAACAAAATGGAATCAAAGGGTTCGTGTTGTGAGAGCGAGTTTTTCTTATTGTAATGGTTTTCTGTATTTATTTCGTGCGTTATTTCGGTTATTTTTCAGATAGTTGATTTGTTAAGAACTAAAACTGCATACAAACGACCTATTTCTGTGGTTTTCATGGACACTATGCGAGACAAAATTATATGTGGTCATTGTAGTTTTAAACGTCTAATAGTATTTTTATTTAATATAATTACTGGTGGCTCTTCGCGGTTTTACCCACGTGGTACCAGTAGGAATATCGGGATAAAATATTGCCTACGTCACTCGGGATCGGGAAATGTAGCTTTCTATTGATGAAAGAATTTTCAAAATCGGTTAAGTAGTTTTTGAGTTTATTCGTTGCAAAAAAAATATACGCAAATATTTTTTTATATTAGTACGGACTACTAGTTTTTCACTAGCGGCTTTGCCCGCGTGAGCGTGAAACGATGTTTACCCGTGGCCATTGGATATTTTCCCGGGGTAAACATCAAAACTTTTGCGTTTATAACACTAGGAAAGATTACGTTTTTTCTGCAAAAGTAGGTATTTTGAAACACAATATAAATCTCCATTTGATAAAACTTGTTAAAATACTTATGTTTACTTGAAATCTACGCAAAACAAAAGAATTGTTTCGTTCAACAATCAAGTTAAACGCGCAAAATTAAAAATGTTTAAACATTTTTTTGGCCAAGATTTAAGATTAAACGGCGTGATGTCCCGAATTTGGGACGAGTCCCTTTTAATTTGACATGAAACCTGTGTTAAGGCGCAAGATAATTGCCTCTTTGCTGAGGAATGTTCAATTTTGTAGACAAACGTTGATAAGCCAGGATACCGCGTTCATTGTTTGAATAAGAAAATTTCTTGATGCTAGAAATGGTAAGAAAATGTTAGGGGTAATTTTAGTGAAATAATTAAAACTAGCGGCCGCCCGCGGTTTCACCCGCGTACCTAGTGCAGCGTACGCCCTAAGGATCAGTTAAATTTTTATCATAGAAAAATGGAAAATAAAGTATTTAGAAAAAATCGACCCGTCTCACAACCAGCTCCGATGGGACTCGAACCCACGACTGCTCTAACCACTGAGCTACGGAGTCGGAAACGACTACGGAGCTCAGTGGTTAGAGCAGTCGCCCGGATAGCGAAAGGTCGTGGGTTCGAGTCCCATCGGAGCTGGTTGTGAGACGGGTCGATTTTTTCTAAATACTTTATTTTCCATTTTTCTATGATAAAAATTGCATTGTGAATGCAAAAAAGTAAAAAATTAAATAACAGTTAAATTTTGCCAAAAAAACTCTACGTTCTTCTCAAAGATCTAATCTTTATCATACAAAAGTTTATTAAATTGTTTCAGTGGTTTAGGCGTGAAAAAATAAGGCACCGAACGATGGCAGAGTTCCTCTCCTTTTTATAATATTAGGTTAGATTATGTGGGCAGATGTGAACCTACTTTGCACTTTATCATGGATGCAGGTGTAGATGTAAACACACACACGCCTACTTCACACTTTATACGGTAAATTAATATATCGATCGGCGGTCTCTTCATTACTTCCACAAATTGGATGGGAACACTCGGATAAATTAACATTTGATGACTCAAACGACGCGGACCTTGGCTCAACTTCATTAGAGAAAAAATGTTCGCACGTTTATCGGGAATTTATGAGTCGACGGAATCACCCGCGCGATTGGAACGAAGCTAATTAGGAGCTAGGTTTATGATCTATGCGTCTTAATCGTATTAAAGGGTGTTTTTCTATAAGCGCTAAACCTCTTAAGTGGTGATGGCGCTCATGAATATGAACAACTTTTACTATGGGGCCAACTCTGCAACTCAACAAAAATAATCAGCTGTTTCATACAAATTGTCAATACCTACTCGACCAGAATGTATGAAACAGCAGTTTTTTTTTGTTGAGTTGCAGAGTTGGCCCTATAGTAAAAGTTGTTCATATTCATAAGCGCTATCACCACCTGAGATGTTTTGCACACCCTAACAAAACACCCTGTGTAAAAGCGAAATTTTGGATGTTTACTACGCAATCACGGCAAAACGGCTGAACAGATCTGGATGAAATTTGGCATAAAGATAGATCATGGTCTGGAATAGCAATTATAAGCTACGTAGCTAGCTTACAATATTAGTATAAATTAGTATAGATATGATGTAACATGAAATGTTACTTTGAAACCACTGGCCAAATTTTTAAGTTCGACTCAGAATTGGTAAGTGAACAACTTTCTCCTAGAAACATAGGTCGAATACGATTTTTTTCACTTTTCATACAAATCATACTGATCACGTGATCGACTTAGTATGGGAAGTTCAATAATTTTTGTCGTATTTCGACCCATGTTTCTAAGAGAAAATTGTTCACGTATCGATTCCGAGTCAAACTAAAAAATTTGGCCAGTGGTTTCAAAATAACCCTGTACGTTTAGAAAACACAGCTTTAGATTCAAGATTCAAGATTCAAATTTGTTTATTCAATTTAGATTGTTATTTACAATACTTGTGAACGTCATAGAAGCTACGCCATCGGTTCGCAAACCCTACAGCGGGAGGCCTTGGAGAAGAACCGGCAAGAAACTCCAAGGGTCGTTTTTTTCTCCCTGTTTTATTTCATACAGAGTCGTCAAATTGAAAAATGACCTTAACATGGTATGACTAAGGTCAGTTTCCATCACAATTACACAATGGGTTATGATAAATAAATGGGTTATGCTTTGTCAGGAAAGCCATGGTAATCAAATTTGAAAATATTTTGACTATGCTGAGATCAAACGCCTCTCTCCGTACCAAGAAGCCGCGTGGGCAAGATGTTCGTAATTAAACTTTAGACTTAGACATATGCCCTAAACTAAGTGTGAAATTCAGTTAGAAGACTAACTTCACGGCAACCGTTTAAAGATTAGGTGCTTAACTTTAAGTTAACTTTGAAATTAATCCTGAATACGCTTCGTGGGTCATTGTACTTTGGTCAAACCTAGTGCTAATATTACACGGTTCAACCAAATTGATTCAATTTGGTTGAAAGGCGCATTGACATTGAATGATTCACTTTTACGTTGGTTGAAGCAACCAAATTGAAAAGCAAAAGTGAACCGTGTATTTCCGCCACAACCATTATGCTGTTTCAGATTCTCATGACAATTCAATGACATGAAAAAGTATGGACTTTTTTATATAAAACTATAGGACGTCTAAAATTAGAAACAACTAGCCCCGATGGGACTAGGTACTTACTTGTTATGGTAATGTCTACTTAGTTATCCTACTTCCTACTTATAAATGTGAAAGTTTAGATGTTTGCATGTTTGTTGCTCAATCACGGCAAAACGGCTGAACTAATTTGGCTGAAATTTGGGACACAGATATTTTGTAGCCTGGAGAAGAATATAAAATTTATCATATTCCCGCGGGGTAACGTCGTGTAGTCCACGCGGGCGAAGCCGCGGGCGGAAAGCTAGTCTTGTCATAATTCCAACCAAAATGCACGTTGATTTTATTTAGCGTTGGTTTTCAAAGCGCTGATAATTAAATTGTACCCCCATTTGTTATGTTGTGTGATGAGGGGACAAGGGTCGTGTAATCCCCTTTTTTGTTTGACAATTATTTGAAGGGCGATCGGGCACTGATTGTGACGCCGGGATTACCTACTTATGTGTGAAAACGAGGAATTGGTTTGTAAATACATTGAAACGAGGGAGTGACAGAATAAAGCTCAAGTATTATCCAATTCCAACTGTAACACATCAAACAGGTCAAACTGATAACCTCCTTTGTTTGAAGTCGGTTGATAAATATTTGACAAACCTATTGTAAGGTTTTGCGAGGTAATATAATGTAACAATGTGTGTGTTTTCCTGAAATAAATATAATAATCTGTTTGTCCGTCTTTCACGTCAAGACATGATTTTTGGTAGAGAGGGATTGTTTGGGAGAAAAGAGAGACATAGGCTACTTTTGATTCCGAAAAGTATTACATTCCTGCGGGATATCTATTTAGTCCACGTGGGCGAAGCCGTGGGCTAAAGGCTAGTAATAACAATATGTATCATTTTATTTATTTATTATTAATGTAGTCTTACAGTACTTTCTTCGAGGAGAATCTTCTTTTATTTATTTTTTAACCGCCTCTGTGGTTAAGTGGTTCACACCATCGATTTGAGACCCAGAGGTCCCGGGTTCGATTCCCAGTTGGGGTACATATTGTATTCGGTTTGATTGGTGGTAGGACTTGTTCTTAGTCCACCTGGGCCCCAAGTCTGCTAATTTTAATTTAAATAAGATTCTATTGATATTCAATTGAGATTCAATTACGATTCCATTACGATTAAAACAAATTGGGTATTCTGTAAAAACTTGTACGTCAGCTCAATAGAATCGCAATTGAATCGTAATTGAATCGTAATGGAGTCTCAGTTGGATAGTTAATGGTGTTGCCTTCGGGTATGTATCATAATAACTACGGTCGTTTCGACTATGGTCGAAATAACTACGGTCAAAAGACCTACTGTTCAAAATAACTATTGGTCGTTACACCTATTTTTAAAATAACTAATGTACGAAATCACTACTGGCCATCTCACCTACGAACAACTCACCTACGGTTATTTCACCTTCACGGTTTATTAAGTTTAAAAATAGTGACTCATGTACAGACACGAGCAATAATATTATGTATACAATACAACATAGAACTTTGTCACGCTGTAGCGTTCCAAAAGAAAACGATCAGTGTCACAGAAGTCATTCAATATTGTAATATGACATAGTCCTATGTTGTATACATATTATTGGTCGTGACTGTATTGCTGTTAGGTGCGAGGAGCGAAGCGACGAGCATGTTAGGTTTACATGAACATACCGCGCGAGCCGAGCGAGCGAAGCGAGCGTGCCGCGGCAGCGGCCGGCGAAGCGCCAGAAACGACTATACAGTATGTAAACGATCGAAAGGCAAAGAATAAAACCCGATAATGTGAAGACGAGAAAGATGAATTTGGAATCGAACTTACTGAAATCTGGAAACTTAAATAAATAATAAGTTAATCAAAATGTAACTCCCTGTATAACTTTGTTTACAATCTCATTAGTGACGTCTCGACATCGACATCAATAATTCATTATGTTAAATGCGATGTAGTTCGATATGTCGTCAAAGAAATACAGGATAACACTGCACCTTACTTTATTAGGAAGAAAATTACAAATTAAACTTACATAACCAAAGGTTTTTTCAATTTTTAAACAAGTCGTTTCTGAAACAGCAAATCACACTAAACACTAACGAGTCCTATCGCGGTAGTTCAAGCAACGAAATAATTTTGTGAACCGGTTTAACTAAACTAAATTGAACACAGTAAAACACATTGAACAAAGAACATAGGTAAAAACATGGTAAAAACACTTCTGACCTGTTTCAGATTGCAATCAATTGACAGGAGTGAAACATCAAACTCTTTACTTTTACTCTCTTTGAAGTTTTACTTCTCTAACAAATCTCTTCAGTCATAAATACAGAACAGAAAAAAGGATTTTTCTCTTTTTGCTGTTCTGTAAAAGAAGTTTTTCATTTTATGTTCGTTTTAGACGTTGTCTATGGCATTTTGACAAAATATCGTCAGAGATGATTAGGTACTGTTAATCACAGGATGTTACTAAAATCATTAACCGACTGATGATAAAGAGGTAAATAATTTCATTTACTAAAATTGAAAAATAAAACTAAATTAAATTGTATTTAAAAAGGGTGCCATTGTATTATACCCGTTTTATACACCTACCAGTTTTAAGGTTTGCCTTTCGATCGTTTACATACTGTATACATATTCCCATTTCCTATTAAACTGAAGTTGGGGGTAGGGGGGGTGTATAAAGTCGATTCTGGCGCTTCGCCCGCTTCGCTCGGCGTTTTGGTAACTGTTCTAACCTAACCTAACCTAAAACGTCTGTTACATTTTGTTGGGTGGCTTCGCCCCCTGTCCCCCCTTTTGTTTTTCCCAAAAGATATAAAAATTTTGAAATAACAAAAATTTTTTTGAACAAAAAAATATAAAATTATTTTTTATATGTCCATCGGATGCCTCCTAGGTATCTTCTGAGTACCATAGGGGATCGAAAATTTTGTTAGATTTCAGCTATGACGCACCATTTTCGAGATATTTGCATTTTTATAAAATTCATTCTTGAAAATTTTGCAAGTCCCCGCTTCATACTAAAACAGTCAAAAATATTATGTTTGCGACACCCTAACCAAAAAAACAATCCAACGCGCCCAAATCCATTTAATAGACTTTCCAATTCATAAGCTTGTTGTAGGCGAGTCGTTCATAGTCGAAACAACCAGTAGATGAAATGAACATTAGGCCAATCGTCCATTAGTTGAATCAACTGTAGTTCAATCAACCATAGGTGAAATGAACAGTAGTTGAGTCGTTCAATCATCATCATCATCATCATCATTTCAGCCGTACGACGCCCACTGCTGGGCATAGGCCTCCCCCAAGGATCTCCACAACGATCGGTCCTGCGCTGCCCGCATCCAGCGGCTTCCCGCGACCTTGACCAGATCGTCGGTCCACCTTGTAGGGGGCCTGCCCACGGAACGTCGTCCGGTTCGCGGTCGCCATTCGAGAACCTTTCCGCCCCAACGGCCATCGGTTCTCCGCGCTATGTGTCCCGCCCACTGCCACTTCAACTGAGCAATCCTTCGAGCGATGTCGGTCGTTTTAGTTCTCCTGCGGATTTCATCATTTCTGATTCGATCGAGCAGGGAAATACCAAGCATCGCTCTCTCCATTGCTCGCTGGGTGACCTTGAGCCTTCTTATGAGACCCATAGTAAAAGACCACGTCTCGCTTCCATAAGTCATAACTGGCAACACACACTGGTCAAAGACCTTAGTCTTGAGACATTGAGGAATTTTGGACGCAAATATATGCCGGAGCTTTCCAAACGCTGCCCATCCCAGCTGGATTCGACGAGAGATCTCTTTCTCAAAGTTGGACTTACCTAATTGGATTGTCTGTCCCAGGTAGACATAGTGGTCAACAACTTCGAGTGTAATGTTCCCAACATTAACTGGAGCGGATGCAACATGGACATTGGACATGATTTTCGTCTTATCCATGTTCATCTTCAGACCCACTCTTTGGGAAGCATTGCTGAGATCTTCGAGCATTGTGTTCAGGTCTTCCAAGGTCTCAGCCATGAGAACTACGTCATCGGCAAACCGCAGGTGTGTTAGGTACTCGCCATTGATGTTAATGCCGAATCCTTTCCAGTCCAGTAGCTTAAAAAGTTTAAAAAGCTTAAAAAGTCGTTCAATAGTCATTATGAAAATATGTGAATCGATCGTAGTTATTTCGACCATAGTCGTAATGACCGTAGTTATTATGATACATACCCCATTGAGAGTACTGTCAAACAAATGTCAAATGAGAGTAGAATACCGATTAACTCCACAATCGAGCTACGATTGTAATACGATTGAAGAGCCAGACTAGCAAATATTCCGATGGCAGTTCAATGGCAGTTCAGTCGTATACCATTGGTCTTAAGTTAGTAGCAGAATACCAAAAATGTCAAAAACCGCTATTGAGATCCAATTAAGATTCAATTGAACCATTTGTAAATTAGCAGACTTGGGGCCCTGGCTAGCTACCATCATCTATCTTATATCTTTTTCATTAATAAAAATTGCATTGTGAATGCAAAAAGTAAAAATTTAAATAACTTACCACCATCTTATCTAAGTCTGACGCCTTAGCAATTATGTTTTCGGCTTTTTTGTGTTTCGGCAGTTAGAGATAAGATAGCCAGTTCCTCATTGATTGAGGATTCCGGGAGTAGTGCGCTTCCACCTTCAGCCTTATCACCACTTAGCATCATGTGTGCTATTAATAATGAATGCTAGAAAGATAAACAAACAGTGATTGCAGTGCTGCAATTATTGGCGCTGCCTTTATGCCTTAGGGCTCGTACACATAAAACGACGCGACGTCGCATCGTATCGTGGGAATCTCATACATACATCGTTCGTGATGGGAATTTACGACGAGCAAGCGACACGACCGACATCACAACGCGTCGTATCGTGTTTATATGCACGAGCCCTTATAGTGCCACGGAAAGCGAAAACTAAATAAATACAGTTGGGGGCAAAAGTCCTCCCATTAAAGGTGGCAGTGCAGTTAAAAAAAAGATATATTAAGCGTGTAAGAAAAAATATTTTGTTTCAATAGGAAACTGTAGGTTTTCTTATATGTTGCTCAATAATCACGGAATATGGCAGAGAGTAATTTTAAACTACCTATTTTACTTTTTTTGTATTCACAATGAATTTTTTGTTATTGGAAATCGAAAAAGCGTTCGCCCGGACAGTGAAAGGTCGAGGGTTCGAGTCCCATTGTAGCTTGTTGTGAGACAGGTCTACTTTTTCTAAAACTTCATTTGCATTATTTTCTTTAGAGTAATTTTACTCCAAGAATAGGTTCATAGGGGTAACCTATAGAATATAATAGAATATAAATATTTATTTGCACTTGATTGGGTAATAATTAAGTTACAAGGTGTCATACATTTTGTAGCTCCTCCCATTCAGCCAACTATCGTAGCAAGCAAATCTTACAAGTGTTGCAATAAAATTATTACCTACTAGAGGATTCTCGCGGTTTCACCAGCGTGGTAACCGTTCCCGTGGCAATATCGGGATAAAATATAGCATATGTCACTCGGGAAGAATGTAGCTTTCTAATGGTGAAAGAATTTTCTAAATCGGTCCAGTAGTTTCGGAGTCGGAGCATATTCGATGCAAACAAACTAACAATCAAATCTTTCCTCTTTATAATATTAGTAAAGACAAATCAACAATACAAAATCTATATACATATACAAATAAATAAAATAGGAGTGTCTGTTTGTAATATTAAAATAACCGCTTTTTACTACATGCATATAAATAACATATTTTACAATTTTTGTCTGTCTGTCTGTCTATCTGTCTGTCTGTCTGTCTGTTTGTTCCGGCTAATCTCTGAAACGGCTGGATCGATTTTGACGGGACTTTCACTGGCAGGTAGGCGATGAAATAAGAAGTAACTTAGGCTACTTTTTATCCCGGAAAAATATCACATTCCTGCGGGATAACGTCGTGTAGCCCACGCGGGCGAAGCCGCGGGCGGAAAGCTAGTCATTAATAAAAATCGTCTTGTGAAGAACACGCCTTATTTTTTTTAGATAATCTCTGTCTAAAAACCCTAGAGACCACACGAAGTCGGAAGCAAACTCTAGTAGGTTATGTACTGACATAGGTATATGAGCTCGTCATTTGTTACCAACCCGTGGTTACCACAGTCAGGGTCGCAAGTCGCCATACCGCGCGTCAAACTTTGACAAACCCCGAAACTATATTAAGGGTTAAGTAGCAAAATTGTCGCTGAATTCTGAATGGCTGGGGTAACTCGTCCCAACGATGGCCCCACTGATTTCTATTCATAGTATAGAACAAAGTTCAAATAAAGCAACGGATTTTGATGTAGATTTCATCAATAAACAGCATTATACAACGTGTTAATTCAATAGCCGAAAAGCCCATACACCCCAACCAATTTATTTTTAACCGACTTCTAAATCAAAAAGGAGGAGGTTCTCTATTCGTCTGTATGTATGTTTTTTTTTTTTGTGTATGTCCACCGATTACTCGAAGACGGCTGAACCGATTGAAATGGTTCAAACGTTATTACATCAGGTTGGTTTCCAAGTTGGTCCCATTTTTTGAAATTTTGAAATCGTTTCAGTAGTTTTCAGGAAATCTTGAAAATACTGTCGTTTTCGTTACCACTATAAGTGAATTTAATACTTATCTTTAGGCATAACTCCTTTGTTTATAAACCGATTTAGATGATTCTTGTTTTGTTAAAAAGGGGATACCTCAAGGTATTTTAACCGACTTCGAAAAAGGAGATTTTGAGTTTGATCACATACCTAATTACCAGAAAACACGCAAATTGCCTGCACGATGCACTAAAAAGAGTGAAATAAAAATTATTTAAACCACATCAAAAAAGTAAGAAATAATTCCTCACCAAATAAATAACGTAAGTACTTTGAAGTCGGGCGGGTTTTAACAAAAACAACAAAAAATTGTACATGTTTCACGCCCGACTTCAAAGTACTTACGTTATTTATTTGGTGAGGAATTATTTCTTACTTTTTTGATGTGGTTTTTTAGAAGGCGGTTTTATTTTTTTATAAAAATAATTTTTATAAATTGAATTCCATATATATTTTTTTAAAGATAAATTAATCATTATTTTTCATTAAATTTTCTATTTACAATATTTATAAAATTACAATATAGGTCTCCGTGACTTTCTGACCGATTTTAACCTGTACGATCGGATAAGGAACACAGACATCCTAAACAAAATATCGACATATTACTCGGATACATAGATAGGTAGGTACATGTGCCTCCTATGCCAACCACTCGAAAAATGACGTTACAATGTAATTAATAAAGTTTAAATTTCGATTTCCGCCACCACAAGCTCGAGATTAACAGGTGTCAAGTTGTTGATGCACTTGACTTGACACATCTCCGAGCGTACAGGGTAAAGTCCGTGTCAGATAACTCAGCACGCGACTGGGGCGTTTTGGCGCTAGTAACACTATATTTTTTGTTCTAAACTTATTGAAAAGATTAGTATTTGATTTTGACCACGCGCAAACTTAATCTGGCGCGCATTCTAGCTCTACTATGACGTAGAGCACGTGACGGGTCGCGCGGCTCGCGCGCGTATTAAATGAATAGGCAGTAGACACAAACATTTTAGAAGCGGCAAAAAATGAAATCATTTTTAGGGTTTCCGTACCAAAATGGTAAAAAGATACTCACTCTTATGGTGAGACTGTCTGTCTGTCACAACTGGACATCTCGAGAACTACTAATGCTATCAACTTGAAATTTTGAATAGTTTTAGATACTTAACGTTTTCCCAACTATTTTGCAAATAAGAGAGAAATAAAAATATTTATATTTTTTTGCAACAGAGACTGTTAGGGGGTCTTAAAAATTCGAAGTGGGGCTACTAGGGCATATGGGGTATCATATGAAAGAGCGCTGCTTGCACATTTTCAAACATTTTCTTTTTTTCTTAAGCCGCATAGATTTCGACTTTTGATAAAAAATGTAAAAAAAATACGGTCCAATGACCGGTTTTTTTTTTATTTACTTACCCCTATCAATAATGTGTAGAATTCTACTCTCGATTCTGAACAAACTATTTTATCAGTTTCTAGAAACCGAGTAGGCCTAAGAAAATGAAGCAAATCAAACTGAGCCAATTTGGCTCAGTCGGCCCGACTTTACACGAACGTCCCGTCAGTTGTCAAGGTTACTCGTCAGAGAAAACATCTCTGATAATTTAAATAAACTATAATGGTTTGTGTGATCAATGGCTGTGACAATGCTTCGGATAAGGAGAAAAAAGCCTCGAACATAACATTTCATACGTTAGTTTCACTATATTACTTGTATTCTGCTAAATATTCACTATGTTTGAAAATAAAATTGAAAGCCGTCATACTTTTGAAAGTGTTACCAGTAATAAGAAATTAAGTTCCCGATTTCTATTGATATTATATATTATATCTACCTACTGATTATAGAAATAATTCTTATCGAAAATGTTTTTGTGACCAATTATTATGAGAGTTGTCAGTTGTAAGATAATACCTTTCCCTTTTTTGTGTAAAGTGTTTAAATAAATATTTATAATTTATTTTTTGTTTTCATTAGGTACTTAGGGTAACGGACCCAAATGCTAGCACTGCACCAAATAATCAGCACTCCGAATAAATAGTAAAATTAATTATAAGGTTTTCACTCACTAAATTGAGCTACCACTTTGGAAAATAAATAAATTGGTGTTTTGGGAATCCTACTCCCGGTCATACCATACTTTCCGACTTATAAATAGCGAAAAAAATGTGATCAAAACTGGTGTATCCTGCAGTTTGTCCTGTTTTTGCCAGTTCCTTGTGATCGAAGTTAAGTTTATGTTACATTTTATACTATACTAGCTTCCGCCCGCGACTTCGTCCGCGTGGACATTCGAGAAAATACTTAGGGGACCAATAACCAGGATAAAAAGTATTATCCTGGTTATTGGTCCCCTAAGTATTTTCTCGAATGTCCACGCGGACGAAGTCGCGGGCGGAAGCTAGTAAATAATAAGTGTCTGTTTCACAATCAAAAAGTTAGTTCTGAGTAGCTTAGGTACCAAGAACTTTTAGGGTACTTAAGATGATTTAGGTTTCAATACCCTATTTACCCCCTGGGTTTGATTTTCGGAAAACTACGAAATGGGTTGCCTATTTGTTTTAAGAAGTAAGCCTACAAAGTTTCAAATTAAAATGTCTATTTTACCCTCTGATTTTTCATTCAAAATTTCACCCCTATTTCAACCTTTTAGAGGTTGAATCATGTTAAGCGTGTTAAACATCAAAATAAATGCCATGTTTGCAATCGTCATCCCATAAAACCTCAATAACGACATCCATATCGATTTTTAGGTTTATTTATCCCACTTAACCTCTAAGGGGTTGATTTTCGAAAAAATACGAAATATGTGTTTTCTTATTTGTTTTATTTTCCGACCATAAGCCTAAATAATAAATTAAATGAAAGACTTTCCAGATACAACATTTCATCCCCCTTTTCACCCCTTCGGGGTTGGAATTGTCAAAAACGCTGACACAGGAAAATATTAATTTTCAATTGCCAGCCTTAATACAAAATTTGAAGATCCTAACTTCAAAACTGACGGACTTTCATACACATATTCATCCCCTATTTTACCCCCTGGCTGGGTTTGATTTTGGGAAAATTACGAAATGGGTTGCCTATTTGTTTTAAGAAGTAAGCCTACCAAGTTTCAAGTTGAAATGTCTATTTTACCCCTGATTTTTCATTCAATATTTCACCCTTATTGCAACCTTTTAGGGGTTGAATCATGTTCAGCTTGTTAAACATCAAAATAAATGCCATTTTTACAATCGTCATTCCATAAAACCTCAATAACGACATCCATATCTATTTTTAGGTTTATTTATCCCATTTAACCTCTAAGGGGTTGATTTCCGAAAAAATACGAAATATGTGTTTGCTTATTTATTTTACTTTCCGACCATAAGCCTAAATAATAAATTAAATGAAGGACTTTCCAGATACAACATTTCATCCCCCTTTTCACCCCTTCGGGGATGGAATTGTCAAAAACGCTGACACAGGTAAATATTAATTTTCAATTGCCAGCCTAAATACAAAATTTGAAGATCCTAACTTCAAAACTGACGAACTTTCATACAAACATTAATCGCCTATTTTACCCCCTTAGGGGTCGAATTTCCAAAAATCCTTTCTTAGTGGATGCCTACACTGTATAACGTATCTATGTGCAAAATTTGAAGTCTCTAGGTTAAGCGGTTTGGGTTGTGCGTTGATATCTCAGTCAGTCAGTCAGTCAGTCAGTCAGTCAGTCAGTCAGTCAGTCAGGACTTTGAATTTTATATATATAGACTAGCTTCCTCCCGCGACTTCGTCCTTGTGGACATTCGAGAAAATACTTAGGGGACCAATAACCAGGATAAAAAGTATTCTATGTTTTAATTTCATAAAAATCCGATCAGCCGTTTTTACGTGATTAGGCGGGTTCTCCCTCACTCCCAGACTCGCGCGAGGCAGAATCATCCTAGCATTTCATCATGTTTTTTCAGACCCCCTAGTTTATTTTTATTAAAAAATGTTTAATAAAAAAATTTATTGAAAAATGGAAACTAAAGTATTTAGAAAAAAATTACCCGTCTCACATCCAGCTCCGATGGGACTCGAACCCACGACCTTTCGCTATCCGGGCGACTGCTCTAACCACTGAGCTACGGAGTCATTAGTCGTTAGTCAGTGGTTAGAGCAGTCGCTCGGATAGCGAAAGGTCGTGGGTTCAAGTCTTATCGGAGCTGGTTGTGAGACGGGTCGATTTATTCTAAATACTTTATTTTCCATTTTTTAATAATAAAAATTGCATTGCGACAGCAAAAAAGTAAAATTTAAATAAAAAAAAAATCATACAATTTCAATACTTACCACTATCACAGTGCTGATAATTGGTGGTGATGGTGCTGATAAATGGTGAGATAGTCATTTTTTGCTTTTACCTATACCTACGACCGATTTGGCGCAGGGGTAGGCTACCCACCTTCTGCGCCAGTGGTCTCGGGTTCGATTCCCGAACAAGACAAATATGTGTGTGCATGAACATATCTATTTGTCTTGGTCTGGGTGTTTTCTATGTATATTAAGTATGTATTTACAAACAAAAAGTATTTAAGTATATATTTATCCGTTATCAAGTTCACGTAGACACAGTTTCTTAAGAAATTAACTACGGGCTTAGATAATTGGTGTGATTGTAAGAGAATATTTATTTATTTATTTATTATTATTTATTACCTATCTAAAAAAAAATGTTTTTTATATATAATCTTACTGATTAAATATTGAAACCAGAAAACTCGTCATAACGGGTGAAAACGTATTTTTCAATGTGATTTAGGGTTTAAGTTAGGACTTTACTCTTAAAGTGCTGATAACTGGGTCCTTCATCCTATTTGTTTTTTGTTTCACCTAGTGATTTGTATATATACATATAAATATTATGTAACAAAGAAAGCACCTCGTCATGCAATAGTATGACTCTTATTATTACAAATTTTACTTTTAAAACTTATATAAACATTCACGTAATTAATTAAAATATTTACAAAAGAGTATGTATGTATGTGTTTCAAAGGCAATTTAGGCTGTTATTTGTTACTTATCTTTGAATTAACACTAAACAAACATTATCATGAACAAAAATTCAGATTTCAGGAAATTGTTACACTTCCCCACTCTCGGGGTAATTGTTCCTACTGGACACACTCAACAACATCAAAGTTTTGTTTGTGTGCGTGTCGGGGCTGGTCGGCGAACGTAGGCACGTAATGCTCGCACACACATAAATCTGATTTTTTGCTTCACTTTTGACGAAGCTTTATTATGAAGACTATCGATCTAGCGTAAGCGAAGCGAAGCTGTTATTAATCTATGGGTTGAAGTAATATCACGTTGTATATAAAGACTTTTATGATTAGACGTTTCAGCTTTGAGTGTTCAACCGTTCAAGTGTTGGATCTTGTCGTCGTGGGTTCGATTCCGACACAGGACTCAAACACATTATCATGAAGCAGCGGCCACCGCGGTTTCATCCGCGTGGCTTCCGTACACCCATTTAGTAATTCTCTTTATGTGGTCCCTCGACCGAGCGAGAATTTTTTTTTTTCCTTTTTAATTCATCCTTTTTAAATGACACACAAAAGTTTGTGGGTAAATACCCATTATTCGTGTCAGATCCCTACTTCAGCTACCTGACTAAAAGAGCTGATGACCTTGAAACGTCTGAACAGATCTTCACAAATTATAGCTAAGAACCATCTCGATCACGTGAGCTTTCGAACAAAACAAACGGCATCAAAATCCATTCGTTCAGGAGCTACGATGCCACAGACCATGGAGCTAGACTTAATACTGAGGTAACTGGAGAGTGCAGTACCGTACAACTTCAGCTTTTCTTTTATTTAGGCTAATTTGGTTTTGTGGTTGGTCCCTATGGATTCATTTTTTTTTGTTTGTTTTTTTTGTTTCATAATAAAATACCTTTATGACAGAACTGTTTTTGAAAGCTGTGTTTGAAAATAAATAATATTGTTTTTATTTATTTTACTTATTCTACTTAAGTATTTTATTTAATTTAAGTATATTTTATTCATTTTTTTTATATATATAAATAAATAATATTTAGAAGTTATGTTTATTTATTTATGATAACTTAAATAAAAGTGTGTCCTAATACTACTCCGGACGTTCAACTGTCAAAAAAAATATAATAATAATAAGGTGCCAATGCCAATTGAAAATCAGCGTCAGGTCTCACAAACCTGACATCATGCTGGTTGGTTTCCTAGTTTGACGCAGCCGTGAGATCTGTTTATTATTTTTTTAAGTTAAGTTCTAAAAATTGTATTTTCTCATGTGCTTGTGTCAATAAAAATAAATTTTCTTTTCTTTCTTTCTTTCTTTCAGTACTAACACTTTTTTGTGACCACAAATTACACTGTGGCTGTCTTCCGTCTAACCTACACTTAAAAAAAATACGTATGGTCATATGAGACAACTGACAGCCACTAGGCACTACATACTTAATGTCAAATTTGCTGGGCACACTTTTTTATTCAGGGTAAAAACTCCAGTTACCTCAGTATTAAGTCTAGCTCCATGCCACAGACAGACAGACAGATACATCAACACGTCAAACTTATTAACGATCCTCTTTTTACAGTCGGTGGTGGTTAAAAAAAGAAATATTCCGATCTGTCACCCTGCTCTGTCCCCATTTGGTGACAGAACGGACAAAAAAGTTTGATCTGTCCCCCTGTTACCGATGAGGGGACAATTCGAACTTTATTCACCTCCTTAA
Source organism: Crambus lathoniellus (assembly GCA_949710035.1). Taxonomy (NCBI): domain Eukaryota; kingdom Metazoa; phylum Arthropoda; class Insecta; order Lepidoptera; family Crambidae; genus Crambus; species Crambus lathoniellus. The sequence goes on from OX453312.1 coordinate 3,365,993, forward strand.
TGTTTTATCTGTCCCCCTATCGGTATTAGGGGGACAGATAAGAGGTTAACTACTAATGTTACCGACTTATGTCAAAAATTACATAAGTCGGTGTAGGAGCGCACTTTGGAAGTGCGCTCTTATTCGTTCGGCCGTTTTCGACACTTAAATCGGTTATGTAGTGATCGAAGCATTTATAATATTAGTAAGATTTACGATTAGTGTCGCCGCACACGAGCCTCACGCGACAGCCACAAACGCCGCCACTTGAAGCTAGATGCGACTAGAAATGTAGCTGAAGTGCGCGACAGACACTAGTGGCTGGTAGTAGACACTTGCGGTCGGTGGCCGATAATATTTTAACCCATTTGCTTGCAAACAAACGCCGCACCTTGAAGCTAGATGCGACTATAAATGTAGCTGAAGCGCGCGACAGACACTTGTGGCTGGTATGGTAGTAGACACTTGCGGTCGGTGGCCGATAATATTTTAACCCATTTGCTTGCAAACAAACGCCGCCACTTGAAGCTAGATGCGACTATAAATGTAGCTGAAGTGCGCGACAGACACTTGTGGCTGGTAGTAGACACTTGCAGTCGGTGGCCGATAATATTTTAACCCATTTGCTTGCAAACAAACGCCGCCACTTTGTAACGATGTCGATTCGTACCAGTCATTATGGATGGTTAAAAACTCCATGATGGCTGGAAACTCCATCAAGTTCTACATACTGGCCATTAATTTTATCGAATCCTATCCTGTTCTTACAATTCAAATTCAAAATCTTCGTTTCACGTGCCCTGTTCAGCATTTTTGATTCAGTTATACCAAAACCACCAAGCCGCAAGGAGCATTACCAGTTTTTTATATCAGTTTGAGTTGTTTGATTATAGTATTAAATAAGTGGAACCCTTGACCCTTGGAAAGGGGTAAGTTTTCATAGTCATACTTACTACTACCTACCAACCTACTTTTTGTTATTCATGTATTTTTTATCATTTTGTTACAGTTCCTATTCTTCCTATATTTTCTTAATTCTACCTTACAATAAAACAAATCAAGCCCCTATAAACATCTTTTTTATTCATATCTATCTAACTAAATACTGGGCGGCGACTTACGACGTTCCGGCTAGTGTACCACTGGCCGACGAGGACGTCCCGTCACAACTTGAAGCTAGATGCGACTATAAATTAGCTAAAGCGCGACAGACACTTGCGGTCGTTGGCCGATAATTTTTTTAACCCATTCGCTTGCAGTATTTTGTGTCCGAGTAGCCGGTGGTACTATTAAGGCTGATTTCCAGTAGCTCGATCCAGTGTCACTGGATTGCGGCGCTGGATTGGCACTGGATCAATGTAAACATGTTTTACTGGACGCTGTACTGGATTGAAACATGTTTACATTGATCCAGTGTCAATCCAGCGCCGACACTGGATCGAGCTACTGGATCAATGTAAACATGTTTTACTGGACGCTGTACTGGATTGAAACATGTTTACATTGATCCAGTGTCAATCCAGCGCCGACACTGGATCGAGCTACTGGATCAATGTAAACATGTTTTACTGGACGCTGTACTGGATTGAAACATGTTTACATTGATCCAGTATCAATCCAGCGCCGACACTGGATCGAGCTACTGGATCAATGTAAACATGTTTTACTGGACGCTGTACTGGATTGAAACATGTTTACATTGATCCAGTGTCAATCCAGCGCCGACACTGGATCGAGCTACTGGATCAATGTAAACATGTTTTACTGGACGCTGTACTGGATTGAAACATGTTTACATTGATCCAGTGTCAATCCAGCGCCGACACTGGATCGAGCTACTGGATCAATGTAAACATGTTTTACTGGACGCTGTACTGGATTGAAACATGTTTACATTGATCCAGTGTCAATCCAGCGCCGACACTGGATCGAGCTACTGGATCAATGTAAATCGCATTATTAGCTTTTTGTAAAAAAAATATTATTGTACCATTTTGTCCAGCAACGACATATTTTTTGTAAATGCGTTGCTTCTGTTAAATCTGATGAGTTTTTTTCGCCTGTTTTTCTTGTCAGTTAAAAGATGTCCATAACAGGTGGTAGGTAAAAAAATGTTGGACGATTCATAAGCATTAATTTTATTTAATCTATATGAATAAAAAATTTATGACTATGACTAATCAGCCTTTATATATTCTGTGCCGGTGGCAGCCACAAGAAGCGAGTGGCGACGATTTGTAGCATGTGGCGACCACAGGCGTCATCGTGTGAGGCAAGTTGATATTATGATAATGATATACATGGTTTTTTTTATCATCCCGGATTATTTTAGGGATTATTCTACTCATGAAAACAAATAACTTTTATTATGGGAACAAAACTGAAATCGCGAAAAAAAAATCAGCTGTTCCATACAAAAGTGCAAAAATCTTTAATCAAAATGTTTGGAATAGCCGTTTTTTTCGCGATTTCTGAAGTTGTTTTTTTTCATGTTTAGAATAATCCCTAAACGTATGCGGGATGATAAAAAAATTACCGTGTATAACTGTATGAAAACTACAGGAAAGAGGTCGATGTCGGCGTTTTGTGGTTGTGGTCGTGGCTTTACGTGTTTAAAATTAGCTTTCTCGGAACAGGCAATACTAAGATCGATGTAACTTCTAATCTTAGTTTGAACTTAAGGCTAGGATTCCCTAAAATAGGGTATTTTAAATTATGAATTACTCGCAAATCACAAAGGTACTTAAAATTTGAAAAAATATATGTAATTAATTCAAATATCTTATAACTTGCTGTATACTTAGTTTTAGTTAATGAAAACGAATACGAATAATTGTCTTTGAATAGGCAAGGAATTCCGGCCGTTAAAAATTTATACTATTTAATTTTTAATTGAATTTCAAGTGATTTTCGATTCGCGGGGCGCTCGCGAGTTCACCGCCCGCCGGCTGCCGCTGCGTCCGCGCGAAGTGTATCGCGCGCGGCCGAGCAAGCGTTAGTGTGCCTGTTTTGGCCAGGAATCCTGGCCTTAATCCAGACTTCAGACATGTCTTGACTGACCCTGTTTCTCTGTAACTCATCCTTATTCCCTGAGGGGTAAAGGCGAGATTAGCGTTTAATAAATAATGCGATGAGTTAGGTATCTTTCACGTGGCTGTATTTATATGTTCATTCTGTAAATTATTTATCACATTGATTCCAGTTCTAGTGCGATGTGTTCCGAATATTTATAGGTAGTAATAATCCTGGCTGTTAATAACCTTTTAACGCCTCATCCACTGATAACATTTTGACGAATTCTAACACAGATAGGTATAAATATCAAATATTAATGTGGGACTTCTATATTCAACGACTCGTACTTATAATATAAATAAATAACTTCTTGCATTCACACCAATTAACTAAGCCCATTTTAATTTAATTAAGAAACTGTATAATGGAAAACTTGATAACGGATAAATATATACTTAAATACTTTTTGTTTGTAAATGCATACTTAATATACATAGTAAACACAAATAGACATGTTCATGCACACAAATATTTGTCTTGTTCGGGAATCGAACCCGAGACCACTGGCGCAGAAGGTGGGTAGCCTACCCCTGCGCCAAATTGGTCGTCAAAAATATACTATATACTTCAGATAAGATCCGTTTTCTTTCTCATCTTCATCACTGGCTTTCCTTCTGGTTGGTTAAGGAGAATAGGCCATGGACCCACCACGTGAACCCAGTACGGATTTGTGGGTATAGACGACTGCAAATACCAGGGACCAACGGCTTTACGTGCCTTCCGAAGCACGGAGAAGCTCGAGGTGCAAAGTGTTTTGGTCACCCATCCCGTGACCGACCACCGCGGAAGTTGCTTAACCTCAACGATCACAGGCCGAGCGCGCTAATCACTGCGCCACGAGCTCTTAATGTTTGTAGTAATACTATCTTTACAGTAATCGGCTTTAAATGAAAGTTTCGAAAGGAAAGTTGTTAGACAAGGAAAAACAATACTTATGCCCGAATACTCGTACGTCGTCTACCGGAACGTCTCAAACATCGCCCTGTCACTTTAAATGTCAAAGGTATGAAAGAGATGCCATGATGTTTGAGACGCTCCCAAAGATGATTTGCGTACGAGAATTCGGGCGTTAAAAGGGGATTAATTTTATAGACAAGAAAAAACAATACTTAAGGGGATTAATTTCATATGCCTTAACCCATTGTCATGTCATGTCAGACGAACGACGCCCATTGCTGGGCATAGGCCTTCATTAAGGGATTCTATTTGGCAACTTGTTATTTTATTCAAGGAATTGACTAAAAATAATTTGAAATAGGAACATTGTAGGGGAAGGCCTATGCCCAGCAGTGGGCGTCGTACGACTGAAATGATGATGATGATGATGATGATAGGAACATTGTAGCTTACGCTTCGGAGCTAATCTACCATTCTTAAGAAAAACTTATCTTTTTTTTCGAATAAAGAAACTGTGCATGGGTCGCGGTCTCACTCAACGCCAGTCTGACTGAAATAAATATTATTTTCACGAGTTGCAAGGCAGAGGCTGTGGTCACAGAATAATTTATTAGTGTACGGGGCTGGGGCAGAAGTCTGCCTCGGAATCGAGTTCACATTAGGATCGAATCAACTTCAAAAATCTGTTATTTTGGTACTTTGAATTCATAGAGAGATAGCGATCGTAAAGATATCGAATTCCGTCGAAAAGCCGTTGAAACAAATCATAATTTATTACCTAGCTATATGCTTGCTATGCTAGTATGCTTTATTTAGTTATTAAAGTTTTTCCTTTTTGTATTCACAATGCAATTTTTATAATTGAAAAATGGAAAATGAAGTAAGTATTTAGAAAAAAACGACCAGTTTCACAACCAGCTCCGATGGGACTCGAACCCACGACCTTTCGCTATTTTTCTAAATACTTCATTTTCCATGTTTTATTTCAATGAATTTTGCATGTTTTTATTTAAGCGGTAGAAAGCCAAAATATTTTAATGCTATTGTTATTTAATGTTGATTTACATTCATGCCGGTCAAGTACAGTCAAGGAATTTAATTTTCTACCCTCCTAAAGTTCAGTATCGTACAGCAAACTGTCACCACCATAGGGCTCGTTCAAGGAGGCGGCGGCGCGGGAAAAAAAAATTGCCTTCATTACGCGCTCGCGACAGATGTTTAGTGAATTAAGTCAATGTGACGCACCAATTGATGCACAAGAAATTAACGAAACATTTACAGGTAAGTACCTAATCAACTTTTCCCTCTACCTATTCAACCAAACTTTTTCATCGAACACAGTAACAAGATACCGATTTATCGTTACAAGAAGCGATTTATCGAATATCTAACAACTGGTCGTTATGAAAACTTTTTCTTTCCTCCGTAGAAATACCAATTTCTTTGTTATAGCTAATGAGACGGCTGAAGCCTCAAGAACAAAGAGTTTAATTACTACTAAGTTACTGAATGGAAATGAAATGTAATAGCCTTCCACCCGTTTCAGGTTTCTGGGCCGCTTATAAAGTAGGTAAATCATCTACCCTTCTAATATTATAAAGGGGAAAATTTGACAGATTTTTTGTTTGTTTATAATGTCAGAGATACGTGAGGTTCTCTGCTCTAGCCTTGTGGCACACAGCACCGGTATCAGACGTAGGGCGTTTGTGCACTATACTGAATTTTACCGATCCGGAAAAAAACGGAAGCTTGTATTTTAATAATTTAATCATTTATAATAGTAAGAACTTATTTATTTTGGTTCACCCTTGTTTGGTAGAACAACGTTTCGTCGAAAATCGGTTTGACTAATTTTAGTTACAATAAAGTCATTTCACAGAATTATTCATTTGATCGAATGCTTATTTGTCATAATTTTATTTCGTATAATTATTTATTTGGACGAATGTCATTTTACCGAATTTTCAATTGCGCTAATTTTATTTGGACGAATGTCATTTTACCGAATTTTCAATTGCGCTAATTTTATTTAAACGAATGTTTAACTAGACTAATAATGATTTAGTCGAAAGATCGTTAATATTTGAGTGGCTCGGAAGTCCTGTAGAACACGTGATAGGTGGTTATTTTTTTTGTATCAATACAAGTTATGGATTGTTTCACAAAAAAAAATAACCACGAAATTTCTAACCTATCACGTGTTCTACAGGACTTCCGAGGAGTACAGGGCTTTTCTTCCAAACGTTTTTATACCAAACGATTATTATATCAAATGAACATTCTATTTTATGATCATTAGCGCAAATGTTGTTATCGCAAATGAATATTCGATGAAATGAACATTCTATTTTACGATCATTAGCGCAAACGTTGTTATCGCAAATGAATATTCGATGAAATGAAAATTATGTCAATCGATATTATCATCATCATCATCATGTCAGCCGAACGACGCCCACTGCTGGGCATAGGCCTCCCCCAAGGATCTCCACAACGATCGGTCCTGCGCTGCCCGCATCCAGCGGCTTCCCGCGACCTTGACCAGATCGTCGGTCCACCTTGTAGGGGGCCTGCCCACGGAACGTCGTCCGGTACGCGGTCGCCATTCGAGAACCTTTCCGCCCCAACGGCCATCGGTTCTCCGCGCTATGTGTCCCGCCCACTGCCACTTCAATGATGCAATCCTTCGAGCTATGTCGGTTGTTTTAGTTCTCCTGCGGATCTCATCATTTCTGATTCGATCGAGCAGGGAAATACCAAGCATCGCTCTCTCCATTGCTCGCTGGGTGACTTTGAGCCTTCTTATGAGACCCATAGTAAAAGACCACGTCTCACTTCCATAGGTCATTACTGGCAACACACACTGGTCAAAGACTTTCGTCTTGAGACATTGAGGTATTTCGGACGCGAATATATGCCGGAGCTTCCCAAACGCTGCCCATCCGAGCTGGATTCGACGAGAGATCTCTTTCTCAAAGTTGGACTTACCTAACTGGACCGTCTGTCCTAGGTAAACATAGTGGTCAACAACTTCGAGTGTAATGTTCCCAACATTAACTGGAGCGGGTGCAACATGGGCATTGAACATGATTTTCGTCTTGTCCATGTTCATCTTAAGACCCACTCTTTGCGAAGCATTACCGAGATCTTCGAGCATTGTGTTCAGGTCTTCCAAGGTCTCAGCCATAAGAACTACATCATCAGCAAACCGTAGGTACGTTAGGTACTCGCCATTAATGTTGATGCCGCATCCTTTCCAATCCAGCAGCTTAAAAATATCCTCCAACGCAGCTGTGAACAGTTTGGGAGAGATGACATCTCCCTGTCTCACACCTCGCTGTAGTTGGATAGGATTAGAGCTCTGGTTCTGTAATCGGACCGACATGGTGGCGTTTTGGTATAAGTACCTCAGCACCTCGATGTACCTGTAGTCTATTTGGCACCTCTGGAGAGACTGCAGCACCGCCCAAGTCTCAATCGAATCAAAGGCTTTCTCATAGTCCACGAACGCCAAGCAAAGTGGCAAATTATACTCTTCGGTCTTCTGTATAACTTGCCGCAGCGTATGAATGTGGTCTATGGTACTGTAGCCTTTCCGGAACCCGGCTTGTTCGGGAGGTTGGAAGTCGTCGAACCTGCGAGCGAGACGATTCGTAATGACTCTCGAAAACAACTTATAGATATGGCTCAGAAGCGAGATGGGTCTATAGTTCTTCAAGAGAGTTTTATCACCCTTCTTGAAAAACAGCATCACATCGCTTCTGCCCCATGCCTTTGGCGTTTTGCCCTCAAGGATGACTGAGTTGAAAAGCTTCTGGAGGACCCTAAGTATCGGCTTACCGCCCGCTATCAGAAGCTCTGTTGTGATTCCGTCATCGCCCGCCGCCTTGTTGTTTTTAAGCTGCTTGAGAGCCATTCTAATCTCGTACAGGCTGACGTCCGGGATATCTTCGGTATGGTGTCGGGTAAGCTTGGCTCTAGGGTCTGTAGCCTTGCTTTCAACAGGTGTTTGTGTGGAATATAGCTGTCCATAGAAACTCTCAATCTCCCTCAGGATTTCAGGTGTTGACGAAACGATGCTACCTTCCTCAGTTTTCAGCTTCGTTAATTGACTTTGCCCGATAGACAGATCTCTCGCGAACACTTTGGAGCCTTTTTGTTCTAATATCAGTAATGTATACAATACTTTGTATAAAAAAATTGTAGTTTGTGGAGATTTTAATATAGACATCTTAGATATTAAATTAGCACAACTCTCCAGTAAATTCCTTAATCTTTTTAAATCATTTAATTTGCTTCACACTTTTAATGAACCGACGCGAATTACGCCAACATCGGCTACTTGCTTAGATAACATCTTTTCCAACTGTAACTTAATTGAGAAATCGGTAATTAATATTATTAAATCCGACCACAGTGGACAACTAGCTTCTTTTGAGCACTATAATGTTATTCCTAAACGCGAAGTAATTTGCAGGCCAATACCGAAACGTGGTATTAATAAATTTAGAAATAATGTACAAGATAAAATTCAATGTTTGCCAGCTTCTGCTGACGCTAATAACTCTTATCAATCATTATTTGATATTGTTGAAAAAGAATTTAGTAACAATTTTAAACAAAAAGTTATAAAGTGTAATGATCGTAAGAAGTTTAGTGACTGGGCCACACCTGGTATTTATAATAGCAGAAGAAAGTTATTTGAACTCTATGCACAAAAAACGACTTCCTGTGATCCTAGCTTCATTGAATATGTCAAGAAATATTCAATAACATTTAGGAAAGTATGTGCTTTGGCAAAATCTAGGTATATTTCAAATAAAATTAAATCATCTGAAAATAAAATAAAAGCTACCTGGAGTATTATAAACCAAGAAACTGGCAAAACAAAAAGCAAAATTAATTCATTTAACTTAAAAATTAGTGATCAGACTTTTGAATCAGATATTGAGGTGGCTAGTGCTTTTGAAGGTTTCTTTGCTCGAATACCGTTAGAAACTACTAGCAGACTTAATTCTTGCCCCAACACCGCTGTCTCTCTTATGGAATCTAGTGTGAACAAGTGCCAGGAAACATTTAGTTTTAGCTATGTCACTACCGAAGATATTATTAAAGCATTCAAAGCAATAAATATTAAGAAAACAGAAGATCTCTGGGGCATATCTACAAGTATCATCAAATCAATAATTGATGTGATAGCTCCATCATTAGCAATAATTTTTAACCAATGTATAAGTGAAGGGGTCTTTCCTAATTTAATGAAGAATAGTAAAATTATTCCTCTGTTTGAAGCTGGTGACAAAAGTGACCCAGCAAATTTTAGACCTATATCCATACTACCAGCAATAAGTAAAATATTTGAGAAACTAATTTATGCTCAACTTTTAGAATACTTTAAATTAAATAGTATACTGCATGAGAAACAGTTTGGTTTTTCAAAAGGTAAAAGTACAACTGATGCTGGGGTTGCATTTCTAAAACATGTACTTGATGCCTGGGAGGACAAGCAGGATGTAATCGCTATTTTTTGTGACCTTTCCAAGGCATTCGATTGTGTTGATCACCAAACACTATTAAGGAAGTTAAAACATTATGGTGTTTCTGAAATGTCAGTAAGCCTTATGCATTCATATCTGTATGAAAGAACTCAGAAGGTAGTTATTAATAAAACTGAGTCTACCGGAGCTCCCATTACTATGGGCGTACCCCAAGGATCAATATTGGGCCCGCTGTTGTTTTTAATATACATAAATGACCTTCCTTACTTCGCGAAGAATTTATGTGAGACGGTGCTATTTGCCGACGATACATCTCTAGTCTTTAAAGTAGATAGAGGTGATGACTGTTCTGACGAAGTAAATAGTGCTCTTTCAAAAGTGTCACATTGGTTTAATAGTAATAATTTATCATTAAACTCAAAGAAAACTAAGTGTTTAAAATTTTCGTTACCTAATGTAAGACAAGTTGATTTTCATATTAGACTAGACGGCGATACGGTCGAATTCATTAACAATACAAAATTTCTAGGTATTATATTAGACTCGCGACTACAATGGGATCCTCATATCGAAGCCTTGGCGAGTAGACTCAGTTCGGCTGCATTCGCAGTTAAGAAAATAAGGCTCTTAACCGATATTGAAACGGCTAGAATAGTCTATTTTAGTTATTTTCATAGTGTTATGTCCTACGGCCTTTTGTTGTGAGGCTCAGCCGCTAACATCCAAAGTATATTCGTGCTCCAAAAAAGGGCTATTCGCGCCATTTACAACCTCCGATCGAGAGATTCTTTAAGAGATCTATTTAAAGAAATAAACATTTTAACTGTTGCAGGACATTACATCTATGATAATATAATTTATGTGAAAAAGTATTATAATACATTTGTAAAGCAGAGCGATATTCATCGCTTTAACACAAGAAATAAAGATAAACTTGTCGTTCCCAAGTTTAGGCTAGAAAAATCCAGAGCCTCATTTCTGGGGAAAAGCATAGCCTTTTTTAATAAAGTTCCACAGCATATAATTGAACTACCATTGCATAAATTTAAATGTTACATTAAAGAGTCGCTGATGAGCAAAGGATACTATAAAGTAGACGATTATTTGAATGACCGCAATGCATGGTCATGATGTAACACATAACATAATCACTGTTTAATATGATGTATTTTTATACTAAGCAATTGTTGTATTAGTAACGATATGTTTTTTTTTTGTAAATGTCGTTACCTAACTAAGAAACGCTGGCAAGTTTCTTGCGCCCATTCTTCTTGTCAGTTAAAAAAGTCTTGAATGGGTGGTAGGAAAATATTGACGATTCATAAGTACATATTTATTATGTCTAAGTGAATAAAGAATATTTTTATCTTTTTTTATCTTATCTGTTTACGTTACCGTAAACTATCGGATATACTGCTTACAGTCAGTGCGAGTGAAAGAGACAAAACGATAGTTTACAGTAACGTAAACAATTTGCATCAACTCATGGTAGGGCCACAGATTGGTGTAACGTAACATGAAGATCATGCAATGAAAGAATTCGCCGTACAAATAGCTGCAATGTACAGTCGAACCAATTGAATCGTGACCCGTTTTGCAAATAATTTTGTTCGTAGGCGTCAGAACTATAAAAAGGCAGTCAGTGTCATTGTCAACAAGTTTAAATTTCGACATTATTGAATTTTTATATCTGTCCGAAAATGAACATACCGTGGGTCACGTCACGAATCAGTTTGCTCAACTGTATAAACAAACATATACATATAATATACAAATTCTCAAAGTTTTCATGTCTTGCGCGTGCGAACTGAACATTTCACGCACATGCTACGAGCATTTCAACTCAAACAGTGCGCGGTGCGATCCGAAATTTAACGGTTTTTCGACGAACACAAAGAACAAAGAGGCGCGCCGCGTACCTAGTCATTCGTATGAGGTTCGTAGTGAATGCGCGGAACGTGCGCGCTAACGCGTCCGCGCTTGCAACGAACATGCAATGAAAGGCAGAATGATACAATTCATGTTTTCACCAATCAGGACTCACCATTACAGGTTCTTTTTTTATTTTTTTTTATTCACGACGGGGTAGCACTTAGCCTTCATCAGACCTGATGTTAAGTGGTGATAAGGCTGAAGGTGGAAGCGCACTACTCCCGGAACCCTCAATCACTAAGGAACTGGCTATGTTATCTCTAACTGCCGGAACATAATAATGCTGAAAACATCATTGTTATGGCGTCAGACTTAGATAAGATGGTGGTAGTTAGCCAGGCGGACTAGGAACAAGTCCTACCACCAACCAAACCGAATACAATATGTACCCCCACTGGGAATCGAACCCGGGACCTCTTGGTCTGAAATCGGTGGAGTGAACCACTAGACCACAGAGGCGGTTAAAAACTGTTGTACTTCGGAGAGTGTGCTTCTGAGCTGCAAGAGCTCATTCCCCCATCCCCGTTCTACCGCCGAGAGTCTAAACGCATTGCACGCTATCCTTACTTGCTTAACATCCCGCGGATGCGTACCAAACGCTTTTCTTTTTCCTTTGTGATGCGCCCCGCTAAGGATTGGAATACCCCTGCGTCTGTTTTCCCGAAGACCATAACCCTATAATTTTTAAAGCTAGAGTGAATAGGCTGCTTCTGGGTAAGCTCGCTCCATTTTAATCTTCTTCCCAAACCTAAGGTTGAGTGTGAAGCCAAGAGCAAGCCCATAAAAAAGGGTCGGTTCAACGCGATAAGCGTGTGGCCGGGTACATCGCGAGAACGCGTAGTACATCGCGACAAGACGATGTTATATCTTTCTCTTTCTATCTTACCGGTAGTGGTGTATGGAAAAGAGATAGTCCCGTCCCGCCTAGTGTAGGTAGACAGAACATCGCGTATGCCCGACAACGATGATTTTAGCGCGCCAACGCGATGCGAATTATGTGGCCCCAGCATAATCGTAAGTACGATACTTTACATCAAAATGCTGCCAAGGCATTTTGACGTAAAGTTTCCATACTTTAACTAGGTTTATCGTTACCTGAGGGCAAAAACTGAGACTCGAAACTTCTTTATACCCGTCACTCTTCAGTCATGACAGATACGAGTGAAAGGGGCGGGTTAACTCTGAAGTTTTGGTTTTGCGTTTCAGAGTACGGTACCTGAGGGTTTCCATTCAAAATAATACGATTATGATGACTCACCTGCACGGGTAGCATGATGAACTCGAGAAAGGTTTTGTCTATATCGAAACGTCAAAAATGACATTTCATCAAAGACAAATCTATTGTTCAGCTGTCAATTATAGAATTTCGAGGTAGGTACATAGACAAAACTCTTCTCGATTTTGTCATGCTACGCGTGTAGAACGAGTCTTTCCTGCTTAAGTTAATTGATTAAAAAAAGGTCAGAGGTCCCAAGTTCGATTCCCAGTGGGGGTACATGTATTCGGTTTGGTTGGTGGTAGGGCTCGTTCAAATGCTGCCTGGCTAGCTACCACTATCTTATCTAAGTCTGACTCCCATAACAATAATGTTATCAGCATTATTGTGTGTATCCGGCAGTTAGAGATATAGAATAAGAATAAGAATAAGAATAAGAATAAGAATAAGAATAATTTATTGACTCACACAAACAAAAAAAAAAAAAATACAGAATAATAAGAATAGATACAGAATACAGAATAGTATGTGTGTAGCCAACTAGGCCCCCACCTCAGCATAATGTTGCGACAGCAAAAAAATAAATTTTACCGCCGCAACGCTGGTATTCTGGGGGAGCCTATCCGGTGTGTCATGATTTTAGAAGGTTTTTCTTATTTTTTTAATAGCAACACTGGTAATGCCGTCTCTTGCCGCCATTTTGTTAAATTTAATAGGCTAATCTGTGGTAAAATTGGTGGGGGGTAGCTAGACTTGAGCCCGATTAACGAGCAAAGAGTGGTCATTCTTCAAACTAGCCTCGAGGGGATAAGTTCACTAAGACGTCGACTGTATCTATATTGTTATACCTGTACTATGTCTGTACCTGTAAGTTGGATCAATAATTATATGAGTGTTATCTGGAGTCTGCGTTTTCTTCATATTTCAGAAGTGGGATAGTACCCACGTAAGTTTATTTCTAAACCTGATAATAAGAATAATTTGCTTATTCTATGCTATAGTAATGCCAAACGAGTTATTTTATTCTCTTCACGCAGAGAAAGGATAAATATTCCAGATTCCATGTTAATGCGTATTTTTTTTTATCTAGATGACATTTTAAATACCTTTGCGGTGGATTGTGTTTTGTACATGGTCGGGGCTACTCTCCGACGGAACGGACATAAACTAAATCGCATTTGTGTTTTAATTGATTGTGTTCGTATACGGTCGGGGCTACCCTCCGACTATACTAACATAATTTAAAAAGTCTATATGCGTAGCTTAGTACTAAGATTTTACTAATTCGTGTTCGGGGCTACTCTCCGATCGTGTTAGTTAAATCTAAAGCGTTAAAATTGGAATATTTGTGTGGCGGATTGTGTTCCGTACATGGTCGGGGCTACTCTCCGACGGAACGGACATAAACTAGATCACACTTTTATTTGAATTGATTAATTGTGTTCGTGTACGGTCGGGGCTACCCTCCGATTATACTTACATAATTTTAAATGCGGGTATGTAGTAGATATTTTCGTATGGCACGATCATAGCGTACCATGAATCTGGCATAATATCTTGATTGTTGTTGTTTAATTTACATGATGTATTAAATGTGGATTGTACAGAATTAATGGAGATGATTGGCATTATTATATTATTAGAGTACTTGCTGTTTATGTTGTTTATAATCTTACACATGGAGCTGGGACTGGCAGTTTTGGCTGTGTACCTACATGTAATGTTTTAAGTAATTAGTGCTAGCACTAATTGGAGCTAGTTTTGATAGCCTTTACTGTTGCACAGAGTGAAATCACTTATGGCTACTAAATCTTGCATACAATCCATGTTTTAACGTGGTATCTAATACCAACAGTGAATAAAAGAAAACTATAAGTTATGAAGCTAGTAAGAAGTAGTAAAGAGTAAGAATAATTTATGATTGGTTGCTCACATTTCATTTATCTTAATATTATTAAAATTAATTATTACTAATTTTCCTTTGTTTTTAATGTATTGAGCGAACGTGTTGTTCTCTGGGTTGAGTGAGTCATGTATGCTTACTGGTTACCTACGTTACCTGGTAAGATTGGTTTAATAGGTACGTATTACTTACTTACAATTGAGTTCTGGCTTTCTATTTATTGATATATTAATTAATAGGTACAAATTTTGTGGATTAAATTAATATGAACACCGTGAATAGCAATATAAATTGCTTGAACTATGAATATGAGTTTAAATACGAATATTTTAATATGGTATCTTTAAATATTTAAATATGAAAGTCTTTATGTGATTTTGGATATCTCTAATGTGAATATTTTTAATTTTTAATGATGAGCGAACAAATATGAGGTGTTCACTGGGTTGAGTGAGCAAGCTATGCATGCTCACTGGTTACAAGAGATACATTGAATTTGTTTGTTGAAATGCATTAAATTGAATTTGATATTAGGGGGCGATGTATGTATGTTGCATACACTCGTCGGATATTAGAGGGCGATGTATGTATGTTGCATACACTCGTCGGATATTAGGGGACGATGTATGTTTGTGGCATGCACTCGTCGGAATTAAGGGGGCGGTATATGTTTGTGGCATACACTCGCCGGATTTTAGAGTACGAACGATGTATGTTGGTGGCATACATTCGTCTGAATATGTTTAAATGTTAAGTGAGTACGTTTCTCACAGGCTGGTTAAATGAGTACCTACTTATATTTCATACTGGTTTACTACAACAGAACAAAGATAATTTCAAACGTTTTATTCTTGTTTTTACAATACTCATTTTACATTTTTGCACTAGATAAGTAGCTCTTAATAAAAGAAATGGTTTTTGTAAATAATAAAGGATGTAGGTAGCTACTGTAGCTAGTGAACAGTATAAATCATTAATTTTCCTGAAGGGCATATTGTGTTGATAACCTAATGATTTTATTATAGAATGACACGGAACGATCTTTTGCCGATGAATAATGTATACATTCCAAGGTAAATAGCATCTGAGGACGAATACGGCCCGCGCCACCTGGTGCGCCGCTTGGTAGGCCTCCAGGGTGACGTGGCCGACCCAGGGGAGTCTTGAGCGAAGGAGGAATACCCTTTCTTCGTAGCTGAATCTGGTCAAAGAGGATTTGAGATGATGCAGAGCATTTTGTTTATGGGAAAGTATTGAAGTTGTTTTGATTAAAATGTTTCATGTTTATTTATTTGCATATCGAATAAAGCTATTTAAGATTTAATTTTCATCTCGCATAACCGACTAAATTGATTGTAACACCCCCTTAAATAAAGTTTGTAAAGGTCTACCTAAAACAAAACAAAACTATAAAAACTTATCTTTTCATACAATCATTTAGATGTTATCAAAATACTCTTAGGGAAGAATGAAAAGCCTTTTAAATCTACAGTTGCCTACGTGCTTGACATTGAGTATCTAGTAGGTACCACAGCTGTAGCAGTAGATACCTTTAAAGTATTATTGTCAATATACGCTCTAATTATCGCAACATAGTACCTACTTACTTATAAAGATATTTATATACTAAATTATGTTTGCATCATTTCTTTTTCCTTGCATAATAAGTATCCACATGCTCCACAATTTGAGTAGGGGTTATTGTCTTATCTATTTAAGATTTTTATAATTACCTTAGTTTCCATTTATACGAAATCCATACCATATCTTGATTCTCATGAGTGGTCAATATCCATGAGCTAGGTTTGTTTTTCTATGCCTAGGTCTATGCCCAGGTGACCTTTACGCAGAACTGGATGTATTTCTGATCTTGATAAGATTGGACATGATGACGATTCACTTTTGAATAAGAGCACACTATTAAAGTCGCGAATTTAGTATTCCAAGATTGCGATTGGGTAATACTTTTATAAACTGTGATCTGTGTCACTTAGATTGTTATAGACCTTTTAACTATGGAAACAATATTAGTTTCTGGTATAAGCTTAACAACCTCCATAGCAGTGTTGTAGATACGGTGTACGTACGCATAGTTTTCGGGGTGCCGCTGTCTCTGAGGTACCTACCGGGTTCGATTCCCTGTCGGGTGAATGTTTAAAGCGGACTTTTCAACATTCTGCCCGATTGTATGTGGTAATCCCCGTCGTTGTTCCCAAATGCCATAACACAAGTGCTTGAGTTACTTAGTTCGGGATGGAAGCAATGTAGGTATGCAAAGATATCCAAAATTTACTATTTCCTATTACTTATTTTATTTTTTGTAACTTTGTTCAAGTAGACATTTCGTCTATTATTTTTGTTATATGTAGCTTAATTTAAAAGAATTTACTATGCTTGACTTTTTAAATTTGAGTTTAGTGGCAAACTTAAATCTCAAATTTAATTTAAATTCAAACTAAATTGTGGATGAGTGCTAGAGAAAGTTTATCAGGAACATACTTTTCCGAGTCTTCAACATAATTAGACAATAAAGCCATAAGACTGATTAGAAATCATCATTCTTTACATTTTTCCGGGAACGTCGAAGATTCTTTATCTAAGTACCTAGTTTGATAGATACATAGATTAATTCTTTATTTGTACACAATATTACGAACGGAACAATCACACACGAAATAATAATAATAATACAAAGATAACAAACTGTTAACCAAATGGTGGCCTTATCGTCTTACTGCGGTTTCTTCCGGGCAACTCAGTTTTGGTTTAGACGGATGGAAAATTTTACAGCCAAAATCACTAGAAGCTATTTTGCTATTTGTGCGTACTTATGATTATGATTATTATGATTATGATTACTGCGTAGTGTTCTAGATCTCTCTTAATGATTTAGATGCAAATCAAAAGCAGAAATACTTAGTTGCTTAGACAGCACTGCAAGAAGCATTCACTGATATCTATTCTAGTTGTTTTCATTAACATAGTGATGAAATTATGTTTCTAATGCAAAAACATGTAAACAGTCCATAGTGCATTTAAGTAGATCGTGTTTATTACACTGTCAAGTTGTAACTCATGTTTTCCTAATTAAGCAAAATAAAGTAAAACGATTATTGCTCAATCACACCTCTCAATTTATTAAAATGTTCTATACAGCTTCATGCAAACATTTTAATTCATGTTTTAAACTTGTTCTAACAAATAAAGCCACAAGTAACCACTGCTGTAGCATACCAAGTTAGTTTTGCCGTGTTTTTGTTGTTATTGGCGGTATGATTTATAATTAGTTTTTGAGGATTTTAATACTACCGTCCTAGTGTACGTATTGACAAAATATGATTTCAAATTATGTGAATCTAATTTATTGTTATTTTAATGAACATTAATATCTATATTAAACCAAAAATCAAGTAGATCTGTCAAATTTACCGTCTCATTTGGTAGGCTCGTGATACTAAAATTCTTAGCAGTTTACCATTCTCACGGACCTTTGAAGTTCCTTCACATATTCTGTAGTAATCATTTCCATATTTTTTTTGATCTGGTCAGTTGAACATTTGTTTCTACTATGGTTGAAGTTACTAAGTACCTTACATACTAATGTTTATAAAAGAATATGAGAATTCATATACTTACATTTATTTCTATTGATTCATTATCAGATACATCTATTTCTTTTGAATGATTAATAAAATTGATTTGGTTACTATGTGTGTTGTGAGTTTACTGCTTTCAGATGCCAATTGTAGCATCCAGTAGGTACTTATCATGAGCTAGCATCGAGTAAATATAATAATGAGGATCCCGCTACCCTTGAACGTACGAACCAACACAGCATACAAACTGGAGGCGGCAGAGTGTACGTGCTGTGGTAATGAGAGGAGATAATATGATACTGAAGGTGCAGATCACAGAGTGATCGTTGTTGTGATGATGATCATCGTGGGCTGTGGTTGTAAGTCGGATATTGAGACGAGTGGATCGCTGATACTGAAGTTGACTTATATTGAAGTATATATTATCATGTCATGTATCTTATCTCATTTTACTATTATGATTGCAAAAGCTTGTATGTTTGTTCCCCAATCACGGCTATCGGCTGGACGGATCTTTGAAATCTTTTGTCTGTGGAATAGCATATCGGCTTCTTTTGACCCCGGGAGGATATTTTATTCCCACGGGAAATCATCGTGTAGTTAATTCATTTGGGCGAAAAGCTGTTCATGATTTTACTTGTCCTATTTCTATCCATGGTGATATACTTCTTCATATCCCAATTATAATTATTAAATCTATTTACACTAATATTATTCATAGTAATATGAATATTTGTTGATAAGGATGCGGGTCATGCTCGTATGAGGATACCTTGTAGACATTTTTAAGTTTTGATATTAAATTGCGAACTTGTTTAAAATCATTAACTTATTCATTAGAAATGATAATAAAATGATCTTTTGATTTTCATGTACGGAGTGGAACCATGTATTGTACTATTCTAACAGAGGCAGAGAATAGATGCATTTAAGATTTGGTGCTGGAAAAGAATGCTCTGAAAACCTTGGACAACTGGTTGACAAGTTGAAAAAGCAAATTGTTGCTGTGACGGTTCAAATTGTACCTGCGGCATCTTCATTATCAGTGTAACTTCCTTATAAGAATATTTAAATTAATCGGTAATAACGCCTATTACCTACGAACATGCCTTTAAATAATTCCTTTAGTTTGTCCTAATTCATATTTTGATTTAATACAAATTGTGCACTATGGTAAATACGTATCTATAACTTGGTTTGTTACTCATATCTGGGTAAAAATTGGAAACTGTGCAGAGGCCTACAGTTGTTTTTGTAAGGACTAAACTAGGTCAAACTTAGCGATAGTTAAATTCATCTAATATTAGGTCTTTAATCCTTTCATGACTCGTAGTTGCTTTTTCCACTATTTGAGTGAAGTGATAAGGGTGTCTAGTTATCAGGTTAAAGTTAAATTCTGTACCTACCTATTCCTAATGTAACATTCTTAGGGATTTTGCTTCTGACACCATCTAATATTCTTGAATGTAGCTCCTGACAATGCATTGATGTAAACTAGTACCAAGCTAATCCATTTTTCTTTTATGACCCATAACTAATGCTTATAGATTATAACCAGACTTTACTTTAATCATTCCATATACTTACTTACACATGATTATATAACAAGTATAGTTTCAAAATAAGTTTTCTAAGTAATAATAGTCGCTTGTTAACGAATGTCATGATTATATTAATTTATACATTGATTCAAATAGTTTTAGATTAGTTTGTTATTGATAATTTATTTTATTTGATTATGTATTACTTAACGATTTACTAAAACAATATTTTCACGATAATATCTATATTCTAAACAAGTCATCGGCTTCCTTAAAAGTTTATTGTTGAGCATTGTGTAATATAATGTATTTGTTTCAATTATGTTTTAAATTTTAACTTAAGGTTTTTATCACTATAAGATTAACCTAAATAGGTACATAGTTGTAAGACTTTACTATTGAGAATAGTTGTGTATCAGTATATTAGCTGTATACTTACCTAATTAATTGATTCTAAATAATTTTTATATGTGCGTCGGGAGACAGCACGTTATCAGATGGCCGAATGTCATGATTTTAGAAGGTTTTTCTTATTTTTTAATAGCAATACTGGTACCTAATGCCGTCTCTTGCCGCCATTTTGTTAAATTTAATAGGCTAATCAGTGGTAAAATTGGTGGGGGGTAGCTAGACTTGAGCCCGATTAACGAGCAAAGAGAGGTCATTCTTCAAACTAGCCTCGAGGGGATAAGTTCACTAAGACGTCGACTGTATCTATATTGTTATACCTGTACTATGTCTGTACCTGTAAGTTGGATCAATAATTATATGAGTGTTATCTGGAGTCTGCGTTTTCTTCATAGGTGTGACACTAACATACAAAAATACAAATACATGCATAAAAATCAAAATAAAATAAAATAATAATAATAAAAAAAAGCCTAACACAACACAAAAAAGAAAAAAGAATAAATGAATTACTTAGGGGCACTTAAAAATATAAATCATTTTTTCAAAGTGTAGGTGAGACGGAAGACAGCCACAGTGCCACAGTACTGCACTCTCCAGTTATAAATAAAAGTACTCTGTTCTGTGTGCAACATTGACATCCAAATTTCAAAAAATTGGCAGTATGGCTTGATGTCTTCGCCTGTCCAAAAGAACGAACTTTTTTACAATACAATACAATACAAATTTCTTTATCTATGAAATCAAACGCAAAAAAAAAAAACGCGAACACAACACACAACAAGATTCTCATGTGATTCTCATATTCACACATTTATTATGTTTATTACTAAAAAGCCGTGCGTAACACGTTGATACAGATAGATAGCCAGTTCCTCAGTGATTGGGGATTCCGGGAGTAGTGCGCTTCCACCTTCAGCCTTATCACCACTGAAGGGTAAATGCCAACCCGTTGTGGATATAAAAAATTGCTTGATAAAATACCATCGAGTACTTCCGGGATTATGTCTATTATTGTATGTCGTATTTTTGTGCATACAGTTTGAACAAGGCCAGACAGAACCACAATGGACTCAGACCGTCACCCTGGAAGATACCTCGCTCTATTTTTATAGGGTCGCCCTGACCTAGAACCCGTCGAGATCCTGGATAGAAAAGGACCGTTCTCCATTTTCGCATGCACGATATCAAGAAAGTGCGTAGAGTTGTATTTATTTTATACAACTCCAGCACCCTCATGAGCCACGAATGCGGGCTATTATTATTATTCCCTTTATTACATTTTAAATACTTACAAAGTTATATTTCTAAACATTAAATTTTTACAATGTATAACACTAAAAAATATAACATTTAAAAATACAAAAATGCAGTTCCCCAACGGCAGCAAGATCAAGGTCCCGGCTACCGATGGTTAAGGATCCAGAGACAGGAACCTTCTCACTATACGGGCCGTGTCCAGAAGTACTGCCTTCTGCATCTGACTCCCGATCCATCCACCTAACGCAAGCCTCTTAAGGTGTTTATCGAGGCTCTTGGCTATCAGACCATGGGCAGATATGACTATCGGAACAATAATTGCTGAATCAATGTCCCACATGTCAACAATCTCGTGAGCTAAATCAAGATATTTGTTTTCTTTATCTTTTTCAGCTTTCACAAGGTTGTCGTCATGGGGAACAGTGACATCAACAATTATCGCGCGGCGTTCGTGTCGATCTATCAATACAATATCAGGCTTATTAGCTACAATAGTCCTGTCTGTAATGATAGATCGATCCCAATACAATGTGGCATGGCTATTTTCAAGGACCTGTTCTGGTGCATACCTGTAGTACGGCACCTCGGATGCCACAAGACTATGTTTCAGAGCAAGTTGTTGGTGTATTATCCTGGCCACTTGGTTATGTCTATGCAAATACTCGCCGTTTGCGAGACGAGAACAACCGGAGATTATATGCCTAAGGGATTCACCAGGACGATGACACGCTCGGCAAATATCCACTGTGCCATCCCTTAGGATATACTTTCGGTAGTTATTCGTCATCACAACCTCATCCATAATTGCACAGACAAAACCTTCGGTTTCACCAAAAAGGTCACCGAAACGGAGCCAGGATACTGAGGCTAATAAATCTACGTCGGGCCCATGGAGAGCCCGGTAGAATCTGCCATGTAACTCCTTGCTTTGCCACACAGTGCTGCGGTCGGAAGTACTAAGTACTACAGGTTTGCGCCAGTTTTCTTTTGCTAAAAATAGAGGAGTCAGTCCATTGTCAACAGCAACTACATCTCTATGAGATCCCATATCGACTTGGAGAAAATACTCCCTAAGATTGCATATCTCGCGGTTATGCAATGTCTTAGCATTTAAGAAGCCACGACCACCGCACTTCCGCGGGATATACAATCTCATTGTCGATGAACGTGGGTGATGTATGCGGTGTGCTGTTAGCAATGTACGAACTTTTCTATCCAGGGCATCCAGTTCAGTTTGAGTCCATTTAAGTATGCCGAAGGAATACATCAGTACCGGCATGACCCATCCATTGTATGCGCGAACCTTGTTTCCGCCAGACAAAAGACTTTTAAGGACTTTTGAAAGGCGCCCCAAGAAACGCTCACGCAACGACTGTTTCATGTCAGCATCGTTGATGCCTAATGCCTGTGACATACCTAAATATTTATAGGTTTCGTTTACGGAGAGAGATCTAAGATGAATAGAATCCGAGAGTTGTATACCCGTAGATTCCATTATCTGACCACGCTTTACATGCATGACTGCACATTTGTCCACACCAAATTCCATTTTAATGGCATTACTGAAAGCTTCAGTAACCTTCAGTAACGCTGTCAAATGAGAGCTGCTATGGGCAAATAGTTTCAGGTCATCCATGTACAGCAGGTGTGATATTACTTGACCATTTCTCCGTAAACGATAGCCTAACCCTGAACTCTCGAGAAGTGTACTCAGAGGGTTCAAGGCCAAACAGAACCACAATGGACTCAAACCGTCACCCTGGAAGATTCCTCGCTCTATTTTTATAGGATCGCCATGACCTAGAATCCGTCGAGATCCTGGATAGAAAAGGACCGTTCTCCATTTTCGCATGCACGATATCAAGAAAGTGCGTAGAGTTGTATTTATTTTATACAACTCCAGCACCCTCATGAGCCACGAATGCGGCACGGAATCATAGGCCTTCTTATAATCTATCCAGGAAGTCGACAGGTTCTTTCGGTTTCGACGAACCTGTTGGTTAATAGCCATGTCAATGAGGAGTAGCTCCTTAGTACCACGGGCCCCATTCCTACATCCATTCTGAGAGGCGACCATAATAGAATTTTGATTAATGTGTTTATTAATCTTCGACCTTAAAATGGACGTAAGAATTTTATAAATTGTTGGCAGACAGGTGATAGGTCTATAGTTTTTGGGGTCCGCAGTACTACCAGATTTATGGAGCAGATGGGTTATGCCTGTTGTCATGAATTCTGGAAGCGACTGAGATAATAAAGCACATTGAAATTGAGATGCTAAGCGAACGTGCGAGCTAGGTAACCATTTATACCAGAAATTGTGCAGTCCATCCGGGCCTGGAGATTTCCAGTTGGGTAAGGAACGAACTGCACAAACTACGTCTTGGTAGTCAATGGTTACTTCATTCATATCAGGTATAAGCTCACACGAACGCTCAACATCCTCCATCCACGTGCCTTCAGAGTGAGTGACAGGCACGGACCAGATGTTGTGCCAAAAAGAAATCATGGCATCATCATCCGGCCGATGCATATCAGTATCACTCTGATCCGATAGCTCCCAGGATGCATAAACACATCGTTGATCTCTCTCGAACATGCGGTTCTGAGTAAAGCGATCGACTCGCACCCTATACCTTCGAATACGATTAGCCCATGCACAAATTTTCTGCTTCAGGAAGTCGATGCGCTCTGTGACACATGAAATATAATTTTGAGGACTAATACCAGTCCCCAAGAATGTACGTTTCACAAAGCGCATGACCCTAGGGCGCATGTTGCCCTCCCTAAAGCAGCTGAGCTTACCGATGAGTACCCTAGCCTCACTGATACGACGCTCAATCCTACACTGCCAGGCTGGTACAGCCAGGCGAGGGCGTGTTGCTGGGTCAGTATTTGGAAATTTTACATGAGCAACACGACAAGCTGTAATAGCCGCACAGTACAGGATCGAATGAGTATCAGCCAGGTCTTCACTACTATCAAAGTAATTTGGTAGTAGCAAATCTAAAGCACACATCAGTGCCCTATTTTTTTTGTGCATGGGAAAACGCGGAAGCCGAGGTCTAAGGTGAACCGAGGTCGATCGAAATTCCCGAACTACATCTTCAAGAGTACTCCTCAATATATCATTGTATTGGGGACTTACAGTAGTAACCATATCATCTCCACCATCACTATCAGCAACACCAGCTTGCAATGTCGCCGCGGCAGAAGCTTGAGTTGCCGCCTGCGATGTAGTAGTAATGATACGGTTACGTTGCACCTCTGTACGGAGCCGATCAAGTACCGAGTCATCCAACAAGTGACCCCGTTGAATGGCTCGCACCTGATCCGACAGTCGTTGAGCCGAAACGTTGATTGATGGTTCAAGAGCCTGAAACAGAGAAAGCATCCGAACACGATACGCAGTAAGATTAGTTCCTGCCTCTGTTGCCTCAAAATATGCGCGCATGACATTTTCATTGATGGTAATTGTCCATCGCATGCGCTGCACTGCACCGGGAGCGGGGGCCCTGACCGGAGCCGTTTGCCCCAGAAGCCCCAAACTCTTCGGTGGCCGGCCCCTCCTCCGGCGTACAGGTGGTGGCGACGTCGGCGGAGAGAAGTACTCGTCACTATCGCTCGACGCAACTGCAGAAGTCAGCTGAACACACGGCACAGAGGTAGTTGCCGACAACTGCGAGGCGGAGCGAGGTGACGAGCCCGGAGGTGGTAAGCGTGCTGTTTGGCTTCTCGTCAACATTTATTACTTCTTCTTCTACAGATTTCTTCATTCATATCCCTTTTAATTTTGTTTGATTTATATTGGATATGTCATAGTGATGACATTTGGCATACAGATTCATTTTTAATACTTATAATATGTTGTTGTAAATGTATCTTCTTTTTGTTTTTGATATTATTGTTACAGGGTAATAAATATTATACAGTAAATGTGAATTTTGACCTTTGGATAAAATATAATTTAATAAAATACAATAGAATGGGAAATGAATAACCTGTCACGTTGACTTTTTTTTTTTTTTTTTTTTTTTTTTTTTTTTTTTTTTTTTTTATTATTATTCCCTTTATTACATTTTAAATACTTACAAAATTATATTTCTAAACATTAAATTTTTACAATGAATAACACTAAAAAATATAACATTTAAAAATACAAAAATGCAGTTCCCCAACGGCAGCAAGATCAGTGTCCCGGCTACCGATGGTTAAGGATCCAGAGACAGGAACCTTCTCACTATACGGGCCGTGTCCAGAAGTACTGCCTTCTGCATCTGACTCCCGATCCATCCACCTAACGCGAGCCTCTTAAGGTGTTTATCGAGGCTCTTGGCTATCAGCCCATGGGCAGATATGACTATCGGAACAACAATTGCTGAATCAATGTCCCACATGTCAACAATCTCGTGAGCTAAATCAAGATATTTGTTTTCTTTATCTTTTTCAGCTTTCACAAGGTTGTCGTCATGGGGAACAGTGACATCAACAATTATTGCGCGGCGTTCGTGTCGATCTATCAATACAATATCAGGCTTATTAGCTACAATAGTCCTGTCTGTAATGATAGATCGATCCCAATACAATGTGGCATGACTATTTTCAAGGACCTGTTCTGGTGCATACCTGTAGTACGGCACCTCGGATGCCACAAGACTATGTTTTAGAGCAAGTTGTTGGTGTATTATCCTGGCCACTTGGTTATGTCTATGCAAATACTCGCCGTTTGCGAGACGAGAACAACCGGAGATTATATGCCTAAGGGATTCACCCGGACGATGGCACGCTCGGCAAATATCCACTGTGCCATCCCTTAGGATATACTTTCGGTAGTTATTCGTCATCACAACCTCATCCATAATTGCACAGACAAAACCTTCGGTTTCACCAAAAAGATCACCGAAACGGAGCCAGGATACTGAGGCTAATAAATCTACGTCGGGCCCATGGAGAGCCCGGTAGAATCTGCCATGTAACTCCTTGCTTTGCCACACAGTGCTGCGGTCGGACGTACTAAGTACTACAGGTTTGCGCCAGTTTTCTTTTGCTAAAAATAGAGGAGTCAGTCCATTGTCAACAGCAACTACATCTCTATGAGACCCCATATCGACTTGGAGAAAATACTCCCTAAGATTGCATATCTCGCGGTTATGCAATGTCTTAGCATTTAAGAAGCCACGACCACCGCACTTCCGTGGGATATACAATCTCATGGTCGATGAACGTGGGTGATGTATGCGGTGTGCTGTTAGCAATGTACGAACTTTTCTATCCAGGGCATCCAGTTCAGTTTGAGTCCATTTAAGTATGCCAAAGGAATACATCAGTACCGGCATGACCCATCCATTGTATGCGCGAACCTTGTTTCCGCCAGACAAAAGACTTTTAAGTACTTTTGAAAGGCGCCCCAAGAAACGCTCACGCAACGACTGTTTCATGTCAGCATCGTTGATGCCTAACGCCTGTGACATACCTAAATATTTATAGGTTTCGTTTACGGAGAGAGATCTAAGATGAATAGAATCCGAGAGTTGTATACCCGTAGATTCCATTATCTGACCACGCTTTACATGCATGACTGCACATTTGTCCACACCAAATTCCATTTTAATGGCATTACTGAAAGCTTCAGTAACCTTCAGTAACGCTGTCAAATGAGAACTGCTATGGGCAAATAGTTTCAGGTCATCCATGTACAGCAGGTGTGATATTACTTGACCATTTCTCCGTAAACGATAGCCTAACCCTGAACTCTCGAGAAGTGTACTCAGAGGGTTCAAGGCCAGACAGAACCACAATGGACTCAAACCGTCACCCTGGAAGATACCTCGCTCTATTTTTATAGGATCGCCCTGACCTAGAATCCGTCGAGATCCTGGATAGAAAAGGACCGTTCTCCATTTTCGCATGCACGATATCAAGAAAGTGCGTAGAGTTGTATTTATTTTATACAACTCCAGCACCCTCATGAGCCACGAATGCGGCACGGAATCATAGGCCTTCTTATAATCTATCCAGGAAGTCGACAGGTTCTTTCGGTTTCGACGAACCTGTTGGTTAATAGCCATGTCAATGAGGAGTAGCTCCTTAGTACCACGGGCCCCATTCCTACATCCATTTTGAGAGGCGAACATAATAGAATTTTGTTCAATGTGTTTATTAATCTTCGACCTCAAAATGGACGTAAGAATTTTATAAATTGTTGGCAGACAGGTGATAGGTCTATAGTTTTTGGGGTCCGCAGTACTACCAGATTTATGGAGCAGATGGGTTATGCCTGTTGTCATAAATTCTGGAAGCGACTGAGATAATAAAGCACATTGAAATTGAGATGCTAAGCAAACGTGCGAGCTAGGTAACCATTTATACCAGAAATTGTGCAGTCCGTCCGGGCCTGGAGATTTCCAGTTGGGTAAGGAGCGAACTGCACAAACTACGTCTTGGTAGTCAATGGTTACTTCATTCATATCAGGTATAAGCTCACACGAACGCTCAACATCCTCCATCCACGCGCCTTCAGAGTGAGTGACAGGCACGGACCAGATGTTGTGCCAAAAAGAAATCATGGCATCATCATCCGGCCGATGCATATCAGTATCACTCCGATCCGATTGCTCCCAGGATGCATAAACACGTCGTTGATCTCTCTCGAACATGCGGTTCTGTGTAAAGCGATCGACTCGCACCCTATATCTTCGAATACGATTAGCCCATGCACAAATTTTCTGCTTCAGGAAGTCGATGCGCTCTGTGACACATGAAATATAATTTTGAGGACTAATACCAGTCCCCAAGAATGCACGTTTCACAAAGCGCATGACCCTAGGACGCATGTTGCCCTCCCTAAAGCAGCTGAGCTTACCGATGAGTACCCTAGCCTCACTGATACGACGCTCAATCCTACACTGCCAGGCTGGTACAGCCAGGCGAGGGCGTGTTGCTGTGTCAGTTTTTGGAAATTTGACATGAGCAACACGACAAGCTGTAATAGCCGCACAGTACAGGATCGAATGAGTATCAGCCAGGTCTTCACTACTATCAAAGTAATTTGGTAGTAGCAAATCTAAAGCACACATCAGCGCCCTATTTTTTTTGTGCATGGGAAAACGCGGAAGCCGAGGTCTAAGGTGAACCGAAGTCGATCGAAATTCCCGAACCACATCTTCAAGAGTACTCCTCAATATATCATTGTATTGTGGACTTACAGTAGTAACCATATCATCTCCACCATCACTATCAGCAACGCCAGCTTGCAATGTGGCCGCGGCAGAAGATTGAGTTGCCGCCTGCGATACAGTAGTAATGATACGGTTACGTTGTACCTCTGTACGGAGCCGATCAAGTATAGAGTCATCCAACAAGTGACCCCGTTGAATGGCTCGCACCTGATCCGACAGTCGTTGAGCCGAAACGTTGATTGATGGTTCAAGAGCCTGAAACAGAGAAAGCATCCGAACACGATACGCAGTAAGATTAGTTCCTGCCTCTGTTGCCTCAAAATATGCGCGCATGACATTTTCGTTAATGGATAATGTCCATCGCATGCGCTGCACTCCACCGGGAGCGGGGGCCCTGACCGGAGCCGATTGCCCCAGAAGCCCCAAACTCTTCGGTGGCCCGCCCCTCCTCCGGCGTACAGGTGGTGGCGACGACGGCGGAGAGAAGTACTCGTCACTATCGCTCGACGCAACTGCAGATGTCAGCTGGACACACGGCACTGATATAGTTGCCGACAACTGCGAGGCGGAGCGAGGTGACGAGTCCGGAGGTCTTGAGCGTGCTGCTCTGCTTCTCGTCAACATATTTTATTTCTTCATCCTTTTCCATTAACTAATTTTGATTGTTTTGGTACTATGGTGATGACATTCAAATGTCATATGAGTATTCATTGTGAATTTTTGAGCAGAATTTCTATATTTCAGGTATTTCTTTTTGGTATTGTAATATGGTATGGTTAATGGTAATATTGAGTAATTATGGTCTTGCAGTCTAAATGAAATATTGTAACTCTGAATAAAATATTATAATGGAGAAAGAATGTCCTGTCAAGTTGACGACTACTACTACTACTTATTATTATTATTAAACTATTTGATTCCTTGTTTAGTTGAAAATTGTTTACTGTTTTAGGTAATAAGCAAAATTGTACTTAATTTAAGCGGCATTCTGTATTGTGATGGAAAGTAACCTTACTATTATGTGAAGGTCACTTTTCAAATTTGACGACTCTGTATAAGTTAAAACAGGGAGAAAAAAATAGCCCTTGGCGAGTTTCTTGCCGGTTCTTCTCGCTACAAGGTCTCCTGCCGTAGGATTTGCGAACCGATGGCGTAGCTTCATTGACGTTCATAAGTGTTGTTAAACAAACCTAAATTGAATAAACTATATTGAATTTTGAATTTGAATTTTGAACATGATTTGGGTTAGGGTTTAAGAAACTTTTTATCACGTCCCAGTGTTCTTGTGGGATACTGCAGACGACGCGGCTAAACGGATTTGAGTGCAATTCTACATAATGAGTCTTTTTTCCATTGAAGATTCTAAGAGGAAATCGCGGGTGCCAATTAGTATTTACATATAAGTATGGAGTTAAACCTTTAAATATGGAAAGATTGAACTATGGCCCTATGCTGATTGCTATAATACGACGGCAGCCCGCGACTTCGTATGCATTAAATTTACTTAGGTATGTCAAATTTCATCAAAATTGGTTATGTTATTTTGCCGGCGTTTGCTCATTAAGACCTTTTTAGAGATACCTGAACCACATTTTTGGGCCTAAGCACCGCGAGTCGCGACACAGTCCGGACATACAAAGCGATCACTCTTACACAAATAATATGTATAGGAACACAGTTAAAAGTTAATTTTATAACGTGTTATTACTAGAAGTGCGAGCTAGATAAGTCTGCACGCGGCCGAAATTGAATACTAATAATTTGAAAAATGGAAAATGAAGTATTTAGAAAAAAGTCTCCGGAGTAAAACTGCTACCTACATCTGCATAATTATATTATAAAGATAATTAAATTAAAAAAAAATGAATTTGTTAAATTGTAATAGTTAAGTTATTCTATTTCCCTCTCTGCATATGTATTTAGTATGTATATGTATGAAATTATGTTTAATTTTTTAGTTATAAAATAATTAGTGTAAACGCAATATAAATTCTGCAAATGTTGTGTATGCATGTAATTGGTATATATATAAGAACTTTTATTGTAATTTGGTTATATTTAAGAATGTGTAATATATACACTGTTGGTGTACCTTTTCCATAAAATAATAAAATAAAAAATAAATAAAAAATCGACCCGCCTCACAACCAGCTCCGATGGGATGGTTGTGAGACGGGTCGATTTTTTCTAAATACTTCATTTTCCATTTTTCAACCATAAAAAATGCATTGTGAATGCAAAAAAGTAAAAATTTAAATAACTTACTAATAATTTACCTTAAACTTAGACCAAAAAAGTACTGAACTCGCCAAAAACGCCCTAGTCGCGCGCTGATTTGACACGGACTCTACTCTATTTTAGCGTGTAAGTATATTATTAGTTTTTGTTATGACCCATAAAAAGGGAGCGTATTTGCTGCAATATTACCAAAAAGGTTCTATTTCGTAAAAAAATATATACCTATAGCTTAGCTTAATACCAGCACCACTATATCATCAACGTTATAGGTCAGGCTGTAAAACTCAGCTAAACTTTGTGGCGTATTCAATGTCCGGCATAATAATAATAATTCGGGTGTCCCTTTATAGTTTGTAAGCAGTTTCGACGGAATTGGTGGGCGGGATGGAGCGATAAAGGGAATACCCTTCATCTAGCAGAATAGGCTTGTTTAACTTTTAAGAGTTTGCACGAAACGAGTTTCCTCGAACAAGAATTCTTCAGATCTTGCCAAACAAAAGTCAAAAGTTGGATCGGGCCCTCGCACACGGCGACTTTTTGTAGCGACGCGGTCACGCATCTGTAAACGCGCGTCAGCATCGCTACTAACGCGCGACAGCATCGCTCTACTTACTTCTTCTTCTAACTACTTTACTCTTTCAATATCTTACTCTTTCAAAGGCATTTTTGTGCCGTTACTGAATCGCGTTTGCATCGCTACAGAAGCGCGACAGTATCGCGTTTGCATCGCTACAGAAGCGCGACAGTATCGCGTTTGCATTGCGACAGAAGCGCGACAGTATCGCGTTTGCACCGCGGCAGAAGTGCGACAGTATTGCGAAAGTGAGTGAACTTAGGTGATTCCTAATCCTAAGGCGTTATCTCTTCAAATCTTGAAGGTAACAAATAAGCCTATTTCCTTCTCAGAAGTTTAAATTTATCTCTAAGTACACAGTATTGGCAATAAACGATATTCTATTCTCTTCTATTTTATTCTAAGCCAAATTTCACCCAAAATCAGTTCTGTAGTTTAGGCGTTAAAAGGTAAGAGACAGACTTCCACATCAATAATATTAGTGTAGTATGTAATGTAGGTATTGGTCAATTAGTACCACCATATCACCATAAACAAATACATTTCTTATGATACGATTTTTCTTACAAGCACACCAATTATATCAGTTTTACGTCAAAAGGGAGCAACGAATCGATGTGATTTTTGGTATGGGGATAGTATTTTTATTGTCCACTACGGAGTAGCACTTTGCCTTCATCACACCTGATGTTAAGTGGTGATAAGGCTGAAGGTGGAAGAGCACTATTCCCGGAATCCTTAATCACTGAGGAACTATCTTATCTCTAACTGCCGGAACACAATAATGCTGAAAACATCCTTGTTATGGCGTCAGACTTAGATAAGATGGTGGTAGCTAGCCTTGCGGACTAAGAACAAGTCCTACCACCAACCAAACCGAATACAATTCGTAGCCCCACTGGGAATCGAATCCGGGACCTCTTGGTCTGAAATCGGTGGTTTGAACCACTAGACCACAGACGCGGTTTTAAAGTTTGGGAGCTGGAGAGTGTCATAGGCTACTTTCTGTCCCGAAAAAACATCACATTCCCGCGGGATAACGTCGTGTAGTCCACGCGGGCGAAGCCGCGGGCGGAAAGCTAGTTGGTCAAATTATATCAATTCTCAATATTCTCATACTACAGTAAATACACACAGCAAATAGGATATGGGAAGCAATTTATCGGCGTAAGTGATATCACGAAATCAAATTAATGGTTTCATGTTTGTTTAGGATCAAGCCTCTGATTAAATACATGGATTTATATGACTGTTCACATAACTGACCCTTTATTAAAAAAATTAAACACCAACTCTAACTAAAACCATAATATAATCTATTAGATCAAAATTGAGTTGAAAATTAAATTTGGTAAGCGCGCTCTTTATTATTCAACTTATGGGTAACCAACAACTTATTATAATTATATCACAGTCTATATATTTCCCTTCTTATATCATGTCATGCATGGTCCATTCTCCCTATCTATCCATAATGAAGGCCAGTGATGATGATGATGGTGATGATGTGGTGAAGAAAAATAGCATAAGATAAAATGTCCCAAAATGATTACGACGCATAAAAATATTCGAAAATGTAAGTGCTTACATAGTAACTAATAAATAACCTAGTATGTTATGAATTGGACATATATATATAAATTTGTGTTCGAAAGCGTGGTGAAGGTGAAGTGGTGGTGGTGAAGTAAAAAGCAAATAAAAACACATGATAAATTTTATGTAATGTTGTCAATTCTGTTTCACATAGTTTAAATTCGTTACCATTTTCACATTGTTGTCAAAAATGATTTGACAATTATTGTTGACTAGCTTTCCGCTCGCGGCTTCGCCCGCGTGAACTACACGACGTTATCCCGCGGGAGTGTGATATTTTTCCGGGATAAAAAGTAGCCTATGTTCCTCTCCAGACTATAAAGTATCTATGTCCCAAATTTCAGCCAAATCCGTTCAGCCGTTTTGGCGTGATTGAGTAACAAACATCCAAACATCTAAACATCCAAACATCCAAACTTTCACATTTATAATATTAGTAGGATATGCATTATACAGAACTCATTGTAATTTAAACTGTGTGTTACAGACTTGATGTATTTTCCAGATAATATGTTTAGATCTTTTTGATCGCCCTTCTGATTTATGGCTAACTAGCTGTGCCCGCGACTTCGTTCGCGTGGAATAGTGACTTTCGGCAGCATTTTTCATTTTTTTAGCTAATAAGGTTTTTTGTTTTTTGTGTATTTATTTAATATACATTAGTTTAGCGCTATGATACATATTAACACATTAAAAAAATATTTCACATAGCCTACCGCCCGCGGTTTCGCCCGCCTGTACTACACGACGTTATCTCGAGGGAAAGTTATATTTTCCCGGCATATCAATTAGTCTTTGTCACTCTCTAGCTCCTAAAATATCCACATACTAAAAAAACACGCAGATCCGTTGCTTCGTTTTGACGTGAAAGACGGATATACAAACAATACAAACAGTATGTCAAAAGAAAGAACTTATCACGCTGAACAACTTCTCTTATGATGCTATCTCATATAGTTTAACCTGGCTGCTAGGGTTCCACATCAGCTGGCCTAGCATGAACGGCTTTTATTATTCATTGCTAACCTACTCCACTAAGGTGGAAGCAAGACAGCAAGACGTGCTATATCATATCGCGTGATATAATGATGGTAATGCTAGCCAGGCAGGTGTACCAAGACCTTCAAACTTTGTACGTCAATAGAAAATGCTCATCACATTTAACAATTTTCCATAAGACGGTATTTTTATATCTCTCATAGTTTGGCTGGACTGCTATGGTTCCACATCGGCCATTTTGATCTTCTAAATAAATTATAGCACCTATAAGTTGGCGACAACTAATAGCTATATAACAAAAAAAGTTTCATTAAAATCCGTTCAGTAGTTTTTGCCTGAAACGTGGACAACAGACAGACAGACAAAAAATTCAAAAACTATACTTTTGGTATCATTCATAAGAATATATTCCTTGGTGGTATTTTTTTCTATTTCTTTTCAATGTATACAGCCCCTGTACCGGCAAAAAAATATGGATATGGACATGGGCTTCATTTGACATATTTTGATGCCCATATTTTGTGCTTTTAAGGGCATAATATGGACTTCAAATGTCAAATGAAGCCCATGTCCATAACCATAATTTTTAGCCGGTAGCCCCCTGAATAGAATCGCATACAGTTTTATAATAGGTATGAATTATTTTATTTATTTACTTAATAGACACGGTAATTTTTTTATCACCCCGAATAATATTAAAATGATTATTCTGCTCATGAAAACAAACAATTTTTATTATGGGACTAACACTAAAATCGCAAAAAAACAGCTATATATATATATATACACGACGTTTTTCCGAGGGAATGTGATATTTTTCCCGGATAAAATTAGCCTATGGGACTCTCTAGCTCCTAAACTATCCACATACTATAAAAACAGGTCGATCCGTTGCTCCGTTTTGACAGGAAAGACGGACATACAAACAAATACACTTTCACAATATTAGTATATATTGTATGTCAAAAGAAAATACTTATCACGCTGAACAACTTCTCTTAAGATGCTGTATTTGTATCTCTTATAGTTATGCTGGGCTGCAAGGGTTCCAAATCAGGAGTACCAGACCTTCGATATTTCCACATCAGAAATTGCGATCTTCAAAATAAATATTAGCTATATGTTGGCAAGGACCAATAGCTGTATAAAAAAAAAACTTTCATCAAAATCCGTTCCGTAAACTTTTTTGCCGACGTCATCACACGAAAAAATTCATCCCCTGTTTTCACCCTCTTTAGGGTAGTTTTTTCTACAAACTGAATGCCGTATTTATTTATCTAATCAAAAGATTTTTTATCTATAAAATAACTTTGAAACTTCTAGCTTTAAAAATGACGTAATTTCCATACAAACTTTCATCCCCTATTTCAACCCCTTACAGCCCTTTGTTCACATAAAAAAGTAGCCTATGTCCTTTTTCAGGCTCTACACTATCTCTGTACCAATTTTTATTCAAATCGGTTCCGTAGTTTAGGCGTGATTGTGTAACGCACAGACAGACAGATTCGCATTTTCGCATTTATAATATAAAGTAAGGATAGGCATGATGTGATGACATACTTACATTACGGATCACCGAAATAACGATTTGATGTAATTTTACAGGATATACTGATTATTATATAAGCAACAATCGTTTTTAGATTACATGCGAGTTCATTGTTATTTTTGTAAAAATAAAAATGCAAATTCCAACAATCCGCCAAGTAAGATAAAACACCAATCTGAAGAGCGTGACGTCACGCTTTCGTAAATATTGCCAGTGCTGCCAATGCACAAAATATTGTAAACGAATCAACAAAGCAAACAATCTATCTTAGTTAGTAGAAAGGTCTTTCCTACCAATTTATTTACGAAAGGGTGACGTCACAGGCAGACGCCATGACAATTTTAGCGTTTTCGTGGGAAATTTAAATTGCCTACTTTATTATTGTCAATTTTTACTTCAAAACCTTTAATTTAAACAAAAATATGATTATTTCGTATAAAATAGACGTGTACAAGCATTTTGGAGTATTTTTTCAAAATCAGTCATGCATGCCTATTGTAGTGATGTTATTGACTTTATTTAATGTAACGAATTTATTGAATTTTCCTCTGAAATATTTGATAATAGTACCTCGCTTCGATTCGATATATCTATTGGCGACTGTACTTAAAAACATTTCTACTACGAAAATGTTTTATCCATGAATTCAGAATTATTCAGGCAGTAAAAGTTGATAACAAACATTAATTAATATCGAGAACTCTCCCAATTGGCTTTCTACTTTATTTGATTCATTCATACTTTTGTTAAATTGAATGCTGATAAATGTACCATTCTTTGTTTCAGGTAATGTTTCAGAATTTTTCTACATTTTCGACATCAGAGTAACGATACCGGTATGTCAAAAAATTTCAATAATTCTGTTTGACAGCTATTTATGATTATGCTTTAGTAAGGTACCTCAATAATTTTTATTTACATACCTACACTTATATACATATATTTAAGGTCTTATCAATCTTCATTTTTTTTTCCTACCATGGAAACGGAAAGGAAGAGGATCAAAGCTGATTGACATCGTAAAACTTAACTTTCAAAAGCCATTAATAACGTTACAAGAGTCATAAACAAAAAACAATACCTACTTACAAACGTCAACAAGCAAAACTTACAAAAGAGTACAATTCCCTTTTTGTAACCATCAAGTTTCGGATATTGACTGTCATCAGTTACGGATATTCTTCTTTAGCTGGTAATGAAGAAAATGAAGTTGGCTCTGTATTCAGAAGCGACTGAAGTCATCAAATTATTGCTGAGACGAACTGAGTCTTATGACGTGGGGAATAAGGTTTATTAGGGAGGTGTTCCGTCAATATTGCGATGTAGGCGTTTGTTGAATTAACCGAGGGGATGTCTTATTATGTAATTTGCACTACGTGTTGGGATTTACTTTTGTTTCGTTGGCTCAAACAGGTTCAGACATGTGTTTCGTAATACGTTTAAAGGATTGTGGGAAATGTTTTAGGCTAAAAAAACTGGGTTACAGAAGTAGAATTCTTGATATTGGATCTGAATTGTTTTTGAATTTTTGAAACCTTTCTCTAACTAATCTAAAAGTATTATGATTTTCTTAGTAATTATAAAATTACTAAAAAGATTTAGAGATTATTATCATGATTAGGGGTACGCATAAAAGTGGTGTGTGATATCAATGCTTGATGTTAAAAAAAATAAGCAAGGTTTAGTACATAGCAGTAGATTCGACATTTTATTATTATGTTTGTTACTCACTCACAGCGAAACGCCTGAACTGATTTTGATGAAATTTAGTCTAGAATAGCATTCGGCTATCCCGGGAAAGTATATCCAAAAGTTAATAATTATGATTAATTTGAGATACAAGTGCAGTCAAATACGCGTTAGAGTGTAGCAAGGGGGTGCAGTACTTAGAAAGCTCAAATCCCAATAAATGTTTGGTTAGGTTAGGTTAGAACTGTGACAAAACAGCGAGTGCCAAGCGAGCGAAGCGAACGTGCCGCGGCAGCGACCGAATTTAATACAAATTAAAAAAGACAAACTTTGATAATCATGTTAGGTTCATGGTCGCATACCGGGCCTTTGTAATGTCCCGGCGTGGCATCGCATTACTGTGACTGCGACTAGGCTTAGATAAGGGCCACCATTGTATTCGTATTTCTTACAGTTTGTTTATACAAATGTAATAAGAACGTCCTGTAGTTACGGGGCTTACGGGGCCCCTTTGTGTTGTTTTGGACTCGACAGCATTTATTCTAAGATTGATATTATAGCTCGGGATTATTGTTAGTTACGTCTGACTGCTAAACGATAGCACACGTTGTAACGTTGAATTATAAGAAATAACTATCTAAGTGCATTTTAATTGACTTTTCACCCACTTCTGCCTATATTTCAGAAGTGGGGATCGAACTATTACACCCACATAAGTGGAAAATTAAACTGTTAAAACGAAAGTTATTGCTTAGTGATTAATTGGACTACGAAAGTGAAAGAATAAAACAGTGTTTATTTCTGTTGTGAACGAGGATTTACTACGATGGAGTATGCAGGCGGTAGCGCAGAGAGGCAACGTAGCCGTATCAGATCTTCAGAGCAAAATCGAACGAAAGCAAAGCGGCGTAGGGACCGGAGTAGCACCGTTTCAAATAGCATGAAACAAAGTAAACGTCGAATGCATCGAGCGGTTACTGAAACGCCGCCACCACGTGGTGAACGTAGGAGTCGTTCACGAGAAAGGAGCGAGCGGCGCAAGGTTCGGGACAGAAAAACAAGTCGGAGGCGTCATCATGAGAACCGTCGGAGCCGTAGCATGGAGAAGAAAAGCAGAGGAAAGGACAGTAAGCGAGAACGAGATCAAACTAATGCAAGGAATTCAAGCGGTACTGTGAGTAGTGAACCCTTGTCTTCTCCACGAGAGCGCGTGAGTACAAGTGATTACTTATCATACGAGGAATCTCAAAGACTTTTGATAGAATTAGTAAAGACTTTATCCGATAGTAAGCCACGAGGCAATAAGTTTCCGATGCTTGGTAATGTAATACCAGAATTTGATCCTATGAGCAAGAGTCAGACTGTTTATATGTGGCTCAATAAGGTAGAGGAATGTGCCAAACTTTATGATTGGGATGATGATCAGATAATTCACTATGCGTTGCCCAAATTATCAGGGGTAGCTAAAACCTGGTATCAGGCTTTACCGTCAATGTCATTCTCGTGGTCCGAATGGAAAGTTAAATTAACAGACTCTTTTCCTACGAGTGATGATTATGCTGTAATGTTGACTGAAATGTTATCGAAACGTGTAAGGTTCAATGACTCCTTGGAGTTGTATTATTATGAAAAGATTAATCTGTTAAACCGTTGTCAGATAAATGGGAAGCGCGCTGTTGATTGTTTGTTGTATGGGATTGACGATCGTTCTGTAAGGTTAGGAGCCAAAGCAGCAAATTGTCAGGAACCAGAGCAGGTTCTTAAATATTTTCAATCCGTTAAGCAACGTGAGTCGGATAGATCTCGGATAAATGTAGACAAACATTTTAGTACAGCATCTCCTAGTAGTACAACAAAACGTTTACTTAATAGTGATCAAAAATCAACTAAGAAACAGACAAATGGGTCTACAGCGTGCTTCAACTGTAATGAATCTGGACATTTCAGTTTCAGGTGTCCAAAAAAGATTTTGAAATGTAATATATGTAATAAGTTAGGTCACCTCACTATTAATTGCGCTAGATTAATGTCAACTTCGACCCCGGACGATAATAGTAACAAAGAAACCGAACGTACTGTATTGAAAATAGAAACGGAGACTGATTCTAATAGTAAATATTTGATCGACGTTAAATTAAATGGAACAGTAATTCAAGGGTACATAGATTTGGGTAGTCAGTGCACCTTGTTACGACATAGTGAAGCTGTGAAATTGGGAATTAATTGGGTCACTGAGAATTTACCTACGATGAGGGGGATAGGTAACAATGTTGTGTTACCTCTAGGGTTAGCGAGCGTTGAGTTAGAAATAAATAATATACTCGAAAATGTTGACATTTACATAGTAGACGATAGTGTCATTAAATACTCAGCACTCATTGGTCATAGCTTTACTGAAAAACCCGGAATCGTAATTACAAAAACTGCCGACTCATTATTTTTTGAACGTCATCAACCAAGAAAATTACTATTAAAGCTGGATAAGGACGTTATGATTGCACCGAAGCAAATGATCGTGTTACCTGTCCAAGACAGAAATAGTAATTATACTGGGCCGGTTTACATAAATGGAACGTTACGTGGAGAACCTCAGAAGGAGATTTATTTATTACCTGGTGAGTATGATTTTAATAATGGAGTAGGTAGTTTGTTAGCACTGAATGTTACTGAAAACAAACTGATATTGACTAACAATAGTTTGATTACACGAGGCATATGCACAACTAAAAGCATGCATGTAAATGTTTTGAATTTTGATGACGAAGGTGGGATATCCGACTTAAGCTATGGCAAACAATTAAATAAAATTGAAATTATTAGATTAAAAGACTTGTTAAAAACGTACGAAGACTGTTTTTCCGATAATCTGCAACAATTAGGATTTACAAATGTCGTTCAAATGAAGATTGAACTAACCGATGACAATCCGGTAGTTTACAGACCATATAGACTTTCGTATTCAGAACGTGAACTGGTACGATCAATGGTTCGAGAGATGATCGATGCAGACATAGTGAGTGAGTCAAACTCACCTTACGCCAGTCCAATCCTGCTAGTAAAGAAAAAGACTGGTGAAAAAAGGCTGTGCGTCGATTATCGGGCATTAAATAACAAAACTCGTAAAGAACACTACCCGCTTCCATTGATCGACGATCAGCTTGATAGATTAGCTGGTAATTGTTTGTTTATTAGTCTTGATCTTGCCTCTGGGTATTATCAAATACCTATTGCAAAAGACTCGCAAGACAAAACTGCTTTTGTGACTCCGGATGGGCAATATCAGTTCAAACGGATGCCCTTTGGACTAGCAAATGCACCATCCGCATTTCAAAGGGCTATGAATAAAATATTACCAAGGAGTAAAGTCAATTATGTAATAATTTACATGGATGACATTTTAATACCTGCGACATGTTTTGATGAAGGAATGAGTCGTTTAGAGGAGATATTACGACTTTTGAAAGAAGCTGGGGTTACACTTAAACTCAAAAAGTGTCGTTTTTTCTGTACGGAACTAGACTTCTTAGGATTCCATGTTAGTGGTAGTGGCATACGTCCTGGTGCTCGAAAAACATTAGCAATTACCAATTTCCAAACTCCACGCAACGTTCATGACGTTAGACGTTTTATTGGTCTGGCCAGCTATTTTCGTAGATTTGTACAAAACTTCGCGTCGATAGCACGACCCTTGACAGACCTACTGAAAATGAGATTTGAATGGAAATGGACCGATGAACAAGTTAAAGCTTTTAATACATTAAAACAGAAGTTAACCGAGAGGCCAGTTTTAGCTCTTTACGATCCTACGCTAGAAACAGAATTACACACAGACGCTTCAAAAGACGGGATTGCCGGGATACTAATACAACGCGGGTTGGATAATTTGATGAGGCCGATATCGTATTACAGTCGTAAAACTACGGATGATGAACAAAAATTACATTCATTTGAATTAGAGACACTAGCAGTGATTGCTTCGCTGAATAGGTTTCGTGTTTATTTGCTTGGTATAAAATTTAAGATTGTAACTGATTGTAATGCGCTGAGGACGACAATGACTAAACGAGATCTGGTACCTCGCATCGCTCGATGGTGGGTGCAGTTTCAGGAATACGATTGTGAGATCGAGTATAGACCAGGTTCACGTATGGCACACGTGGATGCCCTTAGTCGTAATCCTCTTACTGAATCCACCATGAGCGATGATGAGCATATTATTGATGTTCTGCATGTAGACGTACAAAACTGGATTGCTACTGTCCAGATCGGAGACGACGAGATAAAGCGTATACGTGAAATTTTGCTAGATGAAAAGACTAAATATATTGCAGATGTATGCAAGAACTATCAGTTGAAAGGAAATCATGTATATCGGGTTCTTAATGAAGGGCTGCGTTGGGTCGTTCCGCGAGGTTGCAGATGGCAAGTTTTGCGAATGAACCACGACGAGATTGGTCACTTTGGCTATGAGAAGACACTAAAGCGTTTAAAAGGGTCATTTTGGTTTCCAAAAATGCGTCGCTTTACGAAGAAATACGTCTCTGCTTGCTTGCAATGTGCCCACCACAAAGCACCAGGTGGTCGCAAAGAAGGTATGCTCCATCCTATACCCAAAATTGAAATGCCGTTTCATACAATACATGCAGATCATCTAGGCCCGTTCGTTCGTTCTAAGCGAGGCAATACGCATATTCTTGTTGTTATTGATGCATTCACTAAATTCATTAATATTCGAGCTGTAAGAGACACCAAAACGACTTCAGCAATTAAGGTATTTAGAGAATATTTTAGTTACTTTGGAGTTCCAACTCGACTCATAACAGATCGTGGCTCATGTTTTACCAGTATAAAATTTAAACAATTTACTGAAAGATTGAATATTAAGCACATTTTGAATGCAGTTGCGACCCCAAGAGCGAACGGGCAGGTTGAAAGGTTCAATCGCACAATATCCGATGCACTCGGCACTAGATGTCATGACAAAAATGAGAATGAATGGGATGAATATATAGGTGAAGTTCAATTGGGTATTAATACAACCGTTAACAAAACGACAGGGAAAAGTCCATCAGAACTGCTATTTGGATGCAAGTTGATGAATGAGTCAGAAAACTTGTTGAATGACGTGATTATTGAAACATCAGGACGCGTTGAAGGGAATGAATTGATGCAGTTGAGATCTGATGCTAAAAAGAATATAGAAAAACAACAGGAATATTCTAAGAAAATATTTGATAAGCTTTGGAAAAGGGGTAGAATATATGAAGAAGGAGACTTAGTAAGGATAGAACGGAATGTATCTGATAAAGATCATATAGGTAAATCTAAGAAACTAACACCAAAATTTTATGGACCTTACAGAATTGCTAAAGT
The DNA here is from genome assembly GCA_949710035.1 of Crambus lathoniellus. Taxonomy (NCBI): domain Eukaryota; kingdom Metazoa; phylum Arthropoda; class Insecta; order Lepidoptera; family Crambidae; genus Crambus; species Crambus lathoniellus. Next base: position 3,408,491 of record OX453312.1, read on the forward strand.
TTTGCCCAATGACAGATTCCTTGTTGAGGATACGCCTCTAACAAGGAAAGGAGGTAAGAAATATGAGAATGTTGTTGCGCTTGATAAAATACACCCATGGGTGAATCTAAACGACATGAATAGTGAGGATAGCGAGAGTGACAGTGACGTGAGCCCTGCGCCAAATATCGATTAACGAGGTTGTGGCAAGGAGAAATTGAGAATTAGATATTTTATTATTAAATTGGTTTAAATTTAAAATTAGAATAAGAAGTTGAAAATAGAGAAATTATGATTTGTGTTAATACATGCCCATGGATCGTCATGAGCGATCAGTGCAGACTGCGAATGATATTGAGCAATCAGTATCGCACAGATGGTCGTAGATTATGATGAACCATGGTAACGGAAGCATTGATTGTTGAATATAATAATAGGACGTCATAAGCGATCAGTGCAGACAGCGAATGATATTGAGCAATCAGTATCGCACAGATGGTCGTAGATTATGATGTCTTGTTATGATAAACGCATGGATTTTTTTTAATAATGAGCTATGGAAAGTCATAAGCGACCAGTGCAGACTGCGAATGATATTGAGCAATCAATATCGCACAGATGGTCGTAGATTATGATGGACCTTGCAGAGATGAACAGATATTTGAATATGAGACATGGAATACCATGAGCGATCAGTGCAGATAGCGAACACCGCACAGATGATCGTAGATTGTGGTAGACCATGTATAGATTTAGAATATGAAATTAATTATTAGATACTATTAGTAATTGCAGTGTTTGAATTTATAATATTGTTTTTATTTTGTTATTATTAGCATGAATTAATAGTATTAAATTTAAAGTTTTTACTGTATTGTAATAAGTAAACGCAGCTGATTCAATAACTGTTTGTGATTTATTTGAATAGTTTAGAAATTATAACAAGTGATGGGACTCACTTAGAATAGGATGGCCGAATGTTAGGTTCATGGTCGCATACCGGGCCTTTGTAATGTCCCGGCGTGGCATCGCATTACTGTGACTGCGACTAGGCTTAGATAAGGGCCACCATTGTATTCGTATTTCTTACAGTTTGTTTATACAAATGTAATAAGAACGTCCTGTAGTTACGGGGCTTACGGGGCCCCTTTGTGTTGTTTTGGACTCGACAGCATTTATTCTAAGATTGATATTATAGCTCGGGATTATTGTTAGTTACGTCTGACTGCTAAACGATAGCACACGTTGTAACGTTGAATTATAAGAAATAACTATCTAAGTGCATTTTAATTGACTTTTCACCCACTTCTGCCTATAATCATTATTGAAACCTTACATTAATTTCCTAAAATTAAATTTGATAATTTCATGATTAGGTTGGTCATTTCATAAAATAGTCGACTTTTCATGATATGGCCAAAAGTTGTTGAAAATATTACTTCAACGATATTGTCAATTTAAATTGGTTATTTCATGAGATACGACTATTTCATGAAAATACCGACAAAATCATGCAATTACTAATTTTATGATCAGACCACGACAGTAAAATAAAATTCCCTTAAAAACACCTTTTTATTCAAACACTATCAGTTAAAACATACCCACGATGAAGCCTTTACAACCACAGCCTATTCGCTAGAAATCCATTTCTTACAAAATCACAGATTTTTTGTTCGTATTCCCACCTGAAATAAAGTTAGAAACAGACTGTCGGAAAAATGGGTGTCGTAAAATCGATGTCACTGATCGATTGCGGCCCATATTCACGACAAATGCGACAGAAACGTGCGACATTCGTGAAAAATACGCAATGGTTAGGGACTCCTAGTGATGTGATTGTTTTCGAAGTCCATGTATAGTATTAGAGGAAACCTCACGACCAAGGGAATTAAAAACTAGATATTTGTAAAATCTTTTGCTCTCTTACTCTATCTATTGCTTCCCCCATAGAGCGCGATAAAGAAAACTGCAGCTTGAACCGCAAATACCTACCTATTAAAATACACAGAAACAAGGTTTCGCAATACCTTGTATTATTTTCCAAAACTTGACCGATTTAAACACATCTTAGATTTCTGCGCGAACTGTCCATATAAATAAAACACTTTCACGGATTTTTTCACGCAATTTATTTAAATTAAATTTAACGTTTCGGCACCTTTCCGGAAAACTGGCTAGTTTTCCGTGACCACGGCCCCTGGAAAGGTGCCGAAACGTCGGATAAACCAAAAAATCTCAAAAAACAACTAAGTTGTTAAATAAATTGCGTGAAAAAATCCGTGAAAGTGTTTTATTTATATTGACCGATTTAATTTATTTTTCATAAAAAAATAAGAAAAGATTAAATAATGATTGGCATGAATAAATCTGAGAGACGAACCATTCAACACACACACGCACACACACACACCCAAACATACACGTTCACACACACACGCTTACGCATACAAAAAATATAAAAATATTTTTTTTTTAAATTGCTATGTAACCGCCTAATTATTTACTTTTTTACATTGCTTTGTTTGAATAAAATTTACCTGACAGATACCTGACAATGCAAGAGCGATGGCTTCTTGATACCTTTGATACCAGGTATATTTATACTTACTAGATTTCAATTTTGTCATTTCAATTTTTGTAATCACCTGGATTGTTAACGAAATAAAGCATTTTGTATTTTATTTTTTGTATTTTGCAATGGTCGATCATGGCATGGGTGACCAAAAATTATCCATACGAATGAGGTTTGTATTTACCCATACCATAATTGTATTATGCATATTAAAGTAAATCTATCTGTTCTTTAAATGCTAAACTAATATCATTACTTTCCCCAATATTGGTTGCTCCTTTCCAAGTAAAAATTTAACCACATATCAAACAAATTAGTAGCATTACGTACGTACATAAAACATATTAGATATTCTAAACCGCTCTCATCGTAATTTTGGTAAACACAGCAACAAGTTTGTTCAAATATTCCCGTAAATATATTACCCCTATTTGTATGATCCACACTGAAATTATGTCATAATGTTTACAGCTTTTTCACGACTGAAAGCATCTTGGGTACTCAAATTCATATAATCTAACGGCCCGTGCCATAATTCAATATGGCGTCAATATTTTCAAAGCAATAACATTTTACGATTGGCCGTCTGCCACTAGTGCTTATTCAGATAGGTTTACGGCCCAAATTCGCTTGGCAACTGACCGTAGGCTTTTGGAAACCGCTCACGTACCGCCATCTACATTACGTGATGCCAATTTATATTGAAGATGTCGATTTTACACCGGCAAAAATTGCACCGTAGCTACCCCGGTCTTCTTAATGGTGTCGGCAATTTTTGTTTACCAAAATCTTGGCGGAAACTCAGCTCAATTCTTGAAGAATAATGGCGAAGTAAACAGTTTGTGAAGGAGAAATCTGTTTAAACACACAATCTTGTGACGGTTATTGTAAATATGTGCTTGTTTGAGATACAAATTATTTAGCATGTTTGTTTTGCGTTTTTGTGTTGGTAGCGGGCTCTTACATCGCTATCGGGACTTTTTTTCTAACAGAATCGGCACAAGTTGTGAACGTTGTAGCTGCAAACACTGGCAGGTGCGTTTCATCGAAAAAACTGACTTATTTTCTCTAAATAAGGTTTCTAGCCGCGTGAAAAGGCGGGTGTTTGTATGTATCACATGCTCGATCCGTTCACAGTATCCGTATCGCTGACGCGTAATATGATCGCGTAATTAGCCGGGTTGGATTATCAAGACTGTGGTATCATGATCGCGTAACAAATCCCGTCTAAATATACGATCATGAGGGCCTACTCTGAAACGCAAAACCCAAAACTTCGGTATACCCGTCCCTCTCACTCTCCAGTCATGACAGAATCGAGTGAAAGGGGCGGGGCTAACCGAAGTTTCGGATTAGCGTTTCAGAGTACGGTCCATGATACGGTGATTTAACCAGGGTGCCTACCATCAACTTTAAGACAGCGATTCAAAATTAGCGCGATGCAGAATAGATTCTTAAAATGAATTGCTTTCTTTCGTACTCTGACCTTCTAAAAACTGGATCGCAAATGAATTGCTAAATGTGAATGACCGAACGATTTGTGTCCTTATTTCTTCTACCCGTCTCTTTCACTCGATTCTGTCATGCCCGGAGAGTGAAAGGGACGGGTATAACCTGCAGATGTCATGTTAACTTTGCCGAGTTATAAGTCAAATAAGTTAAATGTCTGTGATGTTTATTGTGGCGTTTTCATCCCTTCTAGGTTAATTCGCTTAGAATGTAATGAATGACGAACTTCGCAATCGCATCCCAACCGTGTAAAAGCTAACTACGTGACATTGGCGGAATTGTGAACAAACACAAAGCAAGCCATTAAGGAAGAAGAAGAAGAAGTCAAATAAGAGTTGATGACAGCTCAGCGGCTGTGAAATGTCATTGAATGATCACTGAATCGCTGTCATTGATATTAAGCTGTCGTGGTACGAATAAGCGAAGCAGATCAGTTTAGGTTCCTAAACAAAACCGCAATAAGAGTTGATGGTAGGCACCCAGGTATGTAAGTCATCGAGTGTATCTGTGTCGATCTTTACTGTAGTTAATTAAAAATGGATTTTAGGAAAAGAGGCTGAGCAATGACAAAAGAAGTTTACAAATTACTTCATGTGTTCAATCTACACGAGAAAAATCTTTCTATTTTTAACCGACTTCAAAAAAGGCGGAGGTTCTCAGTTCGGTTGAATTTTTTTTTTTTTTTTTTTTTTTAATGTTTGTTACCTCATAACTTTGTCAATTATAAACCGATTTTAGAAATTCTTTTTTGGTTTGAAAGCATATAGTTACAAATTGGTCCCATTGTTATACGGTCAGGATCTGATGATGGCATCCTGGTGAAATCAAGGGAACTCTTCAAATATTATAGGCACACCTATAGCGATTTTGGTATTTTCTTAAGTAACTCGTGCATTTGCTTTCGGTAAGCACCATTTGGTGAAGAGTAACTGATGATGAAGACCACATATGGCCATCGAAAACATTAATTAAATACTAAATATGTTACGGGCGCAATACGATTCCTTTAAGGTTCATAAGTAATTTTCAAGTATTTGCGACTGGTAGTCATCATCTCACGATGATGAGCTGGTGATGGAAGGTACAACTCCTCAATAGTTAGGAGTTGGAGGATAATTCTTTAAATATCGTTGATACGTAAATATTTGTAGTTGTTACCTTTCAGGTTATTTAGTTAAGCTGATGATGGAAGGTAAAACTCTTTAACGCTTAGGAGTTAAAGTATGTTTTTAAGTACTACAAGCGCCAATAGAACTTTAGGTTGTATTCTTTCAAGTAATTTTGGTTAGCTGATGTTGGAAGGAAACTGCATAACAGTTAAGAGTTGGAGGGTGGTGCTTGTCTGAGTTCTAATTTAGATATGGGCTATAGTCGTTGCACATTGAGCTACCCTTGCTCATTATGCGGTTTGTTATAGTAGATTTCTTACACTAAAAAAGGAAAAATAAACAAAATTTTTCAAAAAAAAATAAACCGCCTTCAAAACAAAACTGCAAACAAAAACTCATTTCCCAAAAACACGTAAAAGTGAAAAATAAATTGAATCATTCAATTCAAAGTACGAAAGTGCGGGACTTTTTCTAATTAATCTTGAACTTACTGATCTGATTGAAGTCGGTGTCAAGCCGAAAGTAACAAGAACGAGTACTTAAAATTCAATTTCATTTCATTTCAAAATAGTGAAACAATAATAAACAATATCTCATGCGCAGAGTGGTGTAAATTGTAACCTATCAAATACATATTAATATTAATATCTATTTGGCTTGACACCGACTTCAATCAGATCAGTAAGTTCAAGATTAATTAGAAAAAGTCCCGCACTTTCGTACTTTGAATTGAATGATTCAATTTATTTTTCACTTTTACGTGTTTTTGGGAAATGAGTTTTTGTTTGCAGTTTTGTTTTGAAGGCGGTTTTCTGTGATCTATAAGTCCATTCGCTTAGATAGTGTCGCCCTTATATTTGTAAATCACTTACTTAAATTCCTTTTATATAAAAACAAGCTGACCCGGCAAACGTTGTTTTACCATATAATAGTGGACCCGGTCACCAACATCTTGTGTGTGTTTATACACCAAAAGTTGCCTACACCAGACAACAGATAGCGCTAGTTACACACTACCAATAAAGGGGCCCAAGCTTGGTCTCTATTTCCTACATATAAAAAAATACTCTGTGAAGTCGAGTCATTGTCAGATAACTCTGCGCGACAGGGGCATTTTTGGCGCTAGTTACAGTACATTTTTTTATTCTAAGCTTATAGAAAAGATTAGTATTCGATTTTGACCGCGCAGACGTCAGTGATTACATACTCTTTGGAAACGGCAATGGAAGAAAATGACAGTTTTGTATCGAAGTTACGACAGTTAAACGATTTTTCATAGAAAATTACAATTTTTACTCAATTTTCCTGAATAATAAGTAGCCTATATTACTCTCCAGCTCCCAAACTATCCCCATACCAAATATCACGTCGATCCGTTCCTCCGTTTTGGCGTGAAAGAAGGACAAACAAACAAACAAACAAACAAATAAACAAACAAACAAACACACTTTCACAATTATAATATTAGTATGGATATCCAAATTTTCATAATTAATTGACTTTGGTACCCAACTTGTGTGTATTAGCGTATTAGTTATATCTGCATTAGTAAGGATTTTATAGCAAGAGCCACAATGCCATGCGGGTACCGACACTATCTAACCGAACGGACTTATACACATACTTCCTTGTACACCAGCGTACAGATTTTCACGTACATTAAAAAAGTATATTTTAAAATAGTCGACGGCCCTGATGGCCTTATGAATGCAGCCAGTCGACATTTAAAAGGAAATAAAAACGTAATGTTATGCAAAGCTTCTCCGGCTGGCCCCTCGCCAGGAGCTGACGGGGTAAAGTTGACTTTTAAGTGTTTAAAACATGAATAAAGTGAGGCATTTGAGGGTTAAGTTGGTAATATCACTCTAGTCACTAACTATAACTAATAAGCTTCAAGTCACGGTTTGATGCCCACTTTGCATTGAATTGGATGATTTGTTTTTTTTTTTTTTATATTAAAAAGGGGCAAACGAGCAGACGAGCCACGTGATGGGTTGCATATGCGTTGCCAGCCTTTGTGTTTAAGGGTCCTATTTACACGCTTTTTGAAGAACTCCATGTCATAGCACAAAGGGAACACCTCTGGAGGAAGCTCATTCCACATCTTACAAGTTCGAGGTAGGAACGAACGTGATGCCCGAACAGTTGTTGATCTCCAGGTGTCAAGAATGTGGGGGTGTTTAGGATGAGTTCTACTCACTTGGCGTGCGGTGCGGTGGCGGAAGTGTGACGGTGGCACCAGTTCAAGAAGCTCCTCAGAACATTTGTGTTTGTTTTGTAGCTGTATGATTTGATCTTTGTACAGGGCGTCCCACGACTATGCCACATGAAGGGAAAGTAGCTTATATTAATTTACCCGCCTCTGTGGTCTAGTGGTTCACGCCACCGGTTACAGACCCGGAGGTCCCGGATTCGTTTCCCAGTGGGGGTATATACGTATTGTGTTCGGTTTGGTTGGTAATAGGACTTGTTTGTCATCCGCCTGGCTAGCTACTACCATATTATCTAAGTCTGACGCCATAACAATGATGTTTTCAGTATTATTGTGTTCCAGCAGTTTGAGATAAGATAGTCAGTTTCTCAGTGATTGAGGATTCCGGGAGTAGTGTGCTTCCGTCTTCAGCCTTATCCTCGCTTAACATCAGGTGTGATAAAGGCTATTGCTACCGCGTTGTGTATAAAAAAAATTACACATAAAATACAGATTATATACTTCATTCATATTTTTAAAACATACCGAACTGCGTTCAAAGAATTTTAAATAACCGTTTGTCTGAATTGGGAATCGTACCCACTAAATGTAAAAAAATACGGCTCGAAAGGCTGAAAAATAAGCATTTATTTTTTCTGAGTTACATAGCATCTTAGATAAAAGGAAGACTACAAAATTTAACATTGCATTTCGAATAACAAGTTTGCTCAGGATATGGATAAGTAGCCTTTTCATAAAATAATGTTTGAATTCAGTTCGTTTTGCTTTTAAAATAAAAATGAAGTCTTCTTTCAGTAACATTTTATATACAGTGTTTATGGTACTTTCCGTATATGTGGCATAGCCGTGGGACGCCCTGTATACTCGTATAACTATGAATTTACTGTAGGTACACGTATTTTTGTTGTAGGCTACTCCAAACTGTAATCTATCTTTTGCAAAATTTCTTCCAGTCACCTGATTCACAAACCGTCGGAAACGGAATCGGATTCGAATTCTGTGCTTTGTCTTTGTCTAATCAATAGTGTTGTTAATTTTTTTGTAAATACATTTTGATTAAACCATTTAAATCACTATAAAACTACAAGTAAACAAAGCGGACGGTAGCCGCTAGTATTAACTTAAACCTGAGAGCTTTAAACACATTATACTGATAAAACAATGGTATTCAACTCCCCCCAAACAATAAGCGTAACTTGATACAATGTCGGTCTTAGCTTTTCTCTTGAGCGTTATACTCGTACGAGTATACAGGGTGTCCCAGAGTTATGTGAATGAAGGTTGTATTCTGAATAATGTAGATAGCTACTAAAAGGAACTATTCCTTTATTTTTGACAAGAAATAAAACTGCATTCAAAAGTTTGCGAAATACACTTCTCAAACTTCGATCAACAATAACACCTACAACAACACCTAGTTCTAGATACATCGTTGGAGTGACAGACATGGCCGAGCGTTATACGCCTACTTGAGAGTATAATTATAAGTAGATTATTTTGACTGTGTCAATAATACTAAGGTATTTCAAACTTGGAACGCTTCCTGTCATTTATAATGTAAGATCGTAACATTCGTAACCTTTTTTCTCCGATTAAAAAAAGACAGTCTGTGCCATATAAAGTTTTCATTTAGTTCGTGAGCCTTCATCTTGTACTATTGTTGATCAAAGTTCTCACACCAGAAATAAAACCGGTTAAAATTAAAATAAAACAACATTTTGTATTTTGTATAAGTAAGCTTTAGATATAATACAGATGCAATTATATCCTAAAGATTCAACCAAACACTTTTTTTAAATGGTTTTTTGCAAAATCAGCGAAATTTGGCCGCCATTTTGTAATTTTGACAGATTTTGAGAAAATCTTTGGACAGACAACTAGATAATATTGGTATTAGTACCTAGGTAAATTGAATAGGAAAAAAGTTGGACGATTCAAAAGTTTTTCATTCTGTAAAATATTTGAATAAAGAGTTTTTGAGTTTGAGAATGAAAGGAAAATAATGAAAGACCATCATATCATGAATTCGTTGTGGAGTCAAATCGATATGATGTTCTATGGAAAATGTTATTCTAAAAAAACTGTGAATGTAGTTTTGTTTCTTGTCAAAAATAAAGTAATGGTCCTTTCAGTGAAATTTTCTATATCAACTATTAAAAGTACTTTTCGTTCATGTCTCATAGCTCTGGGGCGCCCTGTATACTATGTAATCCACGTCCTCATAAATACCCGTATCAGATTATATTAGGTGGGATTATCAAGCTTGCTTCTTAAGTTAACTCGTTATATGGGAACATGTTTTAATTAAACAGGCTTGTATTCAATGAGTTGATGTGAGCGCTGTTAATTAGTTTGTTGTTAGGTATGGAAAAAATGTTTACTATGATGGCGCGCTTTATCTGTAGCCTTAGCACGAAAATCGTTAAATAAATCATATTATAGTTTTTTCAACACACTTGCTCATAAAGTGAGCCTTATTACATCGATCTTAGGACCATAAACCGAACTATAACACACGCGTGTGTTACTTTAGGGAATAAGTCAAGTTATAATATTGACATTTTTTAGTGAATTGCCATATGATAATATTTTATTAGTTATCAAATACAAACTTTGATATTTTCGACAGATTTTTACAGCATTTGGCTGTGATAAAATCAATAAGATGGTAAATGCTTAACTAAACGTTCCTTCTTAAGAACAGGAAGTGGAATTAAAACTGATACTGTTACTAATTATTGTTATTTTTGAAGAATTTATCTTATCATTATTGTTTGTTATTATTAAAATAATATGTTAGCTATTTTCGAGTGGTTTTCAAATCATTTGGCTATGATAAATATTTAAAGGTTGATAAATGTTAAGAATATTTATGTCGGACTGTACCATTACTTGTTTCCAAACAAGATGAGAATTTAAAACTGATATTTCTTACAATTTACGATGTGTTTCTTGATAATAGATAGTGGTGAATCATTCTCATAAGTTTCAAAAGGTTTTAAAAATGGTTTAATAAAAGTATCATCCTTGTTAATGTTTTTTAAGGAATTTTCAATAAAGATATAAAAGCTAGCTTGGCGGTAAAACGAACAGTCTTGTGGTTCGAGTCGTCAGCAGCACTGTTGAGTTAAGTATACCCCCCTGTAATTTTATATTTCTCTGTTACTGTTTTTCTTTGCTATCCAATGCCAATGTATTGTCTGGTAGATGTTGCGGAAGTTATTCTTTTGTTAAAGGGATATACTTGTTTATTACTTGATAATATTAAATTAATGTTGTCCTTAGTGGTTTTGTATAAATGATGTGAGTACGGAAATAATATGAAGTAACAGTTTATAGCAAATGCTTGATGTTATTCCTAAATGTTGTTTAATCTTTTATCATGAAAAGTAATGTGGTTGTAAATGTTAATTACGATAAAATGTGTTGTTTGTCCAAAAACGACATAATTATTTTGTAAATGTCGTTGTTTCTGATAACGCTGGTGAGTTTTTTTCGCCCGTTTTTCTTATCAGCTAAAAGATGTCCTTAACGGGTGGTAGGTAAAAAATTGAGGACGAATCAAAATAATAAAATGCTTTTAATTTTTTATTTGTGTTTTACTTGATTCTGGCCTTATTGAAATATAAGCTTTATGGTTTTATTCCTAGTTAATTGAACAGTTTACAGCTTTTATCAGAATTAAAATCTTAAAATCTAACATCAGAAGTGCTAACTAAGCCCACGACCAATTCATAATATATTTTTTATGTTCTATGGATGGATGCTGCTGATCTGGCTAATCTACTACGCTTCGAACTACGGGACATCCATCGTGACAAGGTGGCGCTGCAATGCTGCCACCTCAAATTACGGGTCATCCATCGTGTCAAGGTGACGATGTCGTTCTTCTGTCCAACCCGGTGACTGGACTGGTTCCTGGTGCAAGATTATCGAAACTTGGCCAAGGAATTTGGAGCAGCATTTCGTTGGTCAGTAAAGCCAGTAAAGCCCTTTGGGGATCTGTATTTATTTAAAACTTCGGTACGAATTGAGGGTATCATTAGAAAAAAGTGTCATTCTTTGTTTAACTACTAGCCTTAGTAGGTACTATAAACCTATAAATACTATGAAAGATTTCCACTGTGAAAGTCTATAAAAGATTTTACCATGATTTAAGTCATTAACAATAATAAAGATAAATACATCTTCATTAATAAAGATTTAACTGTTATTAAGTGACAGTAAGATTTTATTCTGACAAACTTGGCCGATAGAATAGTATGTAATGTACCAATTAAAAATTGAATATTATTATTATTTTTGCGTTTCTCACTTATAAAATACATAGTATGTTCCGCTTTTGTGGGACTGTGCGTTAAAGGGTTTTTTAAATAATCAAAGTTTTATGGATTTCCTTAATTCGTTAGTGGGTGAAAAATTTATTGTTTCTTCGGGGGCATCCATAACCATTCTTACAATTGTGGCGGTTTTTTGCAATTTTATGTACGTGGATGGTGCGAGACCATGTAGGAGGTAGTTTAATATTGATTGAATGTTTTGGTACGTCCGTTGTTGACAGTTTAGTAATTCGTCAGAGTGATTGAAACTATGGATACATTCTCCTGTCTCTGGGTCAGTGTATTTGTGGACTTTTTATGCGATAGTTTTTGTGATATTGTGTACCTATATTTGGTACTGCGATATCGATTAACCATGTGTTTTTGTTTGGATTATCCTATAAAATAATGCCTGGTCTATTGTAATGTGAATGATACATATTATGTAGGTACGTACAGGTATGTAATGACACCTCACCTCAGCCATAGTAAAGTTTAAGTGTGTTGTTGTGTGTGATTGTTTTGATACTCAATCACGGTTAAACAGCTGAACAAATATGGATGACATTGGACAGAGATATAAATTATGCTCTAGAATAGCAAAAGACTTTTTACCTCTAGAAAATATACCTTTGCCACGGGAAAACATCGTCTAGCTCACACGGGCAGAGCTGCGAGCGAAAAGCTTGTACGAGATAGTTTTACCCGCTTTAGATTCAGAAAGGCTAAGTTCGTTTAAGAAATAAAATTATCTTTGCAGTGCCTAGAATATATTCAGTTTTATAATCATCAATCTGTCGCTTAAAATCGTTAAAAAGCTAACTGAGATTTTGTTTTCTCATTCTATTTGTGTCATAAATGTCATAATCATAATTCTTTCTTCAATAAGCTGTTTTTCAGAATCGATATTCTTTATTTACATAATGTATCAATATCTTAAGCTACAAATTAAAGACTTCTTAGTATATCAAACCACGTATTAACGAAAATTATTAGTACCTACAAAACCATGTGTATTGAATTAGATTTTGCTACAATTGAGTATCAAGAATCTATTTTTCATGATATTTATTGGATATATGTATGGATTATATTTAATACAACTGGAGCTGAATTCCAAACCGGTAGCACAAGCTATGGAATATATTGCTATTCTAAAAAAAAAAAAAAAAAAAAAAAACTGGCTAGGTACTGGCTACCTAATACCTTCCTAACATTTTAGCTATAATCAAGAAGATTTTGGAAAACTTATACAGATTTATCTCTTCGAATAAGTGTGTTGGTATAGTTCTATATAACTTACTTACTTTTAAAATTTCGATTTTCCAAGTTTCTTTTGAGAAAATGATAGTCAATCTGTGTTACTGGGAGTAAATACCATTTTGATTAATTAATCGAAAGATCTCTTATCTACTCGGACTCCTCGTCCGAATGTTATCCATATTTTAGGTTAAAAAGAACAGTAGTTGAATTAGATTATGTTGCAATGGTTCTTTCAAGTTAGGTAGTAGTAGTAGGACCTAGTAGTCGCCAAAACTATTTTCAGTCTTGTCTTGACCCTTGATTGATAAATCGAGTGATGCGAGATACAATTTTTTTTTAACACTGCAATTTGAGAAACGTTTTGCTTCATTACTCTTTACTACTATCAGTCTAATGTTAGTCATAATCATAAATACTAAGGTCTTTTTATGATAAAAAAAACAGCCACATGGGAAAGTAATAGGTATATTAGGTTCACAAATCCGGAAAAAATATTTTTCCTACACTTTTTATTTATCTAAGTAATGGCAAATTAGTTCAGTTTTATGAGTTTGAACAGCAGATGATATCGCACATTTCTTTAAGATGCTAAACATCACTTTATTTTAATGGACATTAAAATAAGAGTTATTTAGAATCGGATACATTTACTACCTTTTATGTATTGAAATCTCTTACCGTTTTAACGACACAGAAAGTAATTTCAGTTAATGATTAAGATATTTATTCGTTTGGTTCTTCCTTGCTTGCCATTAGAGGAAAATTCGCATTTTTCATTTCAAATAAAATCGGTTTTTTATATTTACAGAAATATTGGTAATATATATGATTACCTCAAATACGTATCAAAATATGTAGGAATCTTATAGTCGAATAGTGATATGTAGTTCCAGTGTCAAATGTAAGATATACAGCAATATCAGTATGGCCAAGCGGATTGTGAAAATATTGAAATTGGTAACCATAACCATACAAAAGTTTACTTGGTTTTTTTTCTCTCATACTAGAATTCGAGAAATTTCTCAGAATTGATAGATTTAATTCAAAACGTCGATTTACAGGCAGACGGGAACTACGAATATTTCAAGTTGACAATTGTATTATTAAGAAAGTTTCGATAAAGTTAGAAGTAAATAGAATTCAGGTAAAATAATAAAAAAAAAATAAAAAACAAATTGTTGCTTACGGCTGAAAGATTTGGACGAAATTTTGCATAAAGGATACCAAAGAGTTATAGAATATAGGGTTTTTATCTCGATATTGGAACCACTTGAGTAATTAATCGTAAGCGCAGTGTAGTTTGACAGAAAACGTTTTATGGTGTTGCTAGCCAAGATCGTTTGTTTAATTGTTATGGAAAATTTAAACTAAAATCTTGTATGAAACTACGTTTTTTTTTTCCAAATGACCGTTTACCTTAGGGGAGTTTTTGAAAGCACTGCTGCCAAACATATTTGAGTCACACATAAGAAGAGGAAACAACTATGTATATTTGGTATTTGACATTAAATTTGATCGTAATTTTAAAAATGATGCTGGTGGGCCATTTGTCTAATTTGAGACACTTGACCATGACCACTGTCACGATGATTTTATTGAACAAGTGATTATTAAGTTGACTACCCAGGTGTGGCAGTTGACTTGTTGACTATATGTGATTATTGAGACAATTGCCCAGGGGTGGCAGTAGGTATGTTGACTAAGATTGTATTTGATTTGTTGTTTTTGAGTGATGTTGAAATGAAATAAGATGAGAAAAAAAAATGAGATAAAATGATGATGAGATAAAACGCTGTTGGCCATGAGCGGTCGCTTACCTGGCTTCACGTGCAGCGGGTGATGGGGTTTGACGCCAACGAAGCTCTTGACCAGTGTAGTGAAAATCTTATTTATGTATTTATTTCAACCAAAATATATCGCAGTTATCAAAAAAAATACATCAACTATTATGTGTGTATATTTTATTTATTTATTACCTAACGCTTTATTATTACACCACAATAACACAAAACATCACATAGGTACTTAAAAATAAATTTCAAAACTAGTGTTACAAAGGCGGTCTTAACGCTCAGAGCGCTCTCTTCCAGACAACTTACTGTAAAGCGGGGTGTAAAGAGGAATGATCGATACGAAGATAATAAACATAAGTCATACAAAACATACAAGAAATATACTTATAATACATACTTACTTAGTTAAATTTTTACCTTTTTGCTTTCACAATACATACTTACAACATACTTTCTTACCCAAAATACATAAATTATACATACACAATATAAAATGATATCATTGGATTACTAAGAAAAAAATTAATACATATACTTACATATTACATAAATGATACCTACACAATATAAAATTATATACTTAAATGAAAAGTATAGTATAGTAAACTACATGTATAACGTTGTATTTTATCACCAAATGACACGGAAACAAGACACTCTATGACTTTTTTATCGTTTTGAGGTCTATATCTTGTATACTTACAATGGGTAGCAGTAATTATTTCTTGAAAATATAACATATACAGATTTAGTTTGGTTACTGTTTTATTAGGTACCTATATGTATAGATTACAACCAAATGCAATATATATGTATATATGAAACAGATCACTTATAAAATATCTGGTGTAAAAAGTAAGATAAAATTAATGGTATTGAGTGGGAACTTCGGGGACGAAGTTCGGTCAGTATGGCCGTGTTACTTTAGGGAATAAGTCAAGTTATAATATTGACATTTTTTAGTGAATTGCCATATGATAATATTTTATTAGTTATCAAATACAAACTTTGATATTTTCGACAGATTTTTACAGCATTTGGCTGTGATAAAATCAATAAGATGGTAAATGCTTAACTAAACGTTCCTTCTTAAGAACAGGAAGTGGAATTAAAACTGATACTGTTACTAATTATTGTTATTTTTGAAGAATTTATCTTATCATTATTGTTTGTTATTATTAAAATAATATGTTAGCTATTTTCGAGTGGTTTTCAAATCATTTGGCTATGATAAATATTTAAAGGTTGATAAATGTTAAGAATATTTATGTCGGACTGTACCATTACTTGTTTCCAAACAAGATGAGAATTTAAAACTGATATTTCTTACAATTTACGATGTGTTTCTTGATAATAGATAGTGGTGAATCATTCTCATAAGTTTCAAAAGGTTTTAAAAATGGTTTAATAAAAGTATCATCCTTGTTAATGTTTTTTAAGGAATTTTCAATAAAGATATAAAAGCTAGCTTGGCGGTAAAACGAACAGTCTTGTGGTTCGAGTCGTCAGCAGCACTGTTGAGTTAAGTATACCCCCCTGTAATTTTATATTTCTCTGTTACTGTTTTTCTTTGCTATCCAATGCCAATGTATTGTCTGGTAGATGTTGCGGAAGTTATTCTTTTGTTAAAGGGATATACTTGTTTATTACTTGATAATATTAAATTAATGTTGTCCTTAGTGGTTTTGTATAAATGATGTGAGTACGGAAATAATATGAAGTAACAGTTTATAGCAAATGCTTGATGTTATTCCTAAATGTTGTTTAATCTTTTATCATGAAAAGTAATGTGGTTGTAAATGTTAATTACGATAAAATGTGTTGTTTGTCCAAAAACGACATAATTATTTTGTAAATGTCGTTGTTTCTGATAACGCTGGTGAGTTTTTTTCGCCCGTTTTTCTTATCAGCTAAAAGATGTCCTTAACGGGTGGTAGGTAAAAAATTGAGGACGAATCAAAATAATAAAATGCTTTTAATTTTTTATTTGTGTTTTACTTGATTCTGGCCTTATTGAAATATAAGCTTTATGGTTTTATTCCTAGTTAATTGAACAGTTTACAGCTTTTATCAGAATTAAAATCTTAAAATCTAACACGTGCATAATAATATTACAGTACTAGTTGCGTAATAGAATTATCCCTACAAAGTTAAGTAAGTACCTAACTGCAAATTATACAGTATGTAAACGATCGAAAGGCAAACCTTAAAACTGGCGGGTGTATAAAACGGGTATAATACAATGGCACCCTTTTTAAGTACAATTTAATTTAGTTTTATTTTTCAATTTTAGTAAATGAAATAATTTACCTCTTTATCATCAGTCGGCTAATGATTTTAGTAACATCCTGTGATGCAAGTTTGTCATCACTTTAATAACAGTACCTAATCATCTCTGACATTTTTGTCAAAATGTCATAGACAACGCGTTGTCTAAAATGAAAGACTTCTTTTACAGAACATAAAAAAGAGAAAAATCCTTTTTTCTGTTCTGTATTTATGACTGAAGAGATTTGTTAGAGAGGTAAAACTTCAAAGAGAGTAAAAGTAAAGAGTTTGATGTTTCAGACCTGTCAATTGATTGATAGGAGTTTTCACCTATTTTTCTTTGTTCAATGTGTTTTTTTTTCTGTGTTCAGTTTAGTTTAGTTAAACCGGTTCACAAAATTATTTCGTTGCTTGAACTACCGCGATAGGAGTCGTCAGTGTTTAGTGTGAATTGCAGTTTCAGAAAAGACTTGTTTAAAAATTTAAAAAAGCCTTTGGTTTTGTAAGTTGTATTTATAATTTTTTCTTCTTCATAAAGTAAGGTGCAGTGTTAACCTGTGTTTCTCTGACGACATATCGCGAACTACATCGCATTTAACATGATGAATTAATGCCATTTAAGTTTTTGTCACTCGGCAAGTTGAGATTGTAAACAAAGTTATACAGGGAGTTACATTTTTGATTAACTTATTATTATTTTTAACGCTGTCTATAAAAAGTTTACCGATTTCAGTAAGTTCGGTTCCAAGTTCATCTTTGTCGTCTTAACATTACCGGGTTTTATTCTTTGCCTTTCAATCGTTTACATACTGTATGCGAGTAAACAGAGACTTTTCAATTTAACCGGGTAATACAGTATCCCTACAAAGTTAAGTTAGTACCTAACTGCAAGTTATATGCGAGTAAACAGAGCATTTTCAATTTCACCGGGTAATAGGTACAGTTCTTTTTTTGTAACAACAAAGAGGTTTTATACGGATGAAAATCCATTTACGTTTTTAGAATAAATAAATGTGTCCCTAATGAGGGATTTTCTGACAGATGATTAAAAAAGAAAAAAGTTAGTTCCAAAAAACTCAACAGATGGCGTTCATCAGACATGGGTTTGCTTTTTTTAAATTTGCTGGCAAGGGCCCTGTTTAACCATTTTTACAAGTCTAAAATTATGTAAGAAAGCTGAATGATGTTTGTGTGTTAAATCTTATTTATTTTTGCGTCACTGAGCAGCCAGGGAGTGAAACTGGACTTTCGTTAGCTAGTTTTTGTTATTTTCAGCATCCATAATCTGAAGCGTCAGGTCGTGTGGCCCTTGTTCAAACGTCAATAATGCATAAACTCTTGCGTTACGTTTGTTCTGAATACTAAAATAAGAAATGGTTTATCCGTCACTGAAGGATTTTACAGCTCATTAGCCAGAAGGAGTAAGGTACACACGAAATGAAGTTCATCCATAGGGGGTTGAAAATTTTGTTAGAGTGCGCGCCAGATAAGTCTGCGCGCGACTGGTGGCGTATTTAATGTTGCCAGTAGTTGTGAATAATTTTCTCATCACGTGTAGATAAGGGAAAATCTAACTGGCTTTTGTCCGGTTGCTATAATTGAGAATAAAGTAAAGGACATTTTTCATTTTCGGACTTTGTACACTATTCGTACTAATAGTAAAAAATATAGTAAAGTCATATAAAATAAATTCTCATTGTCTTTCTGGATAAATGGTACAAAAATAAACTTTAAAATAAAAATTCTTTGCCATCCATGGTCACACTGGCAACCATATTTAAATCACGTTCGGAAACATTGATGTTTCTGTACGAAAAAACGATGACAATGACGACTGATGATAATCTGTCAATGTTAACCTTTTTTTAAATGTGTGTGTGACGTTTTACCGCCATATTGAATCAGGGTTGCATAAAATTAAGACTAGATAATGCTTTTGTACCATCAAACGCGTTAGCTTATAGCGATATAATTAGTTTTCAGTTATAATATTTATCTTTTGCTTGCCTATGGTATAGTGTACAAAGTCCTAGCCGAGGCTCCATACAAAACTGAAAAATATCCTTTTATCTAGATAATTCCATCATAAATAGCAATATAA
This sequence comes from Crambus lathoniellus, assembly GCA_949710035.1. NCBI lineage: Eukaryota > Metazoa > Arthropoda > Insecta > Lepidoptera > Crambidae > Crambus > Crambus lathoniellus. Next base: position 3,427,619 of record OX453312.1, read on the forward strand.
AACTGTAAGACATTAAAAACACTTTTATAAGCTGATAGATTTTACATGGTTCATTATAATTGTTAGTAATTTAGAAATTAAATAACAACAAAATAAATATATTTCGAAATATTTTATTAAGTAACTATAGTAACTATAGAGTAGATAATAATAGTAAATAAAATAGCCCAAGCGAAAATATCACATAATCGTCACCCTAAAAATGACCTGTCAAAGAAGCAGTCGGCGCCTGCACTTTAGCAAATGGTTTAAGTAGCCTGTTATTGTCCTGTTCTATTTCGCAAGCACATTTCACCAGTAAAACAATCTCTCTTCCAGCACTTTTGACGACTTTTGGCATGACGATTACTAAATAAACTAATAAAACACAATGACACTTGACACACTCATTTCGCCTGTCACAACAAATACCATGGCGACCTGCCAAATTTGAAATTAGTTCCAAATTCGACCGCGCGCAAACTTATCTGGCGAGCGCTCTAGATTTTAGCTTCGACGCACCGTTTTTGAGATATTCTCATTTTTATAAAATTCATTTTTGAAACAGTATCCCATACAACATCAGTAGAAAACTTTTTCATTGCCGATGAGATAACTCTATGGTTGACTGTAACCAAATTCAGTTCTATTTTTTAAAATACTTTTACATCCTAGGGTGCAACGCAGAGTTTTGAACCCGCTGCTCAGTTTAAAGGCCTGATCAGATGAGGGACTGTCCGCCGAGTACTTTTTTGTCCATCGATATAGATCTCTTATAAATTGTATCGAATAACGCACACAAGGAACTAAAAGTACCGCGGACAAAAAGTCCCCGAAAGTACGGCGGACACCGAGAGACTGGACTGGACAAAAGTTCGCGGTAGTCCCCGAAAAAAATAGAACAAACGTAAATAGGCGTAACAACGCACACAACGAACTTTAGTCTGCATTGAGCGCCCGATAGTGAAGTACGTCTTCGGGCAACAAATGACCGCACACTATATGCGTTGAGTCCGCGACAAGTACCCGGAGGAAATATTTTGGACGTACAGGGACTTTTTATCCCACGGGGACAAAAGTCCTTCGTCTGATTAGGCCTTAAATATACATCACTTTTCGAATATGAGAGATGAAAAATATTTATCAGCCAATGCATTTATATGTCATTAGGTATTCCAATGACACTCTTTTTTGTTACCGTAAAAAACACTTGTTATTTACTTCGTGAAACAGAATTTACAAGTCCATGTTACTTTTCGAAGCTTGTGAACTTGTAAACTTGTATCTTTCGAGAAATAGGCCCATCTCTGTGTGGTAATAAACAATAGAGGTGAGTGGATTCATGTCAGGTCAGCGCCTTCTATCGAGCTAATAAATAAACTTTTTTTTTTTAATTTGCTGGTAGAAAATCTCTCATTAAGACAAAAAAACATAATTAAGTGTATTGTTATCAAATTATTTATAATTCACAATAATTTGTTATAAAACATTTGCATTTTATCACTATTATTATAATTATTTTGAATTAGGCTGTATGGCTGTATGTTGGCGCGTGCGAAAAAAAAACTTGCGCGCTTTTTCCCTTAGCTAATATTTAAGTTAATCTAATTATGTAATGTATTCAATAAATGTTTGTTTTTCCTCGCAAGTGTGTTGAAAAAGTGCGTATGAAACTCGTGAGCAACTTACTCACTAGACACTCGGCTGATTTACGCCCTCGCCTGCAGCTCGGGCTGCAACCCACAGCCTCGTGTATAATGAGCAACCTTAGCTCACTTGTATCATAATATACTATTTTTATACACAACGGGGTAGCACTTAACCCTCATCACGTCGTAATCTTCAATCACTGTGGAAATGGGTTGTCTCTAACTGCCGGAACATATAATGCTGAAAACATAATTTTTATGACGTCAGACTTAGATAAGATGGTGGTAGCTAGCCAGGCGGACTAAAAACACGTCCTGCCACTAACCAAACCGAATACAATATGTATCTATAATATAAGTACAATATATATTCTTATAAGAAGGTTCTTAGAAGCCGTTTTGATAGTTGATGCCACTGAACGTAATGTTTGTCAATGTAGTATAATACTTGATTTTGTGTCTGAATTGTTAGTTTGTTTTGTTTTTTTTTTCTTTTTACATAATATAACTCTTTATGTCAATAGTGTTCTTTTTTTACTATTTATTTTCAAAGTTGCACACAATGTACTAAAATTTTATTTCCCTTTATTATAAATTTAATTATAAATGTTGTTATTTATGTTATACCAGTTCTGTATTTCTCGAAACAGATAAGTATTTGTCATTCTATATGATACATTTGTAAATGCTGTGCACAATTTTTTAGAAATACAGTTTTAATTCATTATCTAGCTATAAGAAAAATTTATGAAAGCTTTGAATTGTATTATGTTACTGTGCCTTATAAATAAAATAAAATAAAAATAAAAATCCGTGTACCTCTGGGTCTGTAACCGGTAGTGTGAGCCCATGAAGTTTGACTTAATACTCTGAGGTAACTGGAGCTCTCACCCTGAATAAAAAAGTGTCGCCAGCAAATTTGACATTTATGTATGTAGTGGCAGGTAGTGGCTGTCAGTTGTCTCATATGACCATACGTATTTTTTAAAAGTGTAGGTGAGACGGAAGACAGCCACTGTGTTATTTGTGGTATTCAAAAAATTGTTCGTACTGCACTCTCCAGTTACCTCAGTATTAAGTCGAGCTTCATGTGTGAGCCACTAGACCACAGATACGGTTTAGAAAGAGAGGTTTTGAAACTATACCATCCTTCAAAAGCTGTCAAAGTGCTGTTGTCAAATAGCTATTGAATTTTTGTTCATTAAACGACCGGATGAGGTACTACTCTGGTTTTCATCTATATCTATAAATATCTATATTCTATACATACAAATAAATAAAATTGGAGTGTCTGTTTGTAACATTGAAATAACCGCATATACTCAATATGCATTACTCTTTTATGATTATATCATCATCATCATGTCAGCCGAACGACGCCCACTACTGGGCATAGGCCTCCCCCAAGGATCTCCACAACGATCGGTCCTGCGCTGCCCGCATCCAGCGGCTTCCCGCGATCTTGACCAGATCGTCGGTCCACCTTGTAGGGGGCCTGCCCACGGAACGTCGTCCGGCACGCGGTCGCCATTCGAGAACCTTTCCTTTTATGATTATATATAAGGTACATATACCAAAAATGACATGTTTTACAATTTTTGTCTGTCTGTCTGCCTGTCTGTCTATTTGTTTCGATATAACGAAATGTACATAGCCCAATGCACTTTACAACTTGCACTTTTCAATGGGCGATTTTCTGAAAGCTCGCTCACTAGATGGCGCAGTCCCACCTATGCAGTTAGAAGGAACGGAACGTTATAAATTTTACTTTGACTGGACTTTTATTTCGTAAAACGGAACGTCAGACAGATGTTATTTATTTACCATAATCTTTGAATTTACCTATTTCGTTTCTGTTCCTCACAGTAGCTATCAGTACTAATTTAATTTATTATTAAGTTTCCTTTTGGTTTTTAAAAAGTAATTAATTTAAATATGATTCATACCAAAATATACCATAGACATGTACATACTTCGTTCAACGCCATCTAGTGAAGCTTTTGGAAGCTTTTTTTTTTAAATGGCCTGTCAGAAAATCGCTCATTGTATAACATGTTTCAAATTTCAAAAAATCTCGAGAATGCGCGAGCGTTTCCCGGAAGACTCGCGACCTTTTTTGGCTTGTATCTAACGATAAAGTTCATTATGCTATGTACAATTTCGTCGCTTCCATTCCATTCCGCGGCGGTGTAAATTGAGCCTAATGTACTTTACATTAAAATTCAAGTTTGTTAAGCAATATCTTTACAAATTCCCTACTGTTCTTTCAAGATCTCCCGTACAACCCTTTATTTTTCCGCACGAAAGCCGATTCAGGCGTGAAAGAGCGTGTGTGTAAAGGTGGCTAATGTGATGAGAGTAAAAATGCGAATGAAAATGAAAGACTTGTGGATATTTCTCGTGTCTCTGCATTTACGTACAGTCAAACTAATGGAATAACCATAAGTTTTTTTTCCAACAGATTTTAACATTTATTTGGGTCGATATTCAAACTTTTTGACATTGACACCTTTATAGTTTTGACGTTTTCAAACAAAATTGTTTTTTCAGCAAAATAGGCCACCTTTCGATTGGTTCAACCATATCTAGATGTAACACATAACACACTAGAGAAGTAAAATCGGGTAGGGCACCAGTGGAAAAACCTTTGCTTGAAACTGCAAAGCCTTCATACTTTTTTTCCTTTGAACGATTTTGCAACTTCTTTAGGATGTCAGGCAACTAGCCTTTTTTCATGCATGATATTATGTTAAGATACTTCTGAACCATTTCTCGTGTTCTTTGATGTATATCATCATATCCTTATTTACACAGATCTGTAGAATACATTACGTTTTATGCCCTCAATTAAATTTTACTAAACGATAAGAATTTGATGGGTTCTCGAATAGCAACCGCGTACCGGACGAACGCTCCGTGGGCACGCCTACAAGGTGGACCGACGATCTGGTCAACGTCGCGGGAAGTCGCTGGATGCGGGCCAAGCAGGACCAATCGTTGTGGAGATCCTTGGGACGCCTTAGGCACAGCAGTGGTCAGCGTTCGGCTGACACGATGAAACGATAAGAATTATATATCCTTTTATTGGTAACTTAGTTTCATAACGTAAGTCGCGAAGTTACAAATAAAACGATTAATATTATTTTTTCATCGTTTTAGTAAAATCAAAAGTAATGTATTCTAGGGATCTGTATAAATAAATAAGGATCAGAAAAAGAAATACATTTTAAAGCAAACTGATGGTTTTGGAAGTTTACATTTTGTTGTTGTTGCAGGGTCATGATTATTGATAAGGTACTAGAAATACATAGTGAATTGACCCAAATACACTACCACTTTATAGTATTATTAACATTTATATTCATGAACTGTGTTCATTTCGTAAAAATCAAAGAAGTTAAAAATATTCTCCAGAATTTCTACTAACTTTGCGGGCGAGTCGTACGTTTTGATTAATACCTGTACATTTTCCACTCATATAACATAACATACAGCAGAGAAAATTACCACCAGTCTTGGCATAGTGACCTAGAATGAAAATTGGTGTTTCTAATGAATTCAATGTTTCACTGTGTACAACCAACAACATCTCGGGCTTTCTGAAAAAGGTTTTATTACAAATTATTTTTACCTTTTTGCTTTTACCTACAATCATCCTACAATGCAATATTTATTATTGTTTTTATTTTTATTAACCGCTGCGGTTTCCGCTCCGGTGGATGCGGCGTGAGTTTGTTATACACTGCGGGTTTTGTATGCACATCAAGATTCTACAGCCAGTTATAAAGCGCACTACCACAAACTGGAGCGGTGTGTGTAGCAGGGTGAGAACCGCCTTATAGGTACTTCATTTCCAATATTTTCCAAGGTTTTACTTCCTCTGTGGAGGAGCCCGTGGTTTAACGCGTGCGACCAAAGTAATTGTTAAGCAACTTTCACAATGGTCGTTCTAGGGATGGGTGACCAAAAACTTAGTATGAGTTTCTTTTTGCTTCAGAAGTATGTTAAGCCGTTGGTGCTGGGGCCAAACGGCTGATGATGATGAAGAGACGCCCTCCGTGGCCGAGTGGCACACCGGTTTTCATGGTGCAGCTATCTCTGAGGTCCCGGGTTCCATTCCAGCCCCTGATTCACGAACCGTTGGAAACGCTCCCGATCCCGACAGCAGAATGTATGCCCTGTCTCTGTCACTCACTATAGAATAGACAAAGACAAAGCACAGAATTCGAATCCGATTCCGTTTCCGATGATTCGTGAATCAGGGGGCTGTTCGGGTAGGTAAATATTACAAACCAACATTTCAATATTTCTCGTATCTGAGTGTATGTGGTATACACGTCGTTGTTTCCTATTGCCATAACACAGGGGCTTAAGCTAGGTAGCTTGAGATTGATGAAATGTATGACATGATGTCGAATATCTCTACTGTACATACTTATACTCGTATATCTCTCCCGTTCTTTAAGTAACTCTTCCGTTACTGACTGAACGACAAACAACGCCCAGCCGAAACTACTGGACGCTAGATGCTGAAATTTGGCATGTATGTCCCTTAGGGAGTAAAGGGGAGCACTAGAAGAGAGTTTTGGAAATTACCCTCCTAAAGGGGTAAAATGGGTAAATATCTAAATCTGCCGAGATAAAATTTTAGAAACCCTGACACAAAAAAAATAATCAAAAAAGTGAGAAAATAGATTTTCTCTCTCGGTCGGGGGACCCCTAACGTATAATACACCCTTTTAGTACTTCTCATTTTGTGGTGTCCCGACCGACAGAGAAAATTTATTTTCTGACATCTTTGAGATTTTTTTTTTGGTTAAAGGTTTTTAAAATTTTTTATTTACATAAAATTTAAAAAAACCGCATTGAAGTCGCTAATTACTGCCAAACAAATCGGAGCAACTAAATTTTTGGCAACCGTTTTTTATGCCGCCATTTTGTTTTTTTTTATTGCCACCTAAATTTGCCCAGGGTGTACATTATTTTAATCAAAGCACCACATCTGTATCTTTATCCATTTCGGCAGGCAGTTGACTATCTCCATAAATGGCCGGATGGATTTTCATCAAACGTGGCTATAAACCATCTCGATTAATATAGCTTTCAATTTAAGAAAACCGCAATGAAATCGCCTGATCCGTTTAGGCACTACGAATATACGTACAGACAGACAGACATAGGCCTCAAACTTATAACACCCCTCTTTGCGCTGCGTCGGGGGTTAAAAACATCGTCTATTTTACGCGGGCAACGCCGCGAGCGGAAAGCTATACTTTGTTCAATTCAATGTAGCATGGGTCCTATGACAGCTCACTCGGGCAAAGCAAAAAGCTATTTATGCTATTGTAATAAAACTCAAGAAAATCAGCATTAGACATTTTTTTATACAGCTTATGCTAGAAAATAATACCCTATTTCTTGTTAAGAAATCACATTTTGCTTTATTGCACGAAAATGAGCTGTCGACCCATGCTACATTGAACAAAGTATAGTTAAGTATAATATTAATTTATTTATTTAACGGCGAGAAACATGAAAACCTTTCTGAGCCGTTAACTGTACGTTAAATTTGACTTAATATGGTTCAAGTGTTGTTTTCTTCTCCCTTCCCGTTATTAAGCAACAGTGAATAAGCATTTTGCCAAGAATTACTCCGTCTAGCGTAGTTGCTCATCAAGAAAGTAAGTGTTAATGAAGATTCATAAGTCCATGGTTCCTTTAATGTAGGTACTTGCAACAAAATGTGCACACAAAATATACTAATTGAGTGTTTGTATAATAGAGAAAATACCATGTTTTGTGATGAAGCCGTCAAAACGGAACTGTATACCATAAAAAGGCATAAAAAAAGTCCACGATACCATATATCTATCTCATAAGATTGACTCACAGTAATAATTTTTATCTTTAAGTAATTAATTTTAAAATACTTATTACTTTATTTGCAAACCTAATTTTTCCTAATCAGTATCAATCATTATTTATTTAAGTATATTAATATTATATTAATTATTTAATGTATATCAAAATTGTCCTTTACCTTATTTAATTTAAATAAATACTTTAGAAGTTATAATTTTTTTAAATAATTTCACGCAACCAAAAAAAATCCCTTGCTGCGAAAGGGTTGGCACCGCGTCGCGGCACATAGCAAAGCAAAATCGATCGCACGTATTTCACAGAGTGAATGAAAATCTTTAATATTTTCGGGTTAAATGTAGGTGATACAAAGTTCACCGGGTCTACTAGTGTTTAATTTTATCTACTTATCAATTTTGCTATTATATATCACGTGCCGAAATCGAATTTACGAACGAGAGCAATTATATGTTTTATCATTGAAAAAAATTAATTTTTTTTAAATTTTTTCAGTTGAATTAAGTACTTAAAATTATTCCTCGAGTATCAAGTTTCGTGTTTTAGTAAAAAAAAGAAGGCGTCATGTCATCAAAATTTTCACAAAAGCATACTTTTTAAATTAAATTATGGCTTTGCATATTGTCTTCATGAGTCTTTTGGGAAATCAAACGGAATGTTGGAATGTTCCTATAAAAGCACGAGGCTGAAAAATTCGAAAGTTTTTCATGTCGCTGATGTTTGACTGTCGGGGACATTTTGAAATCGAAACTAATATTAATTTAAATAACTACTTGCGTCCGCCCGCTACTTTGTTTGCGTTGACATAGATAAAAGTAGAATTAGTAACTCTTTATTATTTCAGCTTTCTATCAAACCCACCAACCAACTCATATCCTGGCGAACTTCTTCTCGTCAGTTAAAAGAGTCCTGAATGGGTGATAGGGCAAAACTGACGATTCGAAAATACTTTTAAAAATGTTTATTTGAATAAAGAATACTTATTTATATTTCTATTTCTATCTCTCATGGTGATGCAGGCCAAAGCAGCGGGAGTTGGTAGTGGTTCCTACTCTCAACCGCCCCATCTGGTCAGCCCACCCTGAGTGGGTAACCTTATGGGGATATTGAGAGAAGGCTGTCTCCTTCTGTCCGGCCTCTTCTCGAGCTTTCGAGCTCATCACGGGGCGGGGCAGGGGTTAGAACCGCTCAGCCCTAACGCGAAGCCTATTAGGCTTGGCGGGAGAGTTGGACGCGGCGAGAGACAGGCCTGTGTCTGACTGAGTCCAACATGCCGTTAGCGGTATACGAAAAGACTGTATCGGCTCTCACTATAAACCAAAAAAAAGACCGAAGCAGCGGGAAATGCGCCGCCTTAGCACGAAAAACTGTCGTTATGGTAACCGTTATCGTGATCGTATCATTTTGTATGGAAAGCAGAGCTTCTTACGGTCGTAAAAGGAACTGAAATTCAATACACATTTAACAGCAGCACTTTGGCAGCTATTGAAGGATTATTATTAAGAAGTGGGGAAGCCAGCGAAGCCGGACGGGTCACCTTGGTAGGAACCATATCACCCAGTTCCCCAAGTCCCATGAAAGCTGAGAGCAGGGGGAGGCGGATTATCGTTTACCCCACCGGCGTCGGACCCTCGAACCTACCTGTACCTACGCTTACAGTACCTGCTGAGTTGACTTATCGTTAGCTGCTTTATATTCTCCTCCTTAAGCTTGTCCGCTCCAAAGAGCTCCCAGTGCAGTGATCCGTACATTGGGCATTCTGCCATGAAGTCGTAACTTGTTTTATTGAAGGATAGTTTAGTTTACTATTCGATTATCATAGCGATAGTTTTTCGAGCTAGGGGTACTGAGCCCTCGGTTGCTTAAAACTAAATTCAATAGGCAGCACTTTGTCAGCTTTGCTTGGTATCATTTTGACAGGAAGTATGGTTTTTTGTTTACTATTATGAGAGACAAGCTTTCGCCCGCGCCTTTTCCCGCGTGGGCTACACGACGACATCCCGGGAGAATGTGATATTTTTCCGGACTCCAGCTCCCAAACTATCCCCCTACCAAAGACACATTGTTGATTCGTTGCTCTGTTTTGACGTGAAAGATGGATGGAACAAACACATGGATGGATGGATTTTCATGCCTTGAGCACAGGGTCACGATCTGAATGTCATCTGTCATTTCTTCAATGCATTAAGAATGGATTTTCATACCTTGGGTACAGCCGGCCTAGCATGAGCGGCTTATAACGCGCGATATGATATGGTACGGCAAGTTGTCTTGCTCACCCCACTAAGGTGTAAGCAAGACGGAATGCCGTACCATATCATATCGCGTGCTATAAGCCGCTCATGCTAGGCCGGCAGGGTCACGATCTGAATGTCATCTGTCATTTCTTCAATGTCTTATTACTGTTGTGAATGTGGTTTTCAACTTTCCTAGACTTAATGAAATAGACAGACTAGTCTAGACAGTTGCAAAGGCACGTTATTTCTTAGAGAACTATTAATAAATCTATTGTGTTTAAATCCAGTTTCAACAAATTTCCACTTATATTAATATTGACACTAAGAAATACTTCTGCTGATTGCATTTCTCAACTTTGAAAAGCAATGAGGAGAGTGGTTATAACTTTGCACAATTAGAAAGAAAGAAAGAAAACACATTTATTTGCACATCACAAGTTCACATTACAAAAGAATACAGATAACAAAGAACACAATTAAATTAACAAAGAACTAAGTACATAAAAGAAAAAATAAAAAATAAAATATCTATGTGATGCGCCAATCAGGACCCTGCCTCAGCATATGTTGTTGCTGGGTGTCAAAAATGACACCCTACAACAACGCTGGTATTCTGGCAGGGCCTGTGCGAGCAACACCAGACGCCACCAAAAAGTCAAAAACAAACATAATAAGTAAAAAACAGTTCCTAACTAAACACATATAACAAAAAATAATAAAATAAGAAATAAAGTTGATACTCAAGAATTGGCAGTATGGCTTAATGTCTTCGCCTGTCCAAAAGGACGAATGGGACGAATTACATGACAATACATTAATTGTTCTGTGGTATAAATAAAAAGAAAAACTATTGTATTGTAAACAATCAAATACCTAGTGAAAAACAATAAACTCAACATAATTTTATGTCAAACAAAATCCACAAAATACATAGCAAGAAAGAAAGTACATACATAAAAACAACAACAAATACACTTGTTCAATCCTAAATTATTTAGAATTTGTGAATGTTCACAGTCGCGTGTGTTATTGCTGATTGAAGGTCGCGTGTCTACCTCATCAAAGTCCATCTTGCCACACTTACCACACTTACTACAAAAAAGGGATTGGAATAATTTAGTTGACTTAGTCCTAGCATACCCACGAGTCATGCAAAAAGAAATGGTGAGTAAATTTTTGCCTAATTTGTTTATTTATCTGATACTCGCCAGTGAAATATAGATACATGAAACAAACAATGGTTATTTTTTCCTTTAGGTCATGCCTCATGCAATGCGGCAGCAGCTGCAGCCGTAGGTACTAGGTACCTAACTCATCAAATACGAACTAGCCAATGGGAAAAGATCGCCGAACGACCCGATGCCATCACGAATCGTGAAAAACAATACGGTATACATTATTTTTACTTGGTGTTATATGATACTGATGCAAGTTGAATTGTAAATAGATGACTTTTTAATCGGTTTTTAAATGTATTTATTGTCTTCAGGTCACATAAAAGAGGTGGCAGAAGGACGTTCCAACATTGGGTAGCAGCGAATTTGAAGGATCCCCGGAATGCACTGGTGCGATGCCTTGGCATCTTGAAAATACATCTACATCCTCTCAATTGATTACCTTTGTTGCTTTGAGCCCAAGTAAGTTTGTCAAGCAGATATGTTGGTTTTCCTGACTTCATCATACCAAACATTAAAGTGGCAAGGTGGAGTTTCCTGCGAGCCTCCATTTTCAATAACTTTGAATTGTTTAAGTAAGGGGTAACATGAGATTTTGGAGGCACTGTGAAGCAGTAGCGAGCACAGGCATTTTGAACTCGTTGTACCATCTTGGCTGTTCTGGCCAAAAGACAAGGGCCGTATACAATGTCACAGTAGTTAAACTTGGAGAGTATCAGAGATTCACACAGTGCAATTCTAATCTGTTCACTTAAATAGGGACGTATTTTGTAAAGTAATTTAAGCCGGTAAAAACAACTGCGGACACTAAGCACACAATTAAGCATTGGGGTCCTATGACAGCTCCCTCGTGCAAAGCAAAAAGCTCTATGCTATTGGAATAGAACTCAAGAAAAACAGCTTTAGACTTTTTTTATGCAGCTTCTGCTAGAAAATTAAAGCCTTGTGACGTAGCAACATTTTGCTTTGCACGAAAAAATGAGCTGTCATAGCTGTCGCAGCTGCTTGACATTTGCGAAAAATATGCTAAGCAACACGGTTTGACTTATAACGTAAAGAAAAGCGAGTGGATGAGCTTTCAGGCTCGGGGAAGGTCGCTGATTCAAACACCCAAACCTAGACTGAATGGCTGCCACCTTAAAAGAGTAGAACAATTTAAATACCTTGGGCACATTCTAACCCCGGACCTGAAAGACAATGCTGACATTGAAAGGGAGCGTAGGGCGTTGTCTGTACGTGCGAATATGATAGCCCGCAGATTTGCTCGCTGTTCTAGAGACGTCAAAATAACCCTGTTCAGGGCATTTTGTACGTCTTTCTATACGAGCAGTCTGTGGGTGAGCTATACGCGGAAGCAGCCCTACGCGTCCAATTCAATAATGCATTCAGGGTTCTGTTGGGGCTGCCCCGTTTCTGTAGCGCATCAGGGATGTTCGCTGAAGCAAGCGTGGATTGTTTTTCCACAACCATGCGGAACCAGTGCACATCCCTGGTACGCAGGGTGCGGGCCAGCCCGAACAGTATCCTGCGCGCTTTCGCCGAACGTTTTGAATGCCAGTACGTGTATCACTGTGACATGGTACACGTACGGGCTAATAATGTAATTCTGTTTTAATTAATCTATTATCTAATTTAATTTTAATTTTATTTATTTATTTGTATTTTCCTTATAATTGGTCCATTGTTGGCTTTTAAATAAAGTATAATAAAATAAATAGGACCCATTCTACATTGTTACAAAGTATAGTCCTTGGTTTCGGATGATTAGTGCCATCATTTAGCGACCGATTTGGCGCAGGGGTAGGATACCTGCCTTCTGCGCCACAGGTCTCGGGTTCGATTCCCGAACATGACAAATATTTGTGTGCATACATGTCTATTTGTCTTGGTCTGGGTGTTTTCTATGATTATTAAGTATGTATTCATCTAGTTTCTTAATGAAAACTACTTATTATGAGCTAGATAATTGGTGTAAGAAATTTATTTTATTATTAGCGTGGCCGCACACGAGCCACACGCGATAGCCACAACCGCCGCCACAGGAAGCTAAAAGCGGCTACAAAGGTGGACAAGAAAACTGGCGCGTGCGACAGACATTTGTGGTCTGTAGTAGATACCTGCGGTTGGTGGCCGCAACATTTTAAAACCGTTTGTTTGCAGTATTTTGAATCCGCGTTAGTGGCCGGTGGTGGCCACAAGAAGCGAGTGGTGGCGGCGATTTGTAGCATATGGCTAACACAAAAGTATTAAAACTATAGGGAACAGGGCCCCGATTGCGGTAATTCTATGACGCATTAGTCAAGTGTACCTGCAGTTGACGTGAAAAACCGTTTTTGATAACGCGTGGCTTTGACAGTGCGACAAAGTTTTCTGTTCCGGTGATAATCTTTGGAACTAAAACAGTTTTCATACGACAGTCTATTTTGACAGCTAATTTCATATTGCAAGTAGATATTGGGTAGATATTGGGTTCCTCTATCACGGATGTCACCGGATCAGACAGGATTGTGAGACTATAGGTTTGCGTGACGTGTGCGTCGTTATGTCATTACGGCAATACGAAGTCAAACGTCAAGACGCAAACGTAATCAAGACGCGCTGCATAGAATTACGGCGATCGGCCCGGACGGTGTGGTGGTGTTTTGTGGTTACGGCCGGTGGCTTGCGTGCGGCCATGCTTGGTGACAGTATAATTTTAAGTAACATAACAAGAACATAGTGTTTGTACAAAGGTGCTTAAAAAGGTAGGTGTAGGTAAAAAGGTGGTGATCTATTACGCTAGGAACTCACGGCGCGATATCTTTGAAAACCAGTGCGTACGCCACTCTACCACGGAGGACGTAATTTAAAACATCTATACTTTTTGAAAATGCTTTGACACATAAAATATCAAATCATTTGTTTATTACCTGTACCTACTACAACAACATACAAATTTCTTGCCTGTACCACAGTAAATATATAAGCTACTTATATATAATCATGAGATGTGTCAAGTTGCATCAACAACTTGACACCCGTCAGTCTCGAACTTGTGGTGGCGGAAATCGAAATTTAAACTTTATTAATTACATTGTAAAGTCATTTTTCGAGTGGTTGGCTGAGGCACACGTGTGTACCTAATCCGAGTAATATGTCGATATAATGTTTAGGACGTCTGTGTTCCTCATCCGATCGTAGAGGTTAGGCTGATACAGTACAGCACTTGTGAACGTCAATGAAGCTACGCTATCGGTTCGCAAATCCTACGGCGGGAGGCCTTGTAACGAGAAGAACCGGCAAGAAACTCGCCAAGGGCAATTTTTTTCATAGGGCATAGAAATCTATATAATTCCTGAGTGTCGTGGGCCAAAATATATTTCAATAATTCCCACGTGTTCTACGCAGGTAAAACCGCGAGAGCCACTAGTATAAAATATCAAAATTCACATTCTCACTTGACCGTCACCCAGTTTTAATGCGCATTGAAAGACCTAAACGTGCGGCACGCTTACTAAATGATTTTTCCCTAACAATTTCGTTAAAACCATACTAATTGCTTCTTAGCCTAAAATAAACACTTCCTAATCGACGCCAAGCGGCCTTGGAACAACGCGAGTCGCGTGACCGCCTTGTTAATCTTGATCATAATACTTAAGTTTAGCTCAACTTGTTTTGTGGGTCAAGAAGGCTAATCGAGCTTATGTTTAACACTAATACGCCGTTGAACGAGGTTTTGTGGTTTTAGTACGCAGGTTGGCTTCGCAGCAAACCTTATAAGAAAAGTATCAGCATTTTTCGACGTGCGTCAGTTGATGAGGCATCTACCTAACCTAATGAAATGTGTGGAACAACAAACCGACAATAAACGAAAACATTGGTGACACTAGTTCAGTATTTAGAAACTAACGTAGAATTCGATAATATAAAATTTATTACTAGTGTATAGTATAGTATAAACCTAATCCCTGAACTAAGTTTAAAGTAATAATATTCACTTTACTACCCGTGTCAATGTACGCAAGTGCTTCAACTGAATTAATAGTGACTACCTTTTTGTATAAATCGACAATAACTTTAGTTGATACGAAATTAATATCACGTACCTGTTGATTTCTCTGCATTTGCGGATCTCGCGAAGTCTGCGCTGCATACCAGCAGGTGTTGGTGGCATGCCCCGGGCGCTGGCAGACCTGGCAGTACGTAGCTCGGCAGTCACGGGCAGTGTGTCCAGTCTTACGGCAGTTGTAGCAAATTTTCGGCATGCTGCCCGTAGAACCTCGTTGCCATGTCGACTTCAGCTCCGTTGTCCTAGCTTCCACCTTCTTATAGTTTTCTAGCGAAGACAGAAAACCGTAGTAAAGCTCGTCAGGTGTCTTAGAACAGAAGGCCTTCGCGTTCGCACGTAGCTCAGTGGGTAGACCGCGAATTAGACATGATATTGCTTCTTCTCCTTCTATGCCGCATTTCTTCATAAGAGATATCTTGTCATGGTAGTAACGAGTCATAGTTTCACGGTTATCTTTTACACGCGCCAGCATTTCTTCAAGTCGATCCACAAAATCCGTCGATCGAGGGAACGCCTATGTTAATCGGTCTTTCCATAAGTCCCACGTTGCTTCATAGTCATCAAGGTCGTCGTACCAGTCGCGAGCTGCACCACGTAGTCGGGTTTGCATGACGAAAATCTTGTCCCGTTGTTCCTAGTCATACATGTCGCCCAGCTGGTCAATTTTGTGAAGCCAGCCTTTTACATTTGTTGTCTTCTTGCCAGGATCGAATTTGGGGATAATTTCAGCTTCCAGGTGATTAATTCTTCGTTTCTTCGTAGGTTGCGGGTACATTTTGTCCGGCGGCGGCGAGTGGAAAAAAAAGTCGTTATTTCTTCCCACGTTTTCATCTTCGGTTGATGCGTCGCTGGGTCTCCATTTCCCCAGACCGAGATAATACGGGCCGTGGAAGTGCTCCATCCCACTTCTGAACTGTAAAAGGAGCAGTTCAAGTGGAGAAATAATACGACGTAAGTAGAAGTGTTGGCTCGAAGGCCGTTTTAATCAAAGTGATTCAAAATGGACGACGCCCGTCTTTTATACATTACAACGGAATTCAATCAAATTAATAATACTGCACAAACTTACTACAAATACATTTCCTAAATTAATGTTATCAATTACTAGAATATTTAAAATAGTACATGTAAAATAGATTTTAGGGTCATTGTAAAATATAATAAACATATTGTATGGAACGGAAGTGAGAATTAAATTATAATTAACAACCATTTTAAGTATCAATAAATTAGCAACTTATGTATTTTAATTACTTAATAATCAAATAACAATAATCAATTAAAATAAGATATTAATCAGCAATAATCTAATCAATAATAATTAACTTGGGGATTTGGGGCCAACTAGCGGGGAACAGGAAGCGGAACTTGTAACATATCTATCTATCTAGACTAGATATCTGTACATAGTATAAAACAAACAAACATCGAGATCCCCTTTCTAACTACGGACACGAATTCAATGCGATGTCAAGAACGATAATTCTAGGTCTTCAACTCGCTTCCCTAGTAAAGCGAAAGTGTAATGGACAAATAATTTAAAGTGACTATTGAAAATATTCAAAATGAAGTATTTGAAAAATTCTACATAGCTCTACTTCATTTTCAATATTTATAAAACTGCATTGTGAATGCAAAAAGAAAAATAAAAGGACTAGCTCGAGGGTTGCGGTGCGGAAAGGTAACAGACAGACAGATTTACTTTCATCATCATCATCAACCATTTAAAGTCCCCACTGCTGGGGCACAGGCCTTCCTTATGGATGGATAAGGAGAATTATCACCACGCGGTTTGGTTTCCAATCGTTAACACCCGATTGGAAACGCAGCCGGGACCAACGGCATAACGTTCCTTCAGCTTCTTGTTTAGCAAGAAGGAGTCCAAGATAATAAATTATAGGTCACCCATCCTGTGGCCGACCATTGCAAAAGTTGCTTAACTTCAAAGATTGATGGCCGAGAGCTCTAACCACTGCACCAAAGGCTCATCCTTTGCTTCACTTTCACATTTATAATAACAGGTTTTTCAATAGAGACGCTCGAACTTTGAAAGTGGATAGCGGCCATCTTGGAAAAGCGATAACTGTCAAATTTGGCGGGAATACATATTTATTCGTGACATTTCACCATGGAACATGTAGTTGCAAAAGGACGGCGCCACTTGCCATACTGCACGGGAAACATTAAATTTATTGGATGAGAAGTTTGAGGGCTTCGTAATCTCGCGTGTTGGTGACATCAACTGGCCACCGAGATCATGTGACCTAACTCCGCTCGATTACTTTCTGTGGGGCTACGTGAAATCCTGAATCTATGCTTACAAACCTTAGACAATCGCTGCCCTGAAGGCCAACATAACTCGCGTTATTCATGAGATTGAGCCCCATTTATGCGAAAATGTTGTCCAAAATTGGTCCATCAGGATACACCACCTTCAGCGGAATGGCGGTGACCATTAGGCTGAAATTATATTTCATAAATAATGTCATCAAATGCTCTTTAAAATAAAAAAAAAATTGTGGGAATATCACTTAAACGGGTTGTTTTATTCCATTTCAAAGTTCGAGCGCTCTTAATGAAAAACCCTTTATAAGCATTCCTTGCATTTTATATGGACAAGTGTTTAGTATTTAATTTCCTATTCATTACGTTCAAACCACACATAATCAGGATAAGCACATGATACCTCTCGACATGATTCCTACAAGCTATTAAATACATCATTAGCAAAACCCCCAATTCTTCAGTTATTTCAGAAAATTAATTACACCGAACATTTTCACATATTAAATTTGAGCTCGCAAAACGGTTATTTAGAGCAGAAGTGACAGCCCTATGATTGATTAATGAACAAGATGTGCTTTTTGCTAATGGTATTTTTTTACTGAACAGTCGTGTTTTCGTAAGGCTTATGAAGATCTTGATATTTAAATCTTGAAATAAATATTGAACTAATAAATTATCTTAGAACCACACCAATTATCCAGGTTAAAGTAGAACCCTAAATTGTTTAAGAATTTAAGTTTATGATGAATACTAGACAACGGATGAACATAATTAAACACTTGTTTTATTTATTTGTAAGTTGATACATAATTCAGGGTTATTTTGAAACAACTGGCGAAATTTTTAAGTTCGACTCAGAATCGGAAAGTGAACAACTTTCTCCTAGAAACATGGGTCGAAATATGTATTTTTTTTTTCTTTTCATACAAATCATACTGATCACGTGATTGAATTAGTATTGGAAGTCTAAAATTTTTTGTCGTATTTCGACTCATGTTTCTAGAAGAAAGTTGTTCACTTACCGATTTTGAGTCGAACTCAGTACATAGAAAACACCCAGACCAAGATAAATAGACATTTTCAAGGTAAAACATAATATACACCTATACAACACTGTGTATTGAAAATGAGCAATACTATTTTAGCAAGTGATTCTACTCATGAAAGTGCTAAAACTTAGAAACATAGGTTGAAATATTCGTTTCGTCGTCCCATACTGCCCATCAACTGTCAATCCATTTTGTCTGGAATGACGAATTTTGTTTTAAATATTTTTTTACGTATATTTCTACGAGCAAGTTTTGCACTTTCACGGAGAGAATCACTCCCTAAAATATTATTGTTCATTTAAATGAACAATAATATTTTAAAACACTTTCACGGAATTTGCACGCATTTATTGAACAAATTGGTTAAACTTTAGTTGTTTTTAAAGGTTTTTATGTTTTTATCCGACGTTTAATCACTACATAGTATAAAACAAAGTCGCTTTCTCTTTCCCTATGTCCCTTTGTATGCTTAAATCTTTGAAACTACGCAACGGATTTTGATGCGTTTTTTTTAATAGATAGAGTGATTCAAGAGGAAGGTTTATATGTACTTTTTATCCCGATATTCCCACGGGAACGGGAACCACGCGGGTGAAACCGCGGGCGGCCGCTAGTTAATAATACAAACTTACAGTTTATTATTGCTCATTTTTTTTACACCTTGTATATATTTAAAACCAGTGGCATACCGAGGCTTCACCCGCATGGTATCCGTTCCCGTGTAAATAGAGAGATAAAATATAATAAAATATAGCCTAAGTAGCTTTCTACTGGTAAAATATTTTTTAAAGGGTAGTATTTACATGCATAGCAAAAAATACTGAAATGCACATCAAATCTACCTTTTCATGTACCTACATTTCAGTATTTTAGATGCACAATTCAGCTATTTTTGTGCAGTAGATAATAATATAATAATAATAATAAATATTTTCTAACAATCACACCAATTATCTAAGCCCGTAGTTAATTTCTTTAGAAACTGTGTCTACGTGAACTTGATAACGGATAAATATATACTTAAGGCTAGGAATCCCGAGCGCAGAAATAATTTGAGGGGGTGAAGAACGTCGCATACGCTCCGCCCATCGGAGGGACACCCCGCGCGTCTCAGTATACTTGCGCGGCCCTGGCCGGCGGCCGCTATCGTGCCACAGTGTAGCAGCAAGACAGTAGTAGTGACCGATATTCAGTAGAACCACTCAAGTTTCATTTTTAATGTAATATGTTTATTATTTTAAAACGAAATAGGTAGATAACTGTAGTACAAATAATATTATTTCCTACCACTGTATACCGTACTATAATATTACATTGAATGTATTACAATATTGTTACGGTGAGGGTGTTATTATGAATCTCAAGCGAAATGATCGATTCTAGAATAGAATTATAGTAAACAAGTTGTTGCCCTCGACTTCGTCCGCTTGTATTTCAGTCAAAACATGAGTTTCAGTTAAAAAGTACCCAATATCATTCTCGATCGTCCTATTTATCTCTATGCTAAAATTATTCAAACTTGGTTTATCGGTTTTGGGATGAAACCTAACAGACAGACAGAGTACTTTCGCATTTATAGTACTAGCTTAATCCGTAGATAAATGCAAATGTCACTTTGCCTGTCTGTTACTTTATCACGCCAAAACGCTGAATGTTGATGAATTTTGGAATTTTGAAATCATAGATAGTCATAGAATATTGTTCATGCGATAACCGAAATCCACGTGGGCGAAGTCGCGGGCTGTATCTAGTAATTTGATATACTAACTGTGGCCCGTGACTTCGTCTGCATGAACTTTGGACATTGCATTTGTATTGGAATTGCGGTTATATCGCGTAAAAAAGTAGCCTTTGTCCTTCTCCAAGATTTGTAATCTCTGTACCAAAATTCATCGAAATCGGTTCAGACGTTTTGGCGTAAAAAGTAACATCATCATGGCAGCCGAACGACGCCCACCGCTGGGCCCAAAAAGTAACATATGGACGAACAAATAGGCAGATAGAGTTACTTTTTGTAGGTATGGATAGTGCGTGGGAATCGGAAAGGGTGTCAGAGTGGGGATTACAGTGGGACTGGAAATGGAAGAAAGGATCGTAGAGGAAATCATTGTGGTGATCGGAGTAAGTGAATAGGAGTAAAATTAAAATAAATAAGTATGTCAATAATAATGGTAAAACATTTATTAAAATTCGCTTAAATCTAGAATCTGGACTCAATGATATCTTGAGCTGAGAACGCACTTGTGTCAAGGCAATATCGTCCCATTTTTGATAGTGCCATTCCAAATTCTCTTAAAACGTCCACCGCTGAGGCCGCCGCGGTTGCAACTAGTCGGGGCTATTATAGCATACCACCGCAAATCATACCGCCCGCCGCGCCTCTTGAGCAGGATACTCACCGAGCTGTGTAACACGTAACGTAACGTAACTGCTACTGTCAAGTGAGTCCATAGGAGGCACGAGCTCGCTGCGTGCGAGCCGCTCGCGCGTGGTTCGCAGTAAGCTCGCAGTGACCCGCCGAATGGCGGTATCGCTACGAACACAAAGGCGGCTCGCAGTGTGCGCGTGGACTACGACAAGACCTCTTGTGCAGTGAGTACGTAGGCGCGACGCGAACTTCAAACGAACGCAATCATGGAGTGAGCAGAATGTTGTCGGCGTGATTTCGTCACAAGCACTGCGGATCCGGGAACTCGTAGCTGGTTACGCGGTGACCGTGGACGAGCCGAACTCACTTTCAGGTTTATACAGTATCAGTTAGGTTACGAGCTACAAGCTAGATGAGTACCCTGCTTTGCAGCACCGCACGCCGCACCGCTGCTAGAGACTGTGGCCGAAGTTATACCTAAATATACAAATCTGTTTATATATTTAACCGAGTAATTTCGCAGTACATAAAATGACTTATTTGTACCAGTAAGTATGTAATACTTGATAAAAATCCAAAACATTTTCCAAACATGAGTACCTACTGCTATTGTACTTATGGCAATTCCTTTTTTTGACCTTCATTTTCATTAATAATTGCTCAGTTTTTTTTTCTTATATGATCTTAGAATGAAATTTGGCGTCACGAGTAAGAAAATCCAAAAAATGCATACGAATATTAATTTATTTTAAACAACACAAATTCAGTACCTACCTCAAATTTCTCAGCATTATTACTTTTTAAAATTATGTGTAGTCACATAAACACAAATCTTAAGGCGATACTCGGAAAAAATGTGCTGAAGCGAGATAGCAATCAGAAAACGACGCGCGCGGGAGCGAGACCGATTTTGCAGATTAGGCAAAAAAAACACAAAATCACTTAGCACTAAAAAAACTACAGCGATAAAAAAAAATGCTTCTATACGATCCTAAATATTATTGGTGTCCACTAACCATTTAAGAATAATCTTGACTTTTCGTATTTTTTAGAGGTCTTTTGGAAAAGAAAAAGTGTCGAGGCAAAATCATAAAATCGTGTTTTTGAAACTATACGAATCTAGATAAAGGTATGAAGATATATATATCTTATTACCAAATTTGTAACAACAGTAACCGTCCTATAGTTTCAAATCAAAAAGTCCATATTTTTCCGAGTAGCGCCTTAAATATATAAAAGGAATAACATCGAAAGTTCGACATAGAAATTTTCCATTTCAAGTAACACCAAAAATTCATATTTGATTAAAATTTGGTTTTTCTGTTGGGATATTTTTTTGGATATTGCCTAAATTGTTTTATACGTTATATAAATATGTCCAGTGAAGAAAGTTTAAACGGATAATTTTTCCTGAAAAAGATCAATGAAATAAAACTTTATTAAAAATACCTAATCTTTGGAAAGTTATATATATATCATCATGCTGTAAAGTTTTCCCTGACTAAGGAATTACTGTGGGGGTCCACTAGGTTAATTTCGTACACTGCCTCACTTATCTCTATACACTGTGACACTACTTACTATTTAGAAATCTATGTAGACTAATATCTGATTCGTTCCAAATGAATAAAAAAAATCAAATCACTTAGTTACTTTTATGTTTGTTTATCCTTCGCAGAGTCTGCGACGAAATCTTATTTTTTTTTATTCTTTTTATTGGCCATTTTATCGTAATCACTATAAAATATTTACAGAATTATTCTTGAATGAACCTAGTTAATAAATTTAAAATACATATTTTCCTACAAACTATTATTATATATTTGTACAAACTATAACTAGGTACATTACACGACACCACAGATAATTATTTGTATCTATATAGCTTACTGAACTCTCTACACAATCAAATATTGGAATTGTTTTTAATTTCGCTCGTCGCAGGTAACTGCGCCGCAAAAATTGGCACGCGTCCGACCTCTAACTCATTCCGCAGGGGACTGATCGTAGCAAAATAGGTTTTTTTCGAAAACAAACAATGCCTTAAAAAAAATTTGACTTATGACGGCCGGAATCCCTCGGCTATTCAAAGACAATTATTTTCGTATATTTTTCATTAACTAAAACCAAGTATTTTGCAAATAATACGATATTTGGATTACGATTAGACCGATGTTTGGGATTTTATTTGACACAGTAAAATATCACCAATCGAAAAAAAACGGCCGGAAGCACTAGATAAATAGCTGTAAAATAACATATATTTTTTCCAAGTTTTAAGTACTTGTGGTTTGAGAGTAATCCATAATTTAAAATACCCTATTTTGGGGAATGCCCGCCTTAAATACTTTTTGTTTGTAAATACATACTTAATATACATAGTAAACACCCAGACCAAGACAAATAGACATGTTCATGCACACAAATATTTGTCTTGTTCGGGAATCGAACCCGAGACCTCTAGCGCAGAAGGCAGGTAGATTACCCCTGCGCCAAATCGGTCGTCAAAGTAGATAGGTTTTGAGTTTATTCGTTACAACCAAAAAAAACAAATAAAAATCAGAATACAAAGCTTTTCTCTGTACTTAAAGTATTATTATGGATATAGTACTGATATGATAGCGAATAATCTTTAAAGGCCATTTCCATGATCCTACTGGGACACAGGTTTTTCATAAAGAACGTTATAAATCTCATGCACAGCGTAAGCTGATAGGACTGACCAGAGATAGGACGTACCACTTACCCGTGGTACTGCCAGTAGTCCTACAGGTAGTACCATGGGAGATTTTATTGCCAGTGGTACCTACTACGAGCAATTATTTTAGCCCCTGATTTTGGGCACCCATCGCGTGCCCGACCATTGCGAAAGTGGCTTAACCGTCACAATCGCAGGTTGAGCGCGATAACTTCTGCCCACACCGAGGTCCTTGAATAATATTTTTTGTAATAATATCCAATTTACAAAGCCATTTGTATATTTCTTTTTTTCTACCTATCATTCGCAAGTCGACTGTGTAGTGTAAGTATTATTACAGAAAACAGTAACACAATATAAGTTCAGCTGTAATAGTCATAAGAAAAAGGTTTCGAAGCGTAAATATCTTTCAACGTATAATAAAAGCAATTCCCTGACTGGAAATACCGCACAAAGGGAAGGCTTATAAGAGTTTTGATGATAAATTGGCGAGTGAAACCGAGTGCCGCGTTATATTTTGTGTATGACATTTTTGGTCTAACAAGGGTCGCGAACATCGATTAGGACCCACCCGGCGTGTCCCACGGTCCCGAAAGTGGCTATGGCTAAACGGGACTAATAATAAGGGACTTTAAACAAATATGTAAAACTACTTCTTACGACCGATTTGGCGCAAGGGTAGGCTACCTGCATACTGTGCCGAAGGTCTCGGGTTCGATTCCCGAACAAGACAAATATTTATGTGCATGAACATGTCTATTTGTCTTGGTCTGGGTGTTTTCTATGTAAGCATACTAAGTATGTATTTACAAACAAAAAGTTACCTATATATTTATCCGTTATCAAGTTCACGTAGACACAGTTTCTTAAGAAATTTACTATGGGCTTAGATAATTGGTGTGATTGTAAGAAAAATATTTATATTTATTATTTATTATTTACTTCTGCAGTAGGGAATTATTCTAGACAGGATCAAATTTAAACAATACACAAATTTTAAGATCCACTCACAATTAATTTATTAACAGGTTCCCCGTACACCTATACAATTCGCTTTTTAACCGACTTCTAAATCAAAAAGGAGGAGGTTCTCTATTCGTCTGTATGTATGTTTTTATGCATAAAAGAGGATACCTCAAGGTATTTTAACCGACTTCGAAAAAGGAGGTTTTCAGTTTGATCACATACCTATTTACCAGAAAACACGTAAATTGCCTGCACGATGCACTAAAAAGAGTGAAATAAAAATTATTCTTATAAAAAAATTAAACCGCCTTCAAAAAAACCACATCAAAAAAGTAAGAAATAATTCCTCACCAAATAAATAACATAAGTACTTTGAAGTCGGGCGGGTTTTAACAAAAACAACAAAAAATTGTACATGTTTCACGCCCGACTTCAAAGTACTTACGTTATTTATTTGGTGAGGAATTATTTTTTACTTTTTTGATGTGATTTTTTTGAAGGCGGTTTAATTTTTTTATAAAAATAATTTTTTGTTATCGTATACGTCCCAGTCTAACATTTTTATTTTTTTATTATTTTTTTGATAAATCACACCCGTTTTTTTTTCTTTTCTAATGTTCTACACACGTCCCGAAACTAGAAATGTGACTGACATGCTACTTCGAAATTAAGCTAAAGGTCGAGATTTAACTCTGATCATATGATTCACGAACGTGTGAATCTTGGTACTAAATATGACCCATGAATCACATACAATTCATGGGACAGGGGACCTGTGTGCCTACCATCAACTCTTATTGCGGTTTTGTTTAGGACCTAAACTGATCTGCTTCGCTTATTCGTACCACGACAGCTTAATATCAATGACAGCGATTCAGTGATCATTCAATGACATTTCACAGCCGCTAAGCTGTCAAGTAGGCTTATTTGACTTATAACTCGGCCAAGCTAACATGACACCTGCAGGTTATACCCGTGCCTCTCACTCTCCGGGCATGACAGAATCGAGTGAAAGAGAAGAGTAGAAGAAATAAGGACACAAATCGTTCGGTCATTCACATTTAGCAATTCATTTGCGATCCAGTTTTTAGAAGGTTAGACTACGAAAGAAAGCAATTCATTTTAGGAACCTATTCTGCATCGCGCTATTTTTGAATCGCTGTCTTAAAGTTGATGGTAGGCACCCTGTTAAGAGTAGTAGCATAGATTACTAAATAGTTACTATGTAACAGATAGTTCACTCCGCTAAGTCATTTAAATAAATAGCAACTCTGACTATAACGCAATAAAGTAGAATTCAGCTTGTATGGCGCAGGCAAATTACGAACGGCCACTCGTTGTCGTTGCATCTCTTTCTATCGCATATATTCTAGCTCTTTTGCGGACCTAATTTCTATGGATTTACAACGCCGGCGTTGCCGCCGCGTTTTCGAGCCGACACGGGGAGTGAAATAGGCCTGGTAGTAGTAATTGAACGATCGACTAAAATACTTTTTTTACCGACAAAAATACTAGGTGAGCGACCTAACCTAACCTAAACCTATTTTTTCCGCAACCAAACCTACTATTTTATTTGGTAAATTTAGTAATTTTTGGTCGGTCGGCTTATTATATTCCATTAATAAATCAAAGTGAACAACTTTCTCCTAGAAATATGGGTCGAAATGCGACAAAAAATTTTGGACTTCCTTTTAATCGATCGCGTGATCAGTCTGATTTGTATGAAGAGTGAAAAAAAAAATCATAATTTATGTTATACCACCATACACATCATGTTTCTAGGAGAAAATTGTTCACTTACGGTTTTGGTCAATCTTAAAAAGTGTAGTGTGTTTACGAGGTGAACGTTTATCGTAACTAACATTCGAAATTCAAATATTCATGAGCGGCCGGAGCGCAGAACTTTAAGTGTGCAAGTTGATCCCTGTATATTATACCGCGCTTATAAAGGCAGAGATACGGCAACAGCGACGCGATGGCGGCGAAAGGAACAAAATAAATATCGGCTGTCGTTTCTGCTATGCGGCCACCGACATCCATACTTAAGGCCTGTTTCACAATGTCTAAGTAAGTTCTTTTTAGCTGCTACTTGACAGATAGTCTATACCTCAGATCATATAATACTATATTGTATGATCTGAGGTCCATACAAAACTGTCAATTAAACTGGAACTAGAAAGTCTCATAATCGGACATTGTAAAACAGGCACTTAATATTATAAATGTGTACTTAAATGTGGGGTTGTTTGTTTATTTGTTTGTTTGTCCCACTTTCACGTCAAAATGGAGCAACGGATCGACGTGACTTTTGGCACTTTTGGTATGGGGATAGTTCGGGGGCTGAAGAGTGACATAGATTACTTTTTATCCCGGAAAAGTATCACACTCCCGCGGACTAACGTCTTCCCGTGAATGTTTTCCCGTGGGAATAACACAAATTCCTGGGGTACAACGTAGCCTATTATATGCTATTCTTGTAAGATTCGATTAGACGATTAGGTTATCATTTCAGTTTGCAATAAATAATTTGACGCTCGAAGGATTGCTCAGTTGAAGTGGCAGTGGGCGGGACACATAGCGCGGAGAACCGATGGCCGTTGGGGCGGAAAGGTTCTCGAATGGCGACCGCGAACCGGACGACGTTCCGTGGGCAGGCCCTCTACAAGGTGGACCGACGATCTGGTCAAGGTAGCGGGAAGCCGCTGGATGCGGGCAGCGCAGGACCGATCGCTGTGGTGATCCTTGGGGGAGGCCTTTGCCCAGCAGTGGGCGTCGTACGGCTGAAATGATGATGATGAATTTGATGTGTTAATAATAATGGTGCACGATTTAACCCGTAGCCTAAGTACTAAAGTTGTTTTATTTTAATGAACATGGATTTAGTTTCAGTATTTTTCATCAAACGTGTCTCTCAAACAAACTAAAATCTAATTAAAATTTATCCCAAAAAGCGTCATTTGAAGCTAATTTAGCCTGCAAACTGAAATTTAATATAAGTAATAAATGAAATCTAGTTTGATCTCGAAGCTTTTGATGTCAAACACAATGTTATGTTAATATCATATTCAATGAATAAAATTGATTAATATTCGATGTCATATCTAATTTTAGTTTGGTGAATTTGTTTTGGACATAATATTATACATAGATTATGAAACAAATTTAAGTCAACAAACTGTACAATTATCATTATAGATTGAATTAAATTAGATTATATGTCCGTAAAGGTCTTAACTGTGTAAAAACATTTCATAACTGAAAATTTAAAAAACGGGATAATAGCCATGGGCAGTTCAGTGACAGAATGCGGTAACTTGTTAAAAATTAGTATGCAGTTAGGGTTAAAATTTCTTTTGAATAGTTCTGTTTGTTTATTGGATAACAACAGCTTGCCTCGGAGTTGAATTGACTTCAGATTAATATTATATTTGCATTGTGGATAGGGGAATGACCATAGTGGGGGTTACCGGCTTCGGCCGGCGCGAACCGAAACCAGATCATGCTGGAATCCTGTACGTGGTGCAGGAACGATTATAAAATGACCATGTAAGTTTAAAATATTTCTAAGAATGACAAATGACATTTGTAATTATGTTTATTTGATAATTTGTAGCAAATTATCAAATAAACAAAACACACGCTATACACATTGATTTATCTATCGGCCAGAATTAATAACGTGGTGGTGCGTTATTCATTGATATTTCCAGATTATTTTCTTTACACTTTCTATTGTAGAAACCACAGAACACAGAAAGTGTGTTCTGTGGTAGAAACTGATAAATTGAGTTTTATTAATATGTAAATTAAAAATTTGTCAGCCAGTGAGCAATGTTATAAATTGTTGTGTCAATGTCATCTGTGTAATTTATGTCAGAATTTTTATTAGAAGTCTGTCTATTTAATTAATGGTTTTTTGGCAGCACATGCCAATGAAATTTCGTATTGTTTACGTTAAAATTTCATACAAATAATAGTGTACTTTATAGACGGGTACCGCCCCTTTAGTGATGTGCCACACATAACAATTAACTACGTTCGTGTCACAGATTACAAATAGTCGGTAGAAATAAATTCTATGGGTAAATATCATTAAGTTTTTTTATATTATGTTAATAAGGTCTAATATGTTATTTAAACAGAACGACAACAACATTTTAAAGTTGAAACCAAACGGGATAATCAAAGTAATCACTACGTTCTAGCACTAATTGTCTCGATTGTCTTTTCAACACTCCTTTCGGCATTTTCACGATCAATGCTCACAGTTCAATCTAAGTACTCCAAAAAGTAGCAACGTGGAATAAAACTACATTACTCGGGATATAACAAATGCGAGAGAACGTAAATTCGTGTCACTAGCACGAGTGTTTTGTTGCGAATGACAGACCACGTCGACGGTCTGTTGATGTTTCCAGTTGACGTATGTATCATTTTTACGATTATAAATATGAAGACTATATAATATTTATTTGCAAAAAACTAA
Organism: Crambus lathoniellus; assembly: GCA_949710035.1. NCBI lineage: Eukaryota > Metazoa > Arthropoda > Insecta > Lepidoptera > Crambidae > Crambus > Crambus lathoniellus. Next base: position 3,456,437 of record OX453312.1, read on the forward strand.
GAGAACATTAAATCAAAATGTACATTTATCGATATCGATTATTACGTTTACTTAGGTACCTATTCGATTAATAAAGCAATCGGAATGGTGTCACATCCGAGAATCTTTAGGACATCACTTGACTAAACTTGTCAGTCGTCGAGCTGTCAAAAAACCATTAATAAAATGGACAGACTATAGTTATAACGACTGATATATCATGGGCAAATAAGTTTGTTTGGTGGTAAGACACCATTTGGATAAATAATAAATAGTAGTGGTCCTAAAATTGAGATTGAGGAATTCCTACATAATTGTATCTTATGTTCGATTTTGCAGTAGTTTCTTCTTTCAGCTCATTGATATTTTTTATTTCTACGTATTGTCGCCGATTTTGAAGTTGTTGATTGTGTGAGTTCGGTTCTTATTGTTTTTTAATGCGAATGTTTGTATGGTTGTTACTCAATCACGGCGGAACAGCTGGATGGATCTGCATAAAATTTGGCACAAAGCTAGTTTATGCTCTAGAATAGTGCATATAGGCTACTTACGCTAGCTAAACGTAAAATTAAATATAATTAGGTACTTGACTAATTTTTTTATTTTATTGCCTTAAAATGTTTATCGAATTAGTAGCAACACAACACAGGTATTTATTTTCAAATATCTTGCATACTTTCAGCAATATAGAGCATCAATCTTTCTAATTAGACAAGGAGAGCATTATTGAAATGTGACGTCACATTTCTATAGCGCCATACTCTCGCCATAGAAAATTTCGTTTTAGAAAGAGATAGCTACAGTCACAATTAAGTAGCTCATAATTCGCTTGTTATAATACAGATTAAATTTCTTTTTTCACATTTGCTATTTAATAATGTTATATTTCTAAATGTCATAATTAAATATCTACATTTCAACAACAGTCAAATAGCCAATTAGAAAAAAAGCCTTTGACGAGTTTCTTTCCGGTTTTGTCGTTACAAGGAGTCCCGCCGTAGGATGCGCGAGCCAATGGCGTAGCTACTTTGCCGTTTACAAATAAAAGTTTTCATTTTCATTTATTCGTGCTTATGTTTTATTTAAAAAAATATACTGCAACAATGCAGTGACTGAAAGAGCTATGCAATGTTTTATTTTGCTGTGTTTGTTTGGCTTTTTGGCAAAGTTGACTCAGTGCTATTGTTTGAATTCACTATGAACTGTTTATTTGATAAATAAATATATTTTATAAACTGCACCTGAGATACAGTGTTACTAGTTCAGGTGCAGATGTAATTTTTCTTGTTATTAGATGTAAGAATATCATTTAAGTTGCCTGTACAGATATCTCGTGGTTTCAATAAATAAATTTATAATTATTATAAATACCTAAGTAAATATAAGTATTTATTTCGTAGCCATAGGCAGACTATCTGTAAGAAAGAGTTCAAACGTCGGAAAACTCATAACTAGTAAATCAATATCAATGTGTGATAAGAAAGTGTTTTGATCTTTAAAAAGTAAACTGAAAAATTTCGTTCTTTTTTGACATCAATAAAAATGTCTCTAAGTAATACTTTCACGTAATCCTGAGATAAAAAAAAACAGTAGGTAATAGCAGCCAAACTGGCACTCTGTGAATTGATAACGGGTTCCCTAAAAACCTTAAAAAAACTGAACCAATTTAACTAAAACATTTTTACACCATTCCATCTACGTGGTTCTTTCACACGATTTGTTCCATAATATAATTTTCGCGAATTTTTCCGTAAATAATATATATGGAGCTTCGCCTTTTGACGGATTCTATTTTTGGCCTAAGAAAATACTATCTACCGAAGGTGTAGGAAATTGACGTATATTGGATGGAAGCTGGGGGCCGTATACGAAAACCGAAATACGGCCATCGAACGATCGCTCCGTTAAGCGACATACTTATTTATTTATTCCTTAGATATACTTAACTAACAGCGAATAGCTCAGTGGCCCATTGAAGCGGCTAAGCAAGTTTCGCAATGGTTGGTCATGGGTGGGTGACCCTTAATTTACTATCTCAATTTCCTCTATGCTCCGGAAAGTACGTTTTAGCCTTTGTTCCTTCTGTATTTGCTATCGTCAGCACCCGCTAACGCATGTAGAGTCATTTTACTTGTTCATCTATAGTGAAGGCATGTGCAGCAGTGGGGATATTAAAATGGCTGATGATGACACCAACATTCTGAAACTGGACGGACACTGTGTCTTACTAATATTACCTATAAATGCATTTTTTTTTATTTTTAGATATTTTATTGTTTGACTCAGTCACGGCAAAACAGATATAGATGTAATTTGGTAGGTACAGAGATAGATTATGGTATAGAATAGCATATAGGCTACTTTTCACTCGGGGAAATGTCTCATTCAAAGTTAGTATTAGAATAAAAAACGGCCAAGTGCTTGCCGGGCCATGCGCAGTGTAGGGTTCCGTAGCCTATCTCAATAAACCTGACAACGTTATTTAAGTAGTTTCCAATGAGGAATTTCTACTGCGCGATGTACATTAGCTAAAAACGCTAATTATTAAATTACAGCTTTCTAATACTAAGAGTCTAAGGGTCGGACAGACGGACCTTCGAAACTATAAGGGTTCATTGTTGACTACGGAACCCTAAATAAGGTGTTTTCGAACATAACGTTATCATGTAAACCGAACCGCGATCGCCGTTCGATTATAGGCTCACTTCTTCTTCTTCTTTTCGTGTCGTGGTTCCTCACACAGATGATGCCCAATAGGCAGCGGTGGTAACGGCCCCGGCCGTTGCATCTCGCAGGTCCTTCTCAGAACAGGTGTATGGGCACGCGGGGCATGCCAGCAGGTGCTCCATTGTTTGCGGGGTCGCCCCGCAGCGGGTGCATTGGGTTGATGGGTCACGGAGTAGTCCCCATTTTGCCATGTTATGTTTGCAACGGCCAACTCCAGACCTGAGCCTGTTTAGTGCCTTCCATATGGGCCATGGTTCCCTGTGACCGGGAGGTAGTTCCTCGGATGGTTGCACATATGTCTCAGGCGGTGGGCATCGATTATTCCACAGTGCGCATCGCTCCTTGGACGGGTCGCTCAGCAGGGGATCGGTGTGTCGCATGAAACTTTTTCGGCTCTTTAGGCGAACAAGTGGTGGGTCGTGGGCGCACAAAGGGTGGCGTGGGTCGTTCTCCTGCTTTTGCTTCTCGGCGGCGCATGCTACTTCTCTTCGGACTTCTGGGGGCGCGATACCCGCGAGTGGATAAAGTTTGTTGAGTGGTGTCGGCTTGAGGCACCCTGTGATGATGCGACAGGAGTCACATAGAGCGACACTCACCAAACTAGAGTGTGCGGATCGGTGCCAGACCGGGCACGCGTATTCGCCCGCAGAAAAACACAACGCCAGTGCAGTTGAGCGCAGGGTGTGTGCTGAGGCTCCCCAGCTTGTTGATGTTAGTTTGCGTAGCAGATTGTTCCGGGAGCTGACCTTCATTTGGGTGTTACAGCAGTGTTTCCTAAAGGTGAGAGCCCTGTCCAGCGTTATTCCCAGGTATCGAGGGTAAGGGCAGTGTTCGATTGCCGTTCCATCCCACATCACATTTAGAGTCCTCCGCACCTGTCGGTTCCGTAGGTGGAACACGCATGACTGTGTCTTGCCCGGGTTCGGCCGTAGGCAGTTGCGCTTGTAGTACTGGCTGAAGTTATCCAATGCCACCGACAGTATCTCCTCCGCCTCTTCAAAAGATTGACACTGTGCAGACAGAGCAAGGTCGTCTGCATAAATGAATTGCTGCGTCCCCGGTGGGTTGGGTTGATCATTGGTGTAGATATTGAAGAGGGTAGGGGCCAGTACGCTGCCTTGCGGTAACCCATTCTTTTGGCATCGCCAGCGCCATAGGCTCACTGTTTCGTAGTAGTACTTACCTCCGGATCGAGAAGTAAAGTATGGAAAAACACACACCTTTAGGTACATCATCATCATATAATATAAGGATAACAAAATTGACATTGTTCTTATAATGGATAGCCGGATAAAGTGTGATTTCAACTCGCACGCGCGGGTTTCGTGGTAATATTTACAGCTTTCTTTTAAAAAAGTACGGTTAGCGAAGTGTTACAGTCTGTTAATGGTAAAAAGACGTATATTTTGCAAAAAATAAAAACTATAAGCCTTCACATATAAATAAAAAAGACCTGGCTCCATAGTTGATGGTATTAATAGACATATTTCAACTTAAAAATTAAGTGTTCCGAAACGAAGCTATTTGTGCCACAAATCTGAGACAGCACTGTGTGTTGTCACGTAGGTATGTATTCATTGTATGCAAGTTGTTCTCGGGAAGTCGAACTTGATCTTGTGCACACATCTGTAGCCAAAATTAAGAAAATAATTTGTAACTAATACGTTAACTTCTTAGCTTGTTACTTTTTAATGTTTATTGTTTTAATATATTTTGTAACAACGTTATTATTATCACGTTTATATTGTAAGTTTTATTCAAAATTCAAAATTCAATATCGTTTATTCAATTTAGGATTGTTTAACAACACTTATGAACGTCAATGAAGCTACGCCATCGGTTCGCAAATCCTACGGCAGGAGACCTTGTAGCGAGAAGAACCGGCATGAAACTCGCCAAGGGCTATTTATTCTCCCTGTTTTAACTTATACAGAGTCGTCAAATTTGAAAAATGACCTTCACATAATAGTAAGGTTACTTTCCATCACAATACAGAATACCGCTTAAATTAAGTACAATTTTGCTAATTACCTAAAACAGTAAACCATTTACAACTAAACAAGAAATCAAATAGTTTAATGGACACACTAATCTTAATCTTATTCACATTATATTATAAGATTAATAAAAAGGAAACTGCAAGCTGCGCCGTATATTCAAATCTATAAGTATTAACAAATAAAAGGAATTTTTGAATAAATAATACTGTTCGGGCTGCTGCGTAGGTTTCTCTTCAATAAAGCTCAGTTTGTTGCGTAGTTAAATATATATTGAATAAAATAGCGAATTACAATAAAATAGATAAAATAGCGAAAATAATGGACAGAAGTAAAATTTAGTGCGTATAGGAAGATGCGAATTTTGAATGTGACGAATATTTAATTTTTAGTAACGAAATTTATTTCGCGCGAAAACTTCGATTCGGGGCGCCCCAGATGAATTTCATTGGTCGAACGCACGGGCCGCGCAGCCAATGGACGTACGGCTGCTGCAACGTTCCAGTAGACGCAGCTCATCATGGTCTTCAATCAGCTTGCTCGAACATGCCCCCGGCCTTGGAAGCACCAGCGTCCAACGTCTTATCCTCAATCTCAATGAGGGGACAGATTCTGGGAAACGCTCGACGAATCACTCCCGCGGTTGTTTGGATATCTGCGACTCTTGACACTCCGTCCCTCCCTGGCGACGTAGATATAATGCGGCCTAGGCTCCATTTCAGGGGAGGAGCATTGTCTTCCTTAACGATGACTAAGGTGTTGGGTTGAAGATCAGTCTTCTTAGTCTTCCATTTGTTTCTGACTTGCATCTCTGAGATGTACTCTTTGCTCCAGCGGCTCCAGAAGTGCTGTCGAATCTGTTCCAGTCGTTGAAAGCGCGTCAGTCGATGAACAGGAACATCTTCTAGTTGCATAGTAGCTGGTGAAGTTAGCGGCCGGCCAATGAGGAAATGACCGGGACATAGCGGATTGAGGTCATTAGGATCAGCGGACATGGGACTCATAGGACGGGAATTGAGGATGGATTCAACCTGCGACAATACTGTGCTAAATTCCTCAAATGTTAAGTGAGCGGTTCCAACCACTCTCAGCAAATGGGCCTTACATGACTTCACCCCAGCCTCCCACAATCCACCGAAATGAGGCGCATAAGGAGGGATAAAAGAAAAATGTATGTCTTGACTAGTTGCGTATTCAAGGATATCATTTGAGCATGTAGATAAAAACTTTGCAAACTCGTTTGCAACACCTACAAAGTTCCTACCATTGTCAGAGACAATTTTAGCGGGTTTACCACGACGTGCAATGAAACGTTTAAGCGCGAGCAGATAGGCATCCGAAGACAGGTCGCTGACTAGCTCTAAATGTATAGCGCGCGTAACAAAACAAATGAAAAGGCAAATATAGCCCTTTACTAATTTAGAGCCTCTGCCTTTACGGTTCAATGTGAGCACTGGTCCAGCGTAGTCCACACCGCAATGAACGAAAGGAAAACACGGCGTTATTCTCTGAAGCGGTAAGTTGCCCATAATGGGAGATAAAGTTTTACCTCTCAATCGTTTACAAATAACGCAGTCGTGTACAATATGACGAGCCAGATCCCTACCCCCTACTGGCCAATATGATTCGCGAATATTATACAATAGGGCTTGTGGCCCGGCGTGCTGCTGGCGCTTGTGCTCGTCACGGAAAAGCAGTAGTGTAAACCAATGTTTGGAAGACAGTAATTGTGGATGTTTTTTATCAAAGGAAAAGTCTGGAGAATTTTCCATTCTACCACCAACGCGTATAATTTTATCATCATCCATGAATAAGTTTAATTTACTTAGGTTGTGATTGTCTTTTAAGTGACCATTATTTAATAAAAAATTATATTCATCCGGAAATGATTCCTGTTGTGCTTACCTTACTAAGTACGTATTAGCTCGTCTCAATTCATCCACAGAAAGTGGACCGCAACAATGATTTTGCTGATGTTGAATAAAGCGTAATACATAGGCGAAAGCGTGTTTCATCCGATTATACTGCGAAAATCTTTTGAAAGGAAATACAAAAGGTTCTGTTGTAGCTACAAACGATTCTACTGCTTTAGGTTTTATTTCAGGTAATTCTTGTTGCAACTGTAAACTATTAGAGACTGAATTATAATTCATATAATCTTCCTTTTGCAAAAACGAAGGTCCTTTCCACCATAGCTCTGAGGATTGTAGTTCGCGTAACTTCAATCCTCGAGAAACTAAGTCGGCAGGGTTGTCAATTCCACTTACGTGACGCCACTGTAGATCTTTAGTGATGTCATGAATTTCAACGACTCGGTTTTGCACAAAGGTTTTTAAAAGATTGGGGGCCATGCGTAACCATCCCAATACAATAGTGGAATCAGTCCAAAAAACTATTTTGTTAAACTGTACAGAATAAAGTGATTCGCGAACCCTTTGAAACAATTTAGCACCTAAAAGGGCACCACACAATTCTAACCTAGGAATGCTTACAGGCTTCAGTGGCGCAACCTTTCCTTTTGAACAATACAGCCTAACAGTTACCGAAGCGTCTCGGTTTACTGTGCGAATGTAAATGCATGTACCATACGCAGACTCCGAAGCGTCACAAAATATGTGGAGTTCTCGGACTACGGGTTCGATTCCCAGAACGTATCGCGGTACACGAATATCACCGAGAATAAACAATGAATTTGAGAAGCGTTCCCAGAGGTCTGCGATATCTTTAGGTACCTCGTCGTCCCAATCAATTTTTAATAACCATAACCTTTGTAATAGGATTTTAGCTAACATTATAAATGGACTTAATAACCCCAAAGGATCAAAAATTTGCGCTATAGTTGACATTATATAACGTTTAGTAATAACATGATTTATATTTTTAAATTGCGTGCTGAAATGAAATTGATCAGAGGAATGATACCACCCTAAACCTAAAGTTTTGGAATGGATATTTTCACCCAGTGACAGCTCTTTCGATAAACTAGAATCATTAAGTTCTGTATCGTTTAAGTTAAAGTTAAATTTCCATTTTCGAAGTGGAAAGCAACCAGAACTTAAGGTATTTTCTACAGCCTGACATATACTTAACAGCGTTTCTTTATTATCGCAACCGGTGATCATATCGTCGACGAAAAAATCCTCGTTAATTACTCTGGTGACGTCACTATCCGTGCTTTCAATAGCTAACTGCTTTAGACACCTACAACTCAAAAACGGTGCGCTTGCCATCCCGTAAGTAACCCTATCGAGTCTATAAACGCTTAATGGTTGCGAAGGGTCATCTCGCCACAAAATTAATTGAAAATCACGTTGATTTTCGTCGACTAAACATTGCCGGTACATTTTTTCTATGTCTGCGCAAGCTGTATATTTATGGTATCTAAACCTAAGTAGGATAGCCATGAGATCACCTTGTATCGGTGGGCCAACCATTTGACAATCGTTCAAAGAAATATTGTTATTAGTACGCGCGCTAGCATCAAATACGACTCGCAACTTAGTCGTAGTACTGTGTTCTCGGAGAACACCATGATGTGGCAAAAAATAATTATTTACAGAAAACTTATCAACTTTAGTCATGTGACATAATTGGATATATTCACGTATAAATTCACTATAAAGTATTCGTAAGTTTTCATTGCGCTGTAAGCGGTTTTCCAGCGATAAAAACCTACGTTCAGCTTGCGCATAACTATCACCTAATAAGTTAGGATTTTTCTTAAAGGGTATTTGTACGCAAAACCTTCCATCACTCATGCGCATCGTAGTAGTGACGAAGTTATTCTCACACGCTCGTTCCTCATCAGTTCGCGTATCCCGAGTCGTATTAACTTCTTCGAGCTCCCAGAATTGACGTAACTGGGAGTCAACTGTCTGAGACGTGTTGCAATGAAAATGGCGTTCCTGGTGCAAAGTATGAGAAATCGAACCCGAAATAATCCATCCTAACCTTGTCTCCAACAAGAACGGACCGTTGGATAATTTTATTTTATTTGTTGTTAATAAATCCCAAAACTTGTCAGCGCCGATAAGAATATCTATATTTTGTGACTTATAGAAATGCGGGTCGGCTAACTGAATGTTATTAGGAATATTAAACGTAACGCCTTGTATACTTGTCGCAGGTATCGATGACGTAATAACTGGCAAGACGAAACATTGTAACTGCGTAACATACGGGTTGGTGCGCGACTTAATCTCAATATCACATTTTTGTGTGGAATTTGTGATTGAGTTGCCAACACCACGAATTTCGTGAGTGGACTGTATTACTGGCGTTTGAAGTAAATCGCATAATGATTGTGATATAAAACTCCTTTGGCTACCGCTATCGAGCAGCGCGCGCGCCACATGATAATTGTTATCACTGTCGGCTATTTCTATTAAAGCGGTTGGAAGTAAAATAATATTCACGTCGTTTGACTGAGAACCGTTAACCTGCATCTGCGCTTTGTTAACTTGTATCGTAGGAATTTGCGCGGATAAGGACGAAGATGGCAAGTTCGGTGTAGGGAGCGCGGAGGGCGCGGGCCGCCTTCGCTGGTGCGAGTCAGTAGTCAGCGGCGGCGAGCTACCAGTGCTCTGCGTAGAACCGTATGCGATGGTTTGATTATTAGTCATCACGTTATCAGTATGAATAATCGAATTATGTTTCTGGTTGCACATTCGACAGGGACCGAATCTACAGTTTTCTAACGTATGACCAGCGCGTAAACAATTAGTACAAAGGTTCATATCGCGAATGAATTTTAGTTTTAGATCTAAATTATAATTTAAAAAAGTGTTACAAGAATATAGCGGATGGTTTTTTTTACATAACAAGCAAGTGTTTTTAGTGACATCGCGTGAAATACGTTCGGTTGGCTTATTTGCGGAAACATTACAGTGAAATTTAGAATTGTTTGGTTGCGGTTGCGGGTAGTGTTTTTTATTTTCAAAATTAATTTTATTATGCGATAATTGTAATGTTTCTAGCATATCAGCCCGGTCTTTGAGAAAGTTAATGAGATGTGTTACTTTTAGTTGCGTTTTAAAATCACCGTTAGCAGAATATAAGCTACCTTTGTATTGTTCCCACTCGCGTTCGGTAACTGGGTCTAGTTTTGAAACCATAATGTAGATAACTAAGGTATCCCAATATTCTGTCGGCTCGCCAAGTATTTTTAATGCGCGTAAATTCTTTAAAACATTGTCGATTAACTTTCTCAGTAAAATTGGTGATTCTTTGTTTACACTTTGCATGTTGAACAACGACTTGATGTGATTCTGCACTAATAACCTGCTATTATTGTAACGATTAAGAAGTAACTCCCAGGCAACGTAATAATTATCACTTGAGAATTCCACTGAATTTATTACTAGCTCTGCGCTATCCTTAAGTGACGACTTAAGATAGTGGAACTTTTCAATATTACTAAGTTCAGTCGAGTTATGTACCAAAGAGAGAAAAGTGTCCCTAAACTCCAACCATTGCTCACATGAGCCGTTAAATGTGGGCATAGAAATTGTAGGCAACTTTACAGATCTATTACTATGCTGATTACACTTATTAGAACTGCCGGTCACCTGACTAGGATTCAAAAGATATTCAGCTCGCGAAAGAATGCTGTAATAACTATCTTCGAATAACTCTCTCTGTGATAATTGCTCGTCTAAGTCAATGGATAGCTCCTCAAGTTTGCCCTGGATATTATTAAATTCAGAAAATAGATTAGATACTCCTTGAATGCGCAACTTAAGGTCAATTTGAGTTTTACCAGATATAGATTGTACGTTAAGATTAGATAGATAATTTTCAAATTTTGTAAGTCTCCCTTTAACAATCCCGCGTTTTTTGACTAACTCTCTGACTAAAGTATTGTCAGGCGATTTGTTAGGGGATTTATCCCGACTATTACTAGCCTCAACGTCTAAAGTCATTTTCGGTGGAAAGTAGAAAGATGGAGTACTCACGTTTAAAATATGCCCGTTGATGCTGCGTCACGAAACGACTCGTAGGCTCGTACAGCACAGGCAAGTAGTAACACTGAGAATAGGAAAATACACAGTATTGTACAGTGGAAATGGAAAAGAAAAGGGAAAGGTAGGATTGGCCGGCCGTAGCTATATGCGCGTATTTAATGCTGGCTGGTCAACCCCTGGTTTGCGGCTCAATTTCTCACTCCTTGGCTTCCTGACTGCACAAGCTGATACCTCGCTCTTCTCGGGATCACGTCGATGGAAGTATATTCTTCGAAGTCGAATGATGAGAACGAAGTCTTCGGTCCAAATATTCGGCTCGCAGGTCCAAATGTTCGGGCTGCTGCGTAGGTTTCTCTTCAATAAAGCTCAGTTTGTTGCGTAGTTAAATATATATTGAATAAAATAGCGAATTACAATAAAATAGATAAAATAGCGAAAATAATGGACAGAAGTAAAATTTAGTGCGTATAGGAAGATGCGAATTTTGAATGTGACGAATATTTAATTTTTAGTAACGAAATTTATTTCGCGCGAAAACTTCGATTCGGGGCGCCCCAGATGAATTTCATTGGTCGAACGCACGGGCCGCGCAGCCAATGGACGTACGGCTGCTGCAACGTTCCAGTAGACGCAGCTCATCATGGTCTTCAATCAGCTTGCTCGAACAAATACAATTATTAGAAAAATTGCTGTTACTGTAAGACACGGGTACTAAAATTACCATGAGATGAGACACACCAGCTCGCTCATAAAACTATATATTTGTGTGCATGTGGTGTTTTCCTATAAATAATGGGGCAATTAGTCCTTATTTGGGTAATTAATTTTGTAGATGTTTGTTATTGCACCCATTGTTGGAAAACCTATAAAAAATAAAAAAAAGTCGTTCGATAGTGTAATAGTACAAAGTCCTATGTTTTTAACATAATATAATATTTGACGACCGATTTGGCGCTGGGGTAATCTACTTGCCTTCTGCGCCAGAGGTCTCGGGTTCGATTCCCGAGCAAGACACATATTTGTGTGCATAAACATGTCTATTTGTCTTGGTCTGGGTGTTTTCTATGTATATTAAGTAATGTAAGAAAGTATGTAAAAGTATATAGGTATTAATATATATTTATCCGTTCTCAAGTTCACATAGACACAGTTTCTTAAGAAATTTACTATGGGCTTAGATAATTGGTGTGATTGTAAGAAAATATTTATTTATTTATTTTAATCCTCGTGACTGTACATTTAACAATTTAAGTAAGTATGTATTTAATGGTTCCAGGTAAAATAAAAACGAAAATATTAAATAAAACATGTTGCGTGAGGCAGAAGTCACAATCTCAACTTTTCGACCAAGACGGTTTTCTGACAAAGTCTTAAGGCGACAAATCTCTGCTAATGCGACACACAACTTTTATTAGCCGTGTGAACACAAACGCTTAGTCGGTGCTCGCAACGAAATACAAAACATTGAGACTTTATTAAGGCGCTACTCGGAAAAAGTATGGACTCTTTGATATAAAACTATAGGATGGTTAGAGTTGTTATAAATCTGGTAATAAGATATATATTTCTTCATACCTTTATAGTTTCAGTAACACGATTTTATGATTTTGGCTCGACACTTTTTATTTTCGAAAATACCTCTAAAAAATAAGAAATATCAAGATTATTCTTAAATGGACGTATACTATTGAAAATTGGTTTAATTAGTGGACACCAATAATATTTAGGATCGTATAGAAGCATTTTTTTTTAAATCACTATAGTTTTTGAATACGAAGTGATTTTGTTTTTTTGCGTAATCGGCAAAATCGGTCTCGCTCCCGCGCGCGTCGTTTTCTCATCGCTATCTCGCTTTACCATAATTTTTCCGAGTATCGCCTTAACTCTTTTAAGAGCTGCCCCTGTAGTCAGGTGGCTTTCTATTATCGACTTCGCCAGTAGAATAGAGAGACAAATGTATGGGATTGACATTAGCGATCGAAATGTCACGTGACCGCTAATGACAATCCCATACATTTTCTTTCTATTTTACTGGCGATATCAATAATAAAAAGCCACTTGTCTAGGCCTTGGTCATACTTGAAGGAGGATTTCTGGCCGCAGGGGGTGGTTTACCGGCGCTTCCGGGGGACGTTGCCATATGCCACCGATTCTACACCAAAAGCTGTTACTTAATTTTATCTTACTAACCTAGTGCTACATTTATATACTAACAAAATTGTGTTATATAATCTATTTATGTTAGTCTATAAGGTATTTATTATATGGGCCTGATATTGTGAAATATTGTAAGTTGCATGCAATAAATGATTTATGATTATGATTTAAGCGAAGTCAAAGTGTGCAAAGATTCGATTATTTATACTAAACCTTTTCAAAATTTTATTTTACCAGCTGAAAGTTACGTTATTCACAAATGAAATAGGCTATGTTTTATTACAAAATTCACAAGGGAACAGATGCCTCCCTTTTTTAAGTGAGGGGAATGCGTTTACACTTACCCCGTCCACGGTGAACAGATGCCCCTGAAGAGATACCGAAACGTTGGGAAAATCCAAAAAACCTTAAAGACAAAAACAACATGCATATAATACCTAATGCAAGTTTGAACCTGTAAAAGTTTTATTTCAATAACGTTAGAAATTCCATTAAACAACATACGTACAGCGCCCCGATCGCGGTAATCCTATGACGCATTAGTCAGGTGTACGTGCAGTTGACGTTCACGCGACGTGCAAAACCGTTTTTGATGGTTTGCGTGACGTGTGCGTCGTTATGTCATTACGGCAATACGAAGTCAAACGTAAAACGTGATCAAGACGCGCTGCATAGAATTACGGCGATCGGCCCGCTATGGTCTAACTAGCGGCCTACTTCACAAATGCCCGAATACTCGTACGCTACTTATCTTTGGGAGCGTCTCAAACATCGCCCTGTCACTTTAAATGTCAAACGTATGAAAGAGATGCCATGATGTTTGAGACGCTCCCAAAGATGATTTGCGTTCGAGAATTCGGGCGATAGTCATGCTTCGCGCACATCAAGAAGAAGAAGAATTGCTCAAATTAATAGACACTAATTTGAGACCGAAAAGTAATTACTTGGCAACAAGGACCGTTGTAAATATTCTTCTATGTAACATAATTGTCTATACATTATCCTGGCTAGCGTGTTCGACTTTTACAGTAATTACCATTAACTTAATGTAATAAATAAAACCGAAACCTATCGTAAATCTTCATTTAAGAGACTGACATGAGCCAACTAGGGCCGCCAATCGATTTTATTTTATTTCTTCTTATTAAGACCAAAAATTAACCAGTCAAGGTCTTGTGAATAACGTCTGATAGGTATTTATTAAATTATTAGGTATTTAAATAACTTTACCCAAATTTGAAAAGCATTCAAGCAGTCTTAACCGTCTCTGTGGTCTAGTGGTTCACACCACCGATTTCAGACCAAGAGGTCCCGGGTTCGATTCTCAGTGGGGGTACATATTGTATTCGGTTTGGTTGGTGGTATTAGGACTTGTTCTTAGTCCGCCTGGCTAGCTACCACCATCTTATCTAAGTCTGACGCCATAACAATGATGTTTTCAGCATTATTGTGTTCCGGCAGTTAGAGATAAGATAGCCAGTTCCTCAGTGATTGAGGATTCCGGGAGTAGTGCGCTAGTGCTAACCCGTTGTGGATAAAAAAAAATAAAAAAAAAAAAACGGGATTTTTTTAAAAGTGGCCACTTTTGGTTTAAACCCGTATTTAAACTATTGGAAGCATTTTGTAATGTTGTAATGTTGTTCAATAAAATATTAGACGTCATTCACCAGAGCTTGACTGATTCCTTCATAAGGTTTCGAACCAAAATGGTAAAAAGGAACCATTATGGTGCGACTTTGTCTGTCTGTCACAACTGCCCCCCTAAACAAGTGGCTTTTTATTAGCGAATTCGCCAGTCGAATAGAAAGAAAATGTATGGGATTGACATTAGCGGTCACGTGACATTTCGATCGCTAATGTCAATCCCATACATTTTATTTCTATTCGACTGGCGAATTCGCTAATAGAAAGCCACTTGTCTAGGGGGGCTGGATTGGATATCTCGAAGACTAGGTACTAATGCTATCAACTTGCAATTTCGAATAGTTTTAGATGACGTTTGCCCATATTTTGCAAATAAGAGTGAAATAAAAATCTACTCACTCTTGACCGTTTTTTTAGAAATTTTGCTTATTTAGAATCCTCTTCCTCTAATATTATAAATGTGAAAGTTTGGATGTTTGGATGTTTGGATGTTTGGATGTTTGGATGTTTGTTACTTAATCACGCCAAAACGGCTGAACGGATTTGGCTGAAATTTGGAACACAGATACTTTGTAGCCTGGAGAGGAACATAGGCTACTTTTTATCCCGGAAAAATAACAAATTCCCGCGGGATAACGTCGTGTAGTCTACGCGGGCGAAGCCGCGGGCGGAAAGCTAGTAAATAAAAAGAAGGAAATCGATTGGCTGCGCTAGTTGGCTCATGTCAGCCCCTTAGAGTCTTTTTTACCATCGTCATACTACATTATGTTATTATATACTAGCTGTGTCGCCCGGTTTTACTCGCGTGGAAACCGACCCCGTAGGAATATTGGGATAATAAAACTTTGGGATGGGTCCGCGAAGTACCAGCTAGCTAGTTTTAGACTCGATTGAAAACCGTGCAAAGAAGCTCATTGGAGACACAACTGTAGATTAATATAAACTACAACGTTTATAGGATGCACTTTGGAGAGTGCGCACAGGAACTCCATGATCTTGTTCCTCCCGCCCCTTTCCACCATCGGAGTACAAGACGCAGGTTAGCTTACCATCCCTACATAGTAGACATTCCACCCGTCCGTACGAAAAGCTTTGCTAGTTCTTTCTTAATGCGAGCTGCTAAAGATTGGAATACGCTGCCTGTGCATGTGTTCCCCGATCATTACAACCTTGGCCTCTTCAAGGCAAGAAGTGAATGGGCACCTACTGGGTAAGCATGCTACACCCTATTTAGCAAGATGGCGGTGAAATGCTTAACCAATTTTTATAAAAAAAAGATAGAAAGAGAGCCTTTGCCTTATTCTGATGTAGGTACATCAATATCCATACTAATATTATAAACGTGAAAATAATATGTTTGTTTGTTGTCCGCCTTTTACATCAAAATAGAGCAACGGATCGACGTAATCCTACTTAATATTATAAATGTGAAAGTTTAGATGTTTGGATGTTTGGATGTTTGTTACTCAATCACGCCAAAACGGCTGAACGGATTGGGCTGAAATTTGGGACACAGATACTTTGTAGCCTGGAGAGGAACATAGGCTATTATTTATCCCGGAAAAATATCACATTCCCGCGGGATAACGTCGTGAAGTCCACGCGGGCGGAGCCGCGGGCGGACAGCTAGTATTTGATATGGGGTCAGTTTGGGGGCTCTCAATATAAAAATACGAGAGAAAGAGATCGGGAATGTGATATTTTATATCACATTCCCGTGGAATAACGTCACACACTACACGACGTTATCCCGCGGGTGTTTAATATTTTTCCGGGATAAAAACTATTTTATGTACTTCTCCAGGCTACAAAGTACCAGTGTCCCAAATTTCAGCCAAATCCGTACAGCCATTTTGGCGTGATTGAGCAACAAACATCCAAACATATAAACTTGCACATTTATAATATTATACTAGCGTATCCTCGAGGTTTCACCCGCGTGGTACCCGTTCCCGTGGGAATAAATGGATAAAATATAGCCTATGTCACTCGGAAAGAATGTAGCTTTCTGGTCAAAGAATTTTCAAAATCGATCGAGTTTCGGAGCCTATTTGATGCAAACAAACAAAAATACAAACAATCAAATCTTTCCTCTTTATATTACTATATTAGTATAGATAGTATAGATTAGGATATTATAATGATAATCTTTATTGCACATAAACAAAAACAGAAACTATACAGAGAAAGTACAAACAAAAAGTAAACATGCAATAGGTGGCCTTATTGCTATATAGCAATCTTTCCAGGCAACCTTGGGTAAAAGAGAATAAATAAATATGAGTAAAGGGGGTATGATAGGATTTAAAATAAGCTTCATTTTTATATTTTCTAAATAAATCAAAAATTGCTTTGTACGAAAGTCTTACACAAATAAACGAAATAAAACGTCAGTTTGTTTTTCCTGTTGTACGCGGGAACGTTTAATTGCGGGTGGCACCACCAGGAACCGAAAGAAGTAAGTAGGTCACTTAAGTGCCTGTAAAGTCATATGGAATGGATACCACCAGGTGTCGCTTTTCACCACTTTATTGTTGAATTATTAAACCGAGGTGGCCTTGGCGTAATCGGCCTGCGATGCTTAATGTTAAGCAATTTTCGCAATGGTCGGTCACGGGATGGGTGACCAAAAATTTATTATCTCGACCATGTTAAGCCATTGGACCCGGCTGCATTTGCAGTCGTTTATGCTCACTTCCATTCCGCATTGGATCCGCGTGGTGGGTCTTGGCCCGTTTTCCTAAGTGTGCTTGTAGATGCAACCTACACGTTGCATGTAGCTGGAGCTAGTAAAGTCAAGAGCTACACGTGCATGCTATTCGAGCAGTAGCTTAATGAGTTGAACCTGCTCAAGTAACATGCGCGAATGACCCGCGCGCACCGCAGAGCACGCGGATTAAGGTCAGAGCACATTACATCAACTCGGAAAGGGATCGACACCGTATCGCCTTTCGCCTCAC
The DNA here is from genome assembly GCA_949710035.1 of Crambus lathoniellus. NCBI lineage: Eukaryota > Metazoa > Arthropoda > Insecta > Lepidoptera > Crambidae > Crambus > Crambus lathoniellus. The sequence goes on from OX453312.1 coordinate 3,473,864, forward strand.
CGTCAACCAGGCGTCAACCTAACGCAAGCACGTAACCAAACCGGATCAGCGTCGGTACGTCTCGGCTCGGCTACGGCTAGGCGACACCGCGCTTACGGCTAGGCGACGCCACGCTTACGGCTCGCCGCACAGTGGTTCCATATAAAAAAAAAATAAAAAAAAATATATTAGAAAAAAAAAGATTAAAAAAAAAATTAAAAAAATTAAAAAAAGTGATGTGGTTAGTTCATTTTCATTTTCAGATCACTGTGTTTAGAGCCGTAAGCTCGTGTACGCAGAGACGTGAGCGCGTGGACGACTAGCGGTAAGCGCGGGGATAGCAAGTTGAGCGACCCGCAAAGCGGTTCGTGAGCTGGCCCCGAGGCGAGGCGATTACGTTACGATTCCGATTAGTGTGCTTTGCAGTAGGGGGTTTCATACAAAGAATACTGAACCGCTCGAGTTGATACGGTGTCGATCCGTTTCCGAGTTGATGTAATGTGCTGTGACCTTAGTTGCGCGGGTGGCTCGCTTTGGTACATGCTCGAATCGCTCTCACATGTTTTTGAACGGTAAGTTTACGATGCATATAACCCGTGCAAGTGCCTCAACATGCGTAAGCTACTTGCGCCGTGTACAAGCACTCTAACTACACATAATTACCTAGTATGCCACAAGTTGGGATATTAATTAAACTATTAGTTCCGTTTCGCAGTTTTATCCGCTTGGTTCCCATTTCCGTAGAAATATCGGGATCGGGATCTCCTTAGAGTGTGGATTGCGGACCCTAAATTGTGATTGTTCATAACTTCGATAATAAAATTTTCCCGGAACCAAAAGTAGCATAGGTTTATATTATGCTATTTTAGACCATATTCTACCTCTATGTAAAATTCACATAAATAATTATTTCATTCCTTATGCCCCGTTGCGTAACAAACATCTGTCCGTCCAAACCTTTTCGTCCATTATTTTTTTACTGTTATTTTTTTGCATTCACAATGCAATTTTTATGGTTGAAAAATGGAAAATGAAGTATTTAGAAAAAATCTACGGTTTTTTTTCTATTTAGAAAAAAAAACCAAGAAGAAGAAGTATTAGAAGTATTTACTTCATTTTTAATTTTTAACTTTTCATCCATATTAATATTATAAATGTGAAAGTGTGTTTGTTTGTTTTTCCGTCTTTCACCTAGAAACGGAGCAACGGATCGACGTGATTTTTGGTAGGGGCACAGATAAGTATAGGTACCTATATATATTTAGTATAATATTAATTATATTTTTATTTTATGTTAATTTATTTATTACTTTATAAATATACGTATTATTAATATTTTTTTCGCTTTTTTTAAAGTTTAATACTGGTTGTGCACCCTACCACATTACCAACTATCTCCATATCACCCTAAGGTTGACTGGTAGAGAATGCCTGAGGCACTAAGTCCGCCTATGTGCATGAAGAATTAAATAAAAAAAATAAAACCGCCTTCAAAAAATGACACCAAGAAAGTAAGAAATAATCCCTCTGATACTGTATCACCAAATAAAGTAAGTAATTTGAAGTCGGACGTGAAACAAGTACTTACATTTTTTTGTTGTTTTCGTTAAAACCCGCCCGTCTTCAAAGTACTTACGTTATTTGGTGTGAATACAGTATCAGAGGGATTGTTTCTTACTTTTTTGGTGTCATTTTTTTGAAGGCAGTTTTATCACTTCACTATCACTACATAGTATAAAACAAAGTCGCTTTCTCTGTCCCTATGTCCCTTTGTATGCTTAAATCTTTGAAACTACGCAACGGATTTTGATGCGTTTTTTTTAATAGATAGAGTGATTCAAGAGGAAGGTTTATATGTACTTTTTATCCCGATATTCCCACGGGAACGGGAACCACGCGGGTGAAACCGCGGGCGGCAGCTAGTATTTTTATAAAAAAAAAAATTATTTCACTCTTTTAGAGAACCTCCTCTTTTGAAGTTGGTTAAAATACCTTAAGGTATCCTTTTTCCAACAAAACATGAATCATCTAAATCGGTTTATAAACATAGGAGTTATGCCTAAACAATTTTTGAAGTCGGTTAAGAAACGTAATAAATTCATATGAAGTGGTAACGAAAACGACAGTATTTTCAAGATTTCCTGAAAACTACTGAACCGATTTCAGAATTTCGGAAAATGGGACCAACTTTGGAAAAAACCTGATATTATATCGTTTGAATCATTTCAACCGGTTCAGCCGTCACCGAGTAATCGGTGACGGACATACATATTAAAAAAAAGCCCGACGAATAGATAACCTCCTCCTTTTAAATTTTTGAAGTCGGTAAAAAAATAAGTATGGGGATAATTTGGGAGCTGCAGATTGGAGTTGGAGGAGCTGATATAGGTTACTTTTTATTCCGAAAATATATCACATTCCCGAGGAATAACGTCATGTAGTACACGCGGACGAAGTAATATCGTCTTCGATTTAATCAGGACGACTTACGTTTGATCTTCTAATGGTTCTATTTCTATAAATAGAACCATTAGAAGATCAATCATCAATCATTCGTGTATTTTTTATTGTATCTATCGCTACGGAGAAAAAAAAGACCACCAAAAATTAAGAAACTGTTTTGTATTTGACGAAAAGACTAAGTTTTTATATTACTTACAAAAGTTTTGCTATTTTAACAACCATTATTACTTTTAAGCAAAACCTTAGTATTTGTAATTGTATTTCCTAAAAGTCAGTTTTAGTAAATGTAAGATATTACATATTTTCATGGTCATTGCAAATTGTGGTAAATATAGCTAAAGTTTTGTAATTTTTGCAAACTTATTTAGTGTATTTAAAAAAGGTCATTTGTAGTTTCAAGAAATGTGTTTAGTACATGGCAATATTACAAACTTTTGTGATATTTAATAACAACATTTTTAAATTTACAAACAATTTTCTTGAAATTACTACCGCATTTCTTAAAACAATAAAACAAACACGTTTTGTAATTCCAAGTTCCATTTTAGTAATTGTCTGTACCTACTTGTCCGGCTGTTCGCCATTTCGTTCCTTTTCTAGTTTGCATGCGCACGCGATTCGAAAGTGACACGTTGCGGTCATAATAAAATCAAAGAAAATTCGTCGCTATTTATGGATGTGCCAAAACGATCAAATTGTCGCTTGTGTCAAGTGAAATGGTGGTCCAAGTTTTAGTGTTTCAAAAATCAACATCATCAATAATCAGTGAATAAACCCCAAAAATGGACAATCTCATCAGGGACCTTTAGGAAATTGGCGTCTCATTGAATACGTTGGTGCATTCTGTGGTAAGCTTATTGGCAAGTCATTTACTTTGGAACTTAATAACCCTGGTTACTGTATGTAAGAGTTTGTAGAGAGTAAACTGTATGAGAGGTGTAAAAATTTGTTCATGAAACTCATTTTTTATTTCCAGGCGCCTACCCTATCAGTCAGTACAGTAATCTGTTTGAGGAAAACCCATTATTGGCATCGCTTCTAATACAAGAACCAAAGAACCCACTATAGCAAACAGTTACAGTTCCACAGTCAAATCAGAGGCCACAAACTTCATCCAGCATCGCACTACTCGAATTCCGATTCAAGCCAGCCCGTATCAGACATATTATGTGGGTATTAGTATTTATTTTTATTAGCTCTAAGTAGTTGTTCTTTGTGTTGTGTAGCTTATTGTACTTATAAAACATTTTTATGTTTAAGGTTCTTCAAACACTGAAATGCACACATGACGGCAATTCAATACTAAACGAAGGCCTAAAAAAGGCAAGTTGAATGACTCCATCCATCTTCATCAACTTAATCCCAAACAAGATTTAGAAAGAAGAAAAATTTCACCCAGATGATCACCTGTTACTGATGCAAAAAACGGTAGCGTCGTCCCTTTTAATTTGCATGGTTATTTTTTAATAAATAAAATAGGAAAATTAAAAGAGTATTTAATTGCACGAACACAGTAGGTTAATATAAAGTAATTATAAGTTAACATTAAGAGATTTATGACATATCTATAAATTATCTATAAATAGGTAAATAGTGATTTTTAGTTTATTTAGTTCTAGTAGTTTATGTAGTTTAGCACTTATAAGTAAAGACCCATACATACTGTTGTAACAGATTCATCGAAAGAGGTTTATAAATCTCTTTTGATGCCTCTGTTACAAACAACAGCTTGTATGGGTCTTTACTTTTAATTGCTAAACTACATAAATTACTAAAACTAAATAAACTAAAAATCAGTATTTATCTATGACGTCATCATTCAGGATATTACTATTGAACTCTTAAAATTACAAAACGGTTAGTAATATTAATGACGTCATAATCCCCGATATTAATACTGAACTCTTAAAATTACAAAATAGTTTAGTATTTGTCAATGTCGTCATCATTCCCGATATTACTATTGAACTCTTAAAATTACAAAACTGTTTAGTATTTGTCTATGACGTCATCAATTCGTATATACTAAACCACTCTTGAAATTACAAAAACGTTACATGTAATATTTACTAACTGCATTAACAAAAATCGATTTACAATTATTACAAGACATTTGTTGTCCTCGGGTTTATGACAATTTTAGTAAAAAATAATGTTTTTTTGTCAGATTTTCGCTCCGTGCTTAACGAAACTACCTGTAATTATTATAATATAACATTCTATTTGACTAAATTTTAGAATATAATATTTTAGGGAGTGATTCTACTCTACCCATGAAACTGAACCACTTTCTACAAGAAACATAATTGCAAATTTGAAAAGAATTTCCTTCGTCCCGTGCATCGGATCAATTGCGGTAGGATGATTTAGAATCGCCCCCTAAAATATTATTGCTAATTTTGTTACACCTACTAGGTATATCAGGAACGTTTTATAAATGTCGTCTTTTAGCTGTTTTTGTGTCGGAATTTCAACATTCATATCTAAAAGCTTTTGAACAACATTGTTTTTATCTTGTCCACAGTTAGCAACCACAGTTAAAAAAATGCAGATTGGGCCCAGTTAATTTAATCTTATAATTAAATACATGAATTGTTAGTAGTGATGGCTTCCTTCGGTTTTAATCGCGCGGAACCGCGCCCGTCATCCATTAGAAACGAGTGTCAAACGAGCACGAGCGGCTCGTTTGAAATTCTATCGTTGTATGTGACCCGTAATATCACAATCGATTTCTCCAATTGAGACTACAGTAGATGTCAAAAGCTATTATTTGAAGAGTACCAAGATAGCTCTATGCCAGAAATACACAAAGCTAGTAATTTTTCAAGCCAATATAGTAGTAAACAAGCAAGCAAGCAAGTCCATCATCGTGGTAAACAGAACATTCAACCGCCTCTGTGGTCCGTAGTTCTCACAACCGGTAGTAACTATTTAGTAATCTGTGCCACCGGTTACCGACCCAGAGGTCCCGGGTTCGATTCACAGTGGGAGTACATATTGTATAGGTACGGTTAGTGGTAGGACTTGTTTTTAGTCCGCCCGGATAGCTACTATCATCTTATCTAAGTCTGACTCCATAACAATGATGTTTTAAGCCTTATTGTGTTGCGGCAGTTAGAGATAAAATAACAAGCCAATTCCTCAGTGATTGAGGATTTCGGGAGTAGTGCGCTTCTACCTTCAGCCTTACACCTGTTCCTCGTGGTACAACCGTTGGTCTAACTGGTAGTACCATGGGGATTATCACCACTTAACATCAGTAGGTCTAGCACAACTTAGCGCGACTCTTTGTCGCGCTCCTTTCAACCAATCAGCACGTCGCCTTAAGTCACGCACGCTATCTACGAGCGTTCTGATTGGTTGAAAGTGCCCGCGACTCTTTCTCACTCGAGTCGCGCTCAAGTTGTGCTAGTCCTACAGGTGTGATAAATCTTTATTCCTTTAACAAGGTTTACAAACTTAAGCTAGAAATTGAATAATCCTTTTAAGTATGTATTTATAATACCTGTACCTACCAGGAGAAGGCTAAGTGCTACCCCGTTGTGTGTAAATAAATAGAATAAAAAAAGGTTTCACAAATAGTTTTGAATAAAAATTTTTCAAAAAAAATTAAACCGCCTTCAAAACAAAACTGCAAACAAAAACTCATTTCCCAAAAACACGTAAAAGTGAAAAATAAATTGAATCATTCAATTCAAAGTACGAAAGTGCGGGACTTTTTCTAATTAATCTTGAACTTACTGATCTGATTGAAGTCGGTGTCAAGCCAAATAGATATTAATATTAATATGTATTTGATAGGTTACAATTTACACCACTCTGCGCATGAGATATTGTTTATTATTATTTCACTATTTTGAAATGAAAATGAATTTTGAAATTGAATTTTAAGTATTCGTTCTTGTTACTTTCGGCTTGACACCGACTTCAATCAGATCAGTAAGTTCAAGATTAATTAGAAAAAGTCCCGCACTTTCGTACTTTGAATTGAATGATTCAATTTATTTTTCACTTTTACGTGTTTTTGGGAAATGAGTTTTTGTTTGCAGTTTTGTTTTGAAGGCGGTTTAATTTTTTTTGAAAAATTTTGTTTATTTTTCCTTTTTTAGTGTTAGAAATCTACTATAAGAAACCGCATAATGAGCAAGAGTAGCTTAATGTGCAACGACTATAGCCCATATCTAAATTAGAACACTCAGACAAGCACCACCCTCCAACTCTTAACTGTTATGCAGTTTGATTCCACCATCAGCTAACCTAAATTACTTGAAAGAATACAACCTAAAGTTCTATTTGCGCTTGTAGTACTTAAAAACATACTTTAACTCCTAAGCGTTAAAGAGTTTTACCTTCCATCATCAGCTTAACTAAATAACCTGAAAGGTAACAACTACAAATATTTACGTATCAACGATATTTAAAGAATTATCCTCCAACTCCTAACTATTGAGGAGTTATACCTTCCATCACCAGCTCATCATCGTGAGATGATGACTACCAGTCGCAAATACTTGAAAATTACTTATGAACCTTAAAGGAATCGTATTGCGCCCGTAACATATTTAGTATTTAATTAATGTTTTCGATGGCCATATGTGGTCTTCATCATCAGTTACGCTTACCGAAAGCAAGGGCACGAGTTACTTAAGAAAATACCAAAATCGCTATAGGTGTGCCTATAATATTTGAAGAGTTCCCTTGATTTCTCCAGGATGCCATCATCAGATCCTGACCGTATAACAATGGGACCAATTTGTAACTATATGCTTTCAAACCAAAAAAGAATTTCTAAAATCGGTTTATAATTGACAAAGTTATGAGGTAACAAACATTAAAAAAAAAAAAAAAAAAAATTCAACCGAACTGAGAACCTCCGCCTTTTTTTGAAGTCGGTTAAAAAGATAAAATTGCGCCGTAGGCATGTGTAAGAAGCCTAAAGACCCAATATTGTGGACTGATGCAAAAGTGAGTTTTACGCGTATACACGTAAAACATTGTCCAAGTAACCTATATCTGTCTGTATTTTTTTTCACGAAAACAAGCCTGTACAATGTTATGACTAAAATCATGAAAGCCGTTAGTAAGTAAGTAGAACTCATCATTCATTACAAGTTTTATGCCCGAATACTCGTACGCTACTTATCTTTGGGAGCGTCTCAAACATCGCCCTGTCACTTTAAATGTCAAACAAATGAAAGAGATGCCATGATGTTTGAGACGCTCCCAAATTTGATTTGCGTTCGAGAATTCGGCCGTTAGTATGAGAGATTTAAAAAAGTTAATTTTACCACAGAAGCTTCCAGGTTCGAATCCTGGCAGGGTCGCCATGCAAGGTGGGACCTGGGAGGCAAATATCTGTAATGACCTGATAAGCCAATGTTGAGTTTATTACTGTCTAATCGTGCATGTATAGAACATGATATATGAGGCGAGGTGCACACACAACAATGTAGACTTTACAAATAATTTTGAATAAAAGATAGAACTGCGCTGTAGGTATGTGTAAGAAACCTAAATACCCAATATTGTGGACTGATGCAAAAGTGAGTTTTTCGCGTATAGCGTAGGTGAAGCATTGTCCGAGTAACCTATGTCTGTATTTTATCACGAAAGCAGGCCTGTAGGTACAAACAATGTTTTGACTAAAATCCTGAAAACCTTCCTTCATTACAAGTTTTTGTATGAAAGATTCAAAAAAAGTTATTTTTGATGTTGACTTTACAATTTTTTTAAAAATATTTTATAACTTTCTGTAGAAAAATTTGTAGACTTTACCAATAGTTTTGAATAAAAGATAAAATTGTGCCATAGGCAAAACGTAGTAGTTTTTATTTAACTAATCCTGTGCCGTAGATATGTGTAAGAAGCCTAAAGACCCAATATTGTGGACTGATGCAAAAGTGAGTTTTACGCGTATCACGTAGGTATAGCATTGTCCGAGTCGGGTACAAGGCCGTCCGCAATGCGGGTGCCTCGGCATTAATATTTTACTTACTTGGGTACATAAGACCGCGGAGGACGGAGAACATTGGAATAAGATATTTTTTATGGTTTTGCTGTAACTTACATATCAGTGCTTTGGGATTGTTTGTTCACCGGTGGGACAAACAATTATTTAATCACATAGTTACTAAAAAAGCATTTCCGCTACTTCCGTTTCTTGAGTGGTTAAGGGCACGTACCGCCAAATTATCGAAATCAACCTATTTTTCATTCAAAAGTAAACAATCAAATATTCTTTATTATGAGCAGATAAAAATATAATGTTGAAGTTTGATAAACGATCTTGATGATTTTGTGGCTAGAAACACGATATTCGTATCGTAACAGGACAATAAAAAAATTCTAAAACAAAGAAAATTTTAATTATTTTATATTTTATTGGTTTTATACTTAGATTAATAATCTCTAATTCACGAATAATATAAAGAAAAATAGGTGTCATTACCTTTATATTGTAGACAATTCTCAGGCTACTTTTTCAAAAAGCGAATTTATGCTCAAAATAACAACAAAAACATTGAAAAAATGAAAAAGTGAGGTTATTTTCATTACTCTTCACACGTAAGAAAAAAGACAAAGACAGAGTTTTTGGAAGATCCTGCCCTTAAGGGAGGAGCCCGTAGTGCAGTGGTTATCGCGCTCGGCCTGCGATCGTTGAAGTTAAGCAACTTTCGCAATGGTCGGTCACGGGATGGGTATGCAAAAAAATATTATCTCGAGCTCCTCTGTGCTTCGGAAGGCACGCTAAGCCGTTGGTCCTGGCTACATTTGCAGTCGTTAATAACCAGCCTACTAACCAGCATTGGGCCTACGTGGTGTGTCATGGCCGATTCTCCTTATCCATCCATAAGGAAGGCCTGTGCCCTAGCAGTGGGGATATTAAATGATGATGAGTTTGATGATGTGTTTTGTATAGATGTTAAGTTGAGATTGAGCGAAAAGACGAATAGTTGATAGTAGCTCACATAATATTACAAATCCACCCAACTGTGTTCTTAAATTTGTGATTTAAGGCGATACTCGGAAAAGTTATGCTGAAGCGAGATAGCAATGAGAAAACGACGCGCGCGGAAGCGAGACCGATTTTGCAGATTAGGCAAAAAAAACACAAAATCAGTTCGTATTAAAAAGCAACAGCGATTTAAAAAAAAATGCTTCTATACGATCCTAAATATTATTGGTGTCCACTAAATAAACCAATTTTCAATAGTGTAAGCACAAAGTAACTACGCGGGCGGTCGCCGGAGGTGTAAGTAACCCCATTTAAGAATAATCTTGAATTTTCGTATTTTTTAGAGGTCTTTTCGAAAAGAAAAAGTGTCGAGGCAAAATCATTAAATCGTGTTTTTGAAACTATACGAATCTAGATAAAGGTATGAAGAAATTTATATCTTATTACCAGATTTGTAACAACTGTAACCGTCATATAGTTTTAAACCAAAAAGTCCATACTTTTTCCGAGTAGCGCCTTAACTAGCTATCCGCCCGCGGCTTCGCCCGCGTGGACTATTCTAAAATATCCACATACCAAAAATCACGTCGATACATTTCTCCGTCTTGTCGTGAAAGACGAACAAACATACAAACACACAAACACACTTTTACATTTACAAACTTAGTTAGTATAGATAGGATGCTTCTCAAAGTATGATAGAAAACTACTTCTCTATGGGAATTTCATTCAGAAAATCAGTGTGTCAGTAAAATTCTTTCACAGACATCTGTTTTTCGTTAAAGTGAAATAACATAAACATCTGGCTATTTATAATCACATTAATTCAAATCTTTGAGAATGAAGAAAAAAATTGACTTAAGTTTTAATCAGTACCTTTTTAAAGGGGGTATATAAAAATAAAGGATGAAAGTTTTTGTGTGATGACATCGGCAAAGAAGCCTTGCAGTAAAATACTGTAAATAGCTTATTTTAATATAATGTATGTAAACATGTGTTTTATTTGCAAAATAATTAGCCTACAAAATTTAAATGCTGCTATTCCATGAGGACGATGTCGCGGGCACAGCTAGTAATAAATAAAAGGCCGCAAGAAAGTCTAAAATGTCAAAATCGATCGATTCCAGCGAGTATATTCTATCTTCTGTAGAATTAGTTACTAAAGTCATTGAACTCGAGATTCGTGTTTAAAAATACTGAGCTACTGTATGTGCGTGCCTGAAAGAGCTCTTAATGCCTTCGCACACGCTACTTTCGACTTCGACGATCGTAAATGGTTTTTTTGTTCGACTAGTTACTACTAGTTACTAGACTAGTTACTAACGTAGGTATGTACTACGAAAATAACCTCTTTCGTTACCATGCCCCTTATTAATCATTGCAAATTTACAATAATAGTAGCTTTTTTCCTTCTCTAAAGTCACAAAAAGGGTAATAGCTAGATAGCAACGTTTTCTGTTCCGGTGGCAAAAAATAACTGGAACCAACGTGTTTTTTTAAATGCCATTTTGCTGTCAAGTTGTTGTCCAACCACAGCGCTGCTGCCGGCTGAAGGTCTTAGAAGGCAGGGCTGGTTAAATTGCAACAAAAACAAGTAAAAAATACATAACGCCGCTGTCACCGGAACAGAAAAGATTGACGATCTATATTTTTGCATTAACATGAGCATGGATAGGTCTCCGAAATCGTTAAGCGAATATACGAAAAATTCGCTCAAACGAATTACACTTAATCGTATTTTCGAAACGCTGGCACGATTAAAACCGTGATAAAATAAATCGCTTGCTGATGGTCCACGCGTCTAAATAAACTAATATTTATTGAGCGTTTTAATTAAAAATCGGAACATAAAATTGTTCTAGTTATTTGTTTTGGGATTTATAAATTACACTTTTTTATTTTCTAACGCTTTCCTCGTTGTAAATACAAATAAGTGGAATTTATGAGTATTGTATTAAAATTAATAATTAATTAATAACTGTTAGTCTTCATCACAAATACCCCCTGATACACAAACCGTCGGAAACGTTCTTGAATGTATGCAGATTCTCTGTCACTCACTATAGAATAGACAAAGACAAAGCACAGAATTCGAATCTGGTTTCGTGGTTTGTGAAACTGTAACTTGTACCTGTAACCGTCTCGGTAGGCGGGTTAGAAATTCAACAAAAAGATGTACTGTAACTAGCGCCAAAAACGCCCCAGTTGCGCGCAGAGTTATCTAACACGCACTGTAAGGACTTTATTTGGCGAAAAGGTTCATAAGAGTGATTGTTAAATAACTCTGCGCGCTATTGGAGCGTTTTTGGCGCTTTCAGTACATTTATTTATTCTTTTTTTAGTTTTTCGACGTTTCAGCACTACCCAAACCCACAACTTTTGAATTTAATAAAATTTTTTTTTCGGAAACTGGATATGGTTAGGCATTTATTTATTTAGTATTTTGATTTTTTTTTAAATATTAAGGTACCTAAATAATTATTTTATAGCTAGGCAAAAAATTACTGACTCGACCACCAGTTCAAAAAATTTGGACGAACTTCGAAGAAAGAGCTGGCAGAAAACTCACAATGGGGGACGATCTCCGTTTATTAAATTTATCTACAAAAAGAACTAACCGTATCTTTAGGTCTTGCAGTGTTTGGTTTGGATTGAGACGTTACTTGATGGATTATAGGGTCCCAAGCTGGTGGTATCTTCTAACCATCTTCTCTATTGAAATTTTGATATTTGCTTATCTCCAAAGCCGCGCGTATCAATCTGGGAAATGACTTCGGTTCTCTAGCGAGGATCTGCGGTTTGTCAAACCTGATATGTTTGGTTTTCTCAAAAGTTTATTCACACACTGCACACGTATTATAAATAATAAATAATAATTTATTTTTCATTAAGTAACCTTGTTTTACATTAGGTACGGAACTTAATTTTAGTTACAATCAAAGCAAAACTTATTTCTAATAATCCTAAAGGTGAGCGCTTCTTGAGGCTGTTACATAAAAATAGTCCGCTGACTTCCAAACTAGTTTACACTGTGCTTTGGAAGACAGTGGTCCGGTCTGGGTTTTGGGGTCGTTGTATACAAGCTCCCAAGTAGATTTATTTCCCGGTGCAACTCTGTTTCTGTGTGTGTTTATGTGTGTGTGTGTGTATTTGAGACAAGGTACATTGTAGATCTACACAATCAAATCTTCGGTTTCACTGTAATTTAACGACAGCAACCACTCTTTAATTTTGTTTTTGCAATTATGTCTATTTAAACTACCAACCTTAAGTTTACTGTCGACCTTGTTGTATATTCTGTGATTAGTTGTCTTGAGTGGCAGTTGTCTCTTTGCAAATATTGTTCTGCAGGGAAGTACGGGATAAATGACTTTACGTCTTTTATTTTCAACTGACTCAGGTACAGAATCTTGGCGGAGAATGGTTTTTAATACATAGAACTGTCGGACAGTCAGGACGCTAGCTTCATTATATAGATCGAAAGTAGGGTGTCTAAATGGCTTTCTATACAGAACCTTTAGCGCTGCCCTTTGGGCGCGTTCCACTGCTAGAAACCTAGTTTTAGCGGCACCCCACCAGACCGGAATGCAATACGTTGTGTTTTTAAGCGTTGGTCCGCAGTCACGTAGTTTTTTAAATATAAAGATAAGCTTTCTTATGCGATCCGCAGTAACTCGCAGTTGTTCGTGCCAGTTGAGACACTGGTCCAAGGTGACGCCAAGGTATTTAATGAAACTGGTTCTTTTTAATAAGGGACAAGAGCAGCCTGCATGCCCACTGCTGCACTGATGAGCTCTCAACTGGACAAGCTCATCACGTGGTTGTAAAGATGGTTTTGTAGAGAACGTAATAAATTTAGTTTTCTGGGCGTTCAGTGTTAGCAGGTTTCTGCTGAGACAAGACCAAATTCAATGTTTGAAAGCGCTTTGACCCAGTCTGAGCCAGAGACGACTAGCGCTGTGTCATCTCCGAATGCAAATAGACGGCAGTGGGGGATGTCCATGGTGCATAACTCATTGACGTATATTTGGAACAGCGTGGGCGAAATTATGCTACCTTGCGGTACACCATAGACTGTGCTGTTATATTGTGACGACCGATTTGGCGCAGGGGTAAACTACCTCCCTTCTGCGCCAGAGGTCTCGGGTTCGATTCCCGAACAAGACAAATATTTGTGTGCATGAACATGTCTATTTGTCTTGGTCTGGGTTTTTTCTATGTATATTAACCATATTAAGTATGTATTTACAAACAAAAAGTATTAAGGTATATATTTATCCGTTATCAAGTTCACGTAAACACAGTTTCTTAAGAAATTAACTACGGGCTTAGATAATTGGTGTGATTGTAAGAAAATATTTATTTATTTATTTATTTATACAGGATTATCACGCCTATGTTTAACTTTAGTTACGGTTGCTTTATGTAGGGGAACCCACAGTCACAATCTAATTTGTATACGCCTGCAACTTGAAAATGGATATTACACTTGACTGGTGGTAAGAATTTGGTTGACCTGATTCCGGCTTGAAGTAAGTGTTAATCGTGGCACGATTCAGAATTCTTCCAATCTTGTCAGTGACACCTTTCACATAAGGTAGAATGGCTGGTTGGCGTTCTACTGGGGCTGCTTTGGTGATTTTTTTGTGATGTTTTCGTGATACTGGCAATTTATTACTTCGCAGTACTTGCTCGACATGCCGAAGCTCGGCAGTTAGATAATTCTCTATATGAAAAATTGTAATAGTGAAGAACCACGAGCTTTGCAAGTAACTTTCAGGCGGGATAGATGTTTCTCGTCACAGATGCCTCGAGCTCACCAAGAACTAGCTCACTAAGAAAGATGGTGAGAGTCACCATTTAGCTATTTATCTGTATGTGTTGCTTTTCGATACACAGTGGGGCTCAAAGTTTGGTCAGGATTCCTGATAACAAGTACATTTAGAAAGGCTAGTTTTTTATTTGCCTCTAACTCCATAGGGAATTTTATATTTGGGTGAATAAAGTTAAGGTTGTTAAGGAAAGCAGTAGCACTATCTTCAGATAGTACTGTGTAAGTGTCATCTACGTACCGTTTGTAGAACCTGGGATACACTGGTGTTGAGGCTAGCGCCTTCTCCTCAAAATCCTTCATAAATAAGTACCTACTACTCCATTCACTTGTATGTATAATTCATCATTCCTCAGAAGATAACCTGTTGTTAAACGACGTTTTTTTTATCCAGGATACAAACAGTCTTTTTGTTAGTGCATATTATCAATTAAAATTATAATTTTTATAAACGCTTGCGATCGGCGGCGCGTCAAAGTGACGTCAATGCCTACAGTGTTCCGTAACAGTGCAATTCACGGAACAACATTTATATTAATCTTAACATATGTGAAATTTTTTATAAACCTACAGTCCCATAAAACTTACTATCACACACCGTTAATGTATTTTTAGTAGACACAATTATAAGATTACTAGCGGATCCTCGCCCGCGTGGTACCCGTTCCCGTGGGAATATCGGGATAAAATATAGCCTATGTTACTCGGAAAGAATGTAGCTTGCTAATGGTCAAAGAATTTTTAAATCGGTCCAGTAATTTCGGAGCCTATTCGATGCAAACAAACATACAAACAAACAAACAATCAATCGTTCCTCTTTTTAATTTTAGTATAGATATAGAGGAAATAGGAACCTTGGTTCCAATAGTTCTGCATATTCCCTAGGCAAATCGTTATCTTCTACACCATGATCACCACCATCATCTGCAAGATGTAGATGTTGTATCTCACTGATGAAATGGTAGGAATCCTACTCCCAACAACAGCATTTGTGAAGGATTCCTACCATCTCGTCAGTGAGATAAAACTTCTACATCTTTGCGGACTTTAAACTCTGGCCATATAGATGGACGCGACCAAGCGTCTGCGAAGAGTGAGCGTCAGTCGTCAGTTTATCTGCGCCCCGATCGCGGTAATTCTATGCAGCGCGTCTTGACCACGTTTGCGTCATGACGTTTGACTTCGTATTGCCGTAATGACATAACGACGCACACGTCACGCAAACCTAGTCCCACAACCCTGTCTGTTCCGGTGACATCCGTGACAGACGAGCCACTTGCAATACGAAATTGGCTGTCAAAATAGACTGTCGTATGAAAACTGTTTTAGTTCCAAAGATTATCACCGGAACAGAAGACGTTGTCGCACTGTCCACGCCGCGATTTATCAAAAACGGTATTGCACGCCGCGTGAAAGTCAACAGCACGTACACCTGACTTGCGTCATAAGATTACCGCGATCGGGGCGCTGGTCGCGACCACGACGCGGGGATTCCGCGTTGGCAAAGCGGGACACACGCGTCGTCCCCCGTCGCTGACGCGTTGGTTTGGCCAAAGCTATTTCACGCGAACGAAGTCGTGAGCAGCTGCTAGGTATTAAATCATATTACTAACAACTATTTTTGTTACAGGTAAATACGCTTTTCTATAGAAAATAAACTTTTCACCACCAATTGAATGGATCGGTAAGTAACTATTGATCCTACAGTATTTTATTATTATCGTCGGTTTCCACTTAATCTGCGAGCCAAGTGGTCATTTGCATACATATTGGAACGGGATAAAATTATTAGAAATCTGTTATTGGAGAAAATATACCTTCAAGTTGTAAAATTGAGTTGGGAAAATGCTGTTTTTTTTTCAAAGTCAATTTCTTTATAAGTTTTCGAATTAGCTTTTGAGATATTGGTAGGATGCCGAAGAATATCAATTTATTGAATTTAAATAGAAACTTGATGATACTGCGAAATAGCCGTTTAAAGGAAAAAGTGAGAATATTAATGAATATTAATTCTTGTCTTTATAGTTCGTTACAAGAAAATATAAAATTTCTCAATGACGCAAGTTAATTATTTATTTAATTAATTTGATTCTCCAACAGTGAGTACGAGCATTAGTGTACACTAAATAAAAAAACCAATTGTCTGACTACTTAGAGTAAACACCACATGTACATATTAAGCCATTCTAATGGTGTTCGCAATGTAGTTACAATACCGACATGGGCAATATGTATGAAACAGCTGTTTATTCGCGATATCGCGGAATATCCATATTAAAATTTGTTCAATTTGATGGATATAATTCATCTCCAGAAATATTTTCTACTGATTAAAAGTTCAGGGTTTATAACAATAACGAAAATGTAGAATGAAAATATATATGAAAAGCTGTTCCCGAGAAATAAGTGTTACTAAACGACCCAAGTCCGTACGAAGCGTAGTGGGAAGCGAGCTTTAAAATCAGTTTAAGCGATCGTCATTTTTTTTCAAGAAGCTTAGCCATCGATCCTATAAAAGAGTATCCTCTCCAAAGAGAATTAAATTGTTAACTGCCAGCTCGCTTTATTATCCTTATTTCCGAAGCGTTCGATTTTCGAATCCGACATAGCTTTTCCCCCGTTTTTACTGAAAAAATAATAGCCGTCATTTTTTTCATTTTCCTTTTGTTTGATTTCGGAACTCGACTATGCTTATGCCAAATCCGCTAGTAATGGAACTAAAGGACGTGTAACTGCGGCTTATGGGATAATAAACCGTATCCATACGAATAATTAAAGCTCCATTTGACTTTCAATTTGTTAGTACGAGCATTTCGTATTGTAATTGGTATTTTCGTTGTAACGAACTCGCTCAAGGGATTTACAATAGTGTATGGTGAAATTGGATTCGCCTGCTACTAATTCATCTCTCCGCTCCGCAATAAAAATTCATTCATATTCGATGTGAATGCTAAGCTAATGTATTCCATTTCAATGGGGCTTGGCACACAAACGTTTACGACCAAACATTAGACGCAATGTATGTGGAGCCAGTAGGTTTTGGAGCAAGCAAACATTAAACCTCAGGCGCTGGTTCCTTTATAGTGCTCACCCTGCTATTAAGGTATAATTCCGATGTTGGATTCCGAAATTTATTATGTGACCGCGGCTAGGGGGGCGATTTTCGCGCAATAGACATTATGTCGAATTAGAGATATTCCGCGCCACATAACTTGGCACACAACACAAGCCTAGTTATATGTCGCGTACTTGGCGCGTACTATCAAATTAGAATGGTGGATGTCGATTGAAACAGAATTTTCGTATCACATTAAAGAAATGTCGACTTGCAACGAGTGGTCAATATCAGTCGACATGAATGACGCGTGTAAAGCTGTATTTTTAAAAACTATACTATTTTGTGACATTTTCAGTATCAGATAACTCTGCGCGTGCGCCTGGGACGTTTTTGGCGCTAGTTAACGTAATTTTTTTTTGTTCAAAGTTTATAGAAAAGATTATTCGAATTGAACGATATCGAATTAGAGATATCTCTATTGATCTGAGAATCGCCCCCCAGGTCGCACGAGCCATCGCTTATGTCGATATTACATGGTTCAACCAAATTGATTCACTTTGGTTGAAAGGCGCATAAGTGAAAGATACTGCTGTTTACACATATCTTAAAAGTGAACTATCAAAATTATAAAAGAACCAATCAATTCGCATTGCTTGAAAATTTGAACCAATCAGGCAGCACATTGGGAATGAACATCTAGTGAATCTTTCAATTCTTATATTTACACGTTCAACTGCATTGAACGTTTAACGCAAATGTGAAAATATTGAGCAAGCTCATTGCAATTCTTTCAACGCAATTGAATGTAATCGAACATTGCCATTGAATTATTCACTATTACGTTTACATTGTTTAATTTGGTTGCTTCATCCAAATTGAAAGGCAGAAGTGAACCATGTTATACCGCCGTTACTGCTATTTCAGAGTAATGGCTGCTGTAGGTACACGGGTAGAGTAAACAGTAGAGTAGAGCGGTAGAGTACTAAACTTTCTATACTAATGTAGTACTAATTTAGTACTCTACGGCTCTACTCTACCGTCTACTCTACAGCAGACTTAAAGGCGGGCGAGATGGCGCGGGCGATTCTATTGGCTCAGTCCGCCTTTATCTTTCACTAGAGGATCCTCGCGGTTTCACCCGCGTGGTACCCGTTCCCGTGGGAATATCGGGATAAAATATAGTCTATGTCACTCAGGAATAATGTATCTTTTTAATGGTGAAAGAATTTTCGAAATTGGTCCAGTAGTTTCGGAGCCTATTCGATGCAAACAAACAATCAAATCTTTCCTCTTTCTAATATTAGTATAGATGAAGTATTAGAAAAAATCTACCCACCTCACAACCAGCTCCGATGGGATTGTGAGCCGAGTTTTTTTTTATTTCGCTTTTAAACTAAAAATTGCATTGTGAATGCAAAAAAATGTAAAAATAATTTGTTAACAAACATTTGACCACAATGTTAAAAATGTTTTTATGTTAGTAAACATTTCCAAACAAAAACTGTAGAAACACTATAGATCCAATAATTCCTAACAGAATATTACATTCCCTAACTTTAACATTTGAGTACTTAAATGTTTAATTGTTAGAAAGTGTTTACAAAGAATTGTTTATACTAAAATGTTAAATTACTAACAATGCTCTACGGGCTCCTTATTGAGTTGCATGCTTCGATTAACAATAACAGAAGCATGTTAAAATTTAAAGAACATCATTCTTTAACCCAAAAACAAATATTTCATTCGGTGTCCATAATGTTAACTATGAGACAGTATTAATTTCAGTCTATTCAATATTAATAACCAAATTAGTTTTAAATTAGTTTGTGAGTCCCAAAATACAATACTGGTCCATTTTTACGTGGTGTGTACATAAAAATTGACTGTAAAATGCGGCTTTGTAAATAATTTATAGTAACCAAACTGCGTGGAGTCACGCCACCGAAACTATCATTATGTACCTTGTTTGTATGGTAATCATACATTATGCGTTATTCTATGGTAATTCGTGAATTCAATTACTGACGGTGTTATTACTGGAGGGAGTTTCGCAATTTGTATGAAAAATTGTTTTGTTTACTTTGTTTAGTTTTTCAGGGATCTGCTTTAGTTATGGGAAAACGAGTTGATTGCCCATTGTATAAGAAATAAGTATAAAATAATAAGAAATATTTAACTGTAACAAGCACTTGTTAATCTATATTAATATTATAAAGAGGAAAGATTTGATTGTTTGCTTGTTTGTTTGCATTGAATAGGCTCCGAAACTAACTAGACCGATTTAGAAAATTCTTTGACCATTAGAAAACTATAGCTTCTTAAGCCTTCCCGAGTGACATAGGTTATGTTTCCTATAACAATAATGAAAAACAAAATTATACATGGTAAATATCTCGTTTCGCCATGTCCGTCTGTCCGTCTGTCCGTCCGTCTGACCCCAGTCTAGCTCATAGACTCTTAGTACTAGAAAGCTGTAATTTAGCATGTAAATACATATTTATCACGGCAAAAAAGTAGTAAAGTAAAATTTTGAAAAAAAATTTTTTTTAGGTTACCTCCCGTACACGTGAAGTGGGTTTGTAATTTTTTTGCTTGTCTACCCTATAGTGTGGGATGTCGTTGGATAGGAATTTCAAAAATATTGTGGGTTTGTATAGACAGTTTTTTGATTGAGGCATCCGTTTGTGAATTATTAAGCTTTACAGTGAAAAATTTTGTTAGAGTCATGTGTCCCCCCCCCCCCCCCCTGCCAGCCACATGGTTGGTCTTGGATACGTGAAAAAATTCACGATAGTAGTACATATGACGAAGTTAAAAGGAAAACTACACAGCTGAGTAGGCTTTACAAGTTTTTGAGATATAACACATTTTCGAAAACCGCAAATATAACTTTGTCATTCATACGAATACTATGAAAAACAAAGTTAGTTTTTTCTGGCAAAAAATTACAGTGGTATTTTTGCTAGGTGTACGTAATCGGTACGTTAAGTGGGTACGGAACCCTTCATGAGCGAGTCCGACTCGCACTTGGCCGATTTTTCATAATAGTTATAGTGAATTTTACCATGAAAGTTTAAAAATCTTATAAGGCTATGTTTTATCCCGATCTTCCCACGGGAAATGATACCACGTGGGTAAAGCCGCAAGGATCCGCTAGTGTCAAATAATTACATCGGTAGCCGAAGCAGGAACTATCGTTAATGTAATCGTTTTGGTTGGTGGCAGGACTTGTTCTTAGTCCGCCGGGCTAGCCACCACCATCTTATCTAAGTTTGACGCCATAACAATGTTGTTTTCAGCATTTTTGTGTTCCGGCAGTTAGAGATAAGGTAGCCAGTTCCTCATTGATTGAGGAGTCCGGGAGTAGTGCGCTTCCACCTCCAGTCTTATCATCACTTAACATCAGGGTGTGATGAAGGTTAAGTGCTACCACGTTGTGGATAAAGAAAATAGTAACAACTGTGGCACAGCTGCCAGGTCGTATTAAATCCAAATTTTAAATAAGTAATAATTCTTATCTTGTTATATAATTACTGTCTAAAAAAAGATTCACAAGACAGTTCGCTGAAAGATCTTAAATGAACAATTCAAAATGAGACATCCCTCAGGAAAATGGGCCTAAACTTTGCGAGGGAAATTTTTAAAATTTCTGGAGTAATGGAGCGAGAAGGATCTTTCATTTAATATGATACCCGTTAAACGACCGGTATTTTTCTTCTTTAAGTTCATATTATTATGACAAAACGATTTTTTAAGTTAAGGGGTAGTATCATTTAAAAGTTTTTTTTTATGTAAAGGTCAATAGGTTATTAACAGTCAGTATTTTTAATTATACTATTAACTACTCTGTTATTTGTTAAAATTTTAAAATAATACAATTTTTTTATGCGAATTACAAGCAAAAATATTGCATTATAACTATTACATTTCCTTAGTACTTAAATTATATTTAAGATACCTATATTTCTTAAGATATATTTTTTTAATTTATTCTGATAAAATATTACTTCAACAAATAAAATCGATAAGTACAAATTGTTAATCTTTTGTACAAAATTATTTTTTAGTGCACGCATATCCATACGTATAACATGTTGTAATTAGATTCATAATTACAACATGTTATACGTATGGATAATAATAGCTAAGCCAGTAAGCCCATAACTTAAGTCTGTCATTAGCTTAATTTTATTACTACCGTAATAATTTGATGGTTGGGTTGGTATAACTGTTATTAGCTTAAATGTAATACATTTCTTTAATTAAAGCCATAGGATTATTTATTACAAGCAGATCCTCGCGGTTTTAAGGCTCCTACACACAACTCCTACCGTCGTCGCCGGCATTGTGTGTAGGAGCCTTTACCCGCGTGGGGGTACCACTTATGCGGAGACGAAGATGGACTAACCAACAAACACACTTTCATATTTATAATGTTAGTATGGATTGTCTTTTCATGTCTATCTTTGTTTGTCCGTCACTAAAATATTTATGGATACATATAAACTTTGAAAATAAACAAATAATAATAACGAACTAGCTGCGCATAGCGGTTTTGCCCACGTAGTTGCCCTTTCCGTTGACTTATGAAAAATCTTTCTGTGCCCAAGATCTTTAAAAGGGCACGAAGAATACGTTTCTACTCCTACGCACGGTGATATAAATAAATAAATAAATAAATAACTTCTTACATTCACACCAATTATCTAAGCCCATTTTAATTTCATTTAGAAACTGTATCATGGAAAACTTATGATAACGGATAAATATATACATAAATACTTTTTTTTTGTAAATACATACTTAATATACATAGTAAACTAGTAGTAGTAGTAGTTTTTTTTTTTTTTTTTTTTTTTTTTTTTTTTTTTTTTTTTTTTTTTTTTTTTTTGGCGGGTAGGAGTGGAATTGACAACACCAATTAAAAAGAGCTCCTATAATTATTTTAAATATCTTTGATAAAACTAAGATATTTTTATAAAATTTTATGGAATATTAAATACTGTCAAACAATACCTGCCGGTGAGTGTTATCCTTGCTTTACTCACTTTAAATTCATCACTTTGTCCCACTTTAAAATTCACACATCACATCACTATGGAGGCTATGCAGGATTCTCTGGTCAAGCTCCAGCAGCTTTTCACGGATCGCATGGAGGCATATCAATCCCAGCTTGAAGCGGCCTCCCCATCAGCTAACATCGCCACCTTGTCTGCAGACTTCAGTTCTTTCAAGACATTTGTCATGGCTGCTCTATCTGGTTTGCAAGATCAATTATGTCTTATCTCACAGCAAGTGGATACCATTGATATGAGGAGCCGTAGAAGGATACTGTTGTTCCATGGAGTGCCCGAGGTCAACGCTGAGGACTGTACTGCAGTGATTGTCTCATCTGTTGGTGCTCATCTTAAATTATCTGCGTTCAACTCAAGTGATATCATCCGCTGTCATCGTATGGGCCGCACAAGGAATAATAACCGATCCCGTCCCATCCTGATTGAGCTGCATGATATTGAGGTCAGAAATAAGATCTGGCAAGGCAAAACTGCGTATAAAGGCACAGGAGTCACGGTTTCTGAGTTTCTGACACAGCCACGCCACCAAGCCTTTATGGCAGCTCGAGAAAAGTTTGGCATCACTAACTGCTACACTAAAATGGGGGTTATATGTGTGCTCGTTCCCGATGGCAAGCGCTACCACATCAGCTGCATGTCAGAGCTGTCTAGGATCCCCAATCCGGATGTAACTAAGACAGCATCGACATCCCGAAGCTCCCCGCCGCCGCTGCCTAAACCTGCAGCTGAGGAGCGTGCAGCGTCGAGGACCAGGCGTGCGGCAGCCACAAGCAGGAAGTGAGCGTAAATCTGTGTTAATTACTCTTATTTTATTTGTCTGTTTTTTGCTTTTATGTTTAATTGATGCTTGATAATTGTGTAGGTATTTCTTTCGTCACCCAATTTTGTGTCATTCATTCATATCCGTAAAGTAGAAACCTAAATGTTATTTTACTTTCTCCTAAGTTCAAACGTAATATTGGCTTCAAACTAGAATAGGGTTATTCTTAACTTTTCTAAAAACTTAGAAACTATTTTGTCACAAATTAGTACCTATTATTTTGTTAGTTCTAAATTTGCAATTTGTCTGGCCGACTTGTCGAGTCGATTGTTTTTGACATTTGTTGTATTGACACTGGTGACATGGTGACATTGACAGCCAGCTACTCTCATTTTTTTTTTTTTTTTTTTTGTCCTTACTTTAACGGCACTGAATCGATGCATCATTGACGTTTTTGTCCGAATCGTACTTTGATTAATTTTTTTTCCTGTTAAAAACACTATCCGGTTGGTGAATATTTTTTAGCGTTTTACGTTTAATTTAATTTTTTTTGTTAAAACTATTTAGTTATACAACGTTTTGCTCCTATTTTTATTTAGATATTTTAAGTTTATTTTGTCAATTTTATTATTTATACAACTAGGTATTATTATTTATACATTTCAATGTCTAATTACTCGATGAATAGTAATGATGATATATATCTGTCTCTTTCCTCTAATTCTTCCTGTTGCAGTGATGATAGCTTCTCTAGCCTTCCATCACTATCTAGTTCTCTTCAATCTCATTTTTCCGATGTACCTAAAAATTTTAACGTCGTTCATATCAATGCGCAAAGTATTCCGGCCCACTACACAGACTTGTTGGCGTCCCTTGCCCTTAAAGACCTTCATGCTGTATTAGTCTCCGAGTCTTGGCTTAAACCTTGCTTGCCGTCATCTTCTTATACTCTGCCAGGCTTCCGACTCATACGAAATGACCGCATCGGCTCGGGTGGCGGTGGAGTTGCGATTTACTTACGAACCCACATCCCTTACTCCATAGTCAGCGCTTCGTGCCAGCCGCGCCCTGCAAATGATGGTGAGCATTTATTGATCGAGGTGGAATTATCTCACGTCAAAGTCTTACTCGGAGTCTACTACAGTCCTTCCCTACGCGTCAATTACTTCACATCTTTTGAAAAACTTCTCGATGACTTCATTCCCTCGTATAGGCACTCCATTATCATGGGTGATTTTAATACATGCCTCATTAAAAATGATAATCGCACTTCTTCTCTCAAATCCATTCTCAATTCCGTTAATTTACACATACTTCCTTTAAATGCCACTCACCACTTTCCGAATTGTTCACCTTCTCTTCTAGACCTAGTAATAGTTTCATCTCCTCAGCATGTTGCCAAACACGGCCAATGTCCAGCAGATGCATTTTCCTTTCATGATTTAGTCTTTTTATCGTACAAAATTCGTCCTCCCAAAAACAAACCTAAAATCATTCTTCAGCGCAATTTTGGTGGCATGGATCGAGAGGCATTTCTTGATGATGCACGCAATATCGACTGGTCTCCTGTATACAACGGCACTACCGTAGACGATCAGGTTGCGATCTTTAATAGTCTAATAACACAACTGTACGACAAACATGCACCTTTTCGTTCTATGAAGTTGAAACATCTTCCTGCACCATGGCTCACCGATGATATCAGAAAGTTGATGCACCGTAAAGCAGCTGCTAAATCTAAATACAAACATCAAGCAAATGATTTAAATAAAGAAAAATACATCAAAGCACGAAATCGCTGTAATACGGTGTGTAGGGATGCCATACGTCGCCATATCCACTCTTCGGTTGAAAATGAAGATCCTGCTCGAGTTTGGAAGTTCCTCAGATCCCTTGGAATTGGTAAGGCACGACAGGATGCCATATCCAAAGACTTCGATATTGAACTTCTCAATCTTCATTTTTCTTCTTCGTCTGGAATTTGTGATTCAGATAAAGCCAACACCTTAAATCGGCTTTCCGCTTTACCAGTTCCTGACTTTGCTCCATTTTCTTTCACTCAATTATCGGATTGTGATGTTAAAAAGAGTGTTATGGCCATCTCCTCCAATGCTGTTGGTAGCGATGGTATTAGTCGCAACATGTTAGTACCAATCCTTGACACTATCCTTCCAGCGCTTTCCTTTATTCTTAATCATTCTCTTAGCAAGGGAGTCTTCCCTTCTGCTTGGAAAGATGCTCAAATTATCCCGTTACCTAAAATATCCAACCCTAAATCCGTCTCCGATTTCCGTCCCATCTCCATCCTCCCATTCCTATCCAAGGTACTGGAACGACTCATAAATTACCAACTCAGTAAGTTTCTCACCCGTCACAACCTGTTCAATCCTTTCCAATCCGGTTTCCGCCCTGGCCACAGCACTGCCACCTCGCTTGTAAAAATTACAGACGACATTCGTCTGGGTATGGAAAAGGGCCTCCTAACGGTACTAACATTGGTTGACTTCAAAAATGCCTTCAATACGGTAAACTTTGACATCCTCCTGGCTCTACTACGCTCTCTTAACATATCTCCAACGGTAATTGAGTGGTTTCACAGTTATCTGTACGGGCGCAGGCAAAGGGTTCGTCTTGATGAAGAATTCTCTTTATGGCGCAAGACTACTGCCGGCGTCCCGCAAGGTGGCGTTCTTTCTCCTCTCTTATTTTCTATCTTTATAAATACCATTTCTCAGAACCTTACTTCATCCTACCATCTGTATGCAGACGACCTTCAGCTGTATTGCCAAGCCAATGCTTCTAAGCTGCATGAAGCTGTGCTTAACATTTCAACGGATTTAAGTCGCATTGACGACTGGACAAAAGCCTTCGGCCTTCTTGTTAATCACACAAAAACACAGGCTATTGTTGTTGGTAGTTCTAGAACTTTAACGAAAATCGACCTTTCTTTGATCCCTCAGGTTAATTTTGGAGGAATCGACATTCCTTATAGTCGCTCTGTTAAGAATCTGGGATTAATTTTGGACAGTACTTTAAGTTGGGTGCCGCAGCTCCAAACAGTTAGCCGTAAGTTGTACGCGTCAGCGGCCTCTCTGAGAAGACTGCGCAATTTCCTCCCTACTGCCACTAAAATTGCGCTAGCGCAATCTCTCTTACTTCCCATACTTGATTATGCCGACGTCTGTTATCCTGATCTCACAGAGGACCAGCTAAATAAACTTGAGCGACTCCAAAACTTCTGTATTAGATTTATATTTGGCTTACGCAAATATGATCATGTTTTCTTCTTTCGTTTAAAGCTCAAGTGGCTGCCCATTAGACTTCGCCGGAATACCCACATACTATCTCTTCTTTACAACATATTGTTTAACCCATGTTATCCGCACTATCTCAAAGAACGATTTAATTTCCGTTATTCTTCCACCTCCCTTGCTCTTAGGTCATCGGAAAATCTGAGTCTCATTACACCTATGCATGAGACTTCCTTCTATGGCTGTTCCTTCACCGTTCAGGCCATTCGTCTTTGGAACTCACTTCCAGTTCCCATTAGACGGGCTCAGTCTTTGAACGTGTTTAAGAAGGAACTAAAAAAAACATTACCTATCTATTTAAATTCCTTCTTCTCCTTAAAACTCTGTGCTTGCTCTTCATCGGTTTGCAGACATTGATATATTTATATATTGTTTATTGGTATATATATATATATATATATATATATATATATATATATATATAATTTATATGTAATTTGTGTATGTTTATCATTATAGGTATTTATGTATGTTTATAACTTCACATTTATAATTTCTTCAACTGTGCCACTACACCCCGCTTCTTGTCCTGTCAATATCTCCATACCATCGGGTTGTCTGGAAGAGATCGCTTTGAGCGATAAGACCGCCCTTTTAATGCTGTTAAAGTTAATTAAAATTGTTTTCTTTTTCTTTTTTTTATGTACTGTGGTGTTAAAATAAAGTGTTAAATAAATAAATAAATAAATAAACACCCAGACCAAGACAAATATACATGTTCATGCACACAAATATTTGTCTTGTTCGGGAATTGAACCCGAGACCACTGGCGCAGAAGGTGGGTAGCCTACCCCTGCGCCAAATCGGTCGTCAAAAAATATATAAGTAGGTTGTCGAGCAAAATCAAGCATCACAAAAAATAGTAAATTTGCGGCAAAGATCTATCCTACCCTGTCCTGAGACCTATCATTTTATACCAAGAACATAATTAGGGTTCCGTACCAAAATGGTAAAAAGGAACCCCTATTGTGCGTAAATGGTGCTTTGTCCGTCTGTCACAGATGGATATCTCGAGAACTACTAATGCTATCAACTACAAATTTGTAACAGTTTTAGACGACCTTTGCCCAATTATTTTTCAAATAAGAGAGAAATAAAAATAATTTTTTTTTGCAACCGGGACTATAAAGCGGTCTTAAAAATTCGAAGTGGTGCTACTAGGGCATATGGTCATATTGGTCATAGCACTGCCTGCACATTCTCGAACATTTTTTCTTTTTTTTAGACCGCATAGTAAGACCTGAGTGACAAAGGCCAATATTTCAAGAATCCAGATATTCCTACGGGAACAAGTACCGCGCGGAGCCTTTCGTGTTGAATAAATATCACTCAAAATTTGAAACCAACTGTAGCAAACGTACAATAAAAATCGTAATTACCTATATTTAATACCCATTTCAATCCTTCTTGAAATTCCATCTTTCAGCAAAGATTTTAAGTGCCATCGCCTTAAAGCGCTGAAGTCTCTTGTTCCATTTTTTCAGCTTAATTACTTGAAACGTTAACCTCAGCTTGGGCCAATTTAAATTTGAAATTTCCTCAAAGTCTATTAGATCTGAAATTCCGAATTTTTCTTCATGGTAAAATTAACCTGGCAGCTTTGTAAAACATTATATTGAAAACAGTTTTTTTTTGTTAGAACGAAATTATAAAGTAATTGGACGGTAAGAAGGTTTTATGTTACCTTTTTTAATAAACGTCTATATTATTCTGAGTAAAAGATTTTTGGGATGTTTAGTTTGTTGGAAAATGAACATAAAATATTTTGATGTTTATTTTTTATTACGGCTAATAAGACGTAGTTTATATGATCGAACTTTGCTGCGTAAAAATAATATTAGTCAAACTATCCAATATTTAAATAAAACACTTTCACGGATTTTTTCACGCAATTTATTCAACAACTTAGTTAAATTTTAGTTGTTTTTTTACATACTGTGTGCTTTAATGTAGTTTGTTAAAACATTATATTTCAAAATGTTATTTACAGAGTAGAAATTAAATGAAATTTGTTAAATTTTGACGCATCACAACACATACAGTTTAAGGAATAGGTACATAAGTAAATACAAAAAAATTACCTTGAATACTTTTTGTTGCAAGGCTCTGTTACATCCCTTGGATGAACGCTGTAAAGCTGACAGCCCTAGAATACTGCTGCATCAGCGTCTAGCCGCCCGACGACGCGCTCGCCTCCCGAGCACTTCGTCAGTCTCTCGCCAATCCTCGTCCGTGACGGTTGCCTGCCATTTCGCTATACTATTTCTTTGTTTCAATTCAATCCTTTTTTTTAAAACCTAAACTCCGAGACTCGTTTTAACATTGGTGGCAGCGTAAAAGGATCCAAAAGGGTCCTCGGTTCGTCTCCGTCCCAAAGTAAAGTGGAACGAGTGAATCTGTAAATCTGTGTGTAGTAAACAATATCTCCGTGTCCAGTGAAAATTATCCTCGTATCCAGTGTGAACTTACCCTTATATCCAGCGTAAACTTACCTCTGTATCCAGCGTTAACTTTACCTCTGTGTCCAGTGAAAATTATCCTCGTGTCCAGTGTGAACTTACCCTTATATCCGGCGTAAACTTACCTCTGTATCCAGCGTAAACTTTATCTCTGTGTCCAGTGAAAATTATCCTCGTGTCCAGTGTGAACTTACCCTTATATCCGGCGTAAACTTTACCCCTGTGTCCAGTGAAAATTATCCGCGTGTCCAGTGTGAACTTACCCTTATATCCGGCGTAAACTTACTTCTTTGCCCAGTGGAAAAGAACAATAACCACCTGTGTTCAATATCCAACACCTCCGTGATTTTCATCCTAACTTTATTAGCGGACGCTAATAAAACAATCGGTGGGCCCTACAACATTGTTGCAGCATTCCTACGAAATCATATCCGCGGCCGTAATGAAGCTTATCGCAGCCATAGCCGCTATCGTGTTCTACGAACAGTGAGTCGTGCTAGCCATTATTCTCTCTTTGTTGCTCATTGCATTATACAGTGACTTTGTTAATTTTAATCTTTATTCGCCGCGAGTGAAAAACTTAAATTAATAACTTAATTTAATTTTACTACTTATTCTATTTTCCTTTTATTGTTTTGTTGTTAACTTAAAATGACAGACTCTAAGGTGCCAAATCAAACTTTGCAAATTCCCTCGAACGTCGAATTGCCAGCCGAAACCGACGATGACAGGGCTCCTAGCCCGACCGAGAAACAAAGGGGAAGAGGAAAAAAGACCTCTACTCCTCAAATCATAGACAAACTAGACCTAAATATTATTTTAAAATTTATAAAGCCATACGATGGCAGTAGAGATACACTTAATTCCTTTATAATAAATTGCAACAACGCTTATGAGTTGGCAACCACTCAGCAGCAACCTATACTTTTCAAGTATATCCTATGCCAACTCCAAGGAAAGGCGGAAGTTGCTTGCTCCATTAAAGAATTCTTGAATTGGGAGCAACTTAAAGAATTTCTTAAAACACAATTCAGCGACAGAAAACATTCATCACACCTTTTGATGGAATTACAGGAGAGTAAGCAACTCCCAGCCGAAAATGTAAGCCAATTTGCTCTTAAAATCGAGACCTTATTATCACAATTGCTCACTGAAATCTCACTCAGTAATAGTAAAGTAAAAGAATTACCCGGCCGTTGTGCCGCAATGGAAGAATTAGCATTGCACCATTTCCTGATCGGTCTCCATCCTCGTATATCCAACATCGTTAGGTGTAAATCACCGAAAACCCTAAACGAAGCTATCAGTTTTTCTATTTCCGAAGAGAGAATACAAAAAACACTGTATAAGAACAATACTCCGACTGATAACAAACAGACTTTTAATAGAATTCGACCTATTCCTAACCCTACTACTCAAAATCGTAATGCATTCGTGCCAAAAAATTATCCTAACACCCAAGTCCCTACGTCTCGTGGTCCCAACCAAAACATGGTTTGCAGGTACTGCAAGTTTCCGGGACATAGCATAGAACAATGCCGCAAAAGAGAATATAACAACCGACTTAGAAGCCAATACGGGCAACAACCCTCGACTTCCAATCCCGGCCAAGTGCGGCGAATGAATTTCACCCAAGACCAAGAAGAAGGTCATGATGAGGTAGACCTTAACCTTGACAATAGCAATTTAAACTAAAAACCGTCTCGTTCGGGTGTCGCGCGAGATGCCTTTACAATTCAGACACCACAAAATCTACTCAATCTATTACTAAATCCACTGAATCAAATATCAATCCTACTAAATCCACTGAATCGTATACTAATCCTACTAAATCCACTGAATCAAATATCAATCCTACTAAATCCACTGAATCAAATATCAATCCTACTAAATCCACTGACTTAAATACCAATTCTACTAAATCCATCACGAAACCCACTGAATCAAATAACAATTCTACCAAATCCACAAAATCAACTACCAATCCTCCTAAACCCATTAAACCAAATACCTCTACCAAACTTAACGAAATATACGAAATCTCGTTTGATCCCTCAACAAAGGCGCTACCTTACATAATTACAAACAGTAAAGCGTCAGAACTTCCACTGACCTTGCTCATAGATACTGGTTCATCCATCAGCATTATCAAGGATACTGTCCTTAAGCCCAATCTTCCTCTCCAAAAGGAGATTCTTAAATTGAAAGGTCTCACGACTACAACAGCACAAGACGACGTTATTCCAACAGTAGGCTCACTCAACTTGCAATTACTCCTCAGTGACAAAAATCCTAAATACCACGTAACTCATAAATTTCACGTAGTAAGCAACTTGGATTTTCCATATGATGGTATCATTGGAAATGATCTCCTTATCGAATCTAAAGGAAATATTGACTTTACCTTCAATATCTTAAAAATCAAAGACTTCTATATACATATCCACTTCTCTGAGCCCTACTTCGTAATCCCAGCGCGCACTGAAAAAGTGATCGAAACCACAGTCTCCAACCCTCAACTTAAAGAAGGACTCATACTTGACCAAAGGCCACATGAGAACCTCCTTATAGCTAACTGTTTAGTGAAAGTCAAGGAAAACAATAAAATCAATCTAACAGTCGCTAATCTCTCCGAATCCTCAATTATTATCAAATCCGATTTAAACCTTAAACTTTCGAAAGCCTTACCAACTCCAGTTTATTACTCCGAATTACAACCTGAAAATAATAATTCTGCTGATAGAACTCGTCAAGTTCTAGAACTTCTTCGTGTAGACCACCTGAACTATGAGGAAGCTGAAGCCCTTTTCCAAGTCTGTTCAGATTATTCAGACGTTTTCCACCTCCCTGGGGAAAAACTCTCATGTACTAATGCCATAAGTCACGACATCAAGACCACATCCGATGCACCCATCCATTCTAAAACCTACCGATTCCCCGAAATTCATAAAAAGGAAGTAGAAAAACAAGTAGATCAGATGCTTGACCAAGGCATTATAGAACCCTCTGTTTCTCCTTGGTCTTCACCTATATGGGTGGTACCTAAAAAACTCGACGCGTCCGGCCAACAGAAATGGCGAGTCGTAATCGACTATAGAAAGTTAAACGATGTCACCATTGGCGACACATACCCTATCCCTCAAATAACTGAAATCCTAGACCAGCTAGGAAACAGCAAATACTTCTCAACCCTCGACCTAGCCTCTGGATTCCATCAAATCCCAGTAAATAACGCTGAAAAAACCGCTTTCAATGTACCTCAGGGTCATTTCCAGTTTACCCGCATGCCCTTCGGGCTAAAAAATGCACCATCCACCTTTCAAAGGTTAATGAATACAGCTCTCTCAGGCCTACAGGGCATCCGTTGTTTTGTATACCTCGACGATATAGTCTCCTATTCTCACGATCTTAAATCCATGATCCAAAATCTAACCATTATATTCGAAAGACTTCGCCAATTTAACCTTAAATTACAACCTGACAAATGCGAGTTTCTTAGGCGCGAAGTCGCTTATCTTGGCCACATAATATCCTCAGATGGGGTAAAACCCAATCCTGATAAAATCGAAGCTGTAATGAATTTTCCTATTCCTAAATCCCCGAAAGATAAAAAAACGTTTCTAGGTCTTGTTTCCTATTACCGTCGTTTTATTTCCGATTTTTCAAAAATTGCCAAGCCCCTTACTCTACTCCTGAGAAAAGATACCACATTCAATTGGGAAAACCAACAACAAGTTGCATTTGACACCCTGAAACAAAAACTGACCACTGCACCTGTACTTTGCTATCCTGACTTTACGAAACCATTCGTACTTACCTGTGATGCCTCTAATCACGCTATTGGCGCTGTATTATCCCAAGGCCCCATCGGCAAAGATCGTCCTGTCGCATATGCGTCTCGAACCCTAAACAAAACCGAAGTAAAATATTTCACTATGGAAAAAGAACTCCTCGCAATCGTTTTTGGTTGCAAAACATTCCGACCATACTTGTATGGACGGAAGTTCCAAATCATTACAGACCACAGACCACTTAAGTGGCTCTTTAATCACAAAGATCCTAACAGCAAAATGCAACGCTGGCGACTGATGCTCAGAGAGTATGAGTACGAGATCATATACAGGAAAGGTAGACTTAATTCAGCCGCAGATGCTCTCTCCCGCTATCCTGTAAACCCTATCATTCCTAACCAACATGAAAAAGAAAATACAAACCGTGACCCTACTGACACTAACAACGACAACAGACCAAGTCCATTTAGCCCTTTGACTCTAGAAGATCTAGGCGTCGATCTCCCTACTACACCTGACTATGACAGCAGCAGTTTGCCTCAAATAGACCTGTTAGATGACGATGACGAGTTTCCATTCAATTATAGCCCCACTGGTCCTACTGAAAAAATAAAATCTCCAAAACCTGACGATGCTCTAGCATCCACTAGTCAAGAAAACTTACCGGATCCTACACCTTCAACCTCAGCTCAAAACCCCACCATACCTGCTTCTCCAAACCCTGAAATTCAAGAACAAACTCCGCCGAATCTTGAAAACTTACCAATGCAAGCTCACGACTCTCCTCCAACTTCTGATGATACTTATACCAACGACGAATACTCCAAATTTCTGAAAGAAATTAACAATAAAAACAATCAATTTAACACTAAAATCATTGAACACAACCAATCCCTCACTAAAACTCATTGTAAAATAATCCTGATTCCCACATCTATAGATCTAGACGAATCCAATCCGCATTTGCCAGAAATCCTGGAAAGAATGACGGATGAAACACGCTACAGAGAAAAACAATTGTACTCTTTCGAGAAAGTCCCGACCAATGATAACAAAGTTACTTACCTTATTTTCCCTAAAGTGCATCACTTCGATGAATGCACTTACCCAGAAATCTTCCGAACACTCAAGAATATTAAAACTCACTTAATGTCAAGTGAAGATAGCATTTCTGAAATTGCTATCTCAGACTTTAAAAACCCGTTTGAAAATCTATCTTTTGCAAAATTATATAACATGATGGTATACATTTTTCACAACACCGATATACAAATAAACGTCTATCACGATAGCATAATCTATCCAACTCTCAGTGAAATAAAAAAAATTCTAAAGGAAAACCACGATCTTCCTGTTGCGGGTCATTTAGGCTGCAACAGAATGCTTAATCGCATCAAAGAAAGATTCTACTGGAAGGGCATGAAAAGTGATGTAGAAAGTTACGTTAAAGCCTGTACTTCATGCCAGGCGAATAAAGCTCTTCGAAGACTCAATCGCGCTCCGATGCAGATTACTACCACCTCTACTAGTCCTTTCCAAAGAATAGCTTTGGATGTTGTCGGTCGTCTACCCGAATCCGGTCCTGCTAAATTAAAATATATAATGACTCTTCAAGACGACCTCACCAAATTCTCCGTAGCTTATCCACTCCGTAGTGTATCCTCAGAAGAGACCACTGATTGTCTCGTGCACTTCATTTCTCTTTTCGGAATCCCTCAGACCATTCTCACTGATCAAGGTACCAATTTTACAGCTGACCTATTTAAAAAAACTTGTAGTTTCCTGAAAATAAAGCAACTGTGGTCCACTCCTTATCATCCCCAGACTCAAGGAGCTCTTGAGAGGAGTCACTCTACTCTTAAGGAGTATCTCAAATCCTATGTAAACGAGAACCAAGACGATTGGCCCAGATACGTTTATACAGCGATCCTGGCCTACAACACCGCTACTCACAGCACCACTAACTTTTCGCCCTACGAACTACTGTTTGGGCATAAATCTTTTATTCCCGACTCCCTGTATAGCCAAGATGTTACCACGTATCCTGATTACGTCAGAATGCTTCAACATCGCCTTAAATTGTCTTGGGAAAAAGCATACCAAAATATACAAAATTCAAAAGAAAAGTCCAAATCCTACTACGACGCAAGAACCCGACCTATCCGATACAAAGTAGGCGACTACGTCTATTTGAAAAATCATTTAAGACTCCGTAAAGCACTCTCTCCGATTTGGAAGGGTCCTTACAAAATCCTTGCCGTTCACGGAAATAACACTGTAACTTTACTAATAAACAGACGCCACGTCAAACATCATTTTGACGAAATTAAGTTAGCTGGCGTTTTCCCCAGCAATCCCTAAGACCTAATAAATAAATTATTTAAATAATAAGATATATTATTGTAGCCTCTTTACTTGTAGTTTTATCAATTTAGTGTCAGGCAATTTTATTTTAAGTTTTAGTAGTAATCTACATTCATAATATATCTTAAATTTATTTCCAGTGTGATTCAACCTCGGTGGCGACAAAATTTGTAGAACAAATCTCATCGAGCCCAGGCGTATATTTCGATTACGTGGGAAAGGTTAAAATCAAAAACGGTTATTTAAGTTTAGTCATACCGATAGATATTTCCCATATACAGTCACACATTGACAATATAAATTCTGCATTAGGAACAGTTACGTACTTTTGCAATAGAACTAAAGCATTTGACAAATCAGAGTGTGAAAATATATTAGAACCATTAACCACCCGATATATAGATATGGTTAGAGAATATTCATCCATAACCCATTTAATTGACGACAGGCTGAAACGCAATGCTTGGATCGGCGGAATAGGTGTTGCTTTTAAACAAATATTTGGCACCTTAGACGAGGCAGATGCAGTAAAATATGATAGTGCTATAAACCATGTACAAGATGACCAGAAAAGGATAGCTTCATTAGTAAAGGAACATATATTAGTTACCAGATCTACATTAACTGGATTCAATGAAACTATAAAAAAATTAAAGTCTAATGAAGATAACCTGAACTTAGCCATCGATAAACTTTCTGTAAAGTTTAAGGATCTATCAAATAAGACAGATCATCTGTTAGTAATGTCTGGGTTGAACACAATTTACAATAACTTAGAAGCGTCCATTCTTACCTTGTCCTTACAAATTGAAGATATTACAAATGCTGTTTTACTGAGTAAAATGAATATCATTCACCCATCTGTGATAACCCCGCAAGAATTGTACAAAGAACTGACAGATAATTATAAATACCTACCTAATGAATTAGAACTCGTCGTACCTTTAGAATTAAAATTTATTCACGTAATTATGAACATGTCAAAACTAATGAGTTATTATTTCAATAAGAAATTAATGTTTATATTAAGGGTCCCCCTTACAAACCCACTAGAATTTAATTTATATAATAGTATTCCTTTGCCTATGCCTCATAATGTGACAAACCCAAATTCATTTAGTGTTGTGATCCCTAGCAGTAAGTATATCGCTATCACTAAAGACAAAACTCATTACTGTAATGTAAATGATGTCGAAACTTGTGAAATAATTGACCCTCAAAATTATTTATGTAAAGTAATGAATATATTTCCAACATCCGCTAATCCCAATTGCGAAAGTGAATTGTTATCAAAAGTAGTATCATCTGTTCCGGCCTATTGTAAAACCGAATTCGTTAACGGCGAATTAGATATTTGGAAACCTATACGCAATAATAAATGGATATTTATACAGTCTAAACCTAGTAAGTTAACAATAGATTGTCTTCATTCAGAACCAATAGATATAAACCTACTAGGTACCGGAATTGTGTACATACCCATCTACTGTAAAGCTTATTGCAAGAATACCAAACTCTTACCTGATTATAATGTATTGAATATATCTGTTCCTTTGATAAACTTAGATTTTAACTTAATTAATGATTCATGCTGTGATTTAAATAAATTTAAAGAAGTCGCGAATAGTGTTCCCCTGGTAAAACTTAATAATTTAGATTTGGAAAACTTACCCCTTACACAAAATTTAGATAAAGAAATGATAAAAGATTTAAATGAAATTATAAACAAACCCCATTTTATTAAATACGGAGCACACTATTCCACACTTGGTATATTCGTAATTGTAATTTTAGTTCTGTTTTGTATCTTTAAATTGTTTAAGAAAATAAATTTAACTGGCAACCCTCACAGACAAACGGAAAATCATAAAGTAATATTTAAAAAGAAAATCACGAAAAATGATAATCAATCAGAAAACGAAACTATAGAATTAGCAAATATAGAAATAGAATCTGAAAATATAGAAGCTTCCCCTTCTCCAAAAATCCGTAGTAAAATATAATTAAACATAAACAAAATATATTAAAATAAATAAATATATAAAATAGATTTTAAAATTATCAATAAACTTTAGAATACCAATTCTAAAGTTTATTTTCCATGGGGGGAGGTGTTACATCCCTTGGATGAACGCTGTAAAGCTGACAGCCCTAGAATACTGCTGCATCAGCGTCTAGCCGCCCGACGACGCGCTCGCCTCCCGAGCACTTCGTCAGTCTCTCGCCAATCCTCGTCCGTGACGGTTGCCTGCCATTTCGCTATACTATTTCTTTGTTTCAATTCAATCCTTTTTTTAAAAACCTAAACTCCGAGACTCGTTTTAACAGCTCGCACAAAAACGCTGGTTCTGCGGTTAATTCTGACTGGTATTTCAACATTATTAATGATAGAGTAAGGATTAAAGCTATATAATCGTGATTTTCCATAAATGTGTCCAAAAGTGAAAAGGGTTCTCTAGACATTTTCACAAAAAAAAAGGAATTTGACAAAAAAAAGGAAAATAATACGGACTGGATTTGAACCGAGGTCTTCTGGCTTCAATACCGCCCGTTTTCTAACCTGAGCTATTGCAACTTTGGAAACGGTGGCGAAATTTGCCTTCGTATTCTAATGACATTGTAACAGATTTTCGATCAGTACCCCTAGTGTAACTTTTTATGTCAAAAAACGCAAACTATCGCGATTCCGTATTTATGTCAATTTGTATGAAAACTGTATCAGCGGCTCTAGCGGCGAATAGCGCGCTTAAACAGTTTTCATACAAATTGACATAAATACGGACTCGCGATAGTTTGCGTTTGCTTTACATAAAAACTTACACGTGTCCGTTTTACGAATTTTCGATCTATATTCGGTCACGGTCCTGACGCGAGTTTAATATTTATTACCCATCACAAAAAGTGCACAATGCCGTTAAAGAAGATTTCACTTCAAAAATACATAATCACCTCATCCAAAAAACCACATCAAAAAAGTAAGAAATAATTCCTCACCAAATAAATAACGTAAGTACTTTGAAGTCGGGCGTGAAACATGTACAATTTTTTGTTGTTTTTGTTAAAACCCGCCCGACTTCAAAGTACTTACGTTATTTATTTGGTGAGGAATTATTTCTTACTTTTTTGATGTGGTTTTTTAGAAGGCGGTTTTATTTTTTTATAAAAATAATTTTTATTTCACTCTTTTTAGTGCATCGTGCAGGCAATTTGCGTGTTTTCTGGTAAATAGGTATGTGATCAAACTCAAAACCTCCTTTTTCGAAGTCGGTTAAAATACCTTGAGGTATCCCCTTTTTAACAAAACAAGAATCATCTTAATCGGTTTATAAACAAAGGAGTTATGCCTAAAGATACGTATTAAATTCACATAACGTGGTAACGAAAACGACAGTATTTTCAAGATTTCCTGAAAACTACTGAACCGATTTCAAAATTTCAAAAAATGGGACCAACTTGGAAACCAACCTGATGTAATAACGTTTGAACCATTTCAATCGGTTCAGCCGTTTTCGAGTAATCGGTGGACATACACAAAAAAAAAAAAAAAAAAAACATACATACAGACGAATAGAGAACCTCCTCCTTTTTGATTTAGAAGTCGGTTAAAAATGGAAAATGAAGTATTTAAAAAAAATCTACCCGTCTCACAATCAGCTCCGATGGGACTCGAACCCACGACCTTTCGCTACTTTCGACGCTTCTCGTAACGACTCCGTAGCTCAGTGGTTAGAGCAGTCGCCCGGAAAGCGAAAGGTCGTGGTTTCGAGTCCCATCGGAGCTGATTGTGAGACGGGTCGATTTTTTCTAAATACTTCATTTTTCAGTAATAAAAAATGCATTGTGAATGCAAAAAACTAAAAATTAAAATAAGATTAATTCACTTCAAAAATACATAATCACCTCATCCAAATGAAATACCTTCAGTTTCTTCATTCAAATCAAGTGCTTATTCCTTAAAAAGTGTTTCCGACTCTCAAAGCTCTTCACCCCAAAAATTGGCTGTTTCAAATAAAGAAAATATAGCCGTACTTTTCTTTTCTTAAAGTTGTCTGGATTAAATTGAAGGTTCCGCACCATTAACGGGGGCAGCGCTCACACCCATGTTCTCGGCTAAATGAGGCGTGCCGGGTGAATGCATAGTATTTATGGTTGGCTAATGTTCGTAGGAGTATGCAAAAATGGATTGTTTTAAGTTTGAGAAATGATTTTATTTTGTGTAAGATTTCTTAGCCAACGTTAAGA
Source organism: Crambus lathoniellus (assembly GCA_949710035.1). Taxonomy (NCBI): domain Eukaryota; kingdom Metazoa; phylum Arthropoda; class Insecta; order Lepidoptera; family Crambidae; genus Crambus; species Crambus lathoniellus. Next base: position 3,513,152 of record OX453312.1, read on the forward strand.
AAATCTCTGGGAAAGGTGTTTTTGTTTATTTGTTCGTCCGTCTTTCACGTCAAAATGGAGCAACGGATCGACGTGATTTTTGGTATAGGGATACTTTGTAGCCTGGAGAAGGACAAATGCTACTTTTTATCCCGGAAGAATCACATTCCCGTGGGATAACGTCGTATCGAGTCCACGCGGGCGACACGCCGCGGGTGGAAGGCTAGTCTATACAAATAAATAAAATTGGAGTGTCTGTTTGTAATATTAAAATAATCGGTTTTTCCTACATGCATATGATTACTTATACGTTACCTACATATATACCAAAAAACATTTTTTACAATTTTTGTCTGTCTGTCTGGCTGTCTGTTTGTTCCGGCTAATCTCTGAAACGGCTGGACCGATTTTGACGGGACTTCCACTGGTAGGTAGCTGATGTAATAAGAAGTAACTTAGGCTATTTTTTATCCCGATATTCCCACGGGAACGAGAACCACGCGGGTGAAACCGCGGGCGGCCGCTAGTAAATTATAAGCCATAATGCTGATGATGTTTTAAGGCTCAGCCTCATTTGAATGTCCCCACTGCTGGGGCATAGCCTTCCTTATGGATGGATAAGAAAATGGGCTTTGACCCACGTAGGTCCAACGCGGTTTTGGCTAAGTATTAACAACTGCAAACACAGCCGGAACCAACGACTGGGGCCTTCGGAAGCACGGAGGAGTTCGACATAGTTAATCTCTGGTCACCCATCCCGTGACGGAACATTGCGAACGTTGCTTAATAGCCAAGCTTGCTAGCCACTGCACCTCGGGCGCCTCTACACACCCTTTTCTCGGATAAATAAGGCGTTCCAGGTGGATATTTAGTATTTATGGTTAGCTTATATTCTAAACTAGCGGCCGCCCGCGGTTTCACCCGCGTGGACTACACGACGTTATCCCAAGGGAATGTGGTAATTTTCCGGGATAAAAAGTAGCCCAAGTTAATCCTTATTACATCAGCTACCTGCCAGTGAAAGTCCCGTCGAAATCGGTCCAGCCGTTTCAGAGATTAGCCGGAACAAACAGACAGACAGACAGACAGACAAAAATTGTATGAAATATGAAATAGTCTTTATTCACAAAATAGAGATAAGATAAGATGTTAAGTTTTATAATGTGCATCTATTTTGCCAACTAAGGGCGTGTGACATATTTTAATGAATATAAATCAATGAATTTAACTTTACAATTATAATTTATCAAAATACAAGTCAATTTCACATAATTATTGATGCTTATGAATAATATAATTTGTCTTTAGAAAATGGTCATTATTAGGTATGTATGTAATATTAAATGTCAATTTTGCAACTAAAATATTCCTTGATTGAATAGAAACACTTCACTTTAAGCCAGTCAAACAATTTTCTTCGAAATATAACTAAGTTTACTTCAGTCAAGGAATGTGGCAACTTATTATAAATTTGTATGCAGCTTGGGTAACAGTTATTCTTATATAAAGTAGTCTGCATTTTGGGTAGCAATAACTTTCCACGATACCTAATACTTCTAATAGTTTGATTGTCTTTTTGAAAAAATAGATGAGGATGGGTTTTTACGAAAATGCAACATTCAAAAATATATAAGGAAGGGAGGGTTAAAAGATTTAATTTTGGAAACAATTGCTTGCACGATGTCATAGGCGGAGCATTGCACATGGCTCGTACACATTGTTTTTGAGATATAATAATAATAATAAATAAATAAATAAATAAATCTTTATTTCGGAAAAAATGCTTTCCATAGAGTGGGTTAGTGTAATTACAAAAAAATACTTATAAGCTAGGGTCAGTGATTTTTTTTACATCTTTAAGTGGCAATATCCACCCATCGTTTATAGACTGATGTTTGTATAAGTCTTTCCGCCAGACCCTTAATAATACAGTTGTTACACGACTCAACTCTGGACATGAACGACGCTATCCTTTTTCTCTGTATTGCATTAAACGAGTCTATACGAGTCTCCGTGTACATTTCGGACGCGCTACAGTAGCGTTTCAAACCCATTAGTTGCCTAAAGATGTTATTATAGGCAACTCGTATATTGTCGTGGGTCTTTTTAGTATATTCAGTCCAGAGCTGGCACGTGTAAAACGTCTGGCAGAAAGACCTAAACAATGTCAGCTTTACATCAGACGTTGATCGGCCAAACTTTCTCACAATCATATTACCTACGACACATAGTGCCCTACGTTGTCTGTCGATGTCCATATCATCTTTTAGTTTGGATGTCACGATGTGACCAAGATACCTAAACTGATCTACAGTTTTTATAACCTGTCCATTAAGGTATACCGGCGGTACTTTTTGGGGTTCTTTTCCTGTCTCAAACACCACCATTTCTGTCTTCTCGACGTTATATGTTAAGTCGTGCTCTTTTGCATATTTCTCGCAAATATTTAGCAGCTTTCTTAACCCTTTGATTGAGGGGCTGAGCAGCACCATGTCGTCTGCGTAGCTCAGATTGTTGACATATCTGCCATCTAACTTGAGTCCAACTGCGGTGCTGCTCAGCTCCACAATCAAACCATTAACGTACGCATTGAATAAATCAGGCGAGGCGATCCCCCCCTGCCTCACGCCACAAGATAGCTGGTAAGTATCCGACAAGTGAGCCCCCCACCTGACGTTGTTGGTCTGTTTACTGTACCAGTATGCAAGCAGATCGACCACCTCAGCCGGGACCCTAGAGTCAGGCGCGCGCAGCTTATTCCACAGTAACTCATGATTCAGCGTGTCAAAGGCACGACTTAAGTCAAGAAAACAGCCATACATGGTCGTACCCCGGTGTTTGTAGTAATTAACAACTTGTTTTAGTGCGAAAATTGCCATATCGGTCGATACTTGGGGTCGAAAACCAAACTGACCGCCATCACAATCAATGACACTTAGGTGAGACTGCATGACACAGTCAAGTATCTTGGCCACTATCGTGGCCAGGGAAATAGGCCTATAGTTAGCCGAGCTCGAGGTATCCCCAGTTTTATTCTTAATGACTGGAACAACCAAAGTTCTTATAAGTGCTTGGGGTAAGTAGCAATGTCCCACACAAAGATTAAAAAGCCGCGCTAGCAGTTCATAGATATGCTGGCCCGCATACAGCAGGTGTTCCACGCTTAGTCCGTCATGTCCCGGAGACTTGCCACGCTTCATATTTCTCACTATTTCTTCTAATTGTTTCGGTGTGACGGAAACATTACAAGTCTCCGCGCCCACGCCTGCATGTCTCTTTACGTCTCCTCCTGTCCTTATAGTCTGATTAGAGTTCACTAAATTATTAAAACGATTTTTAAATAAATTTGCTATATTATTCTTATCTCTTTCTCCTTCTACATTAACAGGTAAGCATTTTTTACGATCTAACTTTTTTGTTTCTTTCCAAAATTCAGTAAAGTTTTTAGCACTGTGATGACGAGCCAGCATATCCATTATGATTTTATCTTGGTTATTTTGCACATATTTCAGAGCCGCTTTAAACTCTTTCCGCGAGCCACACATGTTATCGTAATAAAGACCCGAGCACGGCCTGCCATATTGAACCCACAATAAGAAGTGTTCTCTGGCTTTGACATGATGATGCCGAATGTGAAAATTCCAACCTATAAGCTTATGAGTTTTACTTCTTTTTTTAAAGCCAAAACTACCTTCAGCTGCCGACTGCAACGTTTTTACAATATCACAATAAAGTTCGTCAATATATTCAAAATGATTACCGTTGTCACATAGTAATTTTAAATCCAAACAATTCATATTATTGTTATTATATTTTATAATTATATTTTTTAAATTTTCATCGCATAGACTATTATATTTATCAACCTGATCTCGATCCCTATGTCCCCATTTATATTTTACATTATCATTATTAAAATTAATATCACAGTTCTGTTCTTTAGGTCTTATAAAATCAAAATTACATTTAATGACCAAAGGAAAATGGTCCGACCAAAAACAATCGTATTTAACATAAATATCAGCTACTAAGTCACTCGCGGCTGACGTCGTGAGACAGTGATCAAGCCAACGACAGGTACCGTGCGCTTCACTTCGAAAAGTGTACGTGTTAGGATCGAGTCTCTCCAAGTCCACACAACATAATGATTGCTCACCACAATAATCCACCAGCTCTTTCCTAAAAAGAGTATTCGGGTGCGCGTTGAAATCGCCCATGACCAAGACGCACTCAGTTTCTGAACTTTCGATCACAGCACTGATACACGCCAGACATTGAATAAACTCTGGAAGATTATCGTCACAATCTGTTGGCATATACACGCTAAAGACTAAAAACCTACGATCACCTTGCCCTAAGCACACTGCCACTATACGGTCACTGTCACACTGCACAATCTCCGCAGAGGTAAATAAGCTCGTACGCCACATAAGCGCCACCCCACCATAGGGTCTGCCCCGCAGCACCCCAGCAGACGTGTCCACTGCGGACTTGGCACAGCAACTGAACTCCTTGTCAATCTCGCTCACGAAACCCAGGTCATACGGCATCAGCCAGGTCTCCTGGAGAGCGACAACATCTACTTCTTTGCACAGTTCTCGGACATGTTGAACAGACCTTTTAATTGATTTGCAATTAAAGGTAACAAAGGTTATGTTTTGTTTACTTTGTACTACCATGTTTACTATGCAGTAATTCAGCGCTATCGCTCACATGCGAACGTGGTTGACGATATTTACGAAACACTAAGTTCTGTGGCCAAAATTCCTTCCGTAAAAAAACATTAAGTTTCGTTGCTAAGACTGTTATTTTAAATGAATTAAAATTAGTCTCTCTATTTTGATTCAGCATTTCAACATTGAAACATTCTTCCTTCATTTCTTGTATATATTCCTTAATATCATTTTCTTTTATCTCTTTCTTTGTTCGTGAAAGGTAGACATAAGCAAAAGATTCTACGGCTTGCAATCTGCTAGTACCCTGCGAGGTGCCCCTTTCATTTTTATATCTGTATCTATATTTATTTCTATTTACTTTAGTAAAACCATCCGCGTCTACGTGTTTATTTGAGCTCATGTTTATGCTGTTCGCTACGTCCCTATAGGTAGGTACGTATGACGTATTATTTAATGCGCCCGATTGTTGCACTGATAATATTTCGTCCACTTCGCAATTCGTAAGTTCTGTCCCAGCTGGAGCGTGAGATGCCGGCCCCAAAACCGGTTTCTTATGCGCGCTGTCCTGTTCACCGTGCACTCGCCGCTCATTTGATTTGTTTTTACCTGCGCTTGATCGTACTGTTTTACAATTAAGTTCGGCTAAACCCACATTTGTGTTTGTTAAATTCATACATTCATTATTTCCAGTGTTCTTATCGTCATGATAAGACCCAGGAAATAGTTCTTCTTGCAACTTATTGCTTACATTGTGGGCTATTTGTAGCTCGCTTATCATTTTTTTGACACCTTCTATTTCGGCTTTAATGGAATTTAGGTCTAATAATGAGGAGGCATCCTGTTGTACGACGGGTGTTCTAGACTTCAAATGCGCAACTTCATTTTTTAGCAAAACCATTTCTTTGAGAAATGTTGTCACGTCAATATGGTCAAATGAAACAGCTGGTAATTTATTTAGATTTTTTGCCACAAAAATTGGCAGACTGTCTGGTTCATACCCTTTAATGAGTTTGATAATGTCTTGTACACTCTTCTGTTCGTTTCCATCTTTTCTTCTTAAAAACTTCTTTGTAGGCGCCAGTAACTTGTAGGCGACCGATCTTGCATTTTCAATTTCATCGGCGGAGTATGCACTGAGACAAATCTGTAAGATTCCTGATTCCGGTAAAGTATCGACTTTATTGCTCACAAATGCTAATAGTTCGTTTATAACGACCTTGCACTCATTACATCGAAATTCACAATCAATTTCGTTACTACGATGAGTAACTACGTCAGAGTTGGGCGACCGTACCATAAACATAATGTAACCGGACGCGTGCGGTGCGCGCACCAGCGGGACGCGGACTGATATGAAGGCTTTATTAATGGCGGTTGAATTTCCCCAAAGAATTAGGCCGTATTTAAGGTTTGATGCCACATACCCATGGTACGCCATTAAAGCTGCTTTTTGGTTGACTAGTGTCGCTAGTCTCCAGAGTGCATAGGCGAATCTATTTATTTTTGCGCATATTTTACTTATATGTTTTTTCCACGAACACTGGTTATCTATTACTATGCCCAAAAATAGTGCTTCATCCGACTCCACTATGGGTTCATTGTTAATGTGTATATTTATTTCATTATCTATAGGTTTTCTGTTATAGAATCTTATCAACTTAGTTTTACCTACATTAATATTTAAATTGTTAGCTGTCAGCCATTTTGCTATGAGAGTTATGGTAGCATTAATAGTTTCATCAAACATTATATTCGGACTTTTTGGTATCACAACAGATATATCGTCGGCGAATAAATTGCATTGGTAACTAGTTACACAAGGTAGGTCGTTTATATAAATTATAAATAATAGTGGGCCTAGTATCGTACCTTGTGGTATACCTATATTAGTTTGTGTTGGTGGAGACTTTGACGTGTACTCTTCCTTACTGCTATTAACGTATTTAATTTCAACATATTGCGAGCGATTCTGTAGATATGTTTGTAACCATTTAAGCGCATTTCCTCTTAGACCATACTTCTCACATTTACTTAACAGAATATCATGTGACACAAAGTCAAATGCTTTGCTCATATCAAAGAATATAGCTACAGTTTCTATATTCTTGTCTATATTTTCAGTAACATTTTTTATTAGATTAAAAGCTGCTAATGAGGTCGATTTGCCTTTTCGGAAACCATTTTGTTCTTTAGCTAGAACATTATATTTTTCTAAAAATTTATAAATCCTCTCATGCATTGCCTTTTCAAAAATTTTTGCATGTATAGATATAAGGGCAATAGGCCTGTAATTATCCATTACATCTGACTCACCTTTTTTTAGTACAGGTTTTATAATAGAAAGTTTAAGGGCTTCAGGGAATGTGCCCTCCGTCATGGACAGATTTATTAAATAACTTAGGATGTCACAAAGAACAAGGGCGCAGTATTTAATAATTTCGGTGGGTAGTTCATCGTAACCGACTGATTTTGTGTTTTTAAGTGACCTTATGATTTTAAATATTTCGTCAGGTGTAGTAGGGTATAAAAATATACTTTCATTTAAACGTTTAGTATTATTGTATAATGGAAAATTGTTATGAGATGTCAAATTATTCTGCGATATCAAATTTTTGTATGATGTTATATTGTGAGGTGTCAAATTATTATGAGATGTCAAACTATTATGCGATGTCAAATTATTACGAGATGTTAAATTATGAGTTGGAGGTAAATTATTGTGGGATGTCAAATTTATATAGGGTGTCATATTATTAGTCATTGAATCAGTATTTAACGATTTTTTTGTGATATTAGTAAAAAAAGTATTAAAATTACTACAGATGTCAGTAGGATCTTCAACATTTTTACCATTATTAACCTTTAATTCATTTATGTATTTCTTAGTACATTCAGGTTGTTCATAAGATTTGATTAGATTCCATGTTGTTTTACAAACGTTTTTACAATTTCTTAATCGGGCTACATTGTTTAGCTTTCTTGATGTATTAATACTCCTTTTAAAAATGGAAGAGTATTTTTTAAATTTATATTTATTAGAGTGGCTTTTATTACTATAATATGTGAAACGTAACCTCCTTTTAGTCATAGATGATGTTTTAATTCCTTTTGTAATCCAATAACGGACGGAAGATTTAGTTTTTAATTTAATTTTATTCATTGGAAAACAGAGATTGAAAAACATGAGTATAGTTTCATGAAAAATATTGAACGCTTTATTTAGATCACTAGTGCCGTATACTTCTGACCAGGATAAACATGATAGAGATTCAGCAAATTTTCTCATATTGTCCTTACTAAAGTCTCTCCTATACACATAATTTGCTTTAGTTTGTTTTGCCTTTGTAGACACGGGAACAGAAAGGGTTTGGCATGTTTCATGATCTGATAGACCTACCGGAAGCGTCATTCCAACTGTTGTTGGAATATTACTTACTATCTGATCCAGGCAGGAATTTCGACGTGTAGGTGATTTAATATGAATTGTAATACCATAGCTTTCATTTATTCTTATATATTCTTCTTGAATATTATTGTTTTTTAATAAATCAATGTTAAAGTCGCCCGTAATTATGATTTTAGTGTTTCTTTTATAACTTAATTTATAAAGCAGCAACTCAAATTGTTTTAAAAATATTTGAGGGTTTGATTTAGGAGTTCGATATATGCAAACGATTATATATTTCATTTGTGGCATTTCAATTCCACAACATTCAAATGCATATTCAATCGCTAACTCTTTGAGAAACGGAAGTTGTTTGTAAGTGAAGTGGTCTTTAGTTAAAATGGATACGCCACCTCGTCTTATATTAGATCGACAATAAGAATCGGCTAGACAGTAGTCATTTAAGTATACATTTTTATCCTCGCCCGATTTAATGAAGGTTTCACTAAAACACATAACATCTATTTCATGACCATTTACCCGAAATTCTTCTACTAAAATTTGAATAGTATCAAGTTTATTCAACAATCCAGCTATATTTTGGTGTAGTATGAATAAATTCTCGCTACTCTTGCTATCGAAATAACACATTTGTCGATTGATTTGTACAAGCAAATGTTTCATTAGTTTCTAAATTTTCATGAGGGATAGGCTCAGGAATAAATGTGGTGGGATGCTTGCGCAAGCGGTTTTTGTACGAAATTCGTGGAAAAAAATCAAGCAATGTTGTTTGCATTTTAGTTTTTTTAATGTTATTGTTACCCAATTTTTTGTATGTTTGTTGCCTTTTATTTAGAATATCTTTAAAGTTATTGAAAGACAAATACTTTTCATCATAGTCGTGACAGTCAATAAAGAAATTATTTTTTTTTGTAATGTCGGATATATAATTATTAGTCTTAAAGTTAACATTCAAATATGTACAGTTTTTAAAGTTTTTACTTAACATTAACAAATTTTTATTTAAAAGATTAACATTCATATAATTATTTTGCATTATGTTTAGTAGAATAACAGTATAATTCTTAAGTTTGTCCAGTATAATAGACAAGTCAATAAAAAGTTTTGTAGGGTTAGAATCATTTTCCCCAACACATAATATAATTTTATCATTATTATTCAGATTAAGATCTTTACAACCTTTTAATATTTCTTCGGTTAAAGCATGAGGTTTAATCAATGCATTAATTTCATATTTTTCATATTTTGTGTTTCTTCTTGAGTTATGTAAATTAATTGAAAGTCCTGAACATTGTTGGGTTCCTAAAATCATTAATTTTCTTGAATTCTTCGTGGGTAATTTATCGTGGCTGTTACATAATAAGTTTTCAGTTTGCGTAGTTTTATGATGAACGTCGTCTGGTTTGGTCGTCTTGTAAGAAGTTTTCGTCCCCAGGTGATCGGGTTCAGGAGTATCTTGAGTTTTCGAATTGCTGTGGCTGATCATATCATTTTGTAATGCATTTTTTCTCATAGTTGTTTGCGGTGATTTACTTAATTTAGGCGACCCATAAAAAACATTTTTATATTGTAATATCTTATTTTGCTGTTCGCATGTAAGTTTTTGTAGGGATTTATTTTCTATCGTCAAGTTTTCAATCTCAGCGTGAGCTGAATTTAGTTCAAGTTTTAGCTTCATTATTTCGTCTTGTAGTTCTTCTATATCTTGGGCTGTAGTCGAGATATCAGGTAGACTCTTTGCGTGGTATTCCGAGCTATTTGATGTTAAGGACGAGTTCAATGAATTATCCAAACTTACAGCTTGTCTCCTTGTAGTAATGTTATCGTGTTGTAAGAATGATCTTGATGCGGTAGAAGTTTGTTTACGCTGCGGTGTTTCTTGAATTTTTGGTGATTGACTTTTTTTGTTGATACACGTATCACAAGTCCATCGGGCTCGATTTTCTTTCGTCATTAATTGGAAACGCTTTGTTGTGACTTTTGCACAGTCTGTATCGTAAATGTTCTTGCATTCATGACAAATAAGATAACGTCTAACTTTGATGTTTTTCTTGCATTTGGAACATGTAGTGCCTTTAGGTTCCATAGTTACGTGTGGAAAGAAATTTTTTCTAATAAAAAATGTTTGTCGCTCCGTAGGTTTGAACCGCGGTCGGCCGTCGGATGTGGCTATATGGTTTGGGGACTCAACCACTGGGCTATGGTAGCATTAATTAAGCCGGCCAATGTTAAAGTTACTTGCTGCCTGTATTGTCTCTGATTTGAAGATGTATCGCTTGACGTCACTAGATGGCGTTACGTGTCATATCACGTTAGTATTTAGGGATTAGTTTACAATTAAAAATGCGATACACAGTCGGTCGATAATGTCAGTAGATGGCGTTACTTGTCATGTAATATTGCAATATAGTTTTTATTGAAATGATATACGGTACACAGTCCTTTAACACTTCTTTATATTTGAATGTGAATAACTGAACGTTTTGATAGATTAATTTAATACACTTAAATATTGGTTTTGTGGACACAGTCAATTATAATAGGAGGATTGTCTTTACTCACGATTGTTTTATAGGTATGAAAAAATCCTTTATTTATCGGAATAGATGTTATTTTCACTATTTTACACTGTCACTCGTCATTTTTGTTGATATTTTAATTTTTATTGGATATTTTTGTAAATAACACTCACACGTGATGTTTGGACCGTAGTTGACAAATAGATTATAATTAATAGGTGAAAACTTTACTTAAACTATTTTATAATTAGTAAAAATTACAGAGCCAATGTTTACTCAGCGACTAGCGCCATCTCGTCTCTGTCTGTCTGTAAAAAATGACATTTTGGTATATGTACCGTATATATAATCATATGCATGTAGTAAAAAGCGGTTATTTTAATGTTACAAACAGACACTCCAATTTTATTTATTTGTATGTATAGATGTTTTAAGTTTGACAAAGATGCAAAAAAAAACAAACCAATTAAGTATAATTCTTAGTGTGCAATTAAAACATGTCCGTTGAAGTCCGTTAAAGCTTTTCGTAAATATTTCGAGGAAAAGATCACTATTTGTCAATAATTAAAAAAAACAGTACTGTCAATGAAAAAAGTAAAAATTATTGGTCAATAACTATTGAAATGTTAAGAGTATACCTACCTACTCTCTTTGATGGTTATTGCAAGCATATCGTGTAAAAGTCCATTCGCTTAGATAGTGTCGCCCTTTTATCGCGCCGCCTTGGCACGTGCCGCTTCTTGTCAAAGTATGCCACCGCATAAACAAAAGAAGCCGCGTGCTGCGTACACCCGCAAATGGAGTTGGATTTTGGGATTCAACATTTATTAAATTATATTTTCTTAAATAATCTATGTTTATTATTAATACAGGTGGTAACGACGGTTGTGACTTGTTACAATTCGAGCGATGATGAGTAATCATAATAATCATATAAAAAATAATAATTAAGTATTATTATTTTTTGTAAATCATTTATTTAACTTCCTTTTATATAAAAATATCCAATTTTTTATTAAAATTGACTTTAGTACCCAACTTGAGTGTATTATTTAATATCTGCATTTTATAGCAAGAGCCTCAATGCCGTGCGGGTGTTGTTGAATATGGCAATGTTTATACATTTATTTTATGTTTACCATACTGAATATTTTTTGTTTTTTAAGTTGGTAGTAAGTACATTGTTCGGTGTCATCGGAGTGTCTAATCTATGGCTCGTTACTAATGTCCGGTGTTGTAAAGATAAAGTGTTCCAATAAACTACCAGTTTTCATCACAAGTTGCGTTTTATTGAAATATATAATCACATCAGGTTATGGGTCCAGACACATAAGCCTGTATATTGAAAGTGTGATTTCAATAAGAAATTCGACGTCATTCGTTATTCATCGGCGAGAAGGAAAACTCAAGAAAAGTGAGGTTACCGGCGGCGTGGCGCACGCGAGTATTATATCGTCGAGAAGGAAAAACTTATTCTGTTCTGGTTGTGAACGAGGTCTGAGATGGAGAGTAACAACAATAACGTCAACGTGCTTAGGCTGGAGGGTTCCAGGAATTGGAATATCTGGAAATTTCAAACAATGGTGCTATTGAGAGGCAACGGTTGGCTGGACATTGTAGAGGGAAAAGCTGTAAAACCCGAAACTGCTGATGGAAAAACTGCATGGGAAACCAAAGATGCCAAGGCGCAAACTTTACTGGTTACACGTATGTCGGAAGAGGTCATGCTACACATCATCACATGCACGAGTTCTGCTGAAATGTGGAGAAAACTTCAAAGCGTGTACGAGCAGAAGACTGAAACTAGTGTACATATAATACAGCAGAGATTCTTTCAGTACAAGTACGAGAAAGGCATTGATATGTCAATTTTCTTATCAAAGATTCAAGAAATGCAAAACCAGTTAAAACAAATGGGTGAAGAAATTTCTGATAAGTTTGTTATAACTAAAGTGCTAATGTCATTGCCGGATGATTATAAGCATTTCGTATCGGCATGGGAATCGGCACCTGACGACAAGCAGACCATTGAAAACTTGGTGGCCAGGTTATTAATTGAGGAGGAGAGGGTGAAAGGAAAGATCGAGGAGCATCAGCAAACTTCATCCTCATCTGCGTTCGTCGTGAAGAATAAGAGTAATGTAAAGTGTTATAGCTGTGGCAAAGTTGGACACTATAAAAGTGAATGCAGAAATAATCAAGCTAGCAGTGAATAAAACGTAAATAATAAGAATAGTAGCTGTTTCTACTGTGGAAAATTCGGACACTACAAGGCGCAGTGTCGGTTTAGAAAACTAAAAACTAACAAAACAGAGAATAAAACGAAGAGTAATGCATTCGTAGTATCTAATTCGTCGTATGAATTGCATAAATCAAGGTGGTTAGTGGACTCTGGTGCTAGTGAACATATGTGTCGGGATCGCACACTGTTTGCGTCATTATCAAGTACTTCGCAAAAATCTGTAATCGTCGGCAATGGAGCAATTATTAGTGTCCTTGGTTGCGGAAAGATGGCGGTACAAGTATCGAACGGGACCGAATGGATTGACACGGTCATAGATAATGTATTGTACGTCCCTGAATTAGAAACGAATCTGTTTTCAGTCAATCGCGCCACAGACAAAGGTTACGTCATGGTGACAGATGACAGTTCATGCAAATTCTACAAATGTAAACAAGTTTGTGCAGTAGCAGAACGAATTGGAAGTTCTTATTATTTGGATTTACGTTATAAACGCGAGTGCGAGATTGCAAGCAATGTAAGAATGGCGCAGAACGATTTAAATGAATGGCACAAGAGATTGGCGCATCAAAACTTCACTTATATAAAAGATATTCTGCGGAAAAACAATGTCAATGTGAAACAAACTTCTAAACCAGAGTGTGAAAGTTGTTTAGTTGGAAAAATACATCGATTGCCATTCAGCAAGAGTGAACACGTGAGTACAAAGACATGCGAGCTGATCCACGCCGATACTTGCGGCCCGATGGAAGAAGCATCTGTTGGCGGGTCGAGATATTTTGTCATACTGAAGGATGATTACTCTAACTTCAGGAGTGTGTACTTTGTCAAAAGGAAAGATGAGATCAAACATTGCATTGACAATTTCTTAAATAAAGCTGAAAACATGACTGGAAATAGAGTAAAACTGTTTAGAAGTGACAACGGCCTAGAATTTGTAAATAAAGAAGTAAAGGAAATGTTTTCAAGACGTGGAATAACACACCAAACTTCAGTGCCGTATACCCCGGAACAGAATGGGAAGGCTGAGAGAGAAAACAGAACATTGGTGGAAGCAGCAAGGACCATGTTACATGAAGTGAACTTACCAAAAAAACTGTGGGCTGAAGCAATTAATACAGCGGTATTTGTCCTGAACAAAACTGGGAAAAGTCATGAAAATGGAAGGTCTCCATTTGAAGTATGGACAAATAAAAAGTTTGACATTCACCAGTTGAAAGCATTTGGTACTGAAGTGTATGTCCACATCCCCAAGGAAAGAAGGAAGAAATGGGACAAGAAAGGTGAAAAAGGGTTGATGGTTGGCTACGAAGAAAATGTGAAAGGATATCGAATCTATTTTACACAAAATAATAAAGTGGAGATAAAAAGTTCCGGTTGCGACACAAGTAAACAAACAGCGAAATTCTATTTATCCAGGAAATAAAATTGTTCTGATCGTTTTGAGTGAGCTATAAACTGTGAAACTAGCATATAACCTTGCATCAGGAGCTGGAGCACCAAGGTACGCACCTTATATTGTTGTTTCACATCACAATTGGAGAGAAACCGTAAAAATACTTTGGATTTTTTTCAAAACACCGAAGTGTCGTCTCATTTAACGATTATTTACATTTTTAAACTACCCAATTGAAAAGACACACTATAAACTTCTTCTCGCAAGCTCTTACGCATTTCCGTAAACAGCTGACGCTGACGGATTGATTGACACTTGACAGATGTCGAAGTGACAGATTGTGCGTTCGGATACCGATGCAATAAGAATATACGTTCCATTCCACGCATATCTAAAAACTTTTTTGAATAAAATGAAAATGAATTTTTGACATTTACTTAATAGATTTATTACGTTTTTTCTATAATAAATTATTGAACGACGGAGATTACATAAATAAATTAATAGAACGATGAATTTCTTAGAAAATATCACTTTTCGACGAAATCGCACTAAATCGGATTCGATTGCAAATACATCAGGTGCAAACGTGTCAGTAGAAGAAATTATCAATAATTCCACTAGTAGTATGCCTGATGTCTCCGTTGATGCGATCGATATTGATCAGGTATTTGAACTAAGGGAAGAAATTGAAAAATTAAAATTAGAATTATGCAGTGCTCATGCAGAAATTGAGACGTTATCTGTTGCGAATAATAATTTAAAACGTATGAATGAAGAATTAACAAAGAAATCTGAATTATTTAAAAGAGTTGCGCTAAGTCCTATATCTAAGAATACAACACCAAAAACAAAAACTAATACAAAGAAAATGACTGATCAACACACACAAACAAATAAACAAGATACAGGAAACGAAGAAATGACTAAATGTAGGAAAGGATCAACAGCAAACCAAAATCCACCACTGAAAGAAATGTTTGAACATAATAAAAATAAAATGGTGAATAAAAGTAGATATCGACTATGTGTTCTTAGCTCCAACAACAATAATAAGATTCTGGAAACTCTGCAACGAACTTTCAAGAGCGATCAATTTAATGTCTGCCATTACTTGAAAACCCATTGTGGGCTTCAAACTTTATTAGATGACACAGAGTACATCACAAAGGGTCTGACAAAAATGGACTATTTTGTGCTGATGATTGGTGACGAAGATTTTAAAACTACTCATGAATACTTCAAGTTAATTTTTAGTTTAAGGGAAACGCTGAAAAAAATAACTAATACAAACGTTATCATTTGTTTACCTACTTATAAATATGCAGCATATAAAAATATGTTTAACTGGAGAATAGAAAATTTTAATAATTTATTGTACTTGGACATAGCTACCCATGAATATGCTTATCTTCTTGACTCTAATCTTAACCTTGACTATAACAGTAAAATGTTTAATATTAAGAATGGTGATATTAACAACTTGGGTATTCAAATTATATTTAATGACCTTTATAAATTAGTAAATGAGATAAATATTGACGAAATTGATATCTGTGAGAATTCATCAATTTCAAATAGTATGGTAGTGACCGAAACAAAAGATCAGGAATTGTCATTAATGCCTTCAGAATTTTTTCGTTAATAAATACCTTTTATTAATGCATCAAAACATTGCCAGTTTATTTTCAAAATATGACGAATTTTACGTATGTCTAAGTGAAATTGCAGATAGGAAAAAATGGGTTGACGTAATTTGTGTAACTGAGCACTTTATGATGTCTGTCAGTAGAAAATCTAGTAAACGAGGGGGAGCCTGTATTTTTATAAAAAATGGATACCAATGTAAACCTATCCCTGATGTTAAGCAATTTTCTGTAGAGGGCATTTTCGAATGCTGCGGTGTTGAGTTATGTGGCTATGACTTAATTATAATTTGTGTGTACAGAGTGCCTAGACCTAATGAAGGAAAGCTGGATGTATTTTTCGAAAAACTGTCTGCACTGCTTTGTAAAATTAGCCACAGAAAAAAGAATGTAATAATCGCTGGGGATTTCAATGTTGATATACTTAAAAAAACCAGTAACGCCTTGGAATTTGAATGCCTGTTGATAAATTATAATTTGAAATTACAATTAAGAGAACCTACTCGCTTATCAAGTGGGACTTGTTTGGACAATTTTGCCCATAGCATTAAAAAGGGTTGCAAATCTGAAGTTATAGAATTTGGCTTATCTGACCATACAGCACAGTTACTAGAATATCCCGTAAAAAAAGATTTCCTCATTGACAAATGGAAAGTCACACGTCGCGACTACAGTAAAGCGAATATGGTCAAATTTAAGAAGTGCTTAAGTAGCTTTTCTTTCTCGGATATCTATAAAACTGATGATCCTAATGAAGCCTATGACTTTTTTATAGAACATTTCAAACTTTTCTACGATCTTTGCTTTCCTAAAGTTAATATAACGATAAAACTAAATAAAAAAGTTACATGGCTATCTCGTGGTATAAAAATGTGTAGTAAAAGAAAGAGGTTACTTTTGTGGCGATGCAGATTAAAGTCTAACAGATGCAATAAAGCTGAATTTAAGAAATACAATGTTATATATAAGAAAATAATTAAACTTACACGTCGTGCTCAAAATAATTTTAAAATAAAACAATCAAATAATAAATCTAAAACGATTTGGCAGATAGTAAACAATAATAAACCAAATAAGCCCCGTGGACAAATTAATAGTATAAAAATTGACAATAACACTATAACAGAACCTCAAGGAATTTCTAATGCTTTTAACAATTATTTTGTAGACAAAGTAGAACCAGTAATTAATAATAATATTAGATATAACTATGACATTCCAAATACTATTAATTCAATTTTTGTGACTCCGGCGCTACCTTTTGACATTTATAACATAATTAGAAATTTAAAAAATACAAAGAGTGTAGGGTATGATGATGTGTGTACACACGTAGTAAAATTTACTGCCGATACATTATGTGAGCACTTAGCACACATCACCAACTTAGCAATAAGTGCTGGTGTATTTCCAGAAAAGTTAAAAGTAACAAAGGTAAAACCTATACATAAAAAAGGAGACAAAATGCTTAGGGAAAACTATAGACCAATTGCTTTAGCATCATTGTTTTCTAAAATTTTTGAAAAATACCTTTATCACCAATTACTTTCGTATTTGGAAAAGAGCGATATTTTGACCCAAGAACAGAAAGGTTTTCGAAAAGGCAAAACAATAAACATGGCTATATATGATTTTTTGGGAACAGTAATGCGAAATATTGATAAAAGAAACCCAGTCTGTGCGATCTTTTGTGATATGACTCAAGCTTTTGACCATGTTGACCATGATAAATTATTATATAAGTTAAATGCTTATGGAATAAGGGGTAATATTTTGAGACTTCTTGAGACTTACCTAAAAAACAGAAAACAATATGTCGAAATCACAAAAGTATGTACAAAATCTAAACATGAATTAATATATACATCCTCACATCGCACCATTACATATGGTGTCCCACAGGGAAGTGTCTTGGGGCCACTTCTATTCTTATTATACATCAATGACATTCCGAAGGCAGTTAACAAACCTTTAACCCTTTTCGCTGATGATAGTACAGTTATCATTGACTGTGACAATAAAGATTTATATGAGAGTGACATTAATAAAACTTTGACATCTATAATAATGTGGTTAGAAAATAATAATCTAAAAATTAATCTAAATAAAACTAAATTGATTCAATTCAGCCAAAGAAAACCTAGCTTAAATATTAATATCCATTATAATAATTCGGAAGTCAATGAAACAGATGCTACGACATTCTTGGGCTTGACTATTGATAAAAAATTGGACTGGAAGTTACACATAGAAAACATTTCCTTGAGAGTAAGCAAAGCATCATACGCACTTTACAAATTGGCACCTCTTCTTAATGTAGACGGTTTGATTGCTGCTTATTACGGCACGGTAGAATCAACACTAAGATATGGTATTATTTTCTGGGGTAATTCAACAGATAAGAACATTATTTTTAAAATTCAGAAACGATCAATACGATCAATGTTCGGTTTAAAAACCACTGAAAGTTGTCAGGATTACTTCAAAAAGTACAAATTATTAACACTTCCTTGTTTATATATATTTGAAGTAGCAGTGTTTGTAAAAATGAATCCAGATCTTTTTAAAATTAAGTCGTATAAAAGTAATAGAATTAGACAAAATAAATATACTAAGCTATGTGTATGTAAAGCAAATACGGCACTTATGCATAATAGTATTTTTGGTATGGCACCTACTATATACAATAAACTGCCAATAGCTATCAAAGAGCTTAACATAAATTTGTTTAAAAAACGACTGAAGAATTTCCTGACTGACAAATGCTACTATAGTGTAAATGAGTTTTTATCAGATAGAGATTTGCCTAATTTATGACAAAATATAAAATTATATAATTATTTTGAATAAATTTTGTTACTGGCTTTTTTAATTCATATTAACAATAAAATTCTTGTATTATGGTAGGTTAAGTACTTGGGACATTTTAGGTAATTAGTAATAATTTTTTTTTTTTTTTGGCATTTAATAAATTTGTACTTGACATGCTATAAGGATAATATTATTATTATTTTTTTACATTTTAGAATTTTGAAATTAAATTTGTACTTGACATGCTATTAGGTTAATATTATTATTATTTTTTTACATTTTATAATTTTGACATTAATTTATGAGATTATTATTAATTTATGCATGACATCTCGTTACTATTTTATTTTTGTTTTACTAAGTCGTCCAATGAAACAATTTATTAATTGCATATTTATTTGACATTATAATTTTGTATGCCCTACCAGGCCAAACATGTAAGGACTAACATAAACATATCACCTGCATTTAATGTATACTCATGTTTGACAAAAATAAATGATTATGATTATGATTATGATTAAAGGGATGTTGTTTTTTTGAACCATGATGGTCAAAAGGAGAACTTTCAGGTGAAGAAAGGTAAGGAAAAAGAATCCACGGTGTCTATAGATTTGGAAGAGGAATTAATACAAGAAAGTATCTCTGAGACAGACGTAGGTGAGTTCACTACTGCGTCTGACGAAGCGACAGAGGTAATCCATACAACCAGTGATGTAGATGACAGATCAGAATGCGACAATGTTAGTGAGTACTTGCCATGCAGTGATGAAGAACATTTACTGGAAGATATCAGTTCCCCCAGCGAAGAAAGAAGCCAGCGTGTTAGAAAACAAACTTCTTTCTACAAGTGTAATAATGTGCAGTTGGACAAAAGTGAATGTGAGCCAATTACATACAGTGAGGCTATGCAAAGGGATGATGCTAGTAAGTGGAGTGAAGCTATTGCAACAGAATTACAAAATTTAAAGGACAATAATACGTGGGACTGCTGTGATGTACCAGAGAATGTGAAACCAGTGACTAGTAAGTGGGTTTTCAAAATTAAAAATTCAAATAATGTCTTACAGTATAAAGCTAGGCTAGTTGCTAGAGGGTTCGAACAACAAGATGTATTTGACTTAAGTGACATTTATGCTCCAGTTGCCAAATTGTCCACTTTTAGACTATTTGTAGCAATAGCAACTAAGTTCAATTTGCCAATTTACCAAATGGATGTAACAGGAGCTTTTCTATATGGGGAAATAAAAGAAAATATGTATGTTTGTTTACCAGAAGGGGCTTATTCAGGAAATAATAATATTGTAAAATTAAATAAGTCATTATATGGATTGAAAAGTTCACCTAAGTGTTGGAATATTAAATTTAATTCGGTAATAACTAAGGAAGGTTTTGTAAGATCAAGATGTGACTCATGCTTGTATACGAGATATAATGGCACAGATAAAATGTTTGTATTAATATATGTCGATGACTTGTTGATTTTTGGCACAAATGCACATGAGATTACAAAACTGAAAACTGTATTAAATAAAGAATTTAAAATGAAAGATCTAGGTTTGATTTCAGATTTTTTAGGAATAAATGTAAAACAAAATTTGCAAAATGGCACAACTGTATTATCACAGAGAAATTACTTGGAAAATGTACTTAAGAGATTTAAAATGGAAAACTGTAAACCAATGTTGACCCCTTTGGATCAAAATTTCAATACTAAGATATTTGATTCTGATGTTAAATGGGACAGAAACATTGAAGGAATTTGTAGACAAATAATTGGTTGTCTAATGTATGCTGTTTCAGGCACTAGGCCTGATCTATGTTTTGCTGTTTCTATGTTAAGTAGATACCAGACATCTGCAAATAATGTACTGTTGGGAATGCTTAAAAGAGTGTTGCGCTATGTAAAACATACTTTAGATTATAAATTGATTTATAAATGTAATGATAAAATGTTAGAAGGTTTTTGTGATGCTGATTGGGGTGGTGACCAAAAGGATAGAAAGTCCACTTCAGGTTACTTGTTTATGTTTGCAATTTGTTTAATTGTATGGTGTTCAAAGAAACAGTCTTCTGTAAGCTTATCTTCGACAGAAGCTGAATATGTTTCAATGAGTATGGCTGCCAGTGAAGCGTGTTGGCTTATTAACATGTTACATGATTTTGGTTTAAAAAATATCTGTACAGCAAACTTATTGTGTGATAATCAGTCGGCAAGATTGAATGCCAACACTGAATCTATAAAACGTTTAAAACATGTAGATATCAGATATCACTTTGTTAAAGATTTGATTAAAAATAACAAGATTTGCATCAAATACATAAGTACTTGTAATCAGCTGGCAGACATGTTAACGAAATCTCTAAGTAAGGAATTAATTATAAAGTTTTTAAGTCAGTGTGGTGTAGGAGATACACAGTAGATTATGAGCTATTGTTGTCATTGTTCATGTAGTTATAAATCTGGTTTTCTATTAATGTATAACATTGAGAGGGAGTGTTGAATATGGCAATGTTTATACATTTATTTTATGTTTACCATACTGAATATTTTTTGTTTTTTAAGTTGGTAGTAAGTACATTGTTCGGTGTCATCGGAGTGTCTAATCTATGGCTCGTTACTAATGTCCGGTGTTGTAAAGATAAAGTGTTCCAATAAAATACCAGTTTTCATCACAAGTTGCGTTTTATTGAAATATATAATCACATCTGGTGTACCGACACTATCTAACCGAACGGACTTTATATGTATATATTCTATCTGGTATAGATTGCATGTTATAACATAATATGATTGACGTTACGCTCTGCTTGCAACAGAGAATGCAGATATAATTTCATGATACGCATTCAACTGTTGAGTTCATGAGTAAATAATTTCATTCGGTACTGGATTTCGCACGTTTGAACAAGTCCAGAGCCTTCCCGGGTTGGGGGCGAAACACGTGTAGAGTAGTCTAAGGTCACAGCACATACATCAACTCGGAAAGGGATCGTAAACGTATCAACTTGAGCGGTTCAGTATTCTTTGTATGAAACCCCCTACTGCAAAGCACACTAATCGGAATCGTAACGTAATCGCCTCGCCTCGGGACCAGCTCACGAACCGCTTTGCGGGTCGCTCAACTTGCTATCCCCGCGCTTACCGCTAGTCGTCCGCGCTCACGTCTCTCCGTACCCGAGCTTACGGCTGGTCTGAAAATGAAAATGAACATCAAATTTTTTTTAATAAGTAATTTTTTTTTTGTCTTTTTTTTTTTTAGTTTTTTTATCATTTTTTTTCTCTCGTTCTTTTTTTTATATGGAACCACTGTGCGGCGAGCCGTAAGCGCGGCGTCGCCTAGCCGTAAGCGCGGCGTCGCCTAGCCGTAGCCGAGCCGACGTACCGACGCTGATCCGGTTTAGTTGCGTGCTTGCGTTAGGTTGACGCCTGGTTGACGGCGAGGCGAAGGCGATACGGTGTCGATCCCTTTCCGAATTGATGTAATGTGCTGTGTCCTTAATCGGTGAAGGTGCAAGGTGCGTAGCTGTCTTGCTAACTGCAGGTGCAGGTATTGTGCACTGATAGTTTCGTGGTGTGCATGTGCAATTTGTTTTGCGAGCAGGCGGGCTTTGCATCTTGCATGTTGTGTTTTTTGCGGAAGTCAGCTATAATATAGGTATATTTATCTTTTTCACAATGAATAGGGACTTCCACCAAGTGACGCCTGATTCAATCAAAAAATACTAAGTATTAGAGGTGTTTGTAGACAATTGTCTCAATTGAAGTGGATCTTATCGTTTGTTCCGCCGTCTGAGACCCTCCCGCCTGGGCACGAGTTACCATGGCCTGCCTGGAAGTCTCTAAATGGATTCCGAGCGACCGGACGATGTCGGCCGCGGTAAGGACAACCTGGGGGGTAATTGTCTAACTCAACATCTATCGCAATCGCATTCAGTTTGAAAGATATTGCACGGCCATTGCTGCTTTTGACAACTAAAACTTAGTCAACTTTCTTCAACAACAAGTGATGGATGCATGATGGATGTCAAACTGAAAGCGATTGCGATTGATGTTGAATTAGACAATTAACCCCCTGTCTAAGTGGGGATTCTTCGTCGACGTAGACCTAGCGTGTAGGTGAGGTGCTGTTCCTCAGACGATGGAACATTTGATATCGTGCTCTGCGTGTCCTACCAGTTGCACGCAGGTAGACCTAACCTGGGTAGCTGAATTTTGGTCCGACACTGTTTAGTTTTTTGGTTTCCTATCGACTCGATAAGAAGAAGAAGAAGAAGTGGATCATGTTAAGGATACCATCATCAAATTTTAAGAGTTTTAAAGACAACTGATTTTAAAAACAAGAGTTTAAAATTTATACTTTGCAAAGTACAGTACCCCAAGCACGGCAAACGCTCAATCTCTTATTCATTTTGTATGGTAACCAAAGCAGCGCCGCTACGGTCGCTTACCGAACCAAAATTCAATAGGGTAGGTACCTACACGAAAAAACCAATAATTAAAGTATGGAGACTGATAGCATTTAATCGAAAATCGTATCGTATACGATTTCAATAGCTTAACAAGAGTGTTTCCGTGTAACAGAGGTATGGTGACCTAGACACAATATTTTTGGTCACCCATCGTTTGACCGACCATTGGAAAAATTGCTTAACCATCCTAAACTCTTATATGGAAACAAAAAGGCTACATTTCTAAAAACGTTACAAGTCTCAACAATCCATTCAACCGACACAGTCTTTATCCTTAAATGGAACAAGTATAAATTGCATGGACTTGAAATACATCGAATCGGGCAGGCACTACCAGACACTAGATCGACAAAGGAAAAATCGTTACTCTTTTATAAGGAAAGTTGAAATTACTTATTTTACGTTGCGAAGTTGTACCGACTATAGTCGCAAACGGTTATTGAAAAGGGTGCCATAGAGATGCGACGCGACTAAAATTTAATATTTTATTTTTGTATATACCTACTGGATATTAGTAGATGTAAACGCAAAAGATTTAGTGCCCTTACAATCTACTTGAAATAATTATCGTCTTGTTTTATTTATTAGCTTTCCGCCCGCGGCTTCGCCCACGTGAATTACACGACGTTAGCTCGCGAGAATGTAATATTTTTCCGAGTTAAAAGTAGCCTATGTTCCTCTCCAGGTTACTAAGTATCTGTGTCCCGAATTTCAGCCAAATCTGTTCAGACGTTTTGGCGTGGTTGAGTGAGTAACATACATCCAAACATCTAAACTTTCACATTTATAATATTAATTAAAGTAGGATTTACCTTTGCATTTCGCGCGGGTACGAACCGTTGTGTGATACTCTTATACGAGTCAAGATCGTCCTGCCACCGCCGCCGCCGCACAGTGGTTCCAACATTAAAAATAGTGGACATGGCTACCGCAGTCCACCGAAGTCGGCGTATCGAGCAGATTTTTTTTTCATGGCAGATGATTAACCACCCAACAACTTTTTGTATGACTAAAAATCAGACAAACGCTTAGATTTTGCGAAAAAAGATCAAGGTTTTTTGTATAAAAAAACAGTCAACTTGCGACGAGATTGTGTCACATGTTATGGAAAGTCAAATTGCAAATCCACTTGCGGTTTTTCCCGCGGGAACCCTGGTTCCCATTCCCGTATATAGAAATATTGGGATAAAATATACTTTATGTCAATAAAATCGGTTCAGTAGATTCGAGTTTATCCATTACAAACGTACAAATAATAGTACATTACAGCCGAGGACAGGTAAGTAAGAAATTACATTGTCGAGGATGGTTTGAAGCACGAGCCGCAGGCGAGGGCTTTAATCATTCGAGGCAAGGTAATTTGCTTACCGTACAAGGCTTGTATAGTGCTTTTCTCAAGAAATGCGAGGAAATAAAAAAGTGTTTAACTAAATAAAATTTATTAAGACTATGACAACACTGTTCGGGCAATTATGTACCTAAATGTTATTGTTTTCCCGGGCACACTTATGTATAAATCGCCCATAATAATATTATTTTAATGATGTATCATTAAATCATTATAATACGCCAACAACACAGATTCCGAAAACATATGCGCCTTTTTTTCACTTTTCCAAATCAGATCGTAGGTTTTCATATAGGTATCTTTCTTTTGATTTTGCTGGCAGTATGTTTTCTGTTATTAATTTTGCTTCTGCTCTCAAAATTGGTGGAGTAGGTACATACAATGTCTGTATATGTTTCATTGGCAGAACTCATTTTGATAATTTATTACACAATAAAAACTGTATTGATATCAAATCAACCGCTGAAAATAATTCCCGCCGTTTTTTTTATATTGGCTTGTGAGGCCATGTGGAACGGTCATACAGCCTATTGATACTTACTACTTGCTACTAAAATGCGCAACTTCAATGCCCGCTTCTGGGCAGTAGATGGCGCTGTACATATTTCCCATACAAAATTACTCGTAAACATGGAAGTATTATTTAGGTAATACTTCCATTATAAAGGATGTTTTGTCTATGATAAATCTCATTTTGTTTTTTCGATTGATGTTCCTGCTAAGGGTACATAGCGCTTGTGGTACAATACGAAGTAATATACTCTGTGCGCACCGTATTTAAAACAAAAGTTAACCTAATTATGATATAATAATTACCTATATAATAATAATAATAATGTGGCTGTATGGTGCAAATGTCCCTTTGCTTTTTCTGTTTTTATACACAGGAATAACGAAAGAAAAAAAGTTGGTAATAATATCTTTGGGTATATAGTACCTTTTCCGAGGTAAACATTCTAAATTTGAAAATCACTGCAGTAATGAATTTCAGTACTTACTTACTGCACTGATTTTAGTGCAGTAAGTAAGTACTGAAATTCATTACTGCAGTGATTTTCAAATTTAGAATGTTTACCTCGGAAAAGTGCCACGTACTGCATTCTTTTCTCAAATATAATATTAACGTTTCAGAGCATAAGTGTGAAAAATATCAAATCTTTCCTCTTTATATTATTAGTACTGATAGGCATAATAATAGGTCTTTACCTATGAAATTGCCGTTTTCTATGGGGAAATTGTAGGAAGTTGGAGTTAGCATACAAAGATATTTGGGGATTTCTTGGACATGTGAACTCCGAATTCAACGAAACTTTCGAGATATGATCAGACAAAAGTAATCTAACTA
This sequence comes from Crambus lathoniellus, assembly GCA_949710035.1. Classification (NCBI taxonomy): domain Eukaryota; kingdom Metazoa; phylum Arthropoda; class Insecta; order Lepidoptera; family Crambidae; genus Crambus; species Crambus lathoniellus. The sequence goes on from OX453312.1 coordinate 3,538,993, forward strand.
TTGCATATAATCTCATTTAATAAACTGTCTTAGAATAAAAAAAATATCTGTTCAAAGCTGTCAAATTGACGACAACCAAGGAGCGGTACTTTGAAGCAGTTATAAAAATTTTAGACGCGTGTTTAATTATTCTTTTCTTAGATGTTTAACATGACGACATACTCTATTTTCGAAACTGACTATTAATTTTGATATATTGATATTAATAAAAAAATTAGAGACCAATAAACATGTGAGAAAAAGACGGCAATTTCATATGTAAAGACCTATTAATATGTCGCGTTTCTGTGACGGTAAAAAAATCTTATTACGAAAACGCGAAATCGGTAATTTATTTACAAGTCTATGAGTACTGTTTCTGAATACTAAATATACCTTAACTGGTGAAAAGTTGTCTTATTAGGTCGATTTAAAACAGCTTAATTAGGATTTATTTCATTAGAATTCCACTCAAGTTCTTGGTCATAAAAATTAATCATCATCATCATCATCATCATCATGTCAGCCGAACGACGCCCACTGCTGGGCATAGGCCTCCCCCAAGGATCTCCACAACGATCGGTCCTGCGCTGCCCGCATCCAGCGGCTTCCCGCGACCTTGACCAGATCGTCGGTCCACCTTGTAGGGGGCCTGCCCACGGAACGTCGTCCGGCACGCGGTCGCCATTCAAGAACATGAATATTTAATTTAAAATGTAGCTGTTTTGGTGGGCAAAAAAAACGCGATGTTTATATCGCTTACTCGCGCTATGATCGAATACTCGAGTTCTAATAAGGCAACGCCTTATCAACACCACGCGATACATAATAAAAGACTATTCTATTTACAGCCAACGAAACTAAAAAGGGTTAAAACCTATTTATAGAGTTGCAATACTCCAAAAGAAGCGAACATTTATAAACCTTACCCATCTGTAATATAAACAATTTACTTTCGTACTAAGGTCTAGAGGGATACGATACATACTATCGATGAACTTTCCAACCAAGTACTTTTCACCTATATTCGTTTGCACGCACTCCCTTTTTTAAGTACACGTGGTAGGAAAAAAACGCAAGCGACTATCGACCTAAAATGATCAGCTGGGAGTTCCCGATTGTACCTTCGTTCACTCCCGTTTCCCGATCGTGTCATTAAGGTGGTATTCGCAAGGGAATGTTTGCTGACGGCAAAATGCGAATTCGATTGTGTTTAAATGTAGATAAAGTTCGAAATACGATTTGGGGTAGGCAAAGCAAAGCGTTTTATATGATGTGAGTTGTGAAGAAAAAGAAAATAAGTTGTTTTATTGTTTTTATTAACAATAGGCACAGATTACTAATACATCAATAGATCACAGGTAAGATGATACATAGCTCAAGTTCCAAATAGGTACACAAAACGTTTATAAGATTATAGGAATAATTGTGTTTCTTTTACTACTACTTACAGCAGTAGGATTCCGGTCAAGTCAAGTCTTTGATTATTAAATTTAGATTGTTATTTACAATACTTGTGAACGTCATAGAAGCTACGCTATCGGTTCACAAACCCTATGGCGGGAGACCTTGGAGAAGAACCGGCCAGAAACTCTTCAAAGGTTGTTTTTCCTCCCTGTTTTATTTCATACAGAGTCGTCAAACTGAAAAATGACCGTAACATTGTATGATTAAGATCAGTTTCCATCACAATTACACAATGAGTTATGATAAATACAGTTAACAAGGCGAAGTAATGATCATAGCGGTAAACAATTTTCAATTACTTAAGAACTATAGTTAAAGCAAATAGTTATAGGCAAAAAAAAAAACTACTACATACTGCAAATTGCTCCATACAAGCATGTTTCAAATGTAAATCTTTATAAATAAGTTTAGTTACAAGCTTTTTTGCTGACTGTACTTTAATATTATATTGTCATCTGAACCGAACCTGTATATAAAATTTCTGCTCCATCGGACACTGGGAAATGGGTAAAATTAAGCTTGCAAGATTTGGCCCCCACTAACTAACATACTAACTAAATGGCAAGTTAATAACAAGCTTGTAAAAAATGACACATTTTAAGGCAAGCAGATAGGATTGGCTTTCCATTAAAAAACCCTAAAACCCCCAACTCAACGATCCACTAAGCAGACCATTAATTAATTCCACCAATTTTTTGTTTGCCTTACCTTCGCCATATTTCGACCCACAAATTATTTTTGAAAAAGTAAATTAGATGGCACCTAATTTCGATAGAACAAGGATTTTTGAATTTTATTTTCTAGTACCTACTACTATACCTAATTAGTTTGGATTGACTTTTTTCTCAAGTTCAGACACTCAATGAGATAAAACGACCGCGTGAAGTTGAAGTCACGATTGGATACAGTTAATATCGACTTATGTGAACTTGATATCACGGCTGAACGAAATCGAACGTAAAACTGCATGCAGTTAATTATATCGACTAATGGCCAGAATTAATAACCTATCCACAGATAGGGATAGGTGCGATCGAGGTTAGTTGCTATGCAACGCTAGGTATTAACATAGAACTAACGACAGTTGCCAGGGTGTTGCTAGGTGTTGCCCAGCAACTAATCTGGATCGCACCTATATCGGTTTGGTTGGTGGTAGGACTTGTTCTTAGTACGCCTGGCTTGCTACCACCGTCTTATCTAAGTCTGACGCCATAACAATTTTGTTTTCAGCATTATTGTGTTCCGGCAGTTAGAGATAAGATAGCCAGTTCCTCAGTGATTGAGGATTCCGGGAGTAGTGCGCTTCCATCTTCAACCTTATCACTACTTAACATGTGTGATGAAGGCTAACGGCTACCCCATAGTGGATAAAAAAAAAGTCGATGTTGTAGGTACTTTTGTAGATCATCAATCCGCCCACGTGGTGGATCATGGTTAATATTATATTGTCATCTGAACCGAACCTGTATATAAAATTTCTGCTCCATCGGACACTGGGAAATGGGTAAAATTAAGCTTGCAAGATTTGGCCCCCACTAACTAACATACTAACTAAATGGCAAGTTAATAACAAGCTTGTAAAAAATGACACATTTTAAGGCAAGCAGATAGGATTGGCTTTCCATTAAAAAACCCTAAAACCCCCAACTCAACGATCCACTAAGCAGACCATTAATTAATTCCACCAATTTTTTGTTTGCCTTACCTTCGCCATATTTCGACCCACAAATTATTTTTGAAAAAGTAAATTAGATGGCACCTAATTTCGATAGAACAAGGATTTTTGAATTTTATTTTCTAGTACCTACTACTATACCTAATTAGTTTGGATTGACTTTTTTCTCAAGTTCAGACACTCAATGAGATAAAACGACCGCGTGAAGTTGAAGTCACGATTGGATACAGTTAATATCGACTTATGTGAACTTGATATCACGGCTGAACGAAATCGAACGTAAAACTGCATGCAGTTAATTATATCGACTAATGGCCAGAATTAATAACCTATCCACAGATAGGGATAGGTGCGATCGAGGTTAGTTGTTATGCAACGCTAGGTATTAACATAGAACTAACGACAGTTGCCAGGGTGTTGCTAGGTGTTGCCCAGCAACTAATCTGGATCACACCTATATCTGCGGATAGGTTATTAATTCTGGCCGTAAGTGTGGTTACTGTGTTGCAGACCATCTGATGTCAGCCTTTAGATGTAGCTAATGACAACGGCCCCTGGAAAGGCGCCAACAAAACGACGAAATAAAAAAAAAACGTTAAATATTTCACACATGAATACAAAAATTAAAAATTGTTTTAGTTCAATCTATACATCTATACAAATAAATAAAATTGGAGTGTCTGTTTGTAATATTAAAATAACCGCTTTTTACTACATGCATATGATTATATATACGGTACATATACCAAAACAACATTTTTTAACATTTTTGTCTGTCTGTCTGTCTGTCTGTTTGTTCCGGCCAATCTCTGAAACGGCTGGACCGATTTTGACGGGACTTTCACTGGCAGGTAGCTGATGTAATAAGGAGTAACTTAGGATACTTTTTATCTCGATATTCCCACGGGAACGGGAACTACGCGGGTGAAACCGCGGGCGGCCGATAGTAATAAAATAAATGTAGTTCACCTCGCAATGAGCCCTATTTCTTTCTTCGATGTGTAGCGAACGGTGGCATCGCAGCTAGAAGGTTCGCTAAAGAAAGTAGGTTACTTTTTATATTGAGGAAATATCGTTTTCCTCCAATAAATACTTCGCTATTTCTCTCTATTATTACAAGAGGGAAGCCGCGGGCGAAAGTTAGTGATAAATGTATTGTTAGGGATGGTGGTACAAGAAGAAATAATTTCAATATGTATAGGAAAAATGTGATAGTAAAAAAAAAAAAAAAAGGCCTTTCGGTAGCTTAGTTGGTCAGAGCATCGGGCCGGATTCCCGGAGGCGCGGGTTCGAATCCCGCCTGAAAGCTACTTATAGGGCTCGTGGTTTTTTACCATCACATTTTTCCTATACTTACAAAAATTGCATTGTGAATGCATAAAAATAATTTAAAATCTTAATTTCAATATGTGTAGATTCAGTTGACTTAAATTATCAGAGGTGGTTTTTTCCAATACGAAAGGTAGAGTTTACAAATTAAATCTTTAGTGTTTTTTTTTTAAATAAATATTGGACACCATCACATACATTGTTCCAATACCAAGATCAGTAGCTTGAGCACTTAGTGTTTTGGAAATTGGAAACAACGACGGGTATTACCACATACACTCAGACCCGAGGAAATATTGAAAAGTTCATTTTCAATTTGTTTCAATTTCATGTTCGATAAAAATAATAATATGGTCTTTATTATTTTATTGTCTATACTAGCTGGGTAGGTATGCTTCCAATAGTTAGTAATTTAACGAGATCGGAAATTCGGAATAAACATTATTATCTAAGAACAAAAATAATGACTCCGGATGTTTACCATAATTATTGCTATTTTTCTGCAAAAATATTTCGTACCATCCTAATGTGGTATTTCATTAAGTTAAATACGAAGTTTTACTTTTTTTTATAAATACACAATTAAGTAGGTTGGATTTTTTTTTATTACAATCTATAATCTATCATCATCATCATCATCATCATGTCAGCCGAACGACGCCCACTGCTGGGCATAGGCCTCCCCCAAGGATCTCCACAACGATCGGTCCTGCGCTGCCCGCATCCAGCGGCTTCCCGCGACCTTGACCAGATCGTCGGTCCACCTTGTAGGGGGCCTGCCCACGGAACGTCGTCCGGCACGCGGTCGCCATTCAAGAACCTTTCCGCCCCAACGGCCATCGGTTCTCCGCGCTATGTGTCCCGCCCACTGCCACTTCAATGATGCAATCCTTCGAGCGATGTCGGTTGTTTTAGTTCTCCTGCGGATTTCATCATTTCTGATTCGATCGAGCAGGGAAATACCAAGCATCGCTCTCTCCATTGCTCGCTGGGTGACTTTGAGCCTTCTTATGAGACCCATAGTAAAAGACCACGTCTCACTTCCATAGGTCATTACTGGCAACACACACTGGTCAAAGACTTTCGTCTTGAGACATTGAGGTATTTCGGACGCGAATATATGTCGGAGCTTCCCAAACGCTGCCCATCCGAGCTGGATTCGACGAGAGATCTCTTTCTCAAAGTTGGACTTACCTAACTGGACCGTCTGTCCTAGGTAAACATAGTGGTCAACAACTTCGAGTGTAATGTTCCCAACATTAACTGGAGCGGGTGCAACATGGGCATTGGACATGATTTTCGTCTTGTCCATGTTCATCTTAAGACCCACTCTTTGCGAAGCATTACCGAGATCTTCGAGCATTGTGTTCAGGTCTTCCAAGGTCTCAGCCATAAGAACTACATCATCGGCAAACCGTAGATGTGTTAGGTACTCGCCATTGATGTTGATGCCGCATCCTTTCCAGTCCAGCAGCTTAAAAATATCCTCCAACGCAGCTGTGAACAGTTTGGGAGAGATGACATCTCCCTGTCTCACACCTCGCTGTAGTTGGATAGGATTAGAGCTCTGGTTCTGTAATCGGACCGACATGGTGGCGTTTTGGTATAGGTACCTCAGCACCTCGATATACCTGTAGTCTATTTGGCACCTCTGGAGAGACTGCACCACGGCCCAGGTCTCGATCGAATCAAAGGCTTTCTCATAGTCCACGAACGCCAAGCAAAGTGGCAGGTTATACTCTTCGGTCTTCTGTATAACTTGCCGCAGCGTATGAATGTGGTCTATGGTACTGTAGCCTTTCCGGAACCCGGCTTGTTCGGGAGGTTGGAAGTCGTCGAACCTGCGAGCGAGACGATTCGTAATGACTCTCGAAAACAACTTATAGATATGGCTCAGAAGCGAGATGGGTCTATAATTCTTCAAGAGAGTTTTATCACCCTTCTTGAAAAACAGCATCACATCGCTTCTGCCCCATGCCTTTGGCGTTTTGCCCTCGAGGATGACAGAGTTGAAGAGCTTCTGGAGGACCTTAAGTATCGGCTTACCGCCCGCTCTTAGAAGTTCTGTTGTGATTCCGTCATCACCCGCCGCCTTTTTGTTTTTGAGCTGCTTGAGAGCCATTCTAATCTCGTACAGGCTGACGTCCGGGATATCTTCGGTATAGTGTCGGGTAAGCTTGGCTCTAGGGTCTTTAGCCTTGCTTTCAACAGGTGTTTGCGTGGAATATAGCTGTCCATAGAAACTCTCAATCTCCCTCAGGATTTCAGGTGTTGACGAAACGATGCTACCTTCCCCAGTTTTCAGCCTCGTCAATTGACTTTGCCCGATAGACAGATCTCTCGCGAACACTTTGGAGCCTTTGTTCCGCTCAATGGCTTCTTTAATACGCTCGGTATTAAATTGGCGAAGGTCGCGCGTCAAGGACTTAGATATCTGTCTATTGAGCTGCCGATAACGATGGGCATCCGCTGAGTTCTGCAGCTTCATTTCGTGTCTCTGATCCATGAGTAGGAGAGTCTGACTGGAGAGTTTCTTCAATTTGGGACGGTGGGTTTTATAGTACTATAATCTATATAGATCGGATATTAATAGTACTACGTTTCCACAGAAGCAGAACTGAGCTGCATTTCATCGTTTATACACCACTAAATTTCAATTAGTACAAAGATTTTAGGGGATGATAGTGTCCCCTAAATAACCGCCTCTGTGGTCTAGTGGTTCACACCACCGATTCCAAACCAAGAGGTCCCGGGTTCGATTCCCAGTGGGGGTACATATTGTATTCGGTTTGGTTGGTGGTAGGACTTGTTCTTAGTACGCCTGGCTAGCTACCACCGTCTTATCTAAGTCTGACGCCATAACAATTTTGTTTTCAGCATTATTGTGTTCCGGCAGTTAGAGATAAGATAGCCAGTTCCTCAGTGATTGAGGATTCCGGGAGTAGTGCGCTTCCATCTTCAACCTTATCACTACTTAACATGTTGTAGGTACTTTTGTAGATCATCAATCCGCCCACGTGGTGGATCATGGTCCATTCTTCTTATCCATCCATAAGGAAGGCCTGCACCTCAGCAGTAAGTACATTAAATGACTGATGAGACGATTACATTTTATAGAGTTGTCAGTTTACTGTTCACCAAGGAACTGCAATAGTTCCTTCGTCGTATCACTGAACTTATGTTACATACAACCTCAAACTTTTTGCTGATAATGTCATCCTATTATGTTTACGAACACACGAAATTAAAATTATTAGGAAATAAATAAAACGCCGATAAAGAGCTTTACATACGGGTGCCATCAAAAGCCAACTTGACAAAAATACCATTTTTAAGCTTCACTTTTCCTCTTTATTTTTTCCCAAATGACATTTGAATAAAGCTTACTCGTCCCAGGATTCGTTCCTATTTCACACAAAGGCCGATAATGACCTGCGAAAGCCTTCACAGAGTTAAAACAAAAGTATTTTTAGTGCTGCCGAAAATACTGGTGCACAGTGATTAGATCATCAGTATATGAACGTACCGTTTCTTAAATTAAAATACATATCACGATTTAAAAAATCGTAAATCCTCCTACTTACTATGAATTAGATCAGGCACTAATTTCAGTGTGTGTGTATATATATATATATATGTGTGTGTGTGTGTGTGTATGTGTGCGAGTGTGTGTGTGTGTGTGTGTGTGTGTGTATGTGTGTGTGTGTGAGTGGGTGTGTGTGTGACAAAACTGGTACATGATAGTTATTATCCTCATCGCGTGGGTAATTGTCACTTGTCTCGGGGGCATGAATAGTATTGGTAAATAAAATTGTGAACACCATTTAAAAGTTATGTCACTGATGTGGTCTATTGACTATGAAGGATTTGTCTTATCTCCGTATTTTCTTATCTATAAAGTTTAATTAGCTCTTGTTAGCTTGTTGGGCCTTCTCTAAATAACTAATGATGTTCTATGTTTGATCTTCTGATAAATAATGTATTGTGTAAGAACGTACTTATTGCGAAACGTGAAATGTTCGTTAAGCTTCTTAACTTTGCAATACTTATTGGAGACTTTTACAACAATGCTTTTATGTATAGGAAGATTTAAGTAAGTAAGGATATATTTATGAGGATGAATATATTAAAAACCTTTAGAATATTGGAAGAGCACGTGGCGCAGTGGTTAAAGCCCTGCAACTTTCGCAATGGTCGGTCACGGGATGGGTGACCAAAACTTTATCATCTCGAGCAGGAGCTCGACGGCTTAAGGCGCTACTCGGAAAAAGTATGGACTCTTTGATATAAAACTATAGGACGGTTAGAGTTGTTATAAATCTGGTAATAAGATATATATTTCTTCATACCTTTATCTAGAATCGTATAGTTTCAGAAACACGATTTTATGATTTTGGCTCGACACTTTTTATTTTCGAAAATACCTCTAAAAAATAAGAAATATCAATATTATTCTTAAATGGGGATACATATACCTACTATTGAAAATTGGTTTAATTAGTGGACACCAATAATATTTAGGATCGTATAGAAGAATTTTTTTAAAATCGCTATAGTTTTTGAATACGAAGTGATTTTGTGTTTTTTTGCGTAATCGGCAAAATCGGTCTCGCTCCCGCGCGCGTCGTTTTCTCATTGCTATCTCGCTTTAGCATAATTTTTCCGAGTATCGCCTTAACGTGCCTTCCGAAGCATGGAGGAACATGCTTCGGAAGGCACGTTAAGCCGTTGGGCCAGCTGCGTTTGTAGTCATTAATACCCACCAATCCGAATTGGGGCCATGGCCCATTCTCATTCATTACCTATCCATCCGTCAGCAAGGCCTCTGCTGCAGCTTAGGGACATTAAATGGCTGATGATGACGTATGAATCAAAAGTGCGAGTCGGACTCGTGCACGAAGGGTTCCGTACCATTTTATTTTTATTTTTATATTTATTTTAATTTGAATTACCTGCTGCACTAACAGTTTTGCACCAAAGCGTGCAGTAGGTCAAACGTAGAAAGTTATTTGTGGTTTTAACAAAAGAACAAATAACAAAAACAACAAAAAAAATTACTGTAATTTCACGCCCGACTTCAAAGTACTTACGTTATTTGGTGTGAATACAGTATTAGAGGGATTATTTCTTACTTTTTTATGTAATTTTTTGAAGGCGGTTTAATTTTTTTATAAAAATAATTTTTATCCCACCCTTTTTAGTGCATCATGCAGGCAATTTACGTGTATTCTGGTAAATAGGTATGTTATCAAACTGAGAACCTACTGTTTTAAAGTCGGTTAAAATACCTTAAGGTATCCACTTTCCAACAAAACAAGAATCATCTAAATCGGTTTATAAACAAAGGAGTTATGCCTAAAGATACGTAATAAATTCACATAATGTAACGAATACGACAGTATTTTCAAGATTTCCTGAAAACTACTGAACCGATTTCAAAATTTGAAAAAATGGGACAAACTTGGTTAAACCCCTGATATTATAACGTTTGAATCATTTCAATTATCTGTCTGTCTGTGTGTCTTCGAGTAATCGGTGTACATACATAAAAACGCGACGAATAGATAACCTCCTCCTTTTTAACCGACTTCTAAATCAAAAAGGAGGAGGTTCTCTATTCGTCTGTATGTATGTTTTTCTCTTTTTTTTTTTGTGTATGTCCACCGATTACTCGAAGACGGCTGAACCGATTGAAATGGTTCAAACGTTATTACATCAGGTTGGTTTCCAAGTTGGTCCCATTTTTTGAAATTTTGAAATCGGTTCAGTAGTTTTCAGGAAATCTTGAAAATACTGTCGTTTTCGTTACCACTTTATGTAAATTTAATACGTATTTTTAGGCATAACTCCTTTGTTTATAAACCGATTTAAATGATTCTTGTTTTGTTAAAAAGGGGATACCTCAAGGTATTTTAACCGACTTCGAAAAAGGAGGTTTTGAGTTTGATCACATACCTATTTACCAGAAAACACGTAAATTGCCTGCACGATGCACTAAAAAGAGTGAAATAAAAATTATTTTTATAAAAAAATTAAACCGCCTTCAAAAAAACCACATCAAAAAAGTAAGAAATAATTATTCTCCAAATAAATAACGTAAGTACTTTGAAGTCGGGCGGGTTTTAACAAAAACAACAAAAAATTGTACTTACATGTTTCACGCCCGACTTCAAAGTACTTACGTTATTTATTTGGTGAGGAATTATTTCTTACTTTTTTGATGTGGTCTTTTTGAAGGCGGTTTAATTTTTTTATAAAAATAATTTTCAATTTTTTAAGTCGTTTAAAAAGCACCTTCATAGTATTACTGTCATCAATAAAATTATCCACATTTCAACAATCCTATATCCTTATTCTTAGAATTCAGTTTTTATGTCCATTCTGTATATTAAACACTTTAGCGAAAGTGTCAAAGTTCGCAAGTTTGAGCGAAAAGCGAGTGTTGGAGTGTTAACGAAATCGCGTTACCAAGTAGGTACCACTTTACGTACTCATCTCATTCAATAATTGTCTAATTTCACAGTTATTTCAGTTCAACTGGCTGTCGCGCTTCCAAGGATCGTAATTTGAATCAACAATGGATACTTAAGTTTAGAATGTTAATTTGTAAACTGAATATTCATAATGCAGTATTCTATGATTATTTATTGATGTCTATATTTGTCCGTCTTTTTTATTACCCATTAGCCTTCATCACACCTGAAGTAGTTGGGAATAAGGCTGAAGGTGTAAGTACTACTTATATTATCTTAACTCTTATTGCAACTAATGCCCGAATACTCGTACGCTACTTATCTTTGGGAGCGTCTCAAACATCGCCCTGTCACTTTAAATGTCAAACGTATGAAAGAGATGCTATGATGTTTGAGACGCTCCCAAAGATAAGATAAGACAAGATTTGCGTTCGAGAATTCGGGCGAGAGTCCTTTAAACATCATTGTTATGTCATCAGACTCATATGAGATGGTGGTAGCTATAGTTTGACCGTAAGCGCTGTACCGTCATCTAGCCGCGGGAGCAGTCTAACTAAAGTCAGGCGGACTTAGAAGTCCTGCCACCAACCAAGTTTGTTTTTAAATTGTTTTAGTCATTGTGACTAAAGTAAACTTTTTATCGACATAATCTCATTGGATTTCTGCTGTATTAGAATATCAGAATCGATAATCATTCAAATGTTTTTGTACTCGATTACATCAAACGTTGTGACGGAAGTTTAATGAATCCTTTGGTGTCAAGAATGAATAGATATAAATAATATTTTAGCATATTCATTGGTATAACAGATCTTGTTTATTTAACTGATGAAAGAGTTGTTTATACATTAAATTTCGCCTAACATACGATTCGTGATAGCACGTTGTGTTGATTTTTAATTGAACCCTGCTATAAAAGATTGAACGATAACGAAAAAAACATATGGCTTTGGTATCGCAACTCGTTATATGTTCCCCATTTAAATCGTCAATAATGCCTAAGAGAGAATGCGGAATCATAATGGACGATAATGAAAAAAGTCTGTAGAGGACAATAATAAAGGTCTATTCGTGCATATGGTACTTACAAAAACATGCTTTTACTCCTAAGCGTTAAGGAGTTTTACCTTCCATCATCAGCTCACCTAAATAACCTGAAAGAATACAACTAAAATCTTTACATCCAACGATTTTAAAGAATTGTCCTCTAATCCTTAACCATTGAGGAGTTGTACCATCCATCACCATCTCATCAGCATGAGATGATGACTACCAGATGCAAATACTTGAAAAACTTAAAAATATCTGTAAAACACTTAAACTACCTATAAAATTTGCGGGTTTTGCTCGGTTTCCCCTGGATTCCATCATCAGATCCTAACTTGGTAACAATTTGACCATCACAGGAGTTACTCTTTCGAATAAAAAAAGAATCATTGAAATTCGTCAACAGTTCGTGAAGATTTTGACGTGTAAAGCAGGAACCACCAGTCGACAACTATGTGTTTTTTCAGGATTGTGAAAAAACTACTGAACTTACTACTGTAAATTTTACATGCAACCACACATAAACCATTTTCTTTCAGATAAAAAATAATTATTAAAATCGGTTAACAACTGGCGAAGTTATGGTAAAACATGCATAAAAAATAATACGAAGAAAAATACTGTGGACTTGAGAACCTCCTCCTTTTATTGAAGTCGGTTAAAAAAATGCTCCTGCAACATCTGATATAGAAAACACCATCATTTGTTGGTCCCATGAGTTTCCTCTCAAGTTTCTATGCTCTTTTCTTTGCCAGCTCACTCCACCAGCCGAACTAGAAAGAAGAAAAGAAAGTAAACATTTTATTGATAACACAGACAAAAAATAGTAAGTAAGTAATAAATAAAAAACATGAAAAAACATGAGTCGCCAACTAGGCCCCATCCTCAGCATAATGTTGCAGCGACAAGAGGCTGGCACTGCAACGCTGGTATTCTGGAGGGACTTATTTGGTGGACAACTTTGGACGTGACAAAAACAAAACTAAAATAACTCACTACACACAAAAAAAATTGCCTATTCCCTAAAAACACATCATAGGTTTTGTAGAGCCATCAATATTTAAAAGTCTGGAGGGGACAATAACAAAATGCTCCTGCAACATCTGTGTTCGCGCCGCGCTGCGAGCAGTCAGTTGTCATTCATTGTCAAGGTCGCGAGACAATGCGCTCGGCCGGCCCGAGTGTAGGATTCATTCGCCAGTTCGCCGCCAACAGCCGTCCGCGCAACATCGCGCTCAGTTACCTACCCGTATTGTGACCGAGATTGCGAGTTTTTGCACCTACGAGTGCCCGGTCGGGGTACGGACTTGTGACCCGTGTGTGTTCGCTTTGAAAAGCGCCGGGAAAGTTTTAGCTGTCTATTAGGGCATTGTGTAGTTATAAGAGTGTTAGCTATAAGAGTTTCCCATCGGGGTTGGGTGAAGACCTACTTGTCAGGCGCGCGCGCCGGCGAGACAGCGATCAGCCCCCCTGGATTATGAACAGTATCTTCTCGTGAAGGTAGGCCTAGCTTTTAAGTAACTTAATTTTGCATGAGAAACATCCGTTTCAATAAACTGTGGAACACAGTAGATGGTCATCACAATTGTGCGTGATCATAATTTTGGTAGCAGAGCTTAGTTGATATAATTAATTTTCATATTAAAATTAACTACATAAAATTTCATAGTAAAAATAAAAATTTTTTTTTTTTGTTGAAATCTCGAGGGTATACCGAGACGATTTGAAGTACTAAGAAATTGTTCTAGTAAATTCTCGAAGCGAATGTTTCTCACTTGGTGGATCCGATAATAGATAGACACTTATATAATTGTTGTCACATACTAGTGATTTGATACGAGTTTACTCGCCTAGATGTGTATATTTTTTTTGTGTGTCCGGATTTATTTGACGAATAGTTTCGTTCGAAAGTGTTGTTTATTAGTACCACATACTAGTGTTTGTTCCGAGACCGCTTGCCAAGTTAAAAAAGTGGAACTAGTTTTAATTATTAGTAGTATTAAATTACGAGTATTATTATTAAAAATAGTTTTGTTTTCGTTTGTTGATAACGGTTTAGTAGTTGATTTGCGAGGTAGACCTGGCCGTGCCGTGTATGCCATACCGTTATCCTATACCGTTTTGTTTATACCGTTATATTGTTAGCCCTTGAAATTGGTAAGTTGTTAATAATTTATGAAAATAGTAGGGTCCGTGTATGTCGTCCGAATCTTAATTGTGTTTTATATTATCGTGACGCGACCTATTTCTATTGTTTTTTTTGTTGATGTTTACCACTTTTATATTTCTTTGTTTGCTTTGTTTATTAAACGGATTATAAATGGCTCCTACGAATCCGCTCGCCGTATCCAGGGCTGGCATCCAAGGAGTTTTGCGTTAGCTTGCTTGTGCGGTCACATTAATAGACCGAGCCGACCGGGTAGGCGCGTTGCTAGCTCGGTATGGCGGGCTGGCAGCTCGGCTGCAAGACCTGGAGCGCCACGCCATGGAGTGTCGCGCGTATTACTTGGAAAACCCCCCAGCTGATGATGCCGTGTCGGAACAGCTGGAGCAGGATGTAGCCCAGGCCTATGAGCTGGCTGACCAGTTCACGGAGGCGGCTGAGAGGGCCCTGGCTGTTCGGAAGGGGGAGCCGGTTTTGAGCGGGGAGGTCAAACCTACCCCGACGGCGTTGCTAGGCCGATTGCCTACTTTGGAGATTCCCACTTTTAATGGGGATCTGTCAGCCTGGATGGGCTTCATTAACCTGTTTGACAGCTTAGTGGATTCACGACGGGACTTATCCCCTAGTGAGAAGTTGGCCTATTTGCGCTCCTCCCTGCGAGGAGAGGCCAGCGCGGTAATCCAGCACCTGCTCATCAGCGACGACAACTACCAGGTGGCTCGCCAGCTTCTGGTTAGCAGGTACCAGAATGTCCGGTTACTGGCGGACACCCACGTGGCCACGATTTTGGCCCTCCCGCGAATCACGCGGGTACACCTGTTACGGAGGGAGTTGCTGAACCCGCTACTGTCAGCGGTCAACTCCCTAAGGCGATTGGACCTGCCGGTGGATCAGTGGTCCTTTGTACTGCTGCACATAGTCCTCGCCAAATTGCCCGCTGAAATGAAGGGGCGTTTCGAGCAGAGGTACGGAGGCGACAGCGCCTCGTATCTCCCGCCCTTCGCGGACCTCCTTCGTTTTTTGGAGGACGAATGTAGGGTGACGGACCACCTGGAGCCCGCCCCGGTTCCAGGTGTTGGTCGTATGGTGGCGGCGAGGGAACAGCCCCGTCGCCCGACCAATCGCTATGCTGCCTTCCAGCAGTCCCCTCCCCCCGCACCGAGTGAGCGGTGCAGGTATTGCAGGGGAGATAGGCACGTGGTGCACGAATGTGCCAAATTTAGAGGCCTCCGCCCAGAGGGACGGAGGGCCGTTGCGAGACAGCGCCAATGGTGCTATAGGTGTTTGGGGGGACACATGCAGTCGGCGTGTCCCCAGACAGAGGATTGTCGTCTTTGCGGAGGGAGGCATCACCCCCTCCTTTGTTTGGACCGCAAGGACGCCGGGAGCGACCGGGGTTCGAATTCCTCGCGCACGGGCGGGGGCCCGGCAGCCCGAAACCGGTCCCCTAGAGATTCGGCGGGGCTTAGCCCCCCCGTTCAGTCCCCCCCGGAGAGGGGGAACTATAGGAGAGACGCCCCCGCCACGGGCGGGGGTAGGGGGTACCACAAGAGTACGCCACGGTGGCGATGGGCACGGGCCCTATTTGCTACTCCCCCCCCCTAATGGAGAGGCCTCGATTGGGGTACTATGTACCGAGGCACGCCCCACACGGGTATTACCCTGCACCTAGGAGTGCTGTTGGTCGGGGCCAGTATGTACCCGATTGGGACCCGCTCGCCCGGTACGAGCGTCCCACATTTGGCGCGCCGACTCAGGCGCGAGGGGGACAAGTACCCCCCCAAAATTTTTAATGGCGCCCCTGTCGGACCCAACCACCCCTCCGGAGCTTGTGCTGTTGCCAACAGCCTCCGTGAATGTTTGGGGACCTAAGGGCAATGTTGTCACGGTGCGTGCCCTTTTGGACTCAGGTGCCCAGGGGTGCATAATGTCCAGGTGGCTTGTCCGACAGCTGGGTCTTTTGCTTGTGCCGCATCACGAAGCGGTACGGGGGGTGGGAGACTCGCGGATCCCTGATCCGATTGGTCGAGTTGAGTCCTCCTTCTCCCCCCACTTCACGCCAAGGCCGAAGATCGGTGCTTCGGCGATAGTTTTTGATAAGGTGGTTGGACCACTCCCGCAAGTGCGAGTGCCGCCATCCACGATTGAGCTGACGTCTGGACTGGCTTTGGCTGATCCTTCCTTCCACCGACCGGGCCCAATACACTTGTTGATTGGTGCAGATGTCCTCGGTCGTGTACTGTGTGGAAGCAAGCGAGTTTTGCAGACAGCCGATCTTGTCGCCTTGTCCTCGTCGCTGGGTCATGTGGTGATGGGAAAGGTACCACAGACACCAGAGACCCCGTCGGTAGACCGCCAGACCATTGTCGGTTCTACTTTGTCCGACGTTCTCCAAAAGTTTTGGGAGGTGGAGGAACCTCCCACTGCCAAGCGGTTGGATCCGTTAGCGGAGGAGTGCGAATTGTTCTACCAGAACAACACTGGGCGCCTCCTCTCGGGTCGCTTGATTACCCGCTTGCCCTTCTTGGCGGTTCGCCCTCCTTTAGGGAGCTCCCGACCGATGGCCGAGAAGAGATTGTTGTCCATGGAGCGTAGGATGGCCAGGGATCCCGCATTCAAGGAGAAGTATATAGACTTCATGCGGGAGTATTTGGACCTTGGGCACATGTCCATCTCGCAGTTGGACTGGCGTAATGTGGAACATTACTTCCTGCCACACCACGCTGTTTTGAAGACTTCCAATGGGAAGATCCGCGTGGTCTTTGATGGTTCAGCGCCCACGTCAACCGGAGTGTCGTTGAATCAGTGTCTGCATGCGGGGCCGAAGTTGCATCACGATGTCTGTGATGTTTTGACCAACTTCCGCCGGCACGCTGTCGTCTTTGTGGCCGATATCCGCATGATGTTCAGACAGACCGTGATTCACCCGGAGGATAGACGATACCAGCTCATCCTTTGGCGTGAGGATCCCCAGGATCCGATGTTGGCTTACGAGCTGAACACCAACACTTATGGTTTGCGGTCGAGCCCCTTTGTGGCGATCCGTTCGCTTTTGGAGCTCGCAGAGCGCGAACGGCTACGCTATCCCCGGGCATCTGCTCTTATTGAGGGGGGGGCTTTATTTGTCGACGATATCTGCACGGGGGCCTCAAGCTTAGATGAGGCTCTCGTCTTACGTGATGAGCTGATTGCGCTCTTGAGGGCTGGTAGCTATGAGTTGCGGAAGTGGCTGTCTAACTCACCGGACCTATTGGCAGATTTGCCTAAGGACCACCAGCAAGAGCCGCTCCTCTTTGAAAATCCGGAGACTCCAGACATGCTGTCTGTTTTGGGAGTCCAGTATCGACCAGTCCCGGATTTGTTCACATATAGATTAGAACTGCCAGACCCAAAGGTCTGGACTAAACGCACGGTGCTGTCTACTGTAGCCCGTACCTTTGATCCGAACGGTTGGCTCAGCCCTGTAGTGTTTTCGATGAAGTGCTTCCTACAGGAGCTCTGGGCTGCGGAATTGTCATGGGATGAGCCCCTCTCTGGTAGCCTCCTACGAGAGTGGGTGAGGTTCGTGTCATCCCTACCCGACGTCAATCGGGTTTGTATACCGAGGCAAATGCTGCCTTCGGGAAAGTTTAAAGCCTCCCTGCACGGCTTTTGTGACGCGTCCGAAAGCGGATACGCGGCAGCCGTTTACATCCGAACGGTGGATGCAGCAGGCGTTGTCGCCGTACACTTAGTTACGGCCAAGAGTAAGGTCGCCCCCCTTCGGACTAGGCTAACCATTCCGAAGTTGGAGTTGTCCGGCGCCACTCTCTTAGTACGGCTACTCAATCATGTTGCCGACACCTTGGGAAACGGTGTCGACTTGGGGTCGATATTTGCGTGGTCTGACAGCCAGGTCGTCCTTTGTTGGCTGAAGAGTTCAGTCCACACCCTTGAGGTTTTTGTGGCCAACCGGGTCTCACAAATTCAGACTTCAAAGGCCCCGTTGATTTGGCGCCACGTACCGGGCGAATTGAACCCCGCAGATTGTGCCTCCCGCGGCTGCGAGGCGCCTGAGTTAGTGGACCACCACCTATGGTGGAGTCCATCATGGTTGTTACGGCCTGAGCGCTCATGGCCTGCCACCCCGGCTGTGGCCAGAGTCCCAGACCTAGGCATGCGTGTTCACGCCGTGGAGACGGTGGCGGCTCCGCAGATGGAGTTTTTGTTAGACCGCTACAGTTCTCTTGATAAGTTGCTCGGCGTGACTGCTTGGATGAGGCGCTTTGTGCGAAATTGTCGCCAGCCTCAGGAGAAATCGTTGTCTCCGGTCCTCGCCCCACAAGAGCGGCAAGACGCTCTGTTGCATTGGTTGCGAGTGACGCAACAGCGAGAGTTTGAACCGGAGCTGAAAGCCCTGCGCTCAAGTAAGCCCAAGTTGAAGGGACCCTTGGTGCGGTTGAATCCCTTCTTGGACAGTACCGGATTGCTGCGTGTCGGAGGTAGGCTCAGACATGCCAACCTGCCGTACGGATCACGCCACCCTTTGTTGCTCCCCAAGGATGGACCGTTAGTTAGACTGTTGATTACAGACCGACATGTAAAAAATGCTCATGCCGGTTGTAATGCTTTGACCGCGCTCCTCCAACGAGAGTTCTGGATTTTGTCAGCGCGGAGAATAATCCGATCCGTTATTTTTCGTTGTCTCCCGTGTTATCGTTTGCGCGCCGATACGATGCAGCCCCAGATGGGTGATTTGCCTGCCGATCGAGTGAACGAATCGATGCCCTTCTCAGGAGTTGGAACGGATTTTGCGGGGCCATTTACCGTTAAGACATCGCGGCTTCGTAATGCTAGAACGGAAAAGGCTTACTTGTGTGTATTTGTTTGTTTGGCCACTAAAGCGGTCCACCTGGAGGTGGTTAGTGCCCTCACCACAGAAACCTTTGTAGCCACGTTGAATCGTTTTGTGTCTCGCCGCGGAATGCCGTCGTTAATAAGGTCCGATTGTGGAACCAATTTCAAGGTCACCGATAGGTATTTAAAGGAAGTTTGTGAATTTTTGGATAGGAATAATTTTGAGATCGGATCCACACTCTCTCGCAGAGGGGTACGATGGCAGTACTCCCCGCCATCCTGCCCCCACTGGGGAGGGATTTTTGAAGCAACTGTAAAGGCCGCTAAAACTCACCTTCGTCGCGTTATTGGGGAGACGGTCCTCACGTTTGAGGAACTCGCGACCGTATTTTGTAAGGTTGAGGCGGTCCTCAACTCGCGTCCGTTGTGTCCGTTGTCTTCGGACGCGAATGATTTAGAGGCCCTTACGCCGGGCCATTTTTTGATTGGCAGACCGCTTAACGCCTTGCCGGAATATCCTTATTCCGAAGTGCCCTCCGGACGGCTCTCGCGATTTGAATTGCTCCAGCAGCTTACGCAGAGTTTTTGGCGCCGTTGGCATCTGGAGTATTTGCACATTTTGCAGCAACGCGTTAAGTGGTCGGATAGGACGACCCCACCCAAGACCGGAGACCTCGTGTTGGTAAAAGATCCAAACCTGCCGCCCCTCCGCTGGCGTTTAGGACGCATTGTTCAGCTTCATCCGGGGTCGGATGGTGTGCCCAGGTTTGCCGAGGTCCTGGTGGGGGACTCTGTTTTGAAGCGAGCGATCGCTACCCTCTCTCGCCTGCCCTTAGATTGAGTTGGCGGACAGTTTGTTACTGTCCGGGACGGGGGGATGTTCGCGCCGCGCTGCGAGCAGTCAGTTGTCATTGTCAAGGTCGCGAGACAATGCGCTCGGCCGGCCCGAGTGTAGGATTCATTCGCCAGTTCGCCGCCAACAGCCGTCCGCGCAACATCGCGCTCAGTTACCTACCCGTATTGTGACCGAGATTGCGAGTTTTTGCACCTACGAGTGCCCGGTCGGGGTACGGACTTGTGACCCGTGTGTGTTCGCTTTGAAAAGCGCCGGGAAAGTTTTAGCTGTCTATTAGGGCATTGTGTAGTTATAAGAGTGTTAGCTATAAGAGTTTCCCATCGGGGTTGGGTGAAGACCTACTTGTCAGGCGCGCGCGCCGGCGAGACAGCGATCAGCCCCCCTGGATCATGAACAGTATCTTCTCGTGAAGGTAGGCCTAGCTTTTAAGTAACTTAATTTTGCATGAGAAACATCCGTTTCAATAAACTGTGGAACACAGTAGATGGTCATCACAATTGTGCGTGATCAATCTGATCTAGAAAATACATTATTAGTTGGCGCAGGGAGATCATACTTCTAAAGGTCACAGCACATACATCAACTCGGAAAGGGATCGTAAACGTATCAACTCGAGCGGTTCAGTATTCTTTATATGAAACCCCATACTGCAAAGCACACTAATCGGAATCGTAACGTAATCGCCTCGCCTCGGGACCAGCTCACGAACCGCTTTGCGGGTCGCTCAACTTGCTATCCCCGCGCTTACCGCTAGTCTTCCACGCGCTCACGTCTCTCCGTACCCGAGCTTACGGCTCTACGCACAGTGGTCTGAAAATGAAAATGAACATCAATTTTTTTTTAATAATATTTTTTTCTCATTTTTTGACATTTTTTTTTCATTTTTGTGTCTTTTTTATTTTTTTATCAGTTTTTTTCTCATTCTTTATTTTTTTATATGGAACCACTGTGCGGCGAGCCGTAAGCGCGGCGTCGCCTAGCCGTAGCCAAGCCGACGTACCGACGCTGATTCGGTTTGGTTACGTGCTTGCGTTAGGTTGACGCCTGGTTGGCGGCGAGGCGAAAGGCGATACGGTGTCGATCCCTTTTCGAGTTGATATAATGTGCTGTGTCTTTAAAGCTTCTCTACTCTTTTGTTTTCTTGCTCACTTCACCATCTTATCTTATAAAGAGTACCATTATACTTAACCCTTTATAGGGCATAGCAAAATTAGTATAGCGGCTGTAACCACATCACATGTCAATTTTATTGAAACTGTTGCTTTTTCTGATAGCTCTTATGTATTCTTTGATTAGCCCCTGAACGGGCGTAATGCACAAACGTAACCACTGGACTGAAGTTTCCGAATTTCATTTGCAATGGCGTCAAAGGTATTTTTTTTTATTATCACGCAAAAAAATTCTGCCTGTTAAAGGGTTAGTATCTTTCTTCTATCTAAACTTGCCTATGAAACAATAAGGCCTAATGATTTGGAATCTCTCTTTATTTCATGTTTCTTGTACAGTCCGCCACCATCTTCAGCTATATTTAATGCTCTTAGTTCTTAGGGTATATGCCATTTCTAACACCTGACTGCAAAAAGAGGGTTGTGTTATAAGTTTGACGTGTCTGTGTGTCTTTCCGTGTAGTGCGCTCTTTCGCCCTCGACGCTGATATTAATTAAAATTTTGTATTTGCCGCGATATAGTTAGTTCTTAAGTGTTGCTTTTTATAACGAACCGTGTAATCATGAATAAATAAAATATACCTTTTCACTAAAAAATAATACATTTCATTTTGTAAAAAATATTTTGTCAAAGGCATATTCTATTGGATATAAGTACCACTTTGTGTAATTGATAGGTAAATGTACTAAATAAAGTATAATCATACTTATTTACTATTTAAATACCTATATTCTAATATTAAAGAAGACCAATTTGGCGCAGAGGTACGTATAACAGCTGTCTTCTGTGCCAGAGGTCCCGGGTTCGATTCCCAGATAAGACAAATATATGTGTCCATATACATGTCTATTTGTCTTGGTGTGGGCGTTCTCTATGTATATTAAGTATGTATTTACAAACAAAAAGTATTTAGAAACAAAAGCAAAATTTCCTTTTTCACCCATCTGTACCTACAGATATCTACAGAAAAATACATTATTAACAATTTCAAAGAATCGCGAAAGAAAGTCTTATTTGTTCAAAGCAAAGTTCTACAGCAAATATCACTTATTAAAGCGTGGTCCTTCGAGATGGATACGGATAGAATTAACAAAACAAAGTTTACAGACGCGTTGTAACAACAACATTTTCTCACAGAATATATCCTATATGCATTACACAATCCTAATTAACGCGCGTAACGTTTGTGTACAGGCACATAATAAATATAAGCAGTATTCCATCTTTATAGAAAAGGTCTGCACATGAGCCTGTGACTCACCACCTCAATCTCGATAATGATCTTGGAAGGATGTGTATAAAAAAATATTTATTCACTTAGACATAAATGAACTTATGAATCGTCAACATTTTCGAATGTAGCATACCGAGATGCTTTCAAGATCATACCGAGCTCCAGAACATGAGTCATCATCATCAGCCAATATCAATATAAGTCCCCACTGCTGGGGCACAGGCCTTCCTTATGGATAGATAGGTAGAATGGGCCATGACCCACCACGCGGGCTCAATTCGGATTGGTGGGTATTAACGACTGCTAACGCAGCCGGGACCAACGGTTTGACGTGCCTTCAGAGCTCGAGATAATAAATTTTTGGTCACCAATCCCGTGACCGACCATTGCGAAAGTTACTTAACTTCAACGACCGCAGGCATAGCGCGCTAACCATCTTTTTATTCAATTTAGATTGTGATTATACAATATTCAATAACGTCATAGAAGCTACGCCGCATATACAGGAGACCTTAGAGAAGAACCGGAAAAAAACTTGTCAAGAATTATTTCTTTTCTCTCTTTTTTCTTTCATCGTCGTCAAAGGTGAAAAATTATATTACTATAGTATGACTTTAGTCAGTTTCCATGACAATTACACAATATGTTAGATAGTGATCATAGCGGTAAACATTTTCAATTATTTACGAACTCTAGTTAAAGCAAATATTTATTAGCGAAAAAAATACTACTTACACTGCAAGTTGCGCCATACAAGTATTTTTCGAATGCAATTCTTAATTAAAATAATAACACATTTTAAGGCAAGCGGACATTTCCACTAACAGCACCCGTTCGCAGCACCTCTACCAACTAGCGTTCCGATCTTTTATACGAAGATGGAACACTGGTAGTATTTAGTCTGTAGTAGAGGCTGGGAAATACAAACAGAATTTACTATTTATGTAGTACATTTCCGTGCCGGCTAATTTAGATGAAACTTGATGGGGTTTATTCAGACTCTAATTTATAAGCCGCATTGGGATTAGCTTGTTCAAATTACTTAAAGTGTGTTGTGCAATTTAAATAATGATGTCATGTTAAATATTATTCCTTTTTAGTCCGTGTTAATTAATGGGACAAAATCATGGGACCACGAGAAAACAGGGGGAATGAGGCGCGCAAAGCGCCGCATCATCGGCCCCACTCGTCTTCGTCGGAGCCGATCCGGGTGAGCGCTCTGCTCGGGGATCCGTTTCGATGCCTCCTTTTGCGATACGACGCTCTCGCATAAGGAGACCGCCGCATCCCATGATCAGTCGTCACCCAGCCTGGCAACCTACCTACAGTAATTTTACATACAAAAAGGTACGGTACAAGTACTTTATTGACACCATTTGATTGTCAAGTTATACTTGATAAACTGTACGACGCTCAGAGTCAGTGGACCATCAGCCGCTTACCATGAGCCTAATGGGAACATTTCCATAGCGACGTAAATATCAGAGACGTAATGAGTACTGTTATCCAAAAGTTACGCAGCTTAACGATGTTTCAAAATAGAAATATAACGAAGTTACATACTGCGAGAGAGAAAAAGTTTAATATTATAATATAAGTATATTTTCACAAAAAAAAGTTTGAACAGCAAATTTTAGATTACTTCGCACAAAATGAAAAGAGTTTTGATATGTACTTAAGCAACAGTTATAATAAGCTTTCTGATTGTTAAAGCAAATGTTGTCGTTTGAAAGAAAAGTTTTCTTTTTTATTACTATTTCTACGAAAAGGTCTTTAAATTGTACATAACAATACTGGTTTGTTAAATAAAATGTATAGGAAGTCAAAATTTTAATATTTGTAGCCCGAAAAACGGGATTGTAGTCAAACAAGATCATTTATATACCGATAACTATTATAGCTTCTAGTTAATTAAAGTATTTTTTTAATGGTTTTCTTTATTTATCCATAAAGTGGGAATTTCTCGATAGTTTCAAAATACTTTTATGAGGTATTGCAACCAATGCATTCAATTATTGTCGCATTGTCATCTTCACATTGTACAAATAGATGTATTAACGGTAAGAATATAGATAGGATTAAAACGAACTTAAACTGCTAGGATACAACAGTGCTTATTTACAATCTGAAATATATTCCACTAGTAAAATTTGTCTTCAACAGATTTGATTCCCAGTTGGGTCGTTTTATTAAACTTTTGCTATATGTTCTTCAGTCGCTGTTTCTGGATTTCGCAAGTTCTTTTTATCTTGTCGTAGAGACTGAATAAATGTATTTTAGTTTTTAAATATAATCATAGGTAGAGCAAAAAAATTCGAACTAATATCTAAGAATACGCGGTCGGCAAACGTAGTGTAGGACGCCCTCAGACTAGGTGGAGCGATGATCTTTGCAGGGTGGATGGCAAGAGCTGGATGAGAGCAGCCACTAATCGTGCTCGATGGCGTACTCTTGGAGAAGCCTATGTCCAGCAGTGGACGTTAATAGGCTGATGATGATGATGATGATGATCTAAGAATACCAATGATTAACTCATCATTACAACCAGGTGTTTTGTGAAAGTTACAATTCAAACTAATCATCAGTTCCGGACATTATTTTGGTTTTGTTTTTGTAAGCAGAAATAAGAAAGATTTTACAGCGATAAAATTTGCACTTAACCCTGAAGGTTGGAAGTAAAAATTGTAATCGACTTAAAAATGGAGGTTATTTGTAAGAAAGAAAGAAAAACTTTTATTTGGGACAATACAACATATTTAGAAGAAACAATACATGCTTTTTGTCGCAAACGATCCTGACTCAGCATTATGCTTGGCTTGTGCCCAGCGCTGATCTACCGTCGGAGCCGTACTGGTGGGGCTGAGAGACAGTTAACAGGTCTACAAAATTACTTAACTACCTATATCCAAAATCGCACAGTTAAACAACTTCGCCTATTCTCATGTATGGCGGCCGGGAACTGGCACAGGGTGCCTACCATCAACTCTTATTGCGGTTTTGTTTAGGACCTAAACTGATATCTGCTTCGCTTATTCGTACCACGACAGCTTAATATCAATGACAGCGATTCAGTGATCATTCAATGACATTTCACAGCCGCTAAGCTGTCATGTAGTCTTATTTGACTTATGACTCGGCCAAGTTAACATGTCACCTGCAGGTTATACCCGTCCCTCTCACTCTCCGGGCATGACAGAATCGAGTGAAAGAGACGGGTAGAAGAAATAAGGACACAAATCGTTCGGTCATTCACATTTAGCAATTCATTTGCGATCCAGTTTTTAGAAGGTCGTAGTACGAAAGAAAGCAATTCATTTTAGGAACCTATTCTGCATCGCGCTATTTTTGAATCGCTGTCTTAAAGTTGATGGTAGGCACCCAGACAACAGAAAAACTGAAAAATAAAATAAAACTTGTAATCTGTGCCACGAATCCATGACTGTCACATACATTTAAAAAGGTCAAAGAGAACAAAGAAAGAAAATAAAAAAATAAAATAAAAAGGGCTTCGATTGTAATTTTTAATTCTACAAAGAAAAGAAAGGCTGAAAAGTTTGTTGACCACTTTATTCACTCGAATCGCGATGTGTTTTGGAATAGCCAAATATTGGACCGTGGGATTTATTTTCAATCGTCTACATAAATCTTGCATGGTGATTGTGATGTAGAGTATTATTGTTGAATTTTTATGAAAAATATGAAAAACATGTTCTAAAATACACGATCGTTAGCATTAGTATACCTACATTATTGTTGTACCTACACCACAGAAATTCACCATTCCGCATTTTGCACGCTGGATGGGTTATGTTATTGTAAAGGCTCATTCTCTTAATTTATCCTTATGGAAGGCCTCTCCCAGCAGTACATTAAAATTTCTCTGATAATAGTACCTAAATCGTAATTAAATTACTTTTAAAATATTTAGGGTTTCGACAAAAATCGTGCGTCCGTCTGTCCAATCTGGTCTTATAGCCAATTTGCTCCAAAACTACTGCACCAGATGAGTTGAATGGTACTCGTGTATTTTTCTGTGACCCAAAGACGAAGGTATAACGTATGGTAGCATTTAGTTTTCAATAACAGTTTTTTTGTAGATTAAAACACCAATTAGAATAAAAGGTAAAATTTTGCAAACTGTGCTGAACGTGGACATACCTATAGTTTATCCTTACTTATATTATAAACGCGAAAGTTTGTATCGATGTTTGTTACTCTTTCACGCAAAAACTACTAAACAGATTTGGTTGAAATTTGGCACACAGATAGTAGATAGCCTGGATTAAAACATAGATTACTTTTTTCCCAATATTCCCACGGGAACGAGATCCACGAGGGTGAAACCGTGGGCGGCCTCTAGTTTGTTTAATATATTGTACTTGTAGGTACAAATTCTATAAAATGAAACTAAGATTATTGGTTTCTGTCGGAACCTTCTTCGCGCGAGTTTCGCTCGCACCTGTCCAGTTATTTAAGGCTGCTGTACACGGGTCGAGTAAACGGTAGAGTAGAGCGGTAGAGTAGCTTGCCCGCGGTGCTAGCTACTCTATCAAATTTCAGTACCTACTCTACTCTACCAATGATGTCTACATTAGTATACTTATTTTAATTTTTAGTTTTTTGCATTCACAATGCAATCCTTATTACTGAAAAATGGAAAATGAAGTATTTAGAAAAAATCGACCCGTCTCACAACTAGCTCCGATGGGACTCGAACCCACGACCTTTCGTTTTCCGGGCGACTGCTCTTACCACTGAGCTACGGAGTCGTTACGAGAAGCGTCGAATTTATCCAATACTTCTTAGACGCTGTATAGTCAGCGTTAATTTCATCAATGTGGAGATATTACTACCCTTCATTACCTACATTAGTATAGTTAGTACTATACCACTCTATGCTACTCTACTCTCTACTCTACTACTCTCTACTATAGCCTTTAAAGTTTACGTTTCCTCGCCGGTCTCGTGGCCCCACTACAAAAAGGTCGGTGGGCCCATTAGCAGATTTCCTTTTTATTACGAGTTCCTTAAAGGCTGCAGCGGACCGCTCTCGAGATAATCACTCACCGCGGCGAAACTCCAGAATGCGCTTTTAATAGTTGCACTTAACCTTCTTTTACGGCGATTAGGATGAAGGGTGGATTTGCGTTTACTTACCATTACTAAATCAGCGGCTTACCTACATTTATACTCCGATTCTCCGATGCATATAAAAAATGTGAAAAAAATGTGGATGTTGCTAAACTTCTACATTTTGAGGAGCCCGAGGCGCAGTGGTTGGGGTGCTCGGCCCTGCTATCAGTAATTAAATTAATAATTTTTATTCAAATAAACTTTTTTTTAAAGTATTTTTGAATCGTCAGTTTTAAGGATATAGCATAGGTAAAAAAAATATCGTCGATGGCCGTTGCTTACACAAGCGAGGGGGTGCTGGGATCGGTAAGACTCCGGCCGCGGCACTCTCGTAGACTGAGAAATACGTGTAGACGCGGCATGCAGCGCGCATTCTATTTACATCTAAAATATCACCTATGTGCGCTTTTACTAAGGAATTTATATTATGTAGAATATAAGAAGAATTATTATGAATATTTATTGTAAACGTCGGTTTGTAGGAAGAGTAGATCTTAGATATTATTCGTATGTAGTAAAAAAAGCTTTTTTTAACAAAGATAGTCACTTCAAACCATTCTTCAAAATGCAGAACACAGCAGCAGCTATTTATATTTATTTTCTATCTCTAGATCATTTCGATAATATATCCATTATCGAAATGATCTTCGCAGGCAAAACTACAACATTTGCTAAAAATTACACTGAAAAAAAATGTATACTGCTCTAACCAGTAGGTACATTTTCAGATTTATTCCAATCAAATTAATAAAACTTATAATTTAATATGAAAAAATATAAATAACTCATACTAGCCCATCATCTACTTTTTTACAAAATAAATCTACTTAGTTAATCAATATTTAAATAAGTAAGTATACCGTTTATATAAAAATCACGCTATCAATCTATAATATAAATCAATATATAAAAAAAACACTTAAACAAAAATATTGTTTAAGTACAAAAAAATAAAATAAAAAACATATTATTCCAATACCAAAAATGATAATATCAAATAATACAATAACTTGTGTCATTGAAAATTGGAAGCAACGATCACATACACCCAGATACAAGAAAATATCTAAAAGTTAGTTTTCGACATTTACCCGTCCGAGAATCGAACCCGGGACCTCAGAGATAGTGGCACCTAGAAAACCGGTGCGTACACCAATCGGCCACGGAGATCGTCGAATTTGTTTAAACAAAATGTAGCGCAACTGAAATAATTGATACTTTGTTTACTAATGTAAACTTGCCACGTAAGGTTATAAATCAGCCACTTTAAAAAATCTTTTTTTCATTACTCATTTTAAAATATCTTTATTTTTCACTGTCACTATTTTTCGCCATGTACGCATCATATCCCTTGTGCTCTAAAAATGGGTAAAAAACGTAAAAACTTGCCTAACGTCAGGTTCTTTTTTCTGTTTAAATATTATGCGATATGCTTAAATATTTGTACTAATTAAAAATTAATACTGAAGCGACAGCAACACAACTATATGTTAAAATTTTGTCATATTCATTAACATGAATCTAAAGACAATTTTGTGGTATGTGTGACATGACAACCAAAGGCGACAGCAAAAAAGACAATAATGGGTGCATCCATTGCATTGTAAAGTGATTGACTGATATTCGGAAAATTCTAAACAGTTAAACAATGTTTATTAAATTAGTCGCGTGAATTGAGTGAACTCACAAAGGTAGTTCTATAATGTGGTTGGTTATAGTACTAGAATAAAATTTTGTGTGAATAGATTCACCCAGAAGATGCCTATTCACTTGCGACTTTAAGAGGTTTGGGTTGTAGGTACTCGGGCAAACAGAAGTCGGTAGGGTATTCCAGGCATGATGAAGGAGTACTTAATTCTCTGAGCGTGAGTTTAAAGGAGAGGGCGGAATGAGGTTATGCAACTCAGATGCACACTCGTTAAAGCATATATGAAAAATGACTCAGGGGATGAAACTCATAGCTGAAGTCCCCCATCGACAGTATGGGAGTGCTTATTCGCCAGGCCAGATAAAGAGGTACGCACTGTGTATCAGACTAACACCAGTAACATAGAGATCCTTACTACCGAACTTAGTAACTGTACGGTCACTTCAGTCTACAAACCTCTCAATGCACCGTATTACTTCAGCTGTCCGCCGAACTTTAACGCCCATCCGGTTAGATTCGTCCTTGGTAATTTTAATAGCCATAGCGAGAACTGGGGATACAGAACCAGTGATGACAACGGAGTGAACGTTGAAGAATGGGTTGATGGACACATACCTACTATCTTTGATCCATGATCCAAAACTAGCGGTCGCTGGAAAAGGGGTTAATACCCTGATCTAATCTTTGCCAGTGATCACATAGATCACCATTGCGTGAAGACAGTAAGTGGTGTAATACGGAGAACCCAATTATGTGCCAGGCCTTACGACCTGAAGGATAAAATAATAAAATAAAATAAAAAATATCTTTATTCAACCTGACTTAATAAATAAGCTCTTTTGAATCGTCAATATTTTCGTTCAAGACTTTTTTAACTGATAAGAAGAATAGGCGCAATAAACTTATCAGCTTTAATAATTGGAGTAACGATATTTCCAAAGATTTATATCGTTAACTTTTACAACTTTTTCATTATGATATTACATTAGTTCAGCTAAGGTTATGTGTTACATCAAATCCATGCATTACGGTCTTTCAAATAGTCGTCTTCTTTATAATATCCTTTGCCCATGAGCGATTTTTGCCATGACTTTTGAATTTGTGCAAAGGCAGCTCTACTAAATTCTGTGGAACTTTATTAAAACTAGCTACGCTTTTCCCCAAAAACGAACTTTTTGTTTTTTCAAGTCGAATCCTTGGAACGGCAATCGTATTTTTATATCTTGTTTTGAATATTCCTCCTTCGGAAGTACTTGTACCTATGCAATATTTCATTAGAGTATCAAAAATTTTCGCTTCCAAAGGGTATGTAATCTAATCACTCACGTTTTAGCCACCTATTTTTAATAAATGACATTTGTGGCAGAGAGTGTATATAAAACTTCTTCGAGATTATTTATTTTTATGAGTTTATTATCTTTGATATAATATGTTAGTCAGTTTAAAGTTAGCCCGCCATTTGTTTATACTTTGTGCAATGAAATTTAAATAATGAAATAAATATTCCTCCTTCGGAAGTACTTGTACCTATGCAATATTTCATTAGAGTATCAAAAATTTTACTCCGACTATGCAAGTCACCTTACAGAACTCCGCAAACTTATCTGACGCGGTGGTTAAATTTGAGAATTTAAACTGTCAAGTGTCAATACAGCTGACAGACCTTTCATTCTTTTTATTGCTACTGGCGCCTCAACCATCGGTTTTAGATATTGTTGTGGGGATTTCGAATTTCGAATTTCAAAACCGCGAGAGTATTTCTTGCAAGAAATTGTATGCATGCTCTATTTTGTACTAATAATGGATAAGAGAATCAGTAATAAAAACGTTTTGAACCTGAAATTTACACAAATTGGTGCGGTTTATGTTCCTCACTCAAAGGAAAGAAGCTGGACTTCTCACAGTCTCATAAAATTGGTGTAATGGTGATATTAGATCAACTAGGTATATAAAATTCTTACGTCGGTTTTATTTCAAGAATTGCTTTTACATTATGTCTCTGTAAAAAACTTTTTCAACAAGCGAATTTCTTATTTCTTGATGCAATTTTTTACACCTACTCTTAACTTTCTCACATTTTCAATTTTGAGGAACCTAAAACGAACATAATTTAATATACAGTAGTAGAAGTAAGAAACTTAGACTAATTATGTACCTACAACACAACAAAATATTGGTACTCAAATAGGTACAACTTTTATGGGCTCTTAAGTATCTTAGGCAATATTATCCGTCACTTTTATTTCAAACTATTGATGTTTGCTTTAGGTAAAGAGTAAAATAACTTGTCCTAGGTTACATAGGTCTATGGTTATGCAATAAATGGCAAAGCACTCATCTATACCCAATCCTGAAGCGCTATTTCAATATTTCTTAGCAAAATAAGCATCATTGAAAAAAATTAGGATCCTAGTGTGAGTTTTTTTTTTCAATTTTGGCGAAATCGGAGCGATACAGTCTCCACGTCCAAACGCTGCCAATGCCAGGCGGAGACTGAATAATTATGCTGCGAAACGGTACACGATGCATTTTGGGATACTAGTTATTGACAATAAAATTTACAAAAAAAAATTTTAGTAACTTCCCTAGATATGACTAAGAACTACTTACACAAAAAAAAATTAGCTTGATTATTCAAATAGTTATTGAGATAATTGAGTTTAAGACGGAAAAAATGGGTCTTGAAAATATTTTTTTTTAGTACATTGTATTTATTTGATTCAAATTAATTTTAGTAACTTCCCTTCATAAAGAAAAGATCTATCACATATAATATTTTGGAAGGCCTAGCAATGATACTTTGTCAGGAAATTTAATTTAAAAACATTGAAAATTCTGAGTTTGATCGCCGCAATAGCCTTAATATACTTATTTATCCAGTTGTAGAGCGTTAGTTAGACACACAACCTACAAACGTATTAATGGAGTAGTCAACAAGAAGTTAGACAACTCGACCGCACTCTGTTCCCGGGTGTGGGTCGGGAACTCGGGAACTTTATCGTTTAAGGATATTGCATAGGTAAAAAAAATATCGTCGATGGCCGTTGCTTACACAAGCGAGGGGGTGCTTGCTGGGATCGGTAAGACTCCGGCCGCGGCACTCGCGTAGACTGAGAAATACGTGTAGACGCGGCATGCAGCGCGCGAATCTATTTACATCTGAAATATCAGCTATGTGCGCTTTTACTAAGGACATTATATTATGTAGAATACAAAAAGAATTATTATGAATATTTATTGTAAACGTCGTCGGTTTGTAGGAAGAGTAGATCTTAGATATTATTCGTATGTAGTAAAAAAAGCTTTTTTTAACAAAGGTAGTCACTTCAAACGATTCTTCAAAATGCAGAACACAGCAGCAGCTATTTATATTTATTTTCTATCTCTAGATCATTTCGATAATATTTCCATTATCGAAATGATAGTCGCAGGCAAAACTACAACATTTGCTACAAATTACACTGAAAAAAAAAATATGTATACTGCTCTAACCAGTAGGTACATTTTCAGATTTATTCCAATCAAATTAATAAATTTTATAATTTAATATGAAAAAATATAAATAACTCATACTAGTCAATCATCTAATACTTTTTACAAAATAAATCTACTTAGTTAATCAATATTTAAATAAGTATACCGTTTGTATAAAATCACGCTATCAATCTATAATATAAATCAATATTTAAAAGAAACACTTAAATAAAAATATTGTTTAAGTACATACATACATATTATTCCAATACCAAAAATGATAATATCAAATAATACAATAACTTGTGTCATTGAAAATTGGAAGCAACGATCACATACACCCAGATACAAGAAAATATCTAAAAGTTAGTTTTCGACATTTACCCGTCCGAGAATCGAACCCGGGACCTCAGAGATAGTGGCACCTAGAAAACCGGTGCGTACACCAATCGGCCACGGAGATCGTCGAATTTGTTTAAACAAAATGTAGCACAACTGAAATAATTGATACTTTGTTTACTAATGTAAACTTGCCACGTAAGGTTATAAATCAGCCACTTTAAAAAAACTTTTTTCATTACTCATTTTAAAATATCCTTATTTTTCACTGTCACTATTTTTCGCCATGTACGCATCATATCCCTTGTGCTCTCAAAATGGGTAAAAAACGTAGTCGCGTGAATTGAGTGAACTCACAAAGGTAGTTTTATAATGTGGTTTGTTATAGTACTTGAATAAAATTTTGTGTGAATAGATTCAACCAGAAGATGCCTATTCACTTGCAACTTTAAGAGGTTTGGGTTGTAGGTACTCGGGCAAACAGAAGCCGGCAGTTTATGCCAGGCATGATGAAGGAGTACTTAATTCTCTGAGCGTGAGTTTAAAAGAGAGGGCGGAATGAGGTTATGCAACTCAGATGCACACTCGTTAAAGCATATCTGACAAGTGACTCAGGGGATGAAACTCATAGCTGAAGTCCCCCATCGACAGTATGGGAGTGCTTATTCGCCAGGCCAGATAAAGAGGTACGCACTGTGTATCAGACTAACACCAGTAACATAGAGATCCTTACTACCGAACTTAGTAACTGTACGGTCACTTCAGTCTACAAACCTCCCAATGCACCGTATTACTTCAGCTGTCCGCCGAACTTTAACGCCCATCCGGTTAGATTCGTCCTTGGTAATTTTAATAGCCATAGCGAGAACTGGGGATACAGAACCAGTGATGACAACGGAGTGAAGGTTGAAGAATGGGTTGATGGACACATACCTACTATCTTTGATCCATGATCCAAAACTTCCGTCATCATTCAACAGCGGTCGCTGGAAAAGTGGTTAAAACCCTGATCTAATCTTTGCCAGTGATCACATAGTTCACCAGTGCGTGAAGACAGTAAGTGGTGCAATACGGAGGACCCAATTATGTGCCAGGCCTTACGACCTGCAGGATAAAATAATAAAATAAAATAAAAAATATCTTTATTCAACTTGACTTAATAAATAAGCTCTTTTGAATCGTCAATATTTTCCTACCACCCGTTCAAGACTTTTTTAACAGATAAGAAGAACAGGCGCAATAAACTTATCAGCTTTAATAATTGGAGTAACGATATTTCCAAAGATTTATATCGTTAACTTTTACAACTTTTTCATTATAATATTACATTAGTTCAGCTAAGGTTATGTGTTACATCAAATCCATGCATTACGGTCTTTCAAATAGTCGTCTACTTTATAATATCCTTTGCCCATGAGCGATTTTTTGCCATGACTTTTGAATTTGTGCTACTAAATTCTGTGGAACTTTATTAAAACTAGCTACGCTTTTCCCCAAAAACTAACTTCTTGTTTTTTCAAGTCGAATCCTTGGAACGGCAATCTTATTTTTATTTCTTGATGGATATTGCTACGTTTTACAATTGTATTGAGATACTTCTTAAAATATACCATATTCTCATATATGTATTGTCCTGCAACAGTTAATATGTTGATTTCTTTTAAAGAATCTCTTGGCCAAAGTTTGTATATGGCGTGAATAGCTCAAGCACAAAAATACTTTCGTTGTTAGCTGCTGAACCCCAAAGTAATAGGCCGTAGGACAATACACTCTGAAAATAGCTAAAATAGATTAACCTTGCCGTTTCAATATCAGTTAAGAGCCTTATTTCTTTAACAGCAAATGCCGCAGAACTGAGTCTACCGGCCAAGGCTTCAATATGAGGGTCCCATTGAAGTCGATAATCTAAGATTATATCTAAAAATTTTGTACTGTTAATTAATTCTACTACATTGTCATCCAATTTTATGTGAATATCAACCTGTCTTACATTTGGCAGTGAAAATTTTATCACATTCTGTTTTTTCGAGTGTAATGATAGATTAATTGATGGTACCACGGCAAAAAGAAATTGCCACAGTATCATCAATGGTACTGTCTAATGGTACCACCACGGTAAAGGAATGGATTATTGCTATGAAACCAATGCGCAACTTTCGATAAAGTACTATTTACTTCGTCACAACAATGATTACCTCTGTCAACTTTAAAGACTAGAGGAAGTGTCATCAGCAAATAGCACTGTCTCGCATAAATTCTTTGCTTAAAAAGGAAGTTCATTTATATAAATTAAAAACAGCAAAAGGGACCAGTATTGACCCCTGGGGTACGCCCATGTTGATAGGGGCTCCAGTAGACTCAGTTTTGTTGATAACTACTTTCTGTGTTCTTTTGCATAGATATGATTGCATAAGATTAACCGATTTATCATAGACACCATAATGTTTTAATTTCCTTAAAAGCGTTTGGTGATTAACACAATCGAAAGATTTGGAGAGGTCACAATAAATACCAACTACATCTCGCTTGCTCTCCCAAGCATCAAATATATGTTTTTTAATATAATATGATAGGATGACATACCAAGACCAGTATGAATTAGATCCCTTCTCACAGGACACCATCGATTTGGGAATGAATTGCTAGAAACCATATCCGAAACAACGAGAGAAAAGTGGAACAAGCTAATCGAAGGCGTAGATATGACGCATAAAAGCAAGAAGGCATGGTGTTTTATAAGGAAACTAAATAATGACCCTAAAATCGCTGATCGTCATTCCAATGTGACCACAAACCAGATCGCTCACCACTTACTCCAAAATGGGAAAGCTTCCACGAAAAGTCTCCAGAAGGAATTCACACGAGACCCTGGTAAAGAGGTTAACCACTTGGACGAGGCTTTTACAGAAACAGAGCTCAAGTTTGCCCTTGATAAGCTCAAAGAAGGTAAAGCCGCTGGCTTTGACAACATCAGGGTCGAGCAGCTGAAACGGTTTGGTTTCGTACTACTTATACAAAACTGTCATTTCTTCCATGGCCGCTTCCAAAGGGTATGTAATTTAATCACTCACGTTTTAGCCACCTACTTTTAATAAATGACATTTGTGGCAGAGAGTGTATATAAAACTTCTTCGAGATTATTTATTTTTATGAGTTTATTATCTTTGATATAATATGTTAGTCAGTTTAAAGTTAGCCCGCCATTTGTTTATACTTTGTGCAATGAAATTTAAATAATGAAATAAATATTCCTCCTTCGGAAGTACTTGTACCTATGCAATATTTCATTAGAGTATCAAAAATTTTACTCCGACTATGCAAGTCTCCTTACAGAACTCCGCAAACTTATCTGACGCGGTGGTTAAATTTGAGAATTTAAACTGTCAATACAGCTGACAGACCTTTCATTCTTTTTTATTGCTACTGGCGCCTCAACCATCGGTTTTAGATATTGTTGTAGGGATATCGAATTTCGAATTTCAAAACCGCGAGAGCATTTCTTGCAAGAAATTGTATGCATGTTTATTTTGTACTAATAATGGATAAGAGAATTAGTAATAAAAATGTTTTGAACCTGAAATTTACACAAAATGGTGCGGTTTATGTTCCTCACTCAAAGGAAAGAAGCTGGACTTCTCACAGTCTCATAAAATTGGTGTAATGGTGATATTAGATCAACTAGGTTTATAAAATTCTTACGTCGGTTTTATTTCAAGAATTGCTTTTACATTATGTCTCTGTAAAAAACTTTTTCATCAAGCGAATTTCTTATTTCTTGATGCAATTTTTTACACCTACCTATCTTAAGTTCCTCACATTTTCAATTTTGAGGAACCTAAAACGAACATAAATTTAATATACAGTAGTAGAAGTTAAAAACTTATACTAAT
Source organism: Crambus lathoniellus (assembly GCA_949710035.1). Lineage (NCBI taxonomy): Eukaryota > Metazoa > Arthropoda > Insecta > Lepidoptera > Crambidae > Crambus > Crambus lathoniellus. The sequence goes on from OX453312.1 coordinate 3,575,704, forward strand.
TATGTACCTACAGCACAACAAAATATTGGTACTCAAATAGGTACAACTTTTATGGGCTCTTAAGTATCTTAGGCAATATTATCCGTCACTTTTATTTCAAACTATTGATGTTTGCTTTAGGTAAAGAGTAAAATAACTTGTCCTAGGTTACATAGGTCTATGGTTATGCAATAAATGGCAAAGCACTCATCTATACCCAATCCTGAAGCGCTAGTTCAATATTTCCTAGCAAAATAAGCATCATTGAAAAAAATTAGGATCCTAGTGTGAGTTTTTTTTTTCAACTTTGGCGCAATCGGAGCGATACAGTCTCCACGTCCAAACGCCGCCAATCCCAGGCGGAGACTGAAGAATTAGCTGAGAAACGGTGCACGATGCATTTTGGGATACTAGTTATTGACTATAAATATAACAAAAAAAAATTTTAGTAACTTCCCTAGATATGACTATGAACTACTTACACAAAAAAAATTAGCTTGATTACTCAAATAGTTATTGAGATAATTGAGTTTAAGACGGAAAAAAGGGGTCTTGAAAATCATTTTTTTTGTACATTGTATTTATTTGATTTAAATAAAATTTAGTAACTTCCCTTCATAAAAAAAAGATCTATCACATATATTATTTTGGAAGACCTAGCAATGATACTTTGTCAGGAAATTTTATTTAAAAAAATTGAAAATTCTGAGTTTGATCGCCGATATGCCCTTAAGGACACAACACATTACATCAACTCGGAAAGGGATCGACACCGTATCGCCTTCGCCTCGCCGTCAACCAGGCGTCAACCTAAGGCAAGCACGTAACCAAACCGGATCAGCGTCGGTACGTGTCGGCATGGCTACGGCTAGGGTTCCATATAAAAAAAAGAATGAGAGAATAAAATGATAAAAAAATAAAAAAATAAATAAAAAAAAACAAAAAAATGACAAAAAATTGAGAAAAAAAATTATAAAAAAAATATTTGATGTTCATTTTCATTTTCAGACCACTGTGCGTAGAGCCGTAAGCTCGGGTACGGAGAGACGTGAGCGCGTGGACGACTAGCGGTAAGCGCGGGGATAGCAAGTTGAGCGACCCGCAAAGCGGTTCGTGAGCTGGTCCCGAGGCGAGGCGATTACGTTACGATTCCGATTAGTGTGCTTTGCAGTAGGGGGTTTCATACAAAGAATACTGAACCGCTCGAGTTGATACGTTTACGATCCCTTTCCGAATTGATGTATGTGCTGTGACCTTATGCCTACAACCCATTCAAGACTCTTTTAACTGACGAGAAGGTTGAGGTTAACCGCCTCTGTGGTCTAGTGGTTCACACCACCGATTTCAGACCAAGAGGTCCCGGGTTCGATTCCCAGTGGGGTACATATTATATTCGGTTTGGTTGGTGGTAGGACTTGTTCTTAGTCCGCCTGGCTAGCTACCACCATCTTATCTAAGTCTGTCGCCATAACAGTGATGTTTTCAGCATAATTGTGTTCCGGCAGTTAGAGATATGATAGCCAGTTCCTCAGTGGTTGAGGATTCCGGGAGTAGTGCGCTTCCACCTTCAGCCTTATCACCACTTAACGTCAGGTGTGATGAAGGCTAAGTGCTACCCCGTTGTGAATAAAAAAAAAGGTTGAGCAACTTTGGTAATGGTCGGTCACGGGATGGGTGACCAAAAAATTATTATTTATCTTTAGCTCCTCCGTACTTCAGAAAGCAGGTGAAGCCATAGGTCCCGGCTGCGTTTGCAGTCGTTATACTCTCTCTCGTTAAGACTCCCGTAGTTAGCCATGGCATAAGAATAAGTAAAATGGTCTTGGCCCATTCTCTTTTTCCACCCATAAGGAAGGCCTATAGCCATTTTAATGGCCCCACTGCTGGGGTATACCCCAGCAGTGGGGCCATTAAAATGGCTGATGATGACGATTAACCAGCTTTGACTGCGATTAGGATGGAGTTTTTTTTTCAACTATTGGCTCGAAGGATTGCTCAGTTGAAGTGCGTAGCGTATGCGTAACATAGCGCGAAGAACCGATGGCCGTTGGGGCGAAAAGGTTCTCGAATGGCGACCGCTAACCGGACGATATTCCGTGGGCAGGCCCCCTACAAGGTGGACCGACGATCTGGTCAAGGTCGCGGGAAGGCGCTGGATGCGGGCAGCGCAGGACCGATCGTTGCGGAGATCCTTGGGGGAGGCCTATGCCCAGCAGTGGGCGTCGTATGGCTGAAATGATGATGATGATGATGATTGGGTATGGAAAAGGGGACCCAGGAGGGTTTTAAGAGGGGAATGGGAAGTGGGTTTGAAAAGGATGGAGTGGTAATGGACGCAGCACCTTTGGGCTCATCCCTTGATGAGGCTTGTTGTCCTCCAGTGCTGCGTCGGGGTAAGAAAAAGGGGTAGAGAGAAGGAGACGATAGAGGGATAGAAAAATAGATGTGAGGAGAGAGGAAATAGAGAGGAAGAGTTGGGATAGGAGAGAGAAAAATAAAACAACAAATTATCACATTAGGACTGCCTAGGTTTCCTTTTACTTTAGAAGATATCAATTTACTACTCTCGGCTTTCGCTGTCAATTCCTCTACATCTTTAATGCATCTAGAAGGTCGATTTGAGTGGTAGATTTGGTAAATATATTTTATATACCTATCATATTTAAAGTGCTGTTGTAATAAAAAGCTTCATCACAATTCACTGTTGTTAAAAATAATTAAATATTGAACACAATCACATACCTACATTATTCCAATACCAAACAACTTGAGCGCGAGTATTATGAAAATTGGAAACAACGACGGGAATAACCACATTCACACAGACCCGAGCAAAAATTGAAAAATTCGTTTTCAATATTTACTCGACCGGGAATCAAAGCCGGGACCTGAGATAACGGCACCTTAAAAACCGGTCCACCACTCGGCCACGGAGATCGTAAAATTATGAAATTAAAAAACATAACATATTTGAATCTAATTTATGCGAACAAGCGAATTATAAGCTGTTTTATTTGACTATGCTATCTCTTTCTAAAACGAAATCTACTGACATGGTGACGTCACAAAGATCGTTCTTTTCTTGTCTAATTTAACTTTGAAAATATTCAAGATAATTCAAAACAAAAACTTTTTCTGTGCAGCCAATATTTCGAAAAAAAATTTAAATAAATAAATAAATATCAGTAATATACCCTGTTCTATGCTTCATACGAGTACGTTAAAAAAATAAATGATCCTACAATGAAAGCAACTCTGCAAGAGCCGGCGTTAAAAAGGACGTGGGTACTCGTAACTATGTTTTTTGTTAAACTTTTTCAATGCTACGAGTGTTGCTGTTTAAAAAAATACTGTTTCCATATAATCGTCGGTTTTTACCGAGAAAAATAACCGGCTGTATCGTATTTCAAACAAAAGTTGCCGGGAGCAGATGCGGTTTCGCCACCGTAGGGCTGCGCAACTTTTTTGGGGTGCGGTTTTAGTTATAAGTGTTAGCGATTTGATCATTGCGAGCGCTTAAGTAGTGATTACACTTACAGTTAAGTAGTTAGGGTCCTAATTCAGAATACATTTCTTGTTTTGATTGCGTCACTTGCTAAAGAAGAGCTCAAAGAAAGCAATCTATTCTGAATTAGGGCCCTAACTAGAGTAAGTGTAATCGCCGCTTACGCTGACAGACTTTCTATCTGTCCACTCATGTCCACGCGAAGGTTTTATTACAATAAAAGCAAAGCCTTTTTCAGACTACGCTAGTATTTTAGTCAAGTATCAAGTCCATTGGCAGGCTTGTTTGATTATAATAACTTACTTCATTTTCATACAAACAGGCTCACCTGGTAGGCAAAAACATTGAACGTTTGTTTACGTTTCATACATTGTTCAAGGACTTTTACTTACTTTCTTCGCTTTTTGTCTAGTCATGAAGTCAAAATTGTTTTCGTATTAAAAAAGAGATCGACCGCATCTTACTATGTTGGAGATGTTCATGGGTAAACGGAACACATCCTCCAACTACGACACAATCTGTTTCAATTGCGTAGCCTCAACGAAATAAATCTCCGTTGCAAGTTTAGGCAAAGTGAATGATTAAAAATGTAGTACGCATCGCTCGCAACCTGTTTTAAATGTATGGTTTTGTGATGAAAAGAAATTGGTACTTTCATGAACCGCTTTTAAAAAGTAGCAGTCACACAAACACTTATGAAAATTGTTGAACAGCTACTTTATCACTGTGAAGCTTTTTCCAGTAACTTATGAGAAAGCAGCTTCACACGTTTTTTAAAAGCTTTCATTTAACTTGCCATGTTAGTTAGTTAGTTTGTTAGTTAGTGGGGGACAAATCTTGCAAGCTAAATTTGACCCGATGGAGCTTGTATACAGGTATGGTTTAGATGACAATACAATTTTTAAGTACAGTCAGCAAAAAAGCTTGTCATGAAAATGAAATGTTTACAAAAACTTATGTCTATTTCCGTTCTAAGTCACGAAAATAAAAGGTGCTTTTGATACCATGCTTTTCGTATTTTAAACACCATCATCACAATCTAATAAATGCGAATAATAATAATAGCCTATGGCCGTGGGCAGGCCCCCTACAAGGTGGACCGACGATCTGGTCAAGGTCGCGGGAAGCCGCTGGATGCGGGCCAAGCAGGACCGATCGTTGTGGAGATCCTTGGGGGAGGCCTATGCCCAGCAGTGGGCGTCGTTCGGCTGACATGATGATGATGGCTTCCATCACACTGCCTCCGGTTTCCGCACTACCGGACGGATATGCGGCGTGATTTATCATACACTGCAGGTTTTGTATGCACATCAAGATTCTACAGCCATAGTTAAGAAGCGCACTACCACAAACCGGTGCGCGGTGCAGTGTGGGATCCGCCTATGACTTGGGCTAGCCGAAGATTACCGTTCCTTTATATGAAGCACAACTTCAGCCATGTGTTTCACTTTTTTTCCGAGGTCTTTATGCAAATTCGTCTCTTTGCTGGGAACAGAGTGTTATGGATTGTCCTAAAGTTACACTTCTAAAAGTTTTTGTTGGAACTTAGTAGTTTTGTTTTGAGAAGTATTGTTTCGAGTTTCTGAGATTCTTTCCTGGAAACCTTTCTGTCGTACACAAATTTATTCTTGTGAAATCTTTGCATATCGTTTTTAACCGGGGTTTATATTAAACTTGTGCTATTTGAACTGGTTAATCAAATTCATGATAATGAAGTAACTATTTTTCTTAATATTGAATTGTTACAACTTAGTTGCCAGATCTGTGATACATGTTCTGGATTTTCATCTTTTTTTTAATACACAACGGTGTAGCACTTGGCCTTCGTCACACCGGATGTTAAGTAGTGATAGGGCTGAAGGTAGAAGCGCACTACTCCCGGAATCCTTAATTACTGAGGAACTTCCTCAAAAGAGAATCTAAATTGAAAATAAATCTATTTTTTTGTCCACAGGTAAGTTGCAGTAAAAATTTAATGCAAGTATGTACCTACGATACGGGTAAAACCGCGGAAAGTCACTAGTTTTTGCAATAAAATCGGCAGTCTCCAAAAGAGTTTCGGCACAGTGATGAATGCTCACAGCAGGAACACTAAAAGTTGCGTAGCTTCTAAATTTATGGAATGGATGTTGAAACTTGAAACATCGGGCTGTTTCAACACTTTGGGATAGTTCCCTACGTTTGTAACCGAACTTTATATTTTACATTCTGATCAGCCACTTCCTACTTATCCTACTAATATTATAAATGCGAAAGTGTAGGAGTATGGATGTATGGGAGTTTGTTACTCTTTCACGCAAAAACTACAAAACGGATCTGGATGAAATGTGCAACACAGATTATAGGCTGGAATAACACATAGGATACTGTTTATCTCGATATTCCCATAGGGAACCACGCTGGTGAAATCGCGGGCGGCCGCTAGTATTATAAAAGCGAAAGTATGGATGTACGGATGTCTGGACTCTGGATGTATGGATGTTTGTTACTCTTTCACGCAAAAACGACTGCGTTTAAAAACACCGGACCGGTTTTAAAAATCTATACTTAACTCTAATTGTGAACGCAATAAAAACAATCAATTTACACCCAATTGCAGGAAGCTCCATTAAAGTTAAAGCTTCATTAAATCTATTACTGTCACTTTTTATTTCTTGACAACGAAAAGTGACAGCAATAGACTTAATGAAGCATTAACTTTAATGGAGCTTCCTGCAAGTGGAGTCTTCTATTTATTTGCTAAGAATTTAATTCATACGACATTCCTGCGTCATGACTCGGCTTCTTTGAAGGATGTAAGATTTCAAGGTCAACCAGCGAGCATAAGGAGAGAACGATGCTTGGTACTCGTATTTACTGCGCGATCGAATCACAAATGATGAGATCTACAGGAAAACTAAAACAACCGACATCGCTCGAAGGATTGCTCAGTTGAAGTGGCAGTGGGCGGGGGCAGGACACATAGCGCGTGGGCCGTTAGGGCAGAAAGGTTCTGAACAGGCCCTCTACAAGTTGAACCGAGACGATCTAGTCAATGTCGCGGGAAGCCGCTGGATGCGGGAAGCGCAGGACCGATCGTTGTGGAGTACCGTGGGCGTAGTTTGGCTGACATGATGATGTGTAAGACTTGATACTTATGAACATAAAACACCACGTGACCTTATACAATACAATTAGAAATAATTTAACTTTCTACTGGTTTTTTTCTTAATCGGTGCAATCTATATAATAAATAAAAAAAATCTTACAATCACACCGATCATCTAGCTATTACCTACGTAGTTTTCATCAAGAAACTGTGTATATAGTGTATGTGTGTGTGTATATAGGTACTTATATACCTTTTTTGTAAATACATACTTAATCCTTATGCTCGCATCGTAAGCTACAACAACTGAATTCTATTGTTTTTTTGCACATGTGCGCACGTTCCAATTATATCAGTTTATATAGATAACACCCAGACTAAGACAAAGAGACTTGTTCATGCACACAAATGTTTGTCGTGTTCGGTAATCGAACCCGAAACCTCTGGCACAGAAGGCAGGTACTGCGCCAAATCAGTCGTCAAGTATATTCAGAATATCCTTCTAACATATAAACTTTAGTTCTTATGTGTTAATGTTGATTATTGTAGAAGTGAAGATGAATTTCGGGTGCTGTTTTTTATTTGCCGTTTTAATTTATTTACTAAGGAAATATAATGAGATAAGTTTTTAATTTGTTGCCGTATTAAAAGTATTATCAAACTCTCTTTTGCCTTAATTTATTTGGTCCGGAAGATGTTGTACATTACGTAGGTATATTAAATGTTTATTTCCTTAGAAATACCAAGATAATCTCACCCCCATTGCTTTTAAAAGGACTATTTGAATAACTCATAAAATTATTGAAATTTCCTGATCGGGGTGGCTGCTTTGCTTACGTTAATACCTTTATTTGACAGGTGTCAATTCCAGAGTCATTTGTCTTCCTATCCCTTTCTTTTTTGTAGTGTTAGTTAATTGGTGTTTTGTAAGAAGATATGCTATAAAGATCTTTTATGCTTGAAAAGATAAAAAAATTAAACATGAGTTGATGATTAAAAGATCTTTTATGTCAAATTTACCTTTCATAAAAAAATACCGAAATTTAACGAATCCGTTATCTAAACTAATTTTAACTGCCTCTGTGGTCTAGTAGTACACACCAACAGTATCGAACCAAGAGGTCCCGGGTTCGATTCCTAGTGGGGGTATATATTGTATTCGGTTTGGTTGGTGATAGGACTTAAGTCCGCCTGGCCAACAACCACCATCTTACCTAAGTCTTAAAAAAAGGAAAAACAATTTAAAAAAAAAGTTTTCCAATCATGTTACCATAAAACGGTAGAGAAGCATCCATATCATAATTGCCCCGATTTTAATCAAGCCTTCATCATAAAAGCTCTAATCGTTGAAGTCTCCAAATTCATATAATCCCAAAATGATATCTCGTTTACTAAACAAGCGGTACATTTTCATCTTTCCAACATTTAATTAAAATATTCTCGTTAAATTTTTCTGCGCCAGCGCTTTGCTTCGCAGCTATTGTGCTTCGCAAATTAACACGACTCTTATTTCGCTCTTTGTGGAACTTTTGGAGGACATAATTTTAATCGGAGTAAGAGATGATACAGCTACTTGGTGATGATCTTGAATTTTAATCTTTTAATAATTTAGGTAGGTAACTTAGAAGAAAATATTAGGTTATTTCTTATTTTTTGTATTTTTATGTAAAAGTTGCCAAAACTAAGCCAAAAACCAAATATATTTTTGAAGTCTGAAATTCTTGCCAAATAAAACTGATTATTAAAAAACAACGACTTTTATTCATACTATGTCGTAACACCTATAAAATTTATAAATTAAATATAGTTACAGGGCTTTCAAAGACCCCATACGACCGATGATGTTACAGAAATTAACGCGACCGACGGCGGGTTAATAAGACTTTTCTTTTTTTAGAAAGATTTATAATTGTAATTCGGATTTTTTCTAGGTAATTGCGTGTAAAACATTTTTGTTTTACCCACAAAGGGTTAGTACTTAAACTCGCATCTAGAAACTTCGCAATTAATTCTTCCACAAATAATATACAGGGTTATTTGTAAAACACTAACAAACCAAGAGTAAATAAATAACATCATTCCTTAAGCATTCATTAGCTTACTCTATAATTTTTAATATTGCACCATTTTGTCTATCAACGACATAATTTTAATGCGTTGCTTCTGTTCAAGCTGATGTATTTTTTTTCGCCCGTTTTTCTTGTCAGTTAAAAGGGTGGTAGATAAAAAATGTTGGACGATTCATAAGCATTAATTTTAATAACTCTATGTGAATAAAAAGTTTTTGACTTTACATTAACAACAACGTTTTTTCTACGTTTTCGAAAAAAATATACAAAATAAATCGACTTTCCATAGAAATGTCCAAACAACTGATTGAGTTTTGAATGAAAACTCTTTTTTTTTGTCTTTTCGTCGTTGCGAGCTTGTTGTATTTACAAACAACCCCGTATAGAGATTTTAAACGAAGCAATAAAAATTCTTGTAAAGCATTTCGAAACATATCAGTTACAAATTAAAAAGATAGGAATTTCAATGTTTGTTGCATAAAAAGGCAGACATGGTTATTTTGTAGTGCGCTTCCTTCTTCAGCCTTATCACCACTTGACATTAGGTGTGATGAAGGCTAAGTGCTACCCCATTGTGGATAAAAACTAAAAAAGGTAGTAGTGTCGAGTTCACCTTGTTTTACTTTCATGGTAGTTACAAGTTTTTGGATTGCCCTTTAATTGAAAAAATTACAAGCAATTTTAAAAAGTTTATCTAAGTATTTTTAAGCATCAAATATTCACAAAGTTTTTAACTAGTCGAATCAATTTCAGGATTGGCCTAGATTCATCATTTACAACAATTAAATCCAAACGAAGGTGATATATTTTCGGCCAGTAAGATAGATAAGGTAATGATTAACACTCCCGAATATCGATGGAGCACATTGTGAACCAAGCAATTATTGTGTGAACCCATCAACAAACCAAACAACATTTCATTTGAAAATGGGCCAGATTTAATTTGAATCAGAATGGACCAGCTGATTCGGTAACAAAATATCGATACGGATCTTATCGATGTTTCTCGCTCGGTAAAATAACCGATATTGGAATTATTATATCTCCGCTATTGTTAATTGGCTTTCGTTGCAGAAGCTCAATGATATGAGCTTGGGCTGTTGAAATAATTAAGGTTTTCAACTGATTGAAAACAATATGCCGTTTTCAAAATCAATGCTATATACTGGTTACTAGCTTTCCGCCCGCGGCTGCCCAGGTGGACTACACGACGTTATCCAGCGGGAATGTGATATTTTTCATGTCATGCTCACTAAAACATTTCTACGGTAGTGGCGTGTGAGGCGGGTCGTTACGTTCCCTAAAATATGGTTGAACGAAGCGATGGCTGGTTCATGCGTCATGCTCGTGAACGGGTGCTGCCAGTGGGAATGGTTCTGCTCTTATCTGCTTGCCTTAAAATGTGTTTTATTCATTTTATTAAGAATTACATTTGAAACAGTATTTATTACATTTGTTGCAGTATATAGTAGAATTGTCTTTTGTTTTTAACTAATATTAAAGCTTTAAGTAGAGTTCCTAAGTAATTGAAAATTGTTCACCGCTATGATCATTAGTTCGCCTATATAACTGTATTTATCATAACCCATTGTGTAATTGTGATGGAAACTGCCCTTAGTCATACCATGTTAAGGTCATTTTTCAATTTGACGACTCTGTATGAAATTAGAATGTACAATAGAGCATAGGCAAGTCCTTTTTCCCAACATGCCGTTTTGTCATTTCAGTTGTTCTACTAATATGGCGATTTTAAATTTCAGACGTTTTACTAGTAGGTCATTTTGCTTTTGTGTCGTTCGTCCCAGAAAGACATTTTACTAAATTGTTCTTCTGATACGGAGGAAAATAAAACAGGGAGAAAAAAACAACACACAACAACACAACAACCCTTGGAGTTTCTTGCCGGTTCTTCTCCAAGGTCTCCCGCTGTAGGGTTTGAGAACCGATGGCGTAGCTTCTATGACGTTCACAAGTATTGTAAATAACAATCTAAATTGAATAAACAACAACAAGTCTTTGACTCTTGACTCTTGACTCTTGACTCTTTCCGGGATAAAATTAAGGAACTGAAATTCAATAGATGTTTGACAGCAGCACTTTGACAGCTTTTGAAGGAGATTTATTATTCGATTACGATAACGATAGTTTTTTATGCTACGGGTACGTCGGGTACATGGGTGACGTCAGTGTCGGCTCACGACAAGATCATGAATTCCTATACATATCCAATTTGAAATGAATAATGTTAGAATTATTCAAATCTATCAATTGAAAGGTAGAAAATTTAATACGACAGCTGATACTTTTCACACGATTTGTGTTACGGCTGTAAAATGTCAAGAATATGGTATTTTGAAACATATTATTTATGTAATTCCGACATATTATTTATGTAATATAGCTTTCATAACGATATCGAAAACTGTTTTTAATTTTTAAGTGATATTGGTTATGTGGAAATGTTTTAGCGATACGGTATGTTTACTAACTTAAATCAGTTTTTAAATTATTACATAGTAACTATAATTAACTCGTATAGTAAATACTAGCAGATCCTCACGGTTTTACCCGCGTGATACCCGTTCCCTAGGTAATATCGGGATAAAATATAACCTATGTCACTCGGGAAGAATGGAGCTTTCTAATGGTCAAAGAATTTGCCAAATCGGTCCAGTAGTTTCGGAGCCTATTCGATGCAAACAAACAAACAACAATCAAATCTCCTCTTTATAATATTAGTATTCAGTTTTGTTATGACGAAGTAATGCCTTAAGTAAAGTGTTTGTATAAAAGTGTTATATAACAGGTCAATATGCATTATTTTTAAAGTGTTTCACATAAATTTCAAATAGCAATAACCAATTCGTAATTCAATAAAACCCTCTAGCCATTGAAGACGCGAGGCTTTCAAGGAATGACCCTTTAATCCAGAGCGAAACCTGAAATAAATTTTCTATTGAACCAGGTGGAATAAGGTTTACTTAAAGCTACTAGGAAAACCTTTTGAGGTATAGTGGAGGTGCAATAATGTCACAAAACGAGAAAGGTAAGCAAGGGTTTTAGGGTAGTCGGAAAGCCGAGGTGTCGAGGGTCAACTTAGGGGTATTTTAAGGAAATTAATGTTTGTAGGATATGACGAGTTGCCTCGACCGATTTCGGGTTGTTGATTTTCCTTGAAAAAATAAAGATATTTTTACTTACTGTTTTGTTTGTGGTTATTTTTAAATACCCCAATTTATTTGTCTGCTTTAACTACAACAGGTTTTAACAAATGAAACGTCTGTCAAAGCGTTTCGACTCCAAATTTAAACGCTACATTGTTATAATTTAATGCAGTTTGAACAGCAACTTTACTATCTCAACTAATCACAGTGGCGAGGAACATTGTGTGTGTTCCTCGCGATATTGATAAAGTTGGTTAATACCTCAAGTGGTTCATATCTGAGTTGAGAGTACGTCAATATACTGACAGGTATCTCGATAAAGTTGTAAATGAGATGTTAAAGTTAATTCTTTTGTTTGAAACTGACATTTCGTTATCTAAATGTAGGTAATCCTTTTTTGTGACTGTTTTCGCACAGTCAAATGAAGGGGAGTAGGTTCTATAGAAGGTCAAAAGTATTTTTAGTATTTATTTTCAACTAGCGGCAGCCCGCGGCTTCGCTCGCATGGAATTTACGACCTTATCTCGCGGGAATGTGATATTTATCCAGAATAAAAAGTAGCCTATGTTCCTCTCCAGGTTACAAAGTATCTGTGTCCCAAAATCAGGCCAAATCCGTTTAGCCGTTTTGGCGTGATTGAGTAACAAACATACAAACATCCAAACATCAAAACTTTCTTTTTTATAATTGTTGTGTATGTGGGTATCCCTAGCTTATGTCAGGCGCGGCTGCGTCCCGCCTTTTGAGAAATAAAACAGTGTTAACCGAGCCACCGTGTTTGCTGTTTGTGTTGCTCCCCTCCGCATACTCACTACGTGGCGACGAGGCGAACCTTCGTCAAGATGGCGGCAAGCATGTCTTACGGATTTTTGGGCTCTTTTGATCACACGTGCCAAGATTGGAGTACTTACAAAGCCCGAATGACGCAATGGTGTATTGCTAATAATGTGACTGATACCGAGGACAAAAGTAAGATTAAGCGGAGGGCGATTTTGCTAAGTGCATTTGGCTAAGCGACCTACAAATTGGCCAGCAACTTGGCCTTGCCGGAGGAGTTGGAGAATGTGGAATACGATAACATCATACGCCTGTTGGATGAGCATTTTACACCGAAGAAATGCGGGTTTGCAGAAAGATTTCACTTCTACTCCGCGTTACAGCAGCCAGGCGAAAGTCATTCAATGTGGGCTGCCAGGGTAAGAGGACTGGCAGCGTGTTGCAATTTCAAAAACGTTGAAGAAGCTATGTTGGATAAATTTGTCATGGGTATGACAGCGGGCTACGAGAAAGACAAATTATTTGCTCAAAACATGCAGGATTTAACGCTGGGTAAGGCGGTCGACTTGGCTGAGAGCGTGCGTTGTGCGCGCGAGGCGGCGGCAGCGGCAGCGCGCGGAGCTGGCGACAGCTGCAAGGCGGCTGACGGCGCGGCGTCGGCGACCATTTTTAAAATGTCCAGTGAGCAGAAATGCAGTGTGTGCGGTTTTCGCAATCATAAAGCCGACAAGTGTCGTTTTAAAAGCTACAAATGTAGGAAGTGCGGTAAAACCGGTCATTTACGTCGTGTGTGTACGATTAAAGATAAAGTTAATTTCATAAGTGATGAGATCGTGGATGAAGGAGATGACGGTAAGTCGCTATACAATATTCGATGTTCCAGTGGTAAACCCATGACTGAGCGAATACGGATTAACGGTCAGTTTTTGGAATTTGAAATAGATAGTGGGGCAGCGGTTAGTGTGATGTCAAATGCAACTTATCAGAAATATTTTAACAATGTACCGTTATCAGCCACAAATAAGCAGCTCATGAATTATATAGGTGGCAATATGGAGTTAGTGGGGTTTGTTCGGTTACCAGTTAGTTATGAGGGAAAAACACGATTTTTGGATGTGTTCGTAATAGCCGGCGGAGGGCCACCACTACTGAGACGTGATTTCATATGTGCATTTGACCTTGAACTGGCTCCTGTGTCGAATTTTTTTTGCTCAGACCGCGATTATCTGTCCACCGAAGATATAATAAAGAAATATCCAAAATTGTTTTCAAATAACTTAGGATGCTACAATAAGTATCAAGTGAAACTACACTTGAAACCTGATTCTAAACCAATTTTTTTTAAACCTCGCTCTGTAGCTTTTGCGTTGAAAACCAAGGTCAATAAGAAAATAGATAGACTGTTGAGCTTAGGAGTATTGAAACCAATAGACCACTCGGAATATGCGTCACCAGTGGTCCCAGTATTGAAAAAAAAAATGGGGAAATTAGGCTATGTGCAGACTATTCGGTAACAATTAATAAACAGCTAGTAGTTGATAAATACCCCTTACCAACGGCACAAGAGATATTTGCTAAGTTACATGGAGGTGAACTATTCACAAAACTAGATCTTTCTATGGCTTACAATCAGTTGTTGTTTGACGAAGAGTCGCAGAACCTAACCTGTATAAACACTCACCGTGGGCTGTTCAAATATACCAGATTAGTTTTTAGATTGTCCAGTGCACCGGCTATTTTCCAGCGGGTCATGGAAAGCCTTTTAAGAGGCATAGAAGGCACAGCTTTATTTCTTGATGACATTTTAATAAGTGGTAATAAAACCCAGCACAGAGATAGGCTTTTAGCGGTTTTAGAAAGATTAGAATCGGTGGGTCTCACGTTACATGCAAATAAATGTGATTTTTTCAAGGATAGTATTCAGTACCTAGGACACATCATAGACAAGAATGGTGTAAGTAAGTCTCCAGAGAAGGTTAAGGCTATTATTGAAGCTCCAATCCCTACAAATGTGGCTCAGCTGCAAGCGTTTCTAGGGTTAATCAATTATTATCGGAATTTCGTTCCAAATGCTTCTTCCATTTTAAGCCCACTATATTATTTATTGCATAAGAATACGAAATGGACCTGGTCAGAAATCCATCAGCAAGCATTTACAAGCATAAAAAAGATTTTAGCATCAGATCAAGTTTTGACTCATTTTGATGTAAATTCTAAATTGATATTAACAGTAGATGCATCACCAACCGGGTTGGGAGCAGTGTTATCGCAAAAGGGCAGTGATGGAGTCGAAAGACCAATCTCATTCGCTTCTAGAACGCTGTCAGCGGCTGAGAATAAATATTCTCAAATACAAAAAGAAGCCACTGCTATCATTTTTGGTGTTAGGCGGTTTCACCAGTACTTGTATGGTAGACACGATCCATTTATTTTGAGAACTGACCATAAGCCGCTGATTACAATTTTTGGTCCACACCGCGGTATTCCAGAAATTTCGGCAAATAGGCTGCAGCGGTACGCAATATTTTTATCAGCGTATAATTATATTATTGAATACGTGCGTAGCGCTGACAACAACGCCGACTATTTCTCCCGCACGCCGGTAGTAGGGGAAAATAAGATAATCGGGCGCCGGGCGGAGGAGTGCGACCTAGAGGACCGAGCAGCGTATGTCAATTTCGTTGTGGACGGGTGCTTGCCAGTCACACTCCAACGCTTGCGCACGGAGGTCGCTAAGGATCCGGTCCTGAGTAAAGTTATGCATTACGTAATGAATGGTAGGCCTAGGTGTGTTAAAGATGTTGAATTAAAAAAATATTTCCCTTGTCGGTTAGAACTATCGGTAGAAAACAGCTGCTTAATGAGAGGGCATAAGGTTGTTATTCCTACATCATTACGGGAACAAATATGTAAGGAGTTGCATAATTCACACTTTGGAGTAGTAAAAATGAAAGCAGAGGCTCGCAGGCGTTTTTGGTTTCCCGGAGTAGATAAGTACATCGAACAGCTGGCAGCCGCGTGCGACGTGTGTGCGCGATTGCGCCCCTCTCCGCCGCGCGCCCCTCTGGCACCTTGGCCGTACCCTCCGCGTTGTTTTTATAGAATACACTTAGATTTTTTCGGGCCGTTTAATAACCAAATGTTTTTAATAATTGTAGATGCCTACTCAAAATGGGTCGAAGTTACAATATGCATAGTTCTTATGGCTCCAAGGCCGTTATAGAAAAGCTTACAGAATTGATGTCGAGATTCGGGGTTCCTCATACCTTGGTAAGCGATAACGGTACATCGTTCACATCACAAGAATTTCGTAATTTCTGTTCACTTAACGGTATTTCTCAGGTTTTCGCGCCTGTTTACCACCCTAACAGCAACGGTCAAGCGGAAAGCTTTGTTAAGATAGTAAAAAAGGGGTTAAAGAGTATTTTAGAAAATAATCCGAATAATAAATTAACTTCAGAGAAAATATCAAAGTTTCTGTTTGACTATAGGAATTCCAAAAACTGCACCACGGGTAAATCTCCATCGGAGTTGTTGTTTGGACGTCCTTTTCGTTCACGGTTAGACTTGTTGAACCCGTTAGAAGTCACTCCATCATCCACGGACTCCGCTAATGTGGTGGAGCATCATCAGTCCTTACAGGTTAACCGTTATAGAGGGACGATTAGACCTGAATTTAAATTAAATGATAAAGTATGTGTCAAAAAATTTTTATTAAACCAAAAGTTTATTTGGACGGAAGGTGTTATTGTTAGGAAGCTAGGTTCAGTGATGTATAATGTTTACTTGCCAGAACTAAAGGTGGAGGTGAAAAGACATATTGACCAAATAAGACTGCGTAGTGAAGAGATGGTTGCTCTGCCTCAGGCCGAAAAGCATACTTGGGCCCCGGGGTTAGTTTCAGATGACTATAAGGCAGCAGTTTTGTCAAGGCCTACCAGCTCTGTCAGTCCCGATGTTACGCTAGCAGCCGAAGACGACTCCGTCACTCCACTTATGAGCGAAGGCGCAGGCCGGCAGGACTCGGAGAGTCCCAGGAGCGATGGGGATTCCAATAGCGTTGCCGCACCTGATAACGCCGAGGCACCCAGCAGGTCAGATGAAGGCTCCACTAGTGTCGAGTTCGAAGCTACAGAGAGAGGTGTCATGGCCGGAAGCCAGGTTGAGAGTGAACCTCTGGTCCCAGCCGTTGGTAGAGCTAAGCGTCAGCGCAACAAGGTCAATTATAAGGACTATTTTTAGTTTTTAAGTATAAGGGGAGGAAGTGTTGTGTATGTGGGTATCCCTAGCTTATGTCTGGCGCGGCTGCATCCCGCCTTTTGAGAAATAAAACAGTGTTAACCGAGCCACCGTGTTTGCTGTTTGTGTTGCTCCCCTCCGCATACTCACTAATAATATTAATAAGTAGGATAGTAGGATTAATCTACTACTGCAAGGATACTATTTTAGAATTAACCCTGTAACTGTATATTTCTATAAAAGTTACGTATATTTGATTATGTATGTCTATGTATTCTATACATAATATAAGCCTTTAGACTACTTTCCCGTGGGAATATTGGGATTAAATATAGGCTTTGTTACTTACTGATGATGTAGCTTTATATTTGCGAAAGAATTTTCAAAAACAATCCAGTAGTTTTTTCATTTATCCCTAACAAACAAAAAGAATCGTGTAGATCTATTATCTCAGTTCAATGTTGATTTTGTCAGACATTTAGTAAGTAAGTACCAGAATACATAATAACATTATGCTGAGTTCACTTTTTTATTATAGGATTGTAAAACTGGTTACAATCCGATAGGTAACTTACATAAACTTACAATACACAATAAACTTACATACAAACAACATGCAAGAATGCAACCTACTCGATGCAAGTACAACATGCAATGTATAATTGAAACATATTATTTGGATAGGTACCCCAGTCCAGAGAAACAGATTTTACCAAAATTATTTAAAAAGAAAACATTTTTTGTTTTATTGTTTTCACTTTCCTACTGCTGTCAACTATACTATTTAGGTTCATTGATTCCCCAATTTGTGTCTTCAAAGGGTCACTCCTTTCCAATAGATCGCTAAAGGAAAGTGATTAAATTACTTTCTCGTAAAAAACGGGCCCTTTGAACGCTCAGCCATTTTGTAAACAATCAGCCTCTCTGTCTCTGGGGTCGTTAGTATTGTTTTGAAGAATTTGCAATTTTTTTCAATAAAAATACTCTTTGAGGTCACGATTCCGCGTTTCATTTGTTCGCTGTATATGACAATAGTTATGGATTTGCTTGACTTTTTGATGTAATTAAAATGGAAGTTACAGTGCCACAATCTTTTCTATTCGAGTGGCCAAAGTGTGAAACTCGCGTGTTTTTGTTAAATGTTATTTTGCTGACAAGTTTATGTCCAACCACAGCGCTGCTGGAGGCTGAAGGTGTTAGAAGTCAGGGCCGGTTAAATTGCTACAAAAAAAAAAGAAAAAAGTGTATAGTGCCGCTGTCACCAGAACAGAAAAGATTGTGCCACACATCAATTTTTTTTGTGAATATGGAGGTCTAACAATTTTCGTAATGATCGGTCATTAGACGGATGACCAGAACTTCAACCTATGTAATCTCTAATTCCTCTATCCTTCGAAGCATGGCATCCAGATAGATAGATAGATTAACTCTTAATTTGCACACAAAAACCAAAACAGAAACAGAACATACAAGAAAAAAACGATTAAGTAACAATTTGTAAAGCAAAGGGGCAGCCTTATTGCTTAAGAGCGATTTCTTCCAGGCAATCCATATTTTACAGAATTAGCAGAAATATAATGGCTGATTGTGCGCAAAACTATGAGAAGATAAAAATAAAAGTAGGTACCTACTATACTATATATCAATACATAGGTATATAAATAAACAATAAAATACATAAATATATTTATAATTCAATACTTATTTTTACTATACAGCAAGATAAATTAAAGTAGGTATAGCAACAGAAACCCAAAACCAAACAAAGCACGATCTTTCAAGAGAAGGATTCATGGCTGCAGTTGCAATCGTTAACACTCACCCAGTCCACATTGGTCGCGCGTGGTCGGGCATAGCCCATTCATCTTTATCATCATCAGCCGTACGACGCCCACTGCTGGGCATATGCCTTCCCAAGGATCTCTACAGCGATCGATCGTGCGCTCCCGCATCCAGTGGTTTCCCCTGACCTTGACCAGATCGTCGGTCCACCTTGTAGGGGGCCTGCCCACGGAACGTCGCCGGTGCGCCATTCTTCTTATTCTTCTCATCCATTCTAATCCGTTCGTTTATCCATAAGGCAAATTTGACATGCCACATGTTGGACAATCTGTTGCTCGTCA
The DNA here is from genome assembly GCA_949710035.1 of Crambus lathoniellus. Taxonomy (NCBI): domain Eukaryota; kingdom Metazoa; phylum Arthropoda; class Insecta; order Lepidoptera; family Crambidae; genus Crambus; species Crambus lathoniellus. Next base: position 3,594,648 of record OX453312.1, read on the forward strand.
TGTTGAAGGAATTTTGTTGACCTAGAGGTCCCGGGTTTGATTCCCAGTGGGGGTACATATTGTATTCGGTTTGGTTGGTGGTAGGACTTGTTCTTAGTTCGCCTGACTAGCGCTACCCTCTTGCGGATACTAAAAAAATAAGCTTCAAATGTTGCGATGGATATGAGGGTTTAATGTCACAAAAATAAAATATCCTATAACCTAATATCCCAACATTATTTATAAAAAGAAATGTAATAAATTACTATCGTTTTTATGTTACCTATTTTTATACCTAATCTATTACGTCTAAAATTACCACTACTGTCCGGAAAAACATGCAAATCCCAGAAATCGCCGAGAAACAAAACAAAGAAAGAATCCCAACAAACACGTACCTTATATTCAAGGCTCCATATAAGGAGATTCATGGTAACTCCTTTCCCATTAAGGCAATGGATGCCTACCCTTGCCCATAACGGGATCCCCTATCAGGATGATACTTTGCCGAATAAAAAACCCCTTTGTCTTGTTTACAAAGAGAAAGGATATAACATTTGAATGTGACTGTTGACTAGATTTGTTCCTTTAGCTTGTTACATTATGAATGTTCTATTGTTTTTGTGAAGTAATCCTTTGTACCCCTAGCACGAAAAACTAACATTATCATTATCGGCCTTATCGATTTAACGACCGATTTGGCGCAAGGGTAGGATACTTGCCTTCTGCGCCAGAGGTCTCGGGTTCGATCCCCGAACAAGACAAATATTTCTGTGCATGAACATGTCTATTTGTCTTGGTCTGGGTGTTTTCCATGTATATTAAGTACTAGCTTTCCGCCCGCGGCTTCGCCCGCGTGGACTACACTACGTCATCCCGCGGGAATGTGTTATTTTTCCGGGATAAAAAGTAGGATATGTTCCTCTCCAGGCTTCAAAATATCTGTATTCCAAATTTCAGCCAAATCCGTTCAGCCGTTTTGGTGTGATTGAGTAACAAACATCCAAACATCCTAACATCTAAACTTTCACATTTATAATATTAGTAGGAAGTAGGACTAGCGGCCGCCCGCGGTTTCACCCGCGTGGTTCTCGTTCCCGTGGGAGTATCTGGATAAAAAGTAGCCTAAGTTACTCCTTATTACATCAGTTACCTGCCAGTGAAAGTCCCGTCGTGTTGTTTTGGTATATGTACCGTACATAATATAATCATATGCATGTAGTAAAAAGTGGTTATTTTTATATTACAAACAGACACTCCAATTTTATTTATTTGTATAGATATGTAGAGATATAGATGTATAGATGAAAACCAGGTTGTTTGACGGATTCGAGTTGAGATCAAAATCGAATCAAGATCTAAAATCACTATTCTAGAACTCTGGAAAACGATTGTAGTGCCAATCCAGTAGTGGAAGAATACCGAACTAAATGAAATCGAAAATGTGATAAACATGTCTTTCGTCTTGTATCATAATAGCGATCTCTTGCGACACGTGTTTCGGGACAATTTCTTATAGTGAATACGATGCTTTAAGCAATGTTATTAGGAAGCACGTTTACCTGACACACAAATCATTGATTCAGACAGGAATATAACCCTGGGCCTTTGCCAAGTTTACGTCAAGAGTGCAATCAATACTCCAGCGCGCAGGACCTTTTGTCTTACATCTCAGATGGCATTTAATATATTTACTAGCGGCATCGTTCTCTCAACTTATTTTTGATTATATAATATATATATATAATATATAATATTTGAATATATTGAACTTTATAAATAACTAGACTTTGCCTTCGTGGACTTCACGACGTTATCCCGCGGTAATGTGATATTATTCCGGGATAAAAAGTAGCTTACGACACTATCCAACTCCCAACTATCCATATATAAAAAAAATCATATACTCAATACTCAATACTCAATCATTTTATTGCATGTCATCATGTCTATCCGTTGCTCCGATTTGACGAGAAAGACGGACAAATAAACTCACAAACCCACAAACACACTTTCACATTTATAATATTAGTATGTATGGATGTGATTGCAAAATATTTGGGATCTACTTATGATGAATGAATGAATCAATAAGTAAATGAAATAAACTTTAAATTTCAATGATAACAAAAGCTTTGTGTGCAAACAGAAAAATATTAATATTTAAGTAGGTGATTTTCAGAATTTCATTTTATTGCTAGTTGCTGAAGGTTTTAAATCCAATATTTGTAATTCTGTACTTATATTTAAATTCAGAAATATTCATTAGTATTTAAAGAGGTAAAATGTCGGCAGTTAAATTGGTTTCCACTGTTTTATTTACTAAGTAAAAAGCTAGAGTGGTGAATAAAATTTTCGGTATGGGGCTAATATCGGAGCTGTAAACTAACATAGGCTACCTTGTATCACGAAAAAAATATCATATTCAAGCCAGATATCGTCGTGTCCACGCGAGCGAAGTCACAGGCGGAAAGCTACTTAATACGATAAAATTATTAGTCCGCCTTTTAGCGAAGCAATGGATCGATGTGACTTTTAGCATTGGGATAGTTTGGGAGCTGGAGAGTGACTTGGGTCACTTTTTATCCTGGAAAGATATCACATTTTCGCGGAAAACGTCGTGTAGTCCACTCGGGCGAAGTCGCGGGCGGAAAGTTAGTATTATGATTAGAAACACTAAACTGTGTGTTTTAACCGCCTCTGTGGTCTAGTGGTTCACACCACCACATTTAATCCCAAGAAGTTCCGGGTTCGAATCCCAGTGGGGGTACATAATAATGTGTTCGGTTTGGTTGGTGGTAGGACTTGTCCTTAGTCTGACTGGCTAGCTTATCTAAGTCATCATCATCATCAGGCATCTTATCTAAGTTTGACGCCATAATAATGATGTTTTCAGCATTATTGTGTTCCGGCAGTTAGAGATAAGATAACCAGTTCCTCAGTAAGTGAGGATTCCGGGAGTAGTGCGCTTCCACCTTCAGCCTAATCAACACTTGACATCAGGTGTGATGAAGGCTAAGTGCTACTTCGTAGTGGATAAAAAAAACTGTGTTCTGCGTTCTTTCCTTTCGCGGGACAGCTGAAAAAACCCAATGTAGAATAAGCTGTGCCCTTGGTTACTGTATACTTTTTCACATTTACAACTTTTGTGTGTACAGAATTCACAAGAAAAATAGGTATTTAGAAATGAAGGTCGAAATATGAAATGAAAAAAACGTATTTCGACCTTTGTGTCTTGGGGAAAGTGGTTCAGTTTTCTGGGTATAATCCCCGTCTTAAATATTATTTTCCCCTTTTTTAAGCCTTGCATGAATACAAGGAATCTTGTTGAGTAGTTTATGACATGTGACTTTCACATAATAGGGGTTATTAGGGTTAGGGAGTTTAAAAAACGATCCTTGGCGAGTTTCTTTTTAAGTATTCTTCGAGTGTTGATACCGATATAGATGCAGTCTCATACACTACTTTATCTACACTCATGTATATTTATTTTATATAAAAATACTCTTTTACAATGTATGAAATTAAATAAAAGAGTACATACGTGTGTTTTATTGATTGACTGAGGTTGTTTTTTTTAAATTTCTTTAAAGTTATTTTGGTGTAAAGTGTGTCATTAATTATGTTCAGGTATGACTTTATAATTTGAAATTGCCACACCTAGTTATATCTAGGTATACCATACCATAATATTGTACCTATTGTTCCAACCTAATCATGTCAAAACGTAGGTTATCTCTTTTTCAAAGTCGGTTAATATATAAATAGTGTCTCGTAATTATAGCTCAAAGCGTCACTATTGCTCCGGGAGCCAGCAGCAATTTTGCCGAACCTGATAACAGCGTTTACCGTACAACTTAATACATCGCTACTCCACCACTCTATGTCGACGCGTTAAGGTCCCTTTTTGATTGGCAAACGAAGCAACCTTACGTGATTTATGAGGTAAAAGCTTCGAGCTTAATAGTGGCTTTCTCGATAAAACTTTTGTTCTGAAAGTACTTGTTTCTTTAAAACAAAAGGAAAGTGTTTTCATGACTTTGTTATATTTTACAAATATTTTTTTAAGTTTCCCTGTTCCTTCTGATTGATATGAAGGTAAGTTTACTCGTAAGAAAGATTCGCTTTTTAGGGAGGTTTGCTGAATGGATTATGTTGAAATTTGGCATGCGTCTAGCTAGTCTAGTCATAACGTAGACATCCGCTAAAAAGGACTTTTAAAATTTCTCTTCCTAAGAGGATGAACCTAGGGTTCATCCTCTTCCTAAGAGGATGAACCTAGGGTTCAAAGATTGTATGGAAAAATAGTAGTTATTAAGAGGATTGTTTAGAAAATAACTTCTACAGAGTTGATTCCGGTACGCCGAATTTAAAGCGAGTGAGACCGCGGGATAAAGCTAGTTTGGATCATAATTAATATTATATATTTTATATATATTTAATATTAATAATTATTTATATATTATCTAAATATGTTTATATTTATATTTACGTCAGTATGTATTATGCTACAATATGTTGTATTTATAGTAAGTAATTGTAGAGTATTTTATTTTAACTATGTAGTTAGTTTTATCATATCATTTCTTATTTTTTGTATTTACCCTGGTTGTGCACCCTAGCACATAAAAGTCTCCACATCACCCTAAGGTTGACTGTTAGAGAATGCCTAAGGCATTAAGTCCGCCATTGTGAAATTGTGCATTAAGAATTAAATAAACTAAAAATAACGTCAAAGCTGTAGCGTTCATTTTCTGTTCGTAGCATATTATCAATATCGTAGTAGCAAGGCGAGTTCGTAGCAAGTCAATTTCGTAGCAAGACGAATTCGTAGTATTCGATTATGGAGTGATCTCTGAGGACTATTATTAAGAGGCATGTAGCTCGTAATTTTCACCGTATTTGAAACGTTTTTTTTTTTAATGTGAGGGACAAAAATATATAATGTCTAATATATATTAATGTCAAACTTCTACATCTAAAATGTGTCGTGATTGTTTTACTTTCAAGGTTTTTTGATGATAAGCATTTAATAAAAATTCTGAATCAAGCTCTAATTTTTCACTTCAAACGGCCTCGTTCGGTTGTTATTTTTTGGAAACTTGTGATTTTCTGTGACAATATACTATTCAACAAAGCTAATGTCGTGGTTGTTTTAAATTTTCGAAGTGTTTAATCAAAATTTCATCTAGATCAGTACAAACTTTCCGCCGTATTGAGTATCAAATCCAAACATTCACATTTTTTTTGACGACCGATTTGGCGCAGGGGTACACCTTCTGCGCCAGTGGTCTCGGGTTCGATTCCCGAACAAGACAAATATTTGTGTGCATGAACATGTCTATTTGTCTTGGTCTGGGTGTTAACTATGTATGTTAAGTATGTATTAACAAACAAAAAGTATTTAAGTATATATTTATCCGTTATCAAGTTATCCATGATACAGTTTCTTAATGAAATTAACATGGGCTTAGATAATTGGTGTGAATGTAAGAACTTATTTATTTTATTTATTTATTTACATTATAATTTTAAGTTATGTAGACAAAGAAGACAGAAGGAAATTAGTTGACGAACAGACAGTCAAGAAGACAGTCAAAGTCAATCAAGTTGTTGTGATGTCCCAAATAAATGCTTTTTCTTTCTTTCTTTCTTTTAAATTATATATATAAATTGGCACTGCAACAATTATTAAAATTTTATACCTGTGTTAAGTGATATTATATGCACACGTTTGCAATCTGGCTTGGCCATTAGTTAAAGTATTTAAACAATGTTAAATGGTGGTAAAAGTTATAATATTAGTATGGATTATTATTATACAATGCACGCGATATTATCTACAAACTAATCTGTTATTTATATAATATTGTAAACCTATTACTTATTTCAGAATTACATACTGTGGCTTCCATTTTTTTAAAATATACTTTGAAAATTTCATAAAAACACAACACTCTTCGAAAGATTTTGTATTTTTTATGTTTTTATGGCTTTATGCCAGTGGTAGTAGCAGCCGCGTATTTGTACTCCCGAATAAACGTCTAATATAGCATTTATGGCTCCTTTTTCAAAATCGCAATGATATGTTTTTGGGCTACAAATTTGGAAATGCAGATTTAATTTACTGAAATAAAATACTATAGGTGTCCGGCGTTTTGTTAGGCAACCATGCAAATATTAGTGGCATAACATTAGTAGTTTCAACAGAACTACCGATATCATGGGGATATGGGGATGGAGTAAATCTGATAAAAGGGCTTTGGGCAGCTTTTAAACGTTCCATCGCCCATAAACACATGGATGTGTCCGATTTTGGCGTAAGGTGAACAAAATACCATTATGCGTGAACCCTCAAAATTATAATCGGCTAAAATAAAATTTCCAAACTTCGACGCCACAACCACTTCTTCGAAATTTGAAAATCTCGTTTTGTTGACGCAAAGTGCCGTATTTCTCACGTTGTATAGGCAGTGCTGCATGCTTGATAATGGTGGGATTGTGGTAACTAAATCTGATCCCTGATTTTTCAATTTATTAATTGTTCCCTCGTACAATTCGGGCACTGGTCGGGTTGTGTCTCTCACATTATCTTTGAGCATGGCAATTTCTTTTGCGATTTAATTTTTCATTGAGTTTGCTGCGCACGAATGCTCTTTACCCTTCAGTAGATTTTTTTTCTGAAAGCATATTTGAGTATATTAGCCTAATATATGAACCGATAGTCTCGGTTATTCTATTTATGCCTAATATGTATTTTAAACGCATAACATGAAATACAGTGGGTGGCCAAATTATTAGGGACAGTGCTCATATTTATGTAATTTATAGTTTGTAATATTAGTTTCTGTAAATTATGTTGTTTTTTAAAGTTTATTTTGTTTGATATTGCTACTGGTATCTTTATTATTGTTTTTGGCAAGTGGCTTCACAGGATATGCGATTCATCTGTCGATAATGTGACATTTCTCCCCATATAGATATTTTTTTTAAAATGCGCGTTTTTGTAGTGTTTTTGTTTGTTATATTTTTTATTAGTTTTGACCGACTTTCTTGTCCTAAAAAACCATATAAGGTAACAAATTGTTCATAAAACAACATTCTTGCTGTTTTGTCTATGAATTTACATTGTATTAATGTCTTCTCGACGCGATAACTTTAATTTTCTAGTTTTTTTGAAAAGTTAAGGCTGGATTGTCTCCAAGAAAATGTAGAGAGATACAAACGTTGTCACAGCATTCTACACATTTCCAAAGAGACATAGCAGCTATTGCTGGGGTTTCAAAGTCTGCCGTTAATATAATAAAAACTAAAATTTACAACAGAAAACCTCTAGAAGCAAATCGCGATGGCAAATGTGTCAGGAAAAGGATCACCACTCTTCATACTGATAGAAAAATCAGAGACATCTGCCTCAAAAATCATAAAAAGAGCGTTGCTCGTTTGACCATGATGATGAACGACGATGGTGTAAATATTTCGGAAAGGACAATACGGAGGCGGTTGGTCAAACAGAATCTGATGGGTCGGGGCAACCTACCAAAAAACCACGCCTAAGTCCTAACCGATCCTATGAAAAAGAAAATACTGCACTGGGCTAGACAACATCAAAATATAACTGTTGCAGGTTGGAGTCGAATAATTAAAACTTTTTTGAGTAGTTTAAATAGGTCTTTAACGATTTTCTTCTATAAATTCTGTAATTTTACAGGTGTCTTTTTCCGACGAGTCAATATTTCAAGTTTTGGTTGACAAAAGTTCTTTTGTGAGACGACGACGCCCTGGGAAAAAATCCACGCAGATGGCCTAGTGGAGAGTGGAGAGGGTTAAACACCCGGTTAGTGTCATGGTGTAGTCTGGCATCTCAGCCAAAGGCATGGGGCGCCTATACATTGTTAAAAGGACCATGAAGAGTTAAAAGGACAAGACCAGTACAAGCGACTCATAGAAACTCACCTACTGCCGTAGGTTTTTTAATGGCTACCTTATAACTTCTACATTTTTATGCATGACTCTACATCTTGCCATAAAGCCAGAAGTGTGACTGCATTCTTGGATAATAGAAATTTCTCTGTTTTGCCACGGCCTGGGAAATCGCCAGAAATAAACCCCATAGTTCTCTATGTGGGAACTCACCAGACTGGTGATGGCGAAGGAACTAATTTACACCAAGCGGCAGTTGATAGAAACTGTCATCCGAGAATGAAAAAACAACCCCACACTACAGGAAAATGCAAAAGCGTGCATTAAGAGCATTGCAGCAAAAGGCGGCATTACAAAATACATATTAAAACTTACTTTATTTACGTCTATCAGTATAATATATACTTATACAAAGAAACTATAACAGTTTTGTATATTTATTTTTAGTTTTTATGATCTCAATAGAATACAAAATCATTTAAAAAATACATAAGAGACCTACAAGCAATCATTTGTTACAGAAATTCAACTGAACTGTAAAAATAAAAAATCTCAGTACTGTCCCTAATAATTTGGCCACCTATGGTAGTAACGCCTTTTCTAATACATTAATACGAGCCTGATCAACAGTTGGTGTTTAGGCTATTTGTGTTTTGGTACGATGCGCCAAAACCCAGCCATTCCAGTCCCCGTAAAATATAAATATACTTACTTCCATATCGATTATAATATTTCCAACGCACTTTCCTTTTTTGTACGAGGAACATCTCCACATTTCGGGGCCACTTTTAAACTTTTTAACACTATAATATTTATGTTCTCCATATAAAATAACTGTGCCCCCTTTTTTATGATTAAGTTAAAATCAAGTTCGGTATACATCGCTGCAAAATAACTAAATAATATTTTGGACTTGGATATTGACACTGCCAATAAAACACCCTGACAGTTTTATACATTTCAATAAATTTTATATAACAAGTACTTGAAAGATAAACCATAGTTTATCATCTATATGTGGATGACCTCCGTGGTCCACCTGTGTGTATCATGGGAAAAAACAATTTCCCGTGGTTCACCCAGGTGGACAACGCAGGTCAGGGGCCCAGAAACGGGCCAACCGTCAGGCCGCAGGGGGTGCATATCACCACGGCCCCCCCACAGTCGGTGTGCTTAAAACTGACGGCGGAGAGCAAGTAGTGAGGGGTTTAGTTGGTAGTGGTGCCTGCTCTCAACCACCCCATCTGGTCAGCCCACCCGGAGTAGGTAACCTTATTGGGAGATTGAGAGGAGGCTCTCTCCTCCTGCCCCGCCTCCTGTTGAGCTTTCGAGCTCGTCAGGGGGCGGGGCAGGGGTCAGAACCACCCAGCCCTGACGCGAAGCCTATTAGGCTTGGCGGGAGGGCTGGGCGCGGCGAGAGACAGGCCTTGTCTGACTGAGTCCAACATGCCGTTAGCGGTATACGAAAAGACTGTATTTGCCCTTACTATAAACAAAAAAAAAAAAAAAGGTGGACAACGCAGGTGGACCACGGGCAATAAAGGCCACGGACGACGCTCGGCTCGGAGGACCCAGTACGGCCTAGCGCGAGTCATTCTTAAAGCGACTCAAGCTTGACCACTTTTTAACGGCCGGCGCTCGCTCCCCTAAGCCGAACACTTGCATATGTCATTTCTGTTCATATTTCACGAGAGTGTTTCATCTACCGCTGGATATTTTCAACGGATGTCATTGCGAAGAGTTGTAACGGTCATTAGATAAATTTATGACCTGTAAAAGTGTCCATTTAACCCATTTGCAGAAATAAATGGAAAGAATTGAATACCTTTTAAGAGACAGCCAGATTTTTTTATGCTGAACGTTTTAATGTGACTGTTTTTTGATATTTGAAAAGGATTTGATTTTGATAAAAGATTTAATTTGATATAGACTTTGAAGTCGCTTAATTCAAAGAAAATAAAAGATATGATGAATAAATTAAATAAACACTAACTGTCTAGATATAAAACTCCATGCAAACATAAAATTAGTATTTAAGATGTCGGCTACGGGTCAGCTAAAATGAGCTTCCCATACAAACGAAATACCAAAATAATTAAAAAAATGAGCTGTTTCTGTGAGAAATCTGTACTTACTTGGGATGTCATTCATATAACAGCATTTATCAAGATCCTATTAAAATAGAAAAACAAAATACTTACCTTATTAAAAATAAATGCGAATTGCATTTGTGTGTGGAAAAATATACTTAATTGGCTTTATTTTTTTTATTGAATAGGTATTTTGGATATTTTTTTAATAGCGACCTAGATAAATACTGTCATAATCCGAATAACATCACAATAAGTAGGTACAGTCAATCATGCTCAAATTAAAATTATTTTGTTATTTCGTTTGTATGGGAGGCTGACGTGTCACCGGCCTCGTAAGTTAGAAATTTCTTAAAATTAAAATATATTTTGTTCCAGTTAAGTTATTTTCGACATGCAAAACAACCCTTCGTAACCGCATAGCAGGTAAAACATTAGGCTCCTTTGTAATAAATTAACTTTTTGTTTACTTTCTTCCCTAAGGATTGTTCTTGACATAATATTTTTTGTTGTTCCAATTATAACGTTTATAACCGTAGGCGTCAAAAAGCCCTGTTCCCATTAACATTAACAAGCTTAAACATGTAGATGCGTCATAAAAACCTACCTTTTATTAAAAATCATAATTCTCCAACCGCACTCAATTTTATACTAAAGTTTGTGAAAAAAAACTCGCGCTGGCGTAAAAAGGTTTTCATATAACAAGACTTATTCCCGTAACGACTATTCTGAGACATACAAACATAGGATTTGACGAACTTTTTATGAGAAACAAGCGGACTTTTCGATAAAAAAGTAAATGAAGGCATAAAAAGAATATAGGGCCTCAGCGTTATTTGCTGAGGGTATGAAATAGTCTTCGATATTCCCTTTAGTATGTAAGCTTGTAAGAAAACAGTGTTTTAAGTTTTGGGTAAGAAAGTAAAGTCATAGAAGTTAATGAAGGTTTTGTTTCAGAACAAATAACCTAGATAGACTAAATAAATAAAACTACCTCTTTATGTAGAGGTCTACATAAAGGTCGATATTTGTCTAAGAAACTTTGTGTAGGTACCCATTCTTGTCCCATGGGTGTCCTCGGATCCAACTATTTTTTATGATTACAAGGTCTCGGCTCGGATCGTAGAATATGCGAACCGATGGCGTAGCTTTTGTGACGTTCATATTGTCACAAACTAATCTTAATAAAAAGAAATACCTACTTGACTTTTCTATAAAAGCACAGCTATTAAACGCAGGCCCCAGAGCCAGCTCTTACCTCTTTTATACTGCAAGGGAGAAAGAAAGAGAGAGGAGAGAGAGAAAGGAGAAAAGAGAGAGAGAGGCGAGAACCAAACTATGACAAAGAGATGAAACGTCACATAACTCGGCTCTTTAGCTCGCTCACCAGCTAGCAATGTGGCCTGGGTGCCTACCATCAACTCTTATTGCGGTTTTGTTTAGGACCTAAACTGATCTGCTTCGCTTATTCGTACCACGACAGCTTAATATCAATGACAGCGATTCAGTGATCATTCAATGACATTTCACAGCCGCTAAGCTGTCAGATCTCTAATTTAACTTATAACTCGGCCAAGCTGACATGACACCTGCAGGTTATACCCGTCCCTCTCACTCTCCGGGCATGACACAATCGAGTGAAAGAGACGGGTAGAGCAAATAAGGACACATATCGTTCGGTCATTCACATTTAGCAATTCATTTGCGATCCAGTTTTCAGAAGGTCGTAGTACGAAAGAAAGCAATTCATTTTAGGAACCTATTCTGCATCGCGCTATTTTTGAATCGCTGTCTTAAAGTTGATGGTAGGCACCCAGTTCTTAAATCTTGGCCCAGATAGACGCGACCAAGCGCCTGCTAATAAGCGGGAGGGACGTTGGAACGTCAGTAGCGCGTCAGCCGTTGAGTAGCGTTAGCGTAAAGCATGACAAGCAGATTTTTTCAATAAACAGTGCGCATTGCAATTTATATTCTGACTAGCATTCGCCCGCGGCCTCGTCCGAGTGGACATTCGAGAAAATACTTAGGGGACCAATAACCAGGATAAAAAGTATTCTATTGTATAAAATCATTTTTACGTGATTAGGCGGGTCCTCACTTCTCTTCACCAAGCGCGCTGCCTCGAGCGAGGCAGAACATTTGCCACGTGCGGCGGGCCCAAGAGCTGTATGTCCTCAACGTATAACAAACAACGTACCTATAAGTTTTGTATCACGATGTGAAACTTTATTTCGTCGCCGTTTCCTCGTAAAACCTATAACGATGGCTTACATTAACGACCCTACTTTCAACTATAATTGCCTGTGGACCTTATTTCAATACAATTATGAGCTGTTTTATGATTGCCTACGTAAGTGGAAGCAATTGGAAAAGACCTACGGCTATTTGCGGTTGAGTATTTTAAAGGCGAGTATAAACTAGAGAATTTCCATGTAAATGTACCAATAATAACCTCCTCTGTGGTCTAGTGGTTCATACCACCGATTTCAGACACAGATGTCCCGGGTTCGATTCCCAGTGGGGGGTGCATATTGTATTCGGTTTGGTTGGTGGTAGGACTTGCTCTTAGTTCGCCTGGCTAGCTACCAACATTTTTCTAAGCCTGACGCCATAGCTACGATGTTTTCAGCTTTATTGTGTTCCGGCAGTTAGAGAAAATACAGCCAGTTCCTCAGTGATTGAGGATTGCAGGAGTAGTGCGCTTCCACCGTCAGCCTTATCACCAGTTAACAACTTAACATCAAGGCTAAGTGCTACTCCGTGGTGGAAAAAAATAATACCATTCTAGTGATGCTCGACGCTGTGTTCGAAGTGTTCACGGCGTTGGAGCATTTACTTGTTACATTTCTCTGTACATTTTGTTCACTGTTTGTTGAAATGTGTATAGACACCGCGTTCGTGTCTTTGCTTGATAAAATATTTGCACTTATTTGCAGAAAAAACGGCACTTGCTTTATTTTCATACCAACATACCCACTTTGTGGTAATTTAGATAAAACTCACTACAATGATTTCTGTGTCAGATGTTTTGGATAAATGTCCTCATAAGAATTTGTAACAACTTTGAAAAACCTCTTCACAACCCTTCAGCGGAAAAAAGATAAAAAAATTGTTCACGCTCCATACAATGTTCTATGAAACTCAACTAACGTTTTAAATTTTTGGAAGTTTAAGACAAACATTTATTCAACAATAATCATAATTATCTTAATCTCTACGCGAACTTTTCATTGAAATAAAAACACAATTTACTGATTCAAGCACGCGTATATGAAACACATTAGACAAGTATTAATTATTTTTTAAGTTATTTAAATTTTTACTTTTTTGCATTCACAATGCAATTTTTATTATTGAAAAATGGAAAATGAAGTATTTAAAAAAAAACGAACCCGGCTCACAACCAGCTCCGATGGGACTTGAACCCACGACCTTTCGCTATCGGGACGACTGCTCTAACCACTGAGCTACGGAGTCGGATCTAGCAAGTAAATTTTCCATTTTTCAATTATTTTTTAGTTGAATTAAAAAAAAAATAGTAAAAATTTCACTTTTACGACAAGCTTTTTTGCTGACTGTACTTTAATATTGTATTGTCATCTGAACCAAATCTGTACACAAAATTTCAGCTCCATCGGACACTGGGAAGTAGGTCAAATTAAGCTTGCAAGTTTTGTCCCCCACTAACTAACTAACATACTAACTAACTAACATGGCAAGTTAATAAAAAGCTTGAAATAAAATAAATAATAGTGAGTATAGTTAACCGAATAGGTACAATAGTACCCCACTGGAAATTAAACCTGGGACCTCTGGGCCTCATACGGTGGTGTGTACCACTAAACCACGTAGGTATTCTTTCACAGAAGCGCCTAACTTGATTTTTAACTATATTTTAACTATCGTTTGTTCAACGAGCTCGATATGACGCAATAGAACTTCTAGCAAGTAAATTTACCCAGTAACATGAATTAACAATCGTTTAAATATATTGTTTATTGCCTCAACATTAAATTACATTCGAGTTTGCGCATAACGTGACAAAGAATCTGATAAATATATTTAGACCGCTGCCGTATCAAAGAATATAAAAAACTTATATTCTGACAGAAGCGCCGCTTGGTCTGTGTTTGGAATAATTATAATTATAGTCATTGTTATCCATACTAACATTTTAAATGTAAAGGTTTGTTTGTTTATTGGTTCGCCTTTCACGTCAAAACTCATGTCATCACTAAAGAAATCATGTCTTTCGTCTTCTTTCGAATTTTCGTTTCCTAAGAAACAATTGCGCCTGTTTTCAAAAGTTCTTGTCAGTTAAAAAAGTTATTAGTAAAAATTTCATTTTTATGACAACCTTTTTTGCTGACTGTACTTTAATATTGTATTGTCATCTAAACCAAAACTGTATACATAATTTCAGCTCCATCGGACACTGGGAAGTATTTCAAATTAAGCTTGCAAGATTTGTCCCCCACTAACTAACAAACTAACTAACTAACTAACATGGCAAGTTAATAAAAAGGTTGTAAAAGTCTTAAAAGGGCCGGGCGGTAGGAAAATGCTGACGATTCATAAGTGCGTAATATTTATTGTATCTAATGGAATAAATGAATATTCTATTTATTTATTTGAAAAATTTATATCTATATTGATTTTAGGTCATAAATTGTATATTTTATGTAGAAGCATATACATTTATATATATTTTATTTTCATATGTAGATACATACCTATACAAATATGACTTGAAATCAATATAAATATAATAAATAGAATATTCATAAACTTATCTAAATTTATCACGTTTTCACGGTTTTTCAAATTTTCCCCGACCGCCACTTCTGTCAGCTTCACATTGTATGGTACTTCTCACTTAAAATATTCTAAACGCGAATCGTTAAAAGCTTCGCCGAGAGCCGCGACAGAAACTCTCCACGTCTTGTATTTTAATATAATTTCCATTTCAGCGACATAAGAGTAATTTTAAATCTACCTTAAACACAATATATATGCACGTTACATTAAGATTCGAGATCGCTCGCACGCTTCAGTGAACTTTTGCGGTTTGAAAGTTGATAAAATCTTCAACCTTATCGCGATGTCTCGTCTACTCGTATGTTTTACTTAAATACTTTCAGTTTTACATGAAATAAGCTTGAATTTCTTAAAAACACTTGACTGCCTCTTGAAACAAAATGTATGATCTTGCTAAGGTTGTTTGTCTGTCTGCGGTCTTTTATTTGACGGCATTAGGTATAATAATTATATCAAATTTTGATTTTCTAAGCTTTTGGTCTAGTGGCACACATAAAACGGTATCAGACCCAGGTCCCGGGTTCGATTCCTAGTGGGGGGTACATATAGTATTCGGTTAGGTTGGTGTTAGAGCTTGTTCAAAGTCAGTCTGGCTGGCTACCACCATCTTATCTAAGTCTGACGCCATAACAACGATGTTTTCAACATTATTGCATGTGTTCCGGCAGTTACAGGTAAGATAACCAGGATATAATGGAGGATTTCGGGAGTAGTACGCTTCAACCGTCAGCCTTATAATCACTTAGGATCAGTTGTGATTAAGATTCATTGCTACTCCCTTGTGGATAAAAAAAATCTAATTCAACATTAAAATTTGTTATATTTAGTGTCCATTAACAATTAACAGTATTCAGTATACAAACATTAATTATATCTTTTGAATAATTTGAAGTTGGTTAAAACTAGTTATACAACATGTAAATCTTATGTAGGTCGCAATAAGTCAAAATTTACAATGACCTTTTTAATATTCTGAAAATCACTAAAGCGTTTTCGCTTCGCCGACTTTTAATATTATACGCAAACTTCGAACTAGATTCCGAGGAAATATGCCGCCTTGTTTTCCATAATGTCATTAGGTATATTTCTCGACGAGGGCCTTTTTCTGTCACACAGATTTTGCCTAAGGGTCGGACGTGCGGATTCTACTAGAAATAATAATAAAAAAAACTGTGCACTGTTTTATTTGATGTTGAGTGACGTACGCGTTTCGATGCTTCTATCTCTGACGTCCCGGATTCGATTCCCGGTAGAGTTAATTTAGGAAAACTAAGATTTCTATATTTTGTCGTTTTGAATTTACCTACTAATATTATAAGGAGGAAAGATTTGATTCTTTTATTCCTACAGTCTTCCTCAGTGATATAGGCTATATTTTTTCCCGATATTCCAACAGGGAAGGGTACCACGCAGGTAAAGCAGCGGGGAGTCGCTAGTTGTATGCTAAAGATATTTATTTTAATTGTCGAGGGTAGTAAATATCCTCAAATTGATGAAATAAACGCTGGCTTACAGATGAAGAAGTAAGTATTAGTAAAACTTCGACGCGTCAGTGAAAAGTCGTAAATTCCATTCGTACCGGAGCTAGTTGAGACGGGAATTTTTTCTAATACAAAATTTTCAATATAATTGAAATAGCTTTTCTCAAGCCGTCTAAACTAAAAACAACTTATCATAATTATATTTCGTTGTGTTGTTGTTCTGTCGTACGTAATTGTAAAACAAAAATTTCTCTTTTATTGTATTATGATTGACTAATGTATTTTTTCTTTTCCACAACGGGGTAGCACTTGTCTTAGCCTTCATCACACCTGATGTTAGTGATGATAAGGCGAAGGTGGAAACGCACTACTTCCGGAATCCTCAATACCTGAATAACTGGCTATCTTATCTCTAACTGCCGGAACACAACAATGCTGAAAACATCGTTGTTATGGCGTCAGACTTAAATAAGATGGTGGTAGTTAGCCACGTGGACTTTGAACAAGCCCTACCACCAACCAAACCGAATAAAGTATATACCCCCACTGGGAATCGATCCCGGGATCTCTCGGTCTGATACTGGTGGTGTACCGCTAGATCACAGAGGCGGTTATTAAGGCAAAAATTCCCGACCGAAATAGGCACGCTAACGCTTGCTCGGCCGCGCTCGATACACTTCACGCGGACGCAGCGGCAGCCGGCAGTGAACTGTGAACTCGCGAGCGCCCTGCGAATCGAAAATCACTTAAAATTCAATTAAACATTAACTAATAAAAAAATTAAAATTATGACGGCCGGAATCCCTCGGCTAATCAAAGACAATCATTTTTGTTTATTTTTCATTAACTAAAACCAAGTATACTGCAAGTAATACGATATTTGGATTACGATTAGACGGATGTTTGGGATTTTTTTTGACACAGTAAAATATCACCAATCGAAAAAAGACGCCCGGAAGCAATAGATAAATAACTGTAAAATAACATATATTTTTTCCAAGTTTTAAGTACTTGTGATTTGCGAGTAATCCATAATTTAAAATACCCTATTTTGGGGAATCGCAGCCTTAAGAAGTTGTAGCAATGACGAAGAGCCACGTCATATATTTTGTTCATTTCCTCTACCCGTTGTGATCGAACGTCATGCAAGCCTCGACAAGAGTGCTTATAAAAAGTCTCCATTATTGTACATCAAATGTCAGTTCCCATACTGACCCATTATCACAAAAGCCCCATACTATTCCTCTCTATTGAAAGGTCCCAAATCGGCGAGCATTTAACAAAGTCATCGTCATTAAGGCTCATAACTCGCCTGTCTACGGAACCCTAAAAGGGGCAATTTTCGATACAGACCGCAGTAGCCAATTGCTTATCGGAATAACGGGCAAAGAGCCAACGAACCAAATTATTTTATAGATCTCTCGCTCGTGTGGACAACGCCTTACATGTGTTGGGTGTAACCTTACACTTTTATGTCTGATGGCAAAGCGGATAGCAATAGGGTATTTTACTGTTGTTGAAATGTAGATATTTAATGATGACGTTAAAAAATATTGCAATTAAGAATACCGAATATGAAAAAATAATTGGATCTGTTTTATAATAAAAGAATTATAGTCTGTTTGATTTTGACTATAGCTGTCTCTTTCTAAAACGAAATCTTCTATGGCGTGACTATGACGCTACTAACCCACTGACGTCACTAAGATAGCGTGTCTCTTTCTAAAACGAAATCTTCTATGGCGTGACTATGACGCTACTAACCCACTGGCGTCCTGTCCTTGTCTAATTATAAAGTTTGAAGTCCTATATCTTTGAAAATATTCAAGATAATTCAAAATGAAAACTTGTTTTGTGTAGCTAATATTTCGAAAAACATTTTAAAGAAATAAAAAAAAATCAGTAAAATACCGTATTATGTGACGGTCAATTTATTTTTTCTTGATCTGGGTGTTGAATAAGGTATTTGACTGATAATTATGTTTGTATTTAGTTAACACGCTTTTATTAGCTTTACTTGTAACTAACTAAGTCACAATGTAAGAAAAAGCTTCACCTGTAACTAACTAAGTTCATATCGAGCTGATCTGATGATGGAGTCAAGAGGTGGGCAATAGAACTCTTCAATGGCTGCTAGGAAACCCCTCGAGTTTGAGCTCATTTGTTCCATTCTGATTTCTGATGAGACCTATTTGCTACACTTGGTGGTGAGGGTCTGATGATGGAGCAGGGAGGATGCAAGTGGCACTCCTTAATGACCACTAGGAAACCCCTTGAGTTTGGGATCATTTGTTATGTTCTGATGTGACCTATTCGCTACTCTTGATGGTGAGGGTCTGATGATTTAAAAGTGTTTTTTAGTTTTTTAAACTAGGTATTATTTAAAACTTCTTTTGAAATATTAGCAGCGCAACAGTACCCCTAAATCAAAGCATGAAAAACTATCGTAATGGTAATTGAATAGTAAACTATACGACGAGGGTTGCTTGGTTCAAACGCAACCGGGACCAATGGCTTAGCGTACCTTCCTCAGCACGAAGGAGCTCGAGATGAAAAGTTTTTGGTCACCAATCCCGTGACCGACCATTGTAAAAGTTGCTTTATTTATATTATTTATTTCAAGTTAAATACCTTTAACTCAACGATCGCAGGCTAGCGCGGTAACCATTGCGCTACGGGCTCCTCTTGTAATGTAATGTAGACTTCGAATATTGAAAAAAAAAACAACGGGTTGCACTCTGGGAGTGCCGGCAGAAGTGAAACGGGCTCCCTCAACTTTTCACGAATAAAAAGGAATTTTACAAAAACAAAAAGAAAAAAATACGGACTAGATTTGTACCAAGGTTTTCTGGCTTCAATGCCGCCCGTTTTCTACCTGAGCTATCACAACTTTGGAAACGGTGGGGAAATTTGCCTTTGTATTCTAATGACATGATGATGATGATGATTCTAATGACATTGTAACAGTTTTTCGATCAGGTCACGTGTCCGTCTTACGAAGTTTCGATCTGACGGTCACGACCGTGATATCCTGAGGGCTAACTCTGAAACGTAAATCCGAAACTTCGGTTAGCCCCGTCCCTCTCACTCTCGAGTCATGGCGGAATCGAGTGATAGGGGCGGGGCTAACCGAAGTTTCGGATTTGCGTTTCAGAGTACAGTCCCTGACGCGAGTTTAACATTTTTTACCCATCACAAAAAGTGCACAACGCCGCTAAAAAAGTTTTCAATTAAAAAAAAACGATTTTAATCGTTAAAATGATCTTGCGTTCCTGACCCATTTCGCCATTTCCGTAGAATTACCTAAGGAAAGAATTTTAAAAATGCTAAAAAAATACACTTTGAATGTAACATCCCATTGTCTGACTCGGATGAGATATGAATTTAAATTGAAGATGAAAGCGGAGAGACGCCGGATCTGCGAGTGACCGTGTAACTCGATACTCACACAAGAATATAAAACGCCTAGAAGGTTACTTCCCGGGAAAACCCTGTAGCCAGATCCTGCAAATTTTCAACGACAAAAAATATTGTCAAATTTTATGCACATTCGCCCCAAACAACGGCATACCTTGCTTTGTGTCCCTCCCACTGTCACTTCGGCTGAGCAATCGAGCGATGTCGGTTGATTTAGTTCTTACACGGGTATCGTAATTTTTGATTTTATTGTGTAGTGATAGTTTATCCATCAAAGTTGTTTTATTTATTCAGTCGTTTTCGATTTCTGAGGCTACCAACACATTTGGCGAAAATTTGGCTTCCTGGTGAGAAAAGAAGATTCACCAATTAGTGATTAAAGAGGCAAGCTAAATATAAACAAGTGAATTAGGCCGTCCGACACTGGATAGTTATTTCTTCCCAATTATATTAGAGCCGAACATACCTACTATATTTTGACCTATTTGGGATGTTTTGTTATTATAGCTATTCTTGTATTTGCTTTCTAGTTATAACATTATTTTGTCCTAATTAATGTATTTTCTGATATTACTTTCTTGTAATTGAAAGACACTTTATAAAACAATGCGATAGCGGATATTCTTATTACTAACTATTTGCGTTAATGACATATAGATATTCTGTTCTAAAACATTAATCCGCCTGGCTAGCTTACCATCACCGTCTTATTTAAGTCTGACACCATAATAATTATGTTTTTTCATCATTATTGTGTTCCGTTAGTTAGAGATAAGATAGCCAGTTCCTCCTTGGTTGAGGATTCCAGGAGTAGTGTGCTTCTACATCAGCCTTATCACCGCTTAACATAAAGTGTAATGAAGGTTAACCGCTACCCCGTTGTTGGCAAAAAAACATCATCATGATTTTTATATTGTTAAGTTTGGAAAATTACCTATCAATAAAATAGTAGTTTATGTGACTGTCGCATAATACCGAGTTATGTGCAGTCTCATACACTACTTTATCTACATTCATTACACTTATTATATATTTCAAAAATAAATCAAATCATTATTAATTATAAAATGGATTGGTGCCAAACCCCACTCATAGGAGTCTATACGGTCTATTCCTTCTAAATTCAAAATTCTAATTTTAAAAAAGTTTCCGATTGTTGCCGGCTAAAGAAGGGCTTGAAAGAGTTGGAAGTCAGGGCCGGTAAATCCTACGGTTGCCATGGAGACTGTAAAATTAAGAAATATAAGTGTTTTATAATGAGTGACAACTGTATCCGGGTGTATCATAATGTTCATTATGAAACACCCGGATACAGCAGTTTTATTTTTTAATGTTGACTAATCATAAAGTGTATCATTCTACGTTCAGGCATGAGTTCATAATTCGAATATTATAACATGAGTGTAGATAAAATATTTTTCAACACACTTGCGAGGAAAAACAAACATTTATTGAATACATAACTTAATTACCTAAAATAACTTAATATTAGCTAAGGGAAAAAGCGCGCAAGTTTTTTTTTTGCACGCGCCAAATGTAAGGTGATTGATTACATACAGCCTACTTCAAAATAATTATAATAATAGTATTAAATGCAAATGTTTTATTTATAACAAATTATTGTGAATTTTAAATAATTTGATAATAATATACTTAATTATGTTTTTTGTCTTGATCAGGGACACATTTATTTATTCTAAAAACGTAAATGGATTTTCAGCCGTATAAAACCTCTTTGTTGTTACAAAAAAAGAACTGTACCTATTACCCGGCGAAATTGAAAATGCTCTGTTTACTCGCATATAACTTGCAGTTAGGTACTAACTTAACTTTGTAGGGATACTGTATTACCCGGTTAAATTGAAAAGTCTCTGTTTACTCGCATATAATTTGCATTTAGGTACTTACTTAACTTTGTAGGGATAATTCTATTACGCAACTAGTACTGTAATATTATTATGCACGCGTGTGTTATAGTTCGGTTTATGTCCCTAAGATCGATGTAATAAGGCTCACTTTATGAGCAAGTGTGTTGAAAAATATTTTACACTGCACATAAGACTAAGTAACTCATAAAAGATAGGCTAAAAGACTCAATTCAGCTTATCACGTCTTACAAAATGCAGTACAAGGTAACGCAAGACCTACACTATTTATGCAGATTGCACTCGACATGTGCCGCGCCATCGCATCGCTCGCGGCTGAACCATTAGCTCGTCCGTAAGAAGTTTCGAGAATATGTTTAAGTTTATAGTATAATGTAGACTCTATACTATTATACGTATGTAGCGGTGAGAATGCGTTGTGTTGTGTGATGTGTTGGTACAGTTGTTTTATCTCACGAGACGAGGCGACATTCTGCTCAACATCTGTAGATAAGATAAGATAAGATAAGATAAAAATATTCTTTATTCACTTAGACATAATAAATATGTACTTATGAATCGTCAATATTTTCCTACCACCCATTCAAGACTTTTTTAACTGACAAGAAGAATGGGCGCAAGAAACTTGCCAGCGTTTCTTAGTTAGGTAACGACATTTACAAAAAAAACATATCGTTACTAATACAACAATTGCTTAGTATAAAAATACATCATATTAAACAGTGATTATGTTATGTGTTACATCATGACCATGCATTGCGGTCATTCAAATAATCGTCTACTTTATAGTATCCTTTGCTCATCAGCGACTCTTTAATGTAACATTTAAATTTATGCAATGGTAGTTCAATTATATGCTGTGGAACTTTATTAAAAAAGGCTATGCTTTTCCCCAGAAATGAGGCTCTGGATTTTTCTAGCCTAAACTTGGGAACGACAAGTTTATCTTTATTTCTTGTGTTAAAGCAATGAATATCGCTCTGCTTTGCAAATGTATTATAATACACATAGATTATATTTTCATAGATGTATTGTCCTGCAACAGTTAAAATGTTTATTTCTTTAAATAGATCTCTTAAAGAATCTCTCGATCGGAGGTTGTACATGGCGCGAATAGCCCTTTTTTGGAGCACGAATATACTGTGGATGTTAGCGGCTGAACCCCACAACAAAAGGCCGTAGGACATAACACTATGAAAATAACTAAAATAGACTATTCTAGCCGTTTCAATATCGGTTAAGAGCCTTATTTTCTTAACTGCGAATGCGGCCGAACTGAGTCTACTCGCCAAGGCTTCGATATGAGGATCCCATTGTAGTCGCGAGTCTAATATAATACCTAGAAACTTTGTATTGTTAATGAATTCGACCATATCGCCGTCTAGTCTTATATGAAAATCAACTTGTCTTACATTAGGTAACGAAAATTTTAAACACTTAGTTTTCTTTGAGTTTAATGATAAATTATTACTATTAAACCAATGTGACACTTTTGAAAGAGCACTATTCACTTCGTCAGAACAGTCATCACCTCTATCTACTTTAAAGACTAGAGATGTATCATCGGCAAATAGCACTGTCTCACATAAATTCTTCGCGTAGTAAGGAAGGTCATTTATGTATATTAAAAACAACAGCGGGCCCAATATTGATCCTTGGGGTACGCCCATAGTAATGAGAGCTCCGGTAGACTCAGTTTTATTAATAACTACCTTCTGAGTTCTTTCATACAGATATGAATGCATAAGGCTTACTGACATTTCAGAAACACCATAATGTTTTAACTTCCTTAATAGTGTTTGGTGATCAACACAATCGAATGCCTTGGAAAGGTCACAAAAAATAGCGATTACATCCTGCTTGTCCTCCCAGGCATCAAGTACATGTTTTAGAAATGCAACTCCAGCATCAGTTGTACTTTTACCTTTTGAAAAACCAAACTGTTTCTCATGCAGTATACTATTTAATTTAAAATATTCTAAAAGTTGCGCATAAATTAATTTCTCAAATATTTTACTTATTGCTGGTAGTATGGATATAGGTCTAAAATTTGCTGGGTCACTTTTGTCACCAGCTTTAAATAGAGGAATTATTTTACTATTTTTCATTAAATTAGGAAAGACCCCTTCACTTATACATTGGTTAAAAATTATTGCTAATGATGGAGCTATCACATCAATTATTGATTTGATGATACTTGTAGATATGCCCCAGAGATCTTCTGTTTTTTTTAATATTTATTGCTTTGAATGCTTTAATAATATCTTCGGTAGTGACATAGCTAAAACTAAACGTTTCCTGGCACTTGTTCACACAAGATTCCATAAGAGAGACAGCGGTGTTGGGGCAAGAGTTAAGTCTGCTAGTAGTTTCTAACGGAATTCGAGCAAAGAAACCTTCAAAAGCACTAGCCACCTCAATATCCGATTCAAAAGAGGCCTTGTTATCATTGTTTAGGCGAGTTTTTCATAACGTTCGCTATACTTCTTTCCGTCTCCATAATTGGCGAGGGTTTTCGTTTTAAATTGCCAATGCAAAGAGCTGCACATTGAATTTAATTTTGACAGCAAACTGTTCAATCACGTTTGATGCTGTTTCGTAGTCTTTTCAAGGAATATAAGAAATTATAAAAATAATTTAGTAAGTATCACACACTGCTCCAATCCCTTTGTCTTATGGTAATAGGAAACAACGACGGATATTATCACACATATCAAGACGCGAACCTTGACTTATATAATAAGGGTAAATATTAGATTTTGTGATGGAAAGTGATCCTACTCATTTATACTATGTTAAAGACACTTTTCAATTTGGCGACTGTCCATGTAATATGTCAGGGAGAAAAAAACAGCCCTTGGCGTTTCTTGTCGGTTCTTCTCGTTATAATTACAAGGCCTCCCGCCGCCGCCGTAAGATTTGCGAACCGATGGTGAAGCTTCATTGACGTTAACAAGTGCTGTATCAGCCATGATTTTTTTTTTTCAATTATTCAAGTAGTTCAATCAAAAACATTTCGATCAAAATTAATAACCAGAGAGAACCTTCTTTTTTAATTTATTAACTATTTTATTAAAAATTCACAGATCTCGTGCTCTACACGACTTGAAAGGGCATTGAAAATGAACCTAGCTATTACAGATTATTAATGATTTTTTTTTATTTTCAAAAGAAATAATCGACTTTTCCAAAATTTGTTTATAATATCCTAAAACCCTTAATTTTCCGCGTCTATTTAGTCCTAATAGATCACACGCGGCTAAGGGGGAGCATACCGCCCCCCCTATCACTCCCACAAAAAAAAGTATTAAACATAAAATGTTCCCCGTCTCAATATCTCTAGGCGTGTTTTTGAGTTTTTCGATTTTCAACCTCGTTCACGAGATATCAAAGATATTCCGAGGAAAGGTGTTATAAAATCAAGGTTTTTTTTTTTCAATTTTCGGAAACAGTTTTCGACTTGTACAAAAAAATTTTTCACCATCTAAAAGCTATTCAAATTCTGCGTCATTTTAACCCTTACACGTCCTCATGGCCCTAAACCACTATATACCACGGGGCAAACACACTTTCTGCGAAAATTGGGCCCTACCGGAGCGATCGAAAATACATTTTCAATGTTAAATAATATAATACGTTGTACTTGTAAAAAATATTTGCTACTTGTATTTTTATTCTCGACCACACATACCTACCTAATGCTTCAAACGCATACCATTAAATTTTGTACTCCAAAAATGATTTATTCCAATCTTCTTTCACATGAACCCGATGTAAAATGGAAATTCTTTCCATCACTTCATTGGTTAAACCTGAAATATTCTTAAAGCACACAAGTGCTCAACCTTTCCAACACATTTGCTCCAGTCTCGGTTGGTTGCCAAATGTTTTCAATTACACGTTCGAGTTGGAATCCGATTAAGCGAATGTCGTGTTTGAGAGCTTCAAGAGCGGACTGCTCGCTCTACACGCCTCTTAATTGACGGAATTTGTGTTCCAACTTTGATATCGTTTTGTAAATCTTCTTGTATGATCGGGGCCACGAGCTTTAGAACAATGTTGAATAAATGAAAGCGAGATGGTGCTAAACGCAGTGTATAGCTCCGTCCTGTAATCAAAATTAGTTTTATTGTGATGTCAGCTGGAGGTAGGAATTTAATGATTAATTGTAAAACTGTTTCTTTGATTTGATTTAAGTTTTATATAAGAGTGTATTTTCTTGCTACTATTGATTCCCATTTTCAAACTAGAATAACTATATTTTTGCTAAGTAAATAAAATAAATAAATAATAAATAATTTCTTACTATCACACCAATTATATAAGCCCACGTATATTTCATTAAGAAACTGTGTCATAGAAAGCTTGATAACGGATTAATATATATGTATATTTCAATACTTTTGTTTGCAAGTACAAACTGAATATACATACCTATTAAAAATTATTAATACTAGATTATTTTTTGATTCGCTTTCTAATGTTTCAGAAAATACCCGTGATTGTTTTTCTTTCCAGAGGGTGCACCCGAAATATCACTTTAATCTTTTTCAAAGGCCTCAGATCGTCTGTTTTTCATTTTGTCGTAATTTGTGTATTTCACGCAAATCTAGAGCATTTCCCGATTGCTGTTTTAGATGTTGTTTTTATATTATACTTACTCATACATTTCTGTTTGTTGTTCTTTGTTTTATGAAATACATCATGAAGTTGTTTATGGTTTTGGTTGTTTTCTTAAACATTTAGACGAAATATTTATTTGTGGGGCAATAATAAAATATTTACTTAAGACTCTTTTCCTGGCGTGCGGGTCGCCCACATCCTATAGTTTCATACATGTTTTTTACTGTGCGAGATCCATCCTTGGTACTTATTCATAACACAAGCAATTCCATTAGGCAAGTCTTGCATGAAAATACACGTTTTACTTGCATACAAGTGGTTTAACTAGATCTAACAAATAACACCTCAATTTGGGACTAAAATTAATTTAAAAACTATGAAAAACGTCATTTAATAACACCGTTAAAATGTATTGTTTTAGTAGATTTTTTGAAGATTTTGGGCATTATTTATATTTATTTTATATTGCATGTTAATAAAGAAACCTTATTATTTCAAGGTTTAGTGTTTTATTGATACAAGAAAAAAAAATTAATTAGCATTGACTAAAAGTTATTTACTTATAGAAATATTTAAAAAAATGTATCTTCTGTTGAGGGCTCAAAGATATGTCAAAAAAATAAAATAAAAATATATTTCTAGACTACATAAGCATACACAGCATTTTTCAGGTATTCAAAACCATTTACGAAACATTTTTCTTCTCCATACATTGACACTCCACCCGTTCCCAATTAAATAAGTATGTTGCTTTTACAACATGGATAAAAGACAGGCAAATCGTCATTTATATTTCTTTTCTAGTAAAAAAAATATTGTCATTATCTTACTGTGTCGGTTTATTAAACTGACTTCATTACAGATGTAAATAATGTAAATATAATATAACGAGCGGATCCTCGCGGTTTCATCCGCGTGGTACCCGTTTCCGTGGGAACATCGGGAGAAAATATAGCCTATGTCACTCGGGAAGAATGTAGCTTTCTAATGGTGAAAGAATTTTCTAAATCGATCCAGTAGTTTCGGAGCCTATTCGATGCAAAAAAACAAAAAACCAATCAAACAATCAAATCTTTCCTCTTTATAATATTAGTATAGATATAGATATATTATTTTATAAGGTAAATACGTAATATCTTGCATACGTTACTGTATATAACTAATGGTCGGAAACAGTCTTGGGGCACTTCGCTCTAGATATTGCTATAACTTTATCCATTGAGGTTTAGTTATGTGTTTTAGTTTGATTATTGTTTATATCACGTCGAGGTTTCAGAGGTTTCACTAATTAGTTTGTTGTAGTGCGCTCGGCCTGCGATTGTTGAAGTTAAGCAATTTTCTCAATGGTCGGTCACGGGATGGGTGACCAAAAAATTTATTTCTGTCTCAAGCTCCTCCGTGCTTCGAAAGGCACGTTGAACTGTAGGTCCTGGCTTTAATTGCAGTCGTTAAGAGCCATTCCGCACTTTGCAATGGTCTCGCTCGCACAATAAACATTTTTAAAGATTGTGGAAAACACGTTGTGTTTTTTAGAAAAGTGTTTCATTATGTCCCTGCAACGCAATTAGATATACATTATTAAACTAATTTCAACATTGTCAATACTGCAATAATAATAGAACTACGGGCTTAAAGTTATCGAAAATGTTCTTCCTAATTCTAACCAATACTCAATTGAATGAATAAAATAAACACATCTTAGATTTCTGCGCGAACTGTCCATATAAATAAAACACTTTCACGGATTTTTTCACGCAATTTATTCAACAACTTAGTTAAATTTTAGTTGTTTTTTGAGATTTTTTGGTTTATCCGACGTTTCGGCACCTTTCCAGGGGCCGTGGTTACAACTAAAATTTAACTAAGTTGTTGAATAAATTGCGTGAAAAAATCCGTGAAAGTGTTTTATTTATATGAATAAAATAACTTATACAAAATATCCGTAACATTGAGTTGTAGGGACATAATGAAACACTTTTCTAAAAAACGCAATGTGTTTTCCACAATCTATGAAAATGATGCATTATGCGAGCGAGACAACTGCCAAATGGCTCTAATTGCGAAATGGCTCTTAACACCCACCAGTTTGCAATTAATCTGCCCCGCTGGGTTATAGCCCATTCTCCTTATCCATCCATAAGGAAGGCCTGTGCCCTAGTAGTGGGGATATTGAAATAGCTACAAAAAATACTTATTTAATCTCACACATAAATAATTACAGGAAATTTTCAAAATGGGTGTACAAAAACATACTATTACGTATCTATCTATAAGTATAGGAAAAATGTGATAGTAAAAAACCACGAGCCCTATAAGTAGCTTTCAGGCGGGCTTATCAGGATTATTAAAGCTACTTATAGGGCTCGTAGTTTTTTACTGTCCTTTTTTCCTATACTTACAGAGTTGCATTGTGAATGCATAAAAATAATTTAAAATCTCAATATCTATCTATGTTAGAGACTGGTGTCTGCGCTAGGAGACCTGTATGATAGATAAATAATCAGCCTCTCCACTCTGGGGGGCTACCGGCTAAGAAATCTGGATATGGGTATGGGCTTCAACTGTCATTTGAATTCCTTATTCAGATAGATTTTTGCTGCTTTATTCTGTTGAACGTTGCTAGCTAGTTATCGTTAGACCCGACGTCACAAAACAAGGAACTGATAGCGGATATTTTTTTTTATAAAATTGACTTAAAGTTCCGAAAAACGTATGTAGTTCATACCCATAAAGTTACGCGGTAGCCCCCCAGGACCAGGTGTACAGTTTGATGTCAGAACTAAATTTAAATATTTATTATGTGAGAATGAACGGATCCATGTCAGTGTGTGCGTGTGTGTGTGCGTATGTGTGTATATATTCACAAATATAAGCTGATGATGAAGGGTAGTTTGCTATATCTCACGACGCTGGCTAACCTTACCATTTTACCGTGTAGAAACTTACAATATTTACCAAATTTCTAAGAAAGAAAGCCTTAGCTTCAAAGTTAATATAGCAAAAACATTTTCCCCAAAAAGCCTAAGTTATTTCATAGGAACGTTTACATTTTCTCACGCAGCCTTAGTATTTAGTTACTCATACAAATCTCCGGGTAAGTCTATTTGAGTTCGTTGTAACGTTATGAAATTTTAAATGAGACGCTCTAAACCTCTAAAACCTTGAAACAATAACACGTAGCTTAGCTGTACTATGGAGCATGTTTGGTATATAATCATCTTAGGGATAGGGCTGAAACAAATGATAGTTTCTTGAAGAGGTTTAGAACGAGATTTTCGGTTGTTGGTAGGACTTGTTCTTAGGGCCTAAACCGAGTAAAACGGGCGCCCGCGACGGGCACACGTTGCGTGTCTCACTCCGTGGACACGCGCGCGGGTTCCGTGGAACCGCATCACCTAATTTTTGAGACTCCAATATAAACGACTTGATGTGACTTTTAAACGTTTGTCTGCATGAAACCAATATCAAAGGTGGAGGAATATTGTTCCAACATTTAGTGGCCTGGTAGCGGAAGCTGCCAGTGAAATTTACAGTCCTATGACTGTGTGTTGTTAACGGCGCCCGTGTAGACCTTGGGACACCAGATCCATAACGATGATGAAGAGTAGAGGGCTTTATTTTCAAATATAAATATTCTGGAGTTTTAAATTTCGTGAGGTCAAACATCAACATGGCAAGGTGCAAACGCCTGCGTGACTCCATATTTAGCATATTGGCATTGTTCAAAAAAGGTGATACATGTGTGCGCGGGGGTATATCAAAACAAAAGCGACCACATGCATTCTGAACACGCTATATCATCTTCCGGGTCTTATACGTTAATCTCGGCCCATATACTATATCGCCATAGTTTAGCCGTGACATTATCAGCGATTCGCAGAGTGTGATTCGTGATTTCTCCGAGAGGAAATTGCGTACCTTATAGAGAATTTTTAAGCGGTAGAAACAACTTTTAACAAGATTCAACACATGACTCTCAAAGCGCAACATACTGTCAAACAACACACCCAGATTTCTAGCTTCATCAACACGTTCAATTTTATTACCTAGCACTGTGACAACAGGAGGATCAGAGAGTATTTTTTCGGTTTGCTTTTTTGTGCCCAGTACCATATACCTAGATTTGGCCCTTATGCCCGAATACTCGTACGCTACTTATCTTTGGGAGCGTCTCAAACATCGCTCTGTCACTTTAAATGTCAAACGTATGAAAGAGATGCCATGATGTTTGAGACGCTCCCAAAGATGATTTGCGTTCGAGAATTCGGGCGTTAGTCCGCCTGGCTAGCTAGCACCTTCTTACTTATCTAAGTCTGATGCCATAACAATGATATTTTAGCATTAATGTGTTCCGGCAGTTAGAAATGGGATAGTCAGTTCCTCAGTGATTGAGGATTCCGGTAGTAGTGCGCTTCCACCTTCAGCCTTAATATCAGGTGTGATTAAGGCTAAGTACTACCCCGTTGTTTGTAGTTTGTTACTTAATCACGCCAAAACGGTTGAATGGATTTGGCTGAAATTTGGGACACATAAGTATTCCGCCCGCAGCTTCGCCCGCGTGCACTACACGACGTAATCCCGCGGGAATGTGATATTTTTCCGGGATAAGAAGTAGCCTATGTTCCTCTCCAGGCTACAAAGTATCTGTGCCCAAAATTTCAGCCAAATCCGTTCAGCCGTTTTGACGTGATTGAGTAACAAACATACAAACATCCAAACATCTAAACTTTCTATTTATAATATTAATATATATAGTAGGAAGTAGGATGATTGTCAGCCCTACTCTAATAGCTGCCACAAATGCCTCATTCATGACATTCACCGTGCGTCGGATACAGTGTACTACATTGTTTCCTACAACACTATAGCTAATTGAGGGGAAGTCGATCGAAATATAATATGACGGGAATGGAGAATGTAATACGATACGGTAATTGTACCATAATAACAATGTCTTAGATATTTCTTTGTTGGGATGTCAAAATTGTAATATGAACATGTTAATAAATGTAGGAGTTTTAATTGAATAGCTGATGACTAGAATAATTAGTTTTCTAGTCATGGTCGTATATGGTTTTTATGTATTTTATATGTAAGTAATCATCATCATCATCATGTCAGCTGCACGACGCCCACTGCTGGGCATAGGCCTCCCCCAAGGATCTCCACAACGATCGGTCCTGCGCTGCCCGCATCCATTTGTAAGTAATGTCGTGTTATAGTTATTGTGAATCAATAATGGTAATTGATTCTTACCACAAATCAGTATACTTAGAGAACACTATTTCTTTCAATATTTCAATCATGACCTCCAGCAGGTACTGGGTACATTGTGTCGTAGGTACACACTATAGGTAATTGAGGGGAAGTCGATCAAAATGTAATGTGACGGGATACGGAAAAATAATCTTGTAAGTAAATATACTCCAGAATTTTGTTATCAAATCAACAATTATTTCCGTGGGCGGCCCTCCCCCCCCCCCCCCCCCCCCTCTACAAGGTGGACCGACGATCTAGTCAAGGTCGCGGGAAGCCGCTGGGTGCTGGCAGCGCAGGACCGATCCTTGTGGAAATCCTTGGGGGAGGCTTATGCCCAGCAGTGGGCGTTCGTTCAGCTGACGTGATGTGTTTGTTTATACGGGGTGTTAGTTTAAACAAGGGACATACTCTAGGGGGTGAAAGTACCCATCAATACAAACAACTTTTACTATGGGACAAAGTGCGATATCTCGAAAAAAAAATTTGCTGTTCCGTAAATTTTGGCCCATTTGATATTGCACTTTTGTATGAAACAGTCGATTTTTTTTCGCGATATCGCACTTGGTCCCATAGTAAAAGTTGTTTGTATTGATGGGTAGTTTCACCCCCTGAAGTATGTCCCTTGTTTAAACTAACACCCTGTATAATTATGTCTTACATTTTTATTAGAGATGTGCCGAGTACAAAGTTTACCGAGTAACTGAGTACCGAGTAATACCTACTCCGTTTTGTCTTTATCAAACCGAGTACTCGTTCGAGTAACTCGGTTCAGTTTATAAGTATAGGAATAGGAGTAATACGCGAAAAACACGTTCAAACATGACCGCGGAGTGCAGCCGGCGAGCGAGCGGTACCTCGCCGCCCTCATCCCCTTCCTTCACCCAGTTGCGTCCAGGTACTTTTACTCCTAGTCAGTCATTTCTTTACAAATTGTGTACGGGTGATGCGTTTGGTGGTTTGGTTTGTAGAATTATTTTATGGTGCCAAAGCAATTTTAGTGCTAAATTACATTTTATATCATAAATAATATTTTCCAGTGTCCTATTCTTAATTTTTTCTTCATGTGATTCAAACTTCGCAAATTAATAAATTTTAATGTTAAGTAATTACCCTAATTAAATATGCATAATACTACTATTATCCTATTATTAGGCCTATGCTTAGTAGTGGATGTCGTACTGCTGATGATGATGACTACTATTATCGCTCCCAAAATTAAAACCATTTTTTTCTAATGTTTGATTACTCGGCTTTTAGGTATAACGAGTTACTCGGCCGAATACGAGTACTATAAAAATTGCCGAGTACGCCGATAACGAGTAATAACTGAGTACTCGGCGCTTCTCTAATTTTTATGTTATGAAAATGAAATGAATGATCAATCTTTCCCGAATGACCTCGGAATTTATTTTATCCCGATATCCATGGGGAAAGGGAGCCATGCGAATGAAATCACGGGAACCATCTAGTCATAAGTATAATATTTTATTACTTAAACTTAATTCTATTCTGTTATTATTACACTAATTTGGTCAAAAAAATTATGTGTCACATCTAACGTCAAAGCTGGTTTAAGCTCTTAAGTCCATACATATCTTATGAAGCCTCGCCAAGTTGGCTTCAAAACTGGCAATGGCCCCTTCAAAGTAAATATGCTTCAGGCAAATGCAGTTGGGATTTGAAAATTAACCAACCGCCAACGTTTTCTGTTTAATTTGCAACGCGTTACGGAATAGGTATGCGAATGATTAAAGCGGATCATAGAATAAACAACAACGAGCAGAATCGCTTAGTTGGATAATGGACAATTCGCGAAATGACACACGAGTCTTGAAAGGACCTATTTGCGAAATGGCTACTTCTCAAAAGGACCTACTCGCGAAATGGACAATTCTCAAAAGGACCTATTCACGAAATGGCCAATACTCATAAGGACTAATTCGCGAAATGGCTGATATTTTATTGCTTAAACTTAATTATATTCTGTCTTAAATACCTACACTTATTTGGTCAAACAATAATGTGACACATCTAACCTCAAAGTTGGTTTAAGTTCTTAACTCCATACATATCTTATGAAGCCTCGCCAAGTTGGCTTCAAAACTGGCAATGGCCCCTTCAAAGTAAATATGCTTCAGGCAAATGCAGTTGGGATTTGAAAATTAACCAACCGCCAACGTTTTCTGTTTAATTTGCAACGCGTTACGGAATAGGTATGCGAATGATTAAAGCGGATCATAGAATAAACTACAACGAGCAGAATCGCTTAGTTGGATAATGGACAATTCGCGAAATGACACACTAGTCTGGAAAGGACCTATTTGCACGAGATGGACAATTCTCAAAAGGACCTATTCACGAAGTGGCCAATTCTCAATAAATAATAAATAAATAATAATAATTTCTTACATTCACACCAATTATCTAAGCCCATGTTAATTTAAATTGTATCACGGAAAACTTGATAACGGATAAATATATACTTAAATACTTTTTGTTTGTAAATACATACATATTATACATAGTTAACACCCAGACCAAGAAAAATAGACATGTTCATGCACACAAATATTTGTCTTGTTCGGGAATCGAACCCGAGACCACTGGCGCAGAAGGTGAGTAGCCTACCCCTGCGCCAAATCGGTCGTCAAAAAAAAGACTAAGTCGCAAAATGGCTAACTTTTACCAAAGCACGAGAGAAATGTTTGATTGGGCTTAGATGATGATAACGAAATTAACATGTTAATTGTATTATATTCAAGGATATTTTTTATAAATGAATAATAATTAATAACAATTTTCTTATACTTTAAAATAAACACTACATAGAAAGCTTTAAATTAACTATTTCGTTACTTAATTATTAAAAAAATAATGTCATAAATCAATCCAATCAATAAAATAAATCACAAGTATTAATTTTAGTTAAGCCCAATAGATGCGCGAAGAATGATTCTCGACAGGCATCGTAGCGTAGGCCACACATGCAAAAATCAATTACTTGATATTTTCGCGTCGCGTCAAGTCGCGTTTAGCGTTGGTTGTTCATCTAGCGATTAGTTAGACTGTGTCACTGCATAAGTGGCACTTCGGGCTGTAAAAGCAGTTTAAGACCTACAAATTGCGAATGTTGCTTTACCTCAACGATAGCTTTTAAAGCTCCTCCCTTTCATCTTATATAGCAGTAAAATTTTATATTTAAATTAAAATTTATTTTGCCTGGCCCCTAAATAATATCGCAAAAACTTACCTTTCTGTGTATTTAATGTCCTTATGCTGAGGCACAGGTCTTATGGATGGATAAGGAGAATGGGCCATGACCCACCACGCGGGTCAAATGCAGATTGGTGGGCATTAAAGACTGCAAATGCAGCCGGGACCAACGGCTTAACGTGCCTTTCGAAGCACGGAGGAGCTGGAGATAATAATTTTTGACACACATCCCGTGACCGACCATTGTGAAAGTTGCTTAACTTCAACGATAGCATGCTGAGCGCACTACCACTACGCCCGTGTATACTCATATTAAGGCGCTACTCGGAAAAAGTATGGATTTTTTGATCTAAAACTATAGGATGGTTACAGTTGTTACAAATCTGGTAATAAGATATATATTTCTTCATACCTTTATCTAGAATCGTATAGTTTCAGAAACACGATTTTATGATTTTGCCTCGACACTTTTTGTTTTCGAAAAGACCTCTAAAAAATACGAAAATTCAAGATTATTCTTAAATGGGGCTTCTTACACTATTTAATTGGAAATTGGTTTAATTAGTGGACACCAATAATATTTAGGATCGTATAGAAGCATTTTTTAAAAATCGCTGTAGTTTTTTAATACGAAGTGATTTTGTGTTTTTTTTGCCTAATCTGCAAAATCGGTCTCGCTCCCACGCACGTCATTTTCTCATTGCTATCTCGCTT
The DNA here is from genome assembly GCA_949710035.1 of Crambus lathoniellus. Classification (NCBI taxonomy): domain Eukaryota; kingdom Metazoa; phylum Arthropoda; class Insecta; order Lepidoptera; family Crambidae; genus Crambus; species Crambus lathoniellus. Next base: position 3,630,051 of record OX453312.1, read on the forward strand.
CAGCATAATTTTTCCGAGTATCGCCTTAATTCTAAGCCTCATAACATGAATGAAACAGATAGCAATGTTGTAAACATCTGTATAATTAGGTCGTACATTACCGCAAGGTAAAGCCATACAATTATCTTTACCATAACGGCCCTCGCCTACTCGCGAATTTAAAAATTCACTGAAGCCAGGTGGTATTAAGAGCACAATGGAAAATTGAGATAAATGCGGACATAGGGACGTAAAGTTTACTGTGTGGACAGTAAAAGGAAACTGTCAAGAACAAATGGGAGGAGCTAAATACAGATTAGTGCCTACAAGGAGAAACACTCTGAGAAGTGTGAAAGGTAATTGCGTAAATTAGTTTAGCTCGACGCCTGTTCAAATGTTGTAGAAAAATAGAAAAATAAAGAATCTTTGTAAATTATATTATTGTTAAGCCTAACAAAGAGATAAAGGACATAGCCCCTTTGACCTCATGAAGTATTGTGTAATAGGAAACTTCTTGTTTCGATCATATTTTAAAGAAATAATCTAAAGAAACTTTACTGTTAGTAAAAATCTCTGAAACGCGATCATGCATCTGTGCGGCAGCTGTCACTTTATCTCACACTAGCTTTTGCCCGCACCTTAGCTCGCTTTGATTCGGGGAACGCATTCCTACGTTTCGTCCCATTACTAATAATGGAATTGGAGTTTGAACTTTACAAAATCCTGTCTCAACGACGCCTACGTCATAAAAATTATCGGCGTGCCGAATTTCAGCTGGATTCGTTCAGTAATAGATCAGTCAGTCACCTTTGTGTATACATTGACGTTCAAATACTCGAACGCTACTCAGCTCTGGGAGCGTCTCAAATATCGCCCTGTCGCATTAGATGTCAAAGGTGTGAAAGAGACGGCATGATGTTCGTGACGCTCCTGAAGTTGAGTTGCGTTAGGAGTTAGCGTTAGACAACTATGGTTCACTTACAGATTTTTTTGTAAATCTCGATTTAACTAAAACTAGATTATTAACCCATACAAAAATGTCATGCTAATTATAGTTTTAGTATAACCGAGATTAAGCATTTGCTGCAAGTGGACCTTAGTGTGAAAACACACCATGCCGAAAATACGCGTTCGAAGTTCAGCGTGATTACGTCTGCGATGCTATTTGACTTACTGGCGCCACACCATGACCGAAATTACGTCGCGTGAATGCATACATCCGCGTGAAGTAAAATTCAGCCGCGTATTTTCGTTTGGTGTATTTCGATACTAAGCGAACACGACACGACACGACACGAAAACTCCGCGTCGGCGGCGTCTGCCGCGCGACTGACGCTCCCGCTTCGCAGACGCTTGGTCGCCACTGTTTGGTCAGAAATAAGAGTAACAGCATCGCTCATCGCCCCCTATGCGTTGCAATCGCTGACAAAAAATCAATATTAATTCAATGGCGCGATTCAATACCGGCAAAAATAAACATTCAAACATTTATTTTAAAATGATGCCGTCACGACGGCGCTGACATAAAGTGGGGATGGGCTTGTCAACTGAAGTATAAATGAATGAAGCGTCGGAAGAACATTGATTAATGGGTCAGGCCGTAGATTTTGCCACAAATAGCGCAATGGTGACGCAAAATTTTCTACGAGTCGGTCGCACAAAGTGGTGCAAAATGGTAGCGCAAAATTATTAAGGAGCACGTACATTAATGTGATTTTATTTAACAAACATGTACTAACAAGAGGTATTGCATCAAACTAGAAAAAGAAACACGATGATGGTATGTAAGTATGTTTAATTAATAATTAACAATAATGTATTTAAATTTTTACTTTTTTGCATTCACAATGCAATTTTTATCATAGAAAAATGGAAAATAAAGTATTTAGAAAAAAGTATTTAGTTGTGAGACGGGTCGATTTTTTCTAAATACTTTATTTTCCATTTTTCTAACAATAATGTACCTATGAGTAATTCTTTTTTATATATTGCGCACAATGAAAAGTTAAACAGGATGACAAAACTAGTAAGTACCTATGTATGATTTGTTCAATTTACAAAAAAAATACATTTAATTTGTTAGATGGAGGTATTTGGTATTATTCATTATTAATTATATAAATATAATACAACTTTAAAATTTATTTCAACTCTTTTCAATGTTTGAGAGTCCATTACTTTGACTCTAGCAACAACCTGCTTGAAGTATCACTTTTAAAAGGACCTGCCAACCATTAGGATGCCAAAAATAATAAAAAAATAGATCTGTCAATAAAAAAAAAGTTACATGGGTTTAAAAGTTAGTATGAAAGTGACGAAATTCCAAAACTTATAAAATACAAAATAAAAAAACTTTGGACCTAGGTAAAATCTTTGAGGCTGGTTAGGTAGCAGACCACCGCACCTACCCCTATTTTCGTATGTTTAACGTTCTGCCGAACACCCTGTACTTATAGAATATTAATAAAATCTATCAAATCAATTAATTGTAATGCTAGTCATGTTTTTTAGCGGAATTACAGCTAAAAGTAATTTCAAAATAATAAAAAACTTGAAAACCTTGTGTGCATGCACTATTATTCAATAGCGTAAAATAAGTGGCGCAATTTCTACGCAACCGGTATCGCAAAGTGACATAAAGACAGTTTTGCGGAACCGAGGCGCAAATGAAATCGATCATAACTCTTAAAATATACTATTTAACAAGGCTAGTTTAACATATACAGATCACACACATCTAATTAAACCATGCGCAACAACAATTATAAGTTTTAATCAAAAACTTACCTTGAAATCTCAAAAAATGCACTCTGCAAAGTAGGCGACACTTTTCACTTTGATCGGAGTTGACACCGAAATGTCAAAAAATATGGTCGTCAACGCTGCATTGACCATAGAATACGATACTTTGGTGATGCCAGCACTCAAACAAAATCTTAATAAATGTTTTAAAACCATAAAATGGGTGAAAATGGTTGCGCAATATAAGTAGCGCAAAGAAATGGTTTTTCAAAAAAAAAATCTTATTGCCGAAAATTTATCTTTTTTCTTAGGAAAGACGCAATGATATTAAAGGAATGGCAACCTTATTATTATTTTATAACGTCAAATCAAACAGCTCATCAATAAGTTAAAAAATGATAATTTTATCGATGTTTAAGCTGTACACCTACCACTGCGGATTCGCGGTTTTTATAAAAAATCCGTCACTTTTGGGAAGGAAATGTCAAATAGTTTTCCAAATATATAAACTTATCCAAATATCTATATCTGCCTTGGTTTGCTATTTCTTAGGAAACACGATGATAAGATTGAGACATTTCTAAGAGTACTATATTTAAAATTATATGAGGCGGAGACTTTTGTACCCTCGAATGTGGCAAAATCTACGGCCTGACCCTAATAGTGGTCTAATTAAGTTAATTTTGCATGTCATTATGAATATCAACTTTGAACTAATTGTGTGGATTTGAGGTGTTTCTTGATAAATGTAAGTAGGTATATGAAAGTACCTTTATATGAAAGTATTCGGCGTCATAAATTTATTTTTTGCTTATTTCACTAGATTTAAGCTTATTGCATGATTTCGATCAACAACATTAACTTTAAACAATTAAGACCATTGAGGCAAAATTAATTACACTAACATACGCGGAATTAATACCTAATAATAATAAATAAATAAATAAATCTTTATTTTTCTTGTCTCACATAGACAGTAAGTATTACAGTTTAGTATACAAAGTAAGTACATAATTCGATGAAATCTATGCGAGAGACTGGTGTCTGTACTCGGAGACCGGTATGACAGATAACCAGTCCCTCCCATTCCGGACCACGTGAATGAAACTTATATTTAAGTAATGACAATATGAACTGTTACTGTATCTTTATAATTACATCATTAGGATTAACAAATGTGAAAAACTATAATGTGTGTGTCCGTGCGTGTGTGTTTGTGTGTGTGTATGTGTGTGTGTATGCTTTTTAAGTTGTGACCAATAGCAATTTTTCTGTGGAGTCGTAATCTAGTGTTTTTAACCAAGCTGTAGTTACCTTTTTACATTTGAACTTTGTGAGATGATAAATATTAGTTTTCTCGTTTACTCTGTTGTAGGGGGGGTCAGCTCAAAGCGGTCACCTTAACTTTAAATTCAAAAAAATGGTTCTATAAAATCGATTTTGGTAAAGTATTTTATATGAATAGATAGGCAATTTATTAAACTTTAAGAAAATGTAATCGCATTTAGAGAAAACTTAAATGGTTTCTCATAACTAGTAAATTACGAAAACCGCTTTGCCCGAGTTAGCGCCTAAAGCGGCCATGGGGGTAAGGGCAAAATGGACATACCAAAATAATATAAGAAATTCATTTATAACAATCTTAAATACCAAAAATAATTTAAAAAATACTTTTTAATGATAAAAATATAAAGTCAACAACAGATTTTCAAATGAAACAGTTATTTCAGTTCTTACATTTATCAAAATTTTCATGTAAGTGTTATTTAGTTATACGATAATGGAACAATGTTTTCTTACATAAATTTAAGTATCAAAAGGTTTTTTATTAAAGTAACATTATCAACAGCTAAGTGGTAACTAAATCTTCAGTCTTCCAAAGTTTTTCACTTGGCCACTTTGCCCTGACCGCTTTGCCTTTCTCCACCATTTTGTTTTAAAAATGAACTCGGCTCATATTATTTATCCCATGTTGGAACAAATGGTTCACAAACAAAGCCAAATAGATAAGTAACAATAGAAGTGTAATGAAATCATTGAGTTCTAGAGAGGTTTGATCAAACCAGGTTAAACTTATACCACGGATTTTTTAACAAAACACATAAAAATCTTGCGCATGCCGCCGTGGCCACGTGCTTGCTCCGATCTCTACCGAATGACTGCTTGGTGTGGGGCGGTAGGTTGACTGTATGACAGATCGGCAACGTCACGCTATCGTTTTTAGTTACCGAAAAATTTGGTGTGGCCGCTTTGCCTCCTATGGCCGCATTGAGCTGACTTCCCCTATATAAAACCACCTAAATACCCAAAGAATTTCATTGCAAATTGAAACCATGGAATCGAAACACGTGTATTTTTAACATTTTTTGAAGCTTAACAAATCAACAGCGTATACTTTAAGCTTATCATACTTTAAAAATAGGTAATATTCTTTGCTATACGTAGCATGGCCAGTAGAGTCCGTGCCAGATAACTCGTGACTGGGCCATTTTTGGCGCATGTTACAGTTCATTTTTTTGTTGTAACGTTAAGGAAGAGGATTAGTACAGTTGTTTTATCTCACGAGTGCGGGTGAGTCAAACTTGTGGTTGTAATGCGTATAGATACGCGCTCCGACTCGGCCAAAAATGAGGGCTCCCGAGCTTAGGGGTAGTTTACACGTATTAAGTAGGCGAGTGATTAACTTAATTTTAAGTTGTCGAGTGTTTACACGTGTTTTAACTTAAACTCAATTTAGTTCGGTCACAATGGACGAAGGTACTATCCTACTTCGCTAAATTAGTACGTTCACACACGAACCTAAAGCAAATTTTGTAAAGGCCACGCCTACCGGAGAACCTACGTATCTGGCGCGCACTCTTCGCAGTGCCATTTCTGTAATTTTTTCACGACTTTGGTCCCTGCACAGCTGAGAATAAAATATTTATAAGAGATTACAAAGGCATGTTACTTTGGGGTTTTATGCTGCGATATAACGTATAAATGTGTTTTTCTTATTTCATACTGTGTTATATAAACGGCTTTTAAGTGCATTTGGTCGGTGTAGTGTAGTTATGATATGACATGATCGAAGGATAATTATGACGAATCATTTGACCAATAGAGTTGGTTCAACCTTAATTAGTTTGGTGTATTGTAGAATTACCTTTTACCAAGACAACTTAGTTTATTGATTTTTACTTGGTTTAATAATAATAGAATTAATTTCTTTTTTTTAGACAAACGTCCATAAGGTGGTACCCTGACCGAAAGTGGCGCCCTCAGAAGTTTTTATTTGAAAAGTTGCTAATAGAAAATGATAGCATAGTCATTAAACTATTCAAAATTTTATTAGATAAAGATAAGATAAAGATAACCCTTACCTATTACCCTTACCTATTACCTATTACCTATTACCCTTGTTTGGCATTTATATTTATTATTTTATTTGCTACGTTTTTGGTTGGTGTGTATTTTAAAGAAACTACCTTTTGGATGTCTATTTCTTAGTTATTGAAAATTATTTACTGCTATGATTACCGGGATTAATTTGTGATGGAAAGTGACTTTACATATTATATTATGTTAAAGTCACTTTTCAATTTGACGACTCCGTATGAAATATGACAGGGAGCAAAAAATAGCCCTTGGCGAGTTTCGTGCCGGTTCTTCTCGTTACAAGGCCTCCCGCCGTAGGATTTGCGAACCGATAGCGTAGCTTCATTGACGTTCACAATTGCTGTATCAGCCTAAAATGAATAAATGATTTTGAATTTTAAATTTTGAATTCGTAGAAGTAGATAGATTTGGATAGGTAGGGGGGCAAAGCCCTCATCCCAACGATTCTCCAGCCGACCCTCTGTCCCTGCGAGACTACGCGGAACACCTCAGCAGCAGCCTGCCCGCACCTCCGGGTCCCCGCTTTACCTGCTGGGCCAGAATCTCCTCAGGATCGCACCCAGCTAGCTTGGCCACCGCATCCACCACGTCCACTCTGCCCACGGTCTCCTCTAGGCCAGTGAGCAGGAGGACCGCCTTCTTGCAGGGTCCGAAGGTAGCAACCTTCGCCACATCCACGAGCACCATCTTCAATTTCTCAGCCAGCAAATCGGCCATCGGCCCACTTGGATCGGAGCTCTGACAGCCTCATTTCAGCATTATCAACTTAACTTCACTTTGTAATTTTTCAATATCCACTTCGTTTCATTAACAGTAATAAATATTAACATAATAAGCGTAGGCTTATCGTGGAAACCGTGGAAACCTACAGATCTCCCAGTGATTAGTTTTAATTAAGTTCACTACCTATGCGACATTATTAGTAATTCCAATATTAACAAAATATATTAATATTAGAAGACCCTCCGAAATAGATTTTAATTACCAAATTATATTTTAGACCATAAGAAATTATGTTTGAACCACTTAACATTTAAATTTGAGCTTAATAAGCTTAAGATATAACTAAAAATATCTTATTTGGGTAACAATTAAGTTTAATTACTTACTTGTTAAGAACCTTTTAGCCTTTCGGTAGATAGGAAAACCACTTTACTTATCTCGCGGTTTTACCCGTGTAGTACCAAACCGCGAGGACGGGAACAGTCCCGTGGAAATATCGGGATAAAATATAACCTATGTCACTCGAAGAATGAAGCTTTCTAATAGTCAAAAAAAGTTCAAAATCGGTTCAGTAGCTTTGGAGCCTATTCAATGCTAACAAACAAAAAATCTAATCTTTCGTCTTTATAATAATAATATTAGTATAGAAGTATAGATTATCAGCCCCAGTCGTCCCACTGCAGGGCAAAGGCTTCTCCACCTTCTTTTCCTTTTTTGCGGTCCATGGCTATCGTTTGCCAGGCATTTTTGATGAGTCGACATCCTCCTGCCATCGCCTTCTTGACCACGTTAGTGTGCGGACGGTGGTAATGTGGGACTCGCCTAGCCGCTTCCTGACTCACCATCCTGTCGCGAGGAATTGATGGGGGGTCAGGTTGGAGGAATACCCACTAACCTCTTCACTACTTGCTCTCACCGCCGTTGGTAGGAGTCTAATGTGAAGGGCCCGGTGTGAAAAGTTCCACCTACGACTCAACGGCCGGCCCTGCTTCCCATCGCCTTCTTGGCCTGCCGCGTGGACATTTGGTTGCAGGGGTCCATTGAGTGGCGTTTTTAGCCAAGCGGTATCGTCCGACATGCAGCAGAAATGCCCAGCCAAGTTGTATTTGAGTAACGCTGCCTTTTGGAAGGCGGCGGCAATAAGAGTTTTGGAGCACAGTGTCGTGTTTCTTATGCCGTCTGCTAATACCGATTCAGTGCGGTGGTATTTTTTGCTAACTTTTGCGCCTGGCGAAGATTTTGGGGCTTCTCTGGGGCGCCTAGTGCCAGGGGACTTCCATGGTTCCTCTCAGGCGCCATGCGCCACACGCAAAAGATACCCATGGCGTCTGTGCGGCGCCATCCGCACTGAATCGGTTGCCCAGCATGCTGTATTATATCCCCCTTTGACACGCCCCGAGGGCAGACCTCTGTGATTTAGTTAAAGTTCCATTTCATTCATTCATTCCATGTTTGGACGCCGTATGGGAGGACAGGTTAGTTGATGAAAAATGAAAATACATATATAGTTTATTCAGTCAAGGCTGACGAAGAGGCTGATAAAGCACGTGTATGAAGAACGAGTATGAAGAACGAGTATGAAGAACGAGTATGAAGAACGAGTATGAAGAACGAGAAGAACGTAAAACTTATATGTCGTGGCCATATCGTAGATTTGCTCACTTCATGAAAGGATCGAAAATATCATGAAATGGTCGCATTTCATGAAATGTTTCACTGTCTATTGGCCACATCATGGTGTGGCTTGGGCAGATCAATGATAAGAAATGGTTTCTCGATATGGGCAACTAAACGCGCGGCTACTTCATGAAATGGTCAGGATTATTTGATCACATCGTAAAATAGTTATATTTATTACTCGTTATATAGATTATTCTTAATCTAACTAAAACTTCGATTACTTATCCAATGAATAGAAATCTGAATCTGAACCCACACGCCACAAATTATCGCAACAAAAGCCTCTAATAGCTGAAGTCCAGAAACTAAGTTTAACTTACAGACTTACTGAGTTCGCACTGACTTCAAGTGCCCAAAGGATTACATCGGATCAAAACGCCTGCCGATCTGCAAGGATTAAATGGGTGAAACATAACCCTGCGGGTGACAGCCCTAAATAAGCCTAATGGATCGCATCGACGTCTCACAGCCCTGAGAATGACATGGGATAGTGACACAGTACATCTATATTAGCTTAAGCAGTATCTCAATTAGGACCTTTTTCGATGTAATGGCCTGCGATCTGTTTTATTTTAGTTTTGTATTTATTGGGTGGCGCAAAAGTAAACACAATACACTACTAATAATACTATTTCTATCTAAATAGTACATTCTGTATGCCGATCGGCGGGACATGGAGAGCTATTCCTTTATACCATTGATGGCAATGTAACATCTTTTGTACCTGTGTTGTGCATAGAATAAATGAATATGAATATGAAAAAGTATTTTCTCCTGAAAATAAATTTCATTTAAAAACTCAAGAAAATAACGGTCTTGCTTAATTTTCATACAGGTTTCCAGCCTGTGTTCGTGTCTTTTAGCATTACTTTAACCATTGCGCTACCAACCTAGCTGTTATTAAAAAAAAATTCAAAATCATTTATTTGGTCTAGCTAGGCTGTTGAAAATAAATAAGCTACGCCAATGGTTATTAAAGCCGCAAAGACCTTGTATCGAGAAGAACCGGCAATAAACTTGTCAAGTGCTTTTTTTGCTTTATTACATAGAGTTTCATATTAAACACTGCACTGCCCGCCGCGCCGGTCTCCTAGTGTTGCTGCTTATTTTAACCTCAGCGCTTATGTACACCGCGTTATTTAAACGCGCTGTTGCCGCACGTTTGTAGCAATACAGAAAATGTTAAAATTTTGTAAATATGCAAAGGTTTTCCGGCTGCGTCTGCGTAGTACGTATCGCATCTATACGATACAAATGCGTGTCGACGGCGGCGCTTTAAAAAACACGAGGTGTATATGGCCAAAGTTAGGGGATAAACCAGAAAGTAGTATTAACAACAAATTATTGAGTGACTGTTCCAAGTCTATCTCTTACTGAGCAAAGATTACTGATAAATCCAGCTAATAGTATATAGGTAGGGATCAATGGAAAATAACTATCAAAAGTAACAGCTAAGCTCCTATAAAAAAATCCATATAAAATTCTGTTGGAATGTACATAAGAATTTCTATCTCCATCTAGAAAGGTTATCCTAAGGGACAGGATCTTATTTAGGCTTAAGCTTAAACTAAGCCTTGAGAGTGGGCCCAGATGTATCTCGGGCCGTCTTCACTTAACATCTACCTACTGGAGAACTAGCGAAATAGTGTCAAATTATCTATAAAGTAGATACTTTATTACAACCTTCGTACTCTTGACTGAATCGAATTCACATGATTAATCAACTTAAAATAGTAGTTTATGTGACTGTCGCATAAGGAGGGGTATTAAAACACGAGTGGGAGTTTAAAAAACGAGCCTTGGCGAGTTTTTTAATAGTATTCCACGAGTGTTATAATACCGAGTTATGTGCAGTCTCATACACCACTTTATCTACACTCATTACATCCTACTAATATTATAAATGTGAAAGTTTGGATGTTTGGATGTTTGGATGTTTGTTACTCAATCACGCCAAAACGGCTGAACGGATTTGGCTGAAATTTGGAACACAGATACTTTGTAGCCTGGAGAGGAACATAGGCTACTTTTTATCCCGGAAAAATAACAAATTCCCGCGGGATAATGTCGTGTAGTCCACGCGGGCGAAGCCGCGGGCGGAAAGCTAGTTTATTATATATTTCAAAAATAAAGCAAATCAATATTAATTATAAAATGTGAATTGGTGCCAAACCCCACTCATAGGAGTCTATACGGTCTATTCCTTCTAAATTCAAAATTCAAATTTTAAAAACGTTTCTGATTGTTGCCGGCTAAAGAAGAGCTTGAAAAAGTTGGAAGTCAGGGCCGGTAAATCCTGCGGTTGCCATGGAGACTGTAAATTTAAGAAATATAAGTTTTTTATAATGAGTGACAGCTGTATCCGGGTGTTGCATTATGAAACACCCGGATACAGCAGCTTTATTTTTTAAAGTTGACTATGGCATAAAGTGTATCAGTAGGCATGAGTTCATAATTCGAAAATTATAACATGAGTGTAGATAAAATCTGTTATTTTGTTACTTTGAAAAAGGTTGCTATGGTTTCCATAGTACTGTTTTGACATTATTTCTATCGATGTGAAATCGATTCCGTCGAGAGCACTGCCCCTGATTCTTAACTTCTAAAGTATTGACAGTTGTAAAATGTTTGCTATCAGCACCGTAGGTATATTAGAGACTTATTTAATATTATTTAATAATTAAAAAAAACTTGTTATGTTATTTTAGTTTTTAGTTTTTTGCATTCACAATGCAATTTTTATTACTGAAAAATGAAGTATTTAGAAAAAATCCCATCGGGGCTGATTGTGAGACGGGTCGATTTTTTCTAAATACTTTATTTTCCATTTTTCAAAACTTGTTATTTTATCAGGTGCCTTGTCTTATTCAAGGGGTCAGTCACAATAAACCTTCAAAAAAAATCTGTGAATTTTCAAAAAACTTTTTTTAACTTCTGCATACAAAGCTTGTTTCAAAATCTCGTCATCTAATTTTCAGTCACTAGACAAGGGGAAAACACCCCTATTTTTTACCCCAAAAACCTCGTACTTCAACATGTTTGCGGTGGACCCACACATGTTTTTATAACCCTTGAATATTCATAAAGCGTTGTCACATCGGTCCAAATGTCCGTAAGCCATGAATTATGCTATTATAAACTCAGTCGTCCGAAAGGGTTGTTTTTGTATACCTACCTATTTTTAGTTCAGTCGTTTGTAAAAGAACTGTTTTTTTATTTACTAGTTAATGCATGCGACTTTGTACGTATCGAATTCGGTTATGACGCGCTCCTTAATATCACATGAAATTTCTGTCTACAAAATTTTTTCAAAAAAATTAAACCGCCTTCAAAACAAAACTGCGAACAAAACTACAAACAAAAAACTCATTTTCCAAAAAACACGTAAAAGTGAAAAATAAATTGAATCATTCAATTCAAAGTACGAAAGTGCTTTTTCTAATTAATCTTGAACTTACTGATCTGATTGAAGTCGGTGTCAAGCCATATCATAATATGTATTTGATAGGTATCACTTCGAGCATGAGATATTGTGTATTATTGATTCACTATTTCTTGTTACTTTCGGCTTGACACCGACTTCAATCAGATCAGTAAGTTCAAGATTAATTAGAAAAAGCACTTTCGTACTTTGAATTGAATGATTCAATTTATTTTTCACTTTTACGTGTTTTTTGGAAAATGAGTTTTTTGTTTGTAGTTTTGTTCGCAGTTTTGTTTTGAAGGCGGTTTAATTTTTTTGAAAAAATTTGTTTATTTTTCCATTTTTAGTTTAAGAAATCTACCATAAGAAACCGCATAATGAGCAAGCGTAGCGCAATGTGCAACGACTGTAGCCCATATCTAAATTAGAATACTCAGACAAGCACCACCCTCCAACTCCCAACTGTTATGCAGTTTCCTTCCACCATCAGCTAACCTAAATTACTTGAAAGAATACAACCTAAAGTTCTATTCGCGCTTGTGGTACTTAAAAACATACTTTAACTCCTAAGCGTTCAGGAGTTTTACCTTCCATCATCAGCTTACCTAAATAACCTAAAAGATAACAACTATAAATATTTACGCATCAACAATATATAAAGAATTATTCTCCAACTCCCAACCGTTGAGGAGTTGTACCTTCCATCACCAGCTCATCATCGCGAGATGATGACTACCAGACGCAAATACTTGAAAATTGCTTATAAACCATATTAAAGAAATCGTATCGCGCCCGTAAAATTTAGTATTTTATTAATATTTCCGATGACCATCTATGGTCCTCATCATCAGTTCCATTCCACTACACTAAATGGTGCTTACCGAAAGCAATTGCTCGAGTTATTTAAGAAAATACAATAATCGCTATAGGTTTGCCTATAAAATTTGAAGAGTTCCCTTGATTTCACCAAGATCCCATCATCAGATCCTGACCGTATGACAATGGGACCAATTTGTAACTATATGCTTTTGAATAAAAAAATAATTTCTAAAATCGGTTTACAATTGACAAAGTTATGAGGTAACAAACATTAAAAAAAAAATTAAAAAAAAAAATATTCAACCGAACTGAGAACCTCCTCCTTTTTTTGAAGTCGGTTAAAAATAGCATAAAGCATAGACTATTTTCTTGTATCTCAACTACATCTATGTCATCATCCATCATAATCGGTTTGAATTAAATTGTGTAGGCGCGAAAAGCTAAAAGGAAACAGGCAGAAAAACAAACAGTCTATCCTATTATTATTCCCTTTATTACATTTTAAATACTTACAAAATTATATTTCCAAACATTAAATTTTTACAATGTATAACAACACAAAAAAATATAACATTTAAAAATACAAAAATGCAGTTCCCCAACGGCAGCAAGATCAAGGTCCCGGCTACCGATGGTTAAGGATCCAGAGACAGGAACCTTCTCACTATACGGGCCGTGTCCAGAAGTACTGCCTTCTGCATCTGACTCCCGATCCATCCACCTAACGCGAGCCTCTTAAGGTGTTTATCGAGGCTCTTGGCTATCAGACCATAGGCAGATATGACTATCGGAACAACAATTGCTGAATCCATGTCCCACATGTCAACAATCTCGTGAGCTAAATCAAGATATTTGTTTTCTTTATCTTTTTCAGCTTTCACAAGGTTGTCGTCATGGGGAACAGTGACATCAACAATTATCGCGCGGCGTTCGTGTCGATCTATCAATACAATATCAGGCTTATTAGCAACAATAGTCCTGTCTGTAATGATAGATCGATCCCAATACAATGTGGCATGGCTATTTTCAAGGACCTGTTCTGGTGCATACCTGTAGTACGGCACCTCGGATGCCACAGGACTATGTTTCAGAGCAAGTTGTTGGTGTATTATCCTGGCCACTTGGTTATGTCTATGCAAATACTCGCCGTTTGCGAGACGAGAACAACCGGAGATTATATGCCTAAGGGATTCACCCGGACGATGACACGCTCGGCAAATATCCACTGTGCCATCCCTTAGGATATACTTTCGGTAGTTATTCGTCATCACAACCTCATCCATAATTGCACAGACAAAACCTTCGGTTTCACCAAAAAGATCACCGAAACGGAGCCAGGATACTGAGGCTAGTAAATCTACGTCGGGCCCATGGAGAGCCCGGTAGAATCTGCCATGTAACTCCTTGCTTTGCCACACAGTGCTGCGGTCGGACGTACTAAGTACTACAGGTTTGCGCCAGTTTTCTTTTGCTAAAAAAAGAGGAGTCAGTCCATTGTCAACAGCAACTACATCTCTATGAGACCCCATATCGACTTGGAGAAAATACTCCCTAAGATTGCATATCTCGCGGTTATGCAATGTCTTAGCATTTAAGAAGCCACGACCACCGCACTTCCGCGGGATATACAATCTCATGGTCGATGAACGTGGGTGATGTATGCGGTGTGCTGTTAGCAATGTACGAACTTTTCTATCCAGGGCATCCAGTTCAGTTTGAGTCCATTTAAGTATGCCGAAGGAATACATCAGTACCGGCATGATTATTATTATTTATTATTATGGAAATGGAAAGTATGGATATACATTTCCGTATGATAAAGACTTGTTTTTAAATCTACTTTCATTTCAGTTGTTTGATCTAGCTGCTTTGCGCCATCCAACACAGTACTTACTGAACACGTGTCGCTGCGCGGCAGTGCAGTATGGAGTTCAGTGCCCGTAGTGTAAGTTTTTATGTCAAAAAACGCAAACTATTTCGATTCCGTATTTATGTCAATTTGTATGAAAACTGTATGAGCGCCTCTAGCGGCGAGTAGCGCGCTTTTATAGTTTTCATACAAATTGACATAAATACGGAACCGAAATATGTCGGTCGCCAGTGTGAGAACCGCTTAAGGCTAGCATTCCAGACCGAAAAGGAACGCTAACGCTTGCTAGACCGCGCGCGATAAACTCCGAGCGGATGCAGCAGCAGCCGGCAGTGCACTGTGAACTCGCGTGCGCCTCGCGAATCGAAAATCACTTAAAATTCAATTAAAAATGAAATAATAAACATTTAAGGTGCCTGTAGTCGTGAAACGATCATTTTTGAGACCCTAAAACTCATAAATTAGCCTACTGATGAATCCAGAATTAATATATATTAAATATTGATATATAAACTTCAATCTGAGCATTTAAAAAAACATAGTCTTTAAGATACTATTAAAAAAAACCATTGAAATGAAGCTGTTTTCAACTTGAAATACGCTACTGCTTCTAAACTACAAGTGATATTTTCACGTTTCTTTCAGGAAAAGATTGTTTAACTTAAAACTGAGCATTTTTCGTTTTAAAATAATACATAGTTTTGACGAAACGTGTGTTTAAGCTGTTTTGGTGCGGGTAGCGGGCGGGAAAATTAGGCCACTTTTCTATGCCCAAGGTCGTTGGCGATACCACGGGCCTTAAACTTAAGACGGCCGGAATCTCTCGGCTATTCAAAGATAATTATTTTCGTATATTTTTCATTAACTAAAACCAAGTATACCTACTGCAAGAAGGTAATTGGATATACTATATATTTGGATTACGATTAGACGGATGTTTGGGATTTTATTTTATACAGTAAAATAAATATCACTATACGAAAAAAACCGGCCGGAAACACTAGATAAATAACTGTAAAATAACATTACTTATAGTTTTTCAAAATTTAAAATACCCTATTTTAGGGAATTCCAGCCTTAAAGAACATTAAGCTGTGTCGAAGCCTTATTTCGTGTTTGTGCAATTTATTTTTATAAAATCTGTAAGTACCTACAATATTTTTCTTACCTGACTATCAACAGACAAATTTTGCTTGTCAGCTCGCGGTATTCTTCAGGTAACCGTAGTGGTATCTATAAATTAGCTAGGATAATCAATTTTTGGTCGTCCATCGCATGACCGACCATTGCAAAAGTTGCATAACTTCAATGATCGCAGGCCGAGCGCGCTAACCACAGCGCCAAGGGCTTAAAAGCCGCCACCGCCAAAGCAAGGTGTTTACCGAGTGTTTAATAGTGAAAATGTTAACGAGGTGGGCAAATCCTTGAATAATCCCGGCCATCTTGCCGCAAACCGCTAAACAGTTGCATCATGGCGTCTTTGTGGCGGGAGCCTGTTAAATTTGCATGAACCCTTCACTTTGACATCATTTCTTAAAGCCCTTATCGACGGTACGCGGTTTTCAAACGCTACGTAATAAGTTTTTAGAAAAAAAAATATGACAAGTTTTTTTGCGGACTGTACTTAAATATTATATTGTATCTGCGCGGTTTGGTGCTGATAAGCGCTGGTAGATCGGTGCCGTTAGCTAGCTCTCTCATTTTTCAAAGGAAAATGTTGCTGTTCCATAAGAAATATGGTCTAACTTCCTGGAATGAGCTGCATTCAAAAATGTCTATTGTTATTTGTATTGAGTTTTATTACAATAGTTTTAATAACTTTTTCCTTTGCACAAATGAGCTGTCATCATAGGACCCATGCTACATAGTACAAAGTAGGTTTAGCGACTTAAGCGTTACAAAACCGCGCGTTATGTATAGCCGCCTTTAACTGCCGTGAGTACCAAAACCGTAGTGAATAGCTATTACCTGGCGTTTGCTGAGATATTTATAGCAGCATTACCTTTTAAAGGGACGGTCAGTGAAACTCTGTTTTATTTATATCTGCTCAAGTATGCCCCTTCAAAAAGCTTTTGAATATTTCAACGTATTTCGGAAACTATTTACAATGTTCTCTCAGTTGGTAGGTATAACAAAGCAATTTCTAAAGACTGGTTGAGTTTTTGTTTTCTTTATTACGATATGGCTATTTAATTTTTAACGATAAAAAAAATAGCCGCTAGTAATAAAGTAGATCCTTATTACTAAGAGGCTGTGGTTATATTCTAATAAAATTTATCTTACAATATCCATTCTGATCATTTGGTAATTATTCTTTTAAAGAAAGAACATTCTGTTTTTCAGTTCCGCCATAAATAAATAATCTACTTTTAATATGAAGATTTATAAAACTAAACTAACTAAGTATTATATTTTTTTACATAATTGATATTGTATGAATGAATATATATGATTGTACAGCATTCGGGATTCCGCATATATTCCCGTCCGAATGTCTCAAGAAAGACTCTCGAAAGTCCTTGACCAGCATATTGTGTTGGCGGCAGTAATGACCTATGGGATTGAGACGTGGTCATTGAATATAGGTCTCATAAGAAGGCTTAAAGTCACTCAGCGAACAATGGAGACAGCGATGCTTGATATTTCCCTATTTCCCTGCGCGATAAGATGATGAAATCCGCAGGAAAGCTAAAACAACCGACACCGCTCGAAGGATTGCTCAGCTAGAGGCAATGGGCGGGACACTGCGCGGAGAACCGACGCGACGGCTGTTGGGGCAGAAAGGTTCTCGAATGGCGACCGCATATCGGACGCCACCGTGGGCAGGCCCCGTACAAGGTGAACTTACAATTTGGTGAAGGTCGCGGGAAGCTGCTGGATGCTGGCAGCGCAGGACCGATCGCTGTGGATGATGATAAAAACCAGTTAGGTATTTATGTTAAAGTTTAGTATTTCTCCTTTATGACTTATGACTTATGACAAACACAAAAATCTAAACGTAAACAAATTGAATTTTCGGAAGTAAAAGAAAAACGATCGTCCTAACTTTTAACTGAATATGCACAACTTGATTATGAAAACAGCTACGCCATGATTTCAATACTTCCAGTCAACTCATGAGCATATTACAAAAGGAATAAGGTTGATTTTCGTTTGCCTAACTAACTGGTTCAAGATTTTTTGCAAGTTTCAAATTAGGGTCTCTTCAAAGGCACTGAAAGTTTGGAAGTTACTGCCTACAGGCCTTAATAACAAAAGTTGTTATAGTGGCGAATTTCAACAAGTTTAAGGTTAATTGCTGAGCAGATTAATTTTGGGCCGATTTCCTCAAGTTTTCCCTTCGCAAATCGACTTTCTTTGATTACTTACAAGCGGATGTGAAGCTTGTTTTTGTTATGCCAATACTGTCTAATAATCCTGTTCCTCTTATCAAAGTCAAAGTGACGTGGAAACTTATATAACTAATAATATTAATGCGAATATTTGTATGTTTGTTACTCAATCGCGGTCTAACGGCTGAACGGATCTGGGTGAAGTTGACTATTATCTAGAATAGCATATAGACTATTTTTTACCCCGGGGAAATATCTCATTTCCCCGAAAAAGCATCGTCTAGCTCACGCGGGCAAAGCCTAGCGAGAAGCTAGTATTTCATAAAGTAGAAAGCACTGACTAAATGTTAATGAAGTTTGGCCAAATTAAATACTTATTTTTTAATAGGAAAAAT
The DNA here is from genome assembly GCA_949710035.1 of Crambus lathoniellus. NCBI lineage: Eukaryota > Metazoa > Arthropoda > Insecta > Lepidoptera > Crambidae > Crambus > Crambus lathoniellus. Next base: position 3,648,393 of record OX453312.1, read on the forward strand.
GTGATAGTAAAAAACCACGAGCCCTATAAGTAGCTTTCAGGCGGGATTCGAACCCGCGCCTCCGGGAATCCGGCCCGATGCTCTAAGCCCAACTAAGCTACCGAAAGGCCTACATGACTCGTCGAATTTTGCTATCACTTGTTACGCTGTAGGCCAGCGTTGCTTCATCAATATGTGAGGAAACCCTCGCATCCGAAAGAAACATTCTTACAAATGTTTAACAATCGATTAAGATGAAACAGCCATATTGAGATTTTTATATTATTTTTATGCATTCACAATGCAATTTTTGTAAGTATAGGAAAAATGTGATAGTAAAAAAGTAACTTATTTTTTTTCTATTTATTTCGTTTGTGTTAGACTAAATAATAAAAAAAATCGACTAAAACTTATTTCTGAGTCGTTTTATTAACAGGTCCGAAGGGGTAGAAACATTTTTCTAGTTTCCAGATGATCCTATAACTTCCGCAAGTTAAAGACGAACTCGTTTTCAGGCAAATTTCTTATCGTTCCGCGGGTTACTTTATGCCGTAACTTGTAACTAAGTGCTCGCTTAAAACACTTATGCAGATGTGATTTTTCATTGGAACTAACTTTACGGAGTCGGCAACTTGAGAAGTGTAGCAATATGCGCCGAGCATGAATATATTATGCTGCAGCTATCTAGAAATGTCGCAAGCTGTATGAAACAAGGTAAATGTTTCCAGTTTCTTCAAAAATTTTGAGTTATAAAATTGCAATATACTGAATAAACTATTTATCAATAACAAAAAACAAAACTACATATCTTTTCTCTTTATAAAATTACTAGCTTTAGCCCGCGACTTCGTTCGCGTGATTAAGATAGTTGTGCGTTTATTTTAAAAGTCACGGATGACCAATATTACTGTCAAGGTAAGACTGTATGAGCACAAAGTAACTATGCGGGCGGGCGGTCGCCCTAGCAGAGAGTCCGCTTAGAACAAAGTGCCATTTTCGTCACGCACACATAGACGTCACATATACAGGCAAAATGGGGCAGTATGGGACAGTACTCAGTCGCGAGTATCGCAAAGAGGTCAGTGATCGCAAGTTCCAAAGAGCATTTAATTGATCACTTCACGTCCGCGCCGCTACGTGTCACTGTGACACTTATATACCTATTTTACCATTAATTAACAAAAATTAATAACCAATATTATTACAGTTGCAGTGTATTTGGTTGTCTAAATACGACTAAAAACTGTGCATACACGTTCTTTAAATTTCCAAACGATATTGAAAGGTAAGTTATGTCAAACTGTTTTCTCTTGTTGGTAGGTGAGTATACCTAGGTACTTTTGGGACTAGCCGCTTTGATAACGACGATGAACCATACACATTCATCTTATAGTTAGCTGGTTGTGGTAAAACGCCAGTAATTGGGTTCTATGGTCCTTATTTAGATGTTATAGTATTCTCAAAACTTCTTGGCGGTTCAGCGAACACAGCCACAAGTCATGTTGACGAATTTTCAAGTAAAAGTTGTCGTTGCATTTTCTTTTATTTTAGCAGTGTTAAGAAATCCTACTTACATTTTAGAGACTTCAGTCATTAAACCCCAAATAACATTTTACGTGCAGTATTTTTTTTCATCTAAGCGCACGGCAGTGTGCCAGCCAAGTTCAGGAAAGGACGCCAATCAATAAATCCCAAATAACATTTCACTTGCAGTAAAGTTTTCTTTATCTAGGCGCACGGCCGGCAGTGTGCCAGCCAAGTTCAGGAGAGAACGCCAATCATTAAATCCCAAATAAGATTTCACTTGCAGTAAAGTTTTCTTTATCTAGGCGCACGGCAGTGTGCCTGCCAAGTTTGGGAGAGAACGCCAGTCATTATACTTAGGTACCCCAAATGACATTTTACTTGCAGTAAAGTTTTTTTTTGACGCACGGCAGTGTGCCCGCCAAGTTCAGGAGAAAACGAACCACGCACGATTATGCGTATACCTATTTATTTTAACGTCTTAATCGTAGGAGTGCCATAAGCTATTTTCGTTGCAAAACTAACTAGTTCATTTTAAAAATCAAATGATTTTTTTTCAGACGAACCTTATGGTTAAGTTTAATTGATCGAGAAGATGTACGCAACAAATGGTCAACATATCTTCGAGTTCGTGAGGCCCATTTCGAAACCAATTCTATAATCAAGACATCGAACCGAACTGTCCTGAAAAAGGCACTAATCCCAAACTTTTGCTACCTGTCAAAAAAAAATGAAGAATCGCAAGCAACTGTGGAGACAAATGAATCTTGTACACAATATGAAAAAGTTAAATGTGACTCAAATTCACAAATAGCAACTCACGTTTCTGCAAATTCTCCCAGAAAAAGAAAGCTGAAAAACGATATTGTTGGGTGCAAGAAAAGACTATGAAGAACAGCTGCGCCAGACACAAATATGAACCTGTTTACATCTTGATAGCGTAGCTTCTATGACGTTCACAAGTATTGTAAAAACCAATCTAAATTGAATAAACAAATTTGACTTTGACTATTAAACTACTTATATTTTTTTATTTACCTACATACGATAAAAACACAACATAGGTATTTAAATACACTTTCTTGTTTTCAAAATAATTACCACTATTGCTTGATACAGTTCTTGCGTTATAAAGGTTTTTCAATTTTTGAAGATGACAAGTTATAAATTCAACATTTAAGAAAATATTAATTATTTGAAGTTCTTGAACGAAAAAATTTATGGAACTTGTAACTCATTTAGATTTCAACAATTTTTCGCTGAACTTGGCACCTTTTTTACCTTTATGTTTTCGTCGAACTTACTTAGTGCCTTTTTCACGTTTATGTTTTTAGTGGGATAACTATCACACCATATTTATATCTTGTTCATAGAGTACATTATAACATAATTATAGGAATGGAATACATTACAACATAATAGGTACGGTATAGGTACAATAGGAATAATCTTGTCTTCGTCGTGTACGTGTGGCGTCGGGACTTTAAATGTATATTAGATGCTCTGTTTACCATCTAAGCAGCATCTAAGGCATGTAAACTTGTTACGATGTATGTATAAACGAATTTATTTATGTATGATTGTTAACTTATACTACTTACTCCTTTTTAAATTCAGAATCAATACAGAAGCATATTATTCTGTGACAGAAGCAACCCTAGTGAGTCAGACAAGGATAGGTATAGATTTTCAAAAATGGTGGGAGCGGTCCTTCTGTAAACTCTTTATTTTGTGGTATGAGGTTGTTCCGTGAAATATGTCGTGTTTACAAATGTTTTCAGTTTACGCATTTAATTGATAGCTTTAACGATAAAGCGTAGTGATTAAGCAACTTTCGCAATGGTCGGTCACAGGATGGGTGCCAAAAATATTTTGATCACGAGGGCACGTCTAGCCTTTGGTCCCGGCTGCATTACTACCCACCAATCCGCATTGGGCCCGCGTGGTGGGCCATGGCCCATTTTCCTTTAAAGAAGGCCTGTGCCCCAGTAGTGGGGATGGTATTTATTTATCAGAAGACCTTATTTTTTTGTTCCATGCTCACTTATCTTCTGACATAGTGGATCAGAGTCTTTGTGCTATCTACCCCCTAAAAATGGTGTCCCTACTTTCAACCGTATGCGAAAAATGAATGAATCAGTCAATCAATCTAGAGTTTTATATGTATAGAGTATGCATAATAGGAAGTAGAATACAACGTGTTAATGCAATAACTAAAAAGCATATCACCCCAACTAATTATTTGATAATAGGTCTTTACCTATGAAATTGCCGTTTTGTATGGAGATATCTGTAATTATTTTTTTTCCATACTAACGTTTTTGTTATTATTTAACGACTAATATTAAGTAAATTTACAAAACTTTACACACGTATTTATGGACATTTTAACTACTAAATGACACATTCGTTAAGAGAAAAAAATTTTTTTTCACTAAGTTACTACTAATAAAGTACGAAATTCTGGAAACAAAAATAGTCGTAACTTTCGGAATAAGTTTTTTCTATGTAAATAATCAAATATCGTGGTTATTAAATTATCAAAAGTTGCTCGATACGGTCTTAATGTAACGCAATATTAAAGAAATTATATATTTCTAATATTATAAAAGTTGTTAAGTTTTATGTACAAAAGAAAAAAACGGCAATTTCATATGTAAAGACCTATTATTAAATTGAATTCTATAAAAAAAATGAATCTTTCAAGATATTCGTGCTCATAGACCTTAAAATTCTGACAGATTTTAAGCTCTACTATGATATGATGTAAGAGAGCACGTGACGGGTCGCGCTTATTTGAATGAATAGGCAGTAGACACAAACATTTTTAGAAGCGGCAAAAAAAATTTTTTTTTGGTATTTACCCCAATAAAAAAATGTGTGGAATCGATTCTACTCTCATTCTGAACAAACTATTTTCCCTTCTTATTTGATTTGAGCTTTGCTCTTGTCGGTGGAGTATCTTACATTTGTCTCGTCTCTCTGTCAATGCCTTCACTTCTTGATACGACACAAGAAGAAAGAGAGAAGATTCAAGATTCAAGAGAATTGAACTATTTTCTCAGTTTCGCATAAAGTATTAACACGTATAATCGCATCAGTGCACGCTATCATTGCTATCATCCACACTGAATAGTTAAACCTCCATCAGAGGAAACCCGCACCATCGAATCAGGCATATCGCAAAGCCACACATTGAATTTATTAACATAAGCTTTATTTAAATTGATTCGCAGCGATAATAATGTATGAGGTTGTTCCGTGAAATATGTCGTGTTTACGAATGTTTTCAGTTTACGCATTTAATTGATAGCTTTAACGATAAGGCGTAGTGACGTGATTAGCGCGCACGGCCTGTGATTGTTGAGGTTAAGCAACTTTCGCAATGGTCGGTCACAGGATGGGTGCCAAAAATATTTTGATCACGAGGGCACGTCTAGCCTTTGGTCCCAGCTGCATTACTAGCCACCAATCCGCATTGGGCCCGCGTGGTGGGCCATGACCCATTTTCCTTATCCATCCATAAGGAAGGCCTGTGCCCCAGCAGTGGGGACATTAAATGGCTGATGAAAAGTGGCTACTCTGTCGCACTTGTCACCGGGTCAGACAGATATGAGTGTAGGACTTTACTTCATGCTTAAAGTATTGAAGCGAGCAAAAATACTTTAAGCACGAAGACAGACATTTACTAGGTTGCCTACTACCCAATGTTTAGAAACTAGCCTCGCGTGTTTCGGCCATTAGGTCTAGTTGAATTTGAATTTTTTAAATGCTTGCCTGGTTTCTAATAAATAAAATAAATAAACAGTAGATATGTCAATAAGAAACTTTTCGGAAAAGTTCTCCCATGACAACCGCGCACCAGACGACGTTCCGTGGGTAGGCTCCCCTACAAGGTGGACCGACGATCTGGTCGAGGGCGCGGGAAACCGCTGGACGCGGGCAGAGCAGGACCGATCGTTGTGGAGACCCTTGGGGGAGGTCTATGCCCAGTGGGCGTCCGTCGTACGGCTGACATGATGATGATGATGTCAATGAGACAAATTTTAAACTTTGAGCTTGATCGCTCTTATTACGCAGCTAATAAGGGCTATTTTCGTAAGTCAAGATGCGAAGCTTAATGTTTTGTCGACTGCAGGCAGAGAAGTCGAAATCCCCTTACTTAACCAAAGTTGTAGCAGCTTTTACATCCCAGCAATATTAATAAATTACAGTAGTAATATCGCAAATGGTTGACTTACCCTGGCGCCAGGGCCGCCCAACCCGATGCAAAGTTATAATTGCTTCTAAATTCCAAATTCGTGCAACTGACATTATGTTATTATATCCGGAGTAACAAAACGGGCGCTGAGAAATGCGAACGAAAAAATATGGTAGAGACTTTGAGATCAGGATTCAATAAGGATTCGAGTATTTATTTACTGAGATGTCTGGATCCAATAAAAGCGTTGGCATTAGCTTGCTTTACAAATGCGAGGCATTGGCAGTAGCGTGCAATGTTTATAGCCTTATGCCCGAATACTCGTACGCTACTTATCTTTGGGAGCGTCTCAAACATCATGGCATCTCTTTCATACGTTTGACATTTAAAGTTACAGGGCAATGTTTGAGACGCTCCCAAAGATAAGTAGCGTACGAGTATTCGGGCATTAGAGTTGTTTTTTGTCTAAAAATGTTTTTTCAGTTGGCAGTGAAATTCTTTTTTACACTGCGAAAAATACTACGGTCATAACTTTATCATTTATTCAAATGACTGATACCTCAGGTCATTATGACCTGAGTCTAATAGAATAAATTAGGATATTGTTCTGAATTACATCCAAAATCTACATCTTAGGCTTCTTCTCAACCCCCCTTTTTTTTATAGTGAGGGCAAATACGGTCTTTTCGTATACCACTAACGGCATGTTGGACTCAGACAAGGCCTGTCTCTCGCCGCGCCCAGCCCGCCCGCCAACCCTAAGGTTTAGTGTGAAGCCAAGAGCAAGCCCATAAAACATTTAAAAAAACTATTGTTTATTCAAATAGTACTCCGTACTTTATCATAATCATAATCATTTGTCCAAATGGGGCTGCCCAATAATCACGTGAGGCCAAAAGAGGGGTGGGGGGGGGGGGGGGTCCGGCAAAAAAATCACCAAGTAGGGCAGAGGTACCCTTTGTGGCCACTTTAAGGATTTTTTGACTTTTAAGCACGAAGTACTAAATGGTCTTAGGTATATAAGACACAAATTATATCTTAAATTATAGATAATTTATCTACTTTTAAAGGTACATTTTTCAAATTTATAAAAGTAAAATAGATTTTTATATATTACACACAATGTGTGAGAGGTGCCAAATGTACCGGTTTTGGCCACTTATTGAAAGTTAAACTTTTGTAAGTATAGCGAAAAATCAAAACCAAACCCAGGTTAAATCAACATATTCTAATGCGCTAGAAACCAGTCAGTTGCAAAACAACTATTTAATTGTAAAAAACAAAGGTTTATAAAATATTTCATCCAAAACAAATTTCTTAAAATACATACAAAACATGTTTTCAAACAGAAAATGGAATTTATTGAAAAAAATCTTATGACATAAGGAATTCTAACGGTTGTTATTATTACCTTAAAATACCTTATTCTAATTGCTTTTATCAAAAATGGCTAAAAGATGTTTAGAAAACTTTTAGAGCAAAAAGTGGCCAAAACCGGTACACTGGCCAAAACCGGTACGTCTGCCCTATATCAATCACATAGTAAAAAGATGGTATAAAGCCTCAAAACGTATCAACAGAAGGAAGGGGGGTCTAAAAGTTGCTACAAAACATATGGACAGCCCCTTAGGCTGATAAAGGCTAATAACCTTTCTCTACATCCTTTCCGGTTGACTGGTAGAGAATGCCTAAGGGCATTAAGTCCGCCATTTGTATGTATTTTTATTTTATGTGCAATAAAGAATCAATAAAAATAATAATTATTATATCAATTTACTATAATAATGCATGCAAATCAATTAAGTATTTAAAATTTTGTTACATGTACTTACTTTATTTTTTATTTTTATTAAGGAATAATAAAGGCTATAAATAATAATAATAAAAAAGAATAAATAAATAAATAAAGTACTTGAGATCTTATTTAAATTTTTACTTTTTTGCATTCACAATGCAATTTTTATTATTGAAAAAATCCGTACTCCGTAGCTCCGTATAGTTAGAGCAGTCACCCAGATAGCGAAAGGTCTTGGGTTCGAGTCCCATCGGAGCTGGTTGTGAGACGGGTCGATTTTTTCTAAATACTTGTGATCGTCAAAGCAGCTACGCCATCGTTTCGCAAATCCTATGGCCAAGAACTAACGAGAAGAACCGGCAAGGAACTCGTCAAATTAATAAGAATCCTTACTTTGTTCATACCAATAAATAAAATAAGACCATGTGTAAATCAAATGTCCCTAGTTCTCTACTATCTTACACGACATTCTCATATAACAAAGAAACACAAAATTATTAAAACAATCTATACATAAAATTAAAAAAATAACTTACAAAGTTAATGATAATTCTTTCCTCTTCTTCCTCTTTCATCACAACACGCCGTATAATTTTTTCCTTCACATTTATTTCATCATCAAGAACTTTATTTAGTAAATAATAAAAGTCATTTTGCCTTTCTCAAGGGCTCTAAACTTGTTATCGTGATATAGGCGATCTTGAATTGCCTGTCGAGTGTCGTTTATGGTTCTCCGATACGCAATAAAGAATTATAACCTACTTTAAGACGTCGTAAAATGCCGATCGTTTTGATAAGATGAAGGCACTAGAAGTTATTAATATTTAATAGGTGTTCCTATATTCTTTCTATGTATGACATTTTATGTGAAAGATGTAGTGCAGATGCAGGGATAGAAAGTTTGGGTTCATAGACCTGAAACTTAAATGTTTCAGATAAAATTCGTAGCCGGTCAAAACCACTTTTAACTGCAATATCAGTCAAGAATCAATGCCTTTCCCAAGGATCTCCACAAGAATCCTGCGATGTCCGCATCCAGCGGCTTCCCGCGACCTTGACAAGATCGTTGGTCCACCTGCCATGCCACGGAATGTCGTTCGGTGCGCAGTCATCATTTGAAAACCCTTCCGCCCCAACGGCCATTGCCACGGCACAGTTCTCTGCACTATGTGTTATTCAGTTTTACATAGATAATGCCTACAATTTGGATCCGGTTTTTATTTTGTTTTTGTTCCGGTACAACGGTTCCGTTCAGCCATTTTGGCGTGATTGAGTAACAAACATCCAAACATAACATCTAACCTTTCACATTTATAATATGATAGTAGGAAATAGGATGAGTAAGATTCATAAGAAATGTGTGAAAGTCAAGCGAGAAAGAACATGGGTTTGCTGTTGATCCCAATCAAGCTCATGGGCTAAGACAGGATCCACGATGGAACGAGCTAACCCAGAAGGTGCCTATTCACCCTTGCTTTGAAGGTGGTCGGGTTTTAAGTACTCGGGAATACAGAGGCAGGGAGGGAGTTCCACTGCTTTGCTGTGCGCAATATAAAAGGTGCGACATTTATGAATATCAACCAAGAAAGGGTGGTAGCCCGCCCGATGGTATTAACATCAAAGTCCTAAGTGAGATGGTGATTGAATTTCGAGTATAATAGAGAGTCGACCGCTTGGTCAGCCCTTTCAATTTTCTCGTTTGAAACTTATTTACGAGTATTTCTAAAGGTAAATTTTTAATATTATAATGCTAATTTAGTTTTTTTTGTTACAGGTTTAAACGCAAGGGAATATATATTACCGGTAAGTTATTAAAATAAAATAGTACTACACTTTCTTTGATTTATAAGCTTTGCCCTTGTCTGTCTTCCTCATTGATCTTCGTTTCTGTTCAGCTAATTCCTTTTAGGTATTCTCCTTTCTATTTTTTATAGTTAGTTTCTAATCTTTTGATATACCTAAATAAATAGGTATATCAAAAGGTAGGTATACCTATTTATTATAGGTATATAACACCTACCTCTACCTGCACCTCTACCTGCACGCGAGAGGACCTCATGTTGGCTGCAGATAGCGTTGCCAGGTGTCCCGATTTGCGCGGGACATCCCAATTTTCAGGGGTCTGGGGACGCGTCCCGATTTGCATCTGATCGGGACACTAAATGTCCCGATAAATCAATTGCATGGCTTGCAGTGAATTTTATAACTACTTATGTTAAATCAAGGCAACCCTTAGGGCGACAAAAGCTAACAAAAAATATAATTTTAATAAAGAAATCTTAAATTATTTTAACTTCTTAAACGCGTCAATAATAGTTAATACTTGTGAGTACGATTTTATTTTATAATTTCTACTAGTCCAGCAAGTACTTACTAGTAGTATTAATTTTGCGAAACGCAATAGGGTTGGCTGTAGAAACCTGTGGCATTATAATGAAATGCGTAGTTTCTCTAAAATCGTATTTATATGCTCCTTTGAAAAAAACGGGCTCTTGCTTTATTTTCAAACATGTTTACTTCATGGACATAATAAAATAAACTGTCAGTAAGTACTTATATTTCTACAATATTTTTTTATGTCAAATGTAATGATGATTGATAGATGGATGAATGTTAGATTGTCCGATAAATCTTTTGAAATAACTTTGAAAATCTTTTCACATTTCCAAACTTCCATAAATATAAAACCTTAGTTGAGTTTCATTGAACAATGCATGGAACGTGAACAAACTTTCAATATTTTGCCACTATTGGGAAATGGGGAAGTGTTTGTTTTTATTTGAGGATTCAACACAAAATACCCTACTTATTCACACAGGATTTTATTACAATTTAAACTCGAAAAAGCTTTTTGGAATAATTTTACTTTTTAGCACTTACAATAAGTACAATTTTTATTAAGTACTTATGTAAAATAAATTTTTCAAAAAAAAACAGTAAAATTCGAAACATTTTCCCACTTTAAGTCACTTGATTATGATTTGGGGCATTATTGCCTAAAACCAAAATCACAGATACGAATTCCGCAGGTTTCTCAATAAAATCCATGCAATAAATTAAACCTTAATATTAAAAAAACATGTTTTTGTTTGTCCCGATCTACAACCCTAAATCCCGATTTGTCTTTCGTAATGCCCCGATTTGAAACAAATCGGACCTGGCAACACTAGCTGCAGATAACGCCGTGAGAGTGGCACAGTTTTGGGCCAACAACATGTGATTTGGTACTTGTCATTGACACGTTGAAGAAGAAGACCTAAATAAATAATAAACTGATTATTTATTCAGTTAATCTGCATTACTTAATTAATTTAAAATTGTATTGTGAATGCAAAAACTTAAAAATAATTTGCAAAGGCTGGTGGTTTTATTCCTACGTATAATAACCACTTTAGTTTGCCCATTCAAGTCTTTTTAGCCAATAAGAAGAGGCACAAGAAACTTTTTCAGCGCTTACTAAGATATGTTATTGCAAATTATTATTCCTTTTTTTGCATTCACAACACATTTGTTTATTATTGAAAATAATGATAATGATGATAATGATTGACAGTGAACGGTCGTGGGTTCGTGTTGGTCGCTAGTTGTGAGACGAGTCGAGTTTTTCTAATACTTCATTATCAATATTTTCATAATAGTTAGCAGTTAAATAATATTATTAAGTATACCAAGTATCCCGTTGTGTCAATGTTCATATCTCATATCAGTACATTCAGTACCTACAATGCAATGCGCCATGTAAGTTTTTATTCATGTTTTTATCATTATCTATCTTCCATACTAATATTATAAAGAGGAAAGATTTGATGATGAACAAACAAACATTGTTTGCATCGAATAGGCTCCAAAACTACTGGACCGATTTCGAAAATTCTTTGACCATTAGAAAGCTACATTCTTCCCGAGTGACATAGGCTATATTTTATCCCGATATTCCCACGGGAACGGGAGCCACGCGGGTAAAACCGCGAGGATCCGCGTCGCGAAGCCGCGGGCGGAAAGCTAAGTATGCTTCTCGTATACTAGCTTTCCGCCCGCGGCTTCGCCCGCGTGGACTACACGACGTTATCTCGCGTTAATGTGATATTTTTCCGGGATAAAAAGTAGCATATCTTCCTCTCCAGGCTACAAAGTATCTGTGTCCCAAATTTCAGCCCATTCAGCCGTTTTGGCGTGATTGAGTAACAAACATTCAAACATCGAAACTTTCCTATTTATAATATTACTAGGATTATACACAATGTTAGGCCAAGTCACCTACTATCATTATTATAAAATAAAGGTATTGGAGAAAAACTAATTCATAGGCAATAAGCTTTACCTATAAACTACCACTCGAAGAAATACCTACAAGACTATGTTGTCAATAGTAAATATTTAGATGTGAAAGGAAATATTTCTGAGAAAATAACATGTTATTTATCTGTACTACTTTTATTATAATACAGAATTTACTATCGCGTATAAAATATAATTTGCCACTTAATTTGATATAGGTAGGTAAAGCTACATGTCGAATTGAATAATATTATGTTTGACAGGTTTTATATGATGGAGTGATAAATGTTGACGACCGATTTGAGGAGGGGTACGTATACCTGCCTTCTGCGCCAGAGGTCTCGGGTTCGATTCCCGACCAAGACAAATATTTGTGTGCATAAACATGTCAATTAGTCTTGGTCTGGGTGTTTTCTATGTACGAGTAAAAAGTACTTATGTATTTACAAACAATAAGTCTATAAGTACCTACCTATATATTTATCCGTTATCTAGTTTCCATAATACAGTTTATTATGAAAACTACTTTTAAGCTAGATAATTGGTATGAGTATACCTGTTCTTTTTCTTTATTTAATTTTGAGCTACACAGATTACATATGTCAGTCTCATTATTATTAAATGTAGGTAATTGATGTGTCATGGTTATTAGAGTAAAGTTAAGTAAGATAATGCTGTCAGGGTGGGGTCGTGAGTTTGATCCCTATGTGAAATATTAATGTAAGATTATCCCAATATTGTATAACATGTTAAGGATAAGGTCGATCTCTATTTTGCTGCGCATAAAGCGCATGCCACACTGCTAGCTGGCGGGCGAGCTAACGAGGCGGGCGATGCGTCGTTTTATCTATTTCATACTACAAGAGAGAGAGAGAGAGAGAGAGAGAGAGAGAGAGAGAATTAGAGGGATTGAGGCGGAGAATGAGAAGGAGAGGTGTGCGACGTCGCTTGCGGTCTGAAGCGAAGTATGACAAGTGATAAAACTTCACATTGACCGGCTCGTTACCTCGTTAGCCAGCTGGCTCTGTTAACGCTATGGCGCTTGAAATCAATACTAATATTAAAAAGCTAAAGAGTTTGTTTGTTTGTTTTTTTGAACGCGCTAATCTCAAGAACTACTGGACCGATTTAGAAAATTCTTTGACTATTAGAAAGCTACATTCTTCGCAAGTGACATACCTAAGCTATTTTTTATCCCGCCTTCCCACCGGAACGGGTACTAAGCGGGTAAAACTGTGAAGATTATTAAGATAAAGCTATTATTCGTACCGCTTATAGTCAAACCTCGACTTTACCTCTTACGCAACGCTCACATTAGCGCCGCGACTCTACATTGCACTGGAGATTTCGACACCGCCGGCGGGCCTCGGAAAATTATATTTTTCGAGGGATTTTTCAACAAAAGGGGACTTGGTTGAATATTTGAACGGAATGTGGAAAAATTATGCGCCCGAACAATTTTGTGGATACAGTGCCCTGTGTAAATGTGACTTGAGTTTTTCGTTGGAAGTTTTTTCTTGGTAATTTTCGATGTTCTCTCAACAGGAAAATTCTTTCAATATCGCGTTTGTGTATCAATCTAAAGGTCTGATGAAATAGTATGGCCTTTGTTCATGATAGGTATGTGAAAAATAATTGCTTTGCACCGTATTTACGCCTGGTAAGCACGGTAAAAGCACCCATACAAACAGTAGAGTCCGTGTAAAATAACTCTACGCGCGACTGTGGCGTTTTTGGCGCAAGTTACAGTACTTATATTTTTTTCTAAGGGTAAGGTAATAGATTAGTCTCCGATTTTGACCGCGCGCTGACTTATCTGGCGCGCTCTCTAATTGATAATTTTGAATGAATGTGTGTTCGTTTTACAAGAGTAAGTACCTACCTTACTGTAGCTTGTTTTTTGTCGATATTTTATACTGATGTACAAGTTTTTTTATCCCCAAGAGGTAGCACTTAGCCTTCATCACACCTGATGTTAAGTGGTGAAAAGGCTGAAGGTGAAAGCGCACTACTCCCGGAATCCTCAATCACTGAGGAACACAATACTCCTGAAAACATTATTGTTATGGCGTCAGATTTAGATAAGATGGTGGTAAATATCCAGACGGACTAAGAACAAGTTCTACCACCATCCAAACCGAATACAGTATGTAACCCCACTGGGAATCGAACTCGGGACCTCTCGGTATGAAATCGGTGGTGTGAATCACTAGACCACAGATGCGGTTAAAATAACGATAAACGAGTCTGTACATAAAATACCTACCTACAATTATTTCTACCACTTTTGGCCAGAAACCAATCAGATGCAAACTAAAAAGATACAACAAAGTAATGAAAACGATCACAAAACCTTTTTTATGCCATGCTTTTTTATTACAAATAACGACTATTTTATAAAAGCCTTCCAAAATTTAACAGGCACAAAATAGCTTAGCGTGCTACACCTTATCGAATGTGTATATATAAAAAATCACGTGTGCCGTAAATCCGTGCTGGGGAGTCACGCAAGGGCGACTTTTCACGTCGTAAAATACTGAGGTAACGCACCAAGAAAAACATAAAAAGGTGAATATGAAACGACCTTGGGTGAACCACCTGTTCTGTCCTTTTTAGCACTCAATGTTGTTGAAAAACATATTGCATGATAGTGTATCAAAAGGTTAGATGCATACAGAATCAGTCAGTACCTATAAGAAATTAAGGCTGTTGGTTGTATAAAAAGTTGTATATACGTATCGTGTAGAGATATACATACCAAACAAGCGACGTCTGTCGTGTCGCTTGTTCGATTCTGTTTGTGAAAAGAATTAGTTTTTTTAAAATAGAATATGTTTTTTCGTTCGCTCCAGTAGGCCCCCATTTTCGCTGAAAGTGCGACTCGCCCGTGATACCCTGAGGTTTAGGGCCACGAGGACGTATGAGGGCTCAAACGACGCGGAATTTGAAGGGCTTTAAGAAAATGTAAAAATTATTATGGAAAAGTCAAAAACTTTTTTAGAAATAAAAAAAAACCGACGTGTGTTTTCACAGAAAATTTCCGATGTCTCGAGAACGGAGCCGAATTTCAAAAATATGAAAATAGCACCTCGGTGTTGAACTAAGGAACATTTTAGGTCATTACACTTATTGGTGACGGTTGAGTGTGTAGAGGTGCCCGTAGCCGCGAGTTTTGCGCGGCGCGACGTGCGATATCACGCGGCGGGCGGCTCGCGTGCGGCCACGAGGACGTATGAGAGCTCAAAAGACCCGGAATTCGAAGAGCTTTAAGATGATGTAAAAATATTTTGGAAAAGTGTTTTTTTTTTATTATTATCTATAACAGGTAGATTCATTTTCAATGCCCTTTCAAGTCGTGTAGAGCACGAGATCTGTGAATTTTTTAACCTATTTTAAGAATAGCCTTCCGTCCGTGGCTTCGCAAGACGTTATCCCGCGGAAATGTGTCATTTTTTCGGTATAAAAAGTAGCCTATGTCGCTCTCCAGCTCCCAAGGTATCCCCATGCAAAAAATCACGACGATCCGTCACTCCGGTTTGACGTGAAAGAGGGACAAATAAACAAACAAATAAACCGCTTTTAGCGATAAGACCGCCTATGCCCACATAATTTTCACCTTTTTCTAATGTACTTTGTATTGTATCTCTGTGTGGTCAATAACGTGTTGATCTATCTATCTATCTATCTATCTAAGCAAACAAACACACTTTCACATATATAATAAGAGTAAGGATATAACAGTATTTGAAACTTAAAAAGTAACATTTTCTTTTAATGGATCAGATATAATTACAAAATTACTGTTGATATGGTTTTATTAAACAATGTAAGTAGTGCGATTTATGTTTGAACATTGAACAACTTATTTTTAATTTAGGTTTAAAAGGTAGAAATATAAATTAAAAATTATTTAATGTGAAATGAACAGCTCCCGTTGTAGCTCGTTCGAAAAAGGTGATTTTCTATAAAAAAAGAAAAAATCCTTTGTGTGAATAAAGTTAAAATGCCGTAAAATTAAATAACATAGCCAAATAAAAAAAAAAACTCTCAAGTTATTCAACAATTACGACGAAGTATAGTGTTAACACTTACTCATTTACAACCTGTCCATTTGCAGTTTATTTTGTGAAACATAACTTGAACTTTATCACTTCACTTTATAACAGCAAACAGTAACGAATCTTTTTATTTTAATACAGTAATGAAAGAGGGGCTTTCCCAAGGGCTGTAAGCAATCAGCTTTTAAGGTCCTGTTGTCGTTACGATGGAACCATTCAATTTAGCCTGCCTTGTATTTACTTCACTTATTTTAATTTAGGAGGAGCCCGTGGCAATCGTTGAAGTTAAGCAACGTTCGCAGTGGTTGGTCGCGGGATGGGTGACCAAAAATTTATTATCTAGAGCTCCTCCGTGCTTCGGAAGGCACGTTAAGCCGTTGGTCCCGGCTGCGTTTGCAGTCGTTAATACCCACTAATACGCATTTGGCATGCGTGGTGGGTCATGGCCCATTCTCTTTATCCATCCATAAGGAAGGCATGTGCCCCAACAGTGGGGACTTATAATGGCTGATGATGATGATGTTGGTATCCGTTTCCTTACATAACCTACTCCGAGTCATGGCCTATTTGTATGTGAAATTACTTCGAAATCCGTTCAGCTTTTCTCTGGTTTTGCGCTTTGCAATACATTTAGCGATTGTAGCTGTGCCTTTCGGTTTTATCTACATGGTACCCTTTTCAGAGAGATTATTGGGATTAAACATACCCTATGTGACGTAGGGTATGTTTAAGCCTAAGCTATCATTCCTAAGTGACATAGGCTCATGAATGATAGCTTGCTACTGGTGAAAGAATTTTAAAAATTGCACTAGTATTTCCGGAGTTCGTTACCTAACATTTGACTTCGGTCAACAATACCAATAGATCAGAGTGTAAAAAACGGCCTAACGAATAAGAGCGCACACTCAAATATGTGCTCTTATTTCTTACTGCTTTCTGTTATTTATGACGTAAGATAGTAACATTTGTATCCTTTTTCTCCGTTTAAATAAAGACAGTCGGTGCCATATTTGCATTTTTTCGTGAGGGGTTTATCTGTGCGTGTAAGTTAAATCTGCGCGTAACTTGGGCGTTTTTGGCGCTAGTTACAGTACATTTTATTGTTCTAAGCTTATGAAAAAGATAAGTACATTCGATTTTGACCGCGCGCCGACTTATCGGGCGCGCGCGCACTCTAGTGGTATTGTTGATACCACTGACATTTGACAGTTTAGCTATACAGCCCGTTATGTCAAATGTATGGAACACAGCCGAGCTCCGCTTTTGTGTAATCACACTCTAGTATAGAAGATTTTTTTTTATTATGTACGGGGTAGCCTTCATCATGCCTGATGTTAAGTGACGATAAGGCTGACGGTGAAATCGCGCCCAGAATCCTCAACCAAAAGGCAAAGCACTACCCCGTTGTGGATAAAAAAAAACTAACATATTCCAAGGTTAAAAGCTCTGCCGTGCAATTGCTACAGTTACGCAATTTTCCCTATCAGTAGCTATGAAAATTGTTTACTGCTCTATTCATTAGTCCACATTAACCCAATTTAATTGTTATTAATTATAATTTTTAATTTTAATTTGAAATTCAGACAAAATCTGGATGGTTGTAGAAAAAAAGCAAAAAAAATCGTAAAACATTGTTATTTAATAAAAACGACGACCTCCGTGGCCGAGTGGTGTACGCACCGGTTTTCATGGTGCCGCTATCTCTAGATGTCCCGGGTTCCATCCCCGGTCGGGTAAATGTTGAAATCGAGCTTTTCAATATGTCCTCGGGTCTGGGTGTATGTGGTAATACCCGTCGTTGTTTCCAATTTCCATAATACTAGTGCATAAGCTACTATACTTTGGTATTGGAGCAATGTATGTGATGGTGTCCAATACTTATTTATAATAAACATCGAAACATTGAAATAGCATAAGCTGATAAAAAATAAAACCGCCTTCAAAAAAAATCACATGAAAAAAGTAAGAAATAATTCCTCACCAAATAAATAACGTAAGTACTTTGAAGTCGAGCGTCAAACATGTACGATTTTTTGTTGTTTTTGTTAAAACCCGCCCGACTTCAAAGTACTTACGTTATTTATTTGGTGAGGAATTATTTCTTACTTTTTCATGTGATTTATATGAAGGCGGTTTTATTTTTTAATAAAAATAATTTTTATTTCACTCTTGTTAGTGCATCGTGCAGGCAATTTACTTGTATTCTGGTAAATAGGTATGTGATCAAACTGAAAACCTCCTTTTTTGAAGTCGGTTAAAATACCTTGAGGTATCCCCTTTTTAACAAAACAAGAATCATCTAAATCGGTTTATAAACAAAGGAGTTATGCCTAAAGATACGTATTAAATTCACATAAAGTGGTAACGAAAACGACAGTATTTTCAAGATTCCCTGTAATGATGTAATAACGTTTCAATCATTTCAATCGGTTCATCCGCCTTCGAGTAATCGGTGGACATACACAAAAAATAAAACATACATACAGACGAATAGAGAACCTCCTCCTTTTTGATTTAGAAGTCGGTTAATAATGTTCACTTTCATGTCAAAATACCTTTTAACATACAAAAACATTTTGCAAAGTAACCGACTTGCGCTTGACTGTTTTTTGAACTTTATTAAACCTTTTCTTGTATCGTGGAATTACACGGGCCTTCACATTGAAAATTTAAGGAATTTCATCCCGGTTCGCGGTTGTGAGCTCAAATTGTTGAAATTCTATTGTGAAGCCACTGCTAAGCAAGATAAGATTGCTTTTCCTTTAACTCAAAGTTCACAGAGATTGTTGTTAATGAACATTATAATATGTTTCTTTGAAAACAGTAGCTGTTGTATTAAACATGACGAAATCATAAATTTAATCTTTAAATTATATTACTGTTCTGCGAAATAGATTGATGTTGTTATGAAAGTTTTAATTAAATCTGAGATTTTTTGTTATTTTACTTTCGATAGGGATATGCCAGACCCATTAAAATTTAAATGCATTTACAGACATTTTAATGCTTTAAGTATACATAATTATAAATTAAACATATTTATTTTATTTCTTGTGAATTTTTCAATAACAACTACCTCGATATCTTTATTTAATTTAGAACAATCTACCTAAAAGAGCGTTGACAGAAGTCAATAGAAGTTAAAACATACTGTATACTAATACTGTATAATAGGTACATTAGGCTAGTGGAGGCATAAGACTTAATTAAATGTATTGTCCTATAAAACTACTAAAATATAATGGAACTAGCCCGCTACACAATATAATATAAGAAATAATATGTCAGTCTCTAGCTGACAAACAACGCCGAACCGTTACTTTGTTTTGATGCGAAAGACGGAAAAATTAACCAACAGACACACTTTCATATTAAATTTGTAGTACGTATTTTAGTATGGATAAGCATAAAGTTGAGTACCTACCTAATCATTTATTTTTAGTGTTTCATGTAATCATCCGTAAGTAACTATCATTCGTTTCTACTTGGTAAATAAAGGGTGTCTCAAAAGTACGTATAGGATTTGAATTTCGCGCTATTTCCGAAATATTCAAGATGGCGGTTTGAAATTTGACATACGTCATCTTGACACATGTAAAATTTATCGTGGAGCGTTTCACAATAAAACAGCGTATAGAAGTTATACAAATATTGAACGAAAATTCACGATCAATTACAAACACTCGTCGAAAGGTCGAAAAATCTTGTAATTTCAAGAAGAGGTGATGTCAAATGGCCACCGAGATCTTGCCATCTGATGGCACTGGATTTCTTTCTTTGAGGCTACGTCAAAGATAAAGTCTACACCAATGATCCACAAAACATAGACAATAAAGACAAAATATTCGCCGAGTTATTGGTGAAATAAGTAGCGAAATGTGTGAAAGTGTCATGAAAAACTTGCACACAGCAAAAATGCCCGTGGCGGCCATTTAGCAGATATTCTATTCAGACAAAATTGTACAAGTCTCTTCTTTAAAATAAAATAAAACTACGAAGAAATTCCAATCCATTCGCGTTTTATTGAGAAAAATCATCCTATACCTACTTTTGGGACACCCGTTACAATACTTTGACACAACTTTCGCACGTGACACGATTTTTAACTACATAGCAACTGACGTTCACCTGTCTGAAAGTTAGGCTTAAAACAATATGCTCCTAATTGAGTAGGAGCGGCACGTTACTAACACTACCCAAATGGATGCATGAGCCATGAATGTCAACGGTTAATTGGTGGAAAAAGGCTCTAATTAAGATACCAGACAGGCGGTGGATAAGTCGTATTCGCTAATTCAACTTATGCTGGTTTTAGTTGAATAAGCATTTTGTACGGCCAATTCTAAAAGGTGTAAAGAAATTTTGTATACAGCAATTTTCCAATTACATGGAAATATTCCAATTTACATTACAGTACCTACTGTAATGTAAATTGGAATATTTCCTTCGCTAATCATACTATTTATACACAATGTCCTATCTCGTAAACGTCGATTTTCTTCACGTATAAAAACGTGTTCCCATGTGTGTGTGTGTTGTTGGTGCCTAAATTAGCTTAAATATAAATATTTCCACGTAAAGTTCCATTTCTACTAGTAGTATTTACTAAGTTCCACAACTTTGATAAGAAAATAAAGACTGGGTAGTAAATAACCGTTCGACTAAAATACTTTTTTACCGACAAAAATACTAGGTGAGCGACTTAGTTGCCAATCTAACCTAACCTAAACCAATTTTTCCGCAACCAAACTTAGTATTTTAGTCGGTAAATTTAGTAATTTTTAGTCGGTCGGTTTATAATATTCCATAAACAATTCGCTTCCGCCTCACAACACCAAGGAACTATTCCATGTATGTATCAGCTATGTTTTGCTTCGTATTATCGATGCATTATTCACATAATTTATTTCCCTTTCCGGCTTCTATCCTTGACATTTTTGCAACAAATCAAATGTATTATATCTACACACACTCTTCCGGTGAAAAGGGGAAAAGCGGCATAGCGAGACACGCGAAGTGTCATAAGGGATAATTTATTCACTCCCCAAGATTATATCGACGAAAGCGTTTAAATTATGAATGGAATAAAACTAATGAATGCGAAATGTATTCACTCCTTACACTTCCTTTACACTTTACTGGTTATTATTCTTTGAAATATAATGTCGCTAGCCCTCTGCAGCGTACGCTATGCACGATATGCACGGGCTTTAAGCTGCGTGAGTATTCTAGATATCTACTACTTGTACTACGTACTACGTTTCCTGTGAACCCCTCTAGTTACTTCCTTACTCTATCGCTATAACCTTCATTTCTTCAAGACGGGAGATAATGGACATCTCCTTGGTAAGCGTGAAATATCTTAGGTTTCATTCAGTTAAGGATGATGAGCGTTTTAATCCGCATGTCCAACAGCAATCAATTGTAGTGTCCTTGGAAACGTCTTCTCAATGAAACATTATTTACTATGTCAACTTTAACCAATTCGCTGTACTTTCGGAGTTATGGCGGTGTTAATATGACTGATTATGCTGAAATAGAAACGATTTGCGTTTTGGTCCAATATGTTTAATTGCAATAATGAGTCACACCAACACATTAAAATACAAATACAAATACAAATCTTTATTGCCAACTAAGTGTACACTGGTCTTAAAATAAAAATGGAACTTAAAAACTTAGTCGCCCTTTACGGACACAGCAAATAAGGCGAGGGCTGCCCAATCTGCCCATGTCATAAGTAATTACAAATTATACAAAGAAAGTAGAAAAAAAAAATTAGGTACTTAGACTTCAATTCTAATTTGGACTGATCGTCGCATCAATATTTAATAAGATTTTTTTTATGTTTAATTTAGGTATTCATTGATAGAATAAAGGCATTTATCAATTAAATAATCTTTTAATAGTTTTTGAAATGAATTGAGGGTTTTAACATTTTTTAGTTGTGGTGGTAATTTGTTATAGATTTTAACAGCCATGTAATATGGACTGCAGTTCAGCATTTTGATTCTGGACTGAGGTAGGTGAAGCCTGTTTTTGTGCCGGGTATTAATAGAGTGAATTTCACTTATTTTCTGTAATTTATTACTATTTTTAAAAACAAATATACAAACATCATAGATATATATGGAAGGTAAGGTAAGAATTCTATACTTTTTCAAATAAGGTTTACAGGTGTCAGTGTTGTCTATTTGGGCAATGATTGTAATACATCTTTTTTGCATTATAAATAATTGTTCAGCATCCACACTATTTCCCCACAGCAGCACGCCGTACCGCAGCCAGGCGTAGGCGTAGGCATAGTAGACAGAGATTGCAGTGGCTGTGTCTGTGCTGACTTTTATTTGAAATAAGGCATAGCTGAATTTAGCCAATTTCGCTTTTATATGAGCTATATGTTTTGTCCAATTTATATTTGTTTCTATTTTAATTCCAAGAAGATTAAATTCATTAACCATTTCTATATTAACATTATGATAGTTGAGGTTTATATTTAAAGGGGGAGTTTTAAAACATTTAAATTGAATAAGTTTTGTTTTTTGGAAATTTACTTCTAAGTTATGGTCATGAAGCCATTTAGTGATATCATTTAAGGTTTTGTTTAAGAGATTCAAGTAGTTTTCATTTTTTTCACATTTTAGTAGGACGGATAAATCATCGGCGAACAGGACTGGCACAGCTGAACTGTTAAAGATTTTGGGGAGGTCATTGATGTATAATAAAAATAATATACAGCCTAAGACGCTTCCTTGTGGAATGGACCGATTTATCGTAGTTTGTTCGGAACGTATAATTTGTATTTCATTTAAGTTATCTTCATAGTGCTCTATTTGTACAAGTTGTTTTCTATTCGTTAAATATGATTTAAACCATTCAAAGGTGTAACCACGAATTCCTGAACCGTATAATTTTGACAAAAGTATCTGATAAGATACTTTTTCGCTTTTGTCATGTCAAGTAATATACCTATTGCAACTTTTTTATCGTTTATAAGTTGAAGCGCTGTTTGAATATAATTGTAAACTGCCAGTGTTGTTGATCTCGATTTTCTAAAGCCATTTTGACTATCATCTAAAATATTGTATTTCTCTAAAAATGCTACTAACTGGAGGTACATCGCTTTTTCAAAAATTTTGGAAAATGTTGGTAGTTGGGCTATTGGTCTATAGTTATTTGGTTGAGTTGCATCGTCTTTTTTATGAATTGGTATTATTATTGCAATTTTCAGTAAGTCTGGGAAACAACCTTCTTTAAAACTTTGGTTGATTAAAATTGTCAAAGGTTCGACCAATTCATGAGCACACTGTTTAATTAGAATAGGGGGTAATGTGGCTTTAAAAATTACTGCATTTAATGCGCGTACTCGTGCAAGTAATAAAAGTTTTTATTCATCGAAATCTGTCCAGGATTTCCAAAGTTACAGCGTTGTAAAGTTTCACCAGCTTTTGTTAATTTGCTTTCCTTGCGCGCTATTGCGATGACGTCATGTCGCAGTGACATCTCCGACTGCGGCTGCTGCGGGTGATTTCCGTCCAACTGTACCTACATAGAGTCCATCCGTGCGCAATCTTTGCGCAACTGGTGCGTTTTTGGCGCAAGTTACAGTACATTTTTTTCGTTCTAAGGTTATGTTTCTAAGGTTTCGTTCTAAGGTAAATGATTAGTATTCGATTTCGACCGCGCGCAGCCGCACTCTAAAACTGTCACCTACTGTCCATTTGACGGCTTCGTGTTATTGTTGATCGAAGTTTGATGGTTGCTATTTATATTGACAGATTATCGCCCGCCATTACGAAAGTTGATTTAATTTATTAATCACGAAAATACAACTTGTGTATTTGAAGGTGTTTTTTCACATGGGCTCAATACAAAATTGATCATTGATCGACTATAAGAAAAAAAAATACGAATATAATATATATAATACGGTAGCGCCAACTCTCAATCGCGATGTGACGTCACAAGTTAATTCCATTGGCTCGCCCGAAGTTTTCACGGAGGCCGTACTTTAACGTTCAATATCTCAGTCATTTTTGAAGATAGGAAAAAAATAAAAACATATCCTTTTTTCCCGAGTAACATATTTTTTAGATATGCTGATAACAAAAATCATTGGTGTGATTCATTGCAGTAACGTTGGAAAGGTCTTTCCAAAAGGAATATTATTTTCTATTATAACTTTTACAAATTTTTTATAAGGTAAATGCTCCTATTACGGAGGTAAATGGCAAAATTTGAAAGTAAGTATCAAAAATAAGCATTTGTAAGCATCAAGTTAGACATAAAAAATATTCTGTAAAAATGGAGATTAAATTAAAAAACGTTAAATGACACAACTTAATATTTTGGCTAATAAAAATGTTTGATGTAGAGTAATGCTGTTTTGAGACATTCATTAAATAATTGTAGGTACACCACCTTTGGTTTTCTATTGCTACTATTTAATTAGAACTGACGGTAGCCTCCGGTTTGATCAATTAATTAGAGTGAGGTATAAATTTTGTATTTAGATAATATACAGCAAAACTTGGTTCTATGACGATCGATTTGGCGCAGGGGTAAACTACTTGCCTTCTGCGCCAAAGGTCTCGGGTTCGATTCCCGAACAAGACAAATATTTGTGTGCATGAACATGTATATTTGTCTTGGTCTGGGAGTTTTCTATGTATATTATGTATGTATTTACAAACAAAAACTATATAAGTATACATTTATCCGTTATCAAGTTCACGTAGACACAGTTTCTTAAGAAATTTACTATGTTCTTAGATGATTGGTGTGATTGTTAGAAAATACGGTTTACTGTTTAAGAACTTTATTTCTCAAAAAGAATTACCAAAAATTTACTTCCTGAGAAAAACAATTAGTAACTTAGAAATATTCGAAGAGTGTGCACTATAAAGAAGAATTTAAATTATTTACAATCCAAAATAATAATTAACGACGGGTATTCGTAAAAAGCGTTCGAAGTAAACTTGTGACTAATATACTTGACCGAGCAACCACGGAAACGAAAATACTTATTTATTTATTTATTTATGAGGTCGACTTGAATGAAACTGGAGCAACTGCCCCTGAGTGTACTGAAATTTATTTAACCCCACTAGTCTGTGACTGTCACGCATTGTAGCTACCTCAAGCAATTTCGTCGTCTTCAGAGCATGACGGGTCAATATCCTGCCACGTGCAGCCGCGCCTTTATTCGACGCATCGAAAGGCCAAACAAATATTGAAAGTACAGGCAACAGCATGTAAGGGCTTACACTTACGCTATTACGAGCGACTTAAGTCGCTTTTAGGGTCACACTGAAAATTTAGACCATTTGACGGGTACAGTAAACGTATGAATTTATTATGATTTAAAAGTTGAGATAAGGTTATTTTTGGAACTCAGCTAGAGACTTACAACTAATTCTAAGTGGAACTGATAATTCTGGTTGAAGTAACGAAATTTCTATTTAATTATGCGCAAACTTTAAACGGATCTAGTAGTCCGAGCAGACTGAACCAAAAAAGGGCAAATAGGGGAGCTAACCTATGTAGTAGGAACCAATAGTTTTAGGATTGTGTAGGGATAGGTCTCCTAAGGTCTAATAATTTTCTCTCGATCGATTACATGAGCCGCGGGGGTGGTAGGGGGGGTTAAAGGTCCTTTTTTTCAGTTTCTCGCTCAAAACTCTAAACGGTGCGTCTTATGCCCGAATACTCGTACGCTAGCACTTTAAATGTCAAACGTATGAAAGAGATGGCATGATGTTCGAGACGCTCCCAAAGATGATTTGCGTTCGAGAATTCGGGCGTTAGCGACATTACTTTGAAGTAATTAAAGCTTATTAAATTTTCCACAACTTTGGTTTTACACTTAATTACGGAAAAATGCATGGTTTCTTAGATAAAACATTATACAAAGTTTATTATTGTTTTTTTTTGTCACTTTTTTCTTCTAACTTGCCTATCTAGGTCCTTACTCGTTTGTTTTACAGAAAAATCATTACAAAAAAATTGTAGATTTCTAAATTTAACAATATATATTCACTACCTAATTCAACGAACTTCGTACCGCCTTATCGACAGCACGCCACATACCGGGTCCAATTCTAGAGGTCCCGGGTTCAATTCCCGGTCGGGGAAATATTGAAAACGAACTTTTCAATATTTCCTCGGATCTGGGTATATGTGGTAGTACCCCTCGTTGTTTTCTTAGTGCTCAATCTACTACAGTTTAGTATTGAAACAAAAGTAATAGTGTCTTTTTAAATCTCTTTTTAAATAATGTGCAAGCAAAAAATAAGTTTTGAATAGGTAAGACATTTTACAGTAACAAAAACGCTTTGTTCGTTCGGAAGCCACCATATATCACTGAAAAGGTTCTCACTGAAACTTAGAAACAACGTGAACACGAATCTAGGATTTAGGTTTAAGTTTCAGTAATGTGCTTGAATGTAACATAGGTAGTGAAAATGTATTGGAATAAAACACTTTTTTGGATTACAACGGAATGCGTTAAAGTGTATACAGTTAAATACCTTAGGCATTGTTTTATTTACTTTATTATTTAGTTTGATATCAAATGCTTATACCACAGAAAAATCTTTTCTATGTTCTGTGCTGAATACAATTATGTATCGATATCTCAACTGGGAATCGAACCCGGGACCTCTGAATTTGAGACCGCTGGTATTACTAGACCACCGAGTTCGTTAGGAGACAAAAACGTCTTCCTAGTGCTACTGTGAAGCTAGTCATGTTGTCGATTGTACATCTGATTATGACAATATAGTGCTGATCTACAGAGATAGTCTGACTGGCTAAATAGCCTACAAAATGGCCGCTTCGGCAGCTGTCAGTCCCTATTGTGTAACCATAATAAAACTGCGAGACTTCTAACTACCTTGAATGTTCCTTTGCAAAAGTACTAAGTACACTTTATGTTTCTACCAATAAAGTTTAATTTGCACTGGCATGAAAATTTATCTACCTATTACACTTCTTCCTCTGGAGGCGGTTTTGGCGTCGCTCGCCTTGGTAAAATTGACAGGAATATTGTCTTCGAAAGTTTAAATTTTGCGGTGAGTCTAGCAGAATTCGAACGCCGACATTTTCGGGGTTAAACATTTCCTTTTGATGCGAAGTTTTGTGTTAATCATATTTTCTGGTAGCTAGGTACCTCCTGTAAATAATAACGTTGTGGTTTTGTTATAACAAGAGGGTTATTATGAAACTGCCCTACAAAAGCTGTCAAAGTGCTGCTGTGTCAATCATCTATTGAATTCAGTTCCTTGTACGACCGAAAGAGGCGCTGCTCTGAGGGCCTACTCTGAAACGTTAACCCCGAAACTTCGGTATACCCGTCCCTCTCACTCTCTAGTTGGGACAGAATCAAGTGAAAACCAAAGTTTCGGATTAGCGTTTCAGAGTACGGTCCCTGGTTTTCATACAAAATGATACGATCACGATAATTTTATAACGGTTACCATAACGACAGTTATTAGTGCTAAAGCTACTGTAACTGTAACGCCCGAATTCTCGTACGCAAATCATCTTTGGGAGCGTCTCAAACATCATGGCATCTCTTTCATACGTTTGACATTTAAAGTGACAGGGCGATGTGTGAGACGCTCCCAAAGATAAGTAGCGTACGAGTATTCGGGCATTAAAGTTTGAAATAAATAAGCAACACCATTGTAAATGAGATGTTGCGGAATAGAATCTTAGTTTACGCCCCCAACTAACAGTGTATGCAAATTACACCCTTAATCAGAATATGGTAAATTCCAATTTCCTTTGTTAAAGTTCCGTTTATGTTCACCTCAGTGAAACTGAACATGCGAGCTGCCGTCATATGGCAATTCATTAACTCCGCAAACAGAACATGTCCCGAATCACAAACATGTTTAAGCCTGATGTGAAAATCTAAGGCTGATTTTAGAGATCTGAAGTTGATTTAGGGAAACGCGTGCGACAAGGATAGGTTGTTACAAAGAGATAGAGCATACATTTGTGTGATACAACTGGGAAACTGAAATTTGATAAAAATGGATTTTTCAAACACTATCTCGAGTAAGGTTACTCGTGCTAAAGAGGTAGTTGTTACAAAGTGATAGAGGATAGATTAGATGGTGAAACTACTTAGTTTCCACATTGTTGTACTTAAATAAATTACGAATGTAAAGAGGTATTACAGGGTCTTCTACATTGCTTGCCAACCAACTCCGCTCTCACCACACCAGCGATACCAGATTGTGGGAATTCCCCCCTAATAAAGGACTTTTCAGAGGAGATGGAAGA
The DNA here is from genome assembly GCA_949710035.1 of Crambus lathoniellus. Lineage (NCBI taxonomy): Eukaryota > Metazoa > Arthropoda > Insecta > Lepidoptera > Crambidae > Crambus > Crambus lathoniellus. The sequence continues at coordinate 3,676,519 of OX453312.1, forward strand.
AAACTTTGGAAAGAAAATTAAGTTGAAGTTTTTTTAAGTATGGTTCTTAGGAAGTTTGACCCTCAAAATTAGTACTAATAATAATAGTAATAAACGGGTTTTGTAATAGTAATGGCAATGATTTATTAGTAGCAACCAGATAATTATTAGATTTATTATCATATTAAAAACTGGCAGTTTGTCAACTAAGCTCATTAATTTAGAAATTACTTTAATCTGATTAGAAGGCAACTGTCCACTGTTATTTACCACAAAGTCCGCAAGGAGAGAAATTAAAGTAAAAGATTTTGGAAATTAAAGTTTATCAATCACTCTTAAATTTGTTACGCCAACATTCACACAAAAACGATATACGAATATCGACCATACGCTACGCTACGCCCTAACAGAAACGACTGAAGAGAGCTCTCTCTCCAGTGCCGCGCCGTGGCTTGTAACCAAAAATGTTGACATACAATTTAGGTAGCACTACATTGTTGCTACAGCAACTGAACAATGCCACAGTGTTCTCTGGGCAAGTTTGGATACATTTGCAGATTAGTCAGTAAGTAGATAATAATTATTCGGTTAGTTTATTTTTTCGCAAGTCTTGATTTTTCATATTCTTCCAAATTAGGGAAAAATCTTCTCAATCAAAAATCAAACAAATTCTGGCTGCTACACGGTTTGCAACAAGCAAAAACAGCTTGGTCGAGCGCCTGGTTGGAAACCAATGTAGACACCTTCTAACACAAATACATTTTCTTGCGTCCACTCCACAATGATGTTCGTTCGATGATCGCGACGACGTATTCTGCAGTTGTTCATCAGAACACCTTATTAATCAGAGAAAAAAAAACTCTATTCCACATAGCCTTACTGTCATATCTCCCCTGGTAGAGATAGGTAGCTGAACTTGAATTTTTTTTCCAACTATCGCTACCGGTTGGGGTATATGGAATCTTATGTTCCATATATCCCTGCTGGAGGAAAAATTATTTTTTGTTCATTTATCGCTACTAGGACTAGGACTATGTGATATAGAGTTTTTTTCTCTGAATAATAAGGTGTTCCTAAATTGGGTATTTGCAAAAAACCCAATCCTTTTTTGATCATCATAAATAATGCTAATTCTCATTATGGCAATTGGGCTATTTGGAATAGGGTGTAGAAGGCCCATAATGGTGTTACAAGCTCGTAGTTCAACTCTCTAAAGTTCGAACGCCAAGTCGCATATGGCTTCTTTGTTCTTTTTTTCGTTTGACTTTCACGTCTTGTTTGATAGCAATGGTTAAAATAAAGGTTCTTGTTCAAATGCGACGTGGATGTGAAGTGACGGTGCCATAATCCTTACAGAATTGCATCCCTGATTAGAGTAACTTCATTTTGTGACATTTATACAAACAACAAGAAAATAGGACTATTCTTAATATCTTGACTGATTAAGATTTTAAATTATTTTTATGCATTTACAATGCAATTCTGTAAGTATAGGAAAAATGTGATAGCAAAAAAACCACGAGCTAAGTAGCTTTCAGGCGGGATTCGAACCCGCATCTTAATCGATTGTTAAACATTTGAAAAAATGTTTCTTTCGGATGCGAGGGTTTCCTCACATTGATGAAGCAACGCTGGCCTACAGCGTAACAAGTGATAGCAAAATTCGTCGAGTCGTGTAAGCCTTTCAGTAGCTTAGTTGGTCAGAGCATCGGGCCGGATTCCCGGAGGCGCGGGTTCGAATCCCGCCTGAAAGCTACTTATAGGGCTCGTGGTTTTTTGCTATCACATTTTTCCTATATCTTGATTGATATTAATGAACATTTCTTATCCACTAGGTCAGTGAGCTTTTTTAGTTGCCCTTTCTCAAACACTCTTACTATGATATCTAATGGAATGTCCCTGTTTCTCGAAAGGCCAAAATTATTCACCGCGAATGTCGACCGTATTGTCCCAAACATAGTGTTGACTTCCTGAATATTGGTAGAACTTGTTTTGGTTAAGTCAGAAGGAATTTACATTGTACAAGTTTTGCTCTTGTTCCAAAGTTAAAGGCTGTTCTAGATGTTTGCATTTATAATAGCGTCCAAAGTTTTGTTTAACTTAATAAATTCAAATAATCATTAATATTGCAAAATTGAGAGATAAGTACTTGATTAAAGTTTTGAAGTAAATTCGGCTACATACTTTAAGAACGCAATGAAATTAGTAAACTGACAATATATTCGTTTTTATGATGATGTTGCGAACGAAGTTTAAAAGTGGCACCAGTGGCAGAAAAGTTGTAAGGAAACTATTTAGCTTGGTATGGACATGTTATGAGTAGGGACGATTGGCATGTTACCTACTTGAAAGGTGATGGAGATGAATGTGGCAGGATAGACACAGAGAGGAAGACCGCCTAAAATGTGGATGATAGATTTTGTGCTAAATCATATGAATGAGAAAGAAGTGAATGAGGAGATGACGGTCTACAGAATGGAGTGGAGGAAAAAACGTACCTACTGTTCCGACCCCAAATATAACTGGGATAAAGAGAGGATGATGATGCCAAACTTCAATATTCCTATCCGTAGAAATATGGCGAACTTACAAATTCCATTATGTACTTTGAAACACGCATACCGGTTAAACTGACATCTTCTTTTTAATGTATTCGAACGAAAGCAACAATGCCTACTAATTCATCTCCAGCCTAATTCAGAAGGCTCTGACACGAAGCTTGTTATCCAAATGTTATTGTACACATTTCAGCTGCGGAACGGCGAAACCTTCATGAAATTCAATCAATGCGAGGAGCGCCGTAGACTGTGTGATGTTTAGCAAACATTACCATTTAGAGATACGACGCAAGGCATAAGCGTAGCGGAGTATCTACTACGCTTATAATAAAATTCCTTACAACCACAATCTCTGGCTTGACGACGGACGCAGCAATCACTATTCATTCGAGTTCTTCGTAACCTATTACCACGATGCCAACTTCTAGGCGTATACTTACTTCCAAGTGTCTCAAAAATTATCGGTCTTGCTCTACCAGCAAGGATGTGGCGACATCTGGATGACGCGCACATAACTATTAAGCGCGCCGCCGAATAGTACGGAAAAACCTGCATCGCGCTTACGGAATTCATACCACCACTTTCTATATATAGAATCTCCGACATTCAACCATTGGACAGTTGTCCCCGGGGTAACAACATCCCTAGCCCGGAAGGAAGACATACCGTCAGTCTTCCTTTACCAAGTTGCATCATCTCTCACATTGGTGACCCCTACGGAACACATGTAGCACCTTCTCCACCAGCGCCAGCACGTCTTCACCAGCGCTAGCACGTCTTCATCAGCGCCAGCATCGTCTCAACCAGCGCAGCCATCACTCCTCCTGACCCTCATCCAGCAACCTTCAGCAGTCGCACAGCAAGCCAGCTCAACCTTCGGCAGCACCCGACGGATCATCCCGACCTGGCATCCTCGCAGCCCACGTCTCTGGAGCATCACTGGGCCCTTACTCCAGCGTGGCAGCTCTGCGCGCCAGCAGCTCGGACCCACCGTCACAACGCACACTCCATCCCGACTCACCGTGAACAGGAGCAGCGACCAGCAGCCACCCCGAACCGTCTCGACTCACCGCAGACGAAGTCTCGACTCACCGCAGACTGGGGCATCCTGCAGCATCCTCTGGCACTTGCAAGCTCTGACGCCCTGACTGCAGAGCTACCCTTGGATCGCCAGCTATCGTCTAGCTGGCTTCCTACAAACTACACCAGATTCTTAGTCTGTCTTAAAGGAGACTACTAACCATTATCGTACGGTAGCCGCAGCTCGAAAAACTTTCGTTATAGTAACCGCTAACGTGATCGTATTATTTTGTATGAAAACCAGAGCAGCGCCTCTTTCGATCATATGAGAAACTGCAATTCTATACATATTTGGCAGTAGCACTTTGGCAGCTTTTGACGGTATACTATTAGACTAACTTATCAATAGTTTTTCATGCTAGAGGTTCGGTACGCTTCATGAGGATCTTAGAGAATAAGTCCAATTGGCTAGCGGTTTATGTAGCCTCACCTACTGCTTTAACTAATCAATATTTCAAGCGACGACGACGACATTTAAAAAAGGCGATTCAACAAAGTAAGAGTAAATACCCTTATACTATCTTAACGAAAATAGAAGCTTAACTTGATCCCTTTCCGTTCCAAAGATGATTGAAGATAATCGCCAAAAGTTCCCCCTAATGCCACACCCGATGTTAACGATTAGACTCCACCAAATCGATACCTTTCAATTTCTCTATTCGAATCGGTTAGCGGTGACGCTCCCATTATTGTCAAATAAGTCACTCGGCTTAACGATCTAGCGTCCTATCTGCCTTGAGAGTAGAATTGCTTTCAAGGAAAATAGTTAAGACTTTTGGGAAGATCTGTTTTAAAGTGATTTGAAAATGCGGATAATCTTAAACTACTGGCAAAATTGTTGATTGCTTTATGAACACTTTGTTATTCCAACTCATACTAATTCATGATACACCAATTTCAATAATGATTGAAATAATGATAATATAATAGTAACAACATACAATTTAGGCAAGAAAACACCGCGAAATGCAAGAAACCGTAGTAAAGAACTCAAAAACATAAAACTTTTTTTATTAGACTTACGTAAAACTTAGTTATTCTTAAAAGACCACAAAATACTTGTTAAATACAAGTTAGCTGTTATGAGATTGTGTTTCTTTTGTATTTTTACATCAGTACCTGTTTCAAATCAAAGTATCGTGTTAGCAGCCGCAGATTGTGCTCGAAGTCTTGCTCTTGGAGAGGCTTTTGTCCAGTAGTGAACGATAATAGGCTGATGATGATGGTGAGAGCCTAAAACAACCCCCTAACGTCCATTGATGCGAATAAAAACTCAAGGAAAACAACCTTAGATCGTAGAAAGTTGGGAATTATCATACAAAGATATTTGGGGTTTTCTTGGACATTTGAATTCAATGAAACTTTAGAGATATGATCAGACAACATTTATCTAACTATTTCTTAGTCTCATTTAAAAAACTGCCTTAGATCCAAAAATCTGCTCGAGTACTTTGAAATATTTGTAAAAAATTTAGACGCGTGTTTAATTTTTTAATTTTCGAAGCTGATTATTAATTTTGATATATTAATAATATACTTAAAAAATTAGAGATGAAAAAGACAGCAATTTCATAGGTAACGACCCTATTACTAGACATATTTGTACCAATTAAAAAAAATGTGGTGTTTAAAAATATATCATTACAGAAAGATTGTTTATTGAGGTTCCCGCTTCCCAAGGGTGCAATTTTATTTAATGCTAGGAAGATATTTCTTATCTGTTTGTTGTTTTTGTGAAATTTATAACTTTCCTGTTTTTATTTCAGTACCCCGAGTGTAAGTTTTTATGTCAAGCAAACGCAAACTATTTCGAGTACGTATTTATGTCAATTTGTATGAAAACTGCATAAGCGCGCTACTCGCCGCTAGAGGCGCTGATACAGTTTTCATACAATTTGACATAAATACGCACTCACGATAGTTTGCGTTTTTTGACATAAAAACTTACACTAGGGGTACAGTATCAATTTCACTTTTTTCAATTTTTAACCGTTCATGAGAAACAAAAGACAAATCGTACACGGGTTTTGAATGAAGGTCGAATATGTGCTAACTTGTAGGTGAGGTCGAATTTCAAACTCCTATGTGTACTAGATCGATGAACTGAAGAGATGTAAAATTCAAAAATTTGGATAGGTACTGATTTTGTCAAAGGTATGGAGAGCGGAGTATCCCAATGCGGGTATATATTTATCTAAAAGGGTTCAAAACAAAATCAGTTCTAAGAGAACTGTTTTTATTTAGTACCCACTAGATAAAACAATAATCTATTTTATTTTTTTACTAGTGATATGCGAGATGGTGATCGTATTTTAGAAAACTGACCAACTGGTTATATGTGACGATAGTATCAACATTTTCAGTTAGAAGACACAAGATACTCAGTAGTCTACTTGATGTTGAGAACGGTAAATTTCATTTTGACCTAATATAATTATCACACACCTACTGATGTTTTGAACCCTAAACCGGAATGTGTGTTAAATTTATTGGTATCAGCCTTGAAAATTAGTGGCTTGCGTGGTTGTAATTATACGTTCACATGCCGGAAAGGTAAAATACGAATGTAATTGCCAGAAATAAATTATGAGAAAGCCCACGCAATCCACCTTAGAGCCCTGTGTAAAAGCCTTGGGAAAAACACAAGTTTGGAATTCCTTTACGTGGATGGACGAGGGGTTTATATTTTAATTATGATGAGACTATGCTGAGTGGCATATAATAGCGAGATTTTAGGACTATAACGGCTATGACACTTTTGCGCAACAACTATCGGTTTGAGTGCAGAACGTTAGGTTGCGTTTTCACAGCAGCGGAGTTGAGCCTGTGTTTTCATACGTTTGACACAAGAGACAGGGACAGCTCAACTGCCAAATGTGCGATCTCAACACTCACAAATTAGGAAACAGAAATCAGGAGCCGTACTCTGAAACGCAAAATCGGAAACTTCGGTAGCCCCGACCCTTCTACTCAATTCTGTCATGACTGGAGTGCGAGAGGGACGGGTTTCGGAAAGTACCGAAGTTTCGGATTTTGCGTTTCAGTGTAGGCCCTCAGGTTAGCGCATCTTCTAAATCTGTGGAAAAGCTCTCTTATGCTCGCTCCATACTTCGTCTCCGTCCTTTCGGCTCCACATTACGTGTTCTCGCACCTTTCGCGCCTTCTCGCGCGATTCGCGGGGTAAGTATGGAGCGGGCATTAGACCTGACAATTAGTCTACCAATACCTGTAAATGACTTATTTGTAGAATAGGAAACGGTAGGTATTCGCTTAGTGGAAATTAGGCCTAACAGTGAACTATGTTAGATAGTGTATACTAATATTATAAAGAGGAAAGATTTGATTTACTTGATTAGTTTTTTGTAATGGATAAACTCAAAAACTACTGGACCGATTTTAAAAAACCTTTCACCATTATAAAGCTTTCTGAGCCACATATGCTATATTCCCACTGGAACGGGTTACACGCAGGATAAGCCAGGGAGCCCCGTAGTTCATCGGTTAGAACATTCACCCGGACAGTGAAAGGTCGTGGGTTCGAGTCCCATCGCAGTTAGTCGTGAGACAGGTCGATTTTTTCTTATAATATAAAACCATTCCCAAAGACAGTGTACTCCTACATAAAATACTTAAGAACAGGACATAAACCGCTAAAGCGCTTCCCAGTAAATAAACTTCCAGCTCATTTTAATACAGGAGTTCGCCGAAGTATTCGACGAACGAAGCAATCAGTTTGAACAAACATCTCTTATCTGCAAATGCTCATTTCCATTCTGTCCTTTGAATTAGGGTTCCATTATCTGTCATATTGGAACCTGTCGGTTCCCTCGTGTGACAGCGAATGACTGAGTACCGGGACGTACTAAGGGGGTTTTGAACACGACACTAATTATTATTGTCAGATTGACGAGTTCAAACAGAAATTAATGGTGGTGCCATCATTAGCTATAATGAATGAATGTTTGGAATGCAAATCTAATGCAGCCAATAAAGACGTGTTAAAATGACGTGTTGTATAAAACAAGAGATGAACTTTAGTTTTATTTTCAAATTTCATTTGAAACTCCTTTTGAAATTACTTTTCTTTGCCTACGTTAGCTTTCACTCCATTTGCAACCAGAGCTTCTTGTATAGCAATTACTATTCTAGCAGTTTTTCTCTCTCTTTCGAATTAAGATTCCATTATCAGCTGTTTTATTGAGACCTGTCTGTTCACTCGTGTGACAGCGAGTGACTGAGGTGAGCAGCGGGACGTATTAAGGGGGTTTTGAACACGACTCTTCATTACTGTCAGATTGACAAGTTCAAACAGAAATGAATGATGTGGTAGCAACATTGGCTATAAAGTTAGCAAATAAAGCCAATAAAGAACTAAAGAAGGAACAAACTATTGTATTGTTTACACGTAATATTTATAAAGGTATATGCAACAATACTGCGATATTTTTGTAAATAATAATATGTATAAAGATTGTGCCCAAGGTCAGAATGTTAAACTCGATGCTGCTTTCCACTGTGACTACGTCAAATAAGACCTTGGAATTCAAAATTCCTCCCTGTACAGTTGGAACTAAATTAAGTTGGCATTACACTGGTCCAGGGCATGTACAAAGATTCGGCCACGCAATTACTCGCGCCGAAATATTGCGGGTTGAGTGTGCAGGGTCACTTATGTCCCAGAATTAACGCTGGCAGTTAGGCCTGTAATGTGGACGGAATGGCTGTATTAATGTGGCCTGCGAAACGGTTAATGTAGACGTGTTTTTGTCTGCGTCTATGTAGTTTGGCCGAGTCCAATCTTGGGTTGAATTAGTCTGACAAATAACTACACAAAATTATTAAATTCAACATTTACATGTTTGAAAGAAAGAAAGCGGATAAGCACAGAGCCTTTTGCTCAGATATTGCCACGAGCATGTTAATAATATGTAGGTAGAACATTGAAAAACAAATATAAAATTCTGTACCGAATATTGCTCAAGGTGTAGTGGGATCGATTTCCCTGGTATCGGTGGTTGTGATGATGAACTTTGACGTGAGACGGTTGACATAGAGCGCAGCGGCTTCACATTAGGTCGCAAGCCACGCGGCCAACTTGGCGCGGCTGTCGCACTGGGCCCCGATCGCGGTAATTCTATGACGCATTAGTCAAGTGTACGTGCATTTGAAGTGCAGTTGACGTGCAAAACCGTTTTTGATAACGCGCGGCTCTGACAGTGCGACAACGTTTTCTGTTCCGATTATAATCTTTGGAACTAAAACAGTTTTCTTGACAGCTAATTTCGTATTGCAAGTGGTTCCTCTGTCACGGATGTCACCGGATCAAACAGGATTGTAGGACTATAAGTTTGCGTGACGTGTGCGTCGTTATGTCATTACGGCAATACGAAGTCAAACGTCAAGACCCAAACGCGCTGAAGACGCGCTGCATAGAATTATGGCGATTGGCCCACTGTGCTTATCCGGTTTCTTTCAAACATTTAAATGTCGAATTTAGAATTTTGTATAGTGGTTTGTATGTCATGCATCCTCGCATATGATGAGACAGTGGTAATATGCCACTCATCTAGTACAGACCTAAAACAGCAAACACATTCTGCTGAAGCTTCATGATACGTAGTGGTACTGATCATATCTCCTGAGCCAAGAGTTCGATTCCCACCCGGGTCAAAAATTTACGTGATGAGCATTTGTGTTTGTTCAAAGGTCAAAGGTTGCAGGTTTACGTGCCGTGTCTAGTGGGAACCGTAATAAAAATTTGACTCAAATAGGTATTTTAACACAAAAATATAATTTTAGAAATAAGTAGCAGCAGCAGTATAAGCAACAGTAGCATTTATGCTAAATCTCGTGAGAAAGAAAACGAAACATAAAAACCTTAAATGAATTTTAGCTCTTGTAAAAGCTGCGCAAGCAATTCCAATGTCCTTTGGGAGTTACTTTATAGAAGCCCATACATTAGACTCCAAATTTCCAAGAACTCATTACGTGTTCCACATTAAGAATTCTAATGGAAACATACAAAGTTAACTTTCATTTAGGGTTAAATTGAATCAGGTGTTTTTGAAATCTCACAAGCCCATGAGACCGAACTTTTCAGGAGAGCTAAAAAACTAAATACTGAAAAATGTTGAAGGAAAACATGATGTCTTTGTTCAGACAATATAAAATATGCACATAATTACATATTCTCATGTATTATGTATAGATATATTATATTATTTTTATGCATTCACAATCCAATTTTTGTAAGTATAGGAAAAATGTGATAGTAAAAAAACCACGAGCCCTATAAGTAGCTTTCAGGCGGGTGAATATTATGTATAGTAAAAAAAAATAACATTAATGAAAAAATTGCATCGAAAGTGGTGGACTTATGTTGTTACTATAATTTCTCTGAAAATGAAAGACAATATGTTGGATAATTTGTGTTTATTGAAGAAAATCTTATCCAGAAAATAACAGAAATTACTTATTTTCAAGGTACAATCACAATCAAATAGAATAATGATGATGACAGCTGTCGAACAATAAGAAATTATAGAAACAACATAAGTCCATGGTACTTTTGTCTAACTTCAAAATCTATCTCAATCGCTTTCATTTGACAGATAGATGTAACACATTGCTACATTTCTTTGGTAAGTTTTTATTTGTGCCAAAAAGAAGTATAAATTGCGATACATTTTGAAATTACACAATAAGTAGGCTGGACTAGTGTTGTTTCAAAAATATCATAATTTAAAATATATGGAAAGAAAAGGACTTGTGTTGTTTCAATTAAGCTAGGGGTGTATGGCATGATTGTCAGCATAAAAATGCAAAAAAGTCAATTTCACCAAAAAGTGGACTCATGTTGTTTCAAAAATACCTGATTCAATTTTGGGTCTACTTATAAATTATTTTTGTACAGTTTATTTCTGTATTTGTTACTATTTAAGTATATGAAGTAAATTATGAAAAAGATTCTAGCAGTTTATATTTTTTTATTTTAGTTTAGTTATTTTAGTATTGTAAGTAAAACTTTTACAGGGCGTCCCACGACTATGCCACATCGAGGAAAAGTACCTTAAGCCTGATGTACACGGTTAAAGTAAACGGTATAGTAGAGTGGTAGAGTACTAACTATCCTACTAACTATACTTATGTAGACAACATTGGTAGAGTAGAGTAGGTACTGAAATTTGGTAGAGTAGAGTAGCTAGCACCGCGGGCAAGCTATTCGGGCAAGGAATCGTCGATCGGGATTAAACTGTCGGCCGATAGTTGGGCGATAGTTTAGTTGAATGCAGTGCGCGCGCTCACATAGTCCTTCATGCACATTACCGACCGGCCGATAGTTGTGCTGTGCGATAGTTTGATTGAACAACTATCGGCACTTGTGATTTTTAGGCGACCGATAGTTTAGTCGGAATCGTCGATCGTGATTAAAGGACACAGCACATTACATCAACTCTGAAAGGGATCGACACCGTATCGCCTTCGCCTCGCCGTCAACCAGGCGTCAACCTAACGCAAGCACGTAATCAAACCGGATCAGCGTCGGTACGTCGGCTCGGCTACGGCTAGGCGACGCCGCGCTTACGGCTAGGCGACGCCGCGCTTACGGCTCGCCGCACAGTGGTTCCATATAAAAAAAAATGAGAGAACAAAATGGTAAGTACTTAAAAAAAATAAAAAAAAAATGTCAAAAAAATGTAAAAAAAAAATCCAAAAAAATGTGAAAAAAACATTAATAAAAAAAATTGATGTTCATTTTCATTTTCAGACCACTGTGCGTAGAGCCGTAAGCTCGGGTACGGAGAGACGTGAGCGCGTGGACGACTAGCGGTAAGCGCGGGGATAGCAAGTTGAGCGACCCGCAAAGCGGTTCGTGAGCTGGTCCCGAGGCGAGGCGATTACGTTACGAATCCGATTAGTGTGCTTTGCAGTAGGGGGTTTCATACAAAGAATACTGAACCGCTCGAGTTGATACGTTTACGATCCCTTTCCGAGTTGATGTATGTGCTGTGACCTTAAACTGTCGGCCGATAGTTGGGCGATAGTTTAGTTGAATGCAGTGCGCGCGCTCACATAGTCCTTCATGCATATTACCGACCGGCCGATAGTTGTGCTGTGCGATAGTTTGATCGGTCGATTTTTTATCGTCAGTGCGCGCACTGCCATTTAACTCTATACTAAATCCGAGAACGATCAAACAATCGCCCGATTAAAAAACATAAATGCGCGCTGGCTCTAAATATAAAAAAAAAACTGAAAGGAACCATCCCTTGATTTTTGAGACGAAACAAAACTGCATTCACAGTTGTTACAAGCTTTTTATTATCTTGCTATGTTAGTTAGTTAGTATGTTAGTTAGTTAGTGGGGGATAAATCTTGCAAGCTTAATTTGACCCACTTCCCAGTGTCCGATGGAGCTGAAATTTTGTATACAGGTTTATTTTGGATGACAATGCAATATTAAAGTACAGTCAATAAAAAAAGCTTGTCAAAAAACTAAGTTTTTACAAAAAACTTATTTTTATAGTTAAATAATATATGATACCCGTCGTCCGTTGTAAGACCGAGCTTAAGTTTTTTCTCCAAAAAAATCCAAAATATAAAATTTACTTATGCCGAAGATTTACCGTAAATACTTTACTGAGACAGAAAGGTTTATTACAAGAATTTGTCAATCCTTTTGTCTAGATTTTATTGGGAAATAGAAGTCTTTGATTCGGTCCCATTCAGGCTAATCTGGTTCTGACATAATGTTGGGTAGTCTCTCATTGTTATCGTTATGATTTAGGTCTGTCTGTCTTTTCATAACGAGGTTAAGGAGACTATAAGGACCGTTGCGTAACGACTTATTATATACCTAGTTATTTCGTCCTAACCAACTTTCGAAAGATTTGCAAAGATACATCTTATTTTTTTACGCGTATTATTTTTTGTAATGAATATGGATTGAAAAGCGCCCTCTTTATTTGTACACTAGCTGCGCCTTGTGATTTTACCCGCGTAGCTCCCGTTCCTGTGGGAATAAAAAGACGTCATTTTAGGATAGTAGGGTAAACAGCGGGCCAATCGCCGTAATTCTATGCAGCGCGTCTTCATCGCGTTTGGGTCTTGACGTTTGACTTCGTATTGCCGTAATGACATAACGACGCACACGTCACGCAAACCTATAGTCGTACAATCCTGTCTGATCCGGTGACAGCCGTGACAGCGGAACCACTTGCAATACGAAATTAGCTGCCAAATAGACTGTCGTATGAAAGCTGTTTTAGTTCCAAAGATTATCACCGGAACAGAAAACGTTGTAGCACTGTCAAAGCCGCGCGTTATCAAAAACGGTTTTGCACGTCAACTGCACTTCAACTGCACGTACACTTGACTAATGCGGCATAGAAATACCGCGATCGGGGCCCTGGCCTATTTAAGCCACACTCGACAAAATATAATAGATAAGTACTACAGGTTCAATCCATACTTGTGTTTCAGCAGCCGAATCGTTGCAATTTATCAGCAAAAATAGCCGTTTAATATAAAAATCATTGGCTACCTAGAATCGATAGTTCATTTTCGAAGCTAAACCAATATTGGGTAGAGCCATGTTTGCACTGCGAGCTGCTGAGCACCTGTGTGTGTATAGCCTATATATTTAGGACCTCCGTGGCAGAGTGGTTCGTACTCCAGTATTGAAACTGTCGCCTAACCTGAGGTCTTTTTTGATATAAACTTTGTTATCCAATGTTGTGGATTGCAAATCAATATTTTAAGTGATAGCTATCAATAATTAGTGGGATACTTAAATGGCTATTAATTATAATTGTTTGTACGATTGATTTGAAGTGTTGATTTTAGAGAATTTTTTTTAAAACGAAACGAGTGAAGAAAGCAAAGAACTGATTTATTATGACCTGGGTGCCTACCATCGTCTTTATGACAGCGATTCAAAAATAGCGCGATGCAGAATAGGTTCCTAAAATGAATTGCTTTCTTTCGTACTATGACCTTCTAAAAACTGGATCGCAAATGAATTGCTAAATGTGAATGACCGAACGATTTGTGTCCTTATTTCGTCTACCCGTCTTTTTCACTCGATTCTGTCATGCCCGGAGAGTGAGAGGGATGGGTATAACCTGCAGGTTTCGTGTTAGCTTGGCCGAGTTATAGTCAAATAAGAGTACATGACAGCTTAGCGGCTGTGAAATGTCATTGAATGATCACTGAATCGCTGTCATTGATATTAAGCTATCGTGGTACGAATAAGCGAAGCAGATCAGTTTAGGTCCTAAACAAAACCGCAATAAGAGTTGATGGTAGGCACCCTGTTGTTACTGTTAAATGATTTTAGTTCGGAGTAGATGTGTTCAACGTATTTAACAGATAGTTTTAAAATTTAGGGCTTTTTATACTTTCAGTCAATGTAAAGGGTGATCCCCTCCAGACTACTGCATTGGGAGGTGTAATTGTGCCTCGTCAAGGAGAATCTGGGGCACCTTAGGTTCAAACCCTGGTAGTAGCAAATATTTGAATGATGATTACAAGCATTTTTGCCTGAGTTATGGTTGTCTCTAAACAGGGTTGTTTGTAAAACGCCAGCAACCTCGCAGTAGTAGATGACTAACTGCATTACAAATAGTAAAAGCCTCTGGTATTAGTAGCCCTTTTTTTATTTTTTTATTAGAGTGAGGAGAATGCGTTCTTTATGCATACCATATGGTTATGTTGGACTCGGTTAGCATTGGCCTTCCACTACCAACTAAACTCCTCACTTTTATCCCTCGTGGGCTACCAAGGTCTAGCGGGAACCGGAAGCGCGCGCGCTCTGACCATGGGACCTTATGGCTCATTAGGAAGGGATTAGGCGTCTAAACTCACGCCGTCTGACCCCGACCCGCTTACGTCTGATTGAGCCTATATACGTCTGCAGCTGCTACACGCCCTCTTTCTGCCACCTCTTTTACGGTCATAACCTCTTCACAAAATGTCACGACTGCCTTCCAGCTCCTTTCGTCCTCGATCATAGCTTTTAATACACTTGGGAGTGAAAGGTTTGTCCCAATGGCTGTAGTTAGGGTCCCTCTTTGTAGCTGGAAGGCTGGGCAGAACTGTAGTGTGTGCTGTGCCGTGTCCTCGCTTGTGGTATTAGTAGCCCTAGCACGAAAAACTGTTGCTATGGTAACCGTTACTGTGATCTTGTTCTTTTTTGTATAAAATACAGAGCAGCGCCTCTTCTCTTTCGGTCGTTTTAAGGAACTATAATTCAATACACATTTGACAGCAGCACTTTGACAGCTTTTGAAGGACGGTATTGTTTACCTATACGACTACCACGGTAGTTTCTCATGCTAGGGGTACTGATGTCCGAACAGCTGATCGAGTTTCGTATGAAAATTCGAATACATATTGATGTTGGTACATAATCAACTTCTACTACGTTGATGGTGTTTCAAAAGTTACCTTACATATAATTCTATAAAAAATACACAAATGTATATAGGGTTAAGCCCCGTTTTCATTAGGGGACATGAATTCTACATGTATGTAATTGTGATAATTACAGTTAATTAGGCGAACTAGGGATCAAAGCAGTAAACAAATTTCAATTACATAAGAAATCTAGTTAAAGCAAATAGTTATTGGCGAATAAATTACTACTAACTATGGGCTGGAAGTTGCGTGAAACAAGTATGTTCCTAATAAAATAAATTAAGAAAGAGACAGAGGCACATTTTAAGTCTCGCAGATAGGAGCAGAACCATTCCCTCCCACTGGCAGCACCCGTTCACGAGCATGACGCATGAACCAGCCATCGCTTCGCTCAACCCTATTTTAGGGAACGTAACGACCCGCCTCACACGCCACCACCGCATATATTTTTTTTGCATTTCTGCGGTGGCAGCTCTGCTAGTCAGGTGGACTTAAAACAAATCCTAAAACTAACCAAATCGAATACAATATGTATATGTTATGGACCAAGTGATAAATTGGGCAGTATACATAGTGCCCGGCCATCAATTCATGATTTGCATTAGTATTTCTGTCGATTTAAGGCGATCGCTTCGCTGCGCTTCGCGATCGCCTTAAATTTCTAACCTATCACGTGTTCTACAGGACTTCCAAGGCAAATAGTAGGGTCTTCCGTAGTATTTTTCATAATGACCGGGCACTATGTATACTGCCCAATTTATCACTTGGTCCATAACATATAAATACAATGGGTGTCAAGCCCGGGACCTCTGGGTCTGTTACTGGTGGTAACTAGACCACAGAGGCGGTTAAAACTAATCTAGTGATAAAACAACGAGAGTAAACTCCCTTCCAAGCGATCACTCATATAGCAAATCCTGCATGATTTACTTATAAGTTCGTACAATGGGTAACACGTTAGACATGACAGAATCAATCTTAAACCGACTCTATATCGATGAGTAAGAATGGTTTTTACTTTCATTTCAGTCAATTAACCTACAAGTCTAAGGGTAGGTTGACCTTGTTAAGGCAATTAACGTAAAATCTGTTAGGAAATTATTTATTAAGTACTAACAGAGATCGTGCGTAGATTAGGAGTTAGGCTTAAGATATGTAGGTTAAAGTGTTATAAATATGTACTAACTAGCTTTCCGCCCGCGGCTTCGCCCGCGTGAACTACACGACGTTATCCCGCGGGAATTTGATACTTTTCCGGGATAAAAAGTAGCCTATGTTCCTCTCCAGGCTACAAAGTATCTATGTCCCAAATTTCAGCCAAATCCGTTCAGCCGTTTTGGCGTGATTGAGTAACAAACATCCAAACATCCAAACATCTAAACATCCAAACATCTAAACTTTCACATTTATAATATTAGTAGGATGAGTACATATTTATAACTGAGTACCAGATCAAAATAAATCCGACGATCAAACCGGACGCGTGTGGCTATGATCCTTTAGCGTCAAGTCCTGTGACGGGTTTTAGTGAAGTGGCACTTAAAATTTAACTAAAATTCTTGTTCTTTCGAAGAATTGGCTCAGAATATAGAGTAAAGTTACTGACGCCGGTGTGTGGGCCGGCCACATTGCTAGAAAGCAAGCATCTTGGTAGAAACGACTCATAAGTAGCTTAGAGACCATGGAACGAAAATTACCACAAGTGACATCAAATCAAGAGGCGAGCAGCAACTGAACAGTAACTGTCTAAAACGGAAAGAGGTGGAAACAGTTGAAGGAGGCCTAAACCAAGTTATTGAAGAATAAAGAAGAAGATGCTTGTTGGTTCCTATCATCTTTAACACTTGAAAACTTTACAAAAGAAGTTAGGTAAACATTTACTTTTTTCATAATTTAATTAGAAAGTTTTAATGATTTAGATTCAATATTTATTTTAAGATACTACAATTATTGCATAAATATTTGTTTTGATTTGAACATAATTGATTTTGTAAGGTTAACACAATGTTCAGTAACTAAGTCGACACAAAGTATACTTATTACTCGGTTCAGTAACAAAATCTATTATGGCCGACGGAATAACCCGATACCAGTGGTTCCAAACATGTGTCAAGTAGGTATCTATATTGATATTGATTTTTCTGAAAATCATTAATAAGCCTTAATAGCGCTGTGTTTAATACTATGTTCGAAGGCCCACTGTTGTAAATCTTCTCTCAGTTTTATTCCAACGAATATTTTGTCACCTCCATCATCATCAGTATTAACGTGAGAATGCGATGGGCTTTGACAATGTGATAGATTTTCATCACTACTAAATACTATTAAGCTTGTCATTATTTTGTTCAGCATCAGCAACAGTCGTTGTCAGCTGTGCATTTGGAAACTGAGATGACGTGATAGTTTGTTCTTGGGAAGTAAGTATCACAATCTGGTTGAACATTTGATGTTGTATTTCTAGTGGTTGATGAGCCAGATTTTATTGAAATTGGATCCGCAGATGTCGAAGTTCCATGATTCTGCTCCTTTTCTTTAACTGCACGAAGTCGTCGGTAATAGTTAGTCGTATGTCTAAAAGGTTTACTCATACTGTTAATTTATTAATACGTATAGCACTTAATTATCAGATAAAATGTTTGAGAAACACTTAACTTTTTTAGTAGGAATCTAATATTTCAAATTATATTTACTTTTTTGCATTCACAATGCAATTCTGACCGCTGACGACTCCGTAGCTCAGCGGTCAGAGCAGTCGCCCGGACAGTGAAAGGTCCCGGGTTCGATTCCCGGCGGAGCTACTTGGAGGATGGGTCGTTTTTTTCTAATATTTCATTTTCAGGAATTGAATATTCTAGAACTGTGTACAAGTTTCGACTATGTTACGAAACTAAGTTAATTAATGTGCATATTTATTTCTTCTTTCACCCAAGGTTGCCTGGAAGAGATTGCCATTAGGCAATAAGGCCGCCTATTGTCTGTTTTCTATATTTTATTTTGTCTTCTTGTAATTGTATTTCTTTCGTTGTGTGCAATAAAGCTTTTTTTATTTTATTTTTTATTTATTATTTATTAAGTAAACACAAAGTGTATTAACATTCTAGAAACAAAAATGTAGACATAGTGTAAACACTTTTGGATAGTTTTGTTCTTGGTGTCTTATTGTGGTAACAGTGTGGATATATTTACGAAACAATGTTACCAAAAGTTAGTCTGACACATTTTAGTTACTACTTTTTAGTTACGACACTGCAACCAGTCGATTATTTTGTTATCGAAATTTTAGTCACCGCGACCGGATTGGTTGTATGGACGGTAAAACCGCGAGGAGCCACTTGTTAATGATAAAATCAATTTGACAGCCAGATAGAAGTCGACACACATTCTCGTGGCGCATATGCTAGGCCTGATGAACCACTTCCAAAGCTTTATTGTTTTAAAATTTAACCTCAAACATATTCTTACCAAGAGTTTCGCAATAAAAACAGTTGACAAATATATCCCACGTACCCAGATTGCGTGTCACGCGGACGTGTTGCGTGCTCGACGTGACATCGTAACTGAAGACTGGAGCACGTAAATAAAACTATTCATAGAGAAAAAGGACAAAAAACCGTGCACAAGTCGAAACAAGGATTTGTTCACTGTCATATTGAATTTCAAAGAGCGAGTACCTAGCAGTAAGTTATGGCTCGGAACATTATTTAAAACACTTTTAATTACACACTTATTAATAATATAACCCCCAACACATATCGTTCCACTTCAAGCTTTATCTGGGTTATAAAGTAATAACAAAATTTTATTAAAATACGTTCTACACTTAAGATTTTAAATTATTTTTATGCATTCACAATGCAATTTTTGTAAGTAGTATAAGTAGCTTATAGGGCTCGTGGTTTTTTACTATCACATTTTTCCTATACGTTCTACACTTTTTGCTTGAAAGCAAAAACATACTTACTGACCAAGTGACAAAAATACATATAAAAGAACTTTTGTTTTTATGTTGCGACGGGACGTCCTCGTCGGCCAGCGGTACACTAGCCGGAACGTCGGAAGTCACCGCCCAGTATTTAATTTGTAGATAATAGATGAATAAAAAGATGATGTTTATAGGGACTTGACTTTTTATTGTAAAGGTAGTAATAAAGAAAATATAGGAAGCATAGGAAGATTAGGAACCCTTTCCAAGGGTCAAGGGTTCCACTTATTTAATACTATGACAAACAATTGAAACTGGTATAAAAAACTGGTAATGCTCCGAGAGCTCTGTATGGCTTGGTGATTTTAGTAGAACTGAATCAAAAATGATGAACAGGACACGTGAAACGAAGATTTTGAATTTGAATTGAAAGAACAGGATAGGATTCGATAAAATTAATGGCCAGTATGTAGAACTAGATGGAGTTTCCAGTCATCATAGAGTTTTTAACCATCCATAATGACTGGTACGAATCGACATCGTTACAATGTTTACACCTACCCAATAGGAATGTTGTCATCATTATTTTGATAAATAGGTAATAATTATTAATTGAGTATTTTAATGCGTAGGTATCATTAAGAGCTTGTTCAATGAAACATACAACCAAATTCATTTACGTCACTCAAACTAAATTTGAGCAGAATACGACTTTTAAAGCAACTTAATAATTAAACAACATCTAGCTATCAATCATTAAATTTGTTTTAGGCCCTGTCCTAACTGGCCGTCGTCGCTCGTACGATGATGTGTTGCGGTTTCATCGTGCGATGAATACTAGAAATTTGATCGTATCGTAAAATCGCACAACCGTCAATTAGGACATTCAGTAGATATCACTAGGGGCGACCGCCCGCGTAGTTACTTTGTGTCACTAGGTTTGATCGCACGATCGCACGAACAATTTTTAATCGTACGAGCGATCGCCGATTAGTACAGTGCCTTGACAGTCAGTCCGCCAGCAGGCGACGGTCTGTCAGTTGGCCGAAATCCATGCTATTCGGCCATGATAATACGGTTATGTATGAAAAACTGTGAGTGTGTGGCCGATTGCGGTTATCTGACAGGCCGTTGCCAACTGGAGGACTCATCGTCTGTGGGGCCCTTAAAGTCGACCGCGCCCTTGCCGCCATGTTAACTGAGTTTCGCAACCAGTTGCGAATAAGGATTTTTTATTCTTTCTTGGCAACTAGTTGCGATAAAATAATTTTTATTCTTTTTATACAACCAGTTGCCAACAAGGAATGCATTTACCGCCATGGCTAACGGCTTCAAAGTCATCCTGTGTGATAGATGAGGACTACATTACCATATTGTTGCGTAAAAAGAAAAGAAATTCTCCTTTTGCAACTAGCGCTTTTGAAAAATCCTTTGTTGGCAACTGGTTGCGTATAAAGGATACAAATTCTTCTATTCTGGACTGGAAGAGAATGCATATTAGCATTAAGTCCGCCATTTGTTGTGTTCTGCAATAAAGATTAAATAAATAAATTAAAAAATATTCGCAACTAATTTCCAAGAAAGAATAGAAAATCCTTTTTCGCAACTGGTTGCGAAACTCAGTGCCATGGCGGCCCAAAGGGACCGCGCGACTGACGCTGCCGCTTCGCAGACGCGTGGTCGCGTTTGTTTAGTCAGAGCTTAATCTAGACTAACTAAATGAGCACAACTTATATAACATGAGACGGCTCGTTTCACGTATATTCAACTTTAGGCATACTAATTAATTAGAGAACATTTTCCTTCTGTATGAGAGTATTAACTTGAGCTCTTTGTGAATTTATTAGTATGCATATTCATGTAACAATTATTTCTTCAGCATAAAATAAGCAATTACGTTAATTTGAAAGTGGGCTCGTTTGATTAGCAGTAGGTATGATAAAATTGTAAATATGTCTTTCTCTTAATGTTATTATGACCAGATTACGAATTAAATAGCTTATTTAATTGTGTA
Organism: Crambus lathoniellus; assembly: GCA_949710035.1. Classification (NCBI taxonomy): domain Eukaryota; kingdom Metazoa; phylum Arthropoda; class Insecta; order Lepidoptera; family Crambidae; genus Crambus; species Crambus lathoniellus. Next base: position 3,697,490 of record OX453312.1, read on the forward strand.
CATCAAAATAATCAAAAGCATTAAATACAAAGCAATTAAATACTTACCTAGATGATTTAAAGCTTTCTGCGGAACAATAAATTGAATCAACGATCTTCATAATTAAATTATGATCATTTACAGTTGATTCAATACCGACGATTAATTTGTTGAAAGTCAATTTCAGAATTTACCCTATGTCTTACCATTTTAATAAACAATTTTGATTTTTACTGATTTCAAACTAAATCCAATTGACCTCTTCAAATAAAAATCCCGAGAACACGAACAATAATAATTATGCAACATAGAACTTTGACAAATTGAAACGTTTCGAAACAAAACTATCCGTGCCACAAAAGTCATTCAAACATAGTCCTATATCACAGGAGTAAGTTAATACGTAGTAGTTTTTATTTACCCCTGTGCCTATCATCATCATCATCATTTCAGCCGTACAGCGCCCACTGCTGGGCCTATGCCCAAATATATACACGGGAGGCCTATGCCTCCCCCAAGGATCTCCACAACGATCGGTCCTGCGCTGCCCGCATCCAGCAGCTTCCGGTTTGCGGTCGCCATTCGAGAACCTTTCCGCCCTAACGGCCATCGGTTCTCCGCGCCATGTGTCTCGTCCACTGCCACTTCAACTGAGCAATCCTTCGAGCGATGTCGGTCGTGTTAGTTCTCCTGCAGATCTCATCATTTCTGATTCGATCGAGCAGGGAAATACCGAGCATCGCTCTCTCCATTGCTCACTTGGTGACCTTGAGCCTTCTTATGAGACCCATAGTAAAAGACCACGTCTCGCTTCCATAAGTCATAACCGGCAACACACACTGGTCAAAGACCTTAGTCTTGAGACATTGAGGAATTTTGGACGCGAATATATGCCGGAGCTTCCCAAACGCTGCCTATATTGTTTACATATTATTGCTCATTATTGTTCTCCACACAAAAAGGTTGTAGTTGGTTCTCTCTCGTCGCTATGCTTTTGTGCAAAAGAGACACAGAAGCAGTCGTACATTTCCTTTTGTACGTTTTAACACTAGAGGGCTCGCGTCCAAAATTTTCCTAGAAAGCTCGCGCGGGGGACATATTATTATGCCACCCATCAAATATGGGGTTTTTTCTTACCACTGTAATTTGATGAAAGCAAATAAGTTAAAATTTAACCAATCAACTTTATTTCTTACAAAACTACACAGTTGCTTAAGTTTTTTGAACTATAAACAAAAATCAAACTCTTGCAAAAATTAACACAATTTTATTGTATATACTTATTGTGATTAATCAGTCTATTTCTTTTTTCAAACCATAATTTGGTAAGTGAACCTTCTTATTGTAGGGTTTACAAATGGGTTATTCCAATTCAGTAGCGTGTACATCACAGTTAGGGCAAACTATGATTTGGTCGCCCACGTACACGTGTCACCTACGTACTTTAAAAGCGCACTGCGCACACGCCGATGCACCTAGAATGAGGGTGCACTACTGACGCGTGGGATGATTCGTACTAGAGGAATACCTGAAAGAGCAGCAAGCACTGGAGCGCGTTTCGTTCAAAAGTTATTAAACAATATTACACCCTGGGTGACATATTGTTTAATAACTATAAAAAATGCGTAACCTACACGGAGCTCGCGTGGGTGACATATGCTCGCGTGGGTGACATATATCACCTACGCGAGCCCTCTAGTGTTAAGATTCGTTCACGTTGTTATGGCAATGTTCTTCTTTTTAAGGTGACACTTCTTTCAGTGCTAAATGTTTGATAAGACCTACTCCTAGTGCCTTCTTATTTGTATTTTGATGCACACTTTTGTTTTTAATCCACAAACGGGGTAACACTTAGCCATCATTTCACTTGATATTAAGTGAAGATATCTTAAGTAGATCTTAGATATTGAAGATATATTAGGATAGAATCCTAAACACTGAGAAACTGGCTATCTTATCTCTAACTGCCGGAACACAACAATGCTGAAATAGTAGATTGTATTACAAGGGAGCAAAATAATATATTTACGGCGAGGGCGCTATTTTGAATCCAGAGCGCAGTGAAGGATTCTAGAGTAGAATCTCGAGCGCAGCGAGGGATTCTAAAGTAGAATCCTGAACGCAGCGAGGGATTCAATATACGCCGCCCGAGGTGAAAATAACTTTGCGGCCGAGTAATACACTCTGCTTTTCATCCCCCTCTATAAGAAAAGCAGTAAAGACAACTCAAACTACCTACCTTTCTTTGTCGTTCGGATTCATCATAGCGCTAGTTGAGCAAGAAAAAAAATTTGAGTAAGTATTGAAATAAGTAAAAAAAAATAAAAAAAATAAAAAAAATATATGTCCATCAGATTCCTTATAAGTATCTCCGGGGATGCCGTAGGGGGGTTGAAAATTTTGTTAGATTTTAGCTACGACTCATCGTTTACGAGATATTCTCAATTTTATAAAATTCCGTTTTTGAAAATTTCTCGGTCCCGAAAAAAGTCCCGGCCACATACAAAATCAGTTAATTTTTTTTTTAAGTACTGCATACCCTTTGCTACACTCCAACCAATGCTTCTTTAATTATGTTCTAAATTCAAATCTCATCGTTTTGGACCCTGTTATGAAGCTGTTCAAAATTCAAATCTCATTTATACCCTCTTGTCATAACAGGTAAACAATGAATCGTTTTGGACCCTGTTATTAGATAAACAATCATCGCTTTTCGAATCGATGGGATGAAAACATCGTTGTATTTGAAGTACTACTATTTAAAACGTCTCTGTGACATATAATATTATGTCAATTTCTATTAGAAAGTACAGCAATTTGTAAATTGCTTGTGATGTTCCCTTCTTATTATATGGCACTTATCATTCAATTTCATATTAATGGTTGATTCTTCGTACTTATTCGATAAAATATAGATGCTTTAGTATTGGAATATCTTTAATATTCTGTAATGTTATAGGTACTTCTGTTACCTACTTACCCGTAAACAAAATTATTAAGGAATCTTTTAGACACAAACTGGTAGTTCTTACAGATATTTATTTGGCAACGCTCGCACTTTTTCTTACATTTTTTTAATAATTAAAATACTACTTCGTTTGTGTTGAAATATTTTATCCCAATATTCCCAAGGGAACAGGTAGTACGTGAGTTTAACCGCTGATAACCATTAGTCACATCCTGGTTTTTTTAGGGTTTCGAACCAAAATGGTAAAAAGGAACCCTTTATGGTGCGACTTTGTCTGTCTGTCACAAATGGACGAGAACTACTAATGCTATACACTTGAAATTTGGAATAGTTTTAGATGACGTTTGCCCAACTATTTTACAAATAAGAGAGAATTAAAAATATTTATTTTTTCGCGATTTCAGTGTTGGTCCCATAATAAAAGTTTTTTGTTTTCATGCGTAGAATAATCCCTAAAATTATTCGGGATGATAAAAAAATTATACCGTGTATAGAAGATAAGAAGAATATGTGTAATCTAATGTATGTGCTTATAAACCAAAAGCTGCCTGCACCAGACAACAGATAGCGCTAGTTATACACTTTCAATAAAGGGGCCTATATAAAGTCTCTATTTCCTAAATATAAAGTTACTCTGTCAAGTAGAGTGCGTGTCAGATACCTCTGGGCGCACATGTGACTTGGGCATTTTTGGCGCTAGTTGCAGTAATTTTTTTTGTTCTAACCATATGGAAAAGATTATAGTATTCGATTTTGAATGTGCGCAGACGTCAGTGATTACATACTCTTTGAATGCAGCCATAGAAGAAATTTCAGTTTCGTATCGAAGATATAGTCCCACATTCCTGTTTGTTCCGGTGACAGCCGTGACAGAGGAGCCACTTGCAATACGAAAAAAGCTGTCAAAATGGACTGTCGCGTGAAAACTGTTTTAGTTCCAAAGATGATCACCGGAACAGAAAAGATTGTCGCACTATACGACAGTTATACGAGTTTTCATACAAAATTACCATTGTTATTAATTTTCCGGATTAAAAAGTAGCCTATGTTACTCTCCAGCTCCCAAACTATCCCCATACCAAAATTCACGTCGATCCGTTGCTTCGTTTTGACGTAAAAGATGGACAAACAAACAAACACACTTTCATATTTATAATAATAGGTCTTTACCTATGAAATTGCCGTTTTCTATGGGGATATTGTAGGAAGTTGGAATTAGCATACAAAGATATTTGGGGATTTCTTGGACATGTGAACTCCGAATTCAACGAAACTTTCGAGATATGTTCAGACAAAATTAATCTAACTATTGCCTATAATCTCATTTAATAAACTGTCTTAGAATAAAAAAAAACTGTTCAAAGCTGTCAAATTGACGACAAACAAAGAGCGGTACTTTGAAGCAGTTATAAAAATTTTAGACGCGTGTTTAATTATTCTTTTCTTAGATGTTTAACATGACGACATACTCTATTTTCGAAACTGACTATTAATTTTGATATATTGATATTAATTAAAAAATTAGAGACCAATAAACATGTGAGAAAAAGACGGCAATTTCATATGTAAAGACCTATTATTACTAATATGGGTATATAATATATGAGTTGTAACTCGCGATCCAACTGGCAGTAGGTATTTATTTTTTGGTACAACGCGCGAAAATAAAAAAGTGGTTATGAAAAACTTTAACCTATAACGTAGCTGTGATCTGATTATTGTAAAACAAACCTACATTATGAAGGGCATACGTTCTGTTTCAGCACGTAAGCGATACGTGACCTGTCTTGTAGTCTAGACAGTTGGAACAAGATAATAATAAATGAGTATATTTTCGATAAGAACAGCTGCTAAAAAAATATCTTTATATTGTATTTTAAGTACAGCAAAAATAGCAAATGATTTTCTTTTTAAAATACTAGGCATCGGTTCAAAAGATGGTGATTATGTTTTTTCGTTCGAAAATTGTACGTTTTTGACTGTTGACATACTAATACATTGTACAGTGTATACTACTTAAAAGAAAATAGGGACCACTTCACTGGGCAATTTTCATACAACGTGCTCACTTTAGTGGCACATATGCCCGAATACTCGTACGCTACTTATCTTTGGGAGCGTCTCAAACATCGCCCTGTCACTTTAAATGTCAAACGTATAAAAGAGATGCCATGATGTTTGAGACGCTCCCAAAGATGATTTGCGTTCGAGAATTCGGGCGTTAGATGCATCTCTGCAATGATGTTTACGTCAACGGAGAGACCAAAGCCCAATTGTCTAATCACGATTTGAAAAATTGACAAAAACCGCTCAATTTTCTCAAAAAGGAAAATCAATAAGACAAATTTCATGTGCCATATTAATGGAGCGTAGAGTTCGGTATATTGGTGTACAGTCATAGGACTCATGCTATATTGTACAAATTAAGTGATCTCGACACCCAAAATTTTGTTATAGGTAATTTATGTTCCGTCGTTTAAAATATAAATCGTATAGGTAGATAAACCAAAAACAAAACAATGTTTAAAATTTATCTTTCAGTGTTTATGTCGCAGGCGGATGATTAAGTATGGCAACATGTACCCCTCGGAAGTCCTGTAGAACACGTGATAAGGGAGAGGGCCCATTAACCGTTAAATTTCGAACTTTGCTGATTTTACAGATCTGCTATACTCATATTATAAGGCGTACATACTTGAATTTGAGTCTATTTAAAAGCTTATTTATTCAAGATTTTATACATATTTTTCTTTTTTCATTTACTTGAACATAACATTGTAATAATTAATTTAAATGTAAAAAAGACCCAAATGTACCAGTAACCGGGAGACTTGTACTAGTAATCGGTATATGGACCCAGAATCCGGTAAAAGTTAGCCCGAATTTGAACTTTATCTCTTGACGTTAAAGTCTATAGAATGTCATTTTTATTCTTACGGGAAACTGTAATAGTTTAATAGTATTATAGATATTTAAAGAAAAGACTTGTTTTGTTTTTGTATTTATATGTATTTTTAGATTGGTCCATATTATTTATCTATTTAAGCAACAAATTATATTTTCACCTCTCCAGCTCGAAAAGGGCGCTTTTGGCGCCTAAAAACTCGCAGCAAAATCGATTTTTGCTGCGAGCGTGAGGCAAAGTGCTTTTTTAATTTCTTACACTAACTTTTGAAATAAATATGAAAAAAGAAATAGAGTGACAAGGATGAGACTTTTAAAATTAATATGAGCAAAAAGGATAGATAGATAGCTTTATGTCGATGGACATGAAATATAAAGCTTAAAAAATAAATACACGGATACCAAAGGTTCGAAATAAAGAGTATGGACGAAATGAGGTCGCATGCATGATATAAATATAAAATAAGAAAAACTAATGAATTCTAATAATAAATTATACAAATACGATTGTACTACTATTGCTATTTATTAAACACGCAATATTTAAAATAAATAAACTAAAGTGAACATTATATCGCTTACTAACATCACAGAATAAGCAGAAAGATTGCTTAAACTGTGCTAATATCATGTTTGGTTTTCATAAAAATCACATGCAGTGCAGTTTTTGAACGCAATGCAAGGAGTTACCTTCAACTTGCATAATTGCACCAATATTACTCGTAATTTTGATGTTTTCTTTATTGTTAAATGTTGCCTTCAATGTTTTTTTTCTGCCCTGTAACACTTTTCTCGCTGGTAGAGGTGAAAAGTTGTATGTTTAACACGAGAGCAAAATTTTCTGATGTCTCGTGCCTTTAAATCACTCACTGTGCTCAGTAGTCTATATTTGAATTACTCGCTACGCTCGTGATTCAATTTTAGACTACTTCGCTAGTTCGTGATTTAAATTCAGCACTCGCAGCGAAAAAGGATTTTGCTCTCTTGTATAACAAACAACTATTATTTAATATTCTTGTTCTATTAATCAACTAGGTACTCTTGAATCAACAATTATTATAAATGTCATCCAAACATCATCAACATTTAGAAAAAAAAACAAATCAAGAGTTATTCAAATTTCAATTAAGTATTAAACTTGGCTAAACTCTGTTATTTTAGTGGAACTTAAACAAAGTGTTATCTTTTATTAATCATTATTTTATAATTCAAGCTATGACATAATCTTATTCATGAATATTAGTAAGTCTATGTCTGTCAAGTCATGTCCACCGGAAGTACGGAGATTATCTTCACTTTATAAAGAGATATTATACTGACTAAAAATTGTGACAACCCCCGCGACAAAATGGCGACAGGCAGATGGACGGGTGGACACGACTCGACAGTCACGAAGTGATCGTTCAAGAGTACAAATGTGTTTTATAATTTGCGAAAGTGTCAAATAAAGTGTAATAATCCATCATCCTGGCCTTTGATTTACTGAACTCTCAAAGGTCAGAAGCGGGATCGCACCGAGACATATAGTCTTGATGTTCACCTTAACGCCCATTCCAAGGTAATGTTTTGAAATTCTAGTATAATTTTGCATATTGTTTTAAAAGTTGTAATGTAAGAAATCCAAAGGTTTTTAAGAGGTTAGGTAATGGAATTTCTGTTATTTTTCTTTTAATTAATGGAAATATGAAATGGCCACGCCACATATTGTGTCTAAAGTGTAGAGTGTGTGAAGTTAGGGCTCGTTAGAAGCTTGGCTCTGTATGAGATCTGATATAGCAATGCGAGCCATGTGGCCTTGCAGCATTTTACATCAAGATGATTTGGTGGGTAAAATCATTCTAAAAACTTGAGTGTGGATTTGGATTGCAATTCCCATCGTAACTTTTCTTATCTTACCCGCCTTGGAGGTAGTATAACTTATAATGAATACTCATTGCAATGCGACATTCTTATTTTCAAAATAAAATATTTACACGCTTATTAGGTTATTATATGGTATTTTTCCAACTTTTATATGCTTTTGGTGTCGAGTTCATGACATAAGAAAACTAAGTGATTAAATATAAGAAGAAAACATCAAATGAATCAAATATTTTAACACTTAACAAGTTAAACACATCTTACGATTTCTGCGCGAACTGTTCATTTAAATAAAACACTTTCACGGATTTTTCACGCATTAATTTAACAACTTTCAGTTGTTTTTAAATGTTTTTTGGTTTATCCGACGTTAACTTAACAAGTCTACTTTTGCAACAACTACTGCTGTGCAAATTAAAATTTCAGGTGATTGGCCAAGTATGGATAAAGAGAGATCCAGCCGTAGATGTAGAAGTGATTCGAGTTCTTACAGTAAGTCTCCTCCGGCACAGCGCGGCATCATAAGAAGTTTAAATCTCGAACTCGACGTCTGCGGTCAAGAAAGCGTGGGAACCAACGTCAGCCGCAGAACAGTTTGACTTCTGATGCTCCAGAATTGCCCTCAACCGCAAGTACAACTATAGATCCAAATAATTTGTTTGGAATGTTTTGAAAAATGTTTCAATTCATTCGTAGCGATGGAGGTGCGAGACTTTATCCTGCCATTAAAGTTATACCATAGTGTGACTACCAATAGACATGTAGCTCCTGGCATAGACATGTGGTTAATGAATGTACCAAGATTTATAATTGGTCTGAACGCCAGATTATCTACTATGCTTTACTTCAATTTATGGGACTGGTTCTGAAGTCGTACCAGGGATTACCGAGCTCACTTTTTACGTGTAATGAATGGCAGGAAAATTTGTGTTTAGCCTTTCCGAGTGTCGAAAATTACGATCAATTAAGTACTTACAAAAATGTTAGCTTGCGAAGCTCGTTTTGGAGATTTGCTAGAAGGTTATTTTTTCAAAAAGATGGTTATGCTAAATCGTTATAAAGTAAGTAAAAAAAAAACCCTAATTATTGTATTCTTTTGGAGATTGAGGATGGTTCTGTTTTTACCAGTGCCGAAGCAGCTCAATGTACGGATCCTGAAAAATTATTAGTTTGCCATAGGAATGTTAAATCTTCAGAAAGGTCTGAAAGAGTAGATGGGCTCTTGAATCATAATACACTTGACAAAAGATTAAAAAGACAAAATTTGGATTCACAAACTAAGTAGTGAAGTAGGCTAAATGTTCCATTGTGGTGAAGACAGTCACCCCTTTTATAGATGTGAATCCCCAGTAAAAAGATGAGATGCGTTAATGACTGTTTTGTAAAGTCAACAGAATTCTGCTAATATAATTTTTTAACGTTTCCAAAGATAAATCCAAAGTTTTCAAAGGAGTTAAAGTCAATGATATTGATGTAAATTCGTACATATGACAGTCAGTGTACCATGCTTCGAGAAACGGATGCAGAATTCCTTAGTTACAGCTATAATTAAGATTTACCATTGGTTAGAGGTTTTGTTCATTCTCTGTGTGTATAGCTAAACTTCTAATGTATCTAAAAGTGGACTCGGTTAAAGTCCTAAGTAGAGGAGAGTTGTTCCAGACCTAATTTTACAAGTTGCCCTTATAGCAGGGAAAGCTTTACCGAATATAGCTTGTAGCTGTTTATTAAAGTGGTCATGTTTTAATTTTTACGCAGAAAGCTATTTATGACGGATAAATATTACCTATATTTCCTGTATTCAGCAGAGTCTACAGCTGTAGACGTTTTCATTCAAATTTCATTCGTCCATAGCTTTTTTTAGATGAAAAGTATTTGTTGATTTTAGTCTAACGACCTCGGTCAGAATACCAAAAGGTCCCATGCGTAGTCAATCTTATTTATAGAAAAAGGAGCATGAGTAATATCCTTGAGTAAATATGTTTTGATAAAGATATTCCAAATCAAAACTCGAATAGACTAGCTAAACTGCTAAATGAATTTTGAGACTTATTTAATTTTCAATAAAGGAGTTAGGACTTTGAAATTATATGATCATACTCTAGTGTAATATATCTTACAATGAATCTAATTATCTGGCTCTTAAGTGGTTTTCATTGTGAAACTGTGTTATGGTAACTAGATAACGGATAAACATATATCTATCTACGTGTATGCTATTCGTTTGTAATTACATACTTAAAGTATGTTGAAAACAACCAGACCAAGACAAATAAATCAAATCGAATCAAAATCAAAAACATTTATTCAGCACAGTCGAGGGACAAATTTTTACATAAAACCAGACAAATTCTTAAATGAAAACAACACAGTAAAACGATAAACAATATAAAAAAGGAAGGATAGTTCTACGACTGTACCAAAAGGGCTCTAATTCAGCATATGTCAGTGTTTAAAAGCTGACGCTGGTTTTCAACTGGATCCCTTTTTCCTTGACATCCGAATGTCAAGGCAGCCGTCTAACTGTGGGTCTTAACCTTCCAGCTAAATTCAATTAAAATAAGAAGACAATATCAAACAATGCCACTGACAACAAGGCGCCATCGCGCCGCTCAGTGGTGTTCGAGTAAGACTAAATAAACATGTTCATGCACACAAATATTTGTCTTCTTCGGGATTCGAACCTATGACCTATGACATCCTATAACCCAGAAGCATTAGTGGGTGGGTGTGGCTCTTTGAAAAGGTTCGTGGTATTACTCGTATGAAAATGAAAAAAAAAAAATTATTTACTTGGACATAATAAATATGTACTTATGAATCGTCAACATTTTCCTACCGCCCATTCAAGACTTTTTTAACTGACAAGAAGAACCTATTCTACCCAAGAAGAGAATCTTGGCAAGAAACTTGCCAGCGTTACTTAGTTAGGTAACAACATTTACAAAAAAATACATATCGTTACTAATACAACAATAATTGCATATAGCATAAAAATATCTATTTTTCATCAGATTAAACATTTCAAGTGATTATGTTATGTCTTACTTACATCAGGACCATGCATTGCGGTCATTCAAAAATCGTCTACTTTATAGTATCCTTTGCTCATCAGCGACTCTTTAATGTAACATTTAAATTTATGAAATGGTAGTTCAATTACATGCTGTGGAACTTTATTAATAAAAAGGGCTATGCTTTTCTCCAGAAATTAGGCTCTGGGTTTTTCTAGCCTAAACTTAGGAACGACAAGTTTATGTTTATTTCTTTAAATAGATCTCTTAAAAAATTGCCCTTTTTGGAGCACGAATATACTTTGGATGTTAGCGGCTGGGCCCCACAACAAAAGGCCGTAGGACATAACACTGTGACAATAACTAAAATAGACTAACCTAGCCGTTTCATATATAAGATGTACCATAATACAAATAACCGATAGCAGTTTTCTTAGAGCAATCTTTAAAAATAAGAAGTTTTACCTAGAGTTGCCTATTGGTAAAACGTAAGTCAGAAATATAAGATTTTAGCATAAAATACAAGCCTGAAGCTTGTATGTCCCACGTCGAAGCTCTAGTCGTAATCCGCCTAATGACTCAGTAACGTTAGATGTCAGGAAATGTAGCATTTACTTTGTTAGGCATAGTTCAACAGAAAGAAAGGTTATGACAAGAGTAGGAAAAGAGCCACCTAAAAAAAGGAACTGGTGAATATCGTATTGCTGGAAGTACAAGTGCAGTAGTCAAAATCTACCTTGATTTTGTAATGGAAACAGTGATTATGATTCAGAACCAACGAAGGATGAAGACAGTAGGAAGTTTCAGTTTCCAAAAGTTATTGTTTTGATATTATAATAATTGTTATGGATATATATAGTGGCCATACTTTCTCTAATTGAGACTAAGTATAAAATATGAAACGAGCCAGCTGTGGATATGAAAGGCTACAATGCTTTGATACAATGACGAAATATGATTCAACAATTATTGTAAGTAAGCTTGAAATTGAATCAGATATGGATATGAAGAGGCCATAATGATTCTTCTCAATGTCATATGTGGATATGTAGAGGCCACAATGATGAAATTAAATTGCTTAGTATAATTTTAAATGAAAACAATAATTATTGTAAATAAGTTGAATCAGATATGGATATGAAGAGGCCATAATGATTCTTCTCAATGTCATATGTGGATATGTAGAGGCCACAATGATGAAATTAAATTGCTTGGTATTATTTTAAATGTAAACAATAATTATTGTATATAAATTGAATCAGATATGGATATGAAGAGGCCATAATGATTCTTCTCAATGTCATATGTGGATATGTAGAGGCCACAATGATGAAATTAAATTGCTTAGTATAATTTTAAATCAAAACATTAATTATTGTAAATAAATTGAATCAGATATGGATATGAAGAGGCCATAATGATTCTTCTCAATGTCATATGTGGATATGTAGAGGCCACAATGATGAAATTAAATTGCTTGGTATTATTTTAAATGTAAACAATAATTATTGTACATAAATTGAATCAGATATGGATATGAAGAGGCCATAATGATTCTTCTCAACGTCATATGTGGATATATAGAGGCCACAATGATGAAATTAAATTGCTTAGTATAAGTTTAAATGAAAACAATAATTATTGGAAATAAATTGAATCAGATATGGATATGGAGAGGCCATAATGATTCTTCTTAGTTTCATATGTGGATATGTAGAGGCCACAATGATGAAATTAAATTGCTTAGTATAATTTTAAATGAAATCAATAATTATTGTAAATGAATTGAATCAGATATGGATATGAAGAGGCCATAATGATTCTTCTTAATGTCATATGTGGATATGTAGAAGCCACAATGATGAAATTATTGCTTAGTATAAGTTTAAATGAAAACAATAATTATTGGAAATAAATTGAATCAGATATGGATATGGAGAGGCCATAATGATTCTTCTCAGTGTCATATGTGGATACGTAGAGGCCACAATGATGAAATTAAATTGCTGAGTATAATTTTAAATGAAATCAATAATTATTGTAAATAAATTGAATCTGATATGGATATAAAAAAGCCACAATGATTCATCTCAATGTTATTTATGGATGATGTAGCAACCACAATTATTGAACTAAATTGCTTAGTATAGTTTCGAAACAATAATTGTTAAACAAAAAACTTGAATCAGAAATGGATATGTAGAGATCATAGTGATTCCAAATCGATGCTTATGTGAATACGTAGAGTATAGGCCACAATGATGGAAGAAAGTTGCAATAGTTATATTAAAATATTTAAATATTAAGTCTCTTACACAAAGGTTACATCACAGCAAAATATTTAAATAAAAAAAAATGCTGTAAGCAAATTAAATCAATATGGATATAGAATGGAGAGACTTTTTTATCTCTTATCTTTATTTTTTATCTTTTTTAGTCAATAATATTGTGAATATTTAGAGGTTACAATGATTTTGTTTTCTCTTATATAGATAATTTAAGGTTTAAATTTAATTTAGTGTTCAAATAAATAATTTCCAAATATTTGCTTGTGCTTTAATGATGTAAGTCGATCAAAGAATAAGCATTTAAAAAAAATATCGTTGTATTGTTTCACGGGACGTGAAAATGCAGGAAAGGCCGAATGTTATCTTTTATTAATCATTATTTTATAATTCAAGCTATGACATAATCTTATTCATGAATATTAGTAAGTCTATGTCTGTCAAGTCATGTCCACCGGAAGTACGGAGATTATCTTCACTTTATAAAGAGATATTATACTGACTAAAAATTGTGACAACCCCCGCGACAAAATGGCGACAGGCAGATGGACGGGTGGACACGACTCGACAGTCACGAAGTGATCGTTCAAGAGTACAAATGTGTTTTATAATTTGCGAAAGTGTCAAATAAAGTGTAATAATCCATCATCCTGGCCTTTGATTTACTGAACTCTCAAAAAAGTTCAAATTATAGGCTGTGATTAGAAAATAAAACCTGATTATACTATAACATAATCAACTATAATCAATCAAAACTACAATCGTTGTAAGCCTTGTCATTAAAAACAAATGAAAACCAATGGAACTTATTCTACAGAAATCATAAAACTGGTAAATTAAGTAATTTCCACCTCTAACATGTTCGAAGATTAGAAAAATAATTTTATTTTATATTATTTTTTTAAAAATTAAAAATAAAAGAAAATTAAATAAAAATATATCGAATGAAATCAATAATAAATAAAAAGTTGAATTCAGTATGATGGTGGGATCATCTTGTAGGATTACATTGCTTAATTTATGAAATACTTAAAGTATTAAAACATCAACAATCAGTATAAAAAAGATCAGGATTCTAATTAATATAAAAGAGAAGAATATATAACATTAATGATAAATTCGCCATAGTCTGCATAAGTAATATAATCAGTAAATGAACTAAAGCTACCTTACTTCTTAATTTTTAACGGATACTTACGAACTAAACAAGCAACTGCAATAAAACCAATAAATTATAAACACGACGTACAATAAAATGTAACTTGATTCGGAACTACTTTTGCGCAAACAGTGACAAACAACACATACAATATTTGCAAGTAACACACTGGATCATGTCTAGTTTCGTTGTTTTCTTGCATAAACGACAAAACCAATTTTTATCTTTACTGTCTATGGCTCTTTTTTCTACTAATTTTTTTAATTTTTTTGTTAACACCTACAAATGTCAGTCTTATTGTCTTTTCATTTGGTTTTGATTTCCCTTTTTTAATCTTAGCTTCTTCCTTCTTCTGAGCAAAAATTTGCCATCTGTCGGAAGTTATCACAATAGGTAATTTAATCTTTTTTTTATTATCAATATTCGGTGTTTGTGGTCAAATACCCGTAATATTTTACTTAATTTTGATTATGCTTATATTATAAGATTTTAAACTTTCGCGTTCCATTATAATTATAAACAATGAGTAACGGGACTCAACGCGACATTTATTATGAAGTACATATTATTATGTACTTACAGCTTGACGTTTCGGCTGTGTTGCAACAACCGTGGTCACAAGCAGACTGGCGGTGCGCGACGACGTCTGTTCGGGCGGGCTTGGAGATCTTCGGCCACCCTCAAATTGACACTTTTTTGTTTTTGTCATCGATAGTGATGGGATTACGGCACACAACACTCACAGTATCGGGGTTTGTTTTGAACGGTAAAACTCGCGGCTTACACTTGTTAATCACTGGATTCCACGCTGATGACAATTTAAACCCGTCCTCCCGATTGAAATTTTTATACTTCTTGATTTCAATCGCTTCTCGTACCATCCTAGTATGGTAATGACGATCGGTGGAGAGGATTTTTGGATCATGTAACTCCATCCATTGATTAACTCCAGCTTCCAGAAGATGTTCAGCTACCGCGGATTTACTCGTCTGTCGATTTTTAACAGCTGCGATATGTTCTTTGACACGTTCTGCGATGGTCCGCTTTGTTTGTCCAATGTATGAACTACCACAACTACAATCGATTTTATATACACCCGGAGTCTGAAAGGGTATTACGTCCTTTGGCGATCGCAGTTGCTTAGATATTTGACATAACGGAGTATATACAGTCTTGATGGAGAATTTTCTGAGCACTGTTCAAACTTTATCCGTTACGCCTTTGATATATGGCAAAAATGCTGCCTGACGACTCACGTCCGGATATTTTACCCTTTTCTTTTGCCTATTGTATCGCTGCGACACCTTGTATCCGTTTCGTTTTAGTACCTCCTGAACATGAGCAAGCTCCGACTGAAGATGTTCAGGGTCACACAAGTTATGAGCTCTGTTGGTCAACGACGTCATCACGGATTGAAGTTGCCGAGGATGATGGTGAGATGAGGCGTGTAGGTATCTATCTGTGTGTGTAGGTTTCCGGTAAACAGAGTGAGATAAAGTACCGTCGTGTCTTACCCTGATCTGCACGTCCAGAAATGCCAAGGCTCTGTTATTTTCCATCTCATAAGTAAACTTTACTTTAGGGTGGATGGAATTAAGGTGATTTATATATTGTTCGACTTCCTGCTGACCTCCGTGGATTACACAAAAAATATCATCCACGTACCTCTTCCAGAGTTTGACAGTTTGGGTTCCAGTAGCTAATGCTATGTCTTCAAAGTGCTCCATCCAGATATTTGCAATGACCGGCGCGAGAGGGCTACCCATTGCAACTCCATCGATCTGGAGGTAAAACTGATCTCTGAACAGGAGATAATTTCCGTCTAAGCAATTTTCAATCAGAACAATATACTCCTCCGGTAGCTCATTATCGTAAAGTTTACCCTTAATAACCTCAAGGCAGTCCTTAAGCGGGACATTCGTAAAGAGTGACTGCTGTAAGTACATAATAATATGTACTTCATAATAAATGTCGCGTTGAGTCCCGTTACTCATTGTTTATGCTTATATTGTCTTTAAACCAAATTGATTCACTTTGGTTGAAAGGCGCAGAAATACAGGCGCACATTGTCATTGAATGATTCACCTTTACGTTTACATTGTTCAATTTAGTTACGTCATCCAAATTGAAAGGCAAAAGTGAGCCGTGTATTTCCGCTATTATCGCCATCTACTCGCACTGTTGCAGATGCAGATGTTGAAGTCATTGTTATACCAAATTAATATATGGTAAAAAAGTAATCAGTAACTTTTTGAGGACGGTGGTAATCCACCGCCCTCAAAAAGTTACTGATTACTTTTGAAGTCAGTGTATTTTTTTAAATTGCGTGTTTTTAAATTAACACATGCTATCAAATAGGTAGGTATGTATTCCATCATAGTATGATTTACACCAACACGTTACTAACATTACAGTAGGTAATAAGTTAGTAATTTCATACATTAGATGTCTTAAAATAATAATATAGTTTACTAGCAAACGTATTGAATTTCCACTACACACATTATTAAATTATGCACTAATTACACCAACGGTTTTTGATTCAAAGAATGTATGAGCTCTTTCGAATCAAAGTTCTTTGGTAAAGTAAGTCAGGATCCTATTTGTTAAGCCAAACGCTCATGTAGTAATATAAACAAAGAAGGTATAATTAGTGAAAATTGAAAATGAACTATTATAAAAAAAAATCGACCCATCTCACTACCAGCTCCAATGGGACACGAACCCACGACCTTTCGCTATCCGGGCGACTGCTCTAACCTCTGAGCTACGCTACGGAGTCGTTACGAGAAGCGTCGAATTTACCCAAGACTTCTTACGCGCTGTATAGCCAGCGTTAATTTCATAAATGTGAATATATTAATACCCTCACACGCGAAAGATATACCTTTTCAGATATTTGACAATCGCTAAAGATGAAATTACTATTGCAAGTTATTAAAATTTTTACTTTTATGCATTCACAATGCAATTTTTATTAATAAAAAATTTAAAATGAAGTATTTTAGAAAAAATCGACCAGTCTCACAACCAGCTCCGATAGGTAATTTTTTTTTAAATACTTCATTTTCAATTTTTCTTTAATAAAAATTGCATTGTGAATGCAACAAAGTAAAAATTTAAATAACAGGTATAATTAGTTTAACAAAAAAATTATTGTGTTTTTATTTGCTACTAAAACAAGCATAAATAACTAAAATTTTATCGAAGATTTGAAGGGTCAAAGTAAAATAAGCCTTATTACAAGGAATTAAGAATCATGACGGGTTTCAGAATCATGTTGATATTATGTCCCAGAATCCGGGAATAAATTAAAAACTCGGTCAGACAAAAATGGGTCTTATTTCAACCATGATAAGGTACACTCACGGGTTTAGGTACAACAGGGAGTTGAGGTATGAAGCCTGTACCAAAGATCGTTAAAATATGCTATATATTACCGGATACTGGCTCAGGCTATTTTAAGTGAGTACCAATAAATGTGACACGCAAAAAATATTACTATTATAAAAGAATCACGTTTAGTGATACATAGACAAATAAGACCCCATAGTAGCATATATTACTAGTGGGTCATATAAGGAACACCCATTTCCCGCTTTTCCGAGTAAAAAAATATTTTTTACTTATTTTTCTTATCATATTTAAATTAATTCAAACACCATATCAAAAGTTCATATTGATAGCATAATTTTTTTTTCTCGTAACATCTGGGTTAATGGCTGTTTCATCTAAATTCATTGTCAAACATTAGTAAAATGTTTAAACAGGTACAACATGTACGTACACACGAATGCCATTACATGGCATTGTAGTGTGGTGCACGACGTCATGTCGGTGACGTATAGAAATGAAGATTGTTTTTATTATAAATTAATATTCTATTTTCTTTAAGGTAAATATGCAACATGTAATCTGATAACTTTCTAAA
Source organism: Crambus lathoniellus (assembly GCA_949710035.1). Taxonomy (NCBI): domain Eukaryota; kingdom Metazoa; phylum Arthropoda; class Insecta; order Lepidoptera; family Crambidae; genus Crambus; species Crambus lathoniellus. Next base: position 3,715,590 of record OX453312.1, read on the forward strand.
CAAGCTAAATGTCATTGTAGAACATTAACGTATTGACGTACTTAAAAATACTATAAAAACCCTGTTTTTCTCTCAATAAATAATCAGTTAAAACTCGACTTTCCTTGTGTTATTTCGTCTCCCGACGCCGCACATCGCATGGCGACCCTGCCAGTGCTGCCTTGCGGCAGCGCTGAGCTGATGGTACAGGAATAACGTTGCATCTTAAATTTAAATTTCAAAAAGTAGACCGCGTGTTTGTTTGGCAGTGCATCTAAAATTAAAAATTCAAAAATTGGACCGCGCACAGCAACTCTATAATGTTTGCTTGCTATGGTGGACATGGAGGACAGGCGACGTAAAAGCAAAGTTGGAGCTGGGCGTAAAGTTGATTTTGAAGACGTCACCACCAGTGAGATGAGAGGTAAGAGCTGGGCGCTGGGAGACAAACGAGTCTGATGTGGTGGCAGCGGTGGGATTAGTTCATTAGTTCATTTTTGAATTTTTGCTGACATTCCTTGTTTTGCCTATGTAGTCTTCACTTGGTCTCAAAGGGTGCGGATTCGAATCCCATCTGAAATATACTTGAGGGGTTGGTGGTTTTCTCTTTTAAAATTTTCTTATTATTATAATGTGTGTATCGGTGTCTGATTTTCCCTTTACTTTAAGGGTCTGACTGTCTTCCTATGGTTAAAAAAGGACTCATGATTACCCCTTTAAAGCTACCGCAAAGAAAAAAATACCCATACAATTTATACTTTAAATCAATTAAAATGTAATAAAGTCATCAAGGCTCATTTAGTTATGGCAAATAACGGCCTTTCCATTATATTTTAATATAAACTTCTGTAAATTGTCCTCTCTCGCAATGTTTAATTAATTTATTACCGAGATGGTTCGCAAGACGTAATTAAGTATTTGATTTATATACTCTGTTTTCAAAGATTTGCTCGAACATAGCTAATTTTGGAAATGGGACGAGATTGTTAAAGGCTTGTACTGACGACATCATATTAATCTTGATAGTTGCACTATGAACACAGGGCTCGTAGTTCATAATTCGCTAAAATTTACCTCAATGAAATGATTTTTCTCAAAAACTTTTTAAGATGTGGCGGTCAAAATTATACGTTAAATAACTGAAAACCTCCTTTTTTGTTGTCGGTTAACAAAACAAATCATGTCGTAGTTACTTAACATTGAAAAAAAATACCCCCAGTTTTTTTCAATGTTAAGTATTTAACACAAGATCCTGTTTAATATTTGTTACAAACTCGTTCTTTTCTGTGACTACTGGTACACTGTTTGTACTGGTGGTGGGTCGACTTAGGGCGTGGTGGATCATGGTCCATTCTACTTATCCATCCATAAGGAAGGTTTGTGCCTTAGCAATGAGGACTTATAATGGCGGATGATAATGAATTATGATTAACACTTGCCAAAACGTCAAGAAAACAAAAACCCAAACTTTGAAAAATGGAAAATGAAGTATTTAGAAAAAATCAACCCGTCTCACAACTAGCTCCGATGGGACTCGAACCCACGACCTTTCGCTATCCGGGCGACTGCTCTAACCACTGAGCTACGGAGTCGTTACGAGAAGCGTCGAATAAAATTTATCAAATACTTCTTACACGCTGTATAGCCAGCGTTAATTTTCAGTGGTTAGAGCAGTCGCCCGGATAGCGAAAGGTCGTGGGTTCGAGTCCCATCGGAGCTAGTTGTGAGACGGGTCGATTTTTTCTAAATACTTCATTTTCCATTTTTCAACCATAAAAATTGCATTGTGAATGCAAAAAAATAAAAAATATAAATAACCCAAACTTTAATGCTGAAAGAAAACTTTCTGAATAATTTATCAGTTCTAAAAGCTTTTAAGCACAATCGAGAACAACGCCTACATATCACCACATAACTTCGAGATGAAATAATGTAGTCAAATTCTCGAGAAATTAATACATTAATACCTACAAAGATGCGTAAAGCGAGGGCTATAAATTCTAAGGCTTCCTACTCCATAAAATATTCAAACAACCGACTTCCCATTTTCATATTTCAATGACACTTCAACCATTATGCGTATTATGATAAAATAAACCGAATCGGTGTTATAACTCTTTCACCGTGACTGGGGAAAGTAAAGGGGACGATACATGGCTGATTAGCTTTGCTGAACTGTGCTAGTTTCAAAGTCAACTGAAACTTTATTCAAATGCGAATTGATTAGTCTCCAGTTGACTAATTTTCCTTACTGATTTAGGTTTGAAAATCAACTACCAAGTTTAATTAATGGACCTTATAATATAATTAGTCGCGGGTGGCGACCGCGTGGGATTCAGTTTTTTTTTCCTGTGCTCGTTTTTGAGACGTTTAAAATGATAGCAGAACCAAAATCTTTGGTCTTAAGCTCGCTTCTCATGAGCGCCATTAAAATGCTTCCACAAATAATATAACGAGACTAGCACTCCGCTTGTGACTTCGTCCCCGTGGAGTTGATATATTAACAAAAGTTTTGTACAAACTCTGATCCACTTTTTTACTCTCTTAGGTGATCCTTTCTTAGTGTGTAGAAGTTTCGACGGTGCGTTGTCTGTAAGTCAGTAACGGAAGAGTTTTTTTATTAGAATACTGGCGCTCCGCTCTCGACTTATTACAATTCAAGAGTATTTGATTAGTGCTCACCTACGTCACTGAAGAAAGTTTCAATTGAATACAATGAAGAAATAAAAAGCTTCATTCATACTCAGAGTCCCTCTTTTAAAGGAGGAATTTTTAAAATTGTTTACTAGTGCTTACTTACGTCCCTTGAAGAACCTACCTACAAATTTTCCAGTGAATCCATTGAAAAAATCTATCCATTAAATCCATTGATCCCTTTTTAAATTTTCTATTGTAATGTGTTTCCCCCTTTAATGTAATTTCCAAAAATCTCTCTTAGTGCTACTCTACACTCCCCAAGGAACAGATTTTAGCACAGCACAGTTGAAAGTTGATTCATCGCCTTTATAATTCTATTGCCGTGACTGAAAAGCATTATGTATAGTGGCAGACAGCAATAATGAACTATGCATGGTCTGACTTTCTGACTTTAAATAGAATGGCGGTTTCAAGTGATAGCGGCCTAAACTATTCTCAACCACGCCCCTAGCGGTGAACGCTCGAACTATTTTCTAGATTTCAGAAAAGCGATTGCTTTTGTTTTTCAGAATTTGAAATGAAGTTTGATAATAGTTTTGAGGGTTGAAACTTTTTAGAGCTATAGGGGATATATTGAATGACTGTCGCATGACTTTGAGACTATAATGGAGGGTCGTGGATTCGTATTTCTTAATAAAATTGAGGAGCCCGTTGTATATTAGTTAGCGCGGTTGGGCCTGTGGTGCATCGTTGAGATTAAGCAACTTTCGCAATGGTCGGTCATGGGATAGGTGACCAGAAGCTTATTATATCGAGCTCCTCCGAGCTTGGAAGGTAGGTTAAGTCGTTGGTCCCAGCTGCATTTGCAGCCGTTAAGGCTCAACCCACACGAACCACAACCACTACCACAACACGTGGGCGGAGCGCATTTTGTATTGGAAATGAATAGTACAATTCACACGTACTCCACGTAATTCCAGAATACCAGCGCTGTTACAGTGAGCAATGTTGCACACTGTAACAGCATAAGCTGAGGGGGGTCCTGATTGGCTCATTATCGCCACGAATTAGGTACGTTTTTTATATAAGTTTGTTATTAGGTATCTGTGTTATGTGTATATTTTATAAAAAAAAATATTGTATGTGCTTTATGGGCCAATAAAAACGCTTACTTACTTACTTACTTACTTACTTACGTACCACATTATGCAGTCGTTATCGACCGCGTCGGTAATACCGGCCACAACGCAACCACCAGCGACGACGCTGTTGCGAACTAGCCGGCCACATCGCATACGACCTAACCACATCACAATTAATAGCGACAACGACCTTTTGTCGCACAACCACAACGCAACTGCAAAAAGCTGCTGTGCATCGACATTTTTCACACTTAACCACATTTTGTCGCTGCGATGTGGTGTGGTAGTGGTGTTGTGAGGGTCGACACGACAATAAAGCTAGAAACACATTTCTCTAGCGCAGTGTGTTGACGCGCGGTACGACGCGTATCGGTTTCATACATTTAGTATGGTTAGAAACACACTTATGGTACGTTAGTAATATTATAGTATTCTTTGCTTATGCAGTGTGGCACGACTCTCTGTCTCAATCGTGTCCATACTAAGTGTATGAAACAGACATTGGGCGTTTGTGCACTACACTGAATTTTAAACGGATGCTTTTATTTTAATAATTTAATCATTTATAATAGTAAGAATTAATTTTTTTCGTATAATTTAAATGTTTCGAACCCTAAACTACACGAGATAAATAAATTCTATTATTTATAATAATTAATTATTAAAATTCAAGCATCCGTTTTTTTTCCGGATCGGTAAAATTCAGTGTAGTGCACAATTGAGGGTCGACACGACATTCTGGCGTCGCGCCACACTACAGAAGTGTGTTTCCGACTTAACACCCATCAACCCGCCGGCGCCGGCGCCGCCCGCCTCGAGCGCATCGGGGCGCATTGGGCTCGCGTGGTGTGTCATAGCCCATTTTCCTTATCCATCCATAAGGAAGTATTAATAGTAGTAATTAGTAAAGATAAAATTATACCTAGAAAGTCGCTCTCGCACGTCACTTTAACCTTTTCGGTCAACTGCTCTATTAATTTGGTCTTCGAAGACATACGAAAAAATGAGAATTTAAAAACTAGTTTTCTAAGAATAACTAAGTACTTACCTACCTATAACATTTACTTTGTTGGTAAAGGCAGTTGCTTTGTTTAAATGCATATTCATACAAAACTGATGTAGACCCTATTATCGTCATTATAAAAAAGTAGGTATACTGTCTTATCATTAGTAATTATCGTCAATAAAAATTCGTATTTGGATCCAAACCTACGACCCCCGGCTCAGTAAGTACACATTAAGGCACTACTTGGAAAAAGTATGGACTTATTGATTTAAAACTATAGGACGGTTACAGTTGTTACAAATCTGGTAATAAGATATATATTTCTTCATACCTTTATCTAGATTCGTATAGTTTCAAAAACACGATTTTATGATTTTGCCTCGACACTGTTTCTTTTCGAAAAGATCTCTATAAATACGAAAATTCAAGATTATTCCTAAATGGGGTTACTTACACTATTGAAAATTGGTTTAATTAGTGGACACCAATAATATTTAGGATCGTATAGAAGCATTTTTTTTTAAATCGCTGTAGTTTTAATACGAAGTAATTTTGTGCTTTTTTTGACTAATCTGCAAAATCGGTCTCGCTCCCGCGCCGCGCGCGTCGTTTTCTCATTGCTATCTCGCTTCAGCATAATTTTTTCGAGTATCGCCTTAACTACACCATTGGGCCAGTCAAATAAAATAAAATCTTTTGAATAAAACAGGATTATTAGAGTTTTTATTTTTATTCCGTTCTCCTAAATTTGAAATGTTTTAAACTTTTATACGAACATATACATAAAAGGTACAAGAGAAATATTGAAGTTGGCATCACATAAAACACTAGAGTGTCGAGAAATAGATAGGAAGCGCGGAAATACGGAATGGCGAGAAATAAAGTGCCTTGTAGAGTAACCATGCTGCGGTAAAAATGGGACGAGAAGGATATCATATTCACTACACGAACTATACCTAGCAACGGCTTTGCGATTTCGTGCTGCAGTACTTTCTCTTTTTTTATCCACAATGCGATTTAATTTTTTATTTTTTCAGGGGTCGTAGATTCGGATCCAACTACGAATACGTTTTATTTATTATTTAAGGCGAGGATTCCCGACCAAAATAGGCACGCTAACGCTTGCTCGGCCGCGCTCGATACACTTCACGCGGACGCAGCGGCAGCCGGCAGTGAACTGTGAACTCGCGAGCGCCCCGCGAATCGAAAATCACTTAAAATTCAATTAAAAATTAACTAAAAAAAAATTTCAAATTATGACGGCCGGAATCCCTCGGCTACTCAAAGACAATAATTTTCGTATATTTTTCATTAACTAAAACCAAGTATACTGCAAGTAATACAATATTTGGATTACGATTAGACGGATGTTTGAGATTTTATTTGACACAGTAAAATATCACCAATCAAAAAAAAAAACAGCCGGAAGCACTAGATAAATAAATGTAAAATAACATATATTTTTTCCAAGTTTTAAGTACTTGTGATTTGCGAGTAATCCATAATTTAAAATACCCTATTTTGGGGAATCGGCGGCGCCTTAAACCTATTTATCATTTATATAACATCACATCGATGATAATGCTGAAGGTAGAGGCGCCCTACTCCTTGTAACCCCATCTACTTAGGAACTTTTTTATATTTTACTTCCGGAACATATCAATGCCGAAAAAAATACAAATTTAATTAGGTAGATATTTTTTATCAAGAATTTTTTGTATTGATTTTGATCAGGCTGTTTTAGAACAAACCCAACTAACCACTTACCAAACCAAACACAGTATGTATATGTACCCCTTACTGGGAATCGAACCCGGGACCTTTGGGTCAGACACCGTTGGTTTGTACCACTGCACTACAGAGGCGTATTTATACTAATGCTGCGTACTCCACTGTCTGTCAATTGTGATCAAATTGAACGGCTTATCTAATTGAACCAGTATTTTTTGTCTATAACTACTCGTAAATAATAATGTTATTGGGGCCCGACTAAGGCCGCATGTCCATTGACCATTGAAACTAGGAAATATTAACTAATATTATTGCATGAAAGTAATATTTCCTTGTTTCTCCACTCCGCGCCGCCTAGCTCCGCGTCAATTGGACAGGCAGCCTAAGATAACTGTAGCTCTCGACACCTACCGTTGTCACTCCGAACTCTGAGACTTGCCTATGCCCTTGGGGCACAGACACCCTTCGTGTTGACGGGATGTAACAACATCAAAAGGTAGTGTTTGGTGGTGGTTCCTGTATGATGATAGTATGGTGGCTTGAAATAAATCTAGGAATGGTTGATTAAGTATTGTTCGGTGCTACCCAAACGAACAGCTCAGCAAACGCATTTTATGCATTTTGCATACAGATCGCGGCAAAGAACTTGGGTAAAAAGTAGTGGGGCGTTAACTAATAACAACTCGTAAAAGGGGTTTTATCGAGTTGTGATTAGTTGTTTGCCCCTCCATTTATGCTCAAGTTGTTTGTCGCAATCTGTTCCTATAACAATTTTTTTCAGTACGTTAACACCTACCATTTGCGCGTGGCGTGAACTTTGCCTTAATATATAATAATTAGATTTACCAGTTTTAGTAATAATTAACTTAGTGACTTTGTACCATTTTTATAGCTTTTTATGTTGATAATAATCATGTGAATTTAAGTGATTCTTAAGCTTCTATTTTACTACTATAACAATAAAGGTCGGCTGCAGCTAACCATTGTGCTCAGTCTGAAACCCTTTAAATTATTTTAATCAAAGTAAAAGTAGAAACCGCGTGTAACTAATAAAAATAACTAAATATGTCTGACTATTTTTTTAAATTCTTTTTTGCATTTATAATGTAATTTTTATTATTGAAATATTGAAAATTAAGTATTTGAAAAAAAATACCCGTCTCACAACTAGCTCCGATGGAACTCGAGCCCACGACCTTTCACTGTCCGGGCGAATTCTCTAACGACTACGAAGCTCAGTTTTTATCGCCCGGACAGTGAAAGACGAATCGATTGTTTTCTAATTCTTTATTTTCAACATTTCTGGTTGTATTTAGTTAGCTCGCATGAGCCTCTTAATACACAATGTACTTATATAAAATTCTCCATCACGCCGAAACTAAAAGGCCTATCTATCTTTGCAACCGTCGTCACTTGCTATAAAATAAATTGAAATCTATCGTTCCAGGATGAATTTATGGGCTGCAAGACAGGTGTAGGTTTAGGTAATTTCGTGGGAAGCCAAAACAAAATTTATTGGATTAACTTTTAGAAAACATTTTCTTCGAGAGAAGTGTAACGAATCTTTTATTCATTAGTATGGGTTCTATTTGTGAACGTTCTTTCAAATTTATCACGACTTATTTTTAAATAAAAGAGATGAGTTTAATATAAATATATATTATGTCACTAGGTGCATATCGTAAATAGCATGCGTCCGCAAATTCATTCGGAAGAATAAAAAAAAAGTAATTTAAAAATTACTGACTTCAAAAAATACCCGTCGTCAAATGATAAGGAAAAATTTTTTTTTTTAATGGGCCTTCCTTTTTGAGGTCGGTGCCTTTTTCTTGCTCCTGGCTGGCACCGACTTCAAAAAGGTAGGCACTTTTTTGTCCTTTTCAGTTGACAGATACTTTTTGAAGCCGGTTTAATTTTTTTAGAATCCTTTTTTTATTCAAAATTTTTAGTGTACATTGTACTCAATATATTATGCGTATCTCAAAAACTACTGAACCGATTTTGATGAAATTTGGACTGTTCCCTAAGTTGGAATACACCTGATTTAAATCAAAAAGAAATATATCGATAAGACTTTCAGTTTTTGATAAATTCTTGCTTGGAAGCCTAAATTTTAATAGAATTCTAAAAAACGAAATAAAGTAGCTTACTTCCGCAAAACACACAATTGTTTGTTTTTCAAAATTCTATTTAGACGCCTGATTTAATCAAAAAATAGAACGCTATACTCAAATATTATCCAACTCCAACTAAATCACATAGGTACATACAAGTCAAAATGATAACCTCCTTCTTTTTGAAGTCGGTTAAAAATACATTACAAATTGTTTAGGGGTTTTATTTCAACTAAAGATCCAAACATCCGTAGAAATAACAATAAGTAGTGCACGGTCTTATAACTCTTGGGAAATACTAGATTTATATATATATATATATATATATATATATATATATGTAGAGGATATTATGCATTTAGTTGTTTGCCTTTTACAAGTTGGAGAACCTAATTTCCTAATAGTTTTGCCAGGAGACGTCTGATATAAAAACGGTCTTCAATGTATAAATAGTAATAATTAAGTGATAATTATCCTTACTTAACAAAAATCATAGAGTCACTACGTCAAAGCACCCCAGTATTGAATTAAAGCAAATAATAACTGTTTAAGAGAAAGCAATTTATTGCTCCGCGCACTGTTTATTGTGCGAACTATATTGTTGCAGCGACAATATTGCTGCAGTTAAAGTCAGTTTGCACTTGCTTCTTTACTTTATCCCTCTCTCCCTCTATTTACACACTTTGCAGCAAACAAAAAATACAAACATGCGTTTCAGTTTGACAGTCGCGCGATTTTATCAGCGCGATTGTGTTGCTGCTTTTGGAGCCGTAACCTTCAATCAATTAAACTACTAGGTAAACGGTTGGAGTGTCAAAAACGGCCGAGTCAATAAGAGCGCACTGACAAGGTGCGCTCTTATTTGATTATCGCTTCCTGTCATTTATTAGAGTCCATAATATTTGTTTTTTTTTTGACAAAGTTAATGAGACATTCGGCCTTAGACATTTTATTTATAACTAGCTTTCCGCCCGCGGCTTCGCCCGCGTACGATATCCCGCGGGAATGTGATACTTTTGCGGGATAAAAAGTAGCCTATGTTCCTCTCCAAGCTCCAAAGTATATGTGTCCCAAATTTCAGCCAAATCCGTTCAGCCGTTTTGGCGTGATTGAGTAACAAACATCCAAACATCTAAACTTTCACATTTATAATATTAGTAGGATTTTGACATTTTTTTTTTGTGACATTATTATTGTATAGCTCGACATATTTTATAACATTGTTGTTGTTATTGATATGGGCTTTTGTGTATATTTGTGCATTTGTATCTACAAGACATTGTTTTCATATAATTATTTACTGACATGCTAATCAATAGGACTTAATATTTGCATGCTATTGACAAATGGCTGAATGGGCCGAACTTATAAACGTGTGACATCTTAAATTTGTACCCCAATCAAAAGCAAATAAAGATTTATGATTTATAAAATTTACTCCTTAACGCGTTCGATACAAAGTTCAACATCGATATCTGAAATTCGATGTGTCACTATAACAACTGGTATTGAAGTGGGTATTGAATGTACAACTGACAGTGAAATTGGAGATTCCGAAGTCATAGCATTCTCGAAATATATGACGCTGCTTGATCTACTCCTTGAGCAAATAAATACCACTATATTTGAATGACTACATACCAGTATGCCATGTTAACTGGAGTATAAAATAAAGTATCATATTCGAAGTACTCTTATGAAAGACGTGACTTGTTTCTAGAAAATAGAGAAACGTGAGCCCTAGTGTGTAAAGAAAATGTTTTTGTTTATGTTCCCTCTTAAGAAGGTAACAAACTGGAACTATTTCTTTGCAACCTGAGGTTCTATGGACGCTTACGCTCAGCTTAGTCTTATGTTTGAATAGGTACATCATAGCCAGACTGGCAATTAAAAAGATACATGAGAAGGATTAAAAATCCTACTTCCTATACCATAAAATATTATAAATTTAGATGTTTGGATGTTTGTTACTCAATCACGCCAAAACTGCTAAACGGATTTGGCTAAAATTTGGGACACAGATACTTTGTAGCCTGCAGAGGAATAAAGGCTACTTTTTATCCTGGAATAATATCACATTCCCGCGGGATAACGTCGTGTAGTCCACTCGGGCGAAGCCGAAAGCGGAAAGCTAGTTGAAAATAAATACAAATAATTTGTTCTTTGAGTGTGATACCTGACTTCGAAAAGTGTAACACCGAATACCACGTCCCCGTAAGTTTACTAATACGAATCACTTAACAACGAATGCACGCCACCACGAAAAACTTAGCACCGAAGCCACGCGATCTCGAATAACAGAACCTCTAATTCATTGATTGAAAACGAATGCACGCCACACAATATTTCTAGACTGTAATAAGCACTTGCGTATGTTAAGTAGTGTGGTTAAGGAAATTACTACTAAAAAGGTATATTAATATTTACGAGTATAACAATGGTTTGAAATCAGTAGTATACTGGCTCTATAAATTATTAAAACTAGCTTTTGCCCACGGCTCCATCACCCACGTGTGATTCGGGGAACGCATACCTTCGGGGGGTGAATTTTGAAAAATATGTCTACGTTTGTACTTAATAACTGTTTGCTTGCCAAATTACGTTCTATTGGAAATAATTCAAACAAAAGATCCTTATTGTATAAAATTAGATAACTAACTATAATACTTCATTGCTAAGGTTTCTTTCTTTATTTTCAATATAACTTGCATTGTTCACTTTTAAACACAAATAATAAATGTATAACTATTTGGGAGAACCGTGGCCTGTAGCACAGTTTACACTAACTCAGGCTGCGGTGCCACATTGTTTTTGTGATGTGTTTGTATAACAAATAAATATTATTCTTATTCTTATTCTTATGTCTTCCCTAAAAATCCTTTCTTAGCGGACACCCATAGGTAATATATCTTAAAATCTATGGCAAATTCCTGCTGGATCCGTCTAGTATTTTGAGCTGTGCGTTGATAGATCGATCAGTCACCTTTTGTTTTTATATTTACAGATATCCACAATTTTTCGCACTTATTTTTTTCAACAGAAACTATTTTTTTTTCGAAACAAAAATTCAAAAACTCTCCTTCAAGAATAAAAAGAAATGCTGCGTTTCACAAGTCGTTGTGAGGGCACTCAAAAAAACAATATCAAATATTTACCCTCATAATTTGTTACGCAGCAAAAAGAACTTTTGCGACAAAAGAATAGCGTTTTATATTCAGCCAACATCCGACTGATTTTGGTACAGACGAGGAACCCGGTCGACCAGTTTACGGCGAAAATCGCTTGCACGCAACAAGCACGCAGCTAGTGTGATGTTGTGGAACAATGTATATCGCAATACATCATGATGTTCGGAATGAAGCTAAAAGGTTTTTGAAGTGAACACTTCATCAGCGGCGTTGGACATCACGTGATCGTCAGATCGAAAATTCGTATGACGGACACGTGACCTAATCGAAAAACTGTTACAGTGTCATTAGAATACTAAGGCAAATTTTATCACTGTTTCCAAAGTTGTTATAGCTCAGGCTAGAAAACGGGCGGCATTGAAGCCAGAAGACTTCGGTTCAAATCCAGTCCGTATTTTTTCATTCTTTTTGTCAAATTCCTTTTATTGTGAAAAATAAATATATTATGTAGCTTTCTTCCGCAAATAATCGGTGCTGGATTGCATACGGACAAACATCTCCTGAGGATGCCCCGGGTTGGGGCGAAACACGTGTAGAGTTGTGTGATCGGTGAAGGTGCAAGTTTTGCGATTATTTGCGGAAGAAAGCTACATAATATATTTATTTTTCACAATGGTTAGGGACTTCCGCCAAGTGACGCCTGATTCAATCAAAAAAATTCCTTTTTTTGTGAAAAAGTCTAGGACGCCTTTTTTACTTTTGCCGGCACTTCCGGAGTGCAACCCGTTGTTTTTTTAAGTTAATTTAGCTTTGAAGGTGAAGTTGCTTTTGTTAATAGCATTTTGTGTCCCATGTTCGGAAAATGCTAAACTATTGTCTAATTAAATTAGTAGTATAAGTCAATGGAAATATTTGTTATATGATGGTGGCATTTGAATTTGAAGAAAAACCCTACGCTTAGCTACTGTATCCAGATCCACGAACTCAGGGTCGTAATGAGGCGCAAGCGGAAATCGCCGTTAAATGGGCGACCGGGAAAGTCAATGATTGTACCACGCGCCATATTCAGTATAATGAAGGGAATCAAAGGCAGATCCTTTGGTGCGTGAAATGAAACGAATTCAGAAATGACAGGCTTTTATAGTAATGGTTTAACGTTTGCTTAGATCATGTTTTGGTTACAATATTTTTATAAGTAGATGTATGAAGAAAAAAAAAGATTTTTTATGTTGTACTAATATTTTTGTTTCGTTCGCTATATATCAGGGGTGGTATATAAAAAATTGTGGCAAAAATTCTAAAGAAAAGCTAAAAAATATTATAAAATAAAAATAGTAATTTTGTATGGAAAGTCGTTTACGTGCGGAACAAAAAAAGTTACTGACATTTCTTCAATGGCCGCTTCCAAAGAGTATGTAGATCAGAGTGCGAGCCAGATAAGCCAGCGCGCGGTCGAAATCGAATACTAATCTTTTACCATAATCTTAGAACAAACAAGTGTACTGTAACTAGCGCCAAAAAACGCACCATTTGCGCGCAGTTCTCTGATACGGACTCTACTTCTACGTTTCGCGGTTATTTATTTTTATCTGTCTATCTTTATTATACTTTGTTTATACAAAGTTTACGGTCTACTAGTATTTTATAATTTTATTCTAGTAATGAATGATATAATTTCATTTGGTATAATTTCATTTCAATAACGTTCATATGACATAATAAACGTTTGTCATAACAACACTTCAACTAATTTAATTTTGCATAACGTTTATTTCATATAATCATCATTTTATATAATATCATTTGACATAACGCTCATTTTATATAAAAATATTTTATCATTTGATCATTTGATATAATTTTGTTTCATGTAATCATCATTATGTAATAATTTCATTTGATATAATTTTGTTTTATATAATCATCAATTAGTCAATTAAATGTATAGGGTAAGCAAAGGAGCAGGGGGTACAGGGGGTACAGTGCGCTCGAAAGGGGGGCTCGGGGGGCGAAGCCCCCCGCCATAAAAAGTCACAACGGTGACAAAACAATTGATATTAGGTTAGGTTAGGTTAGGACTGTGAACAAAAAAGCGCGAGTAGAGCGAACGAAGCGAGCGTGCCGCGGCAGCGGCCGGCGAAGCGCCAGAAATAATTGTTCGTTGATTATACTAAATGAACGTTATATGAAATGTTGTTATGTTATATAACCATTATGTGTTTTAAATATTATACAATGTAAGTGTTATAGTAAATGTTTATTATATGAAACGTTTTTATATCAAATGTTCATTATACGGTTTAAAATTATATATATATTTTGAATTTATATCATTCGTTGATTATACAAAATGAACGTTATATGAAATGATTTTATGTAATGTGTTGTTATATTTTGTGAGTATTGTACAAAATGTTGTTATCACTACATAGTATAAAACAAAGTCGCTTTCTCTTTCCCTATGTCCCTTTGTATGCTTAAATCTTTGAAACTACGCAACGGATTTTGATGCGTTTTTTTTAATAGATAGAGTGATTCAAGAGGAAGGTTTATATGTACTTTTTATCCCGATATTCCCACGGGAACGGGAACCACGCGGGTGAAACCGCGGGCGGCCGCTAGTATCATATATTACACACCCATTTTATAAAGATACATACTACTGAATGATAAGTATTTATTTGCGCATGTTTAAAACGATTCAGGACCATAACAAGAAACTGTTTGCTTTTGCGTTTGGAATAGCATTGACTCTTTAGAATGCTGGCAGCTTCAAATTAATCACTGAATATAACCAGGCAAAACCGATTTGACTGAAATATTCCAAACCCTTTAATAGTACAAACTTGCAATCAGCTCATCTATAGAAGATGTCCACAATTTGGTTCCAGCATTTCGCCGCAGCACGCTCGCTTTGCTCGCAAAGATAGTTCGAGCGTCTATTGACGGCTTTGACGACTGATGTTTCAATCAAAAATGGTTTTGTCCGGAATTTTGACTGTAACAAATAAACTTGAAATTATTTTAACGTTTTGCATTCACAATGCAATTTTGTAATGTCAATGAAGTAATAGAAAAAATCGACCCGTCTCACAACTATCTCCGATGGGACTCGAACCCATAAACTTTCACCGTCCGGGAGAATGCTCTAACCAATGAGCTACGTACGAAGTCGTTAGGAGAAGCGTCGAGTTAATCCAATACCTCTTACTCGCTGTTTTGCCAGCGTTTATTTCATCAATGTGAAGTGAATATATTATTACCCTCACACTCGAAAGAAATACTTACTTAAGTACCTTTAGATATTTGACAATCGATAAAGATGAAATTGCCATTTTAAATATTTTTTTATTTTTTACATTCACTTTTTAGTATTGAAAATGAAGTATTGGAAAAAATCGACCCGTCTCACAACTAGCTCCAATGGGACTCGAACCCACAAGAAATAAACTTGAGCTAAAACAAATATTTATTCAGGAATAAAACCGTAATAATTATAGATTATAATATCATTTTTTTTTATTCACAACAGGGTAGCACTTAGCCTTCATCACACCAGATGTTAAGTGATAATAAGGATGAAGGTGGAAGCGCACTACTCCCGGACTGAGGTACTAGCTATCTTATCTCTAACAGCCGGAACACGGCACTCTAAAGGACACAGCACATTACATCAACTCGGAAAGTGATCGACCCCGTATCGCCTTCGCCTCGCCGCACAGTGGTTCCATATATAAAAAAAAGGAATGAAAGAAAAAAAGGAAAAAAAAAATATAAAAAAAATAAAAAAAAATAAAAAGACAAAAAAATAAAAAAAGTAAAAAAAATGAGAAAAAAAAATATATGTCGCATGGGAACACTCTTCAGCATTTCCTTGCGAACCAGCCATGGCGAGACTAAGCAATCCAAAGGAAGCGGGCCAATAAATAATACGCAACGACTAACAGAAATAAACCAAATCCACTTTAATCAATCTTAATTTAAATAACAGAAAACTCAATCTATATCGAGGCGAACGATCCGTCAGAAGTCGTATGTGTGCACCGAGCGAGAATTCCCGAGTGAAAAACTGCCGCCCGGTTGCGGGCCTCTGACATTCCGTAAGCACGTGTCCGTCTGGTTGGCGCCCCTCTCTCCGCCGCCACAGTGGCGCCAACGGTAGGCGCGTTAAACGTGCTGTGCCTCGATAGTCAAATCAGCTTCCTTTTATGATTTCGCCGACACGGCCTTCCTGACGCACGCACGCCCTCGTGCGTTATTCATCTGTAATCAGAATAGAAAATAACCAAACATTATTATCTCGCCCATTTTAACATTCAGTCCCGAATGAAACGAACCAAACTCAAACACTGTATAGGTACCAGTCAAAAATGAAAGCTCTCTCATCATAATATCTCATTTCAATTACTTCTCACAAACACAACAACACAGGTATAGGTTAACACTCGCCACAGCTCCGCGCCACGCGCTGGGGACCGACACGCATATAGCGCGCGGCAGGCCAGCGGTTTGCGGCCAGCAGCGAGATGTTAACTTAACATACCTTCAACACCACACTCAGAGCCGGCTGGTTCCACGACCACCGCTTCATTATCATCCTCACAGTGCACCTGCACCACAGTTTCACCCACAACTTCATCCTCTATTTCCATATCGCTACTACTATCCGCCGACACGGATCCATCCTGTTCTAAAGCTTGTTCACATAACGCCTCCGCCATTTCTGTTAGCCCTTCACGCCCTTCAGGTACCTTACGTAAGCTTTCATGGGGGTACTTGTACCTACGCTTAGAGCCGTCTACATGTTGCAGTTCATAGCGGTCGTTTTCTAAAACTTCGATGACTCTAAATGGACCTCTAAATTTTCTGTCTAGTTTTGTCTGATTTCGCTCGCAACATTTGAGGAATACGAAATCTCCCTTACTAAAAGGTCTTATAAGCGCTCTACCTTTATTAAATCGTTCCGTATCCGAATTTGCTACGTGTTCTATGTTAGTAGAAGCGGTTCTACGAATTTCGTTAAGGTCGGCCCTACATTCCGAAGTCTCGTCAAAAGTAGCTATCTTAGAGATGCCTAAAGGCTGTGATTTAATACCGAACATAAGTTCAGTTGGGGAATAACCAGTGACTCTACATCTAGTACTATTTAATGCTAACTGAATAGCACCAAGTTCATCTCTCCACACATTGTCAGAACTACTTTCAGTAATAGTGAGCAGATTTTTGAGTGTTTGCATCATCCTTTCAACCTGCCCATTGGCTCTACTCGCTCCGACTGCAATCAAATGGAGCTCTATATTATTATCAGAACAAAAGTTACGAAAACTACTACTTATATAGCAACGACCTTGGTCAGCAATTAAACGTTTGGGTGTACCAAACAAATTGATAGCCTCCTTTAACGACTCTATAGCACTATTGGCATCTAAGCTCGCTGTTAACCGTAATAACACAAACTTTGTGAAAGCGTCAATAATAACACTCACGTATTCCTTTTTTGAACTTTTACCACTTAGTTTTCCACTCAAGTCTATATGAACGGTGTTCCACGGAACAGCGACCTTTGGTATGGAATGCAACTGTATCGGTTGAGCGCCGGAAGTCCCTTTACAAGCTCTACAAACTAAGCACGCATCTACAAACTTTTTAACAGCTCTCGCCATACCCGGAAACCAATATAGTTCAAACAATTTGTCTAAAGTCTTATCATAGCCAAGGTGTTTTAATTCAGAATGAACATGACTTATGAGTGACCATACTAATGACCGAGGAACTACAGGAAGCCAGACAGACCTTTTATTACGCTGTACCTTTCTATACAGAACTCCCTTCCTTACATCATACGATTGGGAAACATCTGGTGGTAAATCACCCATTCTCCACTTATGTACTATATCGACTAACTCTTTGTCACGTTGCTGCTCTACCGCTAACCATTCACGTTGCAATTCTAAGACTTGAACCTCTTTATTTTTAACGACGTTAATGGTTCTGCTATCTGAATCAGCATGAGGCAATGGATTTCTAGATAGAAAGTCTACGTGTGACATGTGACGACCTTCCCTGTACTCAACGGTAAAATCGAAACTTTGCAATATCGCCCACCACCTATGGACACGAGGTGTAAGATCCTTTTTGGTACTTGAAGATTTAAGTGCATTGCAGTCTGTACGAACTGTGAAGTGACGGCCATATAAATAGTGCCTGAAATGTTCTACCGCACGCACCACCGCTAAGGTCTCCAATTCATAGGAGTGATAGCGTGACTCAGCTGAAGACGTTCGGCGACTGTAATAAGCCACGACGTGCTGTTCTCGCCCGCACCGCTGGATCAAGATCGCACCGTAGCCCAGCGAACTTGCATCTGTATGAAGCTCTATGTCTTTGGCCGGATCAAATATAGCAAGTACCGGTTCCGAAGTCAAAATTTGTACTACGCGCCTATGTATTTCGCTATGCTGTTCAGTCCAATTAATATTGCCTTTATGTTGCGTGAGTGGGTACAGTGGTGCCATAAGTAATGAAAAGTTAGGAATGAACTGTCTAAAATAAGAAGCGAGTCCAATAAACTGCCGAACTTGCGTAGCTGTGCGCGGTGCTGGAATCTCTACCAAAGCCTGTACTTTATTAGGATTGGGTCTTATTGACCCGGACTTAATTTCATATCCTAAGTTAGAGATTTCTTGTTTAAGAAATTTACACTTTTTCAAGTTTAAAGAGAACCCAGCTCGCGCCAGCGCGTCGAGAACCAATTTTAAACGCTCTAATCCCTGCTCTATGGTCATCGAGGGTATACAAATGTCATCGATGTAAATTAGGGCAAACTCGCAGTCTTTTAATGCATTTTGAATGGATCTTTGAAAAAGAGGCGGTGCGTTTTTGAGACCAAAGGGCATTGCAACATACTCAAATTGCCCGTCGGGTGTAACGAACGCTGTACGCTCAATAGAAGTCGACTCTACCCTTATACAATGGAATCCTGACGTCATATCGAGAGAGGTAAAGTATTTTGCGCCGTGTAACCTATCTATGTGGTCACTAATCCGTGGCAACGGATAGTTATCACTACGAGTATTAGAATTTAGCTCCCTATAATCAACTACCATTCTGTCGCTACCGTCCTTCTTCTTTACGAGCAAGATAGGGCTGGCGAATGGGGAGTTACTCTCACGAATTACCCCGGCTTCTAATAACTCAGAGACCTTTTCCTTTACGACTTGTCGTTCACTGGCAGACAACCTATATGGTCGTCGTTGTACAATTTTACTAGGGTCAATAAGTTCTATTTTCATTTCCCCAGTGGTAACACGCCTTGTTGGGGTACCCTCTACAAAATAATCAGAATAAGAATCGAGTAACGATAATAAACAGCTTTTATCGTCACCTTCTAGGTCGGTATCCACTTGTGACTCCGTTAATTTAGGTATACAAGATAAAAATTGTGAAAACTTGGATTTAAAAAAGTTAATGCCATTAGCGCCAAGTTCCACATATACCCCCATATCAATAACATCGCGGCCGAGAAGGACAGGTTCGATTAAAAACGAATCATCTACAATATGAAATAGAATTTTTAAAGTTAATCCTTGAAGGTTAATTAGACATCTCAGTTGTCTAGTGCATTTAACATCTGAATTACCTATGCCTACCAATAATACCGTGTCACATAAGATTGCTCCATTTATTTTCTCCGCAAGACTATGTTTAATTAAAGAGCACTCGGAGCCTGAGTCAAATAGAAAACGACAACTCATACCTGCAACTTGTAGCTCACCAGTTACCGCCCGCTTACTGCAGAGCTTGACCTCCTTTGTGGGAGCTTGGTTGGTCTCACGGAGGGCGGCGGCGGCTGTGCAGGCGCTGGATATGTGCCCCGGTTTTCCACACGTAAAGCACGTGACAGGGCGCCTTTCTTCGTAGCGCAAAGGTGCCACTGTCGGCCTTTGTTTGATATGAACCTGGGAACTTTCACCATGCAATTTAGAACAGTTCATGATTTTATGTCCAATTTCGCCACAACGATGACATGTTCCATTAAAAGAGAAGGTCGCTGGGCGCTGGTTACTAAAACGAGGGCGTTTATTTTCAAAATAGGTAGTCGTATCGTCACTATGTCGTTTCAATGTTACTCCACGCAATATACGACATAGCTGCGTTTTTGAGGTTATAGTTTGAGCGTTTAACTCGCGCCTTAAACCAATATCGCAATTTGTTAGAACTGATACAGCAAAGCCCGTTATCACCTCATCACTGAATTCTACTTTAGGTATAGCCTCAATCATATGCCAAAGTCGCATTCCGGCGTCAGCAGCAGTTTCTTTTTCCAGCATTTTAAATTTGATTACACGTTCAAAATAATCTTGTACAAGCATAGGCTTTGCAAACTTTGCGATTAAAGTGGTTTTAACATTCTCCCATGTAAGGCTATCGGGCTGAATCTTAGTTAAACACGTCGCTGCACGTCCTCGCAATGCTTGCATAAGCGGTAACAATAAGTCAGTACCTTTGAGATCCTTTTGTTTTATTACGAGTTCGGTTATACTACACCAGCCCTCGATGTCAGCCTCCGAGTCGTCCGGGTCAAACTTGATGAGCGTTACCGGACCCGTCGTCGCTGTAGATCCGCCCGCCATACTGCTTGCTAAACCACGCAGTAATTGCATTAGCGCGGCGGCCTCGCCAGCGGCACTAGCGTTTTCACTATGACCCGCACTTGTAACGCCGCCGGTAGTATGGTTCACATTTTTCACGTTTTGATCACTTTCACTTATTGTCCCACCACTAAGGAATTCCCGGGTCCCGTATCCCACTTCTGATGTCGCATGGGAACACTCTTCAGCATTTCCTTGCGAACCAGCCATGGCGAGACTAAGCAATCCAAAGGAAGCGGGCCAATAAATAATACGCAACGACTAACAGAAATAAACCAAATCCACTTTAATCAATCTTAATTTAAATAACAGAAAACTCAATCTATATCGAGGCGAACGATCCGTCAGAAGTCGTATGTGTGCACCGAGCGAGAATTCCCGAGTGAAAAACTGCCGCCCGGTTGCGGGCCTCTGACATTCCGTAAGCACGTGTCCGTCTGGTTGGCGCCCCTCTCTCCGCCGCCACAGTGGCGCCAACGGTAGGCGCGTTAAACGTGCTGTGCCTCGATAGTCAAATCAGCTTCCTTTTATGATTTCGCCGACATATAAAAAAAAATTTGATGTTCATTTTCATTTTCAGACCACTGTGCGTAGAGCCGTAAGCTCGGGTACGGAGAGACGTGAGCACGTGGACGACTGGTAAGTGCGGGGATAGCAAGTTGAGCGACCCGCAAAGCGGTCTGGTCCCGAGGCGAGGCGATTACGTTACGATTCTGATTAGTGTGCTTTGCAGTAGGGGGTTTCTACAAAGAATACTGAACCGCTAGAGTTGATACGTTTACGATCCCTTTCCGAGTTGATGTATGTGCTGTGACCTTAATGCTTCGGCGTCGGACTTAAATAAGATGACAGGATTTCAATGATATCAGTGACCTAAAATTAAAATCTTTATTTCCACCAATATCAAACATTCACTGGTTTAATTCATTCAAATTATTCAGTTATTGCTCCGAAATATCTTAGTTACGAATCTACGAGACTTCACCGATAAAAGTAATTCATTAGGGCAGACTACATCTTCAAAGGCCTTTGCACTTGGATATATTTGATGGTGAAATTCTTGTCAAAACTTTAATAAAATATCGGCGGGTTGAAGGAATTTCTTTGAGATGTCCAAAAATACTTTTGCTAAGCATTAAGGATATTACTATCATTCTGTGCCTTGCGAATAGCCTTTTATGTAGATTAGAAGGGTCTTATGACCCACACATTGAATATAATGCTTTTGACAGAAGACGTGCTCTTATTCGTTGAGCTAAGTGTTATTTTGCAGTAGCAATGTTGTGTAAGGCTGTGGTTTTTAGTCATGAGAGATGGCGATTGATTCCCAGTTAAAAAAATCCATCTATACTATAGGTACTTTTTAATTCTTCTTCTTCGTCGTGTCAATGGCAAGCACTAAATAAATCGAATGTCGTTGGCCCAGAACTGTGCCACTCTCACGGCGTTATCCGCAGCCAACATGAGGTCCTCTCGCGTGCATGTGTCCGGGCATGCAGAGCAATAAATTAGGTGGGCCATGGTCTGTGGAGTGAAAGAAACGACCTCTGCACGCGAGATTCTTTCGCGAGATTCGAGAGATCTTTCGACCAAGTCTTTCATCAATAGAAAGCTTCATTATTCCAAAGTTTCACAGAATATATTTAATTTTTATCTGGTTATACCTACCCACGAATACGGGTACCACGCGGGTAAACCATGGAAATCCACTAGTTATTAAATACTTGTATATATGCTCGCGTTACATTGACATTCCCACAAAAACTGGACCTACATGGGTAAAGCTACCGAATCATATACTTATTTTAATTTATTCCTCTTTTTTGAAATTGTATTGTATATGATATTATCTATTGATGATGATTGGTATCAAAATGAAATATCATCAACCGCTGCCGCCTCCGCTGCACCATCCGCTATGTAACTGACCTCAGCCTTACTATCTTCGCCTAAAACTATAGGATATACCGCCGCCATCCCGTCTGACATTCCGATGATAATTTCCTGCCGTCCGGCCGTTCACAGCTAGTTTACGGCACCGTGTCCGGTTTCTTTGATGTGATAACTTAGGAATATTCAACTGTGGAAGGTAATGTCGTTTTCATAAATATTTGATGAGGCGGTTTGTGGGGAAAATGTTTAATTTGTCTCTTGGTAAAGTGAGGTTATATACGAAAGTGTGTTTTTTATCCACAACGGGGTAGCACTTAGCTTTCATCATACTCGGGGCCCAAGTCTGCTAACGTTAAGTCACAATCGTGTCTCAATCGTGTTTCAATTGTAATTCAGTTGTAGTGCTTTTTTACACACTATGATCACGCACAATTGTGATGACCACATCTACTGTGTTCCACAGTTTATTGAAACGAAGGTTTCCCATGCAAAATTAAGTAAATTAAGCTAATCCTACCTTACTAGAAAATAGTGTCCGTAATCCAGGGGGGCTGAACGTTGTCTCGCCGGCGCGCGCGCGCCCTGGCAAAACGATCTCCACACAACCCCCGATGGGATACTCTTACAGCTAACACTCTTATACTACACAATGCCCTAATAGGCCGCTAAAACTTTCCCGGCGCTTTTCAAAGCGAACACACACGGGTTACACGTCCGTACCCCGACCGGAGCCCTAGTAGGGGCAAAACGTAATCTCGGTCCCAATATGGGTAGGTAGCTAGCGCGGCACGTCGCTACAGAAACACGCGAACTTGTCTCACGGCTGCTTACGGCCAACTGAGTGCCGTGTTGCGCGGACGGCGCTTGGCGGCGAACCCACGAATGCACGTGAATGATGAATCACGCGCGGCGTGAACATCCCCCCGCCCCGGACAGTAGCAAACTGTCCGCCAACTCAATCTAAGGGCAGGCGAGAGAGGGTAGCGATCGCTCGCTTCAAAACAGAGTCCCCCACCAGGACCTCGGCAAACCTGGGCACACCATCCGACCCCGGATGAAGCTGAACAATGCGTCCTAAACGCCAGCGGAGGGGCGGCAGGTTTGGATCCTTTACCAACACGAGGTCTCCAGTCTTGGGTGGGGTCGTCCTATCCGACCACTTAACGCGTTGCTGCAAAATGTGCAAATACTCCAGATGCCAACGGCGCCAAAAACTCTGCGTAAGCTGCTGGAGCAATTCAAATCGCGAGAGCCGTCCGGAGGGCACTTCGGAATAAGGATATTCCGGCAAGGCGTTGAGCGGTCTGCCAATCAAAAAATGGCCCGGCGTAAGGGCCTCTAAATCATTCGCGTCCGAAGACAACGGACACAACGGACGCGAGTTGAGGACCGCCTCAACCTTACAAAATACGGTCGCGAGTTCCTCAAACGTGAGGACCGTCTCCCCAATAACGCGACGAAGGTGAGTTTTAGCGGCCTTTACAGTTGCTTCAAAAATCCCTCCCCAGTGGGGGCAGGATGGCGGGGAGTACTGCCATCGTACCCCTCTGCGAGAGAGTGTGGATCCGATCTCAAAGTTATTCCTATCCAAAAATTCACAAACTTCCTTTAAATACCTATCGGTGCCCTTGAAATTGGTTCCACAATCGGACCTTATTAACGACGGCATTCCGCGGCGAGACACAAAACGATTCAACGTGGCTACAAAGGCTTCTGTGGTGAGGGCACTAACCACCTCCAGGTGGACCGCTTTAGTGGCCAAACAAACAAATACACACAAGTAAGCCTTTTCCGTTCTAGCATTACGAAGCCGCGATGTCTTAACGGTAAATGGCCCCGCAAAATCCGTTCCAACTCCTGAGAAGGGCATCGATTCGTTCACTCGATCGGCAGGCAAATCACCCATCTGGGGCTGCATCGTATCGGCGCGCAAACGATAACACGGGAGACAACGAAAAATAACGGATCGGATTATTCTCCGCGCTGACAAAATCCAGAACTCTCGTTGGAGGAGCGCGGTCAAAGCATTACAACCGGCATGAGCATTCTTTACATGTCGGTCTGTAATCAACAGTCTAACTAACGGTCCATCCTTGGGGAGCAACAAAGGGTGGCGTGATCCGTACGGCAGGTTGGCATGTCTGAGCCTACCTCCGACACGCAGCAATCCGGTACTGTCCAAGAAGGGATTCAACCGCACCAAGGGTCCCTTCAACTTGGGCTTACTTGAGCGCAGGGCTTTCAGCTCCGGTTCAAACTCTCGCTGTTGCGTCACTCGCAACCAATGCAACAGAGCGTCTTGCCGCTCTTGTGGGGCGAGGACCGGAGACAACAATTTCTCCTGAGGCTGGCGACAATTTCGCACAAAGCGTCTCATCCAAGCAGTCACGCCGAGCAACTTATCCAGAGAACTGTAGCGGTCTAACAAAAACTCCATCTGCGGAGCCGCCACCGTCTCCACGGCGTGAACACGCATGCCTAGGTCTGGGACTCTGGCCACAGCCGGGGTGGCAGGCCATGAGCGCTCAGGCCGTAACAACCATGATGGACTCCACCATAGGTGGTGGTCCACTAACTCAGGCGCCTCGCAGCCGCGGGAGGCACAGTCTGCGGGGTTCAATTCGCCCGGTACGTGGCGCCAAATCAACGGGGCCTTTGAAGTCTGAATTTGTGAGACCCGGTTGGCCACAAAAACCTCAAGGGTGTGGACTGAACTCTTCAGCCAACAAAGGACGACCTGGCTGTCAGACCACGCAAATATCGACTCCAAGTCGACACCGTTTCCCAAGGTGTCGGCAACATGATTGAGTAGCCGTACTAAGAGAGTGGCGCCGGACAACTCCAACTTCGGAATGGTTAGCCTAGTCCGAAGGGGGGCGACCTTACTCTTGGCCGTAACTAAGTGTACGGCGACAACGCCTGCTGCATCCACCGTTCGGATGTAAACGGCTGCCGCGTATCCGCTTTCGGACGCGTCACAAAAGCCGTGCAGGGAGGCTTTAAACTTTCCCGAAGGCAGCATTTGCCTCGGTATACAAACCCGATTGACGTCGGGTAGGGATGACACGAACCTCACCCACTCTCGTAGGAGGCTACCAGAGAGGGGCTCATCCCATGACAATTCCGCAGCCCAGAGCTCCTGTAGGAAGCACTTCATCGAAAACACTACAGGGCTGAGCCAACCGTTCGGATCAAAGGTACGGGCTACAGTAGACAGCACCGTGCGTTTAGTCCAGACCTTTGGGTCTGGCAGTTCCAATCTATATGTGAACAAATCCGGGACTGGTCGATACTGGACTCCCAAAACAGACAGCATGTCTGGAGTCTCCGGATTTTCAAAGAGGAGCGGCTCTTGCTGGTGGTCCTTAGGCAAATCTGCCAATAGGTCCGGTGAGTTAGACAGCCACTTCCGCAACTCATAGCCACCAGCCCTCAAGAGCGCAATCAGCTCATCACGTAAGACGAGAGCCTCATCTAAGCTCGAGGCCCCCGTGCAGATATCGTCGACAAATAAGGCCCCCCCCTCAATAAGAGCAGATGCCCGGGGATAGCGTAGCCGTTCGCGCTCTGCGAGCTCCAAAAGCGAACGGATCGCCACAAAGGGGCTCGACCGCAAACCATAAGTGTTGGTGTTCAGCTCGTAAGCCAACATCGGATCCTGGGGATCCTCACGCCAAAGGATGAGCTGGTATCGTCTATCCTCCGGGTGAATCACGGTCTGTCTGAACATCATGCGGATATCGGCCACAAAGACGACAGCGTGCCGGCGGAAGTTGGTCAAAACATCACAGACATCGTGATGCAACTTCGGCCCCGCATGCAGACACTGATTCAACGACACTCCGGTTGACGTGGGCGCTGAACCATCAAAGACCACGCGGATCTTCCCATTGGAAGTCTTCAAAACAGCGTGGTGTGGCAGGAAGTAATGTTCCACATTACGCCAGTCCAACTGCGAGATGGACATGTGCCCAAGGTCCAAATACTCCCGCATGAAGTCTATATACTTCTCCTTGAATGCGGGATCCCTGGCCATCCTACGCTCCATGGACAACAATCTCTTCTCGGCCATCGGTCGGGAGCTCCCTAAAGGAGGGCGAACCGCCAAGAAGGGCAAGCGGGTAATCAAGCGACCCGAGAGGAGGCGCCCAGTGTTGTTCTGGTAGAACAATTCGCACTCCTCCGCTAACGGATCCAACCGCTTGGCAGTGGGAGGTTCCTCCACCTCCCAAAACTTTTGGAGAACGTCGGACAAAGTAGAACCGACAATGGTCTGGCGGTCTACCGACGGGGTCTCTGGTGTCTGTGGTACCTTTCCCATCACCACATGACCCAGCGACGAGGACAAGGCGACAAGATCGGCTGTCTGCAAAACTCGCTTGCTTCCACACAGTACACGACCGAGGACATCCGCACCAATCAACAAGTGTATTGGGCCCGGTCGGTGGAAGGAAGGATCAGCCAAAGCCAGTCCAGACGTCAGCTCAATTGTGGATGGCGGCACTCGCACTTGCGGGAGTGGTCCAACCACCTTATCAAAGACTATCGCCGAAGCACCGATCTTCGGCCTTGGCGCGAAGTGGGGGGAGAAGGAGAACTCAACTCGACCAATCGGATCAGGGATCCGCGAGTCTCCCACCCCCCGTACCGCTTCGTGATGCGGCACAAGCAAAAGACCCAGCTGTCGGACAAGCCACCTGGACATTATGCACCCCTGGGCACCTGAGTCCAAAAGGGCACGCACCGTGACAACATTGCCCTTAGGTCCCCAAACATTCACGGAGGCTGTTGGCAACAGCACAAGCTCCGGAGGGGTGGTTGGGTCCGACAGGGGCGCCATTAAAAATTTTGGGGGGGTACTTGTCCCCCTCGCGCCTGAGTCGGCGCGCCAAATGTGGGACGCTCGTACCGGGCGAGCAGATCCCAATCGGGTACATACTGGCCCCGACCAACAGCACTCCTAGGTGCAGGGTAATACCCGTGTGGGGCGTGCCTCGGTACATAGTACCCCAATCGAGGCCTCTCCATTAGGGGGGGGGAGTAGCAAATAGGGCCCGTGCCCATCGCCACCGTGGCGTACTCTTGTGGTACCCCCCTACCCCCGCCCGTGGCGGGGGCGTCTCTCCTATAGTTCCCCCTCTCCGGGGGGGACTGAACGGGGGGGCTAAGCCCCGCCGAATCTCTAGGGGACCGGTTCCGGGCTGCCGGGCCCCCGCCCGTGCGCGAGGAATTCGAACCCCGGTCGCTCCCGGCGTCCTTGCGGTCCAAACAAAGGAGGGGGTGATGCCTCCCTCCGCAAAGACGACAATCCTCGGTCTGGAGACACGCCGACTGCATGTGTCCCCCCAAACACCTATAGCACCATTGGCGCTGTTTCGCAACGGCCCTCCGTCCCTCTGGGCGGAGGCCTCTAAATTTGGCACATTCGTGCACCATGTGCCTATCTCCCCTGCAATACCTGCACCGCTCACTCGGTGCGGGGGGAGGGGACTGCTGGAAGGCAGCATAGCGATTGGTCGGGCGACGGGGCTGTTCCCTCGCCGCCACCATACGACCAACACCTGGAACCGGGGCGGGCTCCAGGTGGTCCGTCACCCTACATTCGTCCTCCAAAAAACGAAGGAGGTCCGCGAAGGGCGGGAGATACGAGGCGCTGTCGCCTCCGTACCTCTGCTCGAAACGCCCCTTCATTTCAGCGGGCAATTTGGCGAGGACTATGTGCAGCAGTACAAAGGACCACTGATCCACCGGCAGGTCCAATCGCCTTAGGGAGTTGACCGCTGACAGTAGCGGGTTCAGCAACTCCCTCCGTAACAGGTGTACCCGCGTGATTCGCGGGAGGGCCAAAATCGTGGCCACGTGGGTGTCCGCCAGTAACCGGACATTCTGGTACCTGCTAACCAGAAGCTGGCGAGCCACCTGGTAGTTGTCGTCGCTGATGAGCAGGTGCTGGATTACCGAGCTGGCCTCTCCTCGCAGGGAGGAGCGCAAATAGGCCAACTTCTCACTAGGGGATAAGTCCCGTCGTGAATCCACCAAACTGTCAAACAAATTAATGAAGCCCATCCAGGCTGACAGATCCCCATTAAAAGTGGGAATCTCCAAGGTAGGCAATCGGCCTAGCAACGCCGTCGGGGTAGGTTTGACCTCCCCGCTCAAAACCGGCTCCCCCTTCCGAACAGCCAGGGCCCTCTCAGCCGCCTCCGTGAACTGGTCAGCCAGCTCATAGGCCTGGGCTACATCCTGCTCCAGCTGTTCCGACACGGCATCATCAGCTGGGGGGTTCTCTAAATAATACGCGCGACACTCCATGGCGTGGCGCTCCAGGTCTTGCAGCCGAGCTGCCAGCCCGCCATACCGAGCTAGCAACGCGCCTACCCGGTCGGCTCGGTCTATTAATGTGACCGCACAAGCAAGCCAACGCAAAGCTCCTTGGATGCCGGCCCTGGATACGGCGAGCGGATTCGTAGGAGCCATTTATAATCCGTTTTATAAACAAAGCAAACAAAGAAATATAAAAGTGGTAAACATCAACAAAAAAACAATAGAAATAGGTCGCGTCACGATAATATAAACACAAGTAATCTGTGCCGGCCGGCGCCTGGTCAATATTGGCCGCCCCGGGTTTGAGTGAACGTTGACAGCTATGCGTGGTCAGAATTGGCCCCAACGGGGTTCAAGGGTTAAAATTCGGACGACATACACGGACCCTACTAGTTTCATAAATTATTAGCAACTTACCAATTTCAAGGGCTAACAATATAACGGTATAAACAAAACGTATAGGATTAACGGTATGGCATACACGGCACGGCCAAGTCAACCTCGCAAATCAACTACTAAACCGTTATCAACAAACAAAAACAATAATAATACTCGTAATTCAATACTACTAATAATTAAAACCAGTTCCACTCTTTTAACTAGGCAAGCGGACTCGGAACAAACACTAGTATGTGGTACTAATAAACAACACTTTCGAACGAAACTATTCGTCAAATAAATCCCGACAAACAAAAAAAAATATACACATCTAGGCGAGTAAACTCGTATCAAATCACTAGTATGTGATACTAATAAACACACTTTCGAACGAACTATTCGTCAAATAAATCCGGACACACAAAAAAAATATACACATCTAGGCGAGTAAACTCGTATCAAAACACTAGTATGTGACAACAATTATATAAGTGTCTATCTATTATCGGATCCACCAAGTGAGAAACATTCGCTTCGAGAATTTACTAGAACAATTTCTTAGTACTTCAAATCGTCTCGGGATCTTCAAATACCCTCGAGATTTCAACAAAAAAAATAATTTTTAGGTACTCTTTTTAGGTACGCTTTTTATTTTTACTATGAAATTTTATGTAGTTAATTTTAATATGAAAATTAATTATATCAACTACGCTCTGCTACCAAAAATATGATCACGCACAATTGTGATGACCACATCTACTGTGTTCCACAGTTTATTGAAACGAAGGTTTCCCATGCAAAATTAAGTAAATTAAGCTAATCCTACCTTACTAGAAAATAGTGTCCGTAATCCAGGGGGGCTGAACGTTGTCTCGCCGGCGCGCGCGCGCCCTGGCAAAACGATCTCCACACAACCCCCGATGGGATACTCTTACAGCTAACACTCTTATACTACACAATGCCCTAATAGGCCGCTAAAACTTTCCCGGCGCTTTTCAAAGCGAACACACACGGGTTACACGTCCGTACCCCGACCGGAGCCCTAGTAGGGGCAAAACGTAATCTCGGTCCCAATATGGGTAGGTAGCTAGCGCGGCACGTCGCTACAGAAACACGCGAACTTGTCTCACGGCTGCTTACGGCCAACTGAGTGCCGTGTTGCGCGGACGGCGCTTGGCGGCGAACCCACGAATGCACGTGAATGATGAATCACGCGCGGCGTGAACACACTAGTTACAAGAAATGTGTACTTTTTTCACAATACTACTGATGGTCACACCACACACTACATTCACATCACATCATACTATCATAATTCTTGTAACTAGTGTTTTAAAGAGCACCACAACTGAACTACAATTGAAACACGATTGAGACACGATTGTGACTTAATGTTAGCAGACTTGGCCCCCTGATGTTAAGTGAAGATAAAGCTGAAAGTGGAAGCGAGCTAACGTAGTGATTAAATACTCTTTGGCCTCCTACTCTCGGAATCCTCAAACACTGAGGAACTGGCTTATCTTATCACTAACTGCTAGAACACAACAAAGCTGAAGACGTCATCGTTGTTCGTGACGTAGCGTGTAACGTTACAGGGAAGCGAGAGCGAGAGATAGATGTGGAAGAAGTTGTGGAAAGTAGATTTCTAGAACAATTGAAAAGACTTCAGTAGATATGTGAGAAAAGAGGTTATTAGAGGAATTTAATGAAGGTCAGCCTAAAGCATGCGGAACAACTTATATACTAACTTAAAGCTAAGATTGTGACGAGAGAAATGGAAGTTGTGTCGCTAGAAGATAGTCCAGTTGTGGTACAACAACAATTTGGAGACGGGGTAACTCGAAGCATATCGCTTCGAGTTACCAGTGTTTGTGATTCTCATTTTCAGTATTAGATAATTTCAGATTAAGTGTAGAAGGTCAAGTGGTGTAAGTGTACCACTTGGTCTGTAGTCGTAACAACGCACAGGGCACACCAAGTACGGGAAAAAGTAAAAACGATGTCGTGCACAATCACTGGTGTAGCTCTACTACAATAAAGTTGTAAAGGTACTTTAAAGCATGTCAAGTAATTGTACATTTTATCATCTCCTTTCGTCCTATTTTCTTTAAAGCTTCCAAAACAAGACTCTGTTGATGACAAGACGCGTGTCTGAGATAAATAAATACCTAGTTTAAAAAATCACACTTTTATATCATCAGTGCCTCGCCACCAAGTATAGCAAATAGGTCTCATCAGAACGAAACAAATGAGCCCGAATTCGAGGGGTTTGCTAGTGGTCATTAAGAAGTGCCACTGGCTTCCTCCCTGCTCCATAATCAGACCCTCACTACCAAGTGTAGCAAATAGGTCTCATCAGAACGAAACAAATGAGCTCAAATTCGAGGGGTTTCCTAGCAGCCATTGACTCCATCATCAGATCAGCTCGATAGTAACAAACTATTGAATTGTCATCGGATTCCTATAAACTTGCAAAGTTTTAAATCGATACGACAATTAGAAGTAGGTTAAAATTGAAATCCAAGATTTAGTTACTATTGAAGCTACTAAAAGTGTGTTAAAAAGTGGTTTCATACTACAAGTGTCAGATATAGATAAGATGGTGGTAGCCAGGCGGACTTAAAACAAGACCTACCACCAACCAAACATAATACAAAATGTACTGGATATCGAACCAGGGACCGATATCGGTGGTGCGCACTACTAGACCACAGAGGCGATTAAACCAACAATAATCGGTAAAATATTCGTATCATTTATAGTGACAAAAACCTCTTACAGAATCGAGTGAAAGCGGCGGGGCTAAAGAATTTTCGTTTTTCGTTGAATTAGCGTTTAGGGCTTCTGATACGGTGACAGGCGTTTGTGACTGTAGCGTGTGGCTCGTGTGCGGCGAAGTTTAAGGAATTATGATACCTCCCTTAATTACGTGCGGAAGGTGTAATAACACCTTTAGTTTAAATTAACATGCTAGCTACGTCCACAGGGGGCCAAGTCTGCTAACGTTAAGTCACAATCGTGTCTCAATCGTGTTTCAATTGTAGTTTAGTGGTAGTGCTTTTTAAACACTAGTTACAAGAATTAGGACAGTATGATGTGATGTGAATGTATTGGGTGGTGTGACCATCAATAGCATTGTGAAAAAGGACATATTTCTTGTAACTAGTGTGTAAAAAAGCACTACAACTGAACTACAATTGAAACACGATTGAGACACGATTGTGACTTAACGTTAGCAGACTTGACCCCCAGGTCACGCGACGCGGTCGCTTGCATTGTTTCCTCAAACAGTGCCGTCGCGCGACCCGTAACTTTCGGCGATTAGCATACTGCTGCGGTTTGCGATGAGATGCGGCGTGAGTTTGTTATACACTGCGGGATTTGTATGCACAACTCAAGTCAAGACTCTACAGTCATAGTTAAGAAGCGCACTACCACAAACCGGAGCGGTGTGCGGTGCAGTATGAGAGCCGCCTTCGATTCGGTCGCGCGACCCAGTCGCGTCACCAATACCGGAATTCTTTGATCTTTATTTGACGTGGCTTCGACAGTACACTCAGCACAGGACAGCACGTCAGGTTAAACAGTTGAACTGCGATACAGCTTTTATGACCTAGGGCAGAAAGGCGGTCTCAAGGTCAACATGTATAGTCTGATGTGCCGCCGTGTCTACAAACCGTCAGTATACGTGTAAGTGTTCATACACGACGTCGAAATCACTTTGAATTTGTGAGAGCAAGTTTACTTTCCAAACACTCCACCACTTTTAGCATTTAGGGGTGAAACGTGACTCGTTTTGAGGATATTTTCACTTATTTCTGGGGCTTCTTTCGCACGTGCACAGGTGTTAGTAGGTAAAGGTTATATTCAAGTAATTGTTAAGCAGTATTAACAAGTTAGTTTGAAGGTAAATAGAAGTCGGTAGGTAAATAAAGTTGTTGTTCAAGGAAGTTATGAGACAGTAAACAATATTAAATATTCATCCTTTTTCGAGATGAAAAGCTTAGCTACTTGTGAGACGAATATTAATATAAACGGTTTTAATTTGACATTAATACAGTATATAACTACAAATATTTAATACTTATCTTAATACTTTTGAAATTAACTGTTATTTCATTTCTTTGTAATTAACTTGCTAGCGCTTTGGAGCAATCTGTAGGTAAGCTAGTAAAATAAACTAAAAAAAAATTAATAAAAGTACTTACATATTAGAAAAACATAAAGCATAAAAAACGTATTACCACCAATGCATATAATGGAATTCGCTTTTGTACTCTAAATACGTATTTCGTACTTACAATACAAACGCGAATATTACACTTAATTTAATAAACACCCAGACTAACAATGAAAGCAAGTATATTTTTAGCACTAAACAAATAACTCAATATTTAGACAAATCTTATACTTCGAAGAATTGAAATAAAAACTTCATCTGAAGGCACGGACACTATCCTTACCTGCAGGATTAAGGAAACAAATAAATAAATAATTTTATTATGTAAAACCAGTGAATTTCGTATCACCCACGAATAAATGATCGCGAAGCGAAACTAAATTCACCAAAGAAGTTTTATACACTGCCTGCCACAAATATCACCTGCTTATTAAAAGTAATCAGAAACGTTTGATTGAATCAGGCGCCACTTGGCGGAAGTCCCTAACCATTGTAAAAAATTAAATATAAATGTAGCTTACTTCCGCAAAAAACACAATATGCAAGATGCACTGCCCGCTCTCCCGCAAAAAATTGCACATGCACACCACGTAAATACCAGTGCACAATACATGCATCTAGCAAGACAGCAATACACCTTGCACCTTCACCGATTAGACTACTCTACACGTGTTTCGCCCCAACCCGGGGCATCCTCAGGAGATAGTCCGTGCGGAAACCAACACCAAAACTTGATTTGGTTGTAGTCTAATCGGTGAAGGTGCAAGGTGTATTGCTGCATTGCTAAATGCATGTATTGTTCACTGGTATTTTCGTGGTGTGCATGTGCAATTTTTTGCGGGAGAGCGGGCAGTGCATCTTGCATATTGTGTTTTTTGCGGAAGTAAGCTACATTTTATATTTAGCTTTAGCGGAAGGAAGTAAGCATTTTTCATAATGTAATCAGAAACGGCAATAACGGTGGTGTTTAAATACTCTTAGGAAGCAACCCAGCTTCCTGCGGGAAAATTTATTTTTGAATGGGAATGAACATTATTCTCAAATAGGCTACTTTCCCGTCACCGTGGGATTTTTGGTATTGAATATATTTTAGAACTTGCAACGAGTCTTGATCTATACAGTATGCCAAAATTCAGCTGAAACTGTTGCCTAACTTCTGTTTTAAGGACTTTAATAATCGAACTCTTTAAATGGGCTACATTTTCGTCGTCAAATCACTAGCGGCCAGTCAGGCAGGACATGCCAGGACATGTCACAAAGAAAATCCGACCTCCATAATCACCTATTAACACCGTACCCTGTAGTCGACAACGCCGCAAATGAGTTTCGGGATAAACACCATGAAATTGAGGCTCTAGATAAACTTGATCCCCCCGAGGGTTAAATCACAGGCTCGGCTAGAAACAATTTGTATAGTGTTGAACAAATAGTCGAAAACAGCAAAGTTCCGTTTTGGTACAAAGATTAATAAAATTTTGAGAAAGAAGATGTGGTATCATTTGTTGCAATATAAATGTTACCCTTAATTAAGAATTGTGTGTAAGGATGTGAAACTTTGATCAACAATAACACCTAGGTAGATACATAGTTTGAGTAACAAACATGGCCGAGCGATATACGCCCACTTGAGCGTATATTTATAATTGGTATTTCCTGTCAGTTATGACATAAGATCGTAACATTATTAACCTTTTTTCTCCGTTTAAAGGTGCCATTGAAAGTTCTGAGCCTTCATAAATCTTGTTTGGGTGTGATTCTGTCTTTCACGTTCTTCTTCATCTTCTTGTCAGTTAAAAAAGTCTGGAATAGGCGGTAGGAAAATAAAGACGATTCACAATCACAAGTACATGCTTATTATGTCTATGTGAATAAATAAATATTTGATTTGATGTGACGTCAAAACAGAGCAACAGGTCGACGTGATTTTTGGTATGGGGTTAGTTTGGATGATGGAGAGTGACATAGGCTATTTTTAATTCCGGAAAAATATCACATTCCCGCGGGATAACGTTGTGTAGTCCACACGGGCGAAGCCCCGGGGCGCCGCTAGTAATATTATGAAAGCAAAAGTTACTCTCTGTGTGTGTTTGTTACTTTTAACGCCTAAACGTTTGAATCAAAACTTTTAATGGGCTTGTAAAAGAGATATATTCGACGTACGATTAACATTTTTACTTTTTGTCGCGAAAATTTATGAAACGTGATCCCTAAAAACTCGTAACTACCTATATAATATAAATAAATAATATTGGACACCATCACATACATTGTTCCAATACCAAAGTATAGTAGCTTAAGCACTAGTATTATGGAAATTGGAAA
Organism: Crambus lathoniellus; assembly: GCA_949710035.1. Lineage (NCBI taxonomy): Eukaryota > Metazoa > Arthropoda > Insecta > Lepidoptera > Crambidae > Crambus > Crambus lathoniellus. The sequence continues at coordinate 3,751,075 of OX453312.1, forward strand.
CAACGACGGGTATTATACCACATACACCCAGACCCGAGGAAATATTGAAAAGTTCGTTTCCAATATTTACCCGACCGGGGATCGAACCCGGGACCTCTAGAGATAGCGGCACCTTCAAAACCGGTGCGTACGCCACTCGGCCACGGAGGTTGTCAACATATTTCCCACAGGTACTTTTTTTCACAATGGGGTAGCACATAGCCTTCATCACACCTGATGTTAAGTGAAGACAAGGCTGACGTGGAAGCGCACTTCTCCCGGAATCCTCAACCACTGAGGAACTGGCTACCTTATCTTTAAGGCGATGATTCCCGAACGAAATAGGCACGCTAACGCTTGCTCGGCCGCGCGCGATACACTACACGCGGACGCAGCGGCAGCCGGCAGGGAACTGCTGTGAGCTCGCGAGCGCCCCGCGAGTCAAAAATCACTTAAAATTCAATTAAAAATTAAATAATAAAAAAATTAAAATTATGACGGCCGGAATCCCTCGGCTAATCAAAGACAATTATTTTCGTATATTTTTCATTAACTAAAACCAAGTGTACTGCAAGTAATACGATATTTGATTACGATTGTGTTTGTGAATGTTTGGGATTTTATTTGACATAGTAAAATATCACCAATCGATTAAAAACGGCCGGAAGCACTAGATAAATAACTGTAAAATAACATATTTTTTCTATGTTTAAAGTACCTACTTGTGATTTGCGAGGAATCCATAATTTAAAATACCCTATTTTGGGGAATCGCAGCCTTAACTTCCGGCACACAGCTATGCTGAAAACATCGTTGTCATGGCACCAGACTTAGATAAGATGGTAAAAGCTAGCCAGAAAACCTTTATAGAATACCTACACCAACCAAAAGAGTATCTATTTACTCAAGGAGACTTTTTGTGCTAAGGCCCCTTAGCGACACACTTTGTACTTGTCAAATAGTTCTGTTTCCATTTGTTATGACATTTGTAAATACTGTGTGTGTGTCTTCGATCAACAATAGTACGAGAGTTTGTGTCAATTAACTCTGCGTGCGACTACGCATTTTTAGCGCTAGTTACAGTACATTTTTTGGTGACCTTAAGCCTTCTTATGAGACCCATAGTAAAAGACCACGTCTCGCTTCCATAAGTATCCCTATCCGGTTGACTGGAAGAGAATGCATATTAGCATTAAGTCCGCCATTTGCTGTGTTTTGCAATAAAGATTAAATAAATAAATAAAAATAAATAAATAAGTCATAACTGGCAACACACACTGGTCAAAGACCTTAGTCTTGAGACATACACTGCAAGTTAAATAAAAGCTTGTAAATGTTTAAATAAAATAAAAAAAATTCTTTCATTCTTTCAACCTCACACTTCAGAAAATAAGTTACATCTAAGAGCCATGGTTTCTCACTCGATATAGTCTAAAGATACGTAATTTACACTATGTCACTTTCCTTTCAAATTATAATTCCCGACCCCACAAGATATAAGGCGACCGCCAATATACGAGTATGTATCCGACAGCAAATTACAATTTTTTTCCTAAATAAAGTCTTGCCTTGGCGAGGGTCTTTTATATCTTTTATATGGGTTATCCGACATTACTGTAACCAGCTAGATTACATTAGCATAACATATGGTATTTTGGAGGTTTCGGGAAATGGGAAGGGTGTGGCTAAGCTCTTAAACCAAGAATAGTGAAGCTTCTGAAAGTATAATTGTTAAATGATTTATGATTGTACTGACACTGGTTTCGTATTAATATTTAATATTTTTGTAACTTGTTAAGCTATAAAAAATCCTCTGTTGGCTCCAACGGGAATCTAAAATAGGGTTTTTGCTTTTAGAAAACTTTTGCTAGTCGTAGTTGTTCTTTTTCTATACTTAAATAAAAACTTTTTTTTTTCCGAAAAAGTTAAACCGCCTTCAAAAAAAAGGTGCAAACAAAAACTCATTTCCCAAAAACACGTAATAATGAAAAATAAATTTAATCATAACTGAATGAACAATTTTGGGAGTCAAGGAACATATGTATGTTATTAAAGGTACTTAATAATCTATTATAACTATGACATTATTTTACACCAAAAAAAAATTTTAAATGGAACTTTTACTCCTAAATTGGTTTGGCTTTATATTGCTACGATTTTTAACCCGTAAAACAAAAGCTTCCACCACCCAAAAGTACAACCAAAGTACAAACGTAGTTTTTTTCGCTGACCTGGGTGCCTACCATCAACTTTAAGACAGCGATTCAAAAATAGCGCGATGCAGAATAGGTTCCTAAAATGAATTGCTTTCTTTCGTACTCTGACCTTCTAAAAACTGGATCGCAAATGAATTGCTAAATGTTAATGACCGAACGATTTGTGTCCTTTTTCTTCTACCCGTCTCTTTCACTCGATTCTGTCATGCCCGGAGAGTGAGAGGGACGGGTATAATCTGCAGGTGACATGTTAAATCGACTGGGTTATAAGTCAAATAAGAGTTCCTGACAGCTTAGCGGCTGTGAAATGTCATTGATCGATCACTGAATCGCTGTCATTGATATTAAGCTGTCGTGGTACGAATAAGCGAAGCAGATCAGTTTAGGTTCTAAACAAAACCGCAATAAGAGTTGATGGTAAGCACCCTGCAGTTGTTTTACGAAGTCAAACAATGGTGGTGCGAACCGAGAAGAATGTTCTATAGAATTCATTTGTTGGGTTTTACAGCTTCTGTACGAAACGGATTGGTAGGATGCCAACGATCACGCTTGAAACGTGATTTTCCTGAACAACAACAAAGAGTTTTTAAAATGTTTCGAATTAAGGCATTAGGAATCGGGGTTTCGTTTGTGCTTTGTTTAAAGAACTGTGCGTTTAAAAAAGGGAAATAAAAATGAATAAATGTTTATTTCGATTCAAAAATATGTTAACAGTTAAGTATTATGGGTGGTTAAGAAGAACAAAGACTAACGACATTGCTCTCTGAGTAGTGAAGTTGAAGTGGCGATGGGCAGGCCGCATCGCCCGCAGAACTGACAACCGTTGGGCAAGAAAGGTTCTGGATTGGCGACCACGAACTGGACGACGCAGCGTAGGACGGCCCCCTAAAAGGTGGACCAATGACCTGGTGAAGGTTGCGGGAAGCCGTTGGCTGCAAATAGCCCACAGCCGCTCGTTGTGGCGCTCAAAGGAGGAGGCCTATGTTCAGCAGTGGACTTAGAATGGCTGATGATGATGTGGTAACATTCCTTTTAAGTAGATATCTAAGATACCTGGCCTTTTATGATGTCATCTCGCAGAAGGAAGCGTCTGAGCGGATCCGCGAGCAGGAGGCTCATGTGGATCGGCTTGGACGCAGGCGGCCGGGGCGGAGGTATCTGCGCTTTGCGCGCCTTATCCCCCCTTAGCGGGGCGGTGCGGTTCGGGCGACGGCGACTTGGCCGTCGCCCGGATCGCACAGTCCCCCCCCGGTAGTCTTGGGAGTTGGCCCCGCTTGCTCGGCCATCTCCCGCCGCGCAGGGGCCCGGAAATGGACCACCCGTCAGGCCGCAGGGGGTGCTTCTCACCACGACCCCCCCACAGTCGGTGTACCAAAAACTGACGGCGGAGAGCAAGTAGTGAGGAGTTTAGTTGGTAGTGGTGCCTGCTCTCGATCGCCCCATCTGGTCAGCCCACCTTGAGTGGGTAACCTTATGGGGAGATTGTGAGGAGGCTCCCTCCCTCTGTCCTGCCCCCTCTCGAGCTTTCGAGCTCGATAGGGGGCCGGAGCAGGGGTTAGAACCGCCCAGCCCTGACGCGAAGCCTATTAGGCTTGGTGGGAGGGCTGGGCGCGGCGAGGGACAGGCCCTGAGTCTGACTGAGTCCAACATGCCGTGTGGTATACGTAAATACAGTATTTGCCCTCACTATAAAAGAAAAAAAAAAAAAAAAGATACCTGGCCTAGGAATAATAATAAAAGACGAGTGACGATCTCAGCTTATAACTACAAAAAGAACTAACCGTATCTTTCGGTTTGGCAGTGTGTGGTTTGGGTTGAGACTTTACTTGAAGCTGTGAACCTTTTGGTGAGTTGTATCTTTTAACCATCTTCTCTATTGAAATGTTATGTTAAGCTGAATGTGAAATCGACAGTACTTCGCTCGCTACTAATATCGCTCTCCACACAGAGAGTTCCCGTGTTTCGTTCGTTGGGTTAAAATTTAAATATTATTCATAAAAAGTTGTGAAGCAGGAGTTGGTCAAAGTTAAATGACGCTCTAATTTTTTTTGGGCTTTTAGTATTGAATTGGAAATTTTAGTTAATACCTGGTGAAAATGTTTGTTTAACATCTTTATCTATTAACATGAAACTGAGGATGGAATAGTCTTGTGGTGCTTGCAAGAAATATAGTCAGGTGACCTAATTAAAGATAAAAACATATTTTTTTATAAGCAAAGACTTCGTTCTTGTAGAGCTAAGCAAATAACGTAACAACGAGACAATGCTGAATACACAACAAACGTTGTTATGGCGTCAGATTTAGATAAGATGGTGGTAGCTAGCCAGGTGGACTTTGAACAAGTCCTACCACCAATCAAACCGAATACTCTTTTTTTTTGTCCGTAACGGTGTAGCACTTAGCCATCATCACACCTGATGCTAAGTGGTGATAAGGCTGAAGGTGGAAGCGCACTACTCCCGGAATCCTCAATCACTGAGGAACTAGCTATCTTATAACTCTCTAACTGCCGGAACGCAATAATGCTGAAAACATCATTGTTATGGCGTCAGACTGTGCAAGTGATTTTTGTTATGTTTTTTTTATTTGTATATAAGTGATGTCACATAATGCGGCCAACAGAATAGCAGTGCAGCAGGCCCCGCCTGCTGCTTATACTGAGTTGAACGCATTTTTGGCATCACACGACACTAATTTTATCTTCTTGTTGGTGTTGCCTACTTACTGTATTTTTTAGTGTCGTGTGATTCTAAAATAAAACCTTTTTCTTTCTTTCTTCTTTATAAGATGGTGGTAGCTAGCCAGGCGGACTAAGAACAAGTCCTACCACCAACCAAACCGAATACAATATGTACCCCCATCGAATCGAACCCGGGACCTCTTGGTCTCATACCGATGGTGTTTACCACTAGACCACAGAGGCGGTGGATTGACAATAATAACAGCGCTATACCACATTATAATCCACAATAAAATCTAACTCTGTGCCTTATAATACCAATTTAAATGTCTCATGAGTCACATACGACTCATTAGGAACTTTAGGAATAAGTTGAGGAGCTCAGTTGACTCATATTTCGATCCTATTGTGTGCTCTGAACATGCGGTATAAAGGTTGGTATTAAACATTGTTGTAGCTAACATTGTTGAAATGAGGTTTTGAGTTCTTTGACTACCAATTTTCAAATTAACACATCTCAAGAATTCAGTGGCATTCCATTTGCTGTTAACAATTTTATATAGGGTGGAGTAATCGGCTATTTTTCGCCTATCAGCAAGAGTCCTCATTGCGAAATGAGATAGACGCGATTCGTATTGGGATTATAATAAACAAGGCTTCTGAATTCACCTTTTAATTAAGCAATGAATTAATTGTTCATAATTATGTACTTGTAAAGCACTCGCCACCATTGAGACAAAGCAACACTCATAGACATTAGAAAAGGCAAAGGTTTTACCCTATTACTTGTGTGATATAAAATTTCTTTCAACACTCCTACTAAGTTTATAAAATAAACATAAAACTACTTACTTTACATAAGTAAAATTAATTACTTAACAATTCGTAATCTGGCAATTGGCGCCTCCTTCCAATCTTAGCACTTAATTTCCGGATGAAACACATCCCGTATGTTGTTTTCCGGATGACGTATAAGCTAATTATAATTACATTTAAAAAAAGTAAAGTTTTACTTTAAATATCCGTTCAGTAGTAGTAGTAGTTATTGCGTCAAAGAGTAACATACACAACATATATCTTCACAAACTTTCACATTTAAAATAATAGTAGGTAAGATTAGTGGGATACAAAGTCTATTGTCAGTGCTTAAAATTAATATGGGAAATTTTCGTTTTTCCGAACAATTTGCGGATCTCTACAAAAGCTTCTGTGGCTAATTTACATTCGTACCTATTTAACGTGGTGTGTTAAATGAAAAATTGCCCTTCAGCTATGCGAGCAGCGCCACTCTTTTGTGAGCTGGTAATTTGCCTTTTCGAAAGTAATAATACTTTATTCAGTAATGGCTACCTTTTCAAGAGTGTTTCACACGTGCTGATCGATTTTTGATATTGTATTTTTAAGACTTAGTGGTGGCTTGTGACTGCTTTTGCGTGGATTGTTATAATAATATAAATGTTCTGATAGCCAGGAGCCTCGATAAACACTATAAGAGGCTTGCGTTAGATGGCTGGATCATGAGTCAGATGCAGAAGGCAGTACTTCCGGACACGGCCCGTATAGTGAGAAGGTTCCTGTCTCTGGATCCTTAACCGCCGGTAGCCGGAACCCTGATCTTCCTACCATTGGGGAACTGCATTTTTGTATTTTTTTATGTAATATTTTTTAGCTTAATTTTTAGAAATATAATTTTGTATGTATTTTAAATGTAATAAAGGGGATAATTTTAATCATTATTCTGATATAGTATTTATTATCTCGAGCTTCTCCTTGCTTCGGAAGGCACGTTAAGCCGTTGGTACCGGCTGCGCTTGCAGTCTTTAATTCCCACCACTCCGCATTGGGCCCGCGTGGTGTCCCATTATCTTTATCCATCCATAAGGAAGGCCTGTGCCCCAGCAGAGGGGCCTTAACCCGGCGAGCATGACCCAGGGTATCTCATACCCTGTTACATTTTCAAAGTCGTGTATTTTTTAAGTTTCTCGTCTGACAACACTAGCGCGCTCAGTAGCTGGCGGAAGGGGCTCGCAGGGCAGGATAGTGGCATGATCGCAGTGTGGCCCGGGATACCGGCTGCGATATTAGTGCGCATACCTGTTGGGGGGTATGTCACACCATGACAGCGATTAGTCAAATTTTTACCAAAATATTCATTATATTTTTTTTACGAAGAGGATCTCATTATCTCTTAATTTTAAGTGAATTAAATTCCAAAGAATAATTTTATGTATAATTATAAATTTTTGTAAAGCTATAGCTACTTTGTTAAGATTTGTTACTTTGACTACATAGTTTATGAAAAACGAGATTAAATAAAAATTATTGTATAATTCTGAACTCGATTTATTTAATTTCCTATTAAAGAATTATACTTATTACAAAATCAAACCAATTAAGTTTATAAAATAACAATAAGAACTAATTTGTGGTATATTAACTTAAGGGTATGTCAAACCCTGCCTCATGCTTGATGTAACTTTATTTCACCTCATGCTCGCCGGGTTAATATGACTGATGATGATGATGATTATGAACCAGAACGCGTGAAAATTATTGAGTCTTTTCAGCGATATTCCAGAAATTATCCTTACTTCCGTACTTTTTTTTATATATTATAAATGCGTCTCCGTCTGTCTGAGTGTTACACAATGACACCTAAACTACTGAACCAATTTGAATGAATTTTGGTACAGAGATAGCCTAGAGCCTGAGAAAGGACATAGGCTACTTTTTATTCCTGAAAAATATCACCTTCCCGCGGGATAACGTCGTGTAGTACACGCGGGCGAAGCCGCGGGCGGAAGGCTAGTTATTAAATATGCTTCATTAAGCAATTAAATAGGCAATTGATAACTATTTAAATGGACTGATATCAGGTCGATTATAGTTAGTAGTTATCAATTCTTATACTCGAAGTAATTGCCTTGTTATCCATCGGTATACATAATTTGTTTGAGTATCGGCTAATGAAAACCTCATCGCGGCACAGTTATCGAGTCCACACATTGTTTGAGCCAATTACGATGTCCGGGAGGGGGTGACCTCCCCAACGCTATAGCCAGTATTTAAGGGTTGCTTTGGAAAAGTCCTGGAAAATTGTTGTTTCATTACAGAGAAATGTGCCGGAGGTACACGATCACGTAGTATTAGGTTATACCTAGATAAACAACGTTTGTAGATAATAGTTAATAAGTAGATAAGCTTTGTACATAGATTGATAAAATGTATATAATTATATAAGTAAGTATACACAAGAAACAAATATTATTTAACCTTTTTAGCTCACGTTTCCGTGGGAATATTGGATATCTTCACTACATGTGCTAGCCCGTTGTTTAAAAAAAAACAAAATAGTAGAATATACTAACCCATTCAGCCATGTGGCGTCAATACGTAACAAACAATTTTTCCTATTTATAATATGAACAAAAAATAACCTCCTTTTTAGAAACCTATGGTCACCTTTCGCTCGTTGAGCAACCCGTGCGGTGTCAATTGTTTACAGCTGAATGCGCCACAATCACGATCTTTGTTTTTCGAGGGTCCAGGCCCGCCGGAGGTCGTGAAGTGCTTGAAACTAGTGGACGCTCGCGGTTTTATACACATGATTACCTGTCGCGTAGGAACGTTGGGATGAAACTCATCATTTTTTGGTGTCTATCTTAGGTCATAGGTGTCAATTGTTTATAGCGGAATGCGCCACAATCATGAGTTTGTTTTTCGAGGGTCCAAGCCTGCTGGAGGTCGCGAAGTGCTTTTATTCACAATACATGATTACTGGTCGCGTAGAAATGTCGGGATGAAACTCCATCAATTTTTGGCGTCTATCTTAGGTCATAGTATACAAGTATCTGTAATCTGTATCAAAAATTGTTTCATGTGAGTGAGTACGAATAACGAATAAACTTACAAACTTTACTATTTGTAGTTGTTTTACGAATTAGTAGCATATAACCTCCTTTTTAAAGTCAATATTAACAAAAAAATCAAATAAAAAAGCTTTACTGTAACCTCATGGTCACCTTCGCTCGTTGAGCAACCCGTGCGGTGTCAATTGTTTACAGCTGAATGCGCCACAATCACGATCTTTGTTTTTCGAGGGTCCAGGCCCGCCGGAGGTCGTAAAGTGCTTGTAACTAGTGGACGCTCGCGGTTTTATGCACATGATTACCTGTCGCGTAGGAACGTTGGGATGAAACTCATCATTTTTTGGTGTCTATCTTAGGTCATAGGTGTCAATTGTTTATAGCGGAATGCGCCACAATCATGAGTTTGTTTTTCGAGGGTCCAAGCCTGCTGGAGGTCGCGAAGTGCTTTTATTCACAATACATGATTACTGGTCGCGTAGAAATGTCGGGATGAAACTCCATCAATTTTTGGCGTCTATCTTAGGTCATAGTATACAAGTATCTGTAATCTGTATCAAAAATTGTTTCATGTGAGTGAGTACGAATAACGAATAAACTAACAAAATTTATTATTTATAGTTGTTTTACGAATTAGTAGCATATAACCTCCTTTTTAAAGTCAATATTAACAAAAAAAGGAAATAAAAAAGCTTTACTCTAACCTCATGGTCACCTTCGCTCGTTGAGCAACCCGTGCGGTCTCAATTGTTTACAGCTGAATGCGCCACAATCACGATCTTTGTTTTTCGAGGGTCCAGGGCCGCCGGGGGTCGCGAAAAACTTCCCCTTAAAATGTTTTAATAAGCGAGTCGGGATATCGAAATATTTTCGGATAAACATCCTTGTTCTGACAGCTTATTTTTGTAAGCAACATTTTGGTGGGTAAGAAGTGTGTTTTTGTTAATGGTTCATGTTAGCACGGTAATTATGCCTTGTTAAATATTCAACCCCTAATTATCTGTACCTACTAATGTTATAAATTCATTCCCTTCAAATTTTAAGTTCTATAAATTAATGCATCATCATCTGCCATATTAAGCAGTTGTTGTAATTAGCAACGATATGGTTTTTTTCTTTGTAAATGTCGTTTCCAAAGAAATGCTGACAAGTTTATTGCGCCCGTTTTAAAAAAAAATAATTATATCGGTCAAGTTTTGGATAAAGAAATCGGGTACATACTACGAAACGATGTTTTTGTGTACTTTTAATAGGTTTTTGCGTTGTCTGTTACCTTTATCGCGCTCTGTGGGGGGAGCAATAGACAAAGTGAGAGAGCAATAGATTTTACAAATGCCTAGTTTTTAATTCTCTTGAGGTCTCGCGGGACTTCCTTATGGATGGTTAAGGAGAATAAGGCAGTAGGTGACCGGATTGTTATTGATGTGTAAATATTTAGTAGTACATTTAGAGAAAAGTTCACTTTTATAAGCTCGAAATTCAAATATAACACAGTTTTTGTATTGTCAGAATTTCACAATAGAAAAAGTTCGATCGAAAACCAGTCGAACGCTACGAGTGGTACAAACCAATAGATGTTCGTATACGAACTTAGCTGTCAAAATGAATTTGTTGACATGAGGGACAGCTTAGTTTGTTTGAAACGTTCTAACTTTTCAATAGAAACCACAAACAAAATGTTCGACATACGAATTACCACACTGAAAAAATTCGAATGCCTGAGAATCGGGCCCCCGAACATTAAAAAATATAACATGGACGGTGAAAAAAAGTTTCAATTTGTTTATTAACAAGCAAGTGAGGAGCTGCTGAATTATGACAAACTGTGTCACAATTATCTAGCTATCTCTTTCTAAAACGAAATTTTATATGGCGGGAGTACAGTCAAAGAATACTATACAATATTACTACGTGTACGGTGCTACTTACTTCTGACGTCACAAGTGAGTAGAGCTGTCCTTGTCTAACAAGAAAGTTTGATGCTCTATATCTCCGATATATGTAAAATATTGAAAATAAATAGCTGTGTTGTGTGTTTGATATTTCTAAAAACATTTTAAATAAATAAAAAAAATAGTCCGTTCCCCTATTACCTACTACGCAAGCCGAATGCGGTTTGTGGGTATTTAACGACTGCTATCCCAACCGGGATCAACTCGAGATCACAACAATTTTTTTTATTGATATGAACCATAATAACATTGCAATAACCATTTCTAAAATTGCTTAACCTCAACGATCGCAGGCCACTAACTACCTACTACGCCACAGGCTTCCCCTGTGTACCTACTCGTATAAATTAATTATTTTAACCTGTGCGCTCGGATTAGGTACACATACGTCCTAAACTTTTTACCGCCGAAACTCGGATGAGGCACACATGTGTGCCTTAGCCAACCACTCGAAAAATGCTGTTACAGTGTAATTAATAGGTACAGTTTATATTTCGATTTTCGCCACTGACGGGTGTCACGTTACATCAAATCTCCGAGCGTACATGCAGAAGAAACTTTATCCTGTAGTTGGTTTTACTATGCCTATAGCTATAGAGCTTATATCCTTACTCTTCTTACTTTCCATTTCTTTTACTTTCTTTTCATTTAATATTTTAGTTTCATTAATTCATTCATCAATACAACCTTAAAATACAATTCGAAATATTATTCAAATTGTTTTCTAAGGTTGTATTATTAACCCAATACATCGGTGTCGGTTAAAAATGTTAATAATTCAGTCAAGATTGACTTGTTAACGATGTCAGGTGACCTTGTACAGGAAGGAACTTGAAGAAAGGAATAATGAAAGGCTTTGAAAGGTCACGGAGAAACATAGTATTATTCTACCTACTTTTAATGTATAGGACTTTGTTACGAATAAGCCGGAAATAGGAATAATAGTAAAAAACTACTACTAATGTGGTGTATATTTTCATTTTTGTTGCTCCTATCTTTAAAGTACGCGGGTTCTTTAATGACGCTACCAATTAACACCCATACACGATATAACTAACAAACTATCTAATATTGGTTAATTGGTTTGATTTAAGAGGAAACCTAACGAGACCTCAAGAGAATTAAAAACTAGGCATTTGTAAAATCTATTTCTCTCTCACTTTATCTATTGGTCCCCCCACAGAGCGCGATAGAGACAACAGACAACGCAAAAACCTATTAAAAGTACACAAAAACATCGTTTCGTAGTATGTACTCGATTTCTTTTCCAAAACTTGAGCGATATAATTTATTTTTAAAAAACGGGCGCAATAAACTTGTCAGCATTTCTTTGGAAACGACATTTACAAAGAAAAAAAAAGTTATTAAATTTTTTACTTTTTTGCATTCACAATGCAATTTTTATGGTTGAAAAATGATGATGATGAATGAAAAATCGTCCCGTCTCACAACCATCGGAGCGTTGTGAGACGGGTCGATTTTTTCTAAATACTTTATTTTCCATTTTTCAAGAAAAAAAACATATCGTTACTTAATTACAACAACTGCATAAAGTGTACTAAATATACAACATTTTAAATAACAAAAAATTAAGTACTGCATTATTATCCGTAACAAGTGCTTAAAAGCTATTACTTTATTTTATTTTGGAATTGGAATCAGATTAATGTTTTTTTTTATGTAAACTTCGACATTTTACCTTACCAATCAGGCAGGCACAGCAACTTATAACATTTCAAATGATCATATTATGAATGTGAAATAAACGTAATATGTGAAAGAATTTTCAAATTCGGTTCAGTATTTCCTAAGATTATTTCCTTCAAATGAACTCTCTATTTTTTATTCTCAACCAAAGCTACAAACGATACACACAAACCGTTTCCTTTTGACTACCAACTCGAGCTGTTTTCACAAACTTCACGATCGCTCAAACATTTATTAGATAAGTTTTTTGTTTTTGCACTTTCAGTTCGTTCGTCCGTAAGGTATCGTTTGTTCTCGTGATATTCAACAAAATACGGTTCTGTGTGAATTTTCTTGGTCTTGGATGTGCTGGAAAATAGAAAATGACGTTGAGAAATGATGAACGCCTTGCAACACCTGAGAAAAGGTTTCTCGGCATCTTGCTCTAGGATAATGTACTTTTTTGAAACTAAAGTATAATATTTCAGGTACTTATTAAGTTTTAGTGACCGTCAGGATGGCGGGTACTTAGGGTACTTCTCAGATTAGTAAAACCTGTGAGTATAATACGGAGGTACACAGATTTTCAGAAGAGGTACGTAAAGGTACACAGAAGGTACCAAACATCTGCAATAAATTTAAGCTAATCTGAGAAGTACACCCACCATCCTGATGCTCAAAAGTTTTAAGCCCTTTTAAAATAGCTAGTTACATAACCATCCCTAGCCCACCCAGCCCAGGACATCCCTAGCCCTGTAATTTAAGTAGTTGTGTCCATAAGTTGAAATGACAACACCACAATTGTATATTTTCAAATCGAATTTCACGATAAACCTTTTCGACCAATTATTATGACCAGAAAATACGAGATTATGTACTTTCATTGAAGTACTTAAGTAAAGTAGCATTGGAGGCCAAGACTCATTTGGGGTCGCTGAGCCAGTGAAGTAAATAAGTAAAGAAAATACATGAAAAACAGAAAATAAGGAGAACGTATTTTATAGCAGATGGCACATCGTTCCTAGTAACATTTTCATAATAATTTCAACTAACATCTAAAAATTTTACCTTTATGTAAATACGCAGTTTTTACAAGCTTTTATTAACTTGCCATGTTAGTTAGTTAGTTAGTGGGGGACAAATCTTGCAAGCTTAATTTGACCCACTTCCCAGTGTCCGGTGGAGCTGAAATTTTTTATACAGGTTTGGTTTAGATGACAATACAATATTTAAGTACAGTCAGCAATAAAGCTTGTCATGAAAATGAAAAACTTATTTACTTTACCCAAATTTAGGCTTTGCTTTAAATGAATTGGGTTACGAACAATTCCAGCACAAGATTGATTGAAAATAGTACCTACACCATTAATCCACAAATGGATAAAGCAGAAGATATAATTACTACGTTTGGTAGCTGTCATGTCTTATGATCGCGGATCGAGTTGAAAGAGAAAGCGGGGAAAGGTGTGAAATTAAAAACAAAATCATTGTTTTTCTTAAATACTTTTAATGCATATTACTGTGGACATAGGATCTTAGCTTCCAACAATATTTATAATATTTAACTTAATGTATAGTAACGATTATAAAGGCCTTTGCCTAGACGCAAAGGCCCATATATTCGTTGTAATTGTTGGCGGCAACTTTATTGGTGGCATTAGCGTTACATTAGTAACGATATGCTGTAAGTATTTTCTCTAAATTTAGCACGACCAAAATGTCACTGTAAAGTAATTAATTGTAAATGTGTTTTTTTTTTGGGAACCTAACTGGACGATTATCAAGAGAATGGCCAGTTTCCGAAAATTTATAAACGCAATTTAATACGAACATATTGAAAATACATTTGAAAATGAAGTACTTATTTAGAAAAGATCGTGTTTTTCTAAATACTTAATTTTCAATGTTTTCAATAATAAAAATTGCATTACGAATTTAAAAAAGTTAAAATAAAATACAATTAAATACGCTGTTGTAGAGAATACAATGGCCTACCTACTCTAGCGTGAACAAATGTTTTCCAGTGGGAGTGAGACATCTTTCCGGAGTAAAAAGTCCAAAGTAAAAAAAATTAACAAATATTCAAACGTTTGCATCTATAATACTATTTATAAGATTGCACATTATTGTGACCTAATTAAAAATGATGCCAGGTTGGAATCTTATGACTTAAGCCACACACTTTAACAGCCCAAGTTTCCGCCTTAGCACCGTTTCAAAGGAGAATCGACAAAGTGGCCATTAACCTCATTATGGGTTCCGCACACATGTGGATTTTATTCCTTCCCGGACAACTTCCGGACGATCGCGCACGCACTAGACTCGATTCACACTAACGCGGAACGGAAAGGAAGCCATTTTCCGGAAAGAACATTTTGATCTTTGTTCTTTATATCTTTGACACTTTGTATCAGAAGAATTGCTACTGGATGTGCATTTCTATCTTCAAAAAGATACCTGTAAACATTAAAGAATTACCCTTTAGTAAGTTTAAGACTGCATTGTACAATTGGCTATTTGAAAAAATGTTTTACAGTGTGAAAGAATTTCTTGATAATGAACTATAGCCTACCTTCCATGTTTATAAAAAGATCTCTTTCATTTTCACATGTGCTCTCTGCCACGTCAAATTTGTTACATGCCAAAATAAAGCACTACACGTTACTGACTACTATGCTGAAACATGTCTCAAACTTTGCCTTTGTATTATTTTATAATCAAAACTGATTTGACATTTTACCTGTAACTGTAAGCTTTGATTGACCATTTTTATTGTATTTTTATTAATTTGTGTGTTCTGGTTCTGGGTTGTGTGACATTTCCGCTTCCTGCCTGGTAATGTTCCATAGCCTTGCAATTTTAATTTCTTTTTGACAAAGTTATTGTGACATACAGCCTTAGACATTTAACTATAAATTTTTGACTTCAAATTTAATTTTCATTTTTCTTTTGACATATTGTATTAGCTTGACTTGAATTATTATATTATCATTTTTGCTGTTATTGATATTTTTTTTTTTTTTTTTTATAAAAACTGGTTAAGCATTTGACCGCCATCTTGCTAAACAGACAGGATGCAGTCTAGGGTGTAGCATGCTTACCCAGTAGGTGCCCATTCACTCTTGCCTTGAAGAGGCCAAGGTTGTAATGATCGGGGAATACATGCGCAGGCAGCGCATTCCAATCCTTAGCAGCTCGCATTAAGAAAGAATTAGCAAAGCGCTTCGTACGGACGGGTGGAATGTCTACTATGTAGGGATGGTAAGCTAACCTGCGTCTTGTACTCCGATGGTGGAAAGGGGCAGGAGGAACAAGATCATGGAGTTCCTGTGCGCACTCTCCAAAGTGTATCCTATAGAACACAGATAAGCTAGCAACTCTGCGGCGGTGATTGAGACTTTGTAGTTTATCTTTATCTAAAGTTGTGTCTCCAATGAGCCTCTTTGCACGGTTTTCAATCGAGTCTAAAACTGCTAGCTGATACTTCGCGGACCCATCCCAAAGGTGACAGCAGTACTCCATGCACGGACGAATTTGTGCTTTGTATAGCAGAAGCAATTGCTCTGAGGAGAAGTAACGTCTAGCCTTTGAGAGGACGCCCAGCTTTTTTGCAGCAGTTTTTGTAATCGAGTCGATGTATTCGCCGAAATTAAGCTGAGATGATAGATTGAGGCCGAGAACCTGTAGGTGTTCGGCTAGTGGTAAGGATACACTCTGGAAAGTTGGAGTCAGTTGGAAGGGACTCCGTTTGGCCGAGAAAAGACACGCCTGCGTTTTGGTTGCATTGAAATCGACAAGGTTGGCATTGCCCCAATCCGAGACAGCCTGAAGTGCCAGATTCATTTGCCTAACCAGGGTATCTCGACAGGACTGGACTTCATCCGTGCCAGCCTTTGCATCTGATAGGTATCTACAGGTAACAGTGGTGTCATCAGCATAACCGAAGGTACCGGGTACCAACAGATCGTTAATATGGAGAAGAAATAACGTTGCAGATAACACTGAACCTTGGGGAACTCCAGCATCGATTTTCTTTAGGTCAGATGATTGACTATCCAAAACGACACGAATTGAACGGTTCCTAAGGAAGTCGGTAATCCAGATGCAAAGGCTGTCACAGATTCCGTAAGATGGAAGCTTGCCAATGAGGCTGTCATGCCAGACCCTATCAAAGGCTTTGGAAATATCAAGCGAGACGGCAAGGGCTTCGCCATGTTTTTCAATCGCTTGATTCCAAAGGTGGGTGGGCATACGCGAGAAGGTCTCCAGTAGACCGCCCACGGCGAAAACCATACTGACGATCACTGAGGAGCTCGTTTGTTTCAAGGTATGCCAACAGATGTTTGTTCAGTACACGCTCCATAGTCTTGCAGAGTATGGAGGTGACTGAGATCGGCCTGTAGTTAGAGGGGTCGGCACGGCTACCTTTTTTAGGTATCGGCTGTACATTGGCAAGCTTCCATGCCTGAGGAACAAGTCCTGTCCCAAATTCCATATGGATTCAATTCAGTGTATTTGTAACTAGGACATGTTTAATTTAATTTTATTGGAAAATATTTGCATGCTGTTAACAAATGGCTGAATGGGCCGAACATAAATCTCTGTAACATCGAAAATTTTCTCCCCTTTCAAATGGCAAATAAATATTTATGATTTATGATTTATGATAAAATGCTCTAAAAAACTCTATTTTTTATAGAATTAGGCGTCACTTGGCGGAAATCCCTGCCCATTGTGAAATCCAGCACCGAAAAAATTATTATTTTTATTTCAGTGCTGGTTTCTGCACGGTCCAACAAATCCTGAGGATGCCCCGGGTTGGGGGCGAAACACGTATAGAGAAGTCTTATCAGTAAAGGTGCAAGGAAAAAAATCTTTCCGTGTTCTGTGGTGCAAGGTGTGTTGCTGTCTTGCAATATGCAGCTGCAGGTATTGTGCACTGATAGTTTCGTGGTGTGCATGTGCATTTTTTTCGGGCGGGCAGCCGGTGTGTCTTGCATGTTTTGTTTTTTTTTTGTGGAAATAGGCTACATATTTATTTTTTCATATAATAATCTAAATCTATACAAATAAATAAAATATTAAAATAACCGCTTTTTACTACATGCATATGATTATAAATACGGTACATATACCAAAATAACATTTTTTACAATTGTTGTCTGTCTGTCTGTCTGTTTGTTCCGGCTAATCTCTGAAACGGCTGGACCGATTTTGACTGGACTTTCACTGGTAGGTAGCTGATGTAATAAGGTGTAACTTAGGCTACTTTTTATCCAGATATTTCCACGAGAACGGGAACCACGCGGGCGGCCGCTAGTTATAAATAAATGAATAGGAGACACCATCACATACATTGCTTATATCCCAAACTAAGTAACTTAAGCACCTCCGTTAGGTATGGACACTTGGAAACATTGACTGGTTTACTTTGAACCCGGGACCTTGGATGTAGCAGCACCTTGAAAACCGGTGCGCACATCACTCGACCACAGAGATCGTCAAACATCATGCCAATAGAGATAGCCAATAGAATAGAAGTCGTTATTTCCGATTTCCAAAATACAATTGGTTAAACTACTTTTCTTTAGCTCGTTAGGTATTGGAACAACGTATTTGATGGTTTCCAAAATTGGAATGTTCATTTTGCTATGTTACAAACGATCGCTTCCGCGGTAATGTAAATCGAGCCTTAGAAAGCGCAATTTTTTGCGAGACCATTGAATTTGGGAGTTCGATTACAGAAACTGTTCCTATTGAGTGAGTATGGGTGTTAAGGTCGGTGGAAGCTGTAACAAAAGCGATTGGGTCAGGTTAAAGTCTCAGTTAAAGTTAGTAGCGAAAAAGGTAGGGATAAAGTTCATTGAACTCTATCAAATAGTAGGTCGATTCTCTAAGATTCGATCAGCAATTCGCATATCTCTTCGCTGTTTATTTTTACTTCATTTTTTTCTTTTTTATTCACAACGGGGTAGCACTTTGGAAACGCATTACTCTCCGAATTCTCAGTCACTGAGGAACTGGCTATCTTATCTCTAATCGCCGGAACACAATAATGCTGAAAATATCATGGTTACCGCCCGCTTAGTTACTTTGTGGTTCTGGCGTCAGACTTAGATAAGATGGTTGTAGCTAGCCAGGCGGACTAAGAACAAGTCCTACCACTAACCAAACCGAATACAATATGTACCCCCACTGGGAATCGAACCCGGGACCTCTGGGTCCGTAATTGGTGGTATGAACCACTAGACCACAGAGACGGTTTCCTCCACACCTTAAATACATGTGTTCTATTTTTTTTCCTTAGCCACGCTATAAAAATGGAAGCGACATCTATCAATGCAATACAGATAGGTACATCATCTTGCAATCCATTCTCCACCTTAAATATATAAGTGTTCTATTTTTATTCCTTCGCCACGCTATAAAAATGGAACGCGACATCTATCAAAGCAATACAAATAGGTACATAATCTTGTAATCCATTCTTCACCTTAAATACATAAGTATTCTATTTTTATTCCTTAGATACGCTATAAAAATGCAAGCGACATCTATCAAAGCAATAGAGATAGGTACATAATCTTGCAATCCATTCTCCACCTTAAATATATAAGTGTTCTATTTTTTTTCCTTAGCCACGCTATAAAAATGGAAGCGACATCTATCAAAGCAATACAGAAAGGTACATCATCTTGCAATCCATTCTCCACCTTGCTATGCTAATATTTGCATGCCAACCTGTATATAGTAGAAAACGATTAAATCCAAATGATATTGCAGACTATCGCAATATAATATGTACACAGTGTTTTCAGCAAATAAATAAATTACATTTAATTTATCCTTTAATACATTTTTAAGTGTTCTATTTTTTTTCCAGCCTCGCTATAAAAATGGAAGCGACACCTTTTAAAGCAATACAAATATAGGTACATTATTTTGCAATCCATTCTCCACCTTAAATACATAAGTATTCTAGTTTTCTTCCTTAGCCACGCCTTAAAAATGGAAGCGACGACTATCAAAGCAATACAGAAAGGTAAATCATCGTGCAATCCATTCTCCACCCTAAATACATAAGTATTCTAGCTGTCTTCCTTAGCCACGCCTTAAAACTGGAAGCGACATCTATCAAAACAATACATAGGTATAGGTACATCATCTTGCAATCCATTCTCCACCTTAAATACATAAGTATTCTAGTTTTCTTCCTTAGCCACGGCTTACAAATGGAAGAGACATCTATCAAAGCAATACAGATACATCATCTTGCAATCCAACAAAGAGCATTTTCCAAGGCACTGTATCCAACGTACTTTAGCTCACATTTCCCGGATACGTTAAAGCACAGTTTCAGATTACAGTACGATATCACAACCCGTTTCCCTCACAGTGAGAAATATCTGCCTTTGTTTCCAACGGACGCTATTTGATAGCCCACTTCCGAACCTCCGACCGTCGTTTCCAGCCAATTCCAATTGCTAATCCTTTGAGCCATATATGTCAGGGAGACAGATTTTTCGAAAGTTTTGTCATTGAAAGCCCCTTTTAAGGCGCTACTCGGAAAAAGTATGGACTTTTTGATTTAAAACTATAGGACGGTTACAGTTGTTACAAATCAGGTATTAAGATATATATTTCTTCATACCTTTATCTAGAATCGTATAGTTTCAAAAACACGTTTTTATGATTTTGCCTCGACACTTTTTCTTTTCGAAAAGACCTCTAAAAAATAGGAAACTTCAAGATTATTCGTAAATGGGGTTACTTACACTATTGTAAATTGGTTAAATTAGTGGACACTAATAATATTTAGGATCGTATATAAGCATTCTTTGAAAAATCGCTGTAGTTTTGTAATACGCAGTGATTTTGTGTTTTTTAGCCGAATCTGCAAGATCGGTCTCGCTCGCGCGCGCGTCGTTTTCTCATTGCTATCTCGCTTCAGCGTAATTTTTCCGAGTATCGCCTTAACGTAACTGACAATAGATTTGTTGGCAAATAGTCAAGGAAATTGATGTTATTCGTTTAATACCTATTGCTTTCAGTATTTTTTTATTCATCGGTCTGATGCAGAGATAAGTAGCATAAGCACTTTTTATGGACCTTACAGCCAACAAAAGTATATCTCAGGAATATCCAAGCACGAAACACACTAAATGTGGGATCCAAAAATTTGATTCTGTCAGTACCTCTGCGTATTCGGGGTAATAATCATGAATACATTTTGTATTGATATATCAATTTTTCTTATTGAAAATTAAATATAATAAAAGTCTACTCATTTTCCAAGTAGCTAACCCGAGGCTTTTCACTGTTGGCGAATGCTATGACCGCTGAGCTAACGACTTCGTATTTCATTTTCAGTAATTTCTAATTGTCTTTATCCTGACTGATATAAAACTTTTTCCGTTGCCCGCGATCACTATAGTTACTTCCTATTTGTCGTTATAATAATAACATTTATAACTAATATCCAATCGCTACCCAATTTCTGCAGATAAGTAATCTTGGTAATTATACTTAACGAGATCGAATATATCGTGGCGATTTCATCCATAGCATACTTTGTATTATTATATTGTAGTACCTAATTATGGCAATTATTAAAACAAAAGGAGCTCATTGGATCTATGATCGTGATGGTTAAGCAACTATCTCAATGGTCGGTCACAGGATGGGTGACCAAACATTTTGTATTTCGCTCTCGGTGCTTCGAAAGGCACGTTAAGCCGTTGATTCAGGCTACATTTGTTGACAATCAAGACAGCCATCAATTAGCATTTGACCCGCGTGGTGGGTCTTGGCTTAGCCATTTCTCCTTATCCATTTATAAGAAAAGCCTGTGCCCAAAGAGTCATCATCATCATCATCATCAACGTCATCATGTCAGCCGAACGACGCCCACTGCTGGGCATAGGCCTCCCCCAAGGATCTCCAAAACGAACGGTCCTGCGCTGCCCGCAACCAGCGGCTTCCTGCGACCTTGACCAGATCATCGGTTTACCTTGTAGGGGGCTGCCCACGGAAAGTCGTCCGGTACGCGGTCGCCATTCGAGAACCTTTCCGCCCCAACGGCCATCGGTTTATTCTCTGTCTTTGTCATTTGTTCAACTACAGGACATTGTTTATACCAGTGACCCCCCGAGACCGCACGTGTCCGAGTAAGCCAGTGCGCAATATGTCCGTCCGGGCAACATGTCCGGATTACCCGGACGGCGTAGTGTCATGTTGGACCGCCTTGCTGTCTCATACGATTTGTCCGTTGTCCGTATAAATTTATTGCAGCGCTCCTTGCATTTTACGAGTGATATGAAGCTTTTACTATGCAACGCAAATGCAAAAATTTATGCAGTATCTATGTTCAAAGGTACAGTCAAACCAATTGAAGCGTGACCGACCATAAGTTCATTTTCGAACAGAATCTGTTCGAAAATGAATGTAAAAATTTAAACTTGATTACATTGACACTGACCCTTTAGCCTTTGACGCTTTCAATATTAAATAAATTATTAGCAAACTGGCTCATGATTCAAATGGTTCTACTGTATATCCATACTAATACTATAAATGTGAAAGATGTTTGTTTGTTCATCTTTCACGTCAAATCGGAGCAACGTATCGACGTGATTTTTGGTACCAATTGAGATAGTTTGGGAGCTGGTACTTCTACTACTAAAAATATCACATTCCCACGAGATAACGTCGTGGAGTCCACGCGGGCGAAGCCGCGGGCGGAAGGCTAGTACATATATGCTATGTGTAAATATGGACGGTGCCGTGTAGTGCCGGCACATAAATAGAATAGCACTACCCCCTCTCTTCCCGTGGGTGTCGTAAGAGGCGACAAAGGGAAAACTGTGCCCAGCACTGGGCATCGTTCGGCTGACATGATGATGTGTAAATATTTAACGATCTTATCTCATTGTATAGCTCGTGGCATAAAATGAAAGACTAGCTGTGCCTAGCGGTTTTACCCGTGGGGTTCCGTGGACATATTGGGGTAAATGTAGCCTATGTGCTATTCCAATCTTCGATCTATCTTTGTTCGTAATTTTATCCAAACCCTCGCCTCAGCAAGAATCTACTTACGACAACGACCCTGGCTTTACTATAAAATCTTCACCACACCTTAAATCCATACTCATATTATAAATAGCGGATCCTCGCTGTTTAACCGGCGTGGTGCCCGTTCCCGTGGAAATATCGGGAAAAATATAGCCTATAACTTTGCTCCATAAATGGACTATCCAACACAAAAAGATGTTTTTCAATTTGGTCCAGTAGTTTCTGACATTAGCGCTTTCAAACAAACAACCAAAAAATCAAACAAATTATACTCTTTATTGCACTCAATAAACGCAGTAAAAATACAATTTTAGAAATGGAGTATGCAAGGGAGAGCTTATCTCTAAAAGAGATCTCTTCCAGCCAACCCAGGACGTGTGAGAGAATAAAAAAAGGAGATGCAAAGTGCAAAAAAAAATTAAAAAAGAAAGACAAAAATCTACTAAAATAAAAAATTCATATACTTACATACATAATACAATAGTAAAATATACCTACATACATAAAATTATAAAATACATACTTATATAAAATATATATTTTATATAATACATATATAAAATATGACAAACACAGATATGATAGTGTATTTGTCCGTGTTTCACTTCAGAATGGAGCAAGCAATGTGATTTTTGGTATGGGGATAGTTTGGGAGCTGGAGAGTGTCATTTGCTACTTTTCTACCTCGAAAAATATCATATACGCGCATGATATCGTCGTGTAGTGCACGCGAGTGAAGCCGCGGGCGGCTGAAATAATTTTCCTAGCAATTTACTTGGCCAATATTATAGCCTCCACAATAAAGACCAGACAATATTTCTGTCTAAAATAATAATGTCACAAGAAACGGAACAAATAATAGTCACAAATGTTCCCGTCGAACAAACTGTCCGCAATCCACAACGATTCGGCGAACTGGAAAATTAATATTTACTTGATTACAGAACGTCTTCGGAGAGAATTGTAATAAGACAATTAGGCACTGAAAAGTTGCCAGCTACGGAATAAATACTGTTGGTGTTTTTGGTTGAAGAGTTTTGTGAAAAATGTTATTGCTCCTCAACTATATTTTGAACCGAATTTAAAAAGTTTAGTTCGACGCACTCGTTTTATAATTATAGGGGTTAAAGAATGAAATTGCCGTTTTTTTCTTTTGTACATATAACTTTACAACTTTTATGATATTAGAAATATATAATTTCTTTAATATTGCTTTACATTAGGACCGTATCGAGCAACTTTTGATAATTTAATAACCACGAAATTTGATTATTTACATAGAAAAAACTTATCCTGAAAGTTACGACCTTACGACAATTTTTGTTTCCAAAATTTCGTACTATATTAGTTGTAAATTAGTGAAAATATTTTTTTCTCTCTTAATGAATGTGTCACTTATGCCCGAATACTCGTACGCTAATTATCTTTGGGAGCGTCTCACACAGTCATGTCAAACGTATGAAAGAGGTGCCATGATGTTTGAGACGCTCCCAAAGATGATTTGCGTACGAGAATTCGGGCGTTAGTAGTTAAAATGTCCATAAATACGTGTGTAAAATTTT
Organism: Crambus lathoniellus; assembly: GCA_949710035.1. Classification (NCBI taxonomy): domain Eukaryota; kingdom Metazoa; phylum Arthropoda; class Insecta; order Lepidoptera; family Crambidae; genus Crambus; species Crambus lathoniellus. The sequence continues at coordinate 3,775,088 of OX453312.1, forward strand.
GTAAAGTTACATAATATTAGTCGTTGAATAAATTACAAAATCGTTAGTATGTATGGAAAAAGAAAAATTACAAAAATCTCCATACAAAACGGCAATTTGATACTTTAACCCCTAATATTATAAAGAAGAGGTACTTATCGTTTGTAAGGTTGAAGAAAATAGATAATGAACTAACGAATTTTGATAATTTTTTACCAGTAGACACCTACCTACATGATTCCTGAGTGACATAGGTGACTGAATGATGTGTATTTTATCCCAAATGTATGTAACATTTTTAAAGAGCAGCTAATCTATACTATTAATTCTTATTTATTATATCTTTATTTATCCATTTATACCTATACTATTTTTAAAGCCGAACTTGACTTTGTCTAAAACATTATTATGAAATAAATATGAGAACACATTTTTACATTGATCTCATACCTAGATGAACTGAAGCAGCTTACAAACAATCGGAAACAATGAAGCTACTACAAATACTCAAGACTTCAAGCTCAAGGCCAGAACAAAACGATTGCGCAATCGATGCAGTCAAAACATTCTACTCTCTTCCAGAACCTAAACTAAGCGATTTTAATTTAAATCGTTCGTTAGTGCGATAAGCTTAAGTGCACTTAAGCATAGTGCCAACTCGTAATGTTTGTGAGAACAGCCATTAATTTGTTTGAGAGCTGAAATTTGTTAGCAGCCCAACAAAATGTGGTCCTGTTTGACTTACAAGGAAGCAGAGGCTTGAATTTTAATTAGGTGCGAGTACTGCCAGAACAAATGAAGAAGGCATGTGATAATTTTATTATGTTAATGTAAAAAGGTCTGGAGTGTTCTGGTTCTTCTTATTACTGTTTCTTTTGTAACTTGTATTTTTTCAGGGTCTGTAATTATACGCTTCCTGTTAAATATTGTATAAATAAATAAATGTTAAACCGCCTCTGTGGTATTAAACCCACCACTACCGGTATCAGATCCAGAGGTCCCGGGTTCGATTCCCAGTGGGGGTACAGATTGAATTCGGTTTGGTTAGTGGTAGGGCTTATTCAAAGTCCGCCTGGCTATCTACCACCATCTTATCTAAGTCTGACGCTATAACAATGATGTTTTCAGCATTGTTGTGTTCCGGCAGTTAGAGATAAGATAGCCAGTTCCTCAGTTATTGAGGAAGTAGAAGTAGTGCGCTTTCACCTTCAGCCTTATCATCACTTAACATCAGGTGTGATGAAGGCTAAGTGCCGTTGTGGATAAAAAAAGGTTATGTTCACCTTTTGCTCAAAAATAATTCTTAATCTGAGGTAATAGGTAGGGATAAAAGTTCGTATTGTAATCTGAAAATATTTTCATGTTTACAATTTGCGGTTACCCCGGCATTCACTATTCACTTTAAACCAATTTTAAAACGGTTTATCTGATTTCATTAAGCCTTTACAAATTAACGGAATTGCTTGATCAGCGTTGCAATTAACGGTGCGTTATTTTAATATTAACGGTTTTATTGAAAGTGACCGTTTGGTGTGAGTTGGAAAGCGTGAAAATTATTTTGACTTTTATCTATTGTTTATGATGTGTATAGGTACAAATATTGAATACTAAATATTTTGTCGAAAATATAGGTGTTTCAAAACTTTATTAAAGGTATTTCTGTGAGTTATTTTCGTGGGGCAAAGGGCACTGTCCAAAATTGGCTTGGCGTGAAGAAGGTGTTCAGCAAAAAACAATTTTACATATTCTTATTTATTTTTAGACGAATTTCTGTGATCTTGTAGTTGTATCAAATTCCCATATCCTAAAACAAGTCAGGGTAATAATCGCCGCTTCCTCGTTGTCATACTAGTTTGTCATACCAGTATGACTACGAGGATATACATGTCCTCGTGGTCATACTGTAACATCATGTTATACGAAATAGGTTTTTCCTTCCTCCTGTCTAAGGCTACGTTCAGGGGGCCGATTCTCAGGCAATCGAGAAAAGTTCACATTTATAGCTCGAAATTCAAATATAACACAGTTTTTGTATTGTCAGAATTTCACAATCGAAAAAGTTCGATCGAAAACCAGTCCAACGCTACGAGTGGTAAAAACCAATAGATGTTCGTATACGAACTTAGCTGTCAAAATGAATTTGTTGACATGTGAGACAGCTTAGTTTGTTTGAAACGTTCTAACTTTTCAATAGAAACCACAAACAAAATGTTCGACATACGATTTACCACAATGATAAAGTTCGAATGCCTGAGAATCGGGCCCCTGGTGATAGGATGTCACTGTCACACTCCTATCTACCTACCTGTTCTATGGTCTTTCTGTCTCGTTCTGACATTTGTCGTCTGACATAATTGCTTTTTGCGCAGCGTGAGTATAAGGGCGTTTGTGCACTACACTGAATTTTACCGTCCGGCAGTCCGATTTTATACGGTCCGATATGGCAGGCCATAAAATTTATATGTGCGCTTGTGTACTACACGGAATTTTACCGTCCGACATTTTACTTTTCCCCATTCCGGTCCATTTTTTCCGTTCCGAGATAACAGTAATGAAAAACGTATGGCCGCTTGTGCACTACACTGAGTTTTACCGTCCGGAAAAAAACGGATGGTTGTATCCTACTAATATTATAAATGTGAAAGTTTAGATGTTTGGATGTTTGGATGTTTGGATGTTTGGATGTTTGTTACTCAATCACGCTAAAACGGCTGAACGGATTTGGCTGAAATTTGGGACACAGATACTTTGAAGCCTGGAGAGGAACATAGGCTACTTTTTATCCCGGAAAAATATCACACTCCCGCGGGATAACGTCGTGTAGTTCACGCGGGCGAAGCCGCGGGCGGATAGCTAGTTTTAATCATAAATTATTTATAATACATAGTAAGAATTTATTTATTTCGTGTAGTTTAGGCTTTGAAATATTGAAACTGTGATATTGAACTGAAAACGTGATATTCATGAGCGGGCGGGGCGGGGGAAGGGGTAATCACTGCCCTGGCGAGTAAAAAGACGGACAAGTGCACAAGCCAATCATCCGTATTTTTCATGCCACGCCGGTCCGTAAAAAAACGGACCGCCCGCGCTGGACGGTAAAATTCAGTGTAGTGCCGTTTGTGCACTACACTGAATTTTAATACGCGCCACATAACTTGGCATTTGTCAGAGGTCGCTGATAGTCGTGGTGGGTTGGAAAAATAAGCCTCATTCCAATGCCCTAATTTTAGTTCCAGATATTGACACGCGCCAAGTTATGACTCTAACCTAATGTTTATCGAGTGTTTCTTTAATTATATTTTTTAATTGACACAAAATAAATATGTTAAGTAGGTAGTTTCTTCGTAGTGTAAACTTCCAAATTTATACACCACTAAATTTTAATGAGTACCTACAAAGATTTTAGGGGATGGTAGTGTCCATCAATCCGAACAACTTTTAATATGGGACCAATAACGGAATCGCGAAATAAAACAGCTGTTCCATACATTTCAGTCGAGTCGATGTTTATTTATTTTATTTTTTTATTTATTTAATCTTTATTACAAAACACAGCAAATGGGATGTTGTTGTACTTTTGTATAGAACAGCTGATATTTTTTCGCAATTCCGTGGTTGACCCCATAGTAAAAGTTGTTCGTAATGATGGACACTTTCATCCCCTAAAATCATTGTACTAATTAAAACTTAGTAGTGTATAGTTCTACTGCTGGAAAATGTAACATAATGTAGGTACTATTCGAGCCTGAGGTTTAGGCTCAGCGGGAGTTCGGGCGGTTTTAACCTCTCCCCAGCTCCCCAAAAAGCTAGCTGTAAAATTGTAAAATGAAATAATATTCAATAACAGTGGGAATAAATAAAATAATATATTTGCCCCCCATGCAGTGAAAATAGGTTCGTTTGATAACCACTTAAGGAAAGTGATAATTTCATGACCAGTTGTGCTTTTGTTTCCTGGTGGGGTTTCCTATTTGTGTTCAAAACTTGTTAGTTCAATTTACTTATACTAGGTATATCAAACACGACGTGTCGTTAACTATCTGTAGCACGATGTTTAATGCCGTTCATGCTTCATAAGTGTGATGTAACGTTAGTGCGAAAAACCCTGTGTCCACAAACCCTACAGCGATATTTTATCAGTTCGTCTACCACTATGTCTTACAATGCTTACTTCTTACGCTAAAGATAAAATTTTCTATTGAACAAACATAAGTTACAATTTCATTGGAAACAACGAAACCTATAATTTACGAGTTAAAACCACAAAAAAGACTAAATATTTTATACCAAATTATACCCCTTTTCCTTTTACACAATTTAATAATATTGTTTTGTATCACAGACACGCATATGATAGCACTATTAAATATTAGTTAGGACTTGCCAACATTTTTACTTCGCTAGATGCTCGTGACTATAAATCACTATTTTACCCCTACTTTGTTTGAAAGACATTAATTTACGTTAGGGGAAAGGGAAAATCTTGCGTCTTGCCAACAATTTCAGAAACTTTGTTTTCAATAAGTAAGTTAAAAATAATAATATACTTACATAACAGTCAAAACTAGATGTTTTAAATTTAAGATTTGATAATGTGTCCTTCACAAATTAGGCGGTTTTCCCGGTAAAAACTAGTAAGACATCTTGGAAATGGGCTGCCGATCCCGTTTCGCGAAGTTAAGAGCTGTTAGCGAATTTTCTTTATGAATTATTATTCAACAAAATGATTACTAAGAAGGATGAAAACTAATTGCTTTCATTAATATCTTTCTTCCGGGGTCCAATTCCAATTTGAAGCTGTTATTTATCTCAATAATTAAAACGATTACGATACTCTTGGTTTTGGACTTGCTAAATCTTGATTTTATTTTTATCCTTTATGGGCTTGCTCTTGGCTTCACACATCACACATGCAGCGAGCTTAATTTTTTACCCTTAATGATTTATTTCATAAAGTATTAATTTATTTGAAAACGCTTATTTCTAGTATTCTACGCTTAAGTCTAATTTCGTCGTATTATTACCTACATGAAAAAATATTAATTAACAATCAATGTTGCAAAAGGGTGTTTAAAAAGTCTTGAGCAAAAAACTGAAAAAATATTCAGGTGGTAAGAAATTTCAATAATTTTTTACCACCTGAATATTTTTTCATCTGTATTTTGTATGATAATATAAAAAAAAATTATGACTAAATTAATTGTTTTACTAAACTGTTTTAATTCTTTTTTTTTTTCAGATATATCAGTATTGGTATCAACGATAAGCTTTGGGGTAAGTTCAACTGTTAAAGTACTTATACATTTTTTATATATTTTTTCAGTGACATTAACAGCACAGAAATGTACTTATTTACTAGTTAATTAGGTAGGTACTCAAAATTAAAAGAGAAGCCAATTAAATAAAGAGGCATTAGTTAAACACACATTTCATTAATTAAAATGTTTCAAAAATACATAACACTTCCTAATTTACTCCATAAATACGCTATTTCGAAATTAGGAAAAAGATCGTTCTTTTTCGAAAACCCAACGAAAAATGGAGGCGAAAAGGAAAAAAAAGCCGCTCCTTCAGTATCAGAACTTGCCATGTGAATAGTTCTTCACTGCCGAAGTGTCGACGAAAAGTGGTCCAGTTTGTGCGTACACGAATCTAGCCCCTAAATCATTGGCAAAAGGCTGATTTTTCCACGCGACCGTGTTCTAATTAACTGACATGGCTCAAAAGAAGGAAGTGACAAGAAGCCTGTGAAATCATGCGCGACGATAACCTATAATTATAAGAGACGATTAGTGTCGGGCTTCTAGGGGTGATGATGTAACTGATTTGTCGGTAAAATATTATTACCTATTTGATCTTTACTAACAAATTAAAATCAACCGTTACTTCCTGGGTGCGTACCATCAACTCTTATTGCGGTTTTGTTTAGGACCTAAACTGATCTGCTTCGCTTATTCGTACCACGACTGCTTAATAACAATGCAATGACAGCGATTCAGTGATCATTCAATGACATTTCACAGCCGCTAAGCTGTCACATACCTACTCTTATTTGACTTATAACTCGGCCAAGCTAACATGACACCTGTAGGTTATACCCGTCCCTCTCACTCTCCGGGCATGACAGAATCGAGTGAAAGAGAAATCGTTCGGTCATTCACACTTAGCAATTCATTTGCGATTCAGTTATTAGAAGGTCGTAGTACGAAAGAAAGCAATTCATTTTAGAAAACTATTCTGCATCGCGCTATTTTTTGATGGTATGCACCCTGATATCTATCAACACATGGCTCAAACCAAACCACTGAAATTTTTTTACAGCGCACGCATTCGCTAAGAAAGGTTTTCCCAAAGTACCTATATCCTAAAGGTGTGAAACGGGTGTCCAATGTTTGTATGGAGGAATAGCCAAGATAATTGTTTACAAAGAAATTAAATAAAGCAAACTATACGTCCTGAATTGGACGCGTGCAAAGCCGCGAGCAATATCTAGTTTTATGATAACGAAAAGCTCGTTTGTGCTATGGCCTGTAATTGTGGTGATTTTAAGCAACTTTCGCAAAATGGTCCGTTTAGGGATGGGTGATGATCAAAAGTTAAATATCTCGATTAAATATATGTCAAACCATTGGTCTCAGCTGCATTTGCAACCGACAAAACTTGCAGATCCAGATTTCGAACACGAGTGACTGTTCTGAAGAGCTTTCATAGTTATTTTCTGAATAGTTCGTTTGTCGAATTTGAAGACAACTTTTTACGTTTGGATAAAATATGGTACTAATCAAATTGCTCAATTATTGCGCTACTCATGTACCCAGTTTCTAAAGCACAGGCTAAATTAAACATTGTAATACTTTTTAATCTGCTATGACTATGAAACTGTGGCATAATCCTAGCCATTTATCTAATGTTTCGTTTCATCGACTTTAGGCATACAAAGTGTCATCTTTGCTTTTATTAAAGCTGATTATGTTCTTGTGCCTGCTATTCTAGTCAGATAAAAGATGATCTGCCTTTTCCCTATAAGAAAAAAAATTCTTTGAAATTTAAAGTAAGTTATGTATTACTTTCTTTCTTTCTATTACATATTCAAAGTTTGAATATTATGTGATATACAAAGAACTTAAATTCATGTAAATAATTTCTGAAATCTATCGACAGCGTCACCACACTATAAATCTGGCTGGAGTCATGTGAAACCACACATAGTGGGGCAAAGTCTTGTTAACTCGGCACACTGTAACAAGCGTGTAGTTCGAGTGTGTCCACGCCCTTACCTCGAGGACTGTTTGCAGTTACGAAACTTTTTGGTTGAACCCTGTACCTATATAGTATTATATTAAATTATATTTTTGTAACACGCTATACCTTTATAAGTTTCTAGTTTCAAGATACAACCTATAACAAATTTGTTTCGATAGCATCGATCAACAATAACAGAAGTTCGATAGGTACTGAAACCAATTTCCAAAGTAATTGAAAATTGTTCACCGCTATGATCATTAGGTTGCCTATACTTAACTGTATTTATCATAACCCATTGTGTAATTGTGATGGAAACTGACCTTAGTCATACCATGTTAAGGTCATTTTTCAATTTGACGACTCTGTATGAAATAAAACAGAGAGAAAAAACAACCCTTGGAGTTTCTTGCCGGTTCTTCTCCAAGGTCTCCCGCAGTAGGGTTTGCGGACCGATGGCGTAGCTTCTATGACGTTCACAAGTATTGTAAATAACAATCTAAATTGAATAAACAAATTTGAATCTTGAATCTTGAATTAAACTTTATCTTTAAGTTATTTTTTTTAGTTTCACAAGATTCTGTCCTCGTCACACAAACTCCAGTTTGCATTTGAACAAAAGTAACACAATCTTTAATGCTAAAAAAGTGTGAGGAAGATTGATTCTGAATGTATGATAATTTTACGCATTAACAGATAAAAAAAAACAACTGCTACCAAGTAGATTTTGTACGGGATTTGAATCCGCACCCTTGATTTGTGTTCATTAATTGCTCTTCCTATTAAAGCTTACTTAGCGAAGCTGTCTTCATTCAAGGCAACATAATCTAATACAGTAGTATCCATATATCAATTTATAGGTTTCTAGAATACGTAACGGTGTTACGTTAACAACTAACAAAAGGAGATCGTTGCGTAAAGTTACGTAACAATGTATTTTAGAACGTCTCGACACTCTCGACTATTAATAGAGATTACTATTGGCTCAGAATAATACTATTAGAGTGTGACATTTACACTACCAATTCATAAGGGTTCTCTATTCATAGTACAGTCGCCATTAGACATATCGTAACAGGCGAATAGGTACTCAAATATTTCAGAGCAGCATTAAATTTCAAAAAAATTTGGAACGACGAGGTGACGAGGTAAAAATATCAGTAAGCATAATCGAGTTTCGAATCATGCATAATGGAGTCTGAACTAAAGTAAATAAAGAGTTTTTGTAACCTGATGACTGATCTTTTGAACCAATGACTACTTCTAGATTAGATATCTTCCGTAACGAAAGATTAAGGTGAGTATGTACCTACTTTACAAATATTTCTTTAGTCATCAGTCTGCATTCGAAATAAAAGTACCTATCAGTACTTAAGGTGAGGCTACTGACGGATAAGGGTTAAAGGGCCATCATGACCCACTAAGCGGACCTCATTCGGAATGATTGGTGTTAATAACAGCAGAAGATGGCAACGGTTCACAGTGTCGTCGAATCTTTTGGTCACCATCTCGTGACCGACCATTGCGAACGTTGCTTAACCACCACAATCGCAACCCAAACACTCTAACACCTATGCCAATGTCTATATCAAAGAAGATTGCAGCTGTTCTATGTTCCTGTATGCAATAACAATGTGACTTTTAATGATCCCTTGTTTAGAATGTGTAGGTTTTATAATAATAATGTAAAAAACTTAGATTTATTTTCTCAGAGTGTTTACTTGTTTAATAGTGTTACGAAAGAGCTTTGTGCAGAACATTAATTAATTGTGGTGTATTAATGTACAAAGACATAAAGCTTTGTTAATCTGTGATGTTTTAAATGCTTCCAAATAGTCAGTTTAAGTACAACTTTTTCTTCTTCTTTGCATTGTATGTAAACGCTGTGTACAACTTTTATAGAAAATTAATTTTAATGTGTTTTTTTTTCTTATCTATAATCTAATGAAAACGAATGAAATTGTTTTTTGTAGTTGTGCCTTTATTAAATAAAATAAAAAAATAAATGAAACCAATTTCCTTGGTGTTGTAGCACGATTATATGATATTTATTATCTTTGCTAACCCGCAAACGCCGAATACATTAACCCTACGCTAGCACGTCTTGATTCGATAAACTAATGGTAGTTACAAGGTCGTAACGTCCACATAATCGTTATTACTAAACGATACAGTCACCCACCATGTCCAGTCTGTAATCTAATAACGTGCAGCTGTTATATCGTGTGTAAAGCGATTTGGAGCTTATTCACGCTGGGCCTGCGTTTATAGTCGTTAAGTAGTAAGTCGTTAGCAATGGTTAGTCACGAGATGGGTGATCAAAAAAATTTTATCGAACTCCCGACTGCATTTGGGTAAGTTTTGAGTGAACTACACAGGTATTTTTGCAAAAACTTCACGTGGCTCACACATAATGTACACAATATAGATCCGCACTAGTGTGTAATACATTTTTTTTTTTGCATTCACAATGCAATTTTTATTATTGAAAATTACTTATTAGAAAAAATCGACCCGTCTCACAACTAGCTCCGATGGGACTCGAACCAAGACCTTCCAGTTCCATGTCCGGGCGAATACGATAACTGCTCACAAATTAGCTACGGAGTCACCGGGAGAAGCGTCAAATTTATCTAATACTTACCTACTTTTAACGCGCTGTTAGCTAGAGTATACTTTAAAAATTACCTAAGCTATTTCTCTGATATTAGTTTAGATAAATAAATAAAATAAAATAATTAACTTCTTACATTCACACCAATTATCTAAGCCCATTTTCATTTCATTAAGAAACTGTATCATGGAAAACTTGATAACGGATAAATATATATTTAAATACTTTTTGTTTGTAAATACATACTTAATATACATAGTAAACACCCAGACCAAGACAAATAGACATGTTCATGCACACAAATATTTGTCTTGTTCGGGAATCCAACCCGAGACCACTGGCGCAGAAGGTGGGTAGCCTACCCCTGCGACAAATCGATCGAATGAGTGTAGACAGACAGAAGCATAATTTTGAAACTAAAAATCATATTTGGTAATTTCTCTAGTCTGCCTGCAACTAAAGATATCTTTGTTCCAACATTTCCAGATTAAGCCAAAACTAACATACATACGTCTTGCTTGTTTACACGAGAATACTGCAATCTAACAGATTGCTATGTCTTTGCGTAATGTAAGACAGAGCTAATACGAAGCCACAAGTAATTCTAGGCAGTTGGTATGCAGATGCAAGTAGGTGTGTAATTTCAAGAGGTGTGTATTTGATACAAGTGGGTATCAAATATACACCTCTTGAAGGAGGGAAAGGGAAGGCAATGTTTATATTTTGTAATATAGGTACCTATGTATTTGAATTTGTTTTTTTTTTTACAATTTGTTACATGCATACATGTATGTCATAGATAATAAGTTAGATATACTCTATGGTACGTGAGTGATTTCCGCTCTCCATCTTGCCATGTCGAGCCTGCCATGTACAACCGCTTCACTAGAGCTACAATAAATAATTATATTCAGTAAATGAGTTTTCAATCCTGACCTCAAGAAACACCTGCCTGGACAACCAGCCATACAACATGGTGTCAGAAGGTGAGAGTTCAGCAGAAGCTATCCGACCGACTGCTCCACCAGCCACGTTCGCAATGGATTTCCATTCAAGCAACATGCCGCTAGCGTGGAAAATTTTTTCGATGTCCATGAAGATCTACATGACTGCGAATAACCTGGATGGCGAGCCAGAAGCCAGAAAAGTCGCAATTTTACTAAATGTCATCGGCCCGGAAGCACTTCCTATATTTCACTCGTTCAATGTCGACTTGGAGAACATAACCTACAAAGATTTGATAAAAAGGTTTGAGACACACTTTCTACCAAAGGTCAATATTTCCGTCGAACGTCACAAGCTTTTCAACCGTAAGCAAGGTGAGAATGAAGATTTAGAATCATACGCAACAGATCTTAAAAATATAAGCATGCAGTGTGACTTTGGAGAAAAAGCCGACAGCATACTCAAAGATATATTTTCATGGAACTTAAATTCTCAATATGTTTACATTAGAGAAAGAATCCTAATTGACAAGTGCAACACTTTTGAAGATGCACTGAATCTTGCAAAGACGCTGAGAAACATGAAGCTAGATTCTCAATCACTGAGCTCCAATGCAGTTGCAGCAGTTCACTCTTCAGCAAGACCCAGTCGTTCAGTCTCTAGAAGCAACTCGAGGCCTAGAAGCAACTCAAGACCATTTAAGCCAAGCAGACCAGTCTCCGTTTCCAAAGAAAATAAGCACTACGAGGTACCATGCAGAAGATGTGGCCAAGTTCATCGTGTCCGTTGCCCAGCAATAGGTGTCATCTGCAGGAAATGTGGCAAAAAGAACCATTTTGCTAATGTTTGTAAGTCTAAAATAGTTAACAACTTAAATTCTGAAACTGTCAATAATATGAATAGTAATGAAAATAATTATTTTTTGGGTTCGTTAATTTTGTCATCCGTTCAAAATAATTTATGCAATGATTTCGTCACTTATGCAAACATTAACTCTATGAATATTAAATTTTTACTAGATACTGGTGCTGATACAAACATCCTTTCCTATAACACATATAAAAAACTTAACTTACCTTTGTCACAAATTACAAAAAGTACACACAAACTATCTACTTTCAGTGGTGAAGTATTACCAACTGTAGGTCAAACTTGCGTTGATGTCTGTCATAATAACAAGAAGTATTCTTTGATTTTCCATATAGTTGATCTTAATTGTCAAGATGTCTTAGGACGTAGAAGCTGTGAAGACCTGAAATTATTAAAAAGATTGCATAATGTAAGTTTTAAAGACACAGTTGATCTTACACAAAAATATTCACACTTGTTCGAGGGAATAGGTTGTCTCAAAGATTTTGAATGTCAACTCACCATAAAACCAGATGCTGTACCTTCCATAGATGCTTGTCGTAGAGTCCCATTTGCGTTGCTCGATGATCTGAAAAAAGAACTACAAATGTTAGTCAGTGATAAAATAATTGTCAAAGTTGAAGAACCTACTGATTGGGTTAACTCAATTGTACTTACCTCTAAAAAGAATGGCAAACTTAGGCTTTGCATTGACCCTAGAAAACTAAATAAAGCAATAATGAGAGCACATTACCAGTTTCCTACTATTGATGAAATTAAATCTAGCTTGTGCGGTGCACAATACTTTTCTACTCTTGATGCTAATAAAGGATTTTACATGCTGAAATTAGATGAAGCCTCTTCCAGACTTTGTACATTCATAACCCCATTAGGTCGTTACCGATTTTTAAGACTCCCATTTGGTATCAATTCAGCTCCAGAAATTTTTCATGCCGAGATGACAAAAAGATTTAGTGACATTGAAGGCGTCAAGGTCATGATGGATGACTTGCTGATCTATGGTAGTACTATAGAAGAACATGACTCTAGACTAGAGAAACTTTTACTTAGAGCACAAGAGATAGGTATTAAATTCAATAAAGAGAAATCAAGCATTCGTCAAAGTGAGGTTAAATACTTAGGACATATTTTCAGCCAGGCGGGTGTAAAAGTTGACCAAGCCAAAGTCCAAGCTATTTGTCAAATGCCACCTCCTAAAAATCTTACTGAATTACAAAGATTTATGGGTATGATAAATTATTTAGGCTCATACATTGATAATCTGTCACAAAAAACTACTAACTTAAGAACACTTTTGTCTAAAAATACACAATGGCAATGGTCAGACAAACATGACAAAGAATTCATCAATTTAAAAAATCTTATCACAAATGCCCCGGTTCTTACATATTTTGACCAAAATAAACATATTGTCTTGTCAGTCGATTCTTCTAAAGATGCAATGGGTGCATTTATCAGTCATGACAAACAGCCAATAGCTTATGCATCAGCTTCCCTTAGTAAAGCACAACAAGCTTACTCTCAAATAGAAAAAGAATTACTAGCTATTCTCTTTGGCTGTACTAAGTTTCACCAATACATATATGGATCACATGCTACAGTTGAAACCGACCATAAGCCTATTGTCTCATTATTCAAAAAAGCTATTTACAGTATACCCCCTCGTTTACAAAGAATTATGCTCAGGTTACAACCATATGACATAGACATAGTCTATAAACCAGGTAAATATCTGTATGTCGCAGACACTCTGTCTAGATGTGCTTTGCCAGAACTAGTTTTAACCGACCTTGAAGCAGATATAGACCTTCATGTCAATTTAGTCATTCAGTCATTGTCTTTAAGTCCTCATAAAATGAAAGAATTACAAGTACATACAAGTAAAGACCAAGACCTAGTTGCAATTACTAATTTTTGTTTAAACGGTTGGCCAGAACATAAAAAGTCATTACCTGTCAATATTAGACCGTATGTCCCGGTAAAAAATGAACTTCATGTATTAGATGGTCTTGTCCTAAAAAATAACAGTATTGTCGTCCCTAAGTCACTCAGAAATGACACACTTAAACTAATACACGAAGGCCACCAAGGTATTAACAGTTGTCAAAATTTAGCTAAAAATTCTGTCTATTGGCCAAACATTAACCTTGATATAGAATCTTATATTAATTCATGTCACATTTGTCTTTCATACAGAAGAAATAACCCTAAAGAACCATTACATAATCAAGATATTGAAATGATTCCCTGGTACAAACTAGGAATTGATTTATTTGATTTTAACTCTCAGAAATACTTACTTGTCGTAGACTACTTTTCCAAATATGTAGAACTTGCTTTGTTAAATAATAACTCCACTGCCAGTAATGTCATTCACCATCTGAAATCTATTTTTGCCAGACATGGTATTCCAAAGTATATCCAGTCCGACAACGGACCACCTTTTAACTCGCATGACTTCGCTAAGTTTATTTCAGATTGGCAAATAGAACATATTACTTCCAGTCCCTATCATAGTCGCTCCAATGGAATGGTTGAACGTGCCATAGGTACCATAAAAAACATACTTAAGAAATGTCATGTTGATAAGACAGATCCTTATCTTGCAATTTTACAGTACAGAAATACACCTAAAAATGGTCTTTGTTCCCCTGCTCAATTACTTATGTCCAGAACTTTGAGATCTAAATTACCAATTACGGAGAAAGCCCTACATCCTAATCTTGTTGATTATAAAAAGATACAGGAAAGAATGAAACAACAAAATGTAAAGTCACAGCTTTATTACAACACACATTCAAAAGATTTACCACCTGTTAACAAGGGAGATAAGATATATTTTAAGAAACATCCTAACAGTATATGGACACCAGGTTCTATCACAGATATTTGTACACAACCTAGGTCGTTCACTATAGACACTGATGATGGCTCATATCGTCGTAACCGCATTCATATCTTGAAACCTAAATCTCCAGATCGTTTTCCACACATATCACCGTCGCCTCCAGTCCACACTCAACGTTCTCCTCCATCTCCAATCCTGAAACATAAAAACACAAACATTAACACACAAGACAAACATTCTACACAAAGCACTTCACAAGATAGTGAAAAATACTCATCTTTTGGTCGAAGAATTAAGAAACCACTTAAATTCCAATAAGATGTTGGTATGTACGTACTTTGTTAATTTAAAAACCAATTGTCTTTGCATTGCATACTTATTTATTATTATAAAAATAACATTTTATTTTGCATTGTTAAAATTAATATTTTAGCATTTGTTTATTGTCAATGTCAAACAAACGTCAACTTCAGACAACTGTCAATTTGACATAGTTTCATAAGGCTAAGGTATCGATGTCATTCAGCCTACATAATAGTTTTAATTATTTTAAACATATTGTTTGTAAAATAAATTTAATTTTATTATTTCACTAAAAAAGGGAGATGTTACATGCATACATGTATGTCATAGATAATAAGTTAGATATACTCTATGGTACGTGAGTGATTTCCGCTCTCCATCTTGCCATGTCGAGCCTGCCATGTACAACCGCTTCACTAGAGCTACAATAAATAATTATATTCAGTAAATGAGTTTTCAATCCTGACCTCAAGAAACACCTGCCTGGACAACCAGCCATACAACAGTTTGTCTTTTTTGCACTTTGCACCTCTTATTCTCACACGTCCTGGGTTGGCTGGAGGGCCTGGAGGCCTAAAATCTCTTTTAGAGATAATTTCACCCTTGCAAACTTATTTCTTTGTATATTGCATTTTTAACAGATTTTTAAGTTGAATAAAGAGTATAAAAATACTTCTGTTAAAATAAGTTTCTTGGTAAAAAGCATGCTGAATGTGTAATTTGTTGTGAGGAAAAAGGACTTAAATATTCCAAGTGTATTTGACTTGAGTTATAATTTGAGTTATTAAATATAATTAGAGAAACAACGCTTAAAACAATTTGATCTGTTGAACAGTTAGGAATCAAATCAGCTGCCTTCCATTCTTTGTAAAATTATCTGATTTAATTCTGGCCTAGTGACACGAACTTTATTTAGTAAAAGCTCTCCAATGTCATTACATAATATTTTCCCACGTTTCGCGAGCAACCCTAGAAAGAGAACTCATTACAGTCAATAGCATTTTTTTAAAGCCAGGCTTTGCAAAATAATTGTTCGGCAATCGTGATTAAACTTTAACCTGTTAGACATAGATTCTCGCCATAAAATTTCATACTTAACTTGGCGACAGATTTATAAAATCGGAAGCCCTAACACTAACGCCCAAATTCTCGAACGCAAATCATCTTTGGGAGCGTCTCAAACATCATGGCATCTCTTTCATACGTTTGACATTTAAACTGACAGGGCGATGTGTGAGACGCTCCCAAAGTTAAGTAGCGTACGAGTATTCGGGCATAAAACTGTCGTTTTAAGTAGGTAATCGCAATAGTAAATTGCGCGCCAGATAAGACTGCGTGCGGTCGAAATCGAATACTTATCTTCTACTTAACCTTAGAACAAAAAATGTACTGTAACTATCGCCGAAAACGCCCCAGACGCGAGCAGAGGACTCTAAACTACACCATCCGTCAAAACCTGTCAAAGTGCTAGTGTCAAAAATCTACTGAATTTTAGTTACTCATACGACCGAAAGAGGCGCTACAAAATTTTAGTTCCTTATACGACTGAAAGAGGCTACTCTGGTTTTCATACAAAATAATCAGATTACGATAAAGATAGTGTTTCGTGCTAAGTGTACGGATGTTCTCTTTACTCTACATCTAATGCTATCATTAAATTCACTAAAGGGCTTATTACACTTGGCTAAATTCAGCATCTAATTAAGCATACATTGCTTGTTTTGATTGCATCACTTGCTACAAATGAAAGAGAAAGAGAGAAAGAGAGAGAGAGAAATAGAAACATTTATTGACTATACACACAATTATAGTAATATTAAAAGTAAAAAAAACAGGTTTACAGCCAACTAGGCCCCCACCTCAGCATAGTATTGCAACAGTAAAAAAAAGTATACTGTTGCAACGCTGATATTCTGGAGGAGCCTAATATTGGTGACTGAGAAATGAGCTCAAAGAAAGCAATGTATGCTTAATTAGATGCTGAATTTAGCCAAGTGTAATAAGCCCTTAACTCTAACGTCTCGCAGACTTGGCAGACTTGAATCAGCATACTTAATGCCGCGTACCAACTTGATAATTAATTTGTCACAGTACCAGTCACTTGATACCCAATATTTGCTTTATCACTGCTCCAGTATCAGCTAACTTTAACTAAGTTCAAGTTTGCCGACTAATATCTAAGTTGGAACATAAATCAATGTGGGCCTACGATATATTTGGTAATTGACTCATCAGCCATCGCTTCTAATGTGATTGGAAATATCGTGAGAAATTTAGATTATTACCAATGATATATCTATCGACAACATTAATATTTGAGTATTTCAAGCTATAGTTAATATTGTTAAAAACATATGGACTACGGCAAGTTTTGCGTATTGTGACGTAAGTAGATTTAAATATTTTGTGTACAAAAATGATATGATCAGGATATCGATTACGATAAGGATAGTTTTTCATGCTGGGTGTAGATCTCAAATCCTGATATTTCGTTATAACACCTGGCCATACATAAGTAAAGTCCTGAAAACACTTTTTCAGGCCACTTCTAAATTAATTGCATTGCTAACTCTGTGACGGCGCGGTTACAGGGTAAAGAGTGCAACAAAAAAAACCCTTTGTATATAAATCCGTAACTTTTTAATCGAGCAACGCGCTGTCGGCGTGTTTTACTTTTTAACTCCCTTGTAAAAGGGGAGCGTGCTCCCCCCTTGAGTGGGAAAAGCAACAGTAAAACAAGGATAAACAAACAACGTAGATGTAAAATGCGGAAGAGACTGTTGTCTTTTTAATGTAAACTGATTTAATATATGTATGTTCCTTTGGTCGGTTAAAGTTCCATAGCAGTGTTTATGATTTTAATAACTTTAAATCATAAACACTATATTAACGTACTAGCTTTCCACCCGAGGCTTCACCCGCGTGGACTACACGACGTTATCTCGCGGGAATGTGATATTTTTCCGGGATAAAAAGCATGTTCCTCTCCAGGCTACAAAGTATCTGTGTCCCAAATTTCAGCCAAATTCGTTCAGCCGTTTTGGCGTGATTGAGTAACAATCAAGGCTTGAGCACACCAAACGCAGGTCAGAAGCAGCGCTGTTTGAATGCGGGCCCGCGCAAGTTGTAATACAAGAAACTCTATGAACTACGTCACACTAAATTGCTCTGCGCCGCGCCGAGCCGCACTGCTACTGCCGGACTACAAACGGCGCGGGAGCGGGGCAGAAGCAGCGCAAAGCAGTTTGAGCGCGGGCCCGCGCTGTTGTATAACTATGGCGGCCATGTTAGCATGACACACCGAGGCAGGGCGTTCGCAGTGCAGCGCAGCGCGTTGACGAGAGTTGTATTATGCCTACTGCCTGCCTAACCCGTCACACTGAACGCGGTTTGAACGCGGGCCCGCGTTGCAACTGCTTTGAAACTGTTGCTGCGTTCAGTGTACCGACTCCCGCCGACTCCCGTGCTGCTACTGACCTGCTCTGCTCCTGACCCGCGTTTGGTGTGCTCAAGCCTTCAAACATCCAAACATCTAAACACCCAATCATCTAAACTTTTCCATTTATAATATTAGTAGGATAATAATATTAGTAGGATAGGATTATTATATTTTTTAACTTCATCAATAAATACTTATCTACATTTTAACAACAGAGAAATACCCAATTGGCTTGGCTTGTGTCCAACTTAGAAAGTTGTTGTTTTTCATTCTAGTACTAGTAGAAATTATCGCTGATAAGCGATAAGGCCGCTCCTTTGTTCACTAGGTAAGTATATTGTTTTGTAAATATTTCCATAAGTATAAGTGTAGGTATGTCAGTCCTTATGTTCTCAAATATACTTTAACAGAATATGTCTTTAAAAATTTAGTTACTTTTTAAATATACTTAAACCTTGTTTTCTTCCATGGATCCCTAAAACTAGTTCCTGTAAAATAAATAGGAGGAACATAAATTCTTAATGGAACTGCCCTTTAGTTGTGATTTAATATCCCGCGTTAAAGAGCTTTTTTGCGAAAGTGCTTTGTTAGTTAGGCAAAAGTGAATTTTATTAACTGGGTGCTTGGCTTGGTTTTCTCTTTTTTGGTGTGGGATGAATGCTGCTTAGAAAAGACGTGTTTAATTTAGACATACAGGAAGGAGAAAGTAGTGCTTTCGCCTTTCGGATTAAGTATTTTTTCTTTTTCTGTTAAGATAATAATGTATAGAGAGCTTACAATCTCAATACCACAAGCACGGAAATATTCTCTCGTAATCTAAAACAATACCATTCATCAAATGCTGTCAGTTTCCATAATTTGACTACTTTTTTCTTATTAACATTTTAAACTTCATCTACATCCATTCTTAGTCCACTGCTGAACGTAAGCCTCGTCCTTTGAGCGCCACAAAGAGCGTCTGTGTGTGGGTGTGTGTTTGGCTGTGGAGCAATCTGCTGTTGGTTGGATGGTCAAATTATTACCAAGTATACCATATAATATACCGATGGCCGTTGGGGCAGAAAGATTCTCGAATGGCGACCGCGTACCGGACGACGTTCCGTGGGCAGGCCCCCTACGAGGCGGACTGACGATCTAGTCAAGGTCGCGGGAAGCCGCTGGATGCGGGCAGCGCAGGACCCATCGTTGTAGAGATCCTTGAGGGAGGACTTTACCCAGCAGTGAGCGTCGTTGTCTGTGTGCGACTCAGAAGCTTTTGGCTGAGACAGGGTCGTAGGCTGCACACACTTCCTAACCTCTCTTAATTCTTTTCTTCTCTCACTTCTGTCACTGTCAACCTATTTTCTTGTTCTGCCCAAATTGTTTGTATAAAATGTGTGTGTGCAAGTCAATAAATTTTCACCACTCCAGCTCGAAAAGGGCGCTTTTGGCGCCTAAAAACTCGCAGCAAAATCGATTTTTGCTGCGAGCGTGAGGCAAAGTGCTTTTTTAATTTCTTACACCAACTTTTGAAATAATAAAGAAAAAGAAATAGAGTGACAAGGATGGAACTTTTAAAATTAATATGAGCAAAAAGGATAGATAGATAGCTTTATGTCGATGGACATGAAATATAAAGCTTAAAAAAGAAATACACGGATACCAGAGGTTCGAAATAAAGAATATGGACGAAATGAGGTCGCATGCATGATATAAATATAAAATAAGAAAAATTAATGAATTCTAATAACAAATTATATAAATACGATTGTACTACTATTGCTTTTTATTAAACACGCAATATTTAAAATAAATAATATGAAGTGAACATTATATCGCTTACTAATATCATGTTTGGTTTTCATAAAAATTACATGCAGTGCAGTTTTTGAACGCAATGCAAACAGTTACCTTCAACTTGCATAGTTGCACCAATTTTACTCTTAATTATTAATTTTGATGTTTTCTTCATTGTTAAATGTTGCCTTCAATGTTGTTTTTCTGACCTGTAACACTTTTCTCCCTGGTAGAGGTGAAAAGTTTTATGTTTAACACGAGACCAAAATTTTCTGATGTCTCGTGCCTTTAAATCACTCACTGTGCTCAGTAGTCTATATTTGAATCACTCGCTACGCTCGTGATTCAATTTTAGACTACTTCGCTAGTTCGTGATTTAAATTCAGCACTCGCAGCAAAAAATGATTTTGCTCTCTTGTATAACAAATAACTATTCTTTCTTATTTCTTTCTTTCTTTTCGTTCGGCTGACATCATTATGATGATACTATAAATAAACTTGGAACTTTAAGGATGCTTCCTACTAGGAATATAGATGCAGTGCTTTCCCCCAAACGATAGAGCATTTGATAATGTGCCCTGCATGCTTTTACAGCTGAACGCATGCAACCCAATGGAGGCTACTGTTACTGCAAATGACGTAGATGAACATAAATCTAACACAGGTTGATGCTTGCTATTGACGTGAAAAGTAAAAGAACAAAAAGCATTTAAGCATGAATCCGGGTTACTTTGGCCTTATTTAATTATTATTATTATTATTTATAGGGGGGACGCCAGCGAAGCCGGACAGGTGATCAGTCACCTAGGTCGGGACCATTTCACCCAGTTCCCCAAGTCCCCTAAAAGCTGAAAAATCAGGGGGGAGGCGGGTTATCATTTACCCCACCGGCGTCGGACCCTCGAACCTACCTGTGCGCTTACAGTACCTGTTGAGTTGACTTATCGTTAACTTCTTTAGATCCTCTTCCTTAAGCTTGTCCGTTCCAAAGAGCTCCCAGCGCAGTGATGCGTACATCGGGTACTTTGGCCTTAGGGGGTTACTTAACCTACATCCAAAAACAGTATAAACAAGCAACAATAGTTTAAGCTGCAGGCCATTTTCAACGGATTAAAAGAAGTATTAAATATAAGTTCAGTTAATTATCACATCGCAGAACAAACGCAGTAAAAGTGACCCGGTATAAAAATATAAAGTTTTTCTTTTCATTTAATTGCATTTTTAACACAGCATGTTACATGGCAGTTTCCAAATAAGACCGTATATCTAGAGCATCCTACGTCACTGTCTATATCAGGCTGCATATTTTTAACTTTGTACGCGGTTGCATGTGACTGAACCGGCCCATAATTTACATTTATCTGAAAACACGTTGGCACAACTCAAAAGTTCACTGTACAGTCGCCGACAGAAGAGGCGGATGTTCAATTAAAACTTGTTTCTAGGGCGGATATTTGTTATACTTACGTATTTTGCAGCTTATGTTTTCTTTCGTGATAAGTATTATTATTTTTATAAAAACCGAGTATAATGCAAGTCTTTTTTAATGGCACATTCAGATTTAGATTGCCAAATTTGTAACAACTAACATCACGGCAGCATGCATAGGTTATTAAGGAATCGACCAAAACATGCTTTCCTAATATGGAAAAGAAACATTTAATTAATACAGTTTTGGCTACCCATCCAATGGCTGACCAAATATATTTTTTTATTACCACCGCAATCGCTAAATGAGCTTTTAAACCTTTTACGCTCCTACGTGGAGTGTGTGTATTATATAATTAAGAATTGTTATTATTAAAACATGTACCTACTTAATACTTGAGGACTAAGTCACCCCGCACTATTGCGTTTATTTAATAAAGCACAGTAAGTGTAGTTATTTGTGTCAAATTTAATTATTGCATTTAATAGAATTTACCGACAAGGGCTAGTATAATTAAAAAAAAAAATAGTTCTGTTGGTGACTGTACCTTACTGCGGTAGGAGTTGCGTAGTTAGTAGAGATCGGCAAAAAATTCTCGTGCCCGAAATGAAAGCCTATATTTCGTAGACCTTCTAATAACTTTTAAATATACATACTGTTTTTACAATATCAAAAGTACATTACAGCCGAGAACAGGAAGCTATTAATCATTCGAGGCAATGCAAATAGCTTCCAGTACAAGGCTTGTATAAAACTTTTCTCACGAAATGCGAGGAAATACATTTTTTTTACATGGAATGTTAACATTTCAGAGCATGAGTGCGAAAAGAAGCATTATGGATCAGATTCTCCAGTGAGGAGTTCGTTCGGCATGCGATCATTGAGGCTAATCAACGTCCGAAATAATCGGTTACGGGATGGGTAAACAAAAATATATTTATCTACTAGTTTTCCGCCCGCGGCTTCGCCCACGTAGACTACACGACGTGATATTTTTCTGGGATAAAATGTAGCCTTAGTTAATCCTTATTACATCAGCTACCTGCCAGTGAAAGTCCTGTCAAAATCGGTCCAGCCGTTCCAGAGATTAGCCGGAACAAACAGACAGACAGACAGACAGACAAAAATGGAAAAAATTGATATTTTGGTATATGTACCGTATATATAATCATGTGCATGTAGTAAAAAGCGGTTATTTTAACATTACAAACAGACACTCCAATTTTATTTATTTGTATAGATGTATAGATGAATAAGGATGATGATATTGGTGTAATATATTAAAATGCCAAGTTAAATGTGCTGGCGACTGTACCTCACTGCGGTGAGAGTTGCATACCGCTGTAGTTTGTAGAGAACGGCTGAAAACTCTCGTGAAAAACTGATGCCCTAAATGGAAGCCTGAATTTCGTGGGTCTAATGACGTTAAAATATAAGTAGGTATGTGCCATTTTACAGCATTTTAAATGACTTAGCGGAGTGAACTATCTGTTACATAGTAACTATTCAGGAATCTGTGACGCGGGCGAAGCTGCGGGCGAAAGGCTAGTATACCTAATATTTCTAAAATATTTTTTTACGTAGAAAGTCATTGACATTTTCTTATTTCGGCAGTTGTCACTGATTGAGAAAGGCCTTTGTACAAAATCTATTTTAAGACTACAATAACAAAAAGTTATTTATTTTGAAGAGCAGCAAATGACATGATAGCTGTATTTTTTATTATAAATTGAAATACTTAGTATATTTTTCTGCAAATTAATAGCGTGGGCGTGGGACATAAAAGAAAGCACGAACATTTAAATATTGCTATGACCACAGTTTTATATATAAGCTAAAGGTAGCATATATATTTTACTGTGCTATGACTTTGATTGAGAAACCCGTGACGCAGTATCTAGCGCGCTCGGCCTGCGATCGGTGAGGTTAAGCAACTTTCCCAATGGTCAATTAAGGGATGGGTGACCAAAATTTTAATATCTCGAGCTACTCCATGCAAGCAGAATTACCAGGAATGGGGACATTAAATGGCTGACGATGATGAAAAGGTTACAGATTTACAATTTTCTCTCCTCTTTCACATAAACGACTTCCTGAAAATAACATCTAGTCGCTGCCGCTATCTAGTCGTAGCGAATGCTAAGACTTATCATTATCTTTAAACCTATATAAACATACTAGCTTTCCGCCCGCGGCTTCGCCCGCGTGAACTATACGACGTTATCCCGCGGGAATGTGATACTTTTCCGGGATAAAAAGTAGCCTATGTTCCTCTCCAGGCTTCAAAGTATCTGTGTCCCAAATGTCAGCCAAATCCGTTCAGCCGTTTTGGTGTTATTAAGTAACAAACATACAAACATCCAAACATCCAAACATCCAAACATCCAAACATCCAAACATCCAAACATCCAAACATCCAAACATCTAAACTTTCACATTTATAATATTATATATATAATATATATAGTAGGAAGTAGGATAAAATATTTACCCGGCAGCGCTTTGGTATTCCTGGACAGACTTTTTTTTTAAAAGTTGTCATATACTTATTTTTTTTTTAATTTAAATTTACATAAACATATAATTCACATTATTTTTGACTCTTTTTGCATTTACAATGCTATTTTTATTATTGAATATTTAAAATGAAGTAAGTAATAGAAAAATCGACCCCTCTGTTGACACGGATGGTCTTTTGGGACTCGAACCCGCGACCTTTCAATGTCCGGGCGAATGCTCTAACCACTGAGCTACGGAGTCGTTAGGAGAAGCGTCGAATTTATCCCAACCTCTTACCATCCATCGGAGCTAGTTGTGTGACGGGTCGATATTTTCGATATCTTCAATTTTAAATATTTAATTTAATACTTCATTTTAAATATTTTCAACTTCATTCACGTTAAATCTTTCTATGTTCTGTGTTTACGGCTTGACAGGCTAGACAACCAAATAGTCCGCTAGAAGAATAGTAGATAGGATACGGTACTCAAAGGATACGGTAAATAGTGAAAGTCAAAAACTTTTTATTCACAATGCTTATGAATAGTCCAACGTTTTTTTACCTACCACCCGTTAGCGAAAATACCTCAACAGCTTTATCAGAAGCAACGCATTTACAAAATAATTATGTCGTTGCTAGACAAAAAGGTATAAATAATAAAAATTATAAAAAAAGCTGTTGTCTAGTTTCTCCAATTATGACAAACATCCCAAATAGCCAAACCACAAATCACTCCAATGGTTAAGTAAGCCAAGATACGAACTCGGAATCTGGGGGCAAAACGTGAAGTCCCTTGTCGAAACAAATAGGGGTCGTTTATAAGGGCACAATGAATAATTAGTTAATTAATAGGCCCTGATAACCTGGGATGGGCTATTTGTAAGCCAACAGGAGCAAAATAGGTATTCATGAAGATTTGCAGGGGTTTCCGTTCCGAGCGATTTTTCAGTTACTCAGATTTTACAAGCTTTTAAATAACTTGCTGTGTATGTACATACGCTTGGAGCGTTCCTGGCTGAGCTGGGCTGGCTGGAGTGATCTGGCCGCGCACCCTCCGGACGCAAAATAGGCGCAATAGACGTCGAGTTGCGGAAACCGCCCGTATTGCTAAGAAGAAGAAAGAAGAAGATGTACATACGCTCGGGTCAAATCTTACAAGCTTAAGGACACAGCACATTGCATCAACTCGGAAAGGGATCGACACCGTATCGCCTTTCGCCTCGCCGTCAACCAGGCGTCAACCTAACGCAAGCACGTAACCAAACCGGATCAGCATCGGTACGTCGGCTCGGCTACGGCTAGGCGACGCAGCGCTTACGGCTCGCCGCACAGTGGTTCCATATAAAAAAAAAGAATGAGAGAAAAAAATTATAAAAAAATAAATAAAAAAATGACAAAAAAATAAAAAAAAAATAAAAAAAAATATTTGATGTTCATTTTCATTTTCAGACCACTGTGCGTAGAGCCGTAAGCTCGGGTACGGAGAGACGTGAGCGCGTGGACGACTAGCGGTAAGCGCGGGGATAGCAAGTTGAGCGACCCGCAATCCCGCAAAGCGGTTCGGGAGCTGGTCCCGAGGCGAGGCGATTATAATACGATTCCGATTAGTGTGCTTTGCAGTAGGGGGTTTCATACAAAGAATACTGAACCGCTCGAGTTGATACGTTTACGATCCCTTTCCGAGTTGATGTATGTGCTGTGACCTATTTGACCAAGTTTCCGGTGTCCGATTGAGCTGAAACTTTGATTACTGATTTGGTGTGGGTGACAATACAATAAAAGTACAGTCAGCATAAAAGCTTGTCATAAAAACGAAGTTTTTTAGGGTTCCGTAGTCAAGAAGGAACCTTTATAGTTTCGCCATGTCCGTTTGTCCCGGCCTAGCTCAGAGACCCTTGGTACTACAAAGCTGTAACTTGGCATGAATATACATATTAGCCACGCCGACAAAGAGGTGAAGTAAAATTTTGAAAATACGCGAAGTAGGGGTGTAATTTTTTTTTCTTGTCTGCCCCATAGTGTGGTATGTCATAGGATAGTAATTTTTAAAATATTGCGGGTTTGTGATAACAGTTTTTTGATTGAGGCATCCGTTTGTGAATTACTAAGCTTTAAAATGCAACATTTTGTTAGAGTCATGTGTCCCCTCACATAAGCTATTAGGGCTGTAGTTTCACCAGAAGTTTTGCGAATCATTTTAAGTGCATAAACGAATCTATTCAATCTTGTGCATATTTTATTTATATGTCCTTTCCAGTTACAATTACTATCCAATGTAATGCCTAAGAAATTAATTTCATTTATGTCTTCAACTGCGTCATTGTCTGTCTTAATATTAATTTTTTGTCTTGTATTTTTATAATTATTGAATTGTACTATCTTTGTTTTTGATATGTTTAATGTCAAGTAATTTTCAGTCATCCATTCTTTAAATAAGTCAATTGGTCAAAATCAAAATCAAAAATCATTTATTCATTTTAGGCTGATACAGCACTTGTGAACGTCAATGAAGCTACGCTATCTAATGTTAAATGTTAATCTTAATGTATTATCATGATCAATAGATTTATTATCATCAGGTATAACAACGGATATGTCATCTGCAAATAGTACGCACTGATAGTTGGTTAAATTGGGAATGTCATTTATGTATATTAAAAATAAAAGTGGTCCCAATACGCTACCTTGCGGAACACCACAGTTATTTAATTGATAATTAGATTCGTATGATTTAAGTATATTATTATTTTTTGATATTTCTACGCGTTGCCATCGATTTTTTAAGTAGCTATTGATCCATTCCCATGATATCCCTCTAATTCCGTAACGTTCACATTTATTTAATAAAACCTTATGGTCAACATAATCAAATGCCTTACTCATATCGAAAAAAATGGCAGAAACTCGGTTTCGTTTGTCTATATTCTCCACTATGTTTTGGACAAGTTTGAATGCAGCAAGTGTAGTGGACTTGTTCTGCTGAAAACCATTTTGTTCGTTTTTTATTACATTGTGTTTTTTAAGAAAAGCAATGAGTCGTACATACATTAGTTTTTCGAATTTTTTTGAAAAAATTGATATTAATGCAATGGGCCTATAATTGCAGAGTTCTTTTTTATCTCCTTTTTTATTTTAAAAAGAGGTTTGAGAATGGAGTATTTCAATTGGGTAGGAAATACACCCTCGCTCAACGACATGTTTATAATGTGACATAGCACATCTGCAAGCTCAGAAGCAGATTCTTTAATTACATGAGTTGATGCACCATCATAACCAACAGCATGAGTGTTATTTAGCGATTTAATCGTTTTTACGACCTCGTCTCCAGATGTCGGTGCAAGGAATAATGTGTCATTTACTGAATTTAAAAGATTATAATTTGGTCTTTGACTTTTATTTTTATCGTTTTGACCTTTATTATTTGAAATAAAAAAGTTATTAAAAGCGTTAGCAATGTCATTGGCATTTGATATTTCCTTATTATTAATCTTAATACTGCTAGTATTGTCAACACGTCGATTACTATCTATTTTATTTTGAATTATTTGCCAAGTGGCTTTACCCTTATTTTTTGATTTGCCGACGAACTTTTTATTAATGTTTCGCTTGGAATTAATGATACACTTCTTCAATAGTTGTTCGTAATTTACGTAATTGAGCTTATTTTGTGGTGTTTTATTTTTATAATATGCAAAACGAAGTTTTCGTTTTGTTAGAGAAGATTGCCTGATACCTCTAGTTACCCATTTAGGCCTTGTGCCTAGGGTGATTTTAATTTTATTTATTGGGAAACACAGATTGTAGTATAACATAAATGTTTCATGAAATATGTTAAATCCACGATTTACATCTGTTTCGTTTATTACATCAGTCCACTTTAAACCAGCCAGTATCTGCTTAAATTTTTTAATGTTCTCTTTGTTATAATCCCTCTTAAATGTGTAATAATAATTTGCCTTATTAATATTTAAGTTTTCCTTTGGATAGGAAAGGGATTGCCCCGTGTCATGGTCCGATAGATATAGTTGATGAACTTTCCCACGAGCACTCTCAATATTACTTATTATGTGATCAATACATGATTTTTGTTGGTTGGTTGTTTTTGGATACCTGAAAAATTCACGATAGTTGTATGTATGACGAAGTTAAAAGGAAAACTATCACATAACACATTTTCGAAAACCGCAAATATAACTTTGTAATTCATACGAACACTATGAAAAACAAAGTTATTTTTTTCTGACGAAAAATTAAAGTGGTATTTTTACTAGGTGTTTGTAATCGGTATGTTAAGAGGGTGCGGAACACTTCATGGGCGAGTCCGACTCGCACTTTGCTGATTTTTTTATTTACTTATTTCACACCTAGCTTTCACCTGAGGCTTCGCTTTCGTTGACTAAGTACACGACGTTATCCCGCGGGAACGTTATATTTTTCCAGGATAAAAAGTAGCCTATATCACTCTTCAGCTCCCAAACCATCCCCATACCCAAAAATCACGTCGATCTGTAGAAAGACGACCAAACAAACTAACACACTTTGACATTTATAATATTAGTATGGATTACTTATATCGAAATACTAGAGAATAATTACCCGTCTCCTTAACTATAAGGCGGGTATTTTTTTTTTATTTGGCTGTGCCAAATATATCAACATTGGTTCAGTGTTTTAGCCGTCAAAAGGTGTAAGTTACTTTCGCACTTATAATATTAGTATGGCTGCTTAAAAACTATAGTTAGCACTTGTAAACAAACAGAAATATCCATCACCTAAATATTCTAATCGGCCGGTGATCGACCCCTATTCTGACCACCGGGAGATTTCCACTATGAAAGCTGTCAAACCCATAGAAAATATACTGTTTCATTCAAAATTTAACTTTACTCCAACGAAATAACTAAACGTCGAAACGTTCGTGAAGTTTGACACTTAAGGCCTGATCAGACGAAGGACTGTCCGCCGGGTACTTTTTAGTTCATCGATATAGATCTCTTATAAATTGTATCGAATAACGCACACAAGGAACTAAAAGTCCCCGAAAGTACCGCGGACACCGAGAGACTGGAATGGACAAAAGTTCGCGGGAGTCCCCGTAAAAAATAGAACTAACGCTAGGCGCGACATAGCACACAACGAACTTTAGTCTGCATTGAACGCTCGATAGTGAAAAACGTTTCCGGGCAACAAATGACCGCACACCGAATGCGTTGAGTCCGCGACAAGTACTCGGAGGACATATTTTGGACGTACAGAGACTTTTTGTCCCACGCGGACAAAAGTCCCTCGTCTCTCGTCGTAGGCCTGATCGCCTTACCTCAGATCTCCACACCACATCGCAGCGACTAATGCCCGAATACTCGTACGCTACTTATCTTTGGGAGCGTCTCAAACATCGCCCTGACACTTTAAATGTCAAACGTATGAAAGAGATGGCATGATGTTTGAGACGCTCCCAAAGATGATTTGCGTTCGAGAATTCAGCCGAAAATGTGTTACGTGTGAATGGTGTCGATGCAGCTTTTTGCAGTTGCGTTGTGGTTGTGCGACAAAATGTAGTTGTCGCTAGTAGTCTGTTTGTGGTGTGGTTACGTCTCGTATGCGATGTGGCCGGCCACTAGTTCGTAGCGTCGTCGCTGGTAGTTGCGTTGTGGGGTGCGATTCTCTAACGAAGTTTCACCGTCACTTCGTCGTTCAGCTTCGACTCTTTATGTCAAATTCATAACAAACAAGTGAAGGTCAGGCGAAAAAGATCGAAGTTGATTGAGTTTTAGAGAATCGCACAAGTGGTTGGTCGACGCGGTCGATAATGACTGCAAAATATGGTACCTACGTGTGAATTGGACTATTCATTTCCAATACAAAAATGCACCCTGCCCACATGTTGTGGTTGTAGTGTGGTTGTGGTACGTGTGTGTCGACACTAAGACGTAATTCACTCTCTCTAGTCTATCGATAAAAACAAAACTAACGACAATTTTAATAACATCTTTCAGTAGTCCCATTACGGCTCAAATCTAAGAAAGTTTGCCAAGAGCAAAGAAATACTTGAACACAAAGGAACTGAAAAGGTCGCTGTAGATAGTTTCTATGTATTTATTTACCCTTTGAGCTTCCCGACATATTGTTGGTACAAAGCTAAGAAACGAAACGATATGAATCATATCTTTGAGCGGTCACTTAAAGGACTTTTGTAGCTATGTGGATTTTTTGTTTTGCAGATAAAATAATAGCGATTTGGAATTCGGGGTTACATTATTTAAAAGTTTATTTGCGAGCAAAAATATGGAATGACCCATTTTACAAGCTTTTTATTAACTTACCATGTTAGTTAGTTAGTTAGTTAGTAGGGACAAATCTTGCAAACTCAATTTGACTTACTTCTCAGTGTCTGATGGAGCTGAAATTTTGTATACCGGTTTGGTTTAGATGACAATAGAATATTTAAGTACAGTCAACGAAAAATCTTGTCAAGAAAATGAAATTTTTACAAAAAAACTTATTTATTTTAATGTTATTTGTTTAAACGTACGTAGCGCCGCTGTCACCGGAACAGAAAAGGTTGTGGCACTGTAGCTGTGCCACATGTCAACAAATTCATTTTGACAGCTAAGTTCGTATACGAACATCGATTGGTCTGTAGCACTCGTTGCGTTCAACTGGTTTTCGATCGAACTTTTTGGATTGTGAAATTCTGACAATACACAAAATGTGTTATCTTCGTAAAATATTTGAATTTCGAGCTATAAATATGAACTTTTTTCGATTCCCTGAGAATCGGCCGCCAGGGCATGTCCCTTGACGCTCCCAGTCCTACGACCAAGCCTAATAGGCTTCGAGGCATGACTGGGCGGTGCAAGACCAACTTAATTTTTGAATCTTTAATTCCTTCATAGCAGCATGACTGAAAGCTGCAAAAAAGGCTGAAACTTCCTCTAACGCCTCTGTAAACCCAATTTGCGTGCAAAAACGAACTCGTGAAATAATAAACAGACGACTGGCGGCGGTGGATCGTAGGATATATTATTCAGGTATAGCAACACACGGGTTGCTTCAGTTCGCGTCAACTGTACAGGGAGTTTGATTTTGATTGAAATAAAACTCGTTTCCTTATTTAACTACCAGCTTTTGACCGCGGTTACTCTCGCGATAAATTACGTTACGTAAGTTCCCGCTATAAAATTTTATGACGAGTCTACAATGATTTGGGCGTCAATGACAACGCCATATACCCAATTATGAAGTCACAGTTTCGAAAATTGTCAAACACAACAAACTGAACTCCACGCTCCGTATAATATTAAATCATAGTTACTATTTTTCTTTTTTTTTAGGAAAATTTAAGAAAAGTTTCCCAACGAAAAGAAAAATAATGACTGTAGGTATAACGTTTGCTGTAACAGTAGTTTGACAATTGGCCATTTGGCCTCTTTATAAACGTTAAAATCAATGCAGTGATGCAAATAATATCCCATTTTTGAGACATTGAGCACGTCTGTATGAAAATCGTACAATAACCAACGTACGTTTTGGTGTTGAAGAGTGTAAATACATCACGAGTCATTCTAACAATAAAGGTAAAAGTCGTTGATAATGATACTTATTCAATTCACAATTGTAATCTTTAAAAAATATTGGTTGTCTGTAAAGTCAGTATAAGGACGATAATTTTACGTGATAACAATATGCCGATGTCTCTTTTCTACTCGGACGCATCGGCCGATGGAGTGGAAGAGAGCCGAACGCTTAGGTCGATCGTGCCTCTCTATCGCTTGTTCCGCGCTCTCGCTTGCACGCGGAACGTGACACTTTTTCGTGTGTGCAGCCGGCATTTATTGATTTACTAGCGGATCCTCGCGGTTTCACCCGCGTGGTACCCGTTCCCGTGGGAATATCGGGATAAAATATAGCCTATGTCACTCGGTAAGAATGTAGCTCTCTAATGGTCAAAGAATTTTCTAAATCGGTCCAGTAGTTTCGGACCCTATTCGATGCAAACAAACAAACAAACAATCAAATCTTTCCTCTTTATAATATTAGTATATATTAGTATAGATATAGATAAAACATTATCACGTAAAAAATCAGTAATTATTACCTTTTCAATAACGAAAATCTAGATCAAAAATATAATTCTCGTAGTCGCGTCAAAAGGTAACATTTTCGAAGGCTCAAAATAAAATACCTAATTATATTTTTACGGTGACATGCACCCGATAAAATGCGGTCGGGGCACGGTCGGGGTCACTGCATTGCGCTACTCGCTGCCGGTAACTTTAAACAGATTAAACCAAATCGCAGTAATCTGCAGTTCATTAACTATAAAATGAATGTTAAAAATATAATATGCAATAGAGTATTGTTAAAGTAAATTTTATACATTCACAGTGCAACTATGCAAGTACAAGAATATTTTTAATGGAAATAAATCACGAGCCTAAAAGTAAAATTTGTAGTTATTAATAAGCTTTTTGAAAATACCAATTGTTTTATAATTGAACAAGTAGTTAAGCAAAAAAATTCATTTGTATAGGCACTCACGGCACAGATAGTTCCAATTAGTAACACTTTTTATATATTTTTTAAAAATCAAAGCCAGGGTATTCTGTATTTAGATTACATTTAGATTTCTTATTATATAAATCAGTTACATTCATAATATTAGCAAACAAAAACAATTTTCAGCATATTTTCACAAATTATTAATGAAAATACTTCCGATTGGTAACATTTGTTTCATAACCTCCTCAAATTATTCTCTGTTTTAAAAAAGACACAAGGTATAAAACTTAATCTCTTAGAAATTCGGGTAAAACATATTAAAATAAACAATATGTAGTTGTAACGTTAATCATCTTCTAATAGATTTAACAACTACGGCAGTTACATAAACCGGCCTTGTCACCACAAAAACAACTAAGCAAGCGAAATATAATGGTATTTTCGGATGATGAAATTATTTGATGTAGCTTCATCGTTGCCGGCACAGCAGGAATATTAGATGGTATAATTTTAGCAATATTTTTTAAGTCGGTATCGTTAATATAAAAACATTTTACTGTTTTCATTGCATTCAACAAAACATTATAGGCTTCTGTTGCATTAGTGATATAATAATAATATGACAATAATGTTTATTTATTATTCACTAGCTGTGCCCGCGACTTCGTCCGCGTGGAATAGTGACTTTCGACAGCATTTTTATTTTTTAGGCATAGCGGCCACCCGAGGCTTCGCCTTCGGCTTCGTGGATTACACGACGTCATCCCGGGAAATTAAATAAATTTGCACGATAAAAAACAGTTATTTCGATTTTCAAAATAAATTTCAGCCGATTATGTTGCCGATGACCAAGATCTATATAAAAACAAGTTTCACTAAAACCCGTTAAGTAGTTGTGTCTCGGACTCGCGAGATAAAATGTGACGTTCACGGTCGGCTCTGAGACGCGTTTCATGCTGAGTTAATGTCTCTGACTCGCGAGATATTATTGTGACGTTCACGATCGGCTGTAAGACGCGTTTCACGCTGAGTGAATGTCTCCGACTCGCGAGATAAGATCTGACATTCGCGATCGGTTGTGAGACGCGTATCACGCTGAGTAAGTGTCTCAGACTCGCGAGATATAATGTGACGCTCACGGTCAGATATAAGACGCATTTCACGCTGAGTGAATTTCTCAGTTTTGCGAGATGTAACATGACGCTGACGATCAGAAGTAAGTCGCGCTTCACGCTGCACTAACGTCTCTGAGGCACGAGAAGAAGCGATTCGTTCCCGATCTGTTTTCTCTTTGCATATATGTTTCCAAAAACAAAGATTCAGAGTAACGATCTCGTCTTGCTTCTAAGCGTGTCTCATGTTCTTCCTCAGATTCTAGAGATATATCTCATCTTTTTCGTTTGGAGTCTCTGGAATACTGAGAAAGACTTGTTTTTTTTTCGCCTAGGCATTTCAGTGAATGTCGCAACAACCAAATTTAACAAAAGCTAAACAATGCAAAATCCAGTTAATGTTAACTAAAGCTCTAAAATATACGGAAAATTTGATGGCTGCTCCCCTGCGTTACCGGGTAGGCTACCGTGCCAAATTTGACGTATACGTAAACGATGACAATAACATAATCAATCAATAATTGTGCTTCAATCAATTCTTAAGAAAATATTTTATTTGAATGCTTAAGATATTATAAGAAGTCTGTAAAAAGTAACAGTTGTGATATCACGCTGTATAATACGTAAACAGATAGTGCTCTTTTGCTGAACAACCTTCCTTAAGGCGCCACATTCGTATATCTTAAGCTTTATCTGGACTCTTGGGGGAAATCAGATGTACCAGACTTTAGATTATTGTATGCCAATAAAAAATACCTGTCACGCTGAACAACTTCTCTTAGGACGCTTTATTTGTATCTCTTATAGTTTAGCTGGGCTGCTAGGGTTCCACATCAGGTGTACCAGACCTTCAAAATTTGTACGTCAATAGAAAATGCTTATCACGTTTAACAATTTATCTTAAGACGGTATTTTTATATCTCTCATATTTTGGCTGGACTGCTATGGTTCCACATCAGGTATTCCGATCTTCAAAATAAATTATAGCCTATATGTTGGCGAGGACTAATAGCTATATAACAAAAAAAAACATCAAAATCCGTTCAGTAGTTTTTGCGTGAAACGCGGACAACAGACAGACAGACAGACAGACAAAAAATTCAAAAACCATATGTTTGGTATCTGTTTCGTTTAAGAAGACCCCTGGACATATTTTTTTCTATTTCTTTTCATTGTACAGAATCGGCTCGTTTACAGTTTTATTAGAAGTATAGATAAGTTCACATTTACAATTTAAACAACAGACATTACATTAAGGCTAAAAACATATCACAACCATATAAGACTCCCTTATCTAATTGGCGTTTTACACTGCCCCCGACACCATCGGCCACGCTTTTACCATGGCCACTTTCTGAGAATGACCATGTAGAATAGTCTAGATTCAATTTACATGTAAAGAAATTTAGCAAGAAAAAAATTCTTTTTCATGTCTCATATTCTGAAAGTAACTCCTAACTTGCCTAAAATGCGGGTTGAAAGTGGTATGTGGCGGCTAGGGCCGTTATGAAATTTAAAAAAGGAATAGGAGGGGTCATGTCAAAATCTGTAATAGCATCTACACACGTTCCGATCCGACAGCCGATTTGGTCTGCTCCCAGACCAAATCTACGCTACACACGTTCCGATTTGGTCTGGGAGCAGACCGAATCGGATCGGAGGTCGGATAGGAACGTGTGTAGAGTCTTATCTCTTTGGACATTTATTTACCAAAAGTATACAGGCAAAAATACAGAAGCCTGTACAGCCATGTTTTGCTATTATATAAAATAATTAATATCGTAGAATTATTATTAATATCTAAAACATAGTTTTTTTTAAAGAATGCGTTTTTAGAAACAGATTAAACCAAATAAGTTATTTGTAACATAAAAAATCTATTAATTTTATGGAATTGCATAGAGTACGGGTCAAACACCAAACAAGACTGTATGGACTTAGTTTCCCTTGCCTTCCTTAAAACAGAGAAAATGAACAAAAAAGTTATAGGCTTTAGAAAATTCCGCGGCCATAGGACAAATATTTTTTTAGATTATTTCTGCTTATTTTTACTTTCCTAATATTCAAAATGAAAAGTAGAGTGTTTACTTCGGGCGTATGGACCCATAACCGTCTCGAACTATCGGCGCCCTCACTTCGTTCGTGCGCCAAAACTCTCGACTGTTATGGGTGCCATACATCCCTTGCTAAACAATCTACTATTTTTGCCTATACTGGCTAGTCGGTCCGTCCGAAAAAAAATGAATAACAGAAATTTCAGGGTAACGTTCCCTTGCATATTTAATTACGGGTAGTAAATGTGCCCAGATAGCTTCAGGTTCATGGCAATTATTATCCGAAACGGTTGCAAATGTTTGGCACTTATCATTAAAAAATATTGCACCAGTATGGAGAGTTATCGAGTTTTTAGATGCACCAAAATGAATTGATTGAACTTCATGTGCATACTTACATTCGTAATTTTCAGAAAAATCACACAATATTGCTATTTCATGGTCTTTTAAATTTTGAATATATTTATGGTATTGTCTGTGCTGCTCCTTCCAATTCCTCCTCCTCCTCAGTCGTTCACTCTTGGCAGAGTGGTCGTGGTTGATGACGTTGCTTCATTGGCTAAAGCAGCCCCCGCGATGCGCCTCCACTTGTTGCGGTTTTCAGCGTCTCGGGAACTCTGGACTATGGAGGTTTGTGTCGCAGCTTTAATGAGGTCTGTCCAACGCGTAGGTGATCGACCGCGTGACCGCTTGCCCTCTACCTGCCCCTGGACAACGAGTCGTTCCATGGATTGTTCGTTTCGAACAACGTGTCCGAAATATTTGAGGATTCGTATTTGCACAGTCGACGATAATCTCTGCTTGATTTTTAGTTCCTCCAGGATTGAAACATTGGTCCTAAACGCTGTCCAAGGG
This sequence comes from Crambus lathoniellus, assembly GCA_949710035.1. NCBI lineage: Eukaryota > Metazoa > Arthropoda > Insecta > Lepidoptera > Crambidae > Crambus > Crambus lathoniellus. The sequence goes on from OX453312.1 coordinate 3,811,556, forward strand.
ATCCGCAGCAGTCGCCGCCAGCACCACATTTCGAGTGCATCGATTTTGCGTCGGTCTTTGAGGCGAACCGTCTACGTTTCTGCGCCATAAAGAAAGATTGGGAAGACTAACGCCCGAATTCTCAAACGCAAATCATATTTGGGAGCGTCTCAAACATCACAGCATCTCTTTCATACGTTTGACATTTAAAGTGACACGGCGATGTTTGAGACGCTCCCAAAGATAAGTAGCGTACGAGTATTCGGGCATAAGCTTCTCACCTTCCAATTATAAAAGTGCATTTTAAAAAAGTGGTAATTTTTCTAGGAATTAGGATGTTAATTCAGCGACAGTGCCAACCTGTTCTTGCTTAGTTGTTTTTTGGTTACACATTCTTTACCAGCTTTTTGGTATTTGTGGTCAATTTTTACCCATTGGTGCCACTTAATACTATCATTGGCTTGATTATCGTCAAATTTCAAGCGAGGAGTTTTGCAATCCTCACAGAGACCATGCATACAATTAAATGAAGTAATATCACAAGAAAAAGAGTTGACAACTTCGTCAATATTTTTGTAAGAAATGATCGATCGTAATTTTAAAGCAGTAAACAAATTTTCAAAATTGCTGTGTTTTATACACATGCACGTATCTCTTGCAGCACGAGTGGGCGCTATAACATAAAAACTCACTTTTCCGCCTTCTTCCCTACACATACGATAAGTGTTCAGAAGGGTGTCCAGCAAATACCTAATTTGCATCTTCTGTTTGTTTCTCGTTTTGCACTCTTTTCGGACAGCTGCACATCTAGATACTTCTTCTCGGACATAGAATGCCGCAATGCTTTCTCGAACCTTAAAAAAAGAACCAATAAATACATTAAAAAACATATTATTTCAGGAGTGGAACTCAAGTATAGGCTAATAATAATGAAAAAATACCTTTAATAATTTCTTATCGTTATCGCTCCTCCGGTAAAAAAATCTTATTTTAGTTTTTAGACCCAAAACTTTCGCCACTTTCAGCACGTTCGATCCCGACTTCTGAGAAACTTTAAGAGCTATTTTTTTCATCCTCAAGTGTCTTGCAATCTGCATAAGTCTCCTTTACTGCATCATCCAAATCCTCCAATTCTTTTTCAGATTTACGTTTTGCCATTTCCAAATCTTTCGCTTTTTGTTTAGACCGGATTAACTGCTTTCTAAGACGACCAATGACTATATTCAACTTTTGAAGTTTTTTTTGTGCTATATTATAATAAGAATATACTCTTTGTAACTTTTTATTTTGTTAACTACTTTGCTTTTTAATTTTATTTTTTGGTATAGTTTCTTGGTTAATTGATGCTGTTTTTTTTTCTTTCTAATTTCTTTTCTGTTTTCTCCACAGTTCCCTTTGCTTTTGTTTCTCGTTATCATCTAAATCAGCAATGTGTTTTCTTCGCTTTGCAACTGTTTCTCTTTGTTTCTGTTTATATTTTTCATATTTTTCAGGATCCTCCTTTAACTTTTCTCTAAAATTCCTAGCTCGTTCAGCTCCGGTAAGTAGCATTTTTGTTTTTGTAAATATAGGCTTAGTAGCTCTGTTACTTGTCACTATATTCACATTCGTCGTCAAGGAAATGATCAGAAATAGTAAATAATGAACAGGTTTGGCACCAGAAAAATTTACAATTCAAAAGTCGAATTATTTGGCTGTCACTAATAATAACAAAATGAGTCGGAATTCCGGAGTTCGTGTCAGCATAAGTGTTGCAGTTATAACATTTTTTTGCTAGTATAAAGTGTGTTCTTTTTCATGGCCACCTAGTTCTTTTGAGTAGATTTAAATCTTTGCGAGTCAAGAACTTGTCAATGTCCATTTTCAACACTGTGAAAATGTATACTTTGCTTATCTGCGTTTGTTATGTCGAAGACCTGCAATGCAACCCAAAGTTTATTTTTTAATGCACCCTGCACAATACTATAAAATGTCATAAAAATTTGACCAGTGAAAACTCCATCTAAATCGGGTCACTACTTTTAAGGATTACTTTTTAGAAACTTTCAGGTGTTCTTACTTCCATCATCAGCTTAGCACCGTGAGATGATGACTATCAGACACAAATATCTGAATTGCGTTAGAAAGTGAAACTCAGTTAAGTACCAATATGTACTATGATATTTTCTGTTTCCTCATATTTCAGTTTCTTAACCCATTCTGTTACTAGCTGCTTGCACACGTGGTTGGTTTTTGTGTATATTTTAAGAATTTTATTAACATGGTTATATTATAGGATGATTGGTAAGTGTACTGCAAAGTAAGTTTTACATTTCCTTGTTTACTGTACTTACTGTAGTCAATTGGTAGTGTCTTGTGTTTTAATGAAATAGTGTGCAAGATATACAATTTTGTCGAATAGTCATTAAGTCTGTCATTGAATAAAGAGTATGTGTTAAGAATCTGTGTTTTTTAAAGAACATGACTTTCAAAAGTATCCTTTGTGCACGTTCTGCCTCCAGAAATTTTACTTTAGACGCGCCTCCCCAGACTGGAATACAATAAATAATAATCGATTGTGCCAAGGCAACATATATTTTTTAAGTAGTTCTTTACTAGGCAGAATACCTCAGAATTTTAAATATCCAAATCAGCTTCCTAATTCTGCTTGCAATCAGATCAATTTGAGCATGCCAGGAGAGCTTTTAGTCAATCATAATACCGAGGTATTTTGTAGTGGTTACCTTATTTATATCAGGGCAGTTACAGGTATTGTTGCTTGATTGGTTGCAGCTATGTATTTTAAGACTATAACCAGGATGTGGTTGAGTTCTGGTGTTTATAGTGAAGCACATGAAATTAGTTTTGGCAGTGTTTAATATAAGTAGGTTGTATCTGAGCCAAAGAGCAGTTGTAGCAAGTGCAGATTCCGCATCTCTTTTTATTGAGTCCCATGAATTAACAGTAATCACCAGGACAGTGACAGTACTCACAACCAGCTACGACTCCGTAGCTCAGTGGTTAGAGCAGTAGCCAGGATAACGAAAGGTCGTGGGCTCGAGTCCCATCGAAGCTGGTTGTGAGACGGGTCGATTTTTTCTAAATACTTCATTTTCCAATTTTAAATTAGTTCCAATTGTCATGGCAACCTGCTTGTTTTCGGTACGACGCGACGACGCTTCAGTACAAAACGTGTGTCGTGTTTTCTTTACTCGCCTTTCCCATAACAAGATAGCTATATAGAAATAACAAAAATAGCCGTACCACGCCACTTAGGTTGTACATCAAATAACGGAAAAACGCTTCGGTTCCTATGATAAATATTTGGTTAGGGTGGTGAGTCAAATGTCGCCTGGTAACTGTGGTTACGTCATGAAGATAAATATTTTACTGACTCGTAACGTCGTATGACATGCCTTAATTCAAATTTAATCAATAAATAAATAAAAGAGAATGAGCGTTATAGTCTTTAAATAATTAAAAACAATAGAAGTGAGCGGCAGTCTCAAGTATCGATAGAATATCAAAGTTATGCCCGAATACTCGTACGCTACTTATCTTTGGGAGCGTCTCAAACATCGCCCTGTCACTTTAAATGTCAAACGTATGAAAGAGATGCCATGATGTTTGAGACGCTCCCAAAGATAAGTAGCGTACGAGTATTCGGGCATTATACTCATAATAAGAAACTTTTTATATGGCAGCCAACTCTAGTCATGGTTAGAAAGAAATATAAAAAACTGTGATATATACATATTTCGTCAGTGTGAACCTATTATTTTTATAGTTATAATGCTAAATGTAAGGATTTATTATTTCAAAATAGGCGAAGGAACATCGCATGATCACACTAATTATTTATCTGATAAGTATAGCAGATAAATATATACCTACTTATTTATATTTTTTGTAAATACATACTTAATATACATAGAAACATAGAAAACACCAACACCAAGACCAGTAGACATGTTCGTGCACAAAAATATTTGTCTCGTTCGGGAATCGAACCCGAGACCTCTGGCGCAGAAGGCAGGTATCCTACCCCTGCGCCAAATCGCTCGTAAAAAGAATAGGTCATAAGATTAGCTTCATCGTAAATGTTCAAGAATGCCAGACAACAAACCATTTTAGGCCCGCCTCTGTGGTCTAGTGGTACACACCACCGGCACCAGACCCAGAGGTCTTGGGTTCGATTCCCAGTGGGGGTACGTATTGTATTCTTTTTGGTTGGTTGTAGGGCTTGCAAAAGCATTACTTAGCTCCTGTAAATCCTGCTATGCCGATGTAAATCTGGATTTATCTGTTAGATTTATCCCGTTATTTAGATTTTTTTTATTCATTTACAAAAAATATACAATTTATTTACTCACTTGAAAAATATTGCCCTATTTTCTGAAAGCTTTCAAATATTCAGGTGTAAAGTGGAAGGCTGACAGTGTGTAAAGCCGAATATTTTGAAGCCACAAAGATATTATTACACTTTAGTTTTGTCTGACACGCAAAGAATTAAATACGTTTTTATTTCTGAACTAGATAACTCTCCGTTATTATTTTGGATAAGTTATTAAATATGTTTGAGTAGATATATTTATTTATTTTATGTTCAAGTGAAACATACAGAATGAAATAACATAAAAGTTATAGTACACTTAATCAATACAAAAGCCAACAAAGTTTCCTCAACAAAATAATTCAAAAGACATCCGCAAACTAGCCGCACTACTGTACGGGCGGTGCACACTAATGAACTAAGTTAATAATAATATTATAAATTATTTCGTTATAATTAAAGAAAATAATTTAATCTTGCCATATCTCCTAAAACCTTCCATCAGTTTTTATCCTTGTCCTCACAAACGGCGTAAAAACACTTCCAGAATTTGAAAAAACATCTTAAAACCAATGGCTTAAAATCTTATAAGGCTTTTTATACCAAAACCATGTAACCGAACAAATCCGCGAGAAGCAACGTCCGAAGCCAAGAAGATAAACAGACACGCTGCCGGGAAATCTTGTTGTTTCATAAATTTTCAATTTCATACTTGCCTTCGGAAATCGTTGTGCCACAAGTAAGAAGAGGTGACGGTTGATTTTTTTTACCACAACGGGGTAGCACTTAGCCTTCATCACACCTGATGTTAGGTGGTGATAAGGCTGAAGGTGGAAGCGCACTACTATCGGAATCCTCATTTCTTATCTCTAACTGCTGGAACACAACAATGCTGAAAACATCGTTGTTATATCGTCAGAATTAGATAAGATGGTGGTAGCTAGCCAGGCGGCCTTATAAGAAGTCCTACCACCAACCAAACCAAATACAATAATTATGTACCCCCACTGGGAATCTAACCCGGGACCTCTTGGTCTGAAATCGGTGGTGTGAACCACTAGACCACAGAGGCGGTTATTATGACGTGACATAGCTCCAGATGTGTCTTGTAAGCCCTATTTTAGATCCTTAAAAATACTATCTCTACCGACACTCTACATATTTGAAGTGTGCGTGTTTGCTAAGCAAAACATGGAAAAGTTTAAAATGGCGAAAAATATAACACAAAGATCGAGACGTGACCCCCACAAACTGGTTCTCAAGACGATCCCAAAGACTCAACGATTCCTTAAAAATTGTAATACTATGTCCCTAATAATATTTAATAAAATATCGAGTGACCTTAAGGATCTTCCTTTAATGCGTTTCAAAACACATTTGCGTAGGTGGTTGGTAGATCATGCGTTCTATTCTGTTGATGAATTTTTAAAACATAAGGAGTCTTGTTGTGTTCTATGCACGGCTTAGTTTAATAATAACTGCATTGCTAAACTTTTATATTAAATTTAAAATAAAAAAAAAAGAAAACATTGACATTGAATAATTATGACATAAATTAGTGACATTGAGTAACAAATTTTTATCGAATTTAATTAATATTATGTGAAATTTTTGTACTTTTATAAATTTGCATGCTATATCATATGGCTATATAGGTTTAAGCACTAAACTAATGACGACCAACTTCATTGTAACAACCCTATTTACTGCAAATAAATTATTTGTATTTGTATTTGTGAAATCAGCTCGATTCATTGTTCATCTTAATAATTATTTTAAACTAGCTTTCTGCCCGCGGCATCGTTCGCGTGGACTACACGACGTTTTCCCGCGGGATTGTGATATTTTTCCGGAAATAAAAATAGCCTAATGCCCGAATACTCGTACGCTACTTATCTTTGGGAGCGTCTCAAACATCGCCCTGTCACTTAAAATGTCAAACGTATGAAAGAGATGCCATGATGTTTGAGACGCTACCAAAGATAAGTAGCGTACGAGTATTCGGGCATAAGTGACATAGCATTATGAACAGTGCCCCAGGTTCTAAACTATCCTTAAACTAAAATCTCGTCCTTTGCTCCATTATGACGTGAAGTGCAGCCAAACAAACAAAACAATTTCACATTAATTTGAAAAATGGAAAATGAAGTATTTAGAAAAAACAATCGGCCAAGTGCGAGTCGGACTCGCTCATGAAGGGTTCCGTACCCACTTAACGTACCGATTAAGTACACCTAGCAAAAATACCACTGTCATTTTTTGCCAGAAAAAAATAACTTTGTTTTTCATAGTATTCGTATGAATGACAAAGTTATATTTGCGGTTTTCGAAAATGTGTTATATCTCAAAAACTTGTAAAGCCTACTTAGCTGTGATAGTTTTCCTTTTAACTTCGTCATATGTACTACTATCGTGAATTTTTTCACGTATCCAGAAACAACCATTTGGCTGGTAGGGGGGGGGGGGGGGGGACCTTGACTCTAACAAAATTTTGCACTTTAAAGCTTAATAATTCACAAACAGATGCCTCAATCAAAAAACTGTCTCTACAAACCCACAAATCCCACGTTTTTGAAATTGCTATCCAACCACATCCCACACTATGGGGTAGACAAGAAAAAAAAATTACATACCCACTTTACGTGTACGGGAGGTAACCTAAAAAAAATATTTTTCAAAATTTTGCTTTACTACTTTGTTAGCGTGATAAATATGTATATTCGTGCCAAATTACAGCTTTCTAGGACTAAGAGTCTATGAGCTAGACTGGGGTCAGACGGACGGACGGACAGACGGACATGGCGAAACTATAAGGGTTCCTTGTTGACAACGGAACCCTAAAAATCGACCCGTTTCACAAACAGCTCCGATGGGACGAGCTTGTGAGACGGGTCGATTTTTTCTAAATACTTCATTTTCCATTTTTCAGTAATAAAATTGCACTGTGAATGCAGAAAACTAAAAATTAAAATAATTTCACATTTATTGCGACCTACTGCATTGATACACACGCGCGTTTAACAGTTCGCAATTTCATAGCTGCTTTTAGTAAGGCGGGCGGATGGACGTATAATGACTGTATCGATGTTGTATCCCCCGTAAGCCGTTGGTCCAGTAACTACTAAATTCGTTATACGAGACATCGTAACGGTCGTCTGCACTTAAAAAAAAAGAAGATTTATCACCTACTAGCCTTCCGCCCGGCGGCTTCGCCTGCGTGGACAACACGACGTGATATTTTTCCGGAATAAAAATCTTGTAGGTAGTCTTATGTAGCCTGTGTCACTTTACAGCTCCCAAACTATCCCCATACCAAAAATTACGTCGATCCGTGGCTCTGTTTGGACGCGAAAGACGGAAAGACATCATTGTAACATAATGAAATCAATTTTTTTTAATTTAATTTTTTTTTTATTTATAATTCTGAAATGTTTATGTTAAGACTAGCTTCCGCCCGCGACTTCGTCCGCGTGGACATTCGAGAAAATCCTTAGGGGACCAATGACCAGGATAAAAAGTATTCTATGTTTTAATTTCATCAAAATCCGATCAGCCGTTTTTAAGTGATTAGGCGGGTCCTCACCAAGCGCGCTGCATCGCGCGAGGCAGAACGTTTGCCACGTGCGGTGGGTAGTAGTATAATATTTTCTCCTGTAATATACATGACTGTTTGTTGCCAAAATAAATGAAAAAAAAAATGATTAAAAATAACAGCTATAGTAAACTATAAGTGATAAATCTTAGACAGTGCTCAACCTCAACAAGAAACTCCAAAATCTTATCACTTACACCGCTCACATTTAACCCCAACACAAGGCCTCCACGCAGAGAGACTCGGTATTTCACACTATAGTAAGCTACAAGTAGTAAATATTAGACAGTTGTCAACCTCTACAAAAAACTCCAAAATCTTATCACTTACATCGCCCACATTAAACCTCGAAAAATAAAATGCACACGGCCTCCACAAAGAGAGACTCGGTATTTCCCACTATAGTAAGCTACAAGTAGTAAGTAGTAATCTTTTACTATGGGTATCATAAGAAGGCTCAATGTCACCCAGCGAGCAGTGGAGAGAGCGATGCTTGGTATTTCCCTGCTCGATCGAATCAGAAATGATGAGATCCACAGGAGAACTAAAACAACCGACATCGCTCAAAGGATTGCATCACTGAAGTGGCAGTGGGCGGGACACATAGCGCGAAGAACCGATAGGCATTGGGGCGGAAAGGTTCTCGACTGGCGACCGCGTACCGGACGACGTTCCGTGGGCAGGCCCCCTACAAGTGAACTGACGATCTGGCCCCTATTTCACCACGTCGACAATTGTCAGCGACATATTATGTCGAGTAAATCACTCTCGTCAACACTACTTTCACGGAGAGCCATTTTGAAAATACGCGTATGTTAACCACGAAACATTACAATTGTAACGCAAGCATGACACAGCTTTTATCTCATGTCAAGATTTACTGACAAATCCACAAATATGTCGACTATGAAAAATAATTCTTGTTTCACAATATAAATTGTCAATAACAATTGTAACAAATTACCTGTCACGTTTTATAAGTATTTCTATAGAAAATAATTTTCAAAATTGTCACATGTCACCGACACCTGTCGCTTCACAATTGTCACTCGACATATGTCTCTGACAATTGTCGATGTTGTGAAATAGGTCAAGGTCGCGGGAAGCCGCTGGATGTGGGCAGCGCAGGACCGATCGTTGTAGAGATTCTTGGGGAAGGCCTATGCCCAGCAGTGGGTGTCGATCGGCTGACATGATGATGATGATGATGATGATGAGTAAATCTTAGACAGTGGTCAACCTCAACAAAAAACTCCAAAATCTTATCACTTACATCGCCCACATTTAACCCCGACAAATAAAATACACACTGCCTCCACGCAGAGAGACTTCGTATTTCCCAAACGCTTCTGCACCGATATTAAGGCATAAATTCTCTACGAAGATGTATTACATCAATGGACTACCGTGACACGTGTGGCCATATTGAGCGGAAGGTCATAAGCTGCTTATGGGACTTACGAAGAGGCGCGAAAAAGTTGGACTTACATCGAAACGCGAATAAGTTGGACTTTTTGAAATAATCTGGATAAGTAACTTTTCTATAAAGTCGGGGGATTGAAGATTATGTTAATTTAATTTGATGTCTTCTTTGTTTCCGTTCCTTAGGGATACTGTGCTACCTAAATTGGTATGGTATACCTGGGTGCTTACCATCAACTCTTATTGCGGTTTTGTTTAGGACCTAAACTGATCTGCTTCGCTTATTCGTACCACGACAGCTTAATATCAATGACAGCGATTCAGTGATCGATCAATGACATTTCACAGCCGCTAAGCTGTCAGGAACTCTTATTTGACTTATAACCCGGTCGATTTAACATGACACCTGCAGGTTATACCCGTCCCTCTCACTCTCCGGGCATGACAGAATCGAGTGAAAGAGACGGGTAGAAGAAAAAGGACACAAATCGTTCCGTCATTAACATTTAGCAATTCATTTGCGATCCAGTTTTTGAAGGTCAGAGTACGAAAGAAAGCAATTCATTTTAGGAACCTATTCTGCATCGCGCTATTTTTGAATCGCTGTCTTAAAGTTGATGGTAGGCACCCTGGGCCCCAAGTCTGCTAATTTTAATTTAAATAAGATTCTATTGATATTCAATTGAGACTCAATTACGATTCCATTACGATTAAAACAAATTGGGTATTCTATAAAAACTTGTACGTCAGCTCAATAGAATCGCAATTGAATCGTAATTGAATCGTAATGGAGTCTCAGTTGGATAGTTACCTTCGGGTACCATAATAACTACGGTCGTTTCGACTATGGTCGAAATAACTACGGTCAAAAGACCTACTGTTCAAAATAACTATTGGTCGTTACACCTATTTTAAAATAACTAATTTTTAAAATAACGGTTTATTAAGTTTAAAAATAGTGACTCATGTACAGACACGAGCAATAATATTATGTATACAATACAACATAGAACTTTGTCACACTGTAGCGTTCCAAAAGAAAACGATCAGTGTCACAGAAGTCATTCAATATTGTAATATGATATAGTCCTATGTTGTATACATATTATTGGTCGTGACTGTATTGCTGTTAGGTGCGAGAAACGAAGCGACGAGCATGTTAGGTTTACATGAACATACCGCGCGAGCCGAGCGAGCGAAGCGAGCGTGCCGCGGCAGCGGCCGGCAAAGCGCCAGAAACGACTATATATACATATTCCCATTTCCTATTAAACTGAAGTAGGGGGTAGGGGGGGTGTATAAAGTCGATTCTGGCGATTCGCCGGCCGCTGCCGCGGCACGCTCGCTTCGCTCGCTCGGCTCGCTTCGCTCGCTCGGCTCGCGCGGCGTTTTGGTCACTGTTCTAACCTAACCTAACCTAAAACGTCTGTTACATTTTGTTGGGTGGCAGGGGGCTTCGACCCCCGAGCCCCCTTGGCGGGGGGCTTCGCCACCTGTCTCCCCTTTTGTTTTTCCCAAAAGATATAAAAATTTTGAAATAACAAAAATTTTTTTGAGCAAAAAAAATAAAAAAAAAAAATTATACGTCCATCGGATGCCTCCTAGGTATCTCCGGCGTACCGTAGGGGATCGAAAATTTTGTTAGATTTCAGCTATGACGCACCGTTTTCGAGATATTTGCATTCTTATAAAATTCATTCTTGAAAATTTTGCAAGTCCCCGCTTCATATTAAAACAGTCAAAAATTTTATGTTTGCGACACCCTAACCAAAAAAACAATCCAACGCGCCCAAATCCATTTAATAAACTTTCCAATTCATAAGCTTGTTGTAGGCGAGTCGTTTATAGTCGAAACAACCAGTAGATGAAATGAACATTAGGCCAATCGTCCGTTAGTTGAATCAACTGTAGTTCAATCAACCGTAGGTGAAATTAACAGTAGTTGAGTCGTTCAATAGTCATTACGAAAATATGTGAATCGATCGTAGTTATTTCGACCATAGTCGTAATGACCTTAGTTATTATGATACATACCCCATTGAGAGTACTGTCAAACAAATGTCAAATGAGAGTAGAATACGATTGTAATACGATTGAAGAGCAGACTAGCAAATATTCCGATGGCAGTTCAATGGCAGTTCAGTCGTATACCATTGGTCTTAAGTTAGTAGCAGAATACCAAAAATGTCAAAAACCGCTATTGAGATCCAATTAAGATTCAATTGAACCATTTGTAAATTAGCAGACTTGGGGCCCTGGTATTTTTTATCCAAACTATATCCTAGCCTACTAATAGTAGGTATTATAAATGTGAAAGTTTAGATGTTGGTTACTCAGTCACGCCAAAACGGCTGAAAGGATTTGGCTGAAATTTGGGGCACAGATACTTTATAGCCTGGAGAGGAACATAGGCTACTTTAATCCTGGAAAAACATCACATTCCCACTGCATAGCGTCGTGTAGTCTAAGCCGCGGGCGGAAAGCTAGTAATATTAAGTATAAATGTGACAGTGTTTGTTTGTCCGCCTTTCACGTTAAAACGGAGCAACGGATCGACGTGATCAACGGTATCGGGGCTGGAGAGTGGCATAAGGCTACTTTTTATCCCGGAAAAATATTACATTCCCGCGGGATAACATCGTGTAAGATCGTGTAAGATAGTAAAAAACCCTATAAATGGAACAACAAGGAATATTAAATTCGCACTTTATTTTGGTATGTTTGATGCATACATTTTATATTTTTATGTTAGATAAGTCATCAATGAAACACAATCCTATTTCATAAACCAATTCCGTGTCTTTTTCATAAAAAAATGCAATTCAAAAATATAATAGTACGAGTATAATGTAGGTATTGCTGTTTGCAAATACTTTATTTCCGTGTCTAACTTCTCTCTAATTATTGATGTCTAATTTGACATTTCTTAGACAAATTTCTTCTATGAGTAAATTTTTTTTATTTTCACTTGGCCGTACCACGAAACAAACTCGAGTATGGCACCGATTGTCTTTTTTTATTCGGAGACAAGGTTATGAATATGACGATCTTACGTCATAAATGACAGATAAGAGATTTTATAATATTTATAATACCTTTGAAATGCGCTCTTATTCGCTTGGCCGTTTTGATATTCCGACCAGTTATCTAATGAACTTGTTGAGTGAACAATGCAATTCTGTGCAATGCAATGCTACTTGCAGGGTTCGTGGTTTTTTACTATCACAATTTTTCATGATAATGAATTTGTTAAGGGAAGTAGCCGCAGGAAATAAAATCGATAAATTTTGACTTATAATGATGGACAAATTTTTTGAAAAAAACCAGAACACAATGCTTATTAAATAAAAACGAACAACCAAACAATCCACACCGATCTGGTGGCTACTAAAAATACACTTTCCTCTCACCAATAGCTTACCCAAAATAATTACATAACACACCCGTAATACCCTCTGTGACTCAACTCCACTAACCCAGGCCCTGTAAGTGGACATAAATTACAGATCCTACTAAGGTCGAATATTAAACTCTGAGCAGCCTCCCCCTTGGGGGAGGGGTTACCGCCCCGCCCATTAGAATTCTAGATATTTTCTAGACTTCTAACGCCATCCGCGGTAACCAATGGCACCAACCCATTACAACGTGCCTCTTCTGTCTTATTTAAATTAAAGAAATCCGCGAATGGACAATAGCCATAATGCTCTCTCTGACTGTCATTCCAACTCCAAGAATATGTCTTTGTGAAGTAGGTGTAATGGATGTGTGTAAGTCATATTGTTTAGTAAACCCCACCCCATGTTTAATAAGAACCGCCAAGCCAACTGGCAAAAGGCGGCGACACACCTTAGAGTCAGCCCTAACATCAGGCAAAGCATTAAAAACCAAATATTAATATTCATGATGAACTCACCGGTTTGTTAGGGAAAAGATGAAGTTACTAGGCCTGGAGTAGCTTGTGTTGTGCACTAAACTCCTAACCCACTCGTAGCACCTTCCGACCAAATATACTTAACACTAACTTTTAATCCTAACTAATTAATATTCGGCACCCTATTAATTTGTGATCTCGCGTCTGCGCGCACGCGCGTCCTCCCTTCGAATCCCAAACCCCCGCTTGTTTTCTTTAGCGTCACCGCTATCCCTTCCCAAAATCTTATTTCTTTACTATCTTTGCTTCCCCGAATCACAAGCAATTAAGCCCTTTTGAGTTTGCAGTCGTTTTTAGTACAAGGGTCTTGTTACTAGATAAGAGGCATGGCAAAGACATTAGCGTCTTTATTTATTATGTCATTTCTAGTGAGAGTTTGTCCCATAAGTGCCAACACATTTAGTTTCCTATTCAATAGTCACACTTTTTATAATGAAGACCAATTTAATGGATGAAACGTGTCACTGTTTGATAATTTATGGCCCCCTTAACATATTTGCAAATGTACATCTACTATAAAGAAACTTCTGAAGATAAGAGAAGTAGATGCTTTATTAATATTTACCTCATGGCGTTACATTCCCCCCTCTGAAAATAAGACGAGGGCATGCCTGTAGTAGCATTTTCACGATAGGACGTATGTAAATACATTAACAGCTATATTCTTTTAATAAATTCGCAATTTGAAGCATTTTTTTTTTTGTATCAAACCTTACGCAATTAATTTAACCCTTTTAATCCTACTAATATTATAAATGTGAAAGTTTAGATGTTTGGATGTTTGGATGTTTGGATGTTTGGATGTTTGTTACTCAATCACGCCAAAACGGCTGAATGGATTTGGCTGAAATTTGGAACACAGATACTTTGTAGTCTGGAGAGGAACATAGGCTACTTTTTATCCCGGAAAAATGTCACATTCCCGCGGGATAACGTCGTGTAGTCCACGCGGGCGAAGCCGCGGGCGGAAAGCTAGTATTTTCTAAATACCTTGGAAGTTTGGACGTCTTAATCAACTTGAGCCAAATAGAATACCTATATTATCGTTACATGTGGATACTATTTGTCCTATAATTAGATACCAACTAGTCGTGTTATTTCCGGCAACAGGCTTATTTGCCTTACGCCAAATAATAATTAGGTTCATGTCCTAAAACATCGCCATGAATTGTGGTAACTCGTTGTAATACTACAGTATTTAAGTATTTGTTATTTATCAAATTACTCTTTTGCAAATAGCGATTTGCTTTGCACAACATATGTATATGCCTCATTTCTATATGATACCATGTAGGTATATTTAGTCCCTAATGAATATCTCCTTGTCATTATTGCCGTACCACAAAACAAATAACAGCGCAAGCACAGCAGCCGCACTCCGTAAAACCATTCAAACAAATACCAACTCCAACACAATAAAGTAGGTCTCAGCCTGTACGGTGCCAATTACGCACGGTTATATTCACCCAGACGCTGCATTTCTTTCTATTGCATACATCCTAACCCCTTTTTGTCTACGTTTAGGGTTGGGCTTGCGGCACAGATTACTAAACAGTTATTATGTCAAAGTGAAAATATATTCGCCTTAAATTAGGCTAATATAAATTTAATAATAATATGATCATCATATTAACAATGCGGAAGCGTGCTCGTTGGCTTCTCATTCCTTCACACTGCAATGAGTCGAAATGATTCCCGGAATGGAGATATCCTATGGGCCGGAAAGTGACATAGGCTGCACGTTATCCCTTAATCCTAAGAAACTGAACTGTTCGTCTTTCACCAATTAAAAGAACCAAACCCATACATTGCACAATAATTACGTGGTTTTGACATTTTGAGCAGCTAACTATATCATTTAGTAATCTCACTTAGTAATTTTGATGCGCTCAGCGCCATGCGCACGTTGTGAGCGCTATGGTAGGGCTGTCTAGGTTGAACACCACGCGGTACATCCAACGTTCATATCTGCAATTTCTGTAATTAATTCATAAAACCAATATTCTCAAATAGAAATAAAGACCATCAGTTTTTAAATATTATTACTTTTTAATTCCCAGATTAAATGCGTAATGCATTGTGCCCTATTACCTATACATTAGGAAGGTGTCATAACTACTTCATCACCCTCATCATCACGTCAGTCAAACGACGGCCACTGCTGGTCATAACTACTTTCTTATCTATACTAATACTACAAAGAGGAAAGACGCGACAGCCCGTCCGTTTGCATCGAATAGGCTCCGGAACCACCGGACCGACCCAAGAACCTCCCCGACCATCAGAAAGCCACACTCCCCCCCGAGCCACACAGGCCACACTCCATCCCGACACTCCCACGGGAGGATTCGCTAGTGTATAATAATTTAGTGATATCCATTTTTTTTTATGAATCTCCCTCGTACTTCCTGATTGCATTTATAGAAATAATTGATTTTCACCTCATATGATATCGACCTTTACTAAAACTATTTGAGATCTATTTAAAATTCCGTTTCTTATACATAAATAAATCTGTAGTTTAGAAGAATAGTAAGATTGCGGTAAGTGATACACCACCCAGTTAAAACATTATCATTGGTAAATAGATAAAAAAAATACCTACTATATACGTCTCAGCTGAAAGTTCGGGATGTATATGGATAGATAGGTTTTTGTAACCCGTGTTTTTTTTTTGTACTTATAAGATTTAAATCTTGTACATAATTATACATTCTTATAAGATTACTTGGGGTATTATGTTTCTTATAAGATCTTACGAGACGTTCTCGATATTTTATACACTCCTTATTATTACTTCAAGTAAGTAAGTTTAGCGAGTTACTTAAAATGGATTGCAAATCAAAGCCTCTTGTGTTTTTCACAATTCATAGATTGGTTTAGTTAACCATAAGACTTATTCTTTAATTCTTAAAATAGTGTTCAATTATGGTATGATTCATACCCAGATTTAGTTAATTGCTTTTTCTCTACCTACGCATTTAGGAGGATGCATCATGGAATCTAAC
The DNA here is from genome assembly GCA_949710035.1 of Crambus lathoniellus. Lineage (NCBI taxonomy): Eukaryota > Metazoa > Arthropoda > Insecta > Lepidoptera > Crambidae > Crambus > Crambus lathoniellus. The sequence goes on from OX453312.1 coordinate 3,827,800, forward strand.
ACATGGAACAACAGTCATGAAAACACTTTTATCATGATAAGCCACAGCCTATCTGTACGTATTGGATTCTAAAAAAATATGTTATGAGTCTTTAACCTTCCTGTTTCAACTGATAATTGTACAACCACTACCAATAGGATCACTCCAAACTAAATTATTAAGTTAAATCATTATTTTGATTTATCCTATTGTAAGAAATAGATTTATACGAAACGAGACATTGTTAAGGATGTGAGAGTTGCTACTATTGTAGTGCAAAGCATGCAACTTATCTGGCCTTTTGGTTCTGTTCTTGATCTACAAGGAACGTTCATACTGCTTTATCAGCGCTGGATAACAACGTTGCGTGTTCAGCTTTAGGCTCGACTGCAGTCAACAGCTACTCTATGGCGCTGCTGGTGGTACGATGATGCTCCAGTGCCACACCGCCGTGCCACACCGCCGTGATATGAAAATTACATACAAACGGATATTTATTTTGAGAACTTACAACTTAATAACACACACTTAAATACTTTAGTATTGAAGTATAATATATTTATTAGTTATCGAGTCTTCATGACACAGTCTTATTCTTATCTAATTTACATAGGCCTAAAACTTTTGTGTGCTTGTAAGAAATCATTTATTCATTTATTTGTGTTAGTTTACGCTGGTAGCCCAATAACGCTAATAACCATAGCTCCTTCTTCGTTCAACCCCACAATTACCTAAATCTTTACAACTAAAAAAGAATATTTTTATATCACTAACCTATTATTAAATATCTTTACGTTTTCCATCTTCAATATTCTCAATCTTTACGTTTATCAATGTTTTGAACCCATTTGTATTTGTATTTGTTTGGACATAACCTGAATTGAAACCATTTTCACACCAACTGTTATTATTTTGTGCAATAGATATTTCTATTTACATTTCTATCACTCCAAGGGTTGCCATAAAGTGTCAACCTAGTTATAGTCTATAATTTCCTGGCATTTTGCTTTATGCAGGTTTGTTATCTCTCCAACCTTATCATTATACTGCTGAAACAGCAATATTACTTATTAGCCGTTCTTCGTAGTTTTTCTCTTGTAGCACCCGCTTCCACGTGAATACTGTTACAACAGTATAGTCTATGTGTTATTCAATGTACATAATATATCTATATTACTGTAAGCTTCATCCGTACAACATTCCTTTGCTTGTAAGAGTAACAAACATACCAACACCCTCTCAACCTCTCACACTTATAATATTAGTAGACTTATGCTAGTTCAAGTCTGTAGTTTTAAGTCCCAACACTGTAGAACTTTTACACCTTACATTAAAATAAATAATTTGTAAAACAGATGAATTGAAAAGATAGCTTAATTTCCACTTAATGCCACACAGTCAAACTTTGTCTGACGAGAATCGAACTCGTAATATTATTTTATGTAGCTATTTGTTGCATCAATCCATGCGTAATTATTATAACTCTAATGTGTTCTATACTGTCTTATATTTATATTTCACTGCTTCATATTGATAGCAGGTACCTTTTGTTGCATATAATTTGTAAAATACATAACAGCCTTTTATTGAATAATACGTACTAAATTTAATACTTAAATTTACAACTTTCATACAAAACCCCAACCATTGCGACCGATGAGCATTATTAATAGCAACCTAAGTGTAGTGCCTCCCTACTTCAAAGACAAGAAACGTTAAAATAAATTATAACGATACTTAACTTATTTGCCGGCATGTGACCGATGCAGAACCGCAGCTGCCATCAGCAAACCCACGACTTATCCTCACACAGCGTGCAGCGTCCCCGAGTCATATGAAAACAGCGTGGTTGAGACATATTATTTTCCTTATTCGAAAAATATTTTTACTGAGTGTACTACCTTAATTAAACATTAATAATAATCTATTACCTAACTTATATCCTAACCTAAATAGTGATTTACATTCCTAACTAATACTTTAAGTTTATCTTAGAAACGACAGTTGTTTTATCAAAGCGACGACTGAATATATGATTTATTTGAGACAAAATATTTTTTCCGTATCTACAGGAATCGAACCCGGGACCTTCAGAGATAGTAGCACCTTGAAAACCGGTGCGTATCCCACTCGGCCACGGAGGTCATCAAAGTATTATTTAGAAACTCGAAAAACCCAACCTTTTTTTTTCTTTAAGGCTAAATGATAAATGCATCCCTTTTTTTCTATTTGTACCTATTTTTGGAGTAACATCTGGATACCGCACCAGTTTAATGGCCAGCGTGGTGTGGCCCTTTCAATACAAGCTAGGCATTGTTAAAGAATTCCCAAATGAGTGGCAGTAAGAATGCTTTATCTATTTCTATTAAATCCCAACGTTTAATCCACACACCTTCAATCATAACTTGTGTTGCTGGAATAGTACAATTTATGCTAACTTAAAGAAGATAAGTACCTGTCTCATAATGGTAAATCGGAAACCTTTGACCGCATGGTTTTATTTCCAGTAAATGTAGAACTCCTAAACACAACTGACAATGAACATGGTTATTATATAAGACAGATAATTGATGTATAATAGCTTACTTTAAAATAACACAGTTAGCTATTTGCGAGGCTCGAACCCGCATTTTTATTATTATAATTCTGAAAAGCTTTACTATAAATCTATGTGATCTACACATTTTTTTTTTTTAATTATATTTAATATGCCAAGATCTCTCCCCGTAGCTTCTATATCCAATCCTAGTTATCTAGAATATAGATAATTAAAAATCGTTAACTTGTTTAACTGACCGTTGTGGCCAAACAATACTTATCGCAAGCCTAATAGAATGAAATGTTTTCATATTAAGGACAGGAGTAAGATTAAACCATATTTTAGTATGAATACTTAACTTAAGTATATCCGGCAATTTGTTCTGCCGACCTTCCACTGCTGGCCTTCCACCATTGGGATAGCCTTTACTGGGTGCTGGTTTCTAGCTGGAGTGACAACGGGAAATCACACAGCGGAATCGGGGCTTTGTCCCCGCAGCAACTCGGGAGTCCCAGGTTCCGCAATATGGAATTGAAAACATTGAACTTGAGATTTATGAACGGAGAATGTTTTTACGGTGTGTAATCCTATACTGAAGATTAATAATAACATATTAGCTAACTTATATCAAAATTCTTCATAGTACCTTACATTTTAGACTATAGTCTAACTTAATCTTAGAAACACAGCTGCGTATCATCAAAGCTATGTTTTAAAAACCAAGTGTTTTCAACGGTCCTTCTTATCTCGTAAACGTATTTATTGTTAGCCCGAGCTTTTGTGTAAAGTAATCTACATTTTTGTAATACCGGTAACAATAGGTCTTTATGTTCTGCGCTCATTTGTAAAAGCAATAAAGTCTTCGTACGTCAATTCAGCTGGTTTACTACACCCCATTGTCTTATTATAATTCCCCACGCAAACCAAAGTCGCAACTTCCATGTGCACGTTGGGTTCATTAGGTATATCTATTATTTCGATAGTTTAACATTCCTCGCAATCCTTCAGTATCATTACAAGAACCGATATAGCCTTCGTTATTACTTCTAAGAGTTTAATCTTTAAGTTTATGTCAGGACAACATCTAATCACGCCTTTAACCCTCTCTAACCAATTTAAAACCAAGTTACCCAGCCACGTGAAACTGGCGCAAAGCTTTTTTTTTTTATGGACAACCATATATAATACAATAATACAATATACGTTGCACGTGTCTTAAACGTTTGACCGCTCATCATTCCTTTTTTTTTTTGTTACCTACTTTCTAAATTACGTTACAAAGAGCAACCTTTTTTTATACCGTATCTTAGGCTAAACGAAACAATGTTAACAATGACTGTTGTTCCAAGCAAATTCCATTTTATTTCATTCGGAATGTTTGAATGTTTAGTTATTCAATACCCTATTTTATTTATTTAGCAGTGATCGCCTTTAATGCCCTTACGTTATGCCATTTTTATACTAAATTCCCGTTGTGCAAATAGTTTTAACACATATATTGACGGGATTCTGGCCACGGTGCACCAAAATGTGACTCAACTCCACTAACCCAGGCCCTGTAAGTGGACATAAATTACAGATCCTACTAAGGTCGAATATTAAACTCTGAGCAGCCTCCCCCTTGGGGGAGGGGTTACCGCCCCGCCCATTAGAATTCTAGATATTTTCTAGACTTCTAACGCCATCCGCGGTAACCAATGGCACCAACCCATTACAACGTGCCTCTTCTGTCTTATTTAAATTAAAGAAATCCGCGAATGGACAATAGCCATAATGCTCTCTCTGACTGTCATTCCAACTCCAAGAATATGTCTTTGTGAAGTAGGTGTAATGGATGTGTGTAAGTCATATTGTTTAGTAAACCCCACCCCATGTTTAATAAGAACCGCCAAGCCAACTGGCAAAAGGCGGCGACACACCTTAGAGTCAGCCCTAACATCAGGCAAAGCATTAAAAACCAAATATTAATATTCATGATGAACTCACCGGTTTGTTAGGGAAAAGATGAAGTTACTAGGCCTGGAGTAGCTTGTGTTGTGCACTAAACTCCTAACCCACTCGTAGCACCTTCCGACCAAATATACTTAACACTAACTTTTAATCCTAACTAATTAATATTCGGCACCCTATTAATTTGTGATCTCGCGTCTGCGCGCACGCGCGTCCTCCCTTCGAATCCCAAACCCCCGCTTGTTTTCTTTAGCGTCACCGCTATCCCTTCCCAAAATCTTATTTCTTTACTATCTTTGCTTCCCCGAATCACAAGCAATTAAGCCCTTTTGAGTTTGCAGTCGTTTTTAGTACAAGGGTCTTGTTACTAGATAAGAGGCATGGCAAAGACATTAGCGTCTTTATTTATTATGTCATTTCTAGTGAGAGTTTGTCCCATAAGTGCCAACACATTTAGTTTCCTATTCAATAGTCACACTTTTTATAATGAAGACCAATTTAATGGATGAAACGTGTCACTGTTTGATAATTTATGGCCCCCTTAACATATTTGCAAATGTACATCTACTATAAAGAAACTTCTGAAGATAAGAGAAGTAGATGCTTTATTAATATTTACCTCATGGCGTTACACCTCGAAGCGATGTAGCCGCAAAAATTAGGCCCTCAACAGATTACAGCCGTACCCCATTCAAGTCACGGACAGAAAAGCCGATCTTCCTTCACTATGGCTCCAGGGAAATCGCGAGCATAGGTATAAACAAGTCAATTGTGTATTGTTTAGGTCAGGTTCGGAACGTGACGATTTTCGGATCAACCAAAGTGATGAGAGGGAGCGGGCGCGACCGCGACTACGATTTTTATGAGAATAGAACCTTTCTTTGTAAGGCTGTGATCCCGCGCGGCGTCGCATGTTCAGTGTGGACAAGGTGTGTTTTCTAAACTAAGTTTATTGATGTACAGTGCTACCTCGCGCTACGTGACGGAGCGTGGAGCAGTGGATGAATCGCCTAAGGTTGAGACTACGTACTAGAAAAGCCGATCTTCCTTCACTATGGCTACAGGGAAATCGCCAGCATAGGTATTTAAACAAGTCAATTGTGTATTGTTTAGGTCAGATTCGTGACGTGACGTTTTCGGACCAACCACAGTGATAAGAGGGCGCGAGTGCGACCGCGACTACGATTTTTATGAGAATAGTACCTTTAATCTCAAAATTCAAACTTGATTATTACTATAAACGCAACATCTCTGTAAGGTTGAGACGACGTAGTTTCGAATCACGGACAGAAATGCTGATCTTAACTTACTATGGCTCAAAAGAAATTGCGAGCATAGGTATAAACAAGTCAATTACCTACTTATTGTGTGTTGTTTAGGTCAGGTTCGGTACGTGAAGACTTTGGGATGAACTACAGTGATAAGAAAGAGCGAGTGCGACCGCGACTGCTCCTGTTGTGAGATTACAATCCTTCTTTGTACCCGGCTTTCACCCGCCGCGGAGCGCGGAACAGCATGCTGCTGTGATCCCGCAACGCGTCGCGTTTTCAGTGTGTTGGACAACGCGTGTTTCTAAATTGATGTACTTGCATATTCTGCTACCTCGCGCTACGTGACGGAGCGCGGAACAGTGGATGAAACGCCTAAGGCCGTTTGTCCAGGACGTCCGTCTCGCCGGATCCGTCTAGACGGACCGAAGAATCGGTTCATATATTTGTATTGACCAGACGGTCAATACAAATATATGAACCGATTCTTCGGTCTGTCTAGGTCTGTCCACTCGAGCCCCGGCGTCCGAGTTCCGTCATCCGTTTTTTTGACGGGCTCCGGGAATTCGGCTAGATCGGATGTACCGCTACATAGGATCTGGTTTCGAACTCGGTCCAACAAGTGATTCCATATTAACTGTTTCACTCACACGCACAACCTCTCAGTATGAAGTGGCTCGTACGGGTTCGGACGCAGTGGACTAAAGTATTCCGGTTTCCATGCGTCTAAGTCTGAACACCAGCTTCCGTCATCCGAGAAAAAATCGGACTGGATCGTCCGTGTACAAACGGCCTAAGGTTAAATCATGCGGAGAAAAGCCGGGTTGTATAAACAAGTCAATTGTGTATTGTTTAGGTCAGGTTCGGGACGTGACGCTTTTAGAATACACTCGGATATGGTTTTGAGACCACAGTTATAGCAGAGCGCGAGTGCGCCTGCGATTTTTTGGAGTTTATTGCCCGAATACTCGTACGCTACTTATGTTTGGGAGCGCCTCAAACATCGCCCTGTCACTTTAAATGTCAAACGTATGAAAGAGATGCCATGATGTTTGAGACGCTCCCAAAGTTTTTTTTTTTTTTTATCATCCACAACGGGGTAGCACTTAGCCTTCATCACACCTGATGTTTATTTATTTATGTTAAGTGGTGATAAGGCTGAAGATGGAAGCGCACTACTCCCGGAATCCTCAATCACTGAGGAACTGGCTATCTTATCTCTAACTGCCGGAACACAATAATGCGGAAAACATCATTGTTATGGCGTCAGACTTAGATAAGATGGTGGTAGCTAGCCAGGCGGACTAAGAACAAGTCCTACTACCAACCAAACCGAATACAATATGTACCCCCACTGGGAATCGAACCCGGGACCTCTTGGTCTGAAATCGTTGGTGTGAACCACTAGACCACAGAGGCGGATGATTTGCGTTTGAGAATTCGGGCGTAAAACTCCTAAAAATTACTTTCTAACTCGTTCCAAAATTCTGACTTGTTACTAACGCAGCTTCTTAGTTCGATTGAGACCACATTGTGAAATACTGCGGATTTTTTTTATTATTTGATTAAACTGTATAAATAAAAATTAAAATTACAGTAGTTTTTAAACATTGGTCATCTTGAACAGTTTTATAAAAAACATTTGTTTTTAATATTTCGAATTAATCAAAACAAAACATAATATTCATCTTCTGATGACAATCTCTAGAATCAGAACTTTTATTTCAGAAACGGTCGCTGTCATGAGGCTGTTTAACGCTCCCGCTTCCTCACCCGCTCGCTTACTCACTTTAAATGCAGCCTAAAAGGACACGGTTTCTCAATAATATACAGGGGCTTTGAAAGGTCTGAAAACGAATACGCCACTTTTGTAAGTTACTAATATTAGGGGTTAAAGTATGAAATTGCTGTTATGTTTGGAGATTTTCGCACATTATTTTTCCGTACTAACGTTTTTCTAATTTATTCAACTAACTATTATTATGTAACTTTACAAAATTTTACACACAGTTGTTACACAATTTATGTACATTTTAACTACTAAATGACACATTCGTTAAAAGCAAAATGAAATTTCACTAAGTTACAACTAATAAAGTAAGTACAAAATTCTGGAAACAAAAATAGTCGTAACTTTCTTCTCTTATTAAAAATAGAGTTGTAGATGGTAGTAGTGTAAATTGACTTAGAAAAAGTCCTTACCGAATACAATATGTAGGTACTCCCACTGAGAATCGAATCCGGGACCTCTTGGTCTAATACCGATGGTATGTAGGTACCACTAGACCACTGAGGCGATTAAAGCCGGTGTTAAATAAGCTAGCCTCATGTATCTCAGCCATAGAGGTCATTATGACCCATTTTCATGCAAAGGGAACATTAAAACGATGATGATTAAGACAGACAATGGACATGAAAAGGCAATTACTTTGGGGTGAAGCAAAATAAAAAAAAACCCCATTGGACTAATTAAATTTGTAAACTTCTATTCAAACATAATAGCACATAAGTTGTCGTGCGTGTAGATTATGATAATGTCAATAGTTAAATCACGAAAATTGCGAGACAGTTTTTTTTCTCTACACGGTAATTTTTTATCACCCCGGATAATTTTAGGGATTATTCTACTCATGAAAACAAACAACTTTTATTATGGGACCAACACTAAATTGCGAAAAAAAATAATCAGCTGTTCCATACATTTTGATTGAATATTTTTGCACTTTTTTTTCGCTATCTCAGTGTTTGTCCTGTAATAAAAGTTGTTTAAATAAATATTTTAAATAAATAAAATATTTAAATATTTTTTCTTACAATCACACCAATTATCTAAGCCCGTAGTAAATTTCTTAAGAAACTGTGTCTACGTGAACTTGATAACGGATAAATATATACTTAAATACTTTTTGTTTGTAAATACATACTTAATATACATAGAAAACACCCTGACCAAGACAAATAGATATGTTCATGCACACAAATATTTGTCTTGTTCGGGAATCGAACCCGAGACCTCTGGCGTAGAAGGCAGGTATCATACCCCTTCGCCAAATCGGTCGTCTAAATTTGTTTGTTTTCATGAGTAGAATAATCCCTAAAATTATCCGGGGTGATAAAAAAAATACCGTGTATCCAATATACACGGTAATTTTTTCAACCAAAAAAAAATAGGCTAACTCCTGACGGAATCGAGTTGAGATCAAAATCGACTCAAGATCTGAAAAACGATTGTACCGCCTATCGTGTAGTGAGTGGTCGAATACCGAACTAAATTAAATCGAAACCCGCCGATAACGGCGGGCACCTATAAAGGTGTACACTGACGAAAATTATTAACACAATAGAAGCGAAAACAATTATATCAAAACTCTTAACACCTTAACTGCCACATACAAATATATTTTTTAAAATTTATGAATGAAACACTAAAAATAAATGAACAATTAGAAAAACGTTTGTCGAAAATTTCAGATACAATATACAATATCACTTCTTCCATTCAGCTTCCTTCTGGAAAAAATAATAATTTCAAACTAATTTTTAAACTCCGGTCACCGGTGACCTACGCGGCAGTTAAGGTGTTAATCTGCAACAAGCTACTTTTTTGTGCTCCAAGGTGTGGTTTTTGGCCATCATAGGTCTATAAAACAGTACACCTACAGAGTGTTTGTTTAAAGATGGGACATACTTCAGGGGGGAAAGTACCCATCAGTACAAACAACTTTTACTATGGGACAAATTGCGATCTCGCGAAAAAAAAATCGGCTGTTTCATACAAAAGTGCAATATCGAATGGGCCAAAATGTATGGAACAGCTGATTTTTTTTACACTTGGTCCCATAGTAAGGCTTATTTCCACCTGCAAGTAAGTCTTCTGCAATAAATGTCCGACAGTCTGTCAGATAGCAACTTGCAAGTGTAAACTACAACTTACAAGGCGTTTACACTTGCAAGTTGCTATCTCACAGACTGTTGGACATTTATCGCAGAAGACTTACTTGCAGGTGGAAATGAAGCCTAACAGCTGTTTGTATTGGTGGGTACTTTTACTCCCTGAAGTATGTCCCATTTCAAAACAAATACCTCGTACAACGGCGGGTTTCGATTTCATTTATATCGCTGTATAACTACTACTCGATTAGCGCTACAATCGTTACTAGGATGCTGATTTTCGATCTTGATTCGATTTCGATCTCAACTCGATTCCGCCAAGACTTAGAGATAAGGAGCCTCAGCGCTGCGAGACGCCATGGAAACGGACATTCATATCGTTGAACCAGAAACATTGTCTAAAAAAACGCACATTATTCAAATTTTAACGATTACCGCACCCGATTTTCAATTAAGTCGGCGGGCTATTATGCAGCCGATTTCGGGTGCCTCCACCACGGGGGCGTCACACACCGGGGGCCTTACCCATCAACCCTTAAATTTCACCAAATTGCAAAATAAAATCTCACCAAATCCTAATCGGGGCCCAACATTCGTCAAAAAGTCGCAGCAGAATTAAGAAACGAAACTGGAAAACAAAATATTTCCTTTTTTTTCGGTGTATAGGCTTAACGAGATTACACCAAATGAAAAACAGGCAAAAGGAACGGAGTATTCCCGTCGGCGCCACTTTAATTAAATGGCAAAAATCGGTTCCAATGCGCTTGACCCAGTTGTGGAACAATCGACTGCCACTAGTCGAGTCGGAATGACCCAAGTGATGGAATAAAGCGAGTGTGTGTTACCCTTTAGCTGGAGGGTTATTCAATTAAATCGTGTATGTTTTTCGTTCGTATTCTACTTTTGTATTGTGGGGTAAACTAAGCTGTTTTCAATCTGATTTTTATAGAGATTATTGTAAATGGCAATGATAAAATGATTTGGAAATACTACACTTTATTTGTAAACCTACCTATACTCTACGAATAAACAATTACATTTGAACAAGAAAAAAAATTGAAAGCCAAGTTTACCCGTAGTGCCTAAACACATAAGATTATGTTAGGTATTTAATTTTTACTTTATTGCATTCACAATGCAATTTTTATTATTGAAAAATTTAAAATTAAGTATTTAGAGAAATTCAACCCGTCTCACAACCAGCTTCTATGGGACTCGAATAAATTTTTGGTCACCCATCTTGTGACCGACCATTGTGAAAGTTGCTTAATCTCAAAGATATCTGCGCCGTGGGCTCCCCATATATATTACAGACGTTTTATTTTATCGAAAGCATCTTGTCTAGGCACCCTGAAATAGTGGTATTGCAAAGATAGATTTAAAGAACCAGCAGAGAGATAATTTATGGCTAATACGATTATTGGAACCCTATATTTAAATCTAAATAAAAATAATTATTAAACAACTTCCTACTCATTTAAAAAAGTTTATGAATTATTATAGGAAACAATGTTAGGAACACCAAGTTACAACAAAGGCTATCTTCTTCAACTTCAGGAATTATGTTTTCGAACAAAACCTTTGATCATTCTTTTACCAAAATATCATTAAACTAAGTGCTACCCGGTTATGTACACAAAATTTTCTCAGGACTAAAAACAAATACCAAAGTAAGTAAATTAATAGAAATCTCACAACATTGATCTCATCACGAAACTTGTGTTGCGGATATCAGAAAAAATCGGCCAAGTGCGAGTCGGACTCGCTCATGAAGGGTTCCGTACCCACTTAACGTACCGATTACGTACACCTAGCAAAAATACCACTGTCATTTTTTGCCAGAAAAAAATTACTTTTATTTTTCATAGTAAGTATTCGTATGAATGACAAAGTTATATTTGCGGTTTTTGAAAAAGTGTTATATCTCAAAAACTTGTAAAGCCTACTTAGCTGTGATAGTTTTCCTTTATAATTGCTATCCAACAACATCCCACACTATGGGGTAGACAAGAAAAAAAATTACATACCCCCTTCACGTGTAGGGGAGGTAACCTAAAAAATTTTTTTTTTAAATTTTTACTTTACCACTTTGTTGGCGTGATAAATATGCATATACATGCTAAATTACAGCTTTCTAGTACTAAGAGTCTATGAGCTAGACTGGGGTCAGACGGACGGACGGACAGACGGACAGACGGACATGGCGAAACTATAAGAGTTACTTGTTGACTACGGAACCCTAAAAATGGAGGTATTGCAAACAAACACATGTGTACAGGGTGTTTGTTTATAGAGGGGACATACTTCAGACACAGGGGGTGAAAGTACCAATCAATACAATCAACTTTTACTATGGGACCAAGTGCCACATTGCGAAAAGAAAATCAGCAGTTCCAAACATTTTGGCCTATTCGGTATTGCACTTTTGTATGAAATAGCCGATTTATATCGCAATATCCGCACTTGGTTCCTTGGTAAAAGTACTTGGGTACTTTCACCTCCTGAAGTATGTCTCATCTTTAAGCAAACACCCTGTATATAACACCCAGGCACGGAACAAACACAAAATGCTCATCACATAGGTAAATGTTTGTCCTGGGTGGAGATCGAACCCACGACCCCTACCTCAGGAGATATGATCAGTGCCACTGCGCCAATGGGCCAAAGTATATTATGATTGCATGAGTAATTTAATTGTAAAAATAAACTGCACTTCCAAGTCGCCAGCCATTTTCCTGAAATACGAAGTCTTAATTACTTTAATCTGTACAACTTAATTCCTGAAAGCGAGCCATGCCTAGAGGCGCCCTCTAGGCCCGGAGGCGAGATGTACGTAAATAAAATTTAAGTTGGAGAAGTTTGAATTTTTGAGCAACTTTGGATCCTTTGACTGGAATAAGTGGACCATTAATTTGTGCTCAAAGAAATCTTTAGGTTCGGCAAGGTTCAGCGAGGATGATTTTTGGAGTGATGGCATCATTCAGGATAGCATAATAGTATGTTAAGCTGAGCACAGGTCTCTTTGGAGGTCCAGTGGGTACCAGATTTTGAAATAAGGTCGAATGGGTACAAACTTATTGGAGGCGAGGTAAAATTTTAGAGGTTCAATGGGTGCAATATCTTCATTATAATATTAGTTTGACAAAGGTGATAAAGTTCCTTTTTTTTACATAAAAGTATCTGTTACTCCTACATTGCAATTTGCATCGTCTAACTAAACATAGTTAATATCTTCAATATGGACGAATAAGGAGAATCCGACGCATTTATCTGTTTGAGATCCGTATGATAAGTCATACGGATTCATCTGATGAATTCAGCGGAGTGTTATTTAAAATGACCAATGAAAAATGATTCACCGTAAGATACAAAATCACTCCTAGTTTTCTAATTATATTGACGGCCTGCTTGGCTTCAGTGGCCGAGTGGTGTACGCACCGGTTTTCAAGGTGCTGCTATCTCTAGAGGTTCCGGGTTTGATGAAAACGATCTTTTCAATATTTTCTCGGGTCTGGATGTATGTGGTAATTTCTGTCGTTATTTCTAATTTCCATAATACTAGTGCTTAAGCTACTATACTTTGGTATTGGAACAATGTATGTGATGGGTTCCTTTTTTTCACATAAAAGTATCTGTTACTCCTGCATTGCAACGTCTAACTAAACATAGTTACATACATAAATTGCAAACGAACTCTTCAGTTTATTACACCACTAAGAAATTTGTGTAAACGACACTTTTGCTACTTTTTCACAGCTTTTAGAAACATTTCTTTCTCATTCTTCCAGTGAGTAATTACGACGATGTAATCTGAATGTACCATCAACGGCTTCGAAGGCAAAAATAAAAGCAACTTGTGCCATAATTCATTTCTTATTGTCGGAAAGCTGGGCGACTTTAAACGTTCTCGCAAGGAAACTGTTGTAAAAACGAAGTGTTGAAAAACTGTAGCAAAACGTAACGGCCCCGGTTATGAGTTTACGTCTCATATTGTTGTGCTTAACGGTATTTCTGGAGCTTTGCAGAATCGATAATGTTTTTCTTTTTAATTAAGTTTTCTAAGTATTCATAAATACTTGTTACCAACTTGCGTTGAAGATACTGGTAATTTTATTTGTATTTTTGATTCAGTTTTAATCCAGCTAAACGGAAAAATGAAAAGTATGTTGTAAAAACATCGTTTTTATGACCACCTTTTTTGTTGACAGTTCTTTATTGTATTGTCCAAAGCAGTTGTGCGGATCTCTAGATTCAATCAACAAACTCGACGTTCTTTTTCGCTTGACTTTCACTTGTTTATCATCAATTTTGACATAAAGAATCGAAATGAACGACGATGTGACGGTGAAACTTCGTCAGAGAATCGCATCCCAAGTTTCAGCTTAATCGGACACTGGGAAATGGGTCAAGTTTAGCTTGCAAGGTTTGACGAACGGACATGCATATATACATACATAGGTACACTGCAAGTTAAATAAATGTTTGTAAAAAGCGCTTGGTCATGGCTGCATTTGCAGTTGTTAACACCCACTAATCCACATAGGGCCTACGTGGTGGGCCATAGCCCGTTCTCTTTATCCATCCATAAGGAAGGTCTCAGCAGTGGGAACTTTAGAAGGCTGATGATGATGAATGATTAAGTTGCTTTAAGAGTAATTACAAAAAATTGCTTATGCCTTGTAATTTCAATAACAATATGGTACATGGAAATCGTACCAAATAAGTGGTGTTGCCTTGCATTAAATGAGGTAGTTCTGATTTTTTTTATATGTTAGTAGTGATGAGATGGTAATGACAAATCCAAGTTTTCCACCTCGAAAGCCCTCCGGATCATTGTTAAATATTTAAAAATCCAATAATTTTCATTTTTTTTTTCAGTTTTTGTAAATTTTTACCACCAAGGATCTGAGTCACGGCAAATGTAACTATGCACTCTTTAAAGTAGACTAAATTTGCAATAAAAAAGGAGTAATTGGGTTTTTGTAAGCCAAATAGTTTTTAAGATAAGGCTATTTTAAAATTCGCAATATCACAAAAAAGGAAGTATTACAGTTTTTTTTATTTTTCGTCAACTTTGACCCCCTAGTAGTGGGTTTATGGCAAAAGTGTTTTATTACTTATTAAAGTCCATTAAATTTTCAACAAAATGAGATTAATTATGTCGATTTACACCTGATAGTTCCTAAGACACAGCTGTTCAAAGTTATAGAGGTAGGTAAGTAAACAATTATGTAATAGAAGGCTTTGCAAAAGGTAGTAAGCCCTAAAGGAAGAAGGATCGGGGAGACGTTCCCGTTCTACCCTGTTAATGACACGCAAACCTTAATCACCTTGAAAGCATACCAAAGATGTAAGGTTGTACCAGCAGATGTGGTTGCAGGAAAGCAGAACACAAATGTTCGGCTGTTTGCAGCTACTGCATTGGCCAATCATGCGAGAACATACCAGACCTGATGTGTGATGACATTGATGAACCATTGATTGATAACCCACCATCAAAGGACGATTTTGACCTTCCTGGGCAGTTCGATGAAGAAATTATACCTCAGCAAGCTGCCCCCAAAAAGTGTACTATTGATTAAGAGGACGTGCCTGGTCCATCAAATTATACATACAATGTACATATTTGATCCCACCACCTCCCAGATCCTCCTTCCTTTATGGCGTACTTCATTTTGCAAACCCATCTATTACATAATTGTTTACTTACCTCAATAACTTTGAACAGCTGTCTCAGGAACTATCAAGTGTAAGTTGATATTACTAATTGGTCTCATTTTGTTGGAAATTTAATGGACTTTATAACTAATAATTTAACTTTTGCCATAAACCCACTACTATGGGTCAAAATGTCGAAAACTAAAAAAACTGTAATACTACCTTTTTTGAATTTTTGCAAACTTTTAAATTGCCCCATCTTAAAAACTATTTGACTTACAAGAACCAAATTATTCTCTTTTTATTGCAAATTTAGTCTACTTCAAAGCATCTTTAAAGCATCGTCTATTTTAAGGCATAGTAACTTTTGCCGTAACACAGGTCCTTGGTGGTAAAAATTGATAAAAACTGAAAAAAAATCTGAAAATTTATTGGATTTTTAAATATTTAACAATGATCCGGAGGGCTTTCGAGGTGGAAAACTTGGATTTGTCTTTACTATCTCATCACTACTAATATACAAAAAATCAGAACTACCTCATTTAACGCAAGGCAAAATGTACGATTTCCATGGACTAATACTTATTGACCTTTCTTGACACAGTTTCTGTTAAATTAGCGAATTGAGGAAATAAATGACTGTACTGTAACATTTTCGAACGAACACTTATAAGATTAAAATTCGAGAGATTTAAATTCGCTTTTACTAGAAATTCAATACTGTAAATCGTAGCAGCCAGTATAGTTTATAGTTTTTGGGAGTCTTCCCAGTTTTTAGCATTTAAATCTTCAGCTTGGTACAACGATTCCGTTCCACAACGCTTTGCTTCCGTAATCCTCAACTTAATGAACCTGCCTATCTCATTTCTAATTATTGTCAGCACACAACAATGCTGTAAAACATTTTTTTATATTATTCATTCTTTTAATTACAAATTACAACTTATACTTACTAAAAACGGTGTTTCACAAACCTTTACAGGTTTCTCTGAACACCGCTGCTCTAGGTTTCTCTAAACATTAGCAAAAATGCAGTAAGGAAAATTATTACAGAAACAAATTAAAATATTTAAGTAGGTATACTAATATCGTAGGTTTATGCTGGTAAGGAGACATTTTGCTATCAGATAAATTATAATGAAGAATACAGTTTGGCAAAAGATGTGTCGCATGTGTGAGTGAGTTAGATGAGTGCGTTTCCTTTACAAATACAGTGTGATGTCAATAAAAAGTGAAAATTACAAGTTGATAAAATAAGACATATTAAGGTTGGTTAATTTGATGCTTTGATTAAATTGTTAATTAACTTATATTAAAGTATCGTTTTAATTCTTTATTTATGTTTTTATCGTTAATTACGCATTTGAGTTCTTTTGGAAGATCATTAATTAAACAAGGTATTATATGTTTGTTTTGAAATTTCCCATACATATTATTAATGTTGGATCTGTTGAACTTCTGAGACGCTTGTCCTGGGCTCTAAATATTTGGAGTTCCTTATAAAAAAATGTTCTTTTAGGAGAACGTATTTGGATCCTTCACTTATTGGTAGTAATTTGCAGTGTTTAAATATTAATTATTATTATTTATTTAACACACATTACATCTATCATTACAGGAAAGTTCCTAATTCAATAGTGTAGTCAGCGTTTTACAAAAACCTATTTACAATAATATTATGTTGTTGCATGCATTCAATTCACTTAAAAATAATCAATTTTTATATTATATTATATTTTATTTCTAATTTGAAACACTGTACAATATTTATTATTTTTATTATTCATCATCATCATCAGCCATTTAATGTCCCCACTGCTGGGGCACTGGCCTTCCTTATGGATGAATAAGGAGAATGAGCCATGACCCACCACGCGGGCTCAGTGCGGATTGGTGGGTATTAACGACTGCAAGTGCAGCCGGGACCAACGGCTTAACGTGCCTTCCTAAGCACGGAGGAGCTCGAGATGAAAAGTTTTTGGTCACCTATCCCGTGACCGACCATTGCGAACGTTGCTTAACCTCAACGAACGCAGGCCGAGCGCGCTTTCCACTGCGCCACGGGCTCCTCTAATTTTTATTATTATTATATTTAAATAGATCACTATCAGCCGTGAATTCGTGTTGGTGTCGGTTTTAAGAATACGTTCTTGTAGTTCGTGTATAAGTATTAAAAAAAATATTGTAAGGGCCAATTCAAACCGAACGAAGTAGCAGCAACCGGCCGGCAACAGCGCAGCAAGCACTTTCAGCGTTGATTATTTTCAAATTTAGGGTTAACCCACACGAACCACAACCACAGCAGAACCTTGTTCCCGCAGCCCCTTTCCATCATCGGGGAACCAGACGCAGGCTAGCTTATCACCCTTACGTTGTTGACACTCCACCTGTCCGCACTAAACGCTTCGCAGATTCGTTTCTTATGCGAACTGCTAAGGAATGGAATGCGTTGCCTGCCTATGTTTTCCCCGATAACTACAACCTTGGTATCTTCAAGGCCAGAGTGAACAGGCATCTCCTGGACAAGCATGCAACATCTTAGGCCACATCCTGTTAACAAACAAGATGGTGGTCAAATGCCTGCCCAGTTTTATATATTAAAAAAAAACAACCATTCCACGTGGGCGGGGCGCATTTTGTATTGGAAATGACTAGTCAATTCACACGTACTTACCACATTTTGCAGTCATTAACGACCGCGTGGGTGATACCAGCCACAACGCAACCACAACGCAATCACCAGCGACGACGCAGCGAACTAGCGACCGGCCACATCCACATCACAACTACTAGCGACAACGACATTTTGTCGCACTACCACATCGCAACCACAACGCAACTGCAAGAAGTTGCATAGACACTATAGGGCACGTACCACATGCCCACTTAAATCCATTGCAAAGATCCATTGATAGATCTTTTGGCACTCTTATGTCCTCTTTATCCATGATTCAGAATTTTTTGCAAAGTGTATTTTTTAAGCACTAACATTGTCCATTGCAAAGATCCATTGATGGATTTTTGCAATAGATTTTAGTGAACATAGGGACATTTTGTTGTGGTACGTATGGGTTGACACTCATATAAAGACTAAAAAACGGTTTCGCTTGTCATGTTCAAATAAATCGGTTTCCTTTTCCTCTATGTGCCACAAACTGCATACTTAAGAAAAGTCAAATATCTTATGTGCACAAATGAAATGTCAACAACGTAACAGGGAAGTTCGCGACTCGTGTTTCGGAGTAAATATTTTGTATCAACCTTGATACAGCTGACGCTAGTTTATAACATGCGAACATAACTCTAGTAAGTATGTCAACTTTTTACGCCTTAACTACTAGCCCGTTTTTGATAAAATTCATTACAAACATAAATTATACTTTAGGAAATAGATTTTAAATGATCCGTAAGGGACGGGGTATAACCGGGCAGGCTTATCACGTAACTTGCAAAAGCCAAGCGATAGCAAAAATCGCGCAATTATTGCTCTAAAATCGCAAACTCGTACTATGGAGGTTTGTATTTTTATATAGATTCAACTCGATTAGCGATTTTAGAGCAATAACTGCGCGATTTTTGATATCGCTTGGCTTTTGCAAGTTACGTGATAAGCCTGCGGGACTGAAATAACCTAAGTCGAAGGCACCCAGAGTACCTACCCATGAAATATTTGCAAGTCAGCTAAATAAAATAAATAAAATCTAACATAGCATAATTATATTAAAAGCAGATATCTTTTTACAATTGAATCATCAACAATTAATGTGTTATCAAACATCAATACAAACTAAATATGTAACAAAAGCCATACATCTTATGCGCACAAATGAAATGTCAACAACGTAGAAGGGATGTTCCCGTCTCGTGTCTCGGAGTAATTATTTCGTATCAACCTTGATACAGTCAGCGACATGTCACGAGTTGTTTATTTAATGAGAATTATTCACGAATTCATTATGACTTGGAGAGAATGCGTCATCGAGGTGCTTGCTTAGCATACAGTTGGACTACAGATGATATTTTGATGAGGATTTTAGCAAAGCTTTTGACCTAGTTAATATTAACATTCTTATTAAGAAATTAACTACTTTTGGCATATCAGGTGACTTGTTACTGTGGTGTAAATCATACCTATCCAATCGTAGTTCCAAGGTAGTTATAAATGGGTACGAATCTAGCGTATATATGACGTCATCAGGAGTTCCTCAGGGGTCACATTTAGGACCCCTATTTTTCATTTTATTTGTCAATGACATCCCGAGTTGCTTCTATCATTCCCAATGCTACTTATACGCAGACGATCTTAAAATTGTAAAGCATATCAAAAGTTATACGGACGTGCAGCTGCTACAACAAGATCTTGATAGATTTGTTACTTGGTGTAGTGATAATCGTTTGAAATTGAACGCTGACAAATGTTTCTTTATTCATTTTTCCAAAAAAATCAAACCGCATTTTTCTTCCTACTCCATTAATAATCAAAAGCTAAGGGAGGTCGATACAATCCGTGACCTGGGTGTTGTTATTGACAATAAGTTAATGTTTAATACCCATATAGGAAATATTGTCTCAAGGAGTTTTAGAGTACTTGGGTTTGTATTGCGCAATTGTAGGGAGTTTAGGAACGTTCAAACAAAAATTTGTGTGTATAACTGTCTCGTCAGATCGATAGTTGAATACTGCAGTTGTGTTTGGTCACCTCTTTACGAAGTTCATAAAAACAGGATTGAGTCCATAAATAAAAGATTTCTTTGGCATTTAACTTTTCAATGTCGTATGGCAAAAGAGCTTGTTTCCTACAGTCAACGTTTAGACTATTTCAAAATTCAAAACTTAGAAAATCGAAGAAAAGCTACCGACTTAAAGTTCTTGTATAAGCTTGTAAACGGGCAGCTTGATTGCCCTGATTTATTATCTAATGTAAGATTCTATACTCCCTACAAACTGCCACGCCCCTCGAAATATAAGTTATTTAAGCCGAAAACATTTAAAAGTAATTTGGGTCATTTCTCATCACTTAATCGCATGCAATCTTACTATAATAAATTACCGAACAATTCTAATATCGACATATTTAGTAAATATGGAACTTTCGTCAATTCTATAACTCCCAAGATAGGGTGAAATATAGTTTTGGCCATATTGGTGTCTATGTGCTTTATGAACTGCACCTTTACATGTTTTCATACGTATGTATATTTCATTTTTTTTATTTTAGTTTAAAGATAAATTTGTAATTAGTTTGCATGTTCTGCTTAGTCCGTAAGTTGAATGCAATTTACACATGCCGTGGCAGCCTATAAATAAGACATCACTTAGAATTGTATCCCTTAGATAATATAAATAATAATGTTTAGTTTTAAGTGAATGAACTTGTTGGTTGTCCATAAATAAATAAATAAATAAATAAATAAATAAATAAATAAATAAATAAATATTTCAAAGTTGGTCTTTGAAATTGTTTAGCTGCCATTATTATCATCAGTATCAGTAATTCGATATGGAGATTCGGGTTCGCATGTAATGTGAATGTGAAGTGATGGTGGAATATTTTTACAGAACCGTATTTTTTAAATTTTGACAACAATACCCCTAGCATGAAAAACTATCGTTAAGGTAATCGAATAGTAAACAATACTGTTCTTCAAAAGCTGTCTAAAGTGCTATTTCAGTTGCTTATACGACCGAAAGAGGCGCTCTAGGGACTTATTTTTGAATTTTGCCACTCGCGTTGTGCGCTAGCTTTGTACTCATTTTCATGTCAAATATCAATCATCGTCAAATATGAGTAAAATATTATGTCAAATGTGAGTAGGTTCTAAGCGAGCGTTCGACACGAGTGGCGAAATAAAAAATAGACCCCCTGGTTTTTTATACAAAGTAGATCACGGTAACGGTTTCCACAACGACAGTAACTGTTTTTCTTGCTAGGGCTACTGTACGAAATAAGAGGGCCAAAAAAAAACAGCTCTTGACGAATTTCTTACCAGTTAGACCGATAATAATACCGATAGTAGGTATAATAACTTAAATCAATGTCATCATTTATTCTGCTTAATAGACTGAAAAAATAATAAAAACTCATTCGTTTCTTACAATTAATTTGTTTATTGGAAGATGGAACGTGCCTGACTGAGCGAGGCCGTTATATACCTAATGATAGTTATTATATATAAGTAATAAATCAATATTGGGCAGCATAACATTTACTAGTTACTGTAAGTGGCACTTTTGTTGCCTTTGTAATTATGATGAATAAATAAATACATAAATAACATTCCTCTTATCTCAAATATAGCTTACCACATTAGGGTTGTCAGGTCTTAAATAGTAAAGCCGGACTAGCTAGCTAGTTTATCCGGACTTTTGGGCATTAAAGCCGGACAATCTAAGAAATCAAAGATTTCCTGTCTTAATTCTAAAATAAAAGCCAATTATTTTTGCGACCGGCGAGTCCGCGAGTTGCCCAAAGAGGTTTAAGGCTGCGATTCCCCAAAATAGGGTATTTTTAACTATGGATTACTCCCAAACCACAAGTACTTAAAATTTGGAAAAAATATATGTTATTTTACAGCTATTTATCTAGTGCTTACGGTCGTTTTTTTCTATTGGTGATATTTTACTGTGTTAAATAAAATCCCAAACATCTGTCTAATCATAATCCAAATATCCTATTACTTGCAGTATACTTGGTTTTAGTTAATGAATAATATACGAAAATAATTGTGTTTGAATAGCCGAGGGATTCCGGCAGTCATAAGTTTAAATTATTTATTATTTAATTTTTAATTGAATTTTAAGTGATTTTCGATTCGCGGGGCGCTCGCGAATTCACAGTTCACTGCCGGCTGCCGTTGCGTCCGCGTTAAGTGTATCGCGCGCGGCCGAGCAAGCGTTAGCGTGCCTATTTCGGTCGGGAATCATCGACTGAAACCGGTGAAAAACCGCCAGTCTAATATCGCCGGGAAAGCATGCAAGAAGCCAGACCCTGTCCGGTTTTATCCGGACGCTAGGCAACCCTAACCACATACACCCAAACACGACAAGTAAATATAGAGAAGTAAGTATGTATTCTTATTTACCCGACCGGAAAACCGGTGCGTAGGTACACTCGAACACGGAGATCGTCAAATAACAACAATATTATTTTATTATCCCAAAAAAATAACACGGCAAGATAAACGTGGATCAAGCTAATCCCGTCACTGTCACCATCCAATTTTATATCAACTATCTCATGACACTCCGGAACTATCCAGCCGGTGCTCATAAGGTCCATTTTCAATTACCCCGCTGACGGGTGACGCTGACACGGAGATCCGGGATCACAATACACAATGGGAAATACTGGCATAATACATCGATTTGAATAAAGCTCTTATAGCGATGCGAGGTAATGTGTGTAAATGGAGTGATTTGCATACAAATATTTCTATAAAAAAAGTTTTACATACTTGAACATTAAAAAAAAAACCAGCGAGTTGCACTCCGGGAGTGCCGGCTGAAGTGAAAACTTGAATATTAACGTTGTGCATTTTTGATATTCTTAAATTTTTTAACCCGTTGATTTTTAGAAAGTATACTTAGAGATGAATTAGATGCGTTGATAAAGGGCTCCCTAGACTTTTTCACAAAAAAAAGGAATCTGGAAACCACACTTCCGTCCGTCGTAGGAAAATAAAACTGTATCATAATGGTGATTATGATTCAGCTGTCACTTATTATAGTATTTTTTTTAATTTTACAATCTCCATGGCAAGCGTAGGATTAACCGGCCCTGACTTTAGCTTAGCTAGCGAGCTGGGGCTCGCGCTTATTCATTTGTAAAGGCCGATGTACACGGGTTGGGTAAACGGTAGAGTAGAGCGGTAGAGTAGCTTGCCTGCGGTGCTAGCTACTCTACTCTACCAAATTTCAGTACCTACTCTACACTACCAACGATGTCTACATTAGTATAGTTAGTAGGATATTTAGTACTCCACCACTCTACTCTACCGTTTACTCTACCCGTGTCCAGGAGCCTTAAAGCATCGTAACGAGGGAAACGGGCTTATGCTGTAAAACAGTTAGGCTCTCCGCACACGGGCCATTTTTTTTTTTTCCTGGAGGAAACGCCTTCGCGTACCCTCCCGCCTGGGGAGACGAGGGGGTTATGTGGGGCTTGAACCCACTACAACCCCCAGGGTGCTCCCTCTGCACTTGGTTGGGCGGAGATTACGCGGCATGTGTGGTAGTCAGCGTGTCTCCGCCCTGTGCCTACGTCCCTTCGACGCTCTGTCCACGCCTTACTCCGCCTTTCCACCACGGGGGCCTGAATGGACGATGAAATTCCCCTTTCCACCGCCCGTCCCCCCTACCTGTTTTGCCACCTCCTGGCAACGCCTCTCCTTGGAGAGGCGCGTGGAACGGCAATCCCTCGGAGGGGTATGCCAGAGCTAGTCCGACATCCCCTCCGCGTTGGGCGCCGTCGCATCTTGTGCAACCTGTGCCACCGCTTTTCTGGGGGCTAACCCACCTTCTACTAGCTTGCCCCTCGTGACGGGGGGCTCCGCACACGGGCCAGCACCGACCACATATATATTACTAGCTGACCCGGCAAACGTTGTTTTGCCATATAATAGTACAGACACCTACACCAGACAACAGATAGCGCTAGTAACACACTACCAATAAAGAGGCCCAAGCTTGGTCTCTATTTCCTACATATAAAAATTACTCTGTGAAGTAGAGTGAGTGTCAGATAACTCTGCGCGCATGCGCGACTGGGTCATTTTTGGCGCTAGCTACAGTACATTTTTTATTCTAAGCTTTATGGAAAATATTAGTAGTCGATTTTGACCGCGCAGACGTCAGTGATTACATACTCTTTGGAAACGGCAATGGAAGAAATGACAGTTTTGTATCGAAGGTACGACAGTCAAATTATTTTTCATAGAAAATTACAATTTTTACTTAATTTTCCGGAATAATAAGTAGCCTTTGTTACTCTCCAACTCCCAAACTATCCCCATACCAAATATGACGTCGATCCGTTGCTCCGTTTTGACGTGAAAGAAGGACAAACAAACAAACAAACAAATTAACATACAAACAAACACACTTTCACATTTATTTATAATATTAGTATGGATATAACTAGCCTTCCGTCCGCGGCTTAGAACGCGTGGACTACGGTTACAAGATTTTCCTGGATAAAAATTTGCCTATGTCTTTCCTAGGGTCTACAAATATCCCAATTCCGAATTTCATCAAAATCGATTCAGCCGTTTTGACATGAAAACGGAACATACAGACAAACATAGGTACACATTTTCGCATTTATAATATTAGTAGGGATAGCCGATAGACCCTATTTGAATTACATTGTTGTTCCACCAATAGCACTTTTTAGTATTTACAAGAAGGTAATATTTTTTTAAGGCTAACATACATACTGATGCCTCGTATCCGAATTCTGAATACCCTAATATCAATACCAGACATCGTTCCGAAGGCCTCATTTCGTTTCGCGTTAAATATTTATTTTGCCGTGGTGGATAACTCGTATTCTCACCTCTGCGTGTCAATGCCGTTTATAACGTTGTTATTGAAAATAACCCCTACGGCTCACTGAATACAAATCTCCTTGTGAACAAGTAATGAAGGAATTGGCTTATTTAATATGTATGTTACAAGAATTCGATGATATAAACTTAAGTTATTATTCAAAAGAAAAAAACTAAGTATTGAAAATAGTTCAGTCACGGTTGAAAAATATTTGTCAGTCTTTAAGCTTCTTCAATGTTAAATACATACAGGTACTAAAACCACAATTGCCACAATTTTACATTAATGAATGATTACTTTTTATGGCATACGGTGCCGAAATGTGGACACTCACTGCAGGGTTGGTTCACAAATTTAAAGTCGCTCAGCGAGCTATGGAAGAGCTTTACTCGGAGTTTCTCTGAAGGATCGAATCCGGAACGTGGTAATCCGACAGAGAACCAAATTAATCGATATAGCCCATCGGCTAAAAACTGAAATGGCAGTGGGCCGGCCATATAAGCCGCAGAACGGATAATCGCTGGGGTAATCGAGTTCAAGAGTGGAGACCGCGTATCGGCAAACGTAGTGTAGGACGCCCTCAGACTAGGTGGAGCGACGATCTTTGCAGGGTGGCTGGCAAGAGCTGGATGAGAGCAGCCGCTGATCGTGCTCGATGGCGTACTCTTGGAGAGTCCTATATAACAATTCATTTTTTATTTTTTTTATATGTCCAGCCTGCCTAGCATGATCATCATTATATCACACGATAAATGATATAGCACGTCATGCTGTCTTGCTTACACCGTGGGGTAAGCAAGACAGCATGATGATGATGATTTGCTACTGGACCTAATTTAACTAATTATTATTAACTATTAATTTGAGGTCACCAAGTCAGCCGCGTCATAGCCTCACGATAGAAGATAAAAAGATTCAAATTATTTTTTCGCAAAATGTTATAATTTTTTTTAACTTCATTATTAAATTATCTACATTTCAACAATTACAGTGAAATACCCTATCTATTGTCTCCGCGATTGGCGTATTAAAACGTGTTAAGGAGTTATAAAATAGGTCGTTAGATTTTTTAAATTGTTTTTTCGTTTTCAACAAAAGCTATAATATCCTAGTCGGCGTAGGATCATTTGACGAAACTTGTTAAATAATGGAAGTGTCAAAAAGTTTTCATCCCTAGAAATTGTCCATTTCAAATGGAATCCTGAAAATTGGTAAAGTTTCAATGTTTTTTTTTATACAGACGAGACGCCTGAACTTTCAGGTGTCAAATTAAGAGTGATTGTTTTTTAAATGCCGCTACTTCGTAATATAAGTGTTATCTGTGCTTCGTTTCTGGGGCTAATATCGAAATAGCCATGTTACAAAATTCCAAATATTTTAACTTTCTTACATGTCTTTGTTAAACTTATATAAACTTATATTTATTAGGACAGCAACGGATCGAAGTGATTTTTGGTATGGCGATAGTTTGGGAGCTGGAGAGTGGAGAAACATGACTATTTTCATCTCCTTAATTTTATTGTTCTCACCTATTTTACAAGATTTTTATTAACTTGCCATGTAAGTTAGTTAGTTAGTGGGGGACAAATCTTGCAAGCTTAATTTGACTCACTTCCCAGTGTCCCATGGAGCTGAAATTTTGTAAGTATACAGGTTTGGTTTAGATGACAATACAATATTTAAGTACAGTCAGCAAAAAAGCTTGTCATGAAAATGATTTTTTTACATAAAACTTATTTAAGACCTTTTAAGAATACTTATGGAGTGCAATAAATTGATTTGATTTGAACTTTTTTTCACGGAAAAATACACTACTAAATTTTAATTAGTACAAAGATTTTAGGGGATGATAGTGTCCAACAATACGAACAACTTTTACTTTAAGGCCAACAACGGAATCGAGAAAAAAAAAATCAGCTGTTCCATACAAAAGTACAACATCGACTTCGATCGTACATTTGCAATTCCGTGGATGGACTCGTAGTAAAAATTGTTGGTATTAATGGACACTCTCATCCCCTAAAATCTTTATACTAATTAAAATTTAGAAGTTTAAACCTAACATTCCCATATGATAGCGTCGTGTAGCGAAACGCTAGCTTATAATATTTGTATTTAGTTGGTTCGATCAGCTCAGTAGTGCCACCAATGGAAATTAATCAATTACGTTTTATTAAAGGCTTAGATTAAAAGTTTCGGTTTTTTTGCGCAAATAAAAGGGCAAAATGCATTTTATAAATATACTTTTAACACGTTCACTGCGGGAGCGTTTTTACCTGCCTTTCCGTTAGAACTGCATCGGGCTCATTAGATCCAATGCTAAACTTTTCTATGGTGCGTTACAAGGTCGAAAAGACCCGGTGGACTTCTCTGTGTAAAAGTATGATTATCTGTGTAATAAAGATAATTAAACTAAAAAATATTTTTCAAATATGTTTCGAAAGCAATAATTAATCTAAAACTAGATACGTAAATTAATCTGACTAGTATATATATCATAAAAAACCGATATAGTTATCGGGTCGTTTCGATCCGATAAACGCACTGATAGGCAACATATATCGCCTAAAATTAGTGATGTACCCCGGTAATAAAACAACGATATCGAGACAAAACTTGTGTATTCTTAATTATAGTAATGTAACAATTGAATTATGTTTTTCGTTCAAACATTCGCGGCATAATGTTTTTATACAAATTGTGCATGTAGTTTTAACTTTCTTCGCTTTATTATTAGCTTGCTTGCTATTAAAATTTTCACGCAATTTATCATAACATCCTACACAATACCTTTTTTAGATGAAAGAGGATTAGATGGCATATTATTTGTAGAAGGTTCAGCAACATTTTGCAGTATTTGTAATGTATTGCCAGTTGATGGACTTGTGTAAATAGAACTTTTTTTCATGTCACTTACATTGTCAGACATTAGTGTTCGTCTTGACGCTTCATTATGCAACAAAATAACTAAATACTTGTAGGTAGCTATATGAATATTGCACTGTCCTTTAGCACTGCACTAGGTCAACTGTTTAGTAATCTAGTGCGGCTACCGGGTCATTGGGCTTCGGGTCTCGTCGACCTGATAAACGCACTAGGTGAAAAAAATTACTCGTGGTCGGTATCGGGTCGAATGGACCCGATACATGTTTTTTATTAATATGTAATATATTTTAAGAGACCATGTCAAGCCTATAACTATCTCTTTCCTATACACTAGGGAACCTATTTAGGTAGGTGCCGCACCAGAGTAAGATGCACATAATTTGTCACCGCACCGTAGGCTAGATGAGCATCGGATCCTATCCACCCGATAACGCAGTGAACGTGTTAAGAACTCAAACTTAAGCAATAAGTCGTGAATATCAATAGTGCCAAAAGTGGCCACATTTAGCAATATCGAGATCCATAACTTAATGCTCATATTTGAGGCCATGAAAAAATACTTAAAAATTGCACTTTACTCTTCTATTTGCGCAAAATAACCGAAACTTTTATTCTAAACCGTTGATAAATCGTAAATGATTTATTTCTATTGGTGGCGCTACTGAGCTGATCAAACCACCTTAAGTATGGATATTAGATAGATTTATGAAATTTTCACTAGGTATATACACTCTTCTGTAGATCATACTGTAAGTAACGAAGTCTCTCTCTCAATTTCATTACCTCCTAGAGAAAAACACTGTCCCAGTATTTAATAATGATGGCACTGGCTGGTCCCAACTGCAGTGCTGTTTAATATGAGACAGCAGATGTTTCTGATTCTTTACCATTACTTATCTAATTGTGCGGTAGGTACTATTTAGGTGGTTATCATTATCACAAAGTCGGTAGGTACTGTCCAAAAGTCTGTTGTTTGTTAAATCTACTGAAAAAAGTACTTTGACTCATCATTTTGTAACGTTACATAAACTATCCTTATCCATCCATAAGGAAGTCCAAGCTCCAGCAGTGGGGACATTTAATGGTTGATGATGATGGTGATACAAACTCCACGACCACATGCTTTTAATTACAAGTACCTTAATGTTTTTACGTTATTACAAGCCTCGGGCCTAGGCCTCGAAGCTTGTGACCAGGGCCCTGATCGCGGTAATCCTATGACGCATTAGTCAAGTGTACGTGCAGTTGAAGTGCAGCTGACGTGCAAAAACCGTTTTTGATAACGCGCGGCTTTGACAGTGCGACGACGTTTTCTGTTCCGGTGATAATCTTTGAAACTAAAACAGTTTTTTATACGATAGTCTATTTTGACAGCTAATTTCGTATTGCAAGTGGTTTCTCTGTCACGGATGTCACCGGATCAGACAGGATTGTAGAACTATGGGTTTGCGTGACGTGTGCGTCGTTATGTCATTACGGCAATACGAAGTCAAATGTCAAGACCCAAACACGATGAAGACGCGCTGCATAGAATTACGGCGATTGGCCCGCATTGATTAGGGTATTTCCAAAAATGCTATTTCGTTTTAAGAGCGCACTCAAAGGTGCTCTCTAATTTTTTATCGCTTTCTGACATTTATGACGTTAAGATCTTGACATTCGTAACTTTTTTCTTTATTAAAAAAGTCAGTCGATGCCATATTTGCGTTTTGTTTTAATGTGTGAGGCGGTATCTAGTGTATCTAGTATTATTGATCAAAGTTTTTGGCCTATTCCCAGAATAAAATAATAAAAAAAACACGTTATTACCTATTGCATATTACTGAGTTGGGCGCATTTCTGACAGCATACGAACGTCGCGTTTCTTATTTTTAATTTCTTTTTTATGTTCTGTATTTTCTAGTTTGTAATAAGTTTTTTTTTCTTACTTCATGTTGTCGTATAGTCAAAGAATAAATTATTTTTCTTTCTTTCTTCATTATAACTGAACGATTATGTGTAACGTTGAATTAATTTAAATGTTTCTCTTTTCAGATAAACGAAGAACATTGTCTTTTGGTATGTATATTTTTTCAACTAATTATTGACGTAGATAAGTATAATTTTCATGTTCAAAGTTCAAAATTTTCCATTTTTCATTCTAACTAATATTAGAATGAATTGAAAGAATACTTAAATGATTATTTTTTTTATCCGACATCAAGTTCATGATAATTGGTGTTGGTGTAGTTGGTGTGGGTTTAGAGCAAAAGAAGCCATTATGTGTGTGTATGTGATGTGTATTTATTTAGTACTAGCTGACCCAGCGCGACTTCGTTCTAGTGGCCCTACCCCCTACTCCACCCTACCCTACCCGTACTTTACCCCTACCCTAACCCTACCCTACCCTACCTTTACCCTACCTTTACCCTACCCTACCTTTACCCTACCCTACTTCTACTCTACCCCTCCTTCCCCTATTTTCTCACCGTTAAAACCTTCCTTGGACTTCCACGAACATTTCAAGACCATAATTAGCCAAATCGGTCCAGCCGTTCATGCGTGATGGCGTGACCAAGGGAAATAGGGATTCATTTTTATATATATGTATATGTCCATTTTAATGCTTTCGCATAACGAGAATGAGGGAGAAAACACATGCAAGCGTTGCGGCGCCGCAACGCCGATTTCTGCGGTGCGCCGCGCAACGCTGATTTTAGCGTTGCGGCGCCGCAACGCTTGCTTGTGTTTCGCCCTGAGCCATGATACACCACGCGTGCTCAATGCTGATTGGCGGGTATAGTCGAATTTTGGCCACCCATGCCGAGAGACCAACCATTACTAAACTTGCGTATGCGTAACGAATACAACTGCAGGTCGAGCGGGCTATCCATTGTGCCACGGGCTCCTTCAAAATCCATTCATTTATCTCGTTTTTATTCATTTTTCATTCATTTTTTTTCTTTATGTTTCAATAATTTATTATTATTCCGCAAATTTCATATTATTTTTTTCAATAAATAGAAGTTTATCACCATCACTTACTCAATGCGCACAGTATCACACACTTGCACGTTTTTCACGTATCACTCTACACGTGATTCGACAGTCGACTCGACACCACTCGGAGCATTGTCCAAGCTTTCGAGCTCGGTAGGGGGCCGGAGCAGGGGTTAGAACCGCCCAGCAATGACTCGAAGCCTATTAAACTTGGTGGGAGGGCTGGGCGTGGCGAGGGACAGGCCCTGTGTCTGACTGAGTCCAACGTGCCGTGTGGTATACGTAAAGACAGTATTTGCCCCCACTACAATAAAAAACAAAAAAAGGAGTTATTCGACCGTGCACTGCACTGCTACAGTACTAGTTTTTAATTTTTCCAATTAATTACTTCCTATATTATACATCCTTACATTTTACTTTTTTTGGTCATCCGTTTATTAATTCATTCGTTAACTTCACATAAAAGTTTCAGCTGTGTAAATTCTTTGCAAAACTTAATATAATTTAAGTAAAACGGAAGTATCTAAAAGTTTTCAGGCGATGCTTTGTGGTTGAAAATTTATTGCTGCCTTTAACCAAGTTACAATTTAAAGGTAAAAGTAGAACTGAGTTGCCGTTTTGCTCGCTGATTAAGATAAATGCTGGTTACATTAAAATTGTTGAGTTTAAAAAAAACACTAATCATGTGAGTGGGATGAGTTAAATATTATTATAAGAATCATCTCAATATAACTTTTAGTTTTCGAGAAATTTTGGGACAAACATACAAATATACAAACATACATACACCTACGAAATTTAGCACACTTGATTGGACCAAAAACTTGCTGCCTTTTGCGATTTTAGAGCAATAATTGCGAGATTTTCACAATCGCTTAGCTTTGGAAGTTAACCTGCACAATAGCGCCACACGTATTGCGTTCTCAGTGCGCACTTGTGATTTTTAATCGGGCGATAGTTTGATCGTTCTGGGTTTAATATAGAGTCATAAGGCAGTGCGTGCATTCGAGACGATTAAAAATCGACCGATCGAAATATCGAAAATAACTTCTATCTATCTATCGATCAAACTATCGCACAACTATCGGCCGGTTGTACCTATAATGTGCATGAAGGACTTTGTTAGCGCGCGCACTGCATTCAACTAAACTAATCGACCTAAATATAGTCGGGCGATTAGTTTAGTTGAATGCAGTGCGCGTAATCAGTATTGGATTGTGCGCGCACTTATTAAACTAAACTAAACTGTCACTCCCGTACTAGACATTGCGATTTTTTACTCACAAAATGGTGTAGTGCGAACCCTACCACAATACCAAACTATCGACTGACAGTTTGATCACGAGATCTTACGATAGCGACTAAGCTATCGGTCGACTATCTGGCTCTTATAGAGGTCTTCGCATCTTCACATCATTCAATACACACTAAATTGACGCACTATTTCATACAGGGTGTTAGGGGCACCGTTGCAAAAACTTTAACCATGGCTTCAGGCCCTCATCATGCTGAACAACGCACAGCAAGAATTTTTTGTCGGAAATGAAAAAAATTATTCGACTCTCCATACAAAATGCCCCGATTAAGTTGCTAAATTTGTATAAAAAATAGTTTTTTTTCTTTTCGACAAAAAAATTCTTGCAGTACGTTGTTCAGCATGATGGTCCGAAGCCATGGTTAAAGTTTTTGCAACGGTGCCCCTAACACCCTGTATAAGCTAAGTATGTCTGAAAAAGACAGTAGGTATACAAACTCGTTATGGGTAGGTATTATAGGAAATTATTGAACATCCCACCACCTAAATAATTATGCAAATAACTTGACTCGCTTAGTTCTAGTTAGTTTATCTTCAAATCTAAGCCAAGTTTGCGTAAAGTTATTGCATTACCTATTAAGATTATTAGATCAACAGCTGTATCAGGTTATAACCAGGTTTGATTACAGAAACCTTGCGGTCGACCTTATTGATTGTACCTGGGTGCCTACCATCAACTTTAAGAAAGCGATTCAAAACTAGCGCGATGCAGAATAGGTTCCTAAAATGAATTGCTTTCTTTCGTACTATGACCTTCTAAAAACTGGATCGCAAATGAATTGCTAAATGTGAATGACCGAACGATTTGTGTCCTTATTTCTTCTACCCGTCTCTTTCACTCGATTCTGTCATGCTCGGAGAATGAAAGGGACGGGTATAACCTGCAGGTGTCATGTTAGCTTGGTCGAGTTAAAAGTCAAATAAGAGTTGATGACAGCTCAGCGGCTGTGAAATGTCATTGAATGATCACTGAATCGCTGTCATTGATATTAAAAATAAATAAATAAAAATAAAATAAAATTAGTTTTATTTCAGACCAGACAATGATCCATATTTTGTTAGTAACAATTAAAACTTAAAAACTATGTTAGTATCCACAATTTTTACTTAGCAACTAATGAGGTGTTTGATATACACCTCCGAACGCAGTGGGCTATTATTGGGGAGTCGTAACGACCCGCTATAACGCGCAGGATGGAGTTAGGGCTAGACCGCAGCCTGCACAGCAACGAGGCAGTTTTCTTGCAAAATATGGCATCGAAGCCATCTATATGTGCTTGCGCAAACATGCCTGAAGCACTGCAGAACCTAGGCAGCCCCATCAACATCCTGAAAGCGTTATTATATTGGACCCGCAGAGCACTGAGGGTACGCTGCGTGTAGTTGGTCCAAAGGCTGCACGTGTAGAAAACTTGACAATATACTCTGAACAAAGTTAGTTTTACTGGTATACTACAACGTGCAAACCTGCGAGCCACCATATTGCAACGAACCGCCAGCGCCCTGCGTTCCCTCTCAATATCCACCTCGTCTTTAAGGTCGTCAGTTACAAAATGTCCAAGATATTTGAACTGATTTACACGTTTGAGTTCTGTACCATCGAGTGTAATCTTGGGTACATACGGCGGACATTTGCCACCGACGGCCTTAAAAACCAGGTACTCACTCTTTTTAGAGTTGTATAAAAGACCATGTGCTTGTGCGAAACATTCGCACATTTTTAGAAGCTCCATAAGGGCCCTGATCGATGGACTCAGCAGCACCATATCGTCCGCATAGCTAATGTTGTTAACGCTCACGTCATCAACGCGGCATCCGATCCTCGTGCTACTTAGTGCACCGATCAGGTCATTCACATAGAGATTAAACAGCGTAGGCGAGGCCAGGCCACCCTGCCTCACCCCTCACTCCAACCTAAATGAGTCGGAGAGCTTCAAAGCCCATCTCACATAATTTACCTGGTTATGATACCAGTATTGGAAGATACACAACAGTTCTGCTGGAATATTTCTATCGCGAAGCTTACGCCATAGGACATCATAAGAAACGAGGTCAAAAGCACGAGAAAGGTCAAGAAAGCATGCGTAAACTGGAGTTCGACGTTCGGTGTAGTAACGGACAGTGTGTTTCAGTGCCATTATCGCGCTTTCAGTTGAGAGGTCGGACCGAAAGCCAAACTGACCATCATGTATGTCCAAATAACCCTCAAGCCAAGTGTTCAGCAGACTATCGAGTATCTTCGCTATAATCGTGGCCAGAGAAATCGGTCTATAGTTACCCTTATCAGTTACATCACTGGTTTTATTTTTAATTATGGGAACAACAATTGTACGCATAAGGTCATCGGGAAGATACGAATGGCACATGCACAGAGAGAAAAACATAGCCAGGACTCTCGACAAGTGTGGTCCAGCATGCTGGAGGTGCTCGATGCTGAGACCATCGTGCCCTGGTGACTTCCCCCTAGTCATTTTTTCGATTACGTCATTAACCTGTTTCGCGGAGAAGCGAATGAGGTCGGTGTCACCACCGATCTCATCATCGAGCACCCCATGCGACTGCGACGCACCTAGCGGAGATTCGGCTTTAAAATGTTGGACAAACATGTTCGCTATCGATAAGGGTTCATCAGCACCCCCAACACTAACTGGCAAGCCCGGCTTGATATTAAATTTACTGGTGGCTTTCCAAAAATTTTTAAAATTATTGTCATTATGATGAGATGCTATAATATCACATTTAATTTGCTCTTGGTGATTTTGGCACCACTTTAATTTGCCTTTAAAAGTTTTACGACTAAGGCCCAGATGTTGGTCAAAATTAAGCTGTCGTGGTACGAATAAGCGAAGCAGATCAGTTTAGGTCCTAAACAAAACCGCAATAAGAGTTGATGGTAGGCACCCTGGTTTCTTTAGATGACACTGTTTATTATTAATTTAGGTAGCGTCGTGAGAAGTAATATGTATATATCTAGTATGCAAACAAGGATGCTCTTGATATATATCCCGTGAAACATTTAACTAAAATACCTTCAATCAACAGTGACGCCTCACGAACACACACGTCAGTACCACAAAGCTTCTTCGGAGTGCACTGCAGACAGAAAATTTACAATTTCATCTTTATTTAAGCAGTATGTTTTTTTTAATGGCGGCTAGTGTGCAGACTGCACAGCCTTAAGCCGCTGGTCCCGACTGCGTTTGCAGTCGTTTTAGCTTTAGTTTTAATCTAATACTGTAATTAAATACCTGCCTTACGCTCGCCTGGAACACAGGTTTTCCTAGTTCAGGCTAAATGTAATATGTCTTTAGCCTTAATGTAATGTCTGTTCTTTAAAATTGTAAATGTGAACTTTTGAAAAATAAATAAATAAATAGTATCAACCAATCCGCATTGGGCCCGCGTTACATAGCCATCCCTAAAGGTAAGAGACAAACTGATACCACGTACGCAACGTATGCAACGCATTATGACATCTAGACCATTGAATTTGTATGACTAAAACACACTAATCATACGCAACGTTGCGTGCCCCACCAGCGGGAACGTTAAAATGGCTGATTATCATAATGACAATAATTTGCCAGCGCATTTTCGGCCTCAAGAGGTTATTACACCATACTGAATAACGGATTCGATATTTAGTCGTTCCTGAAGTCAGATAAGTTAAATCGCTATAAGTAAGGTATAGCATCCGATTTAGGAACCGATATTAGGAGCTTTATTGGACACTGAATATCGGATCCGTTATTCAGGATGGCGTAATAACCTCTTAACTCTAATCACAAAGTCGGATGCAAATCAAATTACCTAGCGACTAAAATAGCAAGTAACTTGTTGGCGAAATGACGAAGTTGGACTTGTGGTAGTTTCTACTGCAGGTGTCAAAGTTGCTCGAAACCGATGCAGTTTTGGAAATGGTTGATTTAGATGCTCCTCTGTTTCAGTTTAACTGGAAAATTATTTCGGATTTATGTTTCACTTGCAGATAGTTCTGTTAGCTTTGTGACTAGGAATCGTTTGAAAATAGTCGTGTTATAAATTGTGTGGCAGCTTACCAACGATCAACAATCGCTGTGTGATTCTTAAGGTGCTGAATCTGGTTAAGAGTCCAATACTTAAACACCTAAGTGCTCTAAATAATCAGACTGAATAACTTGATACTTGTTATGTTTTTGAGACATAGTGAGAGAGGTGAGAATGCGGGGTGCTTAAAGTACGCATAGCAGTCAACTTCCGCCATTAAGTTCAAATTGCACTGCAACACAAGTAAGGGACCAGTCAGACGGGCGATACTCGTCGACGAAGTCGTTGTGTAAGTGTCGCGACACATCTGTAGAACGTACGGCGCCGAACGTTCGGTTAAATACGCTCGCTTTGTTTTTGAAGTCCCCTATGACACATCAGCAGAAATTATGTCGCTTGAAAAACCGTCAGTCGCTGAACTTTCGGCGTCGTACGTTCGGTAGATGTTTCCTTACCCTTAGGTCGACGACGACGTCGTAGTCAAGTGGCGGCGGCGTCGTTGACTGCCGTCAACAGAGCCATCGATATGACATCGATCTTCCGCGCTTGTGTCAGTGCCTGGCAAATAGTACAAAAGGCAATGGCAAAATTTGTTGGCAATAACCACAAAGTATAAAATATTAATACTAGGCGCCGCCATTTGGCTACGACGTCGTCGGCGTATCGACAACGTCGGTCGTCGAACTTCAACTGCGATGCCGTCAGACTACGTCGTCGATCAAGTGTCTTTCGTCTGTTAGCGCCCTAATTCGTGGGTGATTTGCCCAACTGCTATAGTATATACGCTATACCAAAACTCACCATAATCACACAATTGATCGACAGATAGAGTGGAATGTCAAGAAATAGAAAACAAAAGAAAATAGGCCTTTCAAATAGATAATCTGTTATACGAAATTGTGGCGCAAAGAACTCAATTTCATTTCTCACTGTGTAGACATAATGGCATTGTCTTGTATTATCGCCTACCTCTTATCATTAATCTTACAAAAGGAAGGAACTGCGAACCCTGTTTCAAATGAGCTGGAATTCAGGAATTGTATTGTGTTATAGTCACTGACTTTACCCTTGAAAAATAGTGAGTTGCTAACGGGAAAATTTATTTCAATTCAAAAATGTGGGCTACAGTCAGGGACACTTTCGGTGAACCACTTCTTACTTATATTCGTGTGGCTGGCGTCTCATCACTAGCAGTCCCTATCATGTAACAGAGTAAAATTACTTCATAATACCTGAAAGGAAAGTACTTACTCGAAATAATGCAGATAGCAAATTTTATTCTAAGGAAACATTCCTTTATTTTTGAAACGAAACAAACTGCATTCAATATTTAAAAAAATAAGCATTCAGGAATCAAACCAGCTAAAATTCTAAAAAACAACACCCTGTACTTTAATGACATCAATCATAAAGATTCAATCACTCTTAGAAACATGATAAATGAAAGGAAAACAATAAAAGACATCATGCGTTCGGTGTCAAGTCGATGTGTACTTTAATATGGAAAAGGTAAGTTAAAAAAACTATGAATGCAATTTTATTTCCTGTCTATACTCTATACAAATAAATAAAATTGGAGTGTCTGTTTATAATATTAAAATAACCGATTTTTACTACATGCATATGATTATATATACGGTACATATACCAAAAAATTTTTATTTTACAATTTTGTCTGTCTGTCTGTCTGTCTGTTTGTTCCGGCTAATCTCTGAAACGGCTGGACCGATTTTGACGGGACTTTCACTGGCATGTAGCTGATGCAATAAGGAATAACTTAGGATACTTTTATCCCGATATTCCCACGGGAACGGGAACCACGCGGGTGAAACCGCGGGCGGCCGCTAGTTAAAAATAAAGCAATAGTTCCTTATAGTGAAATTTGCTATCTCCATTATTACGAGTACTTTAGGTATCATAAAATAACTCCAAGATAAATATGATGCATTGTACTACTTCTAATTTTAGAAGTAACTAGAGAGTTTAATACCTTTCCAAATAGTAAAAGGGTTTGCGCGTGAATGGCATTCACGAAAAGAAGTGATTCATCTGAAGTGGCCCTGATTGTACTTCATAACGGTTTTTATTTTCACCAAAAGCGATTTTATCATCATCATCATCAAGGCAATGGCCTCGTCCCAATTCTGTGGTTAATTGTACGTATTGTACGTCTTTCTTTACATTGTCATCCTTCATCTCCTCTTATCAAGATAAACTACTATGAAAAATCGAAAATCATACAAACAAACAAATTACATAACCTAATTAAAAGTTACGGCATGGAGTCAAACCAAAACAGACAATAACTTCCCGCACTGCTTCCGAAACTTCAGCTAAAAGTGCATTTTCAAATTAAAATTAAAAGCAAGCTGACAAACTCGCACAAATGCATAAAATTCCGTGCAAAATATTGCGACAGCTAAAAGCATGTGTTCAACATTTTCACGTTAACAGCGACACCAAATATCTTTTGTGCAAATATCATTTTGGCGCGACGACGACCGCATGTGTAGAGAAACTTCTCGTTGTACACACATGTGTAAAGAAGAATTAATGTAGTCATCATTTTCATTGAAAGCCTTTTTAAAAATTAATGAAATTCTATATGGATGCATGCTACCAGGATGATGAGGTTCCTTGTGACTTTTGCTTTGACAAATCGTCGGTCGGATTCATTACCGGAACATTTTAAAATTACGTGTTTTGAGTTAAGTATGTTGAATGGTAGGGAATAGAATATTTTTTCCAAATCACTAACGGTACAACTCAAATTTTAGCTCTAATTGACAGGAAACTATTTATTCCGATAAGGAAAAATACATTTTAGTAATGTCTTCGTTTTCAGTATCAGTTTATTTTGAAATGTCCCGCTGCAAATCTAAATTCTAAAGTGCAACCGTGATTCAATAATAGAATATTTAGAAATGTTCCAGTATGACTCTGAAATTTTTTGCATGATTATTGTTTATTGGTGTTTTGTGCCAGTCGCGCGTTGAACGGTCATTGTAGTGGTCAGACGGAGATTGGGTTTTGATAAAGAAAAATTATAAAAATAAGTTCCAGACCTCGATTTAAGATAAAACTGTACTCTTTTTATTTTTAAATATAGATAAACCATTAAGCTTTCTAAATTGATTGTATTTTTAATTTCCTTACTGGCTTATCCTTACTTTCCTTACTTCACTACATAGTATAAAACAAAGTCGCTTTCTCTTTCCCTATGTCCCTTTGTATGCTTAAATCTTTGAAACTACGCAACGGATTTTGATGCGTTTTTTTTTAATAGATAGAGTGATTCAAGAGGAAGGTTTATATGTACTTTTTATCCCGATATTCCCACGGGAACGGGAACCACGCGGGTGAAACCGCGGGCGGCCGCTAGTTATATTATAAATGCGTCTCTGTCTGTCTGTGTGTTACACAATCACACTTAAACTACTGAACCGATTTGAATGAATTTTGGTACAGAGATAGTCTAGAGCCTGAGAAAGGACATAGGCTACTTTTTATTCCTGAAAAATATCACCTTCCCGCGGGATAACGTCGTGTAGTACACGCGGGCGAAGCCGCGGGCGGAAGGCTAGTTTAGAAATATTCCGATTAGTTCTTAGATTTTCAGGAAATTTTCAGTTCATTATTGGAACATTTCACAAAAATACTGATAACTCAAAAACTACAAATGACATCCTAAATCTTAGTAACGCACAATAAACTTGGCTATAATCTGCATCATCATCATCATTTCAACCGTAAGACGCCCACTGCTGGGCATAGGCCTCCCCCAAGGATCTCCACAACGATCGGTCTTGCGCTGCCCGCATCCAGCGGCTTCCCGCGACCTTGACCAGATCGTCGGTCCACCTTGTAGGGGGCCTGCCCACGGAACGTCGTCCGGTTCGCGGTCGCCATTCGAGAACCTTTCCGCCCCAACGGCCATCGGTTCTCCGCGCTATGTGTCCCGCCCACTGCCACTTCAACTGAGCAATCCTTCGAGCGATGTCAGTCGTTTTAGTTCTCCTGCGGATCTCATCATTTCTGATTCGATCGAGCAGGGAAATACCAAGCATCGTTCTCTCCATTGCTCGCTGGGTAACCTTGAGCCTTCTTATGAGACCCATAGTAAAAGACCACGTCTCGCTTCCATAAGTCATAACTGGCAACACACACTGGTCAAAGACCTTAGTCTTGAGACATTGAGGAATTTTGGACGCAAATATATGCCGGAGCTTCCCAAACGCTGCCCATCCGAGCTGGATTCGACGAGAGATCTCTTTTTCGAAGTTGGACTTACCTAATTGGATTGCCTGTCCTAGGTAGACATAGTGGTCAACAGCTTCGAGTGTAATGTTCCCAACATTAACTGGAGCGGATGCAACATGGGCATTGGACATGATTTTCGTCTTATCCATGTTCATCTTCAGACCCACTCTTTGGGAAGCATTGCTGAGATCTTCGAGCATTGTGTTCAGGTCTTCCAAGGTCTCAGCCATGAGAACTACATCATCGGCAAACCGCAGGTGTGTTAGGTACTCGCCATTGATGTTAATGCCGAATCCTTTCCAGTCCAGTAGCTTGAAAATATCCTCCAACGCAGCTGTGAATAGTTTCGGAGAAATGACGTCTCCCTGTCTCACACCTCGCTGTAGTTGGATAGGATTAGAGCTCTGGTTCTGTAGTCGCACTGACATGGTGGCGTTTTGGTATAAGTACCTCAGCACCTCGATGTACCTGTAGTCTATTTGGCACCTCTGAAGAGACTGCAGCACTGCCCAGGTCTCGATCGAATCAAAGGCTTTCTCATAGTCCACGAACGCCAAGCATAGTGGCAAGTTATACTCTTCGGTCTTCTGTATAACTTGCCGCAGCGTATGAATGTGGTCTATGGTACTATAACCTTTTCGGAACCCGGCTTGTTCGGGAGGTTGGAAGTCGTCGAACCTGCGAGCGAGACGATTCGTAATGACTCTCGAAAACAACTTGTAGATATGGCTCAGAAGCGAGATGGGTCGGTAGTTTTTCAAGAGAGTCTTATCACCCTTCTTGAAGAACAGCATCACATCGCTTCTGCCCCATGCCTTTGGCGTTTTGCCCTCGAGGATGACAGAGTTGAAGAGCTTCTGGAGGACCTTAAGT
The DNA here is from genome assembly GCA_949710035.1 of Crambus lathoniellus. Lineage (NCBI taxonomy): Eukaryota > Metazoa > Arthropoda > Insecta > Lepidoptera > Crambidae > Crambus > Crambus lathoniellus. The sequence goes on from OX453312.1 coordinate 3,868,970, forward strand.
ATCGGCTTACCGCCCGCTCTCAGAAGTTCTGTTGTGATTCCGTCATCGCCCGCCGCCTTGTTGTTTTTGAGCTGCTTGAGAGCCATTCTAATCTCGTACAGGCTGACGTCCGGGATATCTTCGGTATAGTGTCGGGTAAGCTTGGCTCTAGGTTCTGTAGCCTTACTTTCAACAGGTGTTTGCGTGGAGTACAACTGTCCATAGAAACTCTCAATCTCCCTCAGGATTTCAGGTGTTGATGAAATGATACTACCGTCCTCAGCTTGCAGCCTCGTCAGTTGACTTTGCCCTATAGCCAGATCTCTAGCGAACACTTTGGAGCCTTTGTTCCGCTCAATGGCCTCTTTAATACGCTCGGTATTAAATTGGCGAAGGTCGCTTGTCAAGGACTTGGAGATCTGCCTATTTAGCTGTCGATAACGAAGGGCATCCGCTGAGTTCTGTAGTTTCATTTCGTTTCTCTGATCCATGAGTCGGATAGTGTGGCTGGAGAGTTTCTTTAATTTAGGACGGTGGGTTTTGTAGTGCTTGGACCCTACCGTGCGGACAGTATCCACCACCATGTTGTATAGATCGTCCATATCGATGCTGTTCTCAAGGGCTTCGAAGCGGTTTTGGAGCTCGAGCTGAAAGCACTCGGGGTTTTGAATTTGAGCCGGTATTGGTCGGAGCGTAGATTTTATTAGTCGAGATCTTTCCAGCTTGACGTTGATATTCAATGTGCCTCTAAGCATGCGGTGATCGCTTCCCGTCTTTACGGCGTTGATGACAACGACATCATTGAATATTTGCTTCCTCGTTGACATAATAAAATCTATCTCGTTTTTGACTTTACCGTCCGGACTAATCCAGGTCCATTTGCGGCTCACGGGCTTCTTAAAGAAGGAGTTCATCATGTAGAGGTTCTCCCTCTCCATGAAGTCTGCCAGCATCTGGCCCCTTTCGTTCCGTTGCCCAAATCCAAATTGCCCCACTCTCAACTCATCACCACAGCGTTGCCCCAACTTAGCATTAAAATCCCCCATCACAACCGTGTAGTGGGTTTTATAGCTATGCATGGCTTTAGAGATCTCCTCATACATAGCCTCCACTTCGACATCGTCGTGTTTCGAGGTCGGAGCGTAGACCTGGATAACATTCAGCGAATATCGTTTCGATAATCTGAGTATCAGGTACGCTACCCTGCTCGAGACACTTCCGATGGTGATCACGTTGTTGACAAGGGATTTATGGACGATGAACCCGACACCACCTTGGGACTGTTGGTCGCCCTCCCGGTGGTATAGTAAGTTACCGGATTGAAGGGTAATCGAGTCCTCCCCCTCTCTTCGGACTTCAGATAACCCAATAATATCCCAATGCAACTTACTAATTGCCTCTTCCAACTCTATAAGCTTCTCGTCGAGCCTCAACGTGCGCGTGTTGTAGGTTGCCAGGTCAAGTCGTCGGTGTTGGTAGCCGGAGCCTACCCGGGGATTCTTAGCACCCCCTGCCCCGCCGTTACCATAGCCGCTACCGTAGCTAGGAATAGCGGGGCCGCCGGGGACTGGGGGCCGATTTTTGTTGTGTGTATCCATATCGGGGGGTTTTGCCATAATCGCCACGCTTGGCAGGCGGGTTGGCGATCGCAGTATGGCCTGCTGTTAAATGGAGACGCTGCTGCCCATCTCCTTTGGCAGTTTTCCCTCTGTCGGCTCTTACGACACCCACGGGAAGAGAGGGGGTAGTGCTATTCTTTTTATGTGCCGGCACTACACGGCACTGTGCCGGCACTACACGGCACGGCATAATCTGCATACTGTTCAATAAATACAAAAACACAAAATGATCTTTAGTTAACGTAAAATAACATTAGAATATTTTCAAAAACTTTAAACCTCAATTACTCAGAACAGCATCATTTTGAAATGTTCCACTACTGTTTCCGACCGACGAAATATCGAATTTTCACCGTCCAAAACTTGGCTATTTAAAACGTAAGGTTCAGCAGGAAACCAAATGATTTTTTTTATCCAACGAAGTAGCAGCCTTCATCACACCTGATGTTAAGTGATGATAAGGCTGAAGGTGGAAAGAAACTTCTTGTTATACACACATGTGTAAAGAAGAATTAATGTAGTCATCATTTTCATTCAAAGCCTTTTTAAAAATTAATAAAATTCTATATGGATGCATGGTACGAGGAGGATGGGGTTACTTGTGGCTTCTTCTTTCGCATTCTCACCGTCCTAAACTTGGCTACTGAAAACGGAAGCTTCAGCAGCAAACCAATTCTTTTTTAACCACAAAGAAGTAGCTGCCTTCATCACACCTGATGTTAAGTGATGATAAGGCTGAAGGTGGAGGAAACGCACTACTCCTGGAATCTCCAACTACTGAGGAACTGATTATCTTATCTGAGACTGTCGGGAGAAATTAATGCTGAAAACATCGTTGATGTGCCGTCCGACTTAGATAAGATGGTGGTAGCTAGCCAGGCGGTCTTTGGTTTGAACAAGCCCTACCACCAAACAAGCCGAATACAATATGTACTCCCACTGGGAATCGAACCCATGACCTCTGGGTCTGATATACCAGTGGTGTGTACTACTAGACCACAGAGGCGGTTTAAAGTTATCAAGAACGGCTTAACATGGTCTTCTGAACCACGGTGAAATCCATTGCGGGTTACTTAACCCTTTCAACATATTATTTACACTCCCCAAACAGTGTGACAGCAATGCAGATGCAACTATAACAAATGAGCTCCTAGCTCCTATGTCACGTCGTCTCCTAACTTCGCATTTATACTAGCTTAGTGATAATTAGGAGTTAGGACTGTTTGAACCAGTTGGCTTACTTTATTATGATCACTAAAACTTCATCATCGGCTATTTAATTTTGCACATGCCTTCGATAAGGACCCAACAAACATTTTAGTCGTAATCGTAATCAGTGAAAGTTACGTGACTGAAAGTGCTAAAAACAAAGTACCTAATTTTAGATTTCATACGACTGCGAGCCCATTCACTTCATACAACCTCTAAACGACACTAAAATTATTGTCTGTACGATCGCTACATGACTCTATTACGATAACTATAGAACGCTAATCATCTTTGGGAGCGTCTTAAACATCATGGCATCTCTTTCATACGTTTGACAATTAAAGTGACAGGGCGATGTGTGAGACGCTCCCAAAGATAAGTAGCGTACGAGTATTCGGGCATGAGTTGCATAAAGTGGGCCCTTTTCCCGTGATAATAACGTAACGACGTCGCGGCGACCTATATATGTTTGTTGGGGATGGACTCACACCACGCGAACCCAATACGGATTTAATAGGCATTAGCAATTGCTAATGCAGCCTGAAGCGTTGAAGATATACGTGTTATAAATTTGTCGTCACCCTTACCGTGACCAACCATTGCGAAAGTGGCTTAGCCGTCTCAATCGCGAGCCAAAACTTTATTTTTGCAGATGCTTACATAACAAATGAGTTCCTAGCTCCAGTGTCACGTCGTCTTCTAACTTCATCTTCATATTTTACTAGCTTAATGATAATTAAGAATTTAAATCACTGTTTTCAGTTGCGATGAAGTGACTTCACTGAATATCTTACTTCACAGTATTCACTAAGACTGCGAATAAGTTGGGAGAACTTTATAATATGGTGAATTGAAACTTTACTTGTTTAATAAGAATATTGCATCCGCATCCATTCTGTTATTGAAAAAGCAAATTCCGCATAGGTCATCTATACTTACTTATTTATAAAGAGGAAAGATTTGATTGTTTGTTTGTTTGCATCGAATAGGCTCCGAAACTACTGGACCGATTTAGAAAATTCTTTCACCATTAGAAAGCTACATTCTTCCCGAGTGACATAGGCTATATTTTAACCCGATATTCCCACGGGAACGGGTACCACGCGGGTGAAACCGCAAGGATCCGCTAGTTTATCGAATAAGGTGATCAAACATGGTAGGTATGGCATGATTTAAATTACGAATTATACAGTTGACAAACAAAAAAAACAAACTTAGCAAAACCAGTTTCCAAAATTAAAATTTAATATCATTAACGGCTTAAATTATGAGAAACATTGAGGCATATTTTTTTTCTAAAGGTGGCAACCTAACGGCGCTCGTTCACACTTAGACGTTTGACGTACCTATAGTTTTTTTTTCACGAATCGTATTTTAATGCGTGTGTTTAATCATAAATAATTTCCAAAAACATGGTTTAAGAAGGTGTTACAAGTTTTAAGGAAACACAATGTTTTGCCAAGGTTTTAGGATGCAAATTATTTGTACATAATCAATCAATCAATCAATCAAATATTTATTAATTCACATAGACATAATAAGCATGTACTTATGAAGCGTCGATATTTTCCTACCATATTCAAGACTTTTTTAACTGACAAGAAGAACGGGCGCAATAAACTTGCCAGCGTTTCTCAGGTAACGACATTTACAAAAAAAACATAATCGTTACATATTACAATAATTGATTATAGCATAAAGCACATATTATACAATATTATTAAATAACATTTAAGACGAAAATTTTCTCATACCCAGTATTAGAATATTATCCTTTTAAATAAATGTAAAGTTATAGGTATAGGTACATTTCATGACCAAGCATTGTGGTCTTTCAGATAATCTTTGACTTCATAACAACCTTTGCTAATGAGAGTCTTTTTAACATGGTTTTTAAATTCATGCAAAGACAATTCAATTACATCTTGTGGAACTTTATTCAAAAAGGCTATGCCTTTCCCCAAAAACGAGCCTCTAGTTTTTTTCTAGTCTAAATCTTGGAACTGCAAGTTTATTCAACCTTTAAATTGCCTAGGTTTACTCGATCACGAATCGTAAAAAATTACCTATTAACGTCTTTCCTGTCCTTTTGACATTCGTGTTTTTTGACGAATCGACAATGACGAATACCGTGTGAACAGTGTAATGATAGATTATTTTTATTTTTCTGCATTGACAATGTAATTTTTATTATTAAAAATATTGCAAATGAAGTAGGTACCTATTAGAAAAAATCGACCCGTCTCTTTAGCCTCGCGATAAGGGACGAGTTTAATTATTTTAATATCGTTTAATTTTAATCGCAGTCCAATTTTAGCCATAACGGATGAATGGACTTTGCATGTGCAATCAGAGTGTATTGCCAGCGGTCTAAATAATGCATACTCATACTAAAATAGGGCACATCAAATCAAACATCAAAATGGAAACCTGATAATGCGTACAATTTCTTCTGATTCTTTTTTAATTTTTTGCATTTACAATGAAGTTTTTATTATTGAAAATGAAGTATTAGAGAGAATTTGACCCATCTCACAACTAGCTTCGATGGGACTGGACAGTGAAACCCACGACCTTTCACTGTCCGGGCGAATGCTCTAAACTCTAGCCACTGAGCTATGGAGTCGTTAGTAGACGCGCAAATTCAATCAATACTTCTAACGCGCTGTTAGTGTGAAGATATTACTACCCTCGACTTCTTCTGATTGAACTCGCTCTATCTTATAGACCTCATCTTTGGATCTTTGCCCTAGAGCCAGATGGCAAAAATAGCATGTGAATATGTTAAAATAATATGTTAATGCCTATAATCGAATCGGAAATGATGAGATCCGCAGTAGAACTAAAACGACCGACATCGCTCGAAGGATTGCTCAGTTGAAGTGGCAGTGGGCGGGACACATAGCGCGGAGAACCGATGGCCGTTGGGGCGGAAAGGTTCTCGAATGGCGACCGCGAACCGGACGACGTTCCGTGGGCAGGCCCCCTACACGGTGGACCGACGACCGACGACGTCAAGGTCGCGGGAAGCCGCTGGATGCGGGCAGCGCAGGACCGATCGTTGTGGAGATCCTTGGGGGAGGCCTATGCCCAGCAGTGGGCGTCGTACGGCTGAAATGATGAATGCCTATAATATCTTCTGATTATTTTTAACTTTTTTGCATTTACAATGCAATTGTTTATTATTGAAAATGAAGTAAATATTACGAAGAGCTAGGTAAGAGCATTCGCCCGGACGGTGAAAGGTCGTAGGTTCGAGTCCCATTGGAGCTTATTGTGAGATGGGTGGATTATTTCTATTACTTACATCATTTTCAATTGTTTTAAAATACTTCTATCGTTTAATGCCTCCAATGTTAGATACAATGCGGCTTTAATTGCTTATAAATAAAAAGAGATAAGACTACGGACAACTCAACTTAACCGCCTCTGTGGTCTAGTAGTTCTCACCGCCGATTTCAGACCCAGAAGTCCCGGTTTCGATTACCATTGTATTCGGTTTGGTTGGTGGTAGGACTTGTTCTCGGTCCGCCTGGCTAGCTACCACCATCTTAGCATAGCCTGACGCCATAGCAACAATATTTTCCACATTATTGTGTTGCGGCAGATTCCGGGAGTAGTACGCTTCCACGTTCAGCCTTATCACCACTTACCGTCAGGTGTGATGAAGGCTAAGTGCTACCCCGTTGTGGATAAAAATGAACTCAAAAGCAATGCTAATTTTTATTAAAGCTTGAATTGTTAGCGTTGACAAAAATATTTCTACAGCTACCTAGCCCGAAAGTAGTACGGCTTTTAACTGTGACTTGGTCAAAAATAGATGGTCATGAATAACAGAAAGCCTGCCGCAGAACGGGCTGTGTACACTATATAGCGATACTATTGTAAGCTACATCATTTAAACCTCTTTCCAGACTGCAAATTTCTGCATGGATGGATGCAGTCGAAAAACCTCAATCTCACACGCTTTTCTAAAAGCAACAATATACATCCTTAATTAGAAATTAGTACAAATATTCCAGGAATTATAATAATATGGGTTCATCAATACGACAACCATGAAAAATACTGTATGGTACCGTACAATACCAACTTGATGGTATTGTACGGTGCCATACGGTATTTTTCGTGGTAATATGGAAAAAATAAAGGGGTGTAAGTATATAATAGAAAGAAAGAAATAACATTTATTTAGGACAATGCTATATAATTCAAAGACACAATACGTTATTACCTTTGGCCCCTAAACAGTTGTTATGTGTGTGCATAGTTACAGTTGTATAAATAATCAGTATGTCCCGTACCTTTTTTATAGTGTGTCCCAATAAGTGTGAGAATACTTTCCTTCAGCATTAGCTTTTTGTATAAATTTTATTATTGTATCATTTTGTCCAGCAACGACATATTTTTTTTTGTAAATGCGTTGCTTCTGTTAAAGCTGATGAGTTTTTTTCGCCTGTTTTTCTTGTCAGTTAAAAGATGTCTATAACAGGTGGTAGGTAAAAAAATATTGGACGATTCATAAGCATTAATTTTATTTAATCTATATGAATAAAAAAATTATGACTATGACTATGACTATGACAAGCCTTACGCTATTAGTTTGCAATGTTACAATAAATTTGTTTTTCTGTAAATTAATGTCGCTGCGTCAGCTACTAGAATATTCCATGTGGACAATCGCTGACACTGCGAATCCCATCAATTTATTTCGTAATTACCACATTATTATTTTGACCGGCCCCCATAGCCAAGCTGCCTGTGTGTGGTGTCTTAGTACTTACCTAAGTTTTATTGTAAATAAATACATTTTTTATGATCATATTCTGGCTCTGCTTTAATTCGGTACCTAATCAGAATTACGCTTGGCTTGTGTCCAGCGCTGATCTTTCTTGATAAATCTGTCACATGAAAAAAAGCAAATATTTTAATAGGACGTCTTAACTCTCTCTCTTATGGTCTGGCAAGCAACATTTAGTAAAATCGACACAAATGTTTGCCATAAATTTAAAGGACCTTCAAGTAATTTGGCAAGGATAATAAATCCAATAATTTCATTATAATAATTTTACTCTGAAAAATATTTTTATATTTAGTTAAGTACAGAGAATAATATACTAAAATATCCGAAGCTTTAAATCTTCTGTTTAGCTTTGGACATGGTCTGAAAGGTTTAAAGTAAAAAACTTATTATTCCACAAATGTATTATGCAGAAGAAGGTTCGCGAATTCATTATTTTGCATAACAAAACCTTAACAAGTTAAGAAACGGTGGGAAAACAATAAAGTTACCTACTATGCCGGTAACTTAGGGCTGTCACAAAATGTTTAAATTATACTAATTAGCAAACTTTTTTTAGTAGCCCGTGGCGCAGTGGTTAGAGTCCAGGGATGTAGGGCGTTGCATGGGTGTAATGAAGTATAACACTGACTTTAGGTTAATACTTATTTATTGATTTTAATAGACATGGTATTACATCGTAATTAGGGAATGAAAGTGCGTGAAGTAATGCGTCATCTATCGATGCGCGGTTGCTGATATATTATGAAAGTGCTTACTCTAACTTATTTTGATAAATTATTCTATACATACGCTACATCTTCCCCCAAAATATAAAAAAAAAATATATTATACTTACTAGATTTTTTTTTAACATATAAAACTACAAACAAACGGCTTAGTTCTATTTTTATGCACTATTATTTCTTTATTATCTTTAATTATTTTTACGTTAGGAGATAGGTCAGTTACAACACGATACGGTCCGTTATATAATGTATCAAGTTTCGAACCGGTTTAATTTTTCAATAGTAAATAATCATTTTCTTTATAAGTTACGGGGCTAATACATTTATCAAAAGCCGATTGGCCTGCGATAGTTAAGGTTAAGCAACTCTCGCAATGGTCGGTCACGGGATGGGTGACCAAAAACTTTTCATCTCGAGGTCCTCCGTACTTCGGAAGGCACGTTAAGCCTTCTGTCCCGGTCATATTTGCAATCGTTAACTCACCAAGCCGCATCGGGTCTGCGTGGTGGGTTATGGCCCATTCTCCTTATCCATCCATAAGGAAGGAACGCCGTAAGCTTTCATCACAATCTGATCAGGGTTTTCGTAAGCATAAAGGACGTACATACAAACATTGATTCTTATTTATCAAGATAGATTGGATGTGTTCTCAGTAGTTCTTCTAGCCGTGTGTCACAGGTATTCATTAGAGGTATGTCTAAACTTTCTCTCAATCTTAGTGTTGACTATTTGTAAGGGTCTAGTGCTCAAAGGGAAGCACTAGGTCTCTAACTTAAGCAATTAAGATTAAGTGTCCATTGTGTGGCTGGTTTGACGGCTTCGAGTAATCGGGGAACAACATTACATAAAGAAAAGATTCCGATGAATTGAGAACCTCCTCATTTTTTGAAGTCGGTTAATAAAAATTCTTGTCCAACGTAAATTTACTCATTTTTTTATTTTTATTTTTTATTTATTTAAACTTCATTGCACAATATACAAATGGCGGACTTAATGTCATAAGGCATTCTCAACCATTCAACCAGAGAGTTGGGTACTGAGATGATCATACGCGGTGCATAAAACTAGGTTTTGTTTTAAGATTAGTTGAATAGACAACTGTTACATAAATTAAACCTACCTAATAAACATTTTAACTCAAGACTAGCGCTCCGCCCGTGACTTCGTCCCCGTGGAATCGAGATATTCACAAAAGTTTCATAAAAACTCTGACCTCCTTTTTTACCCCTTTAGGGAATTTCCAAAAATCCTCTCTTAGTGCTCTCCTAAACTCCCCAAGAAACATACATGCCAAATTTCAGCTTCTTGCGTCCAGTATCGGCTGTGTCTGTCAGTTAGTCAGTAACGCAAGAGTTAATTTCATCTCATTGTTTAGGACAGACAGGAGGAGTCCGTGGCGCGCTGGTAAGCGCGCTGAGCCCGTGATCGTTGAAGTCAAGCAACTTTCGCAAAGGTCGCTCACGAGATGGGTGTCCAAAAGTGTATTATCTCCAGCTCCTCCGTGCTTTGGAAGGCACGTTAAGCTGTCGGTCCAAGCTGCATTTGCAGTCGTTAATACCCACCAATTCGCATTGGGCCAGCGTGGTGGGTCATGGTCCATTCTCCTTATCCATCCATAAGAAAGACCAGTGCCCCAGCAGTTGGGTTATTAAATGACTGGTGATGATGTTTAGGACTAAAGTGTTTATTACACTTGGCTAAATTCAGCATCTAATTCAGCATACATTGCTTGTTTTTATTGCATCACTTGCTACAAATGAGCTCAAAGAAAGCAATGTATGCTGAATTAGATGCTGAATTTAGCCAAGGTGTAATAAGCCCTAAAGGTGAATGTAAGGGTAAAGCCATTAAAATGGGCAATAGGTATGCTATGTAGGTAATAATATTTTGTTAGGTTCACAAACCTTTTAACCAAATTAGTAAATTAATTCCATTCAAGTTATTTCATCTGTTATTACTTGGTAAGATTTAATTTTGTTTGTACAAAGGCTTTCAGTACAAGTTCTAGGAAAGTTCTAAACAACTTATTTGACGGATAATTAAATGGGTTTCAGATCTAAGTATATTTATAGTAAACTTGAAATTTGTGATTATAATGAATTAGGTACATAACATAGACAAATATAATTTTGTTAAGCAATTATTCATCGTCATCATCAGCCGTTTAATGTACCCACTGCTGGGGCACAGGCCTTCCTTATGGATGGATAAGGAGACGCGGGCCCATTGCGGATTGGTGGGTGTTAACGACTGCAAATGCTGCCGGGACACCGGTAGTCGTCACTTGTTTCTACTTCTTTTCTTTCTTCTTTCTTTCTTCTTTTCTTCTTGCTTCTAGTGGCGGATTTGTGACTATCGCGTGTGGCTCGTGTGCGGCGACGGTAAGTCTTTTTGAAAGTCAAAGGCCTCTACCCTTAGCACTATTATTTATTCTGTGCCTCTACAGACCAAACTCGCCGGCCCGCCGGATCTACCCGCCGGTTTAGGCCGGCCGGCTTGTTGTAATAATGATAATAATAATAAATCTTTATTTCGGATAATCCATATTTTTACAAGGGAAATTAAAATTAAAATTAAACAAAACAATACATTTAGATGAACGGAAAACGACTAAACATCACATAATTCATCAGCATCACAAATAATGTTGGTCAGTCGCACAGGATCTTTACGAGTTGCCTTATTAAAGGACAATCGTATTTTTGGGCTATTAGCTCAATAATACTGTTGGCGCTGCTCCTCGTTCTGCTTAGCAGAGATGCGGCTTTTTTGCGCATTATCGCGTCAAACCCGTCTGTGCGGGCCTCGCAGAACATGCCTGAGGCGCTGCAGAACTGGGGCAACCCCAACAGCACACTAAATGCATTATTATAATTGCACATTTAATGATTTGAACGCCCTTTGTGTATAGTTGACCCATAGGGACCACTATACACAAAGTGGACCCACGTATAAAATGATTGGCAGTAGGCCTTGAAAACCTACGGGCCAGCATGTTACTCCGGGTCACCAAAGCCCTCCGCTCCCTCTCCATGTCCATTTCATCACGCAAGTCTTCGGTGACATAGTGACCCAAGTATTTAAAATGTGAGACCCTCGACAAGGTAGTGTTGTAGAGTCTGATAGGTGGTATCTGGGTGGCACACTTATTGGCTGCTTTAAACACTACTAACTCACTTTTCTTTACATTATAAAGTGGACCGTGTTCATTGGCATAAGTCTCGCAGATACCTAGAAGCTTTCTGAGCGCGCTAACCGAGGGAGGGTTTTACGACAATTATAATGTAAACAAACCGGCAGCAGTACGGCGGCAGCCCGGGGCGGCCCTAAGTGGTGATAATGCTGAACTTGGAAGCGCTATACTCCCGGAATCCTCAATCACTGAGGAACTGGCTATATTATGTCCAACTGGCAGAACACAATACTGCTGAAAACATCATTGTTATAGCGTCAGACTTAGATAAGATGGTGGTAGAGCCCGGCGGACTAAGAACAATCTACCACCAACCAGCAAACCGAATACAATATGTACCACAACTGGGAATCAAACCCGGGACCTCTGGGTCTGAAATCGGTGGTGTGAACCACTAGACCAAAGAGGCGGTTACTTGGATGACATGCTTTTTCTGAACTCTTTCGTGTGCTCTGTGGTGTAAACATAGAGAAAATCTTTGCTTAAAAGATATTGTTATTTTTATACCACTCGTCACGTTGGAGCCATAAATCTTGCGACCTTTGAGACAACGGTATGTTACTCTCAGAAAGATTAGTGCAAAGTCACCTTAAGGGATTGTGATGGTGAGCTTGTTTTTGTCGTTTAAAATATCAACAACTCCATACTAATATTACATAATATCAATGCTGTTGCAATTTACTACTTAAACCACTTATCCACATTCATTTTATTGTTTTTTATTTTATTTATTTATTCATAAGGCCACACCAGCGTTTTTATGGACATTTTAACAACTACTCACATTCGTTAAGAGCAAAAAATAACAACAATTGAAAGAAAGAAAGAAATAAATAAAAAGAAAGAAGACTTGCAGTCGTTAATACCCACCAATCCGCATTGGACCCGCGTGGTGGGTCACGCCTATCAAATATCTTTTGATAATGATGTCATAATCATTATCATAAGATATTCACCAAGCAAACATGTGACAAAATTTTAGCACAAAAAGGTTACAACCTCGAGAATTACTATTATTCTAGTCGCCGTCATCGGAAATATCTATTTGTTCCCGGGATAAACTTGTCACTGTAAGCCCCTTGACGATTTATTAGGGATAGCGTGAGACGGCGGTCACGGTCCGACTCACTCGGACACCTCACACCCGTGTAATGTGGACGATTTGGACCGCGATGCAGGTTCGCGGGTTACGAATAAGGATTATTAAGTTTTTTTTCTTTTTCCCCTTTTATGCGTTCCTAGTTCCGGTGATGAAGGCTAAGTGCTATCCCGGTGCGGATAGAAAAAAGGTCAGTTTATTAAGTCTTGTGATATGGGTGTTGAAAGTATATTTTCACACTTATGCTCTGAAATGTTAATATTATATTTGAGAAAAGAATGCAGTACGTGGCACTTTTCCGAGGTAAACATTCTAAATTTGAAAATCACTGCAGTAATGAATTTCAGTACTTACTTACTGCACTAAAATCAGTGCAGTAAGTAAGTACTGAAATTCATTACTGCAGTGATTTTCAAATTTAGAATGTTTACCTCGGAAAAGGTACTACCCAAAGATATTATTACCAAATTTTTTTCTTTATTTTTTCTTTCGTTATTCCTGTGTATAAAAACAGAAAAAACAAAGGGACATTTGCACCATACAGCCACATTATTATTATTATTATATAAGTAATTATTATATCATAATTAGGTTAACTTTTTTTAAATACGGTGCGCACAGAGTATATTACTTCGTATTGTAGGTACCACAAGCGCTATGTACCCTTAGCACGAACATCAATCGAAAAAACAAAATGAGATTTATCATAGACAAAATATCCTTTAGGAGTAATTTTGTATGGGAAATATGTACAGCGCCATCTACCACCCAGAAGCGGGTATTGAAGTTGCGCATTTTAGTAGCAAGTAGTAAGTATCAATAGGCTGTATGACCGTTCCACTTGGCCTCACAAACCAATATTAAAAAAACGGCGGGAATGATTTTCAGCGGTTGATTTGATATCAATACAGTTTATATATATTGTGTAATAAATTATCAAAATGAGTTCTGCCAATGAAACATATACAGACATTGTATGTACCTACACCACCAAATTTGAGAGCAGAAGCAAAATGAATAACAGAAAACTTACTGCCAGCAAAATCAAAAGAAAGATATAGGTACGAAAACCTACGATCTGATTTGGAAAAGTGAAAAAAGGCGCATACGTTTTCGGAATCTTTGTTGTTGGCGTATTTTAATGATACCTACATCATCAAAATAATATTATTATGGGCGATTTATACATAAGTGTGCCCGGGAAAACAATAACATTTACATTTAATAATTGCCCGAACATGTGTGATATAAATTTTAATAAACATTATTTAGTTAAACAGTTTTTTTGTATTTCCTCGCATTTCTTGAGAAAAGCACTATACAAGCCTTGTACGGTAAGCAAATTACCTTGCCTCGAATGATTAAAGCCCTCGCCTGCGGCTCGTGCTTCAAACCATCCTCGACAATGTAATTTCTTACTTACCTGTCCTCGGCTGTAATGTACTATTAAGACTGATCTAGTCAAAAAATACAGTTAAACGCCTTTTGTTTTACTACTGAATTGTATAAAGGCGGTTTTTATTTCGAACTTTATGAATGTAATGATATTGTAACTGTATGTTTGGCATCAAATAAAACAAATAAATGAGAGATTTAAACAATGACATATAAATCAATAAAAAAGCGTAGTTAAGTAAATAAAAGTATTTCAGCATTATTTATTCAATTTTTTTACATCTTTGACGGAAAGCAACAATTTTATTACATACAGCATGCAATCAAAAACTCTTTTGACCGTTTAAAAATGAACAAAAGACAAAGTTCTGCTTTTGTCCTGGCGGCTGGGCGCAACCAGCGGATGCACAAACGCATCAGGCCAATGGAAGTGCCCTGAGTGCTTTGACAGATTGACGTTGGCTGCAGCCACGGCATATGAGAAAGAAGTTTGAAATAGTAAGTGGGGGGTAGAATAGAAACCCTTTTACTCAAAACCTTTCATAATTATTCACTTTTCAAATCTATCATTTTTCTAACGCACTTGCCGGCTACATTTTTTTTTATTGCAGACAGGCAAGCGCTTACCCTCTATTTTGCCTGATAGTAAGCGATAATGCGATCTAGGATGAATCGCGATTGCCTAAAAGATACCTATTCACTCGCGACTTGAAGGCCCCCAGATTATACCTATCTGAAAACACAGACATAGGCAAGGAGTTCCATTCTATAGCGGTGCGGATGATATCGTCATACATATACATCTCCCCGTTGGTTTTTGCTTTATTAGTTTCGCGGCGGAGATGTAACAGGCAAGTGCGCTTCAGCTACGTGCGCCCTACAATCTACAACTGAGGCGGGCCACTCAGCGGTGCTGCTTCTAAAGTTTTGCGGTGGCGGTGTTACTACCGGCATTAACATCACAATTTCTGGCTAAGTCTTAATTTTTTTACTAGGCCGTTCGAAGTTTCGTTTATACGAGATCTCAAGTTAAGCGATTACCTTACCAAATGCTAAGGAATTTTAATAATACGTTTAAGGCTGCCACACACCAAAAAGTATCGCAGACGTACTGCATTGCTGCTGCGTGCGTCATGAATTGTAATATTTGAACTTGTACGCGTAAGTTCACACCGACGATGTCGCAGACGCATTGCGATGCAACACTGTCGGCAGCGACACTTTTTGATGTGTGTCAGCCTTCAAAGCTGTTTTCTTGTTCTGTCATTGCGTATTACTTCACTGCCATATCCAGTTAAACTAATTCCCAGTTAAACTAACTGCAACCCTGTTTTATTTCAGTACTCCTAGTTATTCCAGAGCACGCGACCGCCTCTGGATTTAAACTTTCTCTTTGATGGACGTCGTAATGGTTCAGTACCAAATATACGTACGGTTACAATGTAAGGGCTCGGCCAAACGTAGCATTTTAGACTGATACAGCAATAAAGAACGTCAAAGAAGCTACGTCATCGGTTCGCAAAGTGGGATGATTTGTAATTGTAACGAAAAGAACCGGCAAGGAACTCCGTCTTATTTCATACTGAGTCGCCAAATTGAAAAGTGAGTTTAACATAATTTAAGTAAGGTCACTTTCCATCACAAATTTATCTGAATTATAAAAACAAAACTAGAAGATAAACAAAAAATAATATATTCAGAGTCAATAATAAGCAGTTCCATACCAGCAATGGCATAATAAACATAAATTAATTAAAAAAAATCTGCCTATTTGGAGACAAGCAGTCAGGAGCAGACCCATCCCGCTGGTTGCACCCGTTCACGAGCATGACGCATTCGGTTACAAAACCGAATACAATAAGGCTCTACTTACAAGGAATTACGGTATACTTGTTTTCTAAGGTTGTCTCTAACATATATTCTACAACTATCTTCATCTAGGTACACCTCTACACTAATATTATAGTTTACAGAGGTGAAGTTTGTTTCTTAACCTGGATGTAAGAGGTAGGTAATCTCTGAAACTGCACCCTGATACGATTTCGAAAATCCTTCCACCAGTTAAATATAATTATGTAAATCTTCAACAATACAACCAACTAGAAGTCTAAAAACCCTTAATCAAGCTTATATTTTTACTGGAAATGGTTATGTCTTCGATTGGTATTAGATAAAACAATAAAAATCTATTTATCGCTTTGTGGGCGCTATGGATCCTCCCTTCTTGTCCTTAGATTTCATAAAATTCGCAACCACAATACGTGTAAGAGTAAAGATGTGATGTAGGCTAAGTGCTACCCCGTTGTGGATAAATAAAAATTAAAAAACATTTTGTTCGACACGAACATAACGCTCATATCCCCATCCGTATCGGTTTGCACGCGGCTTTAGACAGCTGTTATGAAATGAGACATTCGCGTCCCGCCATAATGACACAACACATCTGGCTTTTTTTATTATTTGCGGACTCTCCGAAATAAAACACTGTTTTGCTCTTGCTATATATTTTGTCGTGGCAAATGGTTTCTGTTGTAATGACAAATGTTGTGTGTGTAAGGAAGAATTTATTGTTTTAATTGTTATGTCAAAATGTTTTTGGTATACTTGCGTACTTTTTCTGGGAATAGGGAGATAAATAATTTAAGAAAAAAAAAAAATGAAATGGCCAAATACAGCTAAGAATTATTATTTTTTGTTTTAACGAGTAGAAATTAAATATATTATGTATACACTACTTCAATACTCTCTCTGAGCTTCTAAGTACTGAAGGCACACGCGATTTTCCTGCATTTTGTTTGATCATTGACTTTACTCTTGAAGTACTCCTAGCATGAAAAACTATCGTTATGGTAATCGAAACAGTTCTTCATGCTAGCCTTAGCACTGTGCTCTTTTTTGGGACACAGTCATTTTGTACCATATTCTATGAAATTAATTATTTAAAAAAAGAGACGGTAAAAAGATATGGAACCTGAACCTGAGTTCTAGATCTTTAAATCATATATCTAAGCATGTGTAGTTGAAAAGCTGCCAAAAATAATCATAAATATAATACCATAGACATATCCTTGCATGGAAGCGACATAGCCGACAAGATGCAGGAGAGTAGGCTGAGATGGTATAGTCACGTAAAGAGGAGACCACCTGACTACGTTGGCATCCTGGCACTGTTGCTTTCACTCCCCAGTAGAAAAGCAAGCAAGTAGACCCAAGACAACGTGGAAAGCTGTAGTGTCCAAAGATATGTGGAAGTTTCCGACTCTGATGGCGAAAATCGTGCGAAGTTGAGACGAGACCAGGAAAGCTGACCCCACCATATATTTTGTTTTTATTTAGACGGGGGGACGCCAGCGAAGCCGGACGGGTGATCAGTCACCTTCATAGGAACCATTTCACCCAGTTTACCAAGTCCCCTGACAGCTGAGAGCAGGGGGAGGCGGGTTATCGTTTACCCCACCGGCGTTGGACCCTCAAACCTACAGTACCTGTTGAGTTGACTTATCGTTAAATGCTTTATATCCTCTTCCTTAAGCTTGCCTGCTCCAAAGAGCTCCCAACGCAGTGATGCGTACATCGGGCATTCTGCCAAGAAGTGGTAGCTTGTTTCATCTCTTTCTTTACATTGTGGACAGATTGGGTCCGGTCACAGCCGTCTCTATCGTCTTCTACAAGCCATGCTATGATACGGAACGGCAACATTGCTGTGAACCGGTTTACTCCTCTGAGTACTAAATCCTATGGAGGTGGCATACCTACGAAAAAGTGAGGTGTAACTAAGTCACAATGTAAGAAAATCTTGGAATTCAATTTTAAACTTCTTTTAATTGTCGTATTAATCGGTCCAGCCGTTTCAGAGATTAGCCGGAACAGACAGACAGACAGACAAAAATTGTAAAACATGTCATTTTGGTATATGTACCGTATATTTAATCATATGAGTAGTGTATTATTGGGCATTCTGCCCCCCGGTGGTCGTCCGCTTCGCTTCCGATCGCTCGCTGCGCTCGCTCCGGTCGGCAGAATGCCCAATAATACACTACGGATTACATGTATTTCGGTTGAAGACCCATGGTAAGATTCGTTCACTGAACGCCTTCGCCTGACCTGAGATTATTTAAATATGTTGACTTGTCATATTATTCTCATTTTCATAAAACGCGTGAAACATTACGGTTAGATTCAAACGTTATCATGAAATTTATAAAACAAAAAGAATCATTAGAATTAGACTGTATATGTCCCCCGCCCTCAAAAGTGAGTAAACGACATGGTAACTTATTACCAAACACTATACGCTGCATTGTCTGTGGTCCATCAAACTGTGGAAAGACAAATTTAGTTATCAGTTTATTGTTACACAAAAATGGACTGCGTTTTAGGAATCTGTATGTTTACTCAAAATCTTTATACCAAGCTAAATACCTATATTTGGAGAAAGTTTTAAACATGGTTCCTGGTACATCTTTACATAAATACAATCACAACAGTGAAATATTGAGTCCACATGAAGCTTTGTCAGATTCTATTATAATTTTTGATGACGTTGCTTGTGAAAATCAAAACAACATAAGAAATTATTTTGCAATGGGACGTCATAAGAACATTGATTGTTTTTATATTAACCAAACTTACACAAAAATTCCGAAACAATTAGTTAGAGATAATTCAAATCTACTTATATTATTTAAGCAAGATGACATTAATTTGAAACATGTGTATGATGAGCATGTTGGGTCTGATATGTCATGGTCTCAGTTTCGTGAACTATGTTCCACCGTTTGGAAGAAACCCTTCAGCTATCTTGTAGTTAATAAGGACTGTGAGAAAAACAAGGGATACTACAGGTCAACATTTGACACGTTTGTTGTGGTGGACTAGCATACAAAATAAGATGTATAACGACTTATGAATCATTTTCATTTGAGACTTGCGAGCGAATCGTTTTAAAATGGAAAAAAAACTCAAAGAACAAATTGTTAAATCCGCAGCAGCTGTTAAAAGAAAAGTTGAAATGATAAAAGATGTAAAAAATGCAAATAATATGGCGTTGGAAACCATATTTAAACCCATCGTAGATCCTCTTACCTTGTTAGCAAATAAAAATGTAGATAAACATCTCAAGGAAGAGGCTCATGAACCGGTGATGAAAAAAAATAAAAATAATGATAATCTTACGTCTTGTACTTCCGAAGAAGATTACAATGAATTTACCAGTGAAGACGAAGAACATTCTGAAAGGGAAAGCGAGTCATATAAAGATTATAATAAAACTCTTGTTGTACCACCTTCCGACAAACACAACGTGAGCGACGGTTCCTTTAAATCTTTGCAGTCATCACCAAGTGTTAAGAACCAATCATCATGGTCTACATCATCTGAAGTACTGGATGACATACCGTTTGGTGTAAAACATGAACGTGGAAAATTATTGCTTGGCAAAACCCGTGTTTTTGACGACGGCAAAAACTTAAAAATCGGAACACTAACTTTCGATAAAACAGTAGGCTTAACAGAACTATTGTTTAAAAAGAAACCCAACTTAGAAGTGGTCACTGACAACGATTTACTAAATTATAAATTGCTTTTAATAGAAACTAATGCACATCGACGTAACTTTGATTCATCTAAACCAATAAATAGCAACAAAGGGTTTAAATATACTAATGTTATTAAGCCTTTGTTCAAGTTCTCTCGAAATGCTACCTCAAGCCTGGAGAGTATTCCAACAGGAAAAGGTATTCCACTTTTGAAAAAAGTAAAAGAAAATACTGATTATGTTTACTGGGATGACCCAAACGAGTTAATAGAACGATTAAAATTACTACTAGCATCATGGGCAGCAGGGAATAATGGGGTAGGTAATGAAATCATTGCTATTGTAGAAGAATTATATGAAGCTGGTATTATAAATGTGGAACTTAAAGAGCTTCCGTCGGGAGGATTGCGCAGTATGATTTCAGTCGTTGACTCATCTAGACTGCAATGAATATAGACAAATTTGGTCATCACGTTCATAAACGTTTACGGTTATCAGAATTCGTTGATACTTTAAACGATACGTTAGTGAAATCGGACGCTGGACACTACGATTTGAAATTGTCTAGATTAAAAGGTCTTTCATCGCCAAACGAAGACGATGAAGCAGTGAACAAAGCTTATGTGGATAAAATCGTACAAGAATTAAGAAATGAATTTAAAAAAATTCAGAGTGATGTAAAACTGTACTTACAGAATTTGGAAAAACTAGCATCAGACCGTTTATCAAAGAACATTTATTCAAAAAAAGAAGTAGATACTTTGATTGAGCTAAAATTAAATAAAAAATGAGTAAAAAGGGCATAGTTGATGAAATTCATAAAGCAGCAAGAAGGCATTTTCCTCGTCGTATGACTATCATAAAAGGATTAGACGATTTATGGCAAGCTGATCTTATGGATTTTCAAAAATATTCACATTATAACAAAGGGTACAAATATGTTTTGGTTGTAATCGATACATTATCAAAATACGTATGGGTAAACCCTGTAAAATCAAAAGACAAAAATAGCGTGACTAAAGCAATGCATGTGATATTATCTTCATCATCAAGAAAACCCCATAATTTACAAACTGATCTTGGTAAAGAATTTTATAATGATGTTTTTCAAAAATTGATGAAAAAGTATGATATAAATCACTATTCCACTCAATCTGTTAAAAAAGCTGCTATAGTAGAACGAGTTATTCGTACAATAAAAGGTCACCTTTACAAACTATTTAGTTTATATGGCTCTTACCAATGGCTAGGACCTAACTTAAATTCTGTAGTAGAGAAATACAATAACACTATTCACCGTATTACTAAAT
Source organism: Crambus lathoniellus (assembly GCA_949710035.1). Lineage (NCBI taxonomy): Eukaryota > Metazoa > Arthropoda > Insecta > Lepidoptera > Crambidae > Crambus > Crambus lathoniellus. Next base: position 3,889,839 of record OX453312.1, read on the forward strand.
ACAAACCTATTGATGTGAATAAAGTAAACCAAGTGGAAGTTAGATCTAACATTATGCAAACACGAATATCTTGTACTAAGAGACCCCCCAAGTTTTGCATTAATGACAGTGTTCGTATAAGCAAATTTAAGGGTGATTTTTACAAAGGCTATACACCTAATTGGTCAACAGAAATATTTAATATAGTCAAGGTTAACGATACAAACCCACCTACGTATATTTTAGAAGACAAACATAAACAACTAATTTTAGGCTCGTTCTACGAAAACGAACTGCAAAGAACAAAATTTCCTGATATTTATCTCATTGAGAAAGTTATTAAAAGAAAAGGTAACAAACTTTTTGTTAAGTGGTTAGGTCTCAGTAAGGAAGAAAACAGTTGGGTGGATAAGAGTGCATTACTTTTGTAATATAAATTGCGTGATTTGTGAAAATTATTCATTAAAGAAAGATCGATGAAGCAGGGTAGAGGTTTTTTGAATAACCTTATTAATAGTTTACCAATTGAGGTACATATCCCTGGTTATCAATTTTGTGGTCCAGGAACTAAACTTCAGAAGCGCTTACTAAGAGGTGATCGTGGTATAAATCAATTGGATGAAGCTTGTATGCATCACGACATTGCTTATGACAACAAAGACTTGAGCATTCGACATAAAGCGGATTTAGAACTTTTGAACATGGCCAAGAGAAGACTAAAGTCAAGTGATGCTGGAAAAGGTGAAAAAATTGCATCATGGATAGTAAAAAATGCAATGAAAGCAAAACTCAAAGCTGGTGCTGGGATACGTCCATTTATGACAATTGTGAAAAAACTACAATCTCAATTAAAAAAGTTAAAATCTAAAGATAATCGCACAGCTATCAATTTTGCGTATGCTACTGCAAAAAAATTATTTAAAAATAAAAAAGGAATACGTTTACCACGATGTATTCCTATTCCAAAAACTGGAGGCTTTTTACCTCTCATTCCAATTTTTGCCGGTTTATCAGCCCTTGGTTCTCTCGCTGGCGGTGCGGCAGGTATAGCAAAAGCTGTAAATGATTACAAGGTCGCTCAGAAAAACCTACAAGAGTCTGTACGCCATAACAAAGCAATGGAAGCAGTCGCTCTTGGAAAAGGGATGTATATTAAGCCTAATAAAAGAGGAGCTGGCCTATACTTGAATCCTTCAAAAAACTAAACAAAGGGCTACCCAGACGCCCCCTTACAAATCTAGACATTTTGAAGCACGCAACTAACATTCCTTATTTTCGAGGAGTATTTATGAGAGATTCACTCCCCTCAAAACCAAGAAAAATTGAATGTGCTATATTAAACCTAGATAGTTCTGAAAATCCTGGAACACATTGGGTAGCCTATGTAAAACAAAATGATTACTGTGAATATTTTGACAGTTTTGGTGATTTAAAACCTCCATTAGAATTAATAAATTATTTAAGGAACATGTCAATAACTTACAATTATGTACGCTACCAAAAGTTTGGTACTATAAATTGCGGTCATCTGTGTTTAAATTTTTTAAAGAAGTATTGGAAACAACATTTATAATAAGAGTTGTGTAATAAAATTTATCAGTATAAACATGTCTTTCACTGTGTCGATAACCGGCAGCGGATCCTCTTTGATAACAAATTACTCTCCTACAGTACAATTAGAGGGAGAGTATGAGTGCGGTTTATTATATTTTTCAACGTTTAATTCCATCCCTAATATAGATGAAAGAAACAATAAATTTTATTATGGTAAAGATGGTGTGATAAAAATACCCGAAGGATCTTATGAACTTCAAGATATTTGTGATTATCTTAAGAGCAATATTAAAAATGCAACGCTGAGATTGACCGCAAATAACAACACATTAAAAACAAGTATATTTTGTTCAGAAGAAGTTCACTTCAATAAAAATGACTCACTGGGTAAAATTTTGGGTTTTGGTATGGAGACAATAAAAGCAAATATAAATACAGAATCTTGTTATCCTGTCAGCATTTTATCAACAACTATCGTGCGCATCGAATGTGATGTAATCAGTGGATCATTTGTGAACGGAAAAGCTAGCCACATAATTTATGAATTCGCACCAAACGTACCACCTGGTTATAGAATCATTGAAATACCTAAAAATTTAATTTATTTTCCCGTCAATCAAAGTTCAATAAGTGCTATTAATGTAAGACTATTAGACGCTGAAAATAATCAAATTAACTTGCGCAGCGAAGAAGTGCAGCTATATTTACACTTTAAAAAGACATGTTGACTTTCAATAAAAGCCTATATGTTCCACGAACTCAAGTCAGTTCTAAGAGATCATCTCATAAGGGAGCACCAGTTCGGTCAATAAAGAAATTAACAAAAAGCAATAAAGAATTTTTAAAATCACTAGGATTGATAAAATGAATTTTTTAAATATAACTCAACCTGCATCGTACGATAACAGCATCGAAAGTTTTGAATATCATTCGTATAAACCATACGTAACAAGTTTCAACAAGAATGATGAAATACGGATACCGATAAATCAGCAAGACCTCTATGTATTGCCTTCACTTAGCACTTTGTATATTGAAGGTAAAGTGAATGTGTATAAGAATGCACTAGTAAAAGAACGAGTATCTAATATTCATTTTGTTAATAACCCTGCACTATTTTTATTTCAAGATATTCGTTATGAAATTAATGGAATTGAAATAGATAGAATAAAAAATGCGGGCGTTACAACTACAATTAAATCTTATTTATCGTTGAATGATAACGAACCTAAATGCGCCCGAGTTTGGGGTTGGTCTCCAACAGGCACAACTACTGACGGAAGTGGAGTATTCTCCGCCGCTATACCACTAAATAAAGTGATGGGTTTTGCTGAAGATTATAATAAAATTATAATGAACTGTAAGCATGAATTGGTTCTTTTGAGAAGTAACACGAATCTCAATGCCTTAAAATTAAATGCAGGTGAAGTTGTGGATGATATAATAATAAATAAAATTTTGTGGCGAGTGCCGCATGTTAAAGTTTCGGATCGAGAAAGAATTCATTTGCTCAAGCACTTAGAAAAAGATCGACCGATAACAGTTGCATTTCGTAATTGGGACTTATATGAGTATCCATTACTTCCCAAAACACGTAAACATACTTGGTCTATTAAAACATCCTCACAGATAGAGAAACCACGATTCGTTGTAATTGCTTTTCAAACAAATCGTAAACATAATACAACAATGTCAATGGCAGAGTTCGACCATTGTCATATACGTGATGTTAAAGTTTTTCTAAATTCTTCTTATTATCCATATGAAAGTCTGAACATTAGTTTCGCTGACAATAAATATACATTAATATACGAACAGTACGCTAAGTTCCAGCAGTCTTATCACGGACGTCGGGCTGAACCGTTGATGAGTTTAAAAGAATTTAAAGAAACAGCTCCCTTATTCATCATTGACTGCTCGCGCCAACATGAAACGTTAAAGGGATCGATTGACGTGCGACTTGAAATCGAGGCTGATCAAGAAATACCTGATCAGACCGCTGCTTACTGTTTGATTCTAAACGATTGCATATTTGAATACAAACCTTTAAGTAACATTGTAAGGAAAATATCATGAATACCGATACAATAGTTGTGGATCTACAAGGGTTCAAAGATTTTAAAAATAAATTTATAGTTAAAGAGTTGGCAATCGCTACTAAAGATTATACCCAAACGTTTTTAATAAAACCACCCTATTCTTATAAAACTTTATCAAATGAAGAACAAAAGCAAGTGCGCTGGTTGGAAAGAAACCGTGGGTTAACTTGGAGCGAGGGATTCATTGATCATCGAGAATTTCAACGAATTGTGGTTCCTTATTTAATTGGAAAAAAAGTATTAGTTAAAGGATTGGATAAAAAAATGTGGCTTCGAGAGTTATGTCAAGAATGTGAAATAATAGAATTAGGTGAAAAAGGTTGCCCTAAGCTTTTAAAGTTACAAAATGATTACTATGACGAAGGAAATAAGGTTTGGAATTGTGTTCATCATAAAAAGATGTGTGCATTAAAAAATGTACTGTGTCTCAAGATGTGGTACTGTGATAATTATAACTATGATTTTTTTTAAATTTAGGTTAAGGAATATTGAACTGTAAAATATTTTTTCAATAAATCATTAATACATATTATACCTAATGTCTTTGATTTCACTTTAATCGTAATATTAATATATTTATATTCATTTAACTAAGTGAGAAATAAAAAAAAACAGTTTACTTAAGTAAAAAACTTTATTACTGTAAAATAATAACTAGGTACTTACTAACAATAGTTTTATAAATTATTTATATACAAATACTTATTTATTTATAATATTTATTTAAAACCAGATATTTTTCTTAAAATTAATATAACATCTTCGTAAACAATAAAAAAATTAAAAGCTATCACCACTTAAATGTTTTGAGATTTTTTTGATAACACATTCAGTCATGTCCATAATTTCATCCATCGAATCACGGACTACGTATTGAGCACTAAGCACCACATTTTCATTTTTCGCCGCAGTTTCCGACGATGTTTTCCCTGCATCATAATCAGTGGTCAGCTCCAACACCTTTATTTGTATCAGTTTGATGCCTCTCTGCTCCTTGCTGACCACGAAGGATTTAAGTGGCACCTTCTTTGGTTGTCTTGAGACAACTCGTTTTTTTCTTTTTTGTTTAACTTCTGTTGATTGCGAGCCGAACAAATCTTTGTATTGCTGAGTAAAGTTTTCTAGCGGATCCTGGGCGTATTGTGTAAAAATGTCTTGCGAGCAGTCTGCCATTTTCTGTTAGGACAAAATAATAATAAAAAATTAACTGTTTTAAGAATATTTAATTATTAGGGTAATATTTAATAATTAAGGTAAGATTCACATTTAACAATAACTAAGGATTATTAATATATTTATTAGTATTTACTATTAAGAACATAAATATCTAAATATAAAATATAAATAATGATAGACGGCACCCACCTGAATAATGATGAAATTAGGATCTTCTCAAAGCCTGACTTTCGTTGCGCTCTCCCAACTTCTTACTGATCTGCGTAAAAAGTTGCAGCGCTTTATAATATATGTCGTCTCGATCTTCATACACCAGATACTGTGTTTTAGCTCGCGCCACCATTACCACTTCGTTGTCAGGTATATCCACAGCATCCATCAATTCGATTTTTATGAGGCATTTTGGAATCCTATTATCGAGAGTAGCAACGTAGCTGGCTTGTGGTGCACAGAGTTGTTGATGACCGCGTTTAGACATCTTCACTAAACTTGAAAATACACAACACGAGTTAAGTGTGAACGCGACGAGAGCTAATTTTAAACTAATAAAATACGAGTAATTTTCTATGTTACCGAATCAGCAATATGAGACACTGATTGTCAAGTGCAAGTTCTAACATGCTCTTATAGGTATTTTGCTGGTATTGCAGAAAATACTTTTGTAAATAGATACCGAAGTGCATGTCGCGGCTCGGTTGATGTCTCATTAATTTGCATGTTTGAACCTGCTCAGGGTTTTTCAAGTTCTAACTTGCTCTTAAAGGTATTTGCTGGTATTGCATAAAATACTTTTATAAATAGATACCAAAGTGCATGCTGCGCGTCGGTTGATGACTCATTAATTTACATGTTTAAACCTGCTCAGGGTTTAGTACCTACTACAATACACCAATATGTAGGTATTTTTATATTGATTTTTTAAGGATCGAAAAATAAATCACAATCATGTTAAGTATTCGTCATTTATTTCTGTTTCAACAGTTTACATATTTTAATTATTTGTTTAATAAACAACACACCACAAACAATATACATAACAATTGCAATTATTACAAATTCAAATGGAAATAGTTCTTATACAGTTTCATAACTCATTTTATTTACATACATAGTTCAACCAATAGGTACAATATAATTTGCATAGACCAATGATATTACCATTTCTCCTAAAAGTACGATATCACTTTAAAAATATACATTGAAATACTAGTGAAAAAGTATATATATATATATATATAAGTACACACCTTTCAGAACAATAATTTTTCTTATTACCTAGTTAATTATTGGTTCGAATTTAATAAACAGAAACAATGCTTTTAAATTTTAAGTATTGACACGTGGCCCCAAGCTTTCGTAGACACCTTATCAGCTGCAACTATCCGCTTATCATCGTTGCAAGATAACGCTACTTTATTAAGACTACGCGTGAAAATATCATGTTTGATTGACTTAAATAAAACGTTTGTCTTTCGCACTATATCGCCTTGATATAAAGTTCTTTTATAATCAGATAATGTAATTTCACGAACAACAGACGTTTTTACACCCTTTGCTTTTTTAATAGTGCTATTAGTCGTTTTTACACAATATAATTTTGAACGTAAACCCACAAATTCAGTAATGATAACACCGCCCATTTCGTCCTTAAAGAGACCGGGGACCTTTTTGTTTAATAGCGGTAAACCATATTTATTTTGTTCAGGAAAGTTACTTGTATCAAAATAATTTATGAAAGATTGTTTCAAGTCTTCATAAAAGTCTCTGGTTTCAATTTGGTAAACAAAACTATCCGTATCTGTATAGCACATCCGTAAGCGATTTTTATATGTTGGTTCAAAAACCGAATAATGAAAATCATACATGTGGCTTTTAGATAGCTCTAACACTGTAAATCCTATGTATATTGGCTTATCTAAAACTACCCGTTCAGGTTTTGTTTGTATTGCAACTAAATTTTCAGTGAAAACTGAAGCACTATGAAAATTCGAGTTCGCAATTAATTTATCAGCGCTATTTCTTTTTTTCGTTTTATTTTGCTGATCACTCCATTCATTAACTAAATGCACATTAACCTTTTTCTCGTTGTTTTCCAATGTTTTACCAAAAATACTATTATTAAGCAATTTAAAAAAGTCTTGTTCGAACTTAGACTGAGCTTTTTGCCTTAGACTGGTATTAAGGTCAATGTATTGTTTTAAATAAGGACTCTGTCGGAATACTACTACACGATGAATTTTTTTTAATAATAATCCGTGTTTTATACAAGTTTTTAAATGAACGTAATGAATAACATAGAAGTATTTATCGTAAAGATTGGGCACGAGTTTAGAATTCTTTCCTCCGGGAGGGATGCATTTTTCAGGGCAAAACGGTAAATCATTATGTCTGTCATGTAACTCTTTCGGATAGCTCAAGTCAACTTCTAGAAAATATCCGTATTCCGCATCGTTGGGTATATTAACGAAATCAAGATTATCAATTTCTGCTCGATTTAAAAATCTAAAATTTGATAATGGCAAAGATTGACACATACTGAATCCATACAAGTTATTACAATCTATGTAAACTACGTAGGTATCTGGTTTTAGCGTGTCATATTCAGGCATATATTTATTATTGGCTGTAGCGTGTCTATGCGAGCACATACATACCCCACCCCTAATACCGGATTGGATCATACGCACTATAGCAAGATCTTCAATGAGCTCTAACTCGACTCCTGTTTTGAAAAGCATCGCATCAAAAGACAAACTAGGCGCAGTTACATAAAAGGCCGGATCTAACTGATAATGAAGTTTGCAAGTTTTTCTAAACTTCTCAAAAATGTCAGTCAATAAGAGGACATCTGTTTTTAAATACAAATCTGTGTATTGACCCAAATTTTTTATATTAAAGTGAGTCCATACTGATTGTGCATGTTGATAATTTTCGTCAGTAATATGCTCATTTGTAAGAGTGCTGTAAAACATGTTCTTCTCTGGGAGAGATCGCTCTTGAAAACGCTCCCAACAGTTCATATACTCGTAAGGGTATATACCTTTGCGTGTAAGTAAATTGAATTGCGATTGAATAGGAAAATGATTTCGCAAATGTTCAAATTCTTCTTTTTTTATAGTTTTGCTTAACTTATCCAAGCTAGTACCTAAGAATTTAAACGAATCTACAAATCGTAGTTGTATAAATTCTTGATCTGAAACAGGAATAAATTTCGTAAATGACACATAATTTTCTTTCGTTTTAGGTATAATCTTAATATTTCCAGGCAATTCGCCTAATTGTTTTATAAACAAATGGCAATCATACCCTGCTAAATTATGAAAAAAAATAGGAATATACTTTGGTATTTTGTATTGCAAATTACAATATTTATGTGCTGCACCGCGAAATAAGCCTGTTATATGACAGTGATCTCGCACTTTATCAGAAAAAAGGAAATTTTGACAAATATGACAACGAGTGGCTTGCATGAAATCAGTAGCATCTTGCTCTGTAAAAATCATCGGAGAATTTTTAGACAAAATTGAATGAATTTCTCGAGCATCACGATAGATACATTCTATAAATTGACTAACACAATCAATACCACGATATGAAACATACCGATTATAACTTGCGTCCATAGAACACACTATATTATATGCAAACGCGATCGGGATATGACGTTGTAGTGTTTTTGTGTTTGTCGTATCAGAAACTGAAGTATTTTCTTTATGTTCCTCTAAAATAGTCTCAAAATCTGCATAAATTACGAAAGGAACGTTTTGTTTTCGATCATAATTTTGAAATTTAACTACCGAACCTTTTTCCGGTAATACAGTAACAATTCCGCTACAAACATGATTTTCAAGTTCTACGCAGGTAGTAAAAAACACTAAACACGTATCACAAAAATATAATTTTCCGTGATGAGAAGTAATTTGATTTCTGACAAGCCGCGACAAATCTTTGATTAGACAATAATGCGAACTCAGACCGTTATCTAACAGTAACAAATGAATGGTTTTTTTATTTTTGTTGTTTTCAGATTTGTACAAAGGACCTTTAACAGTTTTATTATTCTTTAAACCATATATAATAAAACTCAACTCGGGATTGTTTTTTTCGAAGATTTTCATGTCTGAGAACGTAACAGGAAAAGAGATTCCGTCGATATTTAAAACATCCCGGAAGTGAGGATAAGACGATACCCTCTCAGGGTGGTTATCAGCGGGATACAGAGCCGCTGTTACGCTCCATAAAAAACAGGATTGATCCTTATTTTGAATGTTTACACAGGCTTTCTTATTTTGTATACATTTAGGTAGTTTTAAATAAGACGAACCACCTAATGGCTGGTATTTATTTACGTTCATTTCTAAATGTGAATTATTCAAAAATGCCCAGCCGCTATCGCTCTCCTGAAACTCTTCTATTTTCTTTTTCAATGTATCAACTACTTTTGAAAATACACTATCAAAATCATAGTAGCTATAAATTATAAAAATTTTTGTGTTAAAGGATTTAATTTCCTGCACACTATTTTTAAAAAGCACGAAAATGGCAAAAAGTTCAAAATTTACTTTTAAACATGTATGTTTCTTTAAGGCTTCATCTAAAAGGGGCTTTATTTTAATACGAATAGAATTTAAAAAACCATCTAAAGACACTTGATTATCAGGTTCGCAAGCGGTAATACGGTACGAAGTGATACGAGAGCGAAATGCAGATCGTACAATTTCCACACCATCGCTAATTAGCTGGCTGGAGTTATTTTGTTTATGCACGCGACTGCGTAAGTGCCCTACCCAAGAGGTTGAACCAACAGATGTGTTACAAATCGCGCAAAATGGCATATTGCTGAACCACAAATAAAAAAATGAAATAATATAAAATGTATCTAATAGGCGGCGAGTGTGTTATACACTGCGGGTTTTGTATGCAAATCAAGGTTCTACAGCCAAAGTTAAGAAGCGCACTACCACAAACCGGAGCGGTGTGTGGTGCAGAGTGAAAATCACCATAAAATTGGAAGTTAACCTAAAGGGAATATTAACGAATACTTATCAATACAAAAACGTTGAAATGTTAAAAAAAATATTTTAAGTTGATCTTATTGCTATAATACGTAAGGCTCAATTTCTTCGAAAATGGCGAACGCCTGACCTGGGACGCTCTGCGGTGTGTGGTGCAGTGTGAAAATCACCATAAAATTAAAAGTTAACCTAACGGGAATATTGACGAATACTTATCAATACAAAAACATTGAAATGTTAAAAAATTATTTAAAGTTAATCTTATTGCTATAATACGTAGGCTCAATTTCTTCGAAAATGGCGTACGCCCGACCTAGGAAGTCCTGCAGAGCTTCCCACTCACGCGATTGTTCGCAGCACTGTAGTTTTACAGATGCCAGTGCTTTCTTATACCGCTCTTCTGCAGAAGTGATCCTAACATCGTCGGTGTTGTAGATCTTCAGATCCACATAAAACTCGCCGGAAGTGGTTACGGTGCGACGACACTGGCCCGAAGACACCCGCGACGTGAAACTAGAGGCTATGCCGCTAGTGGAACTCTTGTTGTTTGACGCCCGCTCGTCCTTATTTATTATGGAAAATAAATTTTTGGTTTTTTTCGCTCTGTAAACAAAAAAGAAAAAAAACTTTAATACTAATTAATATCACTTAGCATTTAAAAATCCTACGTACAAAAGTACTAGATAAAAATTTAGTCGATTTCAAGTCACTTTGATTGATGGCTTTTTAAACTAAAAGGTATACTTAAATAAGAATTTATTGCATTTGTTTATCTATACTTCTATACTAATATTATAAAGAGGAAATAATTGTGTGTATGTATGTAGATATGTATGTAACGAATAAACTCAAAAACTACTAGACCGATTTCAAAAATTCTTTCACTTTTAGAATGCTACATTATCCCTGATTAACATAGGCTATATTTTATCCTGATACTCTCACGGGAACGGGAACCACGCGGGTAAGACCGCGAGGATCCGCTAGTATTAATATAAAATGAAACCAACCATTTGTTTAGGTTAAAATAAATAGAGCCACAAAAATCGTGTTAATCTATACTAATATTATAAAGACGAAAGATTTGTTTGTTTGTTTGAATTGAATAGGCTTCCAAACTACTGGACCGATTTTAGAAAGCTACATTCTTACCAAGTGACATAGGCTATATTTTATCCCGATATTCCCATGTGGGTAAAACCGCGAGGATCCGCTAGTATTAATATAAAATGAAACCAACCATTGGTTTAGGTATATTAATATAAAATAAATAGAGCCACAAAAATCTTGTTAATCTATACTAATATTATAGAGACGAAAGATTTGTTTGTTTGTTTGAATTGAATAGGCTTCGAAACCACTGAACCGATTTTAGAAAGCTACATTCTTACCAAGTGACATAGGCTATATTTTATCCCGATATTCCCATGCGGGTAAAACCGGGAGGATCCGCTAGTAAAATAATATAATTACCGAGGTGAAGGAGGCGTTGACAGGGCTTGGGCGTTGGCGACCGCAGCGTTGGTTATCTTGCGTTTGCTCGGCTTGGGTGCCTTGGGCGCGGCGGCAGCGGCGGCGGTGGTGGCAGGAACGGTTGAACTCGAGGGGGTCGCTTTTTTCTTGCGTGGTGTTGGCACTACTACTGGGACTACCTCTTCGGTGCTGGATGCGTACTCAGAGTCCGACCTATAAAGAAAAAAACATGTGAATATTTATAATAATAAACAAGGAACCTACTCCTTTATTGAAGTTGGTTAGACAGAAAAAAAAATTAAAAAATATAAGTAGTATAGGTATAGTAGAGTACTTACTAACATTTTAAATAATAATCAGGAACTTGTTTCTTGACCGTCCACAGAAACTGCACGAAAATAATGGGATTTTACAACCAAAATTCCGTAATTTATGTAATCGATAAATAAAACGTCAGCGAAAAGTAAATCAAATTTGTTGTGACCAAAGTCACAATAAATTTCATAGGAATTTGGTACATATTCTTTTTTTAATTACAATAAACATAAAATGCAATAGCAATGCACTTAATACCTTTGGAATTGGAATATTATAGGAACTTTGATGTTATGGTCAAATGAAACGTATTGTATTACTCTATGTTGCAGTTAGACTCAAAACAAAATCTAATGTGTGTGTTAATTTTTCAAATGTCTAAAATCTATGACAAATTCTTTTCAGTACGTAGGTACTGAATTAGCATTTACTTATTTAGGATCTTACTGACTTTTCAAAATCTAGTAAAATAAAAAAAATAAAAATAAGGATAAACTTTGAGATTAATAAAATTAGCGAAAAACAATAACTCTTATGTAGCTACCTTTCACTTTTTAATTTTAATCATTTCAGGTCTCGGAATCAATTCCTGAACAAGCCAAATATTTGTGTGTTTGAACATATTATTATTATAGTATTTGTCTTGGTCGGGGTGTTATCTATGTATATTAAATGTATTTAAAAATGTCCATAACACAATTTCTTAATGAGAACTCCTTATGAGTTACATAATTTGGTGTGATTGTAGGAATTTATTATTATTATTATTATTATTTTCAGTGTTAATCAAATATTTTATTGAATAGGTATGATAAAAATTCAAAGTTTTAGCTCAAGACTAGCATGTTTCTTCTCATCACTTTCTGAAACACTTTGCATTCAGATATTTTTAATAATGTCCGTTTTTTTATGTCCATCGCAACATGAAGTAAATAACAAAACTCTAAAGTTACATCCGTACACACATTTAATGCTGAATCTGCATGCGCGCACTGTTAGACCAAGAGTCAATATGTTTGATATGAACGCAAATAGGACAAAGTTAATACCCCCAAGGGTCTTTTTTAACGAAACAGATACTTACCAAAATATGTTTTTAAATTTTTGTCTGTCTGTCTGTTGTCCGCGTTTCACGCAAAACTACTGAACCGATTTTTATGAAACTTTTTTTGTTATATAGCTATTGTCCTCGCCATATCGGATCAAAATATCTGATGTGGAACCATAGCAGTCCAGCCAAACTATTCTCATAGGTTGGGTAGATATAAAATACCGCCTTAAGAAAAATTGTTAAACGTGATGAGCATTTTTTATTGCCATACAAATATTGAAAGTCTGGTAGTCCCCGCGAGCGAAGCCGCGGGCAGCCGCTAGTATTGACCTGAGTATTCAATAAAACGATTTAATAGGTAAGTAAGTACTCAATTGTGTTTATAAAAATGCATGTTTTTATTAATATGATTGCAAAAAAATTACAAGTGAGTAGAGTATAGCGTTCAACTCCTGGCTCCTGGTCTGTGCGATGTGCATCATGCCTTCCCACGCTTGCGACATTATGACGCAAGGTTTCTTTGAGCATGTTCATTCATTGTACTCGTAAGAAAAAGTGAAAAATATGATTTTAATGTGTGGAATCAGTGGATAACATAAAATGTAAGTAAGTATATTTTTATCCTTTTTGTGTAGATTTTGAAACTGGGTTTGTACTATATTTTATTATATGACTGCGATAGTAATATGCGTCATACATTTTCGTAGTGAGTAGGTGTACCTAAATTTAAAATTGGTGTTTAAAAAGATCCATGCATAGATTCAATCAAAATTATATCATGTAAATGTACCAACACACAATAATAAAAAAAAATATTGTGTCCGAGTCTGAGTAATAATTTTAGGTGAAATTAGGGCAGAAGCCTCGGTTTTGGTTTATGCCCTGGTTTGACCACTTTTTGCTCTAAAAGTTTTCTAAATACTTAACTTTTCGTCATTTTCGACATTGGGAATTAAAATAAGTTATATTATGGTATTATTAAATATTTGTTTTGCAATTGATTGGTTTCTAGCACATTAGAATATATTGATTTAACCTGGGTTTGGTTTTGATTTTTTGCTATTACAAAGTTTGGTTATAATTATCAATAAGTGGCTTAAGCCAAGGCATTTGGCACGTAGCGCACATTTTGTGTTAAATACAAAAATCTATTTCTTTTTTTTATTTTTATTGAAAGATGTACCTTTAAAAATTGATAAGTTCTCAATAATTTAAGATATAATTTTTGTGTTAAATACCCTAGACCATTTAGCACTTAGTGCTTTAAGTGAAAAACATCCACAGGGGTCTCCTGTATTTTTCTCAAAATCTTTCTTATTGATATTTCTGGTTGGTTTTAGCTTTTTCATATTTAAATTTAATGTTATATACGGCCTAATGTCTTTAACGACTTAAATATATTATAATTCGCTCTAACATTAAATTAAATATCGAATACCTACAATTAAACAGACCTGCGGTACTTACGTAAATCGTAAAATTAACAGTATGTACGTTACATTTTTTCAGGTACCTACTGTTCCACTGACCTACATTTTTAAGGACTAATACGTAAATTGTTACGCATAAAAACGCATCACTAATAATTACGTAAGTATCAGGTGAGATTTAGGTACATTGTTTTAATTATTATATGCATTCCATAGCCTTAGTTTTCATTGTTCTTCTCTATTTTCAGACTGTGAGCAAAAAACTGCGCCATCCAGAATATAATATCAAAACCACAAGAAACTTCAACATGAAGAACGTCAGATGTTTTTCGCCAAAAAGAACTCCCAAAAAATATTTATCTTAGTAACCTATTGTATTTAATAAATGACGATTCTGCGAGTGTTTTATTTCACTTTATTTTATCTTTACATAATATAGCGATATTGACTAGGTAAAGGTAAAATAAAGCCAAGGTAATGGTATGTTTTTCAAGGTAATGGTATGTTTTCAAAGGTTATGCAAAAATGGTAACGCTAATAGTAAATTTGGTAAGTAAATAATAAAACACATAGGTACCAGGTTGCTAAGTATTAGGGAGCCACTTTCGGTGAGAGAATCTTACCACGGGTCTCTCGGTAGATACTTACCATGGGTCTACAGCCGAATGTGTTAGGCAGAACATTCAGTGAAAGAATCTTACCATGGGTCTGGAGCTGAATGTGTTAGGAAGGACATTTGGTGAGAGAATCTTACCACGGGTCTCTCGGTAGATACTTACCATGGGTCTACAGCCGAATGTGTTAGGCAGAACATTCAGTGAAAGAATCTTACCATGGGTCTGGAGCTGAATGTGTTAGGAAGGACATTTGGTGAGAGAATCTTACCACGGGTCTCTCGGTAGATACTTACCATGGGTCTACAGCCGAATGTGTTAGGCAGAACATTCAGTGAAAGAATCTTACCATGGGTCTGGAGCTGAATGTGTTAGGAAGGACATTTGGTGAGAGAATCTTACCATGGGTCTCTCGGAAGATACTTACCACGGGTCTTCAGCCGAATGTGTTAGGCAGAACATTCAGTGAAATAATCTTACCATGGGTCTGGAGCTGAATGTGTTAGGAAGAACTGAACGGATGTAATCCTTAGTGTATTATTGGGCATTCTGCCGAGCGAGCGCAGCGAGCGATCGGAAGCGAAGCGGACGACCACCGGGGGGCAGAATGCCCAATAATACACTACTCATATGCACGTGGTAAAAAGCGGTTATTTAATGTTACAAACAGACACTCCAATTTTATTTATTTGTATAGATGTATAGAAGATATGCCATCTCCATAGGATTCAGTACTCGAGGTTTACTCGCTGTTTACCTGTCAAACGGTGCAAACGATGTCAAATCGGTTCACTTAAAACTACGTTGCCAACTTTATGCGCATGGCTTGTAGAAGACGATAGAGATGGCTGTGGTCCGGTTATATTATGTAGCTAAGGAAGAGAGAGAGAGAAAGTCAGATGCTTTCCAAACTAACACCATCCACTATTCGCCGCGGTTAAAATAGAAATTATATTTTAAATTTAACCCAAACAAGCAGGATTTATAGCAAAACTGCAAACTCATAACAAAGCAGACCCGAGTACCTTTGTTAACGAAAACAAAGCTGGGTAAAGTGAAAAACTTTTGATAAACTATGTCAAGTGCGCTAAGTGCTTTCTGTAATACAAAACGGGAAGTTATTTGAAGTAATATTATTATGATTTCAAATTTACTGATTGTTAATAGTAGTTTATGTGACTGTCGCATAAGGACGGGTATTAAAACACGAGTAGGAGTTTAAAAAACGAACCTCGGCGAGTTTTTTAATAGTATTCCAGGAGTGTTTTAATACCGAGTTATGTGCAGTCTCATACACTACTTTATCTACACTCATTACATTTATCATATATTTCAAAAATTAAGCAAAAAAATATTAATTATAAAATGTGGATTGGCGCCAAACCCCACTGATAGGAGTCTATACGGTCTACACCTTCTAAATTCAAAATTCTAATTTTAAAAAGTTTCTTATTGTTGCCGGCTAAAGAAGGGCTTGAAAAAGTTGGAAGTCAGGGCCGGTAAATCCTACGGTTGCTATGGAGATTGTAAAATTAAGAAAAATAAGTGTTTTATAATGAGTGAAAGCTGTATCCGGTCGTATCATAATGACCATTATTAAACATTTTATTTTTTAAAGTTGACTATGGCATAAAGTGTATCAATATACGTTCAGGCATGAGTTCATAATTAGAATATTATAACATGAGTGTAGATAAATGAATTTAAATAGACAAATACAGGGTTATTTTTTGAACACCACTCAAATTTATAATTATATTCTTTGCAGAAAATTTCGAAACACGTGTGACACGCAACTTTTGAAAATTTGAAATAATCCTTATGGAGCGCAATAGAACGAAAGAATGAAAAGCAACGAAAAGAGAGGAAAATAGTTTATTCAACAAAATTACAAAATATAAATTATTACAAAGACAAAAATGTAAGTTTTATGAATGTCGTATTTTGTTGAAACGGCTGCATCTCAGCATAATGCCGGTGAAGCTGGTTTTCGGATACAACCGAGTCTACAAATTAAATTATTACCTTCCAAGATGCTGAAGAATAATGCTCTATTTAAAAAAAATACAGTATTAAAATTAACAACTTTAATACTATGTACTCTAGAAAATGGTTTGAAGATACCACCAGCTTGGGATCCAATAATCCTATAATCCAATAAAACCTGGCTTGCGATATAAAGGGATTCCACGAAAGGAAAGCGAGGCAAGCAAGTCTATAGTAATATTATAAAGAGGAATGGTTCTATATTTTGTTTGTAATTGATAAAATAAAAAAATAGGAACCTGACCGATTTTAAAAATTCTTTTGCCGTTATAGAGCTACATTCTCCCGAGCCCGAGTGACATATCGACATATCCTACAATATTATAAAAGTGAAAGTTTAGATGTTTGGATGTTTGTAACTCAATCACGCCAAAACGGCTGAACGGATTTGGCGTTTAATGGGTGGCCCGTGTACGGTCAGGGTTGGAGAGAGGTAAAGTTAGTATGTTTTTAAGTTCGGATGTTGTCTCTGGGAGTAATAAACCTATTTTCACCAATGGAATTTGAGTGACAGGTAGGTACCAAAAGAGTTAAAGCGCGGAGAGCAGCAGCTATTTTTATCAAGTAACATGGTTAAAAATATTTTTACGGCAGACAAAGTCGCGTACAGCCATAAGTAAAACAAGAAATGCTCTAAATCCTGATGCGTCACATCTTTATTTTTCTTCATTTTATTTTTCTCACAAAAAAGTAAAAAAATACAATTTGTTATGGTTTTAAATTTAGCTGCTAAGACTTTTCGCTTCAAACAAGTGTTTTTGTAAAAATTGCATTTTCATGACAATCTTTTTGCTGACTGTACTTTAATATTGTATTGTCATCTAAACTAAAGATGTATACAAAATTTCAGCTCCATCGGACACTGGGAAGTGGGTGAAATTTGCAAGATTTGTCCCCCACTTACTAACTAACATGGCAAGTTAATAAAAAGGTTGTAACATGCTTATCCAACAGTCTACATTCCAGTAAACCAAGTTAACCCATTACTTGCGATATAGTAAGATTGTAACCATTAACACTAGCCGCATTGCGCTATTTCACACGTTGTTTCTAGTTAACTTTAATTAAGCGCGTTGAAAAACAACTTGTCGGCTTTTTAATGGGGAATTCTTTATAAGAAAAAAAATGAAAAATAAAAAATAGAAACCTCAGCCTTTGGATATTCGGTTCTCTCCGATTTGAGGGAGTTGTTTGTCAATTAAAAAATGATTCAGTGAAAGAGTTTCTTTTTCGAAATTGTATTTTTAGTGGGTTGTATTCGTAGTTGTATTGAATTGAGTGAATTTCGAGGAGCCCGTGGCGCAGTGGATAGCGCGCTTGGCCTACGATCGTTGAGGTTAAGCAACGTTCGCAATGGTCGGTCACGGGATGGGTGACCAAAAACTTTTCATCTCAAGCTCCTCCGTGCTTCGGAAGGCACGTTAAGCCGTTGGTCCCGGCTGCACTTGCAGTCGTTAATACCCACCAATCCGCACTGAGCCCGCGTGATGGGTCATGGCTCATTCTCCTTATTCATCCATAAGGAAGGCCAGTGCCCCAGCAGTGGGGACATTAAATGGCTGATGATGAGTGAATTTAACCTTGAAATTCAACTGCTCGTCTCTTAGAATGTATTGATCTATGGGGGATTGTGTTGGTTCTCCTCTACCGGATTTTTACTTTTCTCACTTTAAGAGTGAGCAACATTATATTTTTTTGTGTAATGATAATTATATACTTTTTTGTTTTTGTTTGTTTCTTTATTAATAATCGTGTCATTTGTTCACTACCATTCTCAAAGGCGTGATTTATGTATTTTTTTATTATTTTACTTGATCGATGTTTAAATATAAACCACTTGCTACCGTCCGCGTCCTCTACTGGATTACCGGGTTCTTTGTTTTATTTTTATATATTAGATACATTTGTGATTGAAGGAGACTTTACTTATATACCTATATCCAATTTGACGACTCTGTATGAAATAAGACAGGGAAAAAAACAGCCCCTGGCGATTTTCTTGCCGGTTCTTCTCGTTATAATTACAAGGCCTCTCGCCGTAGGATTTGTGAACCGATAGTGTAGCTCACTGCTTTAAGATTCACAGCCTTAAACGAAGCTTTTTAATTTTGAAGGCTATTTTTAAGAGTAAGATAAAATACAAGCTTTGTTAAATATATGCGTCAGCTTCCTTAAAAAGGTCGCTTTAAATATTTACATAACTCGGTTTTTATGAGAGAAAAAATGTAGTTAATATCTGTACCCAGCAGGTGACAAGGTTTAAAATTTACGTAATCTTTCAAGGGGTAAGGAGCCGTCCCTAACTGTTTCGCATAATTATGTCGGTAAGTTACATAGTCAAAGCAACTTCACCCTTATCCCTTTAGTACACAGTTCAAATTCAACTGTTCGCCTCATAGAATTTGTTGGTCCTTTTACAACGGATTTTTACTTTTCTCACTTTAGGAGTGAGCGACATTCGCTTTGATTACTTTCATTAAATTGTTTGTGTAATGCTATCAAAATTGTTTTTGTTTGTTCCGTAAATGATTCGTAACATTACCTTCAGCGGGGGCGTATTTTTTTTTGTATGTATTATGCTTGATCGCTGTTTCTGCCTCTGTGGTCTAGTGATTCATGCCACCGCTTTCAGGCCCAGCGGTCTCGGGTTCGATTATTGTATTCGGTTTGGGTTCTTAGTCCACCTGACTAGTTACCACCATCTTATCTAAGTCTGACGCCATAACAATGATGTTTTCAGCATTATATGTGTTCCGGCAGTTAGAAAAAAGATAGCCAGTTCCTCAGTGATTGAGCATTCCGGAAGTAGTGCGCTTCCACCTTCAGCCTTATGATCACTAATCATCAGGTGTGATGAAGGCTATGTGCTACCCCGTTAGGGATAAAAAAAACTGCTGCATGAAAATATGACATGACTGATAGTCTCTGGGGCCCTTTGTAAAGGTAGTCTGCAACTCCAAACATAATTATGTGCAAACAACATTAATAAATTGGACATGTGAAACAAACTGCAATTAAGATAGTAAAAGAATATTCTCAAAACTAACGATAATATTGAATTTAAACTTTACAAACTTTTGTTAAAATGGCTTGTTAAAATTTAACTCGAGGATAATAATGGTGTGGGCTTCACTATAAATATAATTATACTATCACAATTTTAAGATATATTGTGAATGCTGTTTTTTATCCCAAATAAACAAAGTAAACTAAACTTAACTAAAATGTAGGTTTACATTTGCTTTTCCAAGCTTTTGTATTTTTATAGGTATGTAAAGTATGTAGTCAAAAAAGTCGCTTAGTAAAATATTACCATACTTGCGTCACAGAATACCTAATAATTATAAACTTGCGGCCTCCATGAAAAATTCAACTTTTTTAAAAATATTTTGACAACAAACAGTAGAAACTAAATAAGCTTGGATCAACAATAACACCAAGTTAATAAGAATAATATTTAAAGACAGTCAAAAATAATATTTTCCTTATTATGCTCTTCACCCCTGGAAAGCCAATATGGCCGTCGCATTTCTTAAGTTAGAGCCATGAAGCTCGACTTAATACTGAGGTAACTGGAGAGTGCAGTACGAACAATTTTTTGTGACACAGTGGCTGTCTTCCGTCTCACCTACACTATAAAAAAATACGTATGGTCATATGAGACAACTGACAGCCACTACATACTAAATGTCAAATTTGCTGGTGGTCACTTTTTTATTCAGGGTGAGAACTCCAGTTACCTCAGTATTAAGTCGAGCTTCATGGTAAGAGCACATGAGTACTATCAGAGAGACGACTGTCATTCAGCGTATGCCATGTCATTCCACTGGCTGAGCTGTCATAAACCGGTTTTTTCCAGTCACGCCGTGTACGTGACACGCAGCCAGAGGAAACGCACACATGCGCAGCATGCTTGTAGTAGTGTAATCAATGCGCACCGTAATATGAAGTAAAGTCTCTGTTATACGTAGTTTTTTTTTTCCTTTGAGTTAGAGGTCAGATAGTCGGTCAAGGTCAGAAAACAGACGGGTCAAGGCCACGCGTGGTAAACGTTCAGAAACACTTTTGTTTCCAACAGTATTTACATAAGTTTCTTGTCAAAAAACGGTCGTTTTAAAATGGGTGCAAGCTACTTGGGGGCGAAATGGACAAACAAAATTTTGAATGTGGGAGTGGGAGCGAAATGCCCGGGGGCGAAATGGACTGTGACCGTAATGAACGCACTGAACCCCTTTGCTCAAAACTACAAACCCTCTATACAATTTAGATTTGTACGATTTTATATTTCTTCAGGTTATGATAGGTTACTCCGTGATCATGGCGTGTCTGCGCCAAAATATCGGGAAACATGTCATGGTAATAATCTCTCTCTCTGGACTCTGTTTACGAAATAAACATATTTTATTTTATTTTTAATTTTAATAATCCCGTTTTTCATAATAGTTATAGTAGTTTGACCGCCCCTGTGGTCTAGTGGTTCATACCACCGATTTCAGACCCAGAGGTCCCGAGTTTGATTCCCAGTGCACGGAGAAAAAAAAGACCACCAAAAATTAAGAAACTGTTTTGTATTTGACGAAAAAACTAAGTTTTTATATTACTTACAAAAGTTTTGCTATTTTAACAACCATTATTACTTTTAAGCAAAACCTTAGTATTTATAATTGTAATTCCTAAAAGTCAGTTTTAGTAAATGTAAGATATTACATATTTTCATGGTTATTGCAAATTAGGGTAAATATAGCTAAAGTTTTGTAATTTTTGCAAACTGATTTAGTGTATTTGAAAAAGGTCATTTGTAGTTTCAAGAAATGTGTTTAGTACATGGCAATATTACAAACTTTTGTGATATTTAATAACAACATTTTTAAATTTGCAAACGATTTTCTTGAAATTACTAACGTATTTCTTAAAACAATAAAACAAACTCGTTTTTTAATTCCAAGTTCCATTTTAGTAATTGTCGGTACCTACTTGTCCGGCTGTTCGCCATTTCGTTTCTTTTCTAGTTTGCACGCGCACGCGATTCGAAAGTGACACGTTGCGGTCATAATAAAATCAAAGAAAATTCGTCGCTATTTATGAATGTGCCACAACGATCAAATTGTCGCTTGTGTCAAGGGAAATGGTGGTCCAAGTTTTAGTGTTTCAATAATCAAAATCATCAATAATCAGTGAAAATACCTTAAAAATGGACAATCTCATCAGTGACCTTTAGAAAATTGGCGTCTCATTGAATACGTTGGTGCATTCTGTGGTAAGCTTATTGACAAGTCATTTACTTTGGAACTTAATAACCCTGGTTACTGTATGTAAGAGTGTGTAGAGAGAGAGTAAACTGTATGAGAGGTGTAAAAATTTGTTCTTGAAACTCATTTTTTACTTCCAGGCGCCTACCCTTTCAGTCAGTACAGTAATCTGTTTGAAGAAGACCCATTATTGGCATCGCTTCTAATACAAGAACCAAAGAACCCACTATAGCAAACAGTTACAGTTCCACAGTCAAATCAGAGGCCACAAACTTCATCCAGCATCGCACTACTCCAATTCCGATTCAAGCCAGCCCGTATTAGTCATATAATGTGGGTATTAGTATTTATTTTTACTAGCTCTAGGTGTTCTTTGTGTTGTGTAGCTTATTGTACTTATAAAACATTTTTATGTTTAAGGTTCTTCAAACACTGAAATGCACACATGACGGCAATTCAATACTAAACGAAGGCCTAAAAAAGGCAAATTGAATGACTCCATCCATCTTCATCAACTTCATCACAAACAAGATTTAGAAAAAAGAAAAATTTTACCCAGATGATCATCTGTTACTGATGCAAAAAACGGTAGCGTCGTCCCTTTTATGCATGGTTATTTTTTAATAAATAAAATAGGAAAATTAAAAGAGTATTTCATTGCACGAACACAGTAGGTAAACACCTGCCATAATATAAAGTAATTATAAGTAAAGATTAAGAGATTTATGACATATCTATAAATAGGTAAAAAGTGATTTTTAGTTTATTTAGTTCTAGTAGTTTATGTAGTTTAGCAATTATAAGTAAAGACCCATACATACTGTTGTAACAGATTCATTGAAAGAGGTTTATAAATCTCTTTTGATGCCTCTGTTACAAACAACAGCTTGTATGGGTCTTTACTTTTAATTGCTAAACTACATAAATTACTAAAACTAAATAAACTAAAAATCAGTATTTATCTATGACGTCATCATTCAGGATATTACTATTGAACTCTTAAAATTACAAAACGGTTAGTAATATTCATGACGTCATCATCCCCGATATTAATACTGAACTCTTAAAATTACAAAACAGTTTAGTATTTGTCAATGTCGTCATCATTCCCGATATTACTATTGAACTCTTAAAACTACAAAACAGTTTAGGATTTGTCTATGACGTCATCAATTCGTATATACTAAACCACTCTTGAAATTACAAAAATGTTACATGTAATATTTACTAACTGCATTTACAAAAATCGATTTACAATTATTACAAGACATTTGTTGTCCTCGGGTTTATGACAATTTTAGTAAAAAATAATGTTTTTTTGTCAGATTTTCGCTCCGTGTGGGGGTACATATTGTATTCGGTTTAGTTGGTGGTAGGACTTGTTCTTAGTCCGCCTGGCTAGCTACCACCATCTTATCCAAGTCTAACGCCATAACAATTATGTTTTCAACATTATTGTGTTCTGGCAGTTAGAGATAAGATAGCCAGTTCCTCAGTGATTGAGGATCCCTGAAGTAGTGTCCCAGAAGTGCGCTTCCACCTTCAGCATTATCACCACTTATCATCAGGTGTGATGAAGGCTAAGTGCTACCCCGTTGTAGATAAAAAATCAGGAATAATTTGATTCGATAGGCCCAATAGTGCTGTGGTAATAAACCCCTGGGGTTGTCGTTGCGTAACTGGAATGCTTTAATAATTTTTATCTACACTCATGTTATAATATTCGAATTATGAACTCTGAACGTATATTGATACACTTTATGCCATAGTCAAGTTAAAAAATAAAAGAGTTTAATAATGGTCATTATGATACAACCGGATATAGCTTTCACTCATTATAAAACACAGTTTTCTTAATTTTACAATCTCCATGGCAACCGTAGAATTTACCGGCCCTGACTTCCAACTCTTTCAAGCCCTTCTTTAGCCGGCAACAATAAGAAACTTTTTTTAAATTAGAATTTGGAATTTAGAAGGTATAGACCGTATACACCTATCAGTGGGGTTTGGCGCCAATCCACATTTTATAGTTAATATTTTTTTGCTTCATTTTTGAAATATATGATAAATGTAATGAGTGTAGATAAAGTAGTGTATGAGACTGCACATAACTCGGTATTAAAATACTCGTGGAATACTATTAAAAAACTCGCCAAGGCTCGTTTTTTTAAACTCCCACTGGTGTTTTAATACCCCTCATTATGAGATAGTCACATAAACTACTATTTTAATTAATTTTTGGAACCGCACCAATTTATTATTGGTGCCGTAACTGGAATGCTTTTGGTGCGGTTCGAGTGGTTCAGATTGGTGCGGTATCTGGAATACCTCGTGGATACGATATCCGGGACAAACATTTGTGTAATGAATAAGATTGTATTTAAAACTTGAAAATGAAGTAGGTATGAACTTAGAAAAAATCGACCCGTCTCACAACCAGGGGGGTAATTGTCTAACTCAACATCAATCGCAATCGCTTTCAGTTTGACATCCATCACTTGTTATTGAAAGAAGTTGTCAAAATTATTTATATTACTGCAGCAATGGCCGTGCAATATCTTTCAAGCTCCGTTGTGATTGTGAGAGCGGGTCGATTTTTTCTAAATACTTCTTTTTCAATTTTTCAACAATACAAATTGCATTGTAAATAGAAAAAGTAAAAAATTAAATTATAAGTCGCATTAATCAAAGTTATTTTCTGACTCTAAATAAGTTTTTTCTTTTGTTTAAGAAGACATACAATTAACATAAGACCAATAACATTATTCTGTCATTGACGTTTCCTTTAACCCTCAACGCGTCGCGTTGGCATTGACCTATTTGGAATGACAGGGGTATAAATTACCCCCAACCCTTCGCCGGCAATAAATCTGTTGGGGTATAATTAGTCCCCTAACATATTTTATGGGCTATTAGTGTCAACATGTAGATGTGACATTAATAAGTGTTTATATTTATGTTTTAAAACATACAATTTAATGGAATCTACATATTATACGGGATTAAATGAGACTCGGTTCGGTTTATTAAACTCATTTTTAAACATTATGTTTATGGATGTTAGTTTCATAAGGTACTAGCTTTCCGCCCGCGGCTTCGCCCGCGTGGACTACACGACATTATCCGCGGGAATGAGATATTTTTCTGGAATAGAAAGTACCCTTTGTTTCTCTCCAGGCTACATAGTATCTGTGTCCCAAATTTCAGCCAAATCCGTTCTGCCGTTTTGGCGTTATTGAGCAACAAACATCCAAATATCTAAACTTTCATATTTGTACAAAGTGTAGTGTTTGGTGCAGTGTTCAGCATTAATCTTCTGATTTGTGTTCTCCCAACCGCCCCTGTGGTCTAGTGGTTCATACCACCGATTTCAGACCCAGACGTCCCGGATTCGATTCCCAGTGGGGGTACATATTGTATTCGGTTTGGTTGGTGGTAGGACTTGTTCTTAGTCCGCCTGGGTAGCTACGACCATCTTATTTAAGGCTGACGCCACAACAATAATGTTTTAAGCATTATTGTTGTGGCGTTGAAGTTAGATATCAGATATTAAGCCAGCTCCTCAGTGATTGAGGATTCCGGCAGTAGTGCGCTTCAACCTTCAGCCTTAGCACCACTTAACATCAGGTCTGCTGAAGGCTAAGTAATAAGGCTACCCCGTTGTGTATAAAAAAACACACACAATAACAAAGCACACAATTTTAACTACAATAACTCACAATTACCTACAATGAAAACGTGCTGCAAAGCTTCTATTAAATAATTCCTACACTTCTATTATCTAAATTCATCTCAAATATGGTTCTAATAATATTTTCGTTTCCGTTCTCATCGTAAAATACCTAAATGGCAAAATTATGTGTACGGAACCGCAACAGTAAAATGTAACTGCTACGGCCCCTGGCGGCATATAAAGCACCTCTATAAACGCGATTTTCCTGAAATTAAGACGTTTGCACACAGATTGCTGTACTATGTTTGGTAGAGCTTGAAGATTTATAATAGGGTATTTGACTGTTTTTTTTTAATGACTTAAAATGTTTATTGAAATGTGTATTAGCAAAACACCATACGCGTTTAATTTCTTGCATATTTTTAGCAATATAAATAGAGCATCAAACTTTCTGATTAGACAAGGCGACCGCTATAAGCCTGACGTCACATGCTAGTATGTAGTAGTAGTATGCATGCGCCATACTCACGCCATAAAAAAATTGCTTTAGAAAAAAATTGCTAGAGTCACATTGTTAAAATGCAGATTTTATTTCTTTTTTCACAGATGTTATTCAATAATGTTATATTTCTGAATGTGATAATTAAATAATCTACATATCACTTACATTTCATCACAATGTACACTGTATTTTTATCGAGAAAAAGTCACAAGAAAATCTTTCTGTGGCGCATTGGTTAGCGCGCTCGGCCTGCGATATGGTCGGTCGCGGGATAGGTGACCAAATACTTTTCATCACGAGCTCCTCCATGCTTCGGAAGGCATGTTAAGCCGTTGATATCGGCTGCATTTGCAGTCTTTAATACCCACCAATCCGACTGAGCCCGCGTAGTGGGTCATTCATAGCCCACTTTCCTTATCCATCCATAAGGAAGGCCAATGCCCCCAGCAGTGGGGACATTAAATGGCTGATGAAGAAGTAACTATTTGGCTGGTCATTTCGAACCCTACCTGGTAAAACTTTTATGTGACAAATAGTTGTGCGTGTTCCGAGTCCGGGTATTATTATAAGATTATTATCAATTTTATAATAATGGTTTCAAATAGTTAAATTTCGAAGTACTATGCTTGTGTAGTCGGTTCTTATGATCTATTCCTTTCTAATGCCAAAAACCAATACCAATGGTATTTCGTTAAACTAATTACGATAGTAAACACACCATTAGTATTAATTTAGCAAGAAATAGATCGTTCTAATAGCTTTAGCTTAGCTTGCACTGGAACACACGCCTTAACAATCTCACAGTAATAGATATATGAGACGGATCGACGTACATTAAGTTGGATTGAACTAGAGCATTTTATTGATGGCACTTCCGATCGGAATCGTGATATCTGTGACTCTACTATTGACTATCGCGCTTCGTTTAAAGCTAAGTTTGCAGTAGTAATTGAAATAAAGTTATTAAATATTAATCAAAAGCAATCACTTCCAAGCTTTTCTCTATATTTATTTATATACACGGTAATTTTTTTATCATCCCGGATAATTTCAAGGATTTTTCGACTCATAAAAACAAACAACTTTTATTATGGGACCAAAACTGAAATTGCGGAAGAAATCAGCTGTTCCATACAAAAGTGCAAAAATATTAAATCAAATGTATAGAACAGCTGATTTCTTTCGCGATTTCAGTTTTGGTAGAATAATCTTTTTTTTCTTTTGTCCACAACATGGTAGCACTTAGCCTTCATCACAACTGATGTTAAGTGGTGATAAGGCTGAAGATGGAAGCGCACTACTTCCGGAATCCTCAATCACTGAGGAACTGGCTATCTTATCTGTAACTGCCAGAACACAATAATGCTGAAAACATCATTGTTATGGCGTCAGACTTAGATAAGATGGTGGTAGCTAGCCAGGCGGACTAAGAACAAGTCCTACCACCAACCAAACCGAATACAAATGTACCCCCACTGGGAATCGAACCCGGGACCTCTTGGTCTGAAATCGGTGGTGTAAACCACTAGACCACAGAGGCAGTTAAATCCCTGAAATTATCCGATACGATAAAAAAATTACCGTGTAGTAAATGTAACTGAACTCTTCCTAAACGGCTGGACCGGTTTTAATGAAACTTTTTGTGTGTCTTGTGGATTCGAGAGTGGTTTAGATTTACGATTGGACCAGGGTGCCTACCATCAACTTTAAGACAGCGATTCAAAAATAGCGCGATGCAGAATAGGTTCCTAAAATGAATTGCTTTCTTTCGTACTCTGACCTTCTAAAAACTGGATCGCAAATGAATTGCTAAATGTTAATGACCGAACGATTTGTGTCCTTTTTCTTCTACCCGTCTCTTTCACTCGATTCTGTCATGCCCGGAGAGTGAGAGGGACGGGTATAACCTGCAGGTGTCATGTTAAATCGACCGGGTTATAAGTCAAATAAAAGTTCCTGACAGCTTAGCGGCTGTGAAACGTCATTGATTGATCACTGAATCGCTGTCATTGATATTAAGCTGTCGTGGTACGAATAAGCGAAGCAGATCAGTTTAGGTCCTAAACAAAACCGCAATAAGAGTTGATGGTAAGCACCCAGGTAGGTGGGGCGTGCTGTCGGTAAGGCGGTACGAAGTTCGCCGGATCAGCTAGTATAGTATATAACACAGTCGCTTCCCGACGTCTCCGTACACTTAGATATTTCAAACGAATTTTAATGCCTTTTTCATCAGTATGATTCTAAAGTCTGTTCAGCGATGGTTGATAAATTTTCATTATTAATGAGCTATTAAATTGCGGCTCGCTAATTATACAAAAAGAGAAATAGCGCAAATGGCCGCCCGCATCCGCTTGCCTGTTCGGGCCGCAGTTGACAATAAATGCGTGCCTCTTACCACGAAACACGGGCAAAGTGAGAGATAGGCGACTGATTGCGATAAGTGAGCGATAGTAACAGTAACGTTAAAGGAGGACAGGTTGCCTACCATCAACTCTTATTGCGGTTTTGTTTAGGACCTAAACTGATCTGCTTCGCTTATTCGTACCACGACAGCTTAATATCAATGACAGCGATTCAGTGATCATTCAATGACATTTCACAGCCGCTAAGCTGTCATGTAGGCTTATTTGACTTATAACTCGGCCAAGCTAACACCTGCAGGTTATACCCGTCCCTCTCACTCTCCGGGCATGACAGAATCGAGTGAAAGAGACGAGTAGAAGACATAAGGACACAAATCGTTCGGTCATTCACATTTAGCAATTCATTAGCGATCCAGCTTTTAGAAAGTTAGAGTACGAAAGAAAGCAATTCATTTTAGGAACCTATTCTGCATCGCGCTATTTTTGAATCGCTGCCTTAAAGTTGATGGTAGGCACCCAGGGTACAATCATCCTTCCTTTAAGCCGGCGCCGTGCTAATACGCCTGGGCGGACTGACCGTGAAGGCCCCGAAGCTGCGATTGCGCTCAAATGGGAGCACTAGCCCTGGATTACCAGCACCAGTAAGACTAGCATGATCACCCAAAACGTGATATGTATCGCATGATAGAGCGACTTATCGACTTTCAACCGTCAATACCCATAGTCTTTTGACAGTTAAACCGGATTTTTTATCATAATATCATATCGTATTTTGTTGGTCATGCTAGGGGGGCTGGACAGGTAGGAACAATCTAAGCTGGCTATCCAATCAAACTTGACTAATAATACAGTAGAGAAGGAATAGGCGAACCGCGATTGAGAAGCACACAATGCCATCTAGTAACAGTATCTGGTACTAAATATATATTGTAAAATTTATGGTTCGAAAATTCGTACAACGAACAATAGGTATATAACGCTAGAATTTTGCCAACAACTCTAACATGGATTAATATAACAAAAAATCAGACACAAACTACGGATAAACTCGACGTCTAATACCAGAAACGTGACAAAAGTTGGGACCAACGGCTCCGCCTACCATACAGCAAAAACATTTAACGCGAACAAAATCACCGAACAACTAAATCCTAAAGGATAGTATTCATCGGAAGGATTCATTTGCGAACATTCGTACTAGAGCGTTTGATACGTTAGCACATGATTTCGCAAACCGAGTATTAGTTCTGCAAAGATGATGACCCAAAAATCCAAGAATCGGCAGAAGCTTCTTATCTGGTTTAAAAGGGCTGATCATGTACATTAAATACTAATAGTTAAATTCGCGTAGCTGAGTTTTGGTCGGACATAGTTTAGTTTGTCAGCGACACGAAAGAAGAAATGCTCTGTGAGTCCTCCCCTTAAAGCGAATGGAAAAATATTTACTTTACTAGCTTCAGTAATTGTCAGTTGAAGTATTTACGGGTTCGGGTTTAGCGTGATTTATAAGAGGATGGAGAAAAAGGACTTACTAAAAGAATTGCATCACAAATGGTATTGTTTTTCTCACCTTTTCCCGAGGAAAAATTGTGTCGACTTTACGGGTCCAATGATTAAGTGGATGCCGAAATCTGAGTATCGTGCTCTCGAAATTTATGGTGCATGGTGAACGTAAAGATTGATGGAGTGAAACCAGTATTGGGTTTAGGTTAACGGCAGTTTTTACAATACGTGTAAATATGCGAAAAGCTATTTTTACACGCTTTTATTTAACTTTCAGTGTATGTATGTATCCATATAAGTATGTCCGTTCGGGTCAAATCTTGCAACCTAAATTTGACCCACTTGCCAGTGTTCGATTGGGCTGAAATTTTGCATGTTTGGTATGGATGACAATACAATATTAAATCAGCAAAAAAGCTTGTCAAAAAAAATGACATTTTTATAAAAACTTATTACTGACTAGCATTTCACCAGCAACTTGATCATTGCCATTCTTTTTTTGATGTGATAACGTCTTATAAATCGACGAACGCTGGCTGCACGCACGGAAAATCATAACTCATTGTCACGTTCCTGAGCTCAAAATAGAACTAGTACTTCCCATAAACCTAGAGTCCTGAATGTGGTACAGGTGTTTTGTTTAATGACCACATGCAGGGAAAACTATTAACTCTAAGACAATAGAAGATCCTGAATACCTGATGTTAAGTGGTGATGAGGCCGAAGGTGTACTCCTCCCGGAATCCTCAATCACTGAGGAACTGGCTATCTTATGACTAACTGCCGAAACGCAATAATGATGAAAACATCATTGTTATGGCGTCTGATACTTAGAAGTCCTACCACCAACCAAACCGAATACAATATGTACCCCCACTGGGAATCGAACCCGGGACCTCTGGTTCTGAAATCAGAACCACTAGACCACATAGGCCGTTTATAGGTATCCATTATTGTGCATCAACACGACCCGGCGTCATCTGATGGCGGCCGCACCGCTGGCCTGGCCACCTGCTTTGTGTGTGGCCGCAGCCGCAGGATGGCCGGCGGCTTCTTTCTCTTCTCTGGTGGCTATGCTAATAGTCAAGCCGGCAGTGCCGCCTGGCTGTGTGGATCCATTATGATGAATTTAAACATCTACCAATTCCCCCGGGACGAATGGCTTAGCATGCCTTTATAAATAACAGAGCTTAGAGAGAGATTATGGGTCACCACTTGTTATGAGACACAATTTTTATGTTCACACTAGCTGACCCAGCGCGACTTCGTTCCCGTGGCCCGACCCCCTACTCCACCCTATCCTACCCGTACTCTACCCCTACCCTACCCTACCCCTACCATATCCCTACCCTACCCCCACCCTACCCCTACCCTACTCCTACTCTACCCTACTCCTACCCTACCCTACCTCTACCCTACCCCTACTCTACCCCTACCCTACCCCACCCTACCCCTACCCTACCCCTACCCCTACACTACCCTACCCTACACCTACCCCTACCCTACCCCTACCATACCCCTACCGTACCCCTACCCTACCCCTACTACCCTACCCCTACCCAACTTCTACTCTACCCCTACTTACCCCTCCTTAAAACCTTCCTTGGACTTCCACGAACATTTCAAGACCAAAATTAGCCAAATCGGTCCAGCCGTTCACGCGTGATGCCGTGACCAAGGGAAATAGGGATTCATTTTTATATATATAGATATAGATTAGCAGAACTATTTGAGGCCTAGATTGGCCATTGTGTTCTTTTAAATAACCTTCTTTCTTGTTATAATCTTTAACTTCTTTTGGTTAAAATAAGCAACAATTAATTGATAATTTTAATAAAATTGCTAAAGTTAGAACCGTCATTTAACGTCAAATAAAAGGTTTTTGTTGTTATATCGGAATTCAGTGCCCGTAGTGTAAGTTTTTATGTCAAAAAACGCAAACTATTTCGAATGCGTATTAATGTCAATTTGTATGAAAACTGTATTAGCGCCTCTAGCGGCGAGTAGCGCGCTTATATAGTTTTCATACAAATTGACATTAATACGCATTCGAAATAGTTTGCGTTTGCTTGACATAAAAACTTACACTCGGGGTACAGAACTTCTGAAGTAGTATTGTTTGCAGTGACGGCTGTCAGAGATACGGCTAGGGTTTCTTAATTAAAACTGATAAGGCCTTATAATATAATTAATTATTAAGGAAAAGATGATGAAAGGAAATATCTGCACGGAACTCAAAGAGTTAGGGTCTATGTTCTTTTAATTATGATTTAAAAATATCACAATAATCATGAGCCTAACATTATATTACAAAAATAAATTTTTATTTATTTATTTTATTTTTATTTTATTTTTATTCGGAAAACATACAGTGATACATAACTAAATGATAACTTATTGGATTCTATACACCAATTACATGTTTCCGCATATACAAAACAAAGTAATATAACAAGATACATTCGTTACATAGTAGTTAGAATATTAGCAACGTATCTAAATAGAACATATTATAAAAGAAAGAACATTAAAAGTAAAATGTGACTCGATCCTTATTCATGACTAAACTGTTGGAGAATCATCATCAAACCATGCAGTAGGTTTTTTTTTAATGTTTTGGCTTCGTTATATTTAAGTCGAGGTCGGGAAAGACAATCAATTTGTTTATTTCGCTTGAAGTTCTCACAAAAAAGGAGTTCTGTCTATAACTTGTAGAGCAGTGAGGAACGTCAAGGTACACAGGTCGCCTTACGGTCCTGTTGGGTATTTTGAAGTTAATTTTTGCAAGCAAGTCGGGAGCATCCACTAAGTTTTGCATTATTTTAAATGAATAATCGATGTCAGCTATTTTCCTTCTTTCATGCAGGGGCAAAAAGTGGTGTCGGCGACATCTAGCTTCATATTTAAAATCGCGAACCCCACACTTGTACTGCAAAAATCTCAAGAACCTACGCTGGATAGACTCAAGTCGGTTAATATGGACATTGTAACGAGGGTTCCAAACCTGAGAACAATATTCGAGGATACTACGCACCAGTGAACAATATAGAATTTTGAATACTTTTATATTTTTAAACTTTATTAAATGATTATGATTATGATATTACTTACTTACAAACTTAGTTTAAGTTGGGAAAGCTCTGAAAAGACATACGCGATCACACGTCTGCTAAGCGGGATTGAGACGTAGTAAGTATATTGGTCTCATGTCGTCAATCGCGCACCGGACGCTGTCTCATTATCTCATAAAATTGATTGCCTTCACATTTTCCTTTTTAAGCTTAGACGTTCAATGAACGAACTGTTATACCCTGTCATAGTAAGGGAGTATTGCAGAGTCAGCATTTTAATATTGAATATATATAGCCGCCGCAGGGCCCTCCAGTCAGTCTGACTGAAAACTCGTTACGGGTCGGTTCTACTCACAATTTTCCATTTCCTATTTCCAATTTCTAAATCTTTGTTATTTATTTAGTATTGTCGTGTTACTAATTCAATATAGTATTTAGGAAAATTAAATTAGTTTTTTTAAAAAGCTATTTGCCACTTCCCGTACAACATTTTGGTGGCAGCGGTGGGATACGCAATTCCCAGACCGCCCAAATACGTCTCCGAAACTCTCTGTGAATTTTGGTGAACAACTCAAAAATAAGTGTTGTGAAAATCGATAAAAGTGTGGTGAAAATCTACATAAGATACTGTTCCCGTGTGCCTGTTCACGTGTGCCTGTTCACATGTGATGTGTCCTGCTCGCCCGCTCGCAGATAAGATTCCAGATTCCACAACTTTTGTCGCTCTTGCCTAACCGCCGTCCCTGAGCATCTACGGAGGTTTCCGTGCTGTGTTCCGGCTGCCCGGTTTGTGTTCCTGAGCAGCTGGCGGACGCCTTTGGCGTTCCTCCGCTTACCAGACGCTGAATCTGTGACCATGATCACAATACCTGTACTCTGTGCGGCAGTGCTACTGTAAGTGAACCTTTCGAAATAATTTATAAAGTGCGTGTTTCAGAATAGAACTCAGAGATAGATGATCAATTTATTCCAAAGTGTCGCATCGTCAATACTAATTCGTATTCATTGCCATTACTAATTCGT
Source organism: Crambus lathoniellus (assembly GCA_949710035.1). Classification (NCBI taxonomy): domain Eukaryota; kingdom Metazoa; phylum Arthropoda; class Insecta; order Lepidoptera; family Crambidae; genus Crambus; species Crambus lathoniellus. The sequence goes on from OX453312.1 coordinate 3,923,975, forward strand.
ATTATCTCAAGCCAGCCTGTTGATAAGAAACGCATAGACGCGTGGGCGTCACGATAACAAGAGAATCGGTGCTCGCTAAGTGTGGAAACGGCTTCTATCTGTTCGACTTAATTTATTTCTTTTGTGTAGTAGACTCTTTTCATCATGACGAATGAAGGTACATCCACACGTAGCGAAACCGAAAACATAATTGAACTCAGTGTATTGTTAAAGTTTATTAAACCCTTCGACGGGTCCAGAGAGAAGTTGAATCCTTTTGTCTCGAATTGTCAGAATGCCTACAATTTGGCAAGCAAAACTCAGAAACCTATCTTGTTTAAATACATTCTCAGTCAGCTCGAAGGCAGGGCTGAATCCAATTGCAATATCAAAGATTTTGAATCACTCGACCAGTTCCTAGAATTTATTAAACAACAATTCGGAGAAAGAAAGCATTACACTCACCTCCTCTCCGAACTGCAAGATTGCAAACAGAGCCCAACAGACACCGTTAACCAATTTGCTCTAAAAGTAGAGACATGCCTTGCCAAACTTCTTACGGAAATAAATATCTCAATACCGACCAAGCGCAAAACAGAGTTAACGGGTCGTGTCGCAGCAATGGAAGACCTAGCTCTTCATACCTTTATGATTGGACTCCATCCAAGACTATCGCAAATCGTCAGGTGCCGCGACCCTGACAGTTTAAACGCTGCAATAAATTTTGCTGTGGCGGAAGAGAAAATTCACTCAAGTCTGAACAAGAGACCCCAGCCACATTTCAATAATAATGAAAGGCATAGACCCGCACCTCGCCGCGAATTCCATCCACGACCTTCTAATTTTAATTTCCAGCAGGGAAATCGCCCTGAAAAATTTAGAAACTTCAATACAAATGACGTGATCTGTAGATACTGTAAGAATATAGGGCACAGTATCGAAAATTGTCGCAAAAGACAATATAATAATAATAGGGCTCAAGCCAATGCGTCATCTTCCAACAATCAACCAACAATATTCTATCCCGCAACATCGCGCAGAGTTTTCACTGCTAACCAGGTTGAGGATAATGGGGTAGATGTAGTAGACCAAAATAATTTAAACGAGTAGAATTTCCCGGTAGATACCGCACGGGAAATTCCGTAAAATATCGAGAAGCCGGTGTCGCAAACCGCACTGAATCCACTGTATCAGCCTCGGATGGCGCTAACAATGCGAGTAATCAGTCCCAACTTTATAGCGCTGTCGTTAAATCTCGTACCAAATCTTCAATATTACCTCATTGCACTGTATCCTCCGTGTCCACTGTTTCCTATGCACCCCCTGTATCCACTGTATCCCCTGTATCCTCCGTATCCAACGAATCCCCTGTATCCACTGTGTCCCCTGTATCCTCCGTATCCACTGTATCCCCTGTATCCTCCGTATCCACTGTTTCAGCTACAATAAAACCTAACAACCAAGGTAACCAGCCCCAACTTTACAGCACCATTGTTAAATCGCATACTAACTCCTCAACATTACCTCGTCGCACTGAATCCACTGTATCCCCTGCATCATTTAGCCGTGTTCCCGAATCTATGAAACTAAATACGAACCCCTTACCAAATCTGAAAAGTAACTATAACAAAAATCCAATTATTCAAAGTCATAAAAGTAAACTTACTAAGCAAAATAGAGACTTCGAGTCTTGTGATACTAACCCAAATAATCCTTGTGCTGATGCTGCAACTGCAAGCGTAGTCACCAACCCTCCGGAAAACCTGAAAACGAAAAAAGATATTAAAGTCTATAAAATAAATAATAATTCTGAAAAACGATACTTACCTCATGTCATGATTCAAACCTCAGTCGCCGATAAGCCGCTATCGTTCTTGGTTGATACCGGATCCTCAGTCAGTATATTAAAATTAAGTTCCATGTCAAGGCTCCCACTCCTAAGCGATAACTTAATAACACTTAAAGGAATTGACCCAGGCGATGAAACAACCAAAACGCTAGGTAGCTTTGAAATGCAAATTCTGTTACAACCAAACAAATCATTAACCCATGAGTTTCACGTCATAGCAAAAATAAATCTTTGTCATGATGGCATTATCGGAAATGACCTCATGAATAGTGTGGGATGTCAGGTAGATTATAACCAGAAAACTCTCCGTATTCACGATGAACTCATTAATTTACAATTCTCAGAACCAGTTTACACTATTTCTCCTCGTACAGAAACCATTATAGAATGCACAGTTATTAATCCCAATATTCGGGAAGGCGTTATTCTGGATCAACATATTTCTAAATCACTATTAGTTGCCAATTGTATTGTTAAAGTAAAGGAGAACAATCGAGTCAATATAACCATTGCTAACACGTCTGACAAACCCGCCGTAATTCATCCAAATCTTAACTTGGAACTCCAACCTTTAAATTCTTGCATGCCCTTAACAAAATTACCACAACAGAACACATCTCAAAGAACAAATGAAGTTATTAAACAACTCAGAACTTCTCACCTCAATGACGAAGAGAAAAACTCTCTACTCGACTTATGTTCCAACTATTCCGACATATTCTTCCTCCCAGACGACAATCTCACTTTTACTACAGCCATTGAACACAAGATCAAAACAAATACAGATGTCCCTATTCATACTAAATCTTATAGATTCCCCGAATGCCATAAGAAAGAAGTCGAAAAACAAGTTACCAAAATGCTAGACCAAAATATCATTGTTCCTTCAGATTCACCATGGTCGTCTCCAATTTGGATCGTCCCCAAGAAGCTGGACGCTTCGGGAGAACGAAAATGGAGAGTCGTGATTGATTATCGCAAACTGAACGACGTTACTATCGGGGAAACATACCCAATACCACAAATAACAGAAATTCTCGACCAACTAGGTAAGAGTCAATACTTTACTACGCTAGACTTAGCGTCAGGATTCCACCAAATTAAAATTTCAGACGACGATGCATCTAAAACAGCCTTTTCCGTACCGCAAGGTCATTTTCAATTTACGAGAATGCCTTTTGGGCTTAAGAATGCCCCTGCCACATTCCAAAAACTTATGAACACGTGTCTTTCTGGCCTACAAGGCTCACGTTGCTTTGTGTACCTTGACGACATAGTAGTCTACTCTCCAGACCTACATTCTCATACTCTTCTTTTTTTCTTCTTTCTTTTTTTTTCGGCTTCCGGAACCTGTCATAACAAGTCACTAAGTGTTTCTCCGCACCAAATTAATTAAAATTTACTAATCAAGGGCGAATCCAACCTGAAGATTTGTACTACAACGTGAAGGATAACCTCTCCGTGTTGTTATTTCCATCAAGTTTCACCATAAGTCACTGAACGCGAAGGAAAATCAACTTTATACTTCTTGGGGTGAGAATTTCTGTTTTGCCGTTTATTTCGAATTATCAATACAAAGAACAAGTTAAAGTGTTTCACCAAAAATTCACAAGATCGTAAAATCAGCTGATTGGCTATTGACGTGCAATTGACAATAGTACAACTGTCACTGTGACTGACACAGACAAATCTCAAAGATCCATAGCACAGATTAGCCTACCGTGTACCACAGACTACCTAATTGAAATTTATCGATTAACTAATTGAATAATCGATTTGAAATCGAACACGTTAATACACATTAGAAGCAGACGGAGAGTCGGAGATGAATACCAAACAATTATTAGGCTGCGCAGGATGCCGCGGTACAATAATGGACGGCACTGCGTACATGACATGCGCCAAATGTAAGCAGATTTTTGACATGCTTTGTGCTAATTTCAATGTTACTACGTATGCAACATTAACACCTGACCTTAGAAACTCATGGATATGTGTCGAATGTCGTAGTAAAATTCCAAAAGGGGATAATTCGCAAACACCAGTTCGTCAACAACATATTATTCATGACATGAGTATTGCTAGCGATTGCCCAGACATATCAATCAGTAGTCCTGATTATGTTACCATGCGTGCTGGAGTCCGGTGCGCGAAATCAACGAGCGCTTCGGGTAACGTCCGAGACCTTTCACGGCAATCGATAGTCAGGGAGCTGAAAGAAATCCAAGATGATTTTGAGATGAGGCTAACAACAAAAATTTGCAATTTAATCACGGAACATTTTCTTGCCTTTAAAACTGAAGTGTTTAGTAAATTAAGTGGCCTAACAAGCCGTATAGACGAATTAGAGATGAAAATTGATGCCTCTAACGTAGCAAGAAGTGAGAAGGAAAAAGACCTATTCCTTAACCGCACCACTCCAGTAAATACCGAAGACAACCAGGACCTTCAGGAACGAGTACAGCAACCTGAGGTAAGGAAACCTCAATGGAATGATGCAGTTAAACGTCCGATGAAACAGGTGAATATAACCACAAGCGCTTTTAATGCTCCCCCAGCGCGTCCAGCTGTAACGCAGAGTCAGGTTGAAAGCGATAAGGTCGAAGACAAAGCCGAGACTGATGGTTGGATTGAGATAAGGCGAAAACGTGCTTCATTACCAGCCAGGACGCCCCCACCCGGTCTATTTCGTGGTACCGCCGCACCTGGTGCTACGTTATTGACTGCTGCTGAAAGGAAGAAATACCTTCACCTGTATTACGTACAAGAAGGTACCACTGTCGAGCAGGTGAGCACACACCTAAAAACAATTTGTAGTTCCGACGTTTGTGTGGTCGAGGCCCTTAAGCCACGGGGAAATTATACATCATTTAAGCTTACCGTGCCAGCCAAGCTAACTGAGCACGTGATGAATCCAGAAAATTGGGCTGAAGACATATGTGTTAAACCATGGCGGCAGAACTTTCGTACCAGACGTGAAACAAACCAAATGCCCCAAAAAGTTTAAAACACTCATATGCTATTACCAGAATGTACGTGGATTACGAACGAAGACGACTATGTTTAATAACAACGTGATACAACATTCATATGACATCATAGGTTTGACTGAGACTTTTTTGACAAGTTCCGTAAATGACGGGGAGCTCTTTCCTCCTGGTTATGTAGTGCTTCGCAATGATCGAGTTGACGATGCCGGTTGGGGAGGAGTATTACTGGCTGTCCGTGATTGCTTCTCTGTTCGAAAAATTACAGATGTTGACGGTTTAACACCGGACAAAGAATTGTTATTCGCCGTAGTTATGTTTAATAATATTAAGTTACTGTGTTGTGTAGTTTACCTGTCCCCGAATTGTACTGTAGACCATTATTTGAGCACAATAACCTGTATCGAAAATGCAGCATGTTCGTATCCAGAATTAGATCTCTTAGTTTTAGGTGATTTTAACTTGAACTCTTTTTCGAATAACGTTAAAATGCAATTTGACTGTTTTTGTGAATTTTGTAAGTTGGTAGATCATAATTGTGTGTACAATAGTCTCGGCGGCAAGTTAGATCTGATACTGAGCAATCTTACCACCGATCGGGTCACCGTGTCTCTTTGTGAAGAACCTCTTGTGCCCATTGACAAATATCATCCTTCACTTCAAGTCGTTGTCAAGCTGCTACGCGGTGCACGACTACCACTGTCCCAACCCCGGAAGAGTACCAGGATGAACCACTATGCCGATTGGAATTGGCGTAAGGCCGATCTCCAGATGTTGTATGCAGAATTAGCTAAAATAGACTGGTCTGACTTATTAGTCATAGACGACATTGATAGGGCAGTTGAATTTTTCTATCTCAAGTTATACGAGTGCTTTGATCGTTTTGTTCCACTTAAAAGCCATAACCAGAGGGCTCAACGATACGTATACCCTAAGTGGTACACTCCCGAAATCATTCGTAATTTAAAGTACAAATATTATCATTTAAAAAGGTACAAAGCCGAGGGCAAGGAATTTAATAAGGAACTTTATAAATTCTATAGATGGCGAGCAAAAACGTTAATTGACAATGCATACAAGCAACATATAGGTAGTATACAAAAAACTATTTTTGATGAACCAGCAAAGTTCTGGGGATATGTTAAGGATAAGAAAAAGGACAGACGATGTATAAATAGTTTTACTTATGACGGGGCCGAAGTATCGGGTGAGCCCGCTGCTGACGCTTTTTCCCAATACTTCAGCTCAGTGTTCCACGCAAAAGTACCACGACTGGACCCCACTGAAGCTGCTCATGCAGCATATTCACAGGTGAATGCTAGGAGTGTTACCATAGATAGAGTGAGTGAGGCTGATTTTAAGAGCGCTATCAAAAGACTAAAAACTTGCTCTGCTGGGGGACCGGACGGCATTCCGGTGTTTTTGGCAAAAGATTGTGAGTCAGTTCTTCGCATACCGCTTCTTTACATATTTAACCTTTCTCTTGACGTTTCAAAATATCCTGTGTGTTGGAAACTTTCACGTGTAACTCCAGTGCCAAAGGGTGAAGACAAGGGTGATATAACGCAAAGCAGGCCAATTGCAGTTCTATCTGTATTGGCGAAAATATTTGAGATTATTTTGAATGACCACATTATTATGCAAGTTAGTTGCTTTTTACACGACAGCCAACATGGCTTCCGTAATGCCCGGTCGACCACATCAAACCTTATCGAGATGGTAGATTATATCTCCGCTGAAATGGATGCAGGACGGCAGGTTGATGCGGCATATTTCGATTTTAAAAAGGCTTTTGACCTTGTGGACAACGATATTCTATTAAAAAAGCTAGCACAGATAGGTTTAACAAAAAAGCTTTTAGATTTTTTTGCTAGCTACCTAGCTAATAGACGCCAATATGTGTATTTACAAGGTTTTGAATCAAGAGAGTATTATACAAGGTCTGGAGTTAGTCAGGGCAGTACCTTAGGCCCAACATTATTTTTGATAATGATCAATGACCTGCCTGAGTCTGTTCGGAACGCTCGATGTCTTCTGTTCGCGGATGACCTTAAGTTATTCGTTGGCGTGAAGGATGCAATAGACACAGTCCATCTACAAAGCGATATCGATGCGGTATTAGAATGGAGTCGGGCTAATCATCTACCCTTTAACGACTTCAAGTGTAAAGTCATCACATACTCTCGCAAGCGTAGCCCATTAGAGATAAACTACAAATTGGGTGACTCAATTTTGGAAAGGGTGAATGAAATCACAGATCTAGGACTAAAGTTGAGCAGTAATTTGGACTTTCATAGCCATGTGGTTGCGACTTGTAAAAAAGCGAGTAAGGTTTTAGGATTTGTTATGCGGACTTCCCTAGATTTTGACAACCCAGCTGTGGCCCAGGTTTTGTATACAGCATATGTACGCAGCAAACTCGAATATGCAGCTATTATATGGGACCCCCATGAGCAAAAATATACAATTATGGTTGAGCGCGTCCAGCGCAAATTTGCACGCTGGCTTTACAAGCGTCGCTATGGCTATTATCCATACTTGTATCCTTCGCTCTTTGTTACTGGTATGGTAGATCTGGATACATTATCTCGTAGGCGGAAAGTGCAACTGTTGGTCCACTTTATTTCCGTGCTACACCATAGGTTGGACGGTGATTTGATATCGAAGATAGATCTTCTGGTACCCTCTCGCGTACCTTGGGATGGGACAGCGATGGTGCCCCCCCGCCGTCAGCCTCGACTTTTGCGCAAACCTACCACGCGCACCACTTATGCTGCGAATGCACCAACACCACGTGCACTTCGCCTGATCGGTGATATGCTCGCTCAGTGTAACCAGATAGATTTGTTTGCCGACCGCATTGGTTATATTTATAGGGAGGCTCTTAAGTATTTAGAGACTATAAACGTTTAATGAATCATACATATAAATATAATTTACTCATATGTTGACATTTTTATATCTGGCATAAGTATTTCATAAATTTAATATTTTTAATGTAGGTGCATATTTATCAAAATTGACATGTGAATTTTAGTGTAGGTATTGTAAATTGTAAGACTTCTTTGTGCATTGTTGTAATGTTGTGTTGACATTTTTATACTTATGTTGTTTGTTTTTCAATTTTAATTTTTGACTGAGTAATTTAACTAATTTTATTTTATTTTATTATATTTAGATTGAAAATTGGCATATCTATTGTAAAATGTATTGTATGACTTGCTGGCGCATTGGAAAAAATTTCTGTAAGCCTGCATGATTTATGAAATAAATAATAATAAATAATAATAATAATAATACTCAAAATCTAGCATCAGTCTTCGACAGACTACGAAACTATAATTTGAAACTACAACCCGAAAAATGCGAATTTATGTGCAAAGAAGTTGCATATCTCGGTCACATCATAAACTCAAATGGCGTTAGCCCAAATCCTGAAAAGATAAAAGCGGTTTCAGAATTTCCCGCACCTAAGTGTGCAAAGGATATCAAATCCTTTCTAGGCCTCGTTTCATACTATAGGCGCTTCATTCCCGATTTTTCCAAACTCGCAAAGCCTTTAACAAGTCTCCTCAAAAAGGAGGCACCATTTTCTTGGAAAAACGAACAACAACTTTCTTTTGAAACTCTCAAAAATAAACTTATTACTACACCAGTCCTAGCATACCCCGATTTCTCTAAACCTTTCATTCTAACATGTGATGCCTCTAACTACGCTGTATCTGCTATACTATCACAAGGACAGATAGGAAAAGACCGCCCTATTGCATTCGCCTCTCGCACTCTAAATAAGGCCGAATGCAACTACAGTGTTACTGAAAAAGAATGCTTAGCTATTGTGTACGGGACCAAAGCTTTCCGCCCTTACATTTATGGCAACAAATTTACCATCGTGACGGACCATAAACCCCTGCAATGGCTGTTTAGTTGCAAGGACCCAGGATCACGTCTAGTTCGCTGGCGGCTCAAACTCGAGGAGTTTGAGTATGAAATAGTGCACAAAAAGGGAAAGATCAATACTAATGCCGATACGCTTTCCCGATTCCCTGTTAACCCAATTGAAGGGAAAAACTTACCTTCTCCCAACTCCTTGCTACCGAATTTAGATGATGGTCTCGATAATCCCTTAGAAGACTCACTGCTAGATCTACCTTCTCCTATACCATTCTCTTTTGATCAAGATATATTGAACCAAGACTCGGCTACTATGCCACCTATAATGCAAGGTCCTGCTGCTACTCAAATACCAAATCCATCTCCCAACCAAAACCTACCTGTTAACACTGAACCTGACCTCATAGAACTGGGACCCCTAAACACCGATAATGTCAATACCGATTCTAATTCCGACGGTGAACCTCGAGAAACCCTTTCGCTACCCGAAATAACATCACCTTCAAACCCAAATCCGAGTAAAAACGATTATTCTAAATTCCTAAAAGCCGTTGCAAACAAAGAATTTATCCCAAATACCCTGTTAAAAGAACACACCGAAGACCTTTTGAAAACCCCTCACAAGGTTATAATAATTCCTACTTCTGTCGACTTAGACGACTCAAATCCATACCTAACGGAAATACTTTCAACTGTCAATAATAAAGAAGAAATTCTAAGTTCAGAAAAGGAACTTTATTCATTCCTTGAAATAAACCACGGAAATAAAACCATTTACTTAATGTTCACTAAAGTTCATTACTTTGATGAATCTTCCTATCCAGAAATCTTCAATACCTTGAAAATCCTTAAAGAGAAAATCCTAGAATCAACAGAGACAACAGATATTGCTATCTCTGATTTCAAAAACCCATTTGACCAACATTCATATAATAAGATCTATAATATAATAACTTACCTTTTCCATAACACCAAAATCTCAGTTCACATCTACTTAAATAAAACTATATATCCTACTTTAAGCGAAAGACCTAAAATTCTTCGTGATAATCACGACATTCCTATCGCTGGACACTTAGGTTCAACTCGTATGTATAACAGAATACGAGAACAATTTTACTGGAAAGGAATGAGAGGTGACATTGAAGACTATGTGAATAAGTGCAAGGCGTGTCAAGAAAATAAAGCCCTAAGGAAATTAAACAGAGCTCCCATGGAAATAACTACCACTTCCACATCTCCATTCCAGCGAGTAGCTCTAGATATCGTAGGTCCCCTACCAGAATCCGGTCCTGCTAAACTTAAATACATACTTACCTTACAAGACGATCTTACTAAGTATTCCGTGGCCTACCCGTTGCGCAGCACAACAGCTGAAGAAACAAGTGACTGTCTCATTCATTTCATCTCCCTCTTTGGCATACCTAAATCGATTTTGACAGATCAAGGCACGAATTTTACATCTGAGCTTTTTAAAGCTACATGCCAGTTCCTTAAAATCAAACAGTTATGGTCATCTCCTTACCACCCACAGACCCAAGGCGCCCTTGAACGCAGCCATTCGACACTTAAGGAGTACCTTAAGTCGTTCAGCAATGAGAATCAGGACAATTGGCCTACTTATGTCTATACCGCTATGTTGGCCTACAACACTACTGTACATTCGACAACGAAGTTTACACCCTACGAGCTGGTCTTTGGCCATAAACCATTCATACCAAATTCGGTGTATGATTGTGGACCTGGTGCCACATACCTTGACTATATCCAGCGCCTTCAGCATAAACTCGAATACACTCGGGGGAAAGCTCTCGAAAACATCTTAAAATCAAAAGAAATTTCCAAAAACTACTACGATTCTCACGCAAAGACGCCTCCACGTTACAAGGTTGGAGATTACGTCTATCTTAAAAATCACCTGAGACTCCGAAAGGCCTTATCACCAGTCTGGAAAGGGCCTTACAAGATTATCAAAGTCTTTAACAACCATACGGCCACACTCCTGATTAACCGGCGTCACGTAACGCATCATTTTGACCAAATCAAACCGGCAAACGTTGCGAACACGTCATTCCTAAGGAACATATAGATAGATATCAAGATGTACATTTTGTCATTTAGTAATGTAAGATAATATATATAGATATAGTAATTAAGGATAGTAATTCCGTCATTTAGACATGAAGTATAAACATAGAAGTTCATAGTAGTTAAGATATTAATTTTTAATTTGTGTGTTATTTTCAGCGCCTCGGTCAGAGCGCTACCAGACTATGTTCAGCCACTTCCTTCCAGTTCCGGTATATACTTCGATAGAATAGGGAAACTTAAAATAATTAAGGGTCAACTAGATTTAATTACACATTTGGATATTTCATTCATAAGTGCTCACCTTGCTAATCTTAACGAAATGTTAGGTACAGTTAAGTTTATGTGCCAACAATCAGAGAACAATCAATGTGAAAACATGCTATCTCCATTAACTGTTCGTTTTAATGATATGAAACGTTATCATGACTCTCTTTCCCATTTAATTTCAACGCGTAGTAAACGCTCAGCCTGGTTTGGTGGTATCGGGAAAGCATTTAAACAAATAATTGGCACGTTGGATGAAGATGACGCATTGAAGTACGACTCTGCTATAGAATCTGTCCAAAACGATGAGAAAAAGTTAGCACAACTCGTTAAAGAAAACATCTTAGTTACTACTTCGACACTAAACTCCTATAGACAAACTATAAATAAATTAAAAGTTAACGAAGACTCGCTAAACAATGCATTAAATAAATTAATAAATAATTCAAATAATATAACAAATATTTCTAACAAATTAATATTTGAAACAAAAGTCCACTCCATACTTATGAACCTGGAAAGTTCCATTCTTACCTTGTCGTTTCAATTGGAAGACTTGATTAATGCAATTATTCTCAGTAGTCAAAACATTATGCACCCACGCATAATTACTCCGGCCCAACTGTACCGCGAGCTTGTTGATAACGACAGGCATCTGTCTAGAGACACTAGGGTTCCACTTTCTTTAAGTTTAGATAATATTCATTATATTTTAAGCATATCTGATGTCGGATGTTACTACTTTAGAAATAAAATTGTGTTTGTATTAAGAATTCCCCTTGTCACTATTCATGAATTTAATTTGTATCATAATTTGGCTCTACCTGTACCTCATAGTATTGAAAAATCTAATGTTTTTAGTTTAATATTACCCTCTAGTTCTTATATTGCCATTTCAAATGATAAGGTAAACTTTTGTAATTTAGATAGTTTAAGTAATTGTAGGTCAATAAACTCTGAGTTCTTTCTGTGTGAAGTGCCCGTAATTTTACTTACGAGCGGCAACCCCACGTGTGAGAGCGAACTGTTGACGAAAACAATGAGCTCTATCCCCGCGCAGTGCGTAACTAAAACTATTTTCGGTGAATTAGACACTTGGAAACCACTGAAAAATAATCGGTGGATCTTTGTTCAGTCGCGTCCAAACAAAATATCGATTGACTGTGATAACACGGAACTACGTGAAGTGACAGTGTCCGGTACCGGTATTTTGCACACCCCTGGACAGTGTATTGTGTACACGAAGAACGTCAGACTTATATCGTCTAATAACATTGTTAACATAAGTATTCCTGCTCCTAACTTAGATTTTAACATTGTAAATGATTCATGCTGTAAATTAGATGATAAGTTAGAACATATAAGTACGGTGTCTCCTATTTTATTACAAAATATAGATTTGGCAAACTTAAACGCGAAAAATGATAACGAAAAATTATTTACCAATTTGGACAAAATTATTGATGGCGAACCTGTCTTGATAAAATATGGGACCCATTATTTTGCTTTTACCTTTTTCATATATTTGATAATAATTGTGTTTGTAGTTTTTAAACTTTATAAAATTGTCGTTAGGTATAAGTCAAAGTTTCTATTTCAAAACCGACTCCTAACGAAGATAGCGTAGAGATGGATAATATCCAAAGAGAGAGCTCACCACGACCACATCCTCGTTTAAGAGAGATGGTCTAAGGCACTGAACTTTGTTTTGCCTTTGAAACTTTCCCTAAAGTTCAGTCTTCTGCGGGGGGTTGTTATACCCTGTCATAGTAAGGGAGTATTGCAGAGTCAGCATTTTAATATTGAATATATATAGCCGCCGCAGGGCCCTCCAGTCAGTCTGACTGAAAACTCGTTACGGGTCGGTTCTACTCACAATTTTCCATTTCCTATTTCCAATTTCTAAATCTTTGTTATTTATTTAGTATTGTCGTGTTACTAATTCAATATAGTATTTAGGAAAATTAAATTAGTTTTTTTAAAAAGCTATTTGCCACTTCCCGTACAACAGAACGAATGAATAATTTAACGCACTCTTAGGGCTCGGAAACCAGTAAGCCTAGCATGACCGCCCAAAACGTAATATACAGGGTTAATTTTTGAGCACTATCCAAATTTTTAAGCTCGTCTCAGAATCTGTAAGTGAACAACTTTCTCCTAGAAACATGGGTTGAAATATGACGTAAAATTTTTGACTCTTCATACAAATCAGACTGATCACGCGATCGATTTAGTAAGAATAAGAAGAATAAGAATAAGAATAATTTATTGACTCACACAAACATAAAATATATACAGAATAAAATTATAAACAAAACTACAGCCAGTTTATTGTGTGTAGTCAACTAGGCCCCCACCTCAGCATAATGTTGCGACGGCAAAAAATAAATTTACCGCCGCAACGCTGGTATTCTGGGGGAGCCTATCCGGTTACACTAACATACAAAAAAATGCAAACTTAAAGCTTAAAGAAAAAAAAAGGTAAATAACAAAAAAACAAAAATCAATTACTTAAAAATACAAAAACAAAACAATGACTGTGTAACAAACCAAAGCCGGCAAAAAATGCAAAATAATAATAGTTAAGTACACACACACACATATAAAACAATCTATATCTAATCTGTGCCGTACTGTGTGTTGCGCGCGTCGCGTTCACATTTATCTGCTCTGTACAAGTTTGAGTTTGGCACTGTTTGAACAAGATTGACATTACAATAAAAATAAAAAAGTGCTCTGTTCTGTATACAAGTTTTGGCAGTATGGCTTGATGTCTTCGCCCGTCCAAAAGGTCGAACCCTTTTACAAGAGACAAAACATCTTTGTGCTATGATGTAGAAAAAAAAAAGTACAATAGTGATTTTATTTATGCTCTTTGCAAAAAAAACGCGAAGTCGCGAACCACAAGAACACCGAGCGAACACAACAAGATTCTCATATTCAACATTTATTACTAAAAAGCCGTGCGTAACAGGTTGATACGGCGGGAGCAAAGCTAGATGCTTGTACAGTATGCGGAAAATCTGATAGCAGCGGCCAGATACAACAAATAATTGCCTCAAGGATGCCGGGACGCATCTCCGTCATTGATCTCCCTGCGTATCGTGAAAACCCCGAGAGTAAGCAATATACGTTTCACTTAGACAGCGTCAGTGAGTGATCCGTTCACTGAAATTGAATGCTTTTTGAGGTGATTTCTAATTATGTACAACATTTTCAGTTCATGTGCTACAATGAAAGTAAAGCTAACGCTTATAGTTTACATAAAAAATGCAGAAGCATCGGCCAGACAGAATGGACAACCGCCTCAAAGATGCTGGGACGCATCTCCCATAAACGCACCGTGAAAACCTCGCAAGTAAGTTAAGTTTCATTTAGAGTTATCGTTTAGTGATCTGTTCATTAATTAAATGTTTTTTGAGGTGATGTCTAAATGTGCATAACGTTCGCAGTTCACGTGCTGGTGGTGGGAGAGAATTCCAACATTTCGAAGCGGCGAATCTAAAAGAACCGCGAAATGCCACAGTCCGATGCCTCGCCGTCACAAAAATACTGCATCCCTCTCTCCGTGGATTCTTGCACCATTCGGAGGCCCGCATCAGTTTAGACAAAAGGTAACTAGGTGTACCCGACTTAAGGAGACCAAACATAAGCGTAGCAAGGTGAAGTCTTCTGCGCGCTTCCATCTTTAACATGTTTGCGTCATTAAAAAAAGGAGTGACATGTGAACGAGGTGGAACATGAAAGCAGAAGCGCGCACAAGCATTCTGCACTCTTTGAACTAGTCTGCTTGTTTTGGCCATCAAACAGGGACCGTAAACAATGTCACAATTAATTTAATTTTGTCAGAATCAATGCCTCACACAGCCTTATTCGTATCTCCTCACTCAAGTAAGGTCTAATCCTATACAACACTTTAAGTCTATAGAAACAGATGCGGGAACACTCGGTAATATGGCTTTCAAAAGACAGGTTTTCATCTAATACCAACCCCAGGTTTCTTGCTTTATCCACTCTTTCTATTTTCTCCCATTTTATCACTATGTTCAGAACACTATTTTGAAAATGACTGATCTTCTATTTTGTTCCTATTAAAAGAAATTTTGATTTTTTGGGGTTAAGGACTAGGCAATTTGATTTACACCAGTTTGATATTGCTGCTAAATCCTCATTTACCTTGCTTACAGCACTGGTGTCGGTGATCTTGAAAGGAAGGTACAATTGTAGATCGTCTGCATAAAAGTGAAATTGGCAGTGACGGATGACCTTCGCAATGTCAGCGCTGTAAAGGATATAGAGTATGGGTCCTAAAATAGACCCCTGAGGAACTCCACGGGTCACAGGCAACATCTTTGAGCGCATCTTGGACCCATCTGCTTTTTCCAGCTCAACAAACTGTTGTCTGTTCTTAAGGTAACTAGCAAACCATTTTATTGCGCTTGTCTCTACTCCATAGAATGCTAGTTTGGACAGGAGGAGGTCAATGTTTATTGCATCAAATGCACGAGAGAAGTCCAACAGAAGTAGGATGTTAAGGTTGCCCTGATCTTGCGAGACCAGCAAATTGTCGACAACATCTGCTAGAGCAGTTGCTGTGCTGTGACCCTTCCGGAAACCAGACTGTCTATGAGGAAGTATGTTGTTAGACTCTAGGTATTCAGTTAGCTGGTCACATACAATTCGTTCCAACACTTTAGACACACAAGATAGGAGGCTTATTGGACGGAGATCATTCATACATGTCGGATTGTTGTTCTTCGGTAAAGGTCTGACCAATGAAATCTTCCAACTATCGGGAAAGCTGGCTTCCAATATCGATGTGTTAACTATCTTAGTGATCGCTTTTAAGGTTTGTGGCAAAGTCAGCAAAATCATTTCTTGGGACAAGCCGTCAGAGCCTTTGGCATTCGACTTGAACCCTTTGATAGTTTTTAGCACTTGGTCTTCTGTTACCGTGTGCAGCGAAAATGTCGAAGAACCGTATCTGTGATGCTCATGGAAAGTTAGCTGAGATATTGAAACATTTCCTCCACCTGGGATGTTGAGAAAGTGAGCGTTAATCAGGTCAGGATCGTTGAAGCAAGGTGGTAAAGCTTCTGCCTTCTTGTTGTCACTGATTATATGCTTCTTCAAATTATTCCATAATCTTTTACTGTCATTTATGTTTTTGTTTATATGTCTATCAAAAAAACACTTCCGTTCCACAGCCAAAGCCTCCATTACTAGTTTTTTCATGAACTTATAGCTCTCTCTTAGGTTATCTGATTTATGGATCTTAAACTTTGCTTGATATGTATCTCTAATTTTCATCATGGATTTTATGGTATCAGTGATCCAAGGGTGCGGTGGATGTTTAAATGTCTGAGTTTTAATTGGGGCATGTAAATCAAATAATGTACTCAAGCAGGTGGTAAAGGCTTCTGTGAGTGAGTTGACATTATCAATTCTGTAGAATTCATCCCAGTTAATGGCATCCAGATCGCAGTTTAATTGGTCCAAGTCAATGTCTTTTAGGGGTCTGTATGTCATCCGACATGGAAGAATTTTATTTTTTTTTTATTTTAAATTCAACTTCCCAGTTCTGGAGTGTGTTTCACTGTGACCCTTAGAGCTTGTGCATCAGTGCAAACAACATCAATTAGGCTTCGACTATGCTCGGTAAAATGCGTTGGCTCCGTAACTATATGCCTTAAATTGACGCTGTGAAGAAAGTGCATAAATTGTTTATATTTGCTACTATTTATTTCGAATTGATTTATGTTAAAATCGCCTAGCAATATCACTGCGTCGTAGCTACCAAAGGAGGTGATGGAATCCACAATGGCATCCAAAAACAGGCATGTATCTTGCCAATGTGGCCTGTAGGCAGTTCCAATGAGAATTCGCTGATTATGATTGAATACACTTAGCCACATTTGCTCGACCTCCGAGTTTGTAGAGTGTTGACGCGTACGGACGTTGATACCTCTACGAATATAAAATCCCACTCCCCATGTCCTCTCCGTACATTTTCAGGTCTGGGGTAGTGCCTTAGCCGGTAACCAGATACCTTCGGCGCCTTATCATCTTCCCCAGCCCTCAACCAGGTCTCGTTTATGGCCAAAATGTCCAGATCTAACTCCTTCACGGCTACAATAAAATCACCATGTCCCGTACCGAGTGAGCCCGCATTGTATAGACCAACTTTTAAGTTTTTAGTACTTAGTTCTGGTAATAATTATGAAGAAAAAAAAATGTAAAAATAAATAAATAAAAAATATACATGTAAGTTTGAGGCCAGCACAGGGAGGCACCGAGTTGTGTCTGATTCTATATGTATTGTATTTAAAGTTAATACGCCAGTGATAATATTTTTACAGTCTAGTTTAAGTTTGTACATAGTAATAAGTGATGTATGGTTCTTTGCACAATTCTTATTCTGTAATAGCATTCTGTAGTAATTTGTCAAATCACTATTATTCATTAAACTGACATAATCATTTAAATCTATGAAAGCGTGTTTTTCATTTATAGACCTGTTAATTTGCATAGCTAATTTGACAGACAATGCAAATATACCAAAATTATTTACCATATAAAAAACAAAACGAATTATTTTACTAAGATTGAACAACAACGACAAAAAAACAAACAAACAACAAAAAAAGCAAGTGACCAGTTCTGATATGCCGGATTGATTATAGATAACTGCGAGTCATTTCTGCTGGGTCCCGAGCACTCTCTCCACATCCGCAAAGGAGCGAAGCTGGAAGGCTGGTGAACCGTCGGCCTGACGCACAAAAATGTGGCCTCGCTTCGTCCAGGAGTATCGCCATTGCTGCTTCTTACACTCCTCACGAACCTGGTGGAAGAGCTGGCGATTGTGACGAGTCAGGCGCTCGTTGACGTACACGCGGCTGCCAGCTGCGTCGGTGACATTGCGGCGCACGCGTGCAGCGTGCATCAGCTCGTCGCGCAGGTGTCGGCGCGCCAGGCGAACCACAACGCGCCGCGGGCGGCCCCCCGCCTCGATCATTGAGCTCCCGCTTGAGACCCTCGATAGTACGTTCGATCTCTTCAGTTGCACAGGAAACGCCTTCGGGGACACGCTTTTCGAGGTCTCCCAGGCGCCGCTCGAAATCATCCATGCGGTTCATCAGAGACTCGCGCAGCTGGGTCATCTCCTGCCTGAACTCCCGCATTTCAGCCATGAAAATGAGAAGCTCTTGGTGGCTGGATCCTTGCAACGAGGGAATCTGCAGCGGTGATTCAGGATTTAAGTCTCCCTGCGGTGGCGTGCCGCAAATACCTTTTATCGGCGTCTGGCTGTTGTCGCCCTTCCTGATGCTTTTTTTACAGTTCGGACATACCCAATCTCTGCTTATTATAGCCTTATCAGAGAGGGCCAGGCATCCTTTATGATATTTAAGCGTACATGACGAACAGGCAGCGCCACCTGTCACCGCTAGAAACTTTCCGCAAGCCCCACAGTTAACCATTGTAGATGGCGCTAGTGAAACTTTAAAAACACAATTTCTCTGTTTCTGAACGCACCCAAGTCTGTCACTGTGACAGCTGTCAAGTGTCACCGTCAGCTGATCACGGAAGTGCGTACGCGCTTGAGGAGGAGCTTCTAATTGTGTAATGTTTCGTAGTTGGGTGATTTGAAGTGCAAAGTGATCGTTACTAAGAATCGACACTTCGTTTTTTCGAAAAATCGAAAGTATTTTATAGTTTTTCTTGCACTGTGTGATGTGAATTATTCAATGAGGTGCGTACCTTGATGCGCCAGTTTCTAGTGCGAGGTTATGTGCTGGTTTCAAGCTTGTTGTGCACTTATATCAAAAGAAACAATTAAATTTCCTGGAGACAACTAAATTACGGTATTTGTTTACTAGTGTCGAAACCGGAAATAGTATGGAAAGTCAAAAAAAAATTGTCGTATTTCGAACCATGTTTTTAGAAGAAAGTTGTTCAATTACCGATTCTGACACTAGCTTAAAAATTAGGATGGTGTTCAAAAATTTACCCGGTATATCGCATGATATAGCGTTTTATCGATACTCAAATGTCAAAACCCACTGTCTTTTGACAGTTAAACGCGATAAAGCACTATTTGATATCGCGGGTTTAAACTGGTAGAAACTCGCGAAGGGTTCGCAAGAAATGTCCATTCATTATCAAAAGATCATTTGCATTACGGTTTCGCTCTTTCAGAATGGAATTTATTTCGGTTCTAATCAAAGATCAAAATTAACGGTTCGTTGGCCAATCAGAGGCAAGCCGTATGACAGTATGATGGGGGCGTCCATGCCGATTAACAAGGATAATCGCAGCGGCTATTATAACGCTTGCAAATGGTTCCGCTCCGAACGAGCGTTTGGTGAAAAACCTGGTTAAGATCTTAATTAAACGGTGTTTTAACCGTTCCCAAGCCCTGCCTGCCGCAGGAACTCATGTGCCCTAGCAAAAACACCACGACAACGCGACACATAGGTCAAACAAACGCTAGTGTGAAGAGGCTTTAAGGGCCACCCACACGTACCACAACCACACCACAACCACAACACGTGGTCGGGGCGCATTTTGTTTTGGAAATGAATAGTACAATTTAAATGTACCACATTTTGCCGTCATTATAGACCGCGTGAGTGATACCAACCACAACGCAACCACCAGCGACGACGCTGCAAACTAGCGACTGGTCACATCGCATACGTAACCACATCACAACTACTAGCAACAACGCAACCACATCGACATATTGTCGCACAACCACAACGCAACTGTAAAAAACTGTTCACTATTCACTAGTGTCATGATTCTAGAAGGTTTTTCATAATTTTTAATGGCAACACTGGTAATGCCGTCTCTTGACGCCATTTTGTTAAGTTTAATAGGCTAATCTGTGTGGTAAAATCGGTGGGGATAGCCAGACTTGAGTCCGACTAACGAGCCAAGAGAGCTCAGTCTTCAACCTGGCCTCAAGAAAATAAGATCTCTAAGACGACTGATTGTTTGTGTGTGAATCTATGTAAGTAACCAAGAATTATATGAGTTTTATCTGGAGTCTGCATTTTCTTCATAATAGGGATCACATTTTGTCGCTGCGATGTGGTGTGGTTGTGGTACGAGTGGGTCGACCCTAAGCGAGCACGACGCAGACTCCGCGTCGTCGTCGTCCGCCGCGCGACTGACGTTTCCGCTTTGCAGACGCTTGATGACGTCTGCGTGGTCATAGCAATAGTTAGTTACAGTGGCACAATCTTTTCTGTTCCGGTGATAGCGGCGCTATGTACTTCTTTCTTTTTCTGTGCAATTTAACCGGCCCTGACTTCTAAGACCATCAGCCGCCAGCAGCGCTATGGTTGGACATCAACTTGACTGCACAATGACATTAAAAAAACACGTTAGTTTCACATTTGGCCACCGTAACAGAAAAGATTGTGGCACTGTTTTTTTTATCTTTAACCATGGCTTCAGGTCTGCTGAACAACGCACAGCAAGATTTTATTATCGGAAATGAAAAACATATTTCGACTCTCCATACAAAATGTCCCGATTAGTTGCTAAAGTATGAAAAGTCGATTTTTTTTTCATTTCCACAAAAATTCTTGCTGCACTTTGTTCAGCATGATGGTCTGAAGCCATGGTTAAAGTTTTTGCAACGGTGCCCCTAACACCCTGTATTTATCATATTAGTTTGTATTCCCTGACAAAGAACATTGTAATGAGTTAAATTATAAAGTAATTTGGGTAGATTTTAATATCAGATAAGCTTTGGAATTGCACTGTAATAGTGCAGTGGTACAACATTAGGCATAATAAGAAATATTTGGAAGCTCGTATTGCTCAAACTTTCATTTCACAAAATTTACTTCGTGGAACTTCTAAATTGTATACTTAATTGAATTCTTGTTTTTTTTTCTTTTGGTGCAATTATATTATGACTTTAATAATACCTGCATTGTTAGTAGTTATATTAGTTATTTATGTGTTTTTATAAGAATTTTCTGTAAATGTCCCATAAGTAAGTACTTACTAACTGTTGTAATAATGGCTGGTCTGGCTGGCCCGTTGGCACATTTTAATAAACTTATCCATTGTGTCTGAGGCCGTGTATAAAAATGGTATGGTAAACCATACCATTTTGAGGCCGTGTATAAAAATGGTATGGTTTACCATGGATATTACTCAGACACAATGGATAAGTTTATTAAAATGTGCCAACGGGCCAGCCAGACCAGCCATTATTACAACAGTTAGTAAGTACTTACTTATGGGACATTTACAGAAAATTCTTATAAAAACACATAAATAACTAATATAACTACTAACAATGCAGGTATTATTAAAGTCATAATATAATTGCACCAAAAGAAAAAAAACCCCACCCAGGGTAAATATTTATTTGATGAACGTCTGTGTTTGTCTTTAGTATATTTTAATATACTTAGGTAATAATTTTAATAAAGAATATAGGTTAATAATAATATACATATTTACTGTGCCAGATACGCTTCGATCACCATAACTAGGTGTCATTGTTGATGGAAGCAGATACTACGCCGCTTTTTTAAGCTTAACTTATGAGTTTTTTATTTGGCTGAAAACCAACACTAAATAAAAACAGCAGAATAAAATTTCTTCTTGAACTTATTCAACCTAGTAACAAAATTCGTAATACTTTTTACATGACGTCGAAAGTCTAAAGTCCATCGGTTTCAGGCCGTTGGAGCTGCATTTTCTTGAAAATGTCGGAAAAGCTTCTGGGAGCCATTACCGGGACGCTCGGTGCATCTTAATAATGGGTTTCTACTCATGTTATACTACTATTTCCACGGAGAAGTTTGTAATATTAATTTTAGAGGCACGCCACCTACCGAGTCCACTTGTAAATCTAAAGCATTTTCGAATCCACCTGAATATTATACACAAAAAATTTCATTAAAATCGGTCCAGCCGTTTATGAGGAGTTCAGTT
The DNA here is from genome assembly GCA_949710035.1 of Crambus lathoniellus. Taxonomy (NCBI): domain Eukaryota; kingdom Metazoa; phylum Arthropoda; class Insecta; order Lepidoptera; family Crambidae; genus Crambus; species Crambus lathoniellus. The sequence goes on from OX453312.1 coordinate 3,946,001, forward strand.
ATTACACACGCCTTATTTTCAGGATAAGAAATATAAATGCCCTTCTTTAAGTTCTTATCAATCTTTATGGCAGAAATTAAAATCGGTGCAGTAGTTTCATAACTAATACTTTAAAAGGAAACAAATAGAAAGACAGTTGAGTTACTTTAGCATTTATAATACTAAAAGGTGAAATGAGTATGTATGTATGATGTAAATATCACATGTAGGATACAAATAAGTATTATTTTTATGTTAATATTTTTTGCTAGAATCACAGACAAAAATATAACGCGTAAACCTGTTAGAATATTTAAGGTGATTAATAAAATAATTATATTCGTTTTCAATTTATCAAATTACCAGCTGCAGTATTACATTTTAAAGGCTGACACACACAAAAAATTATTGCAGATGTGCTGCATTGCGTCTGCGTGCATCATGCTACTTTTTGGTGTGTGGCAGCCTTAAGTGATCATTCTTTTCAATATACTAATATTATAAATAGAAAAATTGGATTTTTTGTTTGTTTGTAATGAATATACTCAACTACTAGAGCTGTTTTAAATTTTTCTACTAGAACGAGTACCACGCGGATAAGGCCGAGCGGATCCCCTATTAGCTTTAGGCACACTTTAAAAAACAAGTATATAATACAAAAGTACTTACCTACTTATTTCTGTTACTTTATTGTCTTGATTCTACTTGACATTCTTCAGAGTTCATCGCCACTTACTGAGCCTTAAAAATATTTTCCACATATAAAAGGCTACGTCTAGGAAAAGTGGAGTACCTAAGCTTTTATTTACTTCTGAAAAAATAACTTTTCCACAACGGCTTAGCACTTAATGTCAATGTTTAACTTGAATTTAAGTGGTGATAAGGCTGAAGGTAGAAGCGCACTAGTTTCAGAATCCTCAATTACTGAGGAACTGGCTATCTTATCTCTAACTGCCGGAACACAAAAGTGCTGAAAACTTCATTGTTATGAGCTCAGACTAATAACTTTTTATCAATTTACCTTAAATTGATAACGTACAAAATTTAAGCCGGCAACAAGCGGTTTTGAGCACGGATTTTACCTAAAAGCCTTTTTTAAACACTAGTAGCGTCCCATGACTTTTATATACACTAGCTTCTACCCGCGGCCTCACTCGCGTTAAATTCACTTATATTCGGGTCAGTCTGAATTTTGTGCAGTGTTCGGCTGCGAGATTTTATTTTGTGTGTCAAAGCGTTCCCGAGAAAATAAAAATTAAATCGTGTTACATTTTTGTACAATATGTATATTACATAATATAAGGATATTGTACAAAAATATGTAATCTATAATCTTTAATCTTAAATGTCTCCACTATTGCGACACATGCCTTCCTTATAAAAGGTTTTTCAATAGGGACGCTCGAAAATTGAAAGTTGATAGCGGCCATCTTGGAAAAGCGATAGCTGTCAAATTTGGCGGGAATACATATTTATTCGTGACATTTCACCATGGAACATTTGGTTGCAAAAGGACGGCGCCACTTGCCATACTGCACGGGAAACATTAAATTTATTGGATGAGAAGTTTGAGGGCTTCGTTATCTCGCGTGGTGGTGACATCAACAGGCCACCGAGATCGTGTGATCTAACCGCGCTCGATTACTTTCTATGGGGCTACGTGAAATCCTGAGTCTATACTGACAAACCACAGACAATTGCTGCCTTGAAGGCCAACATAACTCGCATTATTCATGAGATTGAGCCCTTTTTATGTGAAAATGTCGTCCAAAACTGGTCCATCAGGATACACCACCTTCAGCGGAATCGCGGTGACCATTTTGCTGAAATTATATTCCATAAATAATGTCATCAAATGCTCTTTAAAATAAAATAAAAATTGTGGGAATATCACTTAAACGGGTTTTTTTATGCCATTTCAAAGTTCGAGCGCTCTTAATGAAAAACCCTATAGATGGACAAAGAGAATGGGCCATAGCCCTCGCGTATAACCAACGTCTCAACATGCCTTTTGAAGCGCGGATGGAGGGCCTCGAGATATTAAATTTTTGGTCACCCTTCCCGTGACTGACCATTGCGAAAGTTGCTTAACGAGGACAATCGAAGTCTAAGCGTGCTCACAAAGTGCCTACGCGTAGGCGAGTCCCACATACCGTACGTGGATAGGGTATGTTAATTAATGCAGTTCCCTTACAGATGCATTTAAATTTTAAAGACAACGTCATCGAAGACGTCTACATGTTAAAAGCTTAAAAAAACGCAAAATAGAAATCTCATCAATTGTACTAATATTATAAATGCAAAAGTTTGTGAGTATGGATGGATATATGATGTATGGATGTTTGATACTCTTTCACGCAAAACTACTGAACGGATCTAGATGAAATTTGCAACAGACATAAATTATAGGCTGGAATAACACATAGGATACTTTTTATCCCGATATTCCCACGGGAACGGGAACCACGCGGGTGTAACCGCGGGCGGTCGCTAGTAATATAATAATTCAGCTTCCATTATTTATTTCCGTACAAAAGGTCCTTAATGCTATAACGACACAAAGCGATCCATTTTCAGGGAACGAGGTTATTTTTCAGGAGGGGTTTTTTACTTTTTGTTTCCGAACAGGGGAATAATTTTATTTGCAGGAGGCAGGAGACTCTTCGATTGATTACTCCCTGGGGATAGCAGATTCCATTATTGGACGGTTTAGTACTGACAATGAGATAGGGGAAATTAAAGCAAAGTATTTGTAAATATTCCTTGGGGTCACTGCTACTTTAAGACGGTTCAGGGTTGTGGATTCCGGGAGTCTTCAGCCTTGTGTTCACTTAACATTAGGGCCCCGATCGCGGTAATTCTATGACGCATTAGTCAAGTGTACGTGCAGTTGAAGTGCCGTGCAAAACCGTTTTTGATAACGCGCGGCTTTGACAGTGCGACAACGTTTTCTGTTCCGGTGATAATCTTTGGAACTAAAACAGTTTTCATACGACAGTCTATTTTGACAGCTAATTTTGTATTGCAAGTAGTTCCTCTGTCACGGATGTCACCGGATCAGACAGGATTGTAGGACTATAGGTTTACGTGATGTGTGCGTCGTTATGTGTCCATTCATTCATTTCATTCCATTTTTCAATAATAAAAATTGCATTGCAATAATGCAAAAAAGTAAAAAAAAAAAATTTAAAAGCAATGAATTTTCGGTATGTTGTTGTATTGAAGAAGAACTAGGCCGTATGTTATGTTTATATTTTTTTTATATTCATTGTAGATTTGAAAATATTGGCACTTTTTGTTTTGTATGAAATCAGTAAAGTGCAAAAATTTCATAAATTCATCATCAATCAAAAAAAAACGCGTGCAAATATATCCTGCTAAAAAGTGGTTATATTTTTAAAATGTTACTGTTTGTCTTTATGTCGGCTCTTTACGTGATTTTAGTTTATGAATTAATAATTATCAAATTATAAGTGATAATGATAAGTCTTAATAAGAATCATGTTTGTTTTGTTACAGATTATGAGAAGCAGATGTCCACTTTGATAACATCCTGTCAATAACACTTACTCTGGTAAGTTTTTTTTTATATATACCTAAGTGCTACTGAAATTAAAAAAATATATGGTTTCAAGAATAATAAAGGATACGGGTTGTTACCTAAATAAGTAGTTGTAGGCAGGTTGTAGGTACTTACTTAGCTTATGCCCTAATACTCGTATGCTATTTATCTTTGGGAGCGTCTCAAACAACGCCCTGTCACTTTAAATGTCAAACATATATGAAAGAGATGCCATGATGTTTGAGACGCTCCTAAAGTTGATTTGCGTTCGAGAATTAGGGCGTTAGATAGCTTTCCGCTCGCGGCTTTCCCCGCGTGAGAAAAACGATGTTTTCCCTTCATCATCAGCTATTTAATTTCCCCACTGCTAGGGCACAGGCCATTCTTATGGATGGATAAGGAGATTGGGCCATGACCCACCACGCACCCAATGCGGATTAGTGGGTATTAATGCCAGCAAACGCAGCCGGGACTAACGTGCCTTCCGAAGCACGGAAGAGCTCGAGGTAATAAACTTTTGGTCACCCATCCCATGACAGACCATTACGAAAGTTGCTTAACTTCAACGATCGCAGGCCGAGCGTGATAACTGCGCCACGTGCTTCTCAGCGGTGTTCCTAAAATGTTTTCCCTTGGGAATGATAAATTAACCCAGGGTAAATGATATTTCTCTGTGCCAAATTTCATCTAGATCCGCCATTTCGCCGTGATTAAGTAACACACATACAAACTTTTCCATTTATAATCTTTCTAGGTATATAATAAAATGTGAAAGTTTAGATTAAGATGTTTGGATGTTTGTTACTCAATCACGCCAAAACGGCTGAACGCCAAATGGCTGAAATTTGGAACACAGATACTTTGTAGCCTGGAAAGGAACTTTCTATCCCGGAAAAATATCACATTCCCGCGAGATAACGTCGTGTAGTCCACACGGGCGAATCCGCGGGCGGAAAGCCAGAGTTATATAACGTCGGTGATACTGCAATACGTTCCATGTCAAGAAAAATCGATTTGTTTATTATTGATGAAAATGATTAAGAGCGTGTGTCCGAACGCACTTGCAAATCGCTCAAGTCGTCAGCCAATCACAAGGCAGTTTTCAGTGTTGCAATATGTGACTTGTCAAGTCTTTTCAGTTGTACAGGTCAGTTGTCTGGGTACTGCAATAAGTTCTATGTCGACGCAACGGTTTTTCGCAAGCTGAAAATTTAAAAATAATTGTACCCAATTTTTTGCGTTAATTACCGTTATAGTTATTTTAATATTTCATTAATTTACAACCATTATTATTAACATTATCGACTTTTTTTTAAACATCAATATGTTTCATGTCAAAAGAAAATGTTAGATTACTTCGTTGCAAAATGTGCTTAGTCGAATTATTTCCACATTAGAGCTACACTAAAACTTCATTCACATATTATTTAATAGCTCTTACTAACGTTATAACACCACGTACTTATCAAAAACTTAGCGGCAGAAACAAAGAAAGAAAACAGTTTTTTTGTCCTACTGTAAAATCAGTTTTTAGCTGACATAGCACGATTTGCAGTATCACCGACGAAGTAAGATTAGGGAACACAAATAATTGGGTCTTTAAGTTGATTCTGTTAATCCGATGTCAAAAAAGTTTTTTTTGCTTCAAAGAGGAATTTAACAGATCCCTTTATGGATATGTGTAGATTATACATTTGACAATGATGGATGGCAACCGTTCCATAGCTGATCCACAGAGCTAATGCACGTATAGAATGTTGTATTATTATTCAATTGTACTATGTTGTAACCAAAATATGTTTGCAAAAGCCTGTTATTGTGAATGAATAAGGCAAGCCGTTCTTTAAACCACGCATGGAAATTAGAAAAGTTTACTTCCTGAACTAAATAGTGTTTTTCTAAGCCGTAATAAAGAGAGTCATTATTATCTTAAAGGTTTATTCGATGCTTGTGACACGATACAACAATAATATTATCAAGATCTGCTACTGCACAATGAGAAAAACGAAAAATCTTTCAGTATTTTCAGCAGGCTCTGGTAATTTTATATCGTGGATTTCAAAATTATTTTTATTTTTTAATAAAATAACATATACTTAGCTTAGATTATCTGTAATTCTTTGTTAAAATACATAATAATATTAGCTACTTAAAATTTTTATGTAAAAATGTCAATTATCCTCCATTATTCTTTAAAACCTCCAAATAACATATCCTCGGCGGGTTAAAAAAGAACAAGAAATACTTTTTTTTATTAAAACTTGCAACAGCCCCTATTTTGAGACTTATGTTACCTAATTAGAGCGTACCTATACATATAGAAAGCTGGTGCCAGTGCCGATCTGCCAGCGCTTATCGGAACCGGTCCACGCAGGTAGTCGGCGCAGACAGTTTCTATATATTGTGCCGAACCAGCGCGCCGACAAACAAGTCGGAACTTGCCGGCGACGTTCGGCGTACGTTTAACGCCCTTATTAACTACTACCCTTACTTCCACTAATATTGTAAATGTGAAGGTTTGTATGTACCTGGATGTATGGATGTTTGTTACTCTATGACGCAAAAAGTACTAAACGGATTTGGTTGAAGTTTAGCACACAAATAGTAGATAGCCTGGGTTAAAACATAGGATACTTTTTATCCCCATATTCCCACAGAAACGAGAATCATGCGGGTAAAACCTCGGGCAGCCGCTAGTTTGTAATATTTAAACATTAGCTGCATTGCATCGCCAACTCTTTTTGAATTGACAACAACATGTTTTTATTTATTTTCTTTTATTACACAAGCTAATATTGTGAGACGGGTCGATTTTTTCTAAATACTTCATTTTCCATTTTTCTATTATAAAAATTGCATTGTGAATGCAAAAAACTAAAAATTAAAATAACTTCTTTTATAATTTCACATATTATTATTCTCTGTTACATACAAACCCGTAAGTAAATAAAACAAGTTTTTAGTAAAAAATTCATTTTTATGACAAGCTTTTTTGCTGACTGTACTTTGATATTGTATTGTCATCTGAACCAAACCTGTGTACAAGTTTCAGCTCCATCAAACACTGGGAAGTGGGGAATTAAGCTTGCAAGATTTGTCCCCCACTAACTAACATACTAACTAACTAACATGGCAAGTTAATAAAAAGCTTGTAAAATACAGACCTATACCACAGGAATCCTCACACATTTTATACACTCCTTTCGTCGTAAAAAGCTTATTCAATTCATGCTATTGTATTCCTCTACAAATAGTCAGAAATCGAATTCACCATGATATGAAGTTCTCCACAAAGGTATTAAATGCAATACCGGCTCTAATAATAAAAATAAGCGGGTAGATACGTGCGGGGAGTGGCTCCGTCACGCCAACTGGAAACGGTAGCCAGTCACGATATAAAGAGTAACACACTTTTGTGCAGAAGCAACTTTTGACGTGATAACGATGAACGCCGGCTGCACGCACAAAAAAGTATCACGTTCCGCGTGCAAGCGAGAGCGCGGAACAAGCGATAGACACGATCGGCCTAAGAGCCAACGCGCCATTGTGATTTTTAATCGGGCGATAGTTTAGTCGGAATCGTAAGACGATCGTGATCAAACTGTCGGCCGATAGTTTAGTTTTGAGAGCCTGCGCGCACTTGTGATTTTAAGTCGACCGATAGTTGGTCGATAGTTTAGTTGAATCCGGGCGCGCGCCTACATAGTCCTTCATGCACAGGCCGATAGTTGTGCGATAGTTGTCCGATAGTTGTCCAATAGTTGTGCGATAGTTGTGCGATAGTTGTCCGATAGTTGTACAACTATTGGCCAGTCATTTTCGATAGTTCGATACTGAATGCGCAGTCTACCGATAGTTGGACGATAGTTTAGTCGAATGCAGTGCGCGCGCTCACATAGTCCTTCATGCACTTTACCGCCCGGCCGATAGTTGTGCGATAGTTTGATCGTACAGCTATCGGCCAGTCATTTTCGATAGTTTGATCGGTCGATAGTTTAATCGTCAGTGCGCGCACTGCCATATAACTCTATACTGAATCCGAGAACGATCAAACTATCGCCCGATTAAAAATCACAAGTGCTCGTTCGCTCTAAGCGTTCGGTTTGTGACGCGAAGAGAGACAGCGGGATATTGTTATCAGGTAAAATTATCGTCCGTAAACCGACTACAGACAAACTTTACTTTACTTTACAGTTCTCGATCGAACAAGCTGCATGTCATTCGGTTTTTGTATGTAGTAAACAGTGAGTGCGTGGCTGATTGCAGCCAACTGACAGGTCGTTTTGGCTGCCGGCGGACGGATAGTCTGTGGGGCTCGTGACGTTTATAAATGCGGTCGAAGGAGAGATGCATGCAGGTTGCGGCGTGAGAGTGCTGACTTCCCTAGTCCTTTTTTCTCACCCGCTGGAAGCCGCCTGGACAAGAGTTGCCATGGCCACAGAATACTAAATGGCTTACCTACGGGTCTAGCATGAGTAGCATGATGGCAACGACATAGTTTGTCGCGCTTCTTCCAACCAATCAGCACGTCGCCTACAGTTATCTACGAGCGATGTGATTGGTCGAAAGTGCCCGCGACTCTTTCTCACTCGAGTCGCACTTGTTGTGCTAGCACTACTGGTAAACTTTAAATAGATTCCGGACGATGGTCGACCGTAACAAAGACAACTTGTCCAGGTTAAATTTTTGGATGATTCCAACTTGGAGTGTGTTCCTTTCCAGGCTACAAAATATCTGTGTTCCAAATTTCAGCCATATCCGTTCAGCCATTTTGGCGTGATTGAGTAACAAACATCTAAACATCTTAATCTAAACTTTTACATTTTATTATATAGTAAGACTAGCGGCTGCCCGCGGCTTCACCCGCGTGTTTCTCGTTTCCGTGGGAATATCGGGATAAAAGTAGCCTAAGTTACTCCTTATTATATCAGCTATCTGCCAGCTTGAAAGATGGTAGGCCCCCTAGCAGCAGATACTGAGACGATAAAGTTTTCTACGGCCGCGGGAACAAAAATTACACTACCTAAATTTTAAATTTTCAACACTTACAAGGTCAAATTAACCCCTTCATATTCTCGCCGGGTTAAACTCAAACCCCCTTATTACAAAACGTGGACTAAAAATAGTCCTGGTTTAAAACTGGTACTAAACTGGTGATATCACTTTCATTTTCCAAATGAAAGACAGAATTAGCATGAATTTTAAACCAGGTCTAACTTTAGTCCACGTTTTGTAATAAGGGGGAAAAGGTCTTTCAGCACTACCTAATCCCATACCTTTTATTTGAAAAAAAAAAGAAATGTCTGGCGGTCCCAGGATTTTGCTCTATTGTGACTAGTCTGACTTCTTAGTCTATGCCACAACGCAGTTTGTTAAAAATATATGAAAGGTTTGAAATTGTAACATGCAGCCCGGCTGTTCCTTTTATAAAAACACCAAGAAAGTACTAAATTGTATTATTGTATGATAATGATTTCATATTGTGAGAAATTTGTTCGAACGAAGCATGTCTTTGTGGAAAATGTCACTCGGAAAAACAGAAATGTTATTTTTATTGATTTGACTAGCGGCCGCCCGCGACTTTGTTTCTATGAACGTAGTACAGAGTCCTACTATTAGAGCATACAGTACCATAATCATAACCATTTTCTACATTTTTAAATTTTACATGGTGTTATATCTGCCGACGTATACAACTCACATTGTATGTAAAATTGTACGCTATCTACATTAGCTTTAACGAAGATTGTTTTAAGTCATGTAATGTAAATATACCTCTATGATACCGACAATACATAAAACTAAATATTTTTATGCGTCAGATCATAATACAATCGAAGAGTTATTGCAACTGGAGATTCTATTCAATCTGCAATCTGCACGCAGATATGCAAATTTATCAATTCATAATTATTATTATTAATACATAGGTACAATTATGATTATTTGTCAGAATACAATCGAAGACTTCTTGGAACAGGAGAATCTATTCCATCTGCATGCAGATATGCTATCAATTAATTTTTATGCTTCATAATACCAAGCCAAAGATATAAAGAAAGACACATTTTCCTGCTTTCCCAACGCGAAAAGGCAATTAAAATGCCTACACCGTTAAAACTCTTTGCTCTCCCATATTAACAATTACTATTCATGTGTGTTCATCTAGCTTTTGTCGCAGCACCCTAGGGACTCACAGGCGCCAGACCGTGTGACTTTGTTAGCTTCACTGGAGCGGTAGGGCTGGCACTTCCTGTACTTTCAGAATGTTAGTCCGTTCTTACTTCTTACATTACGAAACTTAGAAACGACTAAAAGATAGGATAAAATATAAAATAATCATTTATTCACTTAGAAACAATGAATAAGTAGGCACATGATAAACGTTTATCAGTAGACGCAATCTACACAGATTTTAGTAAGGCCTTTGATCGTGTAAATCACGGTATTTTACTTCACAAACTGAACACCCTTGGTATCGACGAACCTATGTTAGGTTGGTTTCGGCCAGATCATCTAAAGTTGTGGTCAACGGTTACTTATCCAATGCTTTCCCGGTTGGTTCTGGTGTCCCTCAGGGCTCGCACTTGGCACCTTTATTGTTCAATATATTTATTAACGATATAGGGAAATGTTTTGTAAATTCAGACTATGTATTGTTTGCAGATGATTTAAAAAAATTTAGAGTTGTGGAATCGGCTGTCGATGCCATTCTTTTACAAGCCGATTTAATTAAACTTATTGAATGGTGCGAGAAAAATCGAATGAACCTTAATGTTTCTAAATGCTCCTGTATGCACTTTTCTAGGAAAATAAATAACACCAATTACCATTACAGCATTAGCGGGGATACTTTGATTGATGTTGCCACTGTTAAAGATCTTGGAGTGTGGCTAGATAGTAAGTTGCGAATGAACATACACATTGGTAAAGTATGTACCAAAGGCTTCAAAAATCAAGAGTTTGTCTCACGGAACTGCAAAAATTTCAAGTCCCCCAAAACAAAAAATATTTTATTAACTCATTGGTGCGTAGTGGGTTGGAATACTGTAGTGTCTGTCGTCTGGAATCCGTTTTATGATATTTATAATAAAAGACTTGAAAGCATACAAAAGAGATTTTTATAGCACTTTACCTACTCTTGTAATTTGGGAAAGTCACTTGAAAAATATCTTGAAAGACTCACTCACTTTAATATCTTGTCACTCTCGGATCGAAGACACTTGCACGACTTATTGTTTCTGTACAAGCTGGCGAATGGCATCCTTGAGGCTCCCGAACTAACCAAAGCTCTTACCTAGTGGAAACCACTCCTTTGAAACTTTCTCGCGCTTCGAGGTACAACCTGAATAAATGTGAAAGTTTAGATGTTTGAATGTTTGTTGCTCAATCACGCCAAAACGGCTGGACGGATTTAGCTGAAAGGGACACAGATATTTTTGTAGCCTGGAGAGGAACAAAGGATACTTTTTATCCCGGAAAAATGACAAATTCCCGCAGAATAACATTGTGTAAACCACGTGGGTGAAGACGCGGGGAAAGTTAATTGATAATAATTTTATTTATATTATATCTTAATTAAATTCCTGAATGACTCATTAAATATTAGCACATCGAATTTTCGATATGATATGTTGGAAACTGTAACTGCAAATAAATGATAACTTACTTATTTACTAAAATAAGTAGTTTTTAAAACACACTTTCCATTTAATAATACTTACTGCTTATGTGTGTTCATCTAGCTATTGTCGCAGTTCCCTAGGGACTCACAGGCGCCAGACCGTGTGACTTCGTTAGCTTCATTGGAGCGATAGGGCTGTCACTTCCTGTACTTTCAGAAACTTACCGACACATGGTGTTTAATAACCCGCACAGTTCATTATAAAGCAAACTATAATTTTATTATTACAGTTTGCTTTATAATGGAGAAGAACATTGGCTACTTTTTATCCCGGAAACATATCAAGTTCCCGCGGAATAACATCGTTTAGTCAACGCGGGCGAAGCCGCGGCCGGAAAGCTACAAAATAATACGTAATCCCGATTACGGTTACCATAGCGACAGTTTTGGTCGCGTTGGTAGGTCTCCTTTGCATCTCTATCTTGTGTTCTATATCCTCAGCCCGAGATCCCAGTCCCTACACTGCGTTAGGCTCAACTCACACTAGCGCTGAGTCGAAGCGTTGCGTCATGTTTTGTGTCTTAGCATATTTTTCTAATTATTAAGGTACAAATTTGTTTTACGGAAACCCTCCAGCGTCGATGAGATTCGCGCGACTCCATTGACGCGAAATTGACGCGACGGGACGCGACGCTTTGACTCTGCGCCAGTGTGAGTTGACCCTAATGGTCGACTTCGTTCGTATTGTCAGTGTCAGTGTCCCCTAGGGATAGGGGTGCTATTCCGTGTAACTTTGTCAGCTCCAATGCGCTGAAGGCTTTCACAAGGTTGTCACTTCCTTGTTGATAACTATTATTGATTATGAGTTGTAATTAATTGATCATTTAACTAACCTAACCAGACCCACAAAAATACTAAATAAGTTAGCATATAAAAATATTGAAACGCACTCAAAACTATAGCTTGAGTGTATTTCAGTACTGTAATAATAAAGACCGGGCGTTGCCCGTGAAACCCAAGCCAAGATATAATCATAATTATTAATACATACTCAATAAACAAATCTCTGCGGTGCACTGTAGGTGCTAACTTAGTTTTTACATGTTTAATTTATTATTTTTCATTCTACGTAAGTGATTAATTAATGTCATCTGCCAATTAAATGTTCCCGCTGCTGTGGCCTCAGCCTTTTATGGATGGATAAGATATTAACCTCAACGATCTCAGGCTGGGCGCATTACTCACTAACGCCCGAATTCTCGAACGCAAATCATCCTTGGGAGCGTCTCAAACATCATGGCATCCCTTTCATACGTTTGACATTTAAAGTGACAGGGCGATGTGTAAGACGCTCCCAAAGATAAGTAGCGTACGAGTATTCGGGCATGTGCCACGCACTCCTCCGCAGACCTGATGTGAATTGGATGGAGAAAACACCTGCAAATACATCCAGAAAAACGTTGAGAAAAAGTATTCATACTAATGTAAATCAGTTTTCTAGAACCCTTAACACCTTACCGAACATTTTCTTAGGTCGTATAATTTAATAATTGATATTATTGGAAACAATAAACAATTTTTATTATTTACTGACTTAGCTGACAACCCTAGCAATGAGTAAAAGAAAATAATTGGCTCACTTGGTTAAAGGGCAACTAGTTTCCAAGACAGTTAAGTAAATAGTTTTAACGACAGTTTCTTTAACTTGTTGAAGATAGAATGAAGTGAAATAACAATTGTTTGCTTCGTATTTTTCTACAAACAACTAATTCTCGGTTCAGTTCAGGCTACCTATTTTTTTCAGATCTTAAAGCAGGACTGGTGATTGTTTTTCTATCATTTTTTTTCCTTTACTTACTTGTTGTTCGGATATTTTTTTTTACCACAACGTCACACACATTGAAAACGACACATTGAAACGTCACATACATTAATCTGATTCCGAAGTAGAGTGTGTGTCAGATAACTCTTCACGTGCCTGGCGCGTTTTTGGCGCTAGTTACAGTGCATTTTTTTGTTCTAATGTTATAGAAAAGATCAGTATTCGATTTTTACCGCGCGCAGACTTATCTGACGAGCACTCTAGTAGCTTAAGCACTTGTGTTCCGGCTATCAGAAACAAGGTATTACAAAATTAAATATACACAATATACAAACACAAATGTTCATCAACAGCCATTTAATGTCCCCCACTGCCGAGGCATAGGCCTTCCTTATGGATGGATAAGGAGAGTGGGCCATGAGCATGCATGACCCACCACGCGAGCCCAATGCGGATTGGTAGGTATTAACAACTGCAAAAGGATCCGGGACCAACGGCTTAACGTGCTTTCCGAAGCACGGCGGAGCTCGAGATAACAAGTTTTTGGTCACCCATCCCGTGACCGACCATTGCGTAGGTTACTTAACTTCTACTTAACTTTTACTTACACAGATATTTTTTTTCATCACCAGTCGCTTTGGCAGATCCGTTGGCGCATTTGGTACTGATTCTTTGCGCCACATTATAATAATATGTTAATTTTATTTGTTCTGTATTTGGGGGGTATTGTGTATTTATTGACTACCTACGTAAAACAGGGTGTACCTAAAACTTGATGTTCCTGGTAATAATTAAAAAAAAAATACATTTATGTTTAACAGAGAAGTAAGTGAATAATAAATATAAACCTAAATTAAAACATATAACATTTACTGTAACGTTCTGTGCACGTTTAAATTCGTAAAAAGATAAGTATGTTAAAATAAAACAACTTTAATATAAAATTTGCACTAAACTGAATTTAGTTCAAAATCAAAATCAGCATTGTGAATTACAATTTATCTCAAGAATGCTTAAGGTTATATTTCTTTGGTTTGACAAGGGTCTGGCATAGTTCCCTTATCTTATTATGTAGACTATGAAACTAGTTAAGCCCCACAATGCAAAGTTACAAGAAATTATGTTATTCAGCGAAATAGGCGAGATTTTATCATAATTGCTGTACTATTTGATAGGAATTTATGAACCTTTGTAAATGTGATATAACATGATCCTAGTAATAGCGATAATATTTGTGGAGGATCAGGATACCTACTGATACCTCCTACAGTCATATATAGTGGTGGCCACATAATTAAGGACGCCAGTCGATTTCATACATACAAGATACTTTGAGGCCTTAGTTCTCCGCCAGGGATTGACCGAGCTGTAATCTGATGTTTACAGCTATTTTGACAGTACGCGCCATATAACTTGGTCTGTGTTGTGTGCCAAGTTATGCGGCGTGAAATATCTCTAATTTGACATAATGTCTATTGCGCGAGAATCGCCCCCCAGGTATTGTGCACTGATAGTTTCGTGGTGAGCATGTGCACTTTTTTGAGGGCGGGCGGGCGGATCATCTTACATGTTTTTTGCGGAATTACGCTACATACTGGTTGGCAACATAATTAAGGACGCCAGTCGATTTTCATACAAACGTGGTAACTTTGAGGCCTTAGTTCTCCGCCAGGGATTGACCGAGCTGTGATCTGATGATGGCTATCCAGGGGGTGAATGGAGGAGATCCAGATCGCCATACACACCCAACTCATCTGAACAGCATTCTAAGAGCTGTGTCGATATGTTTAAAAAAATCACCAAAATAGCATTAAAATGTATGGAAATCCTGAAATTGAGAACTTTGGTCCTTACATCTCTTAGAATGCTGTTCAGATAAGTTGGGTGTGTATAGCGATCTAGATCTCCTCCATTCATCTCCTGGATTGCCATCATCAGATTACAGCTCGGTCAATCCCTGGCGGAGAACTAAGGCCTTAAAGTTACCACGTTTGTATGGAGATCGACTGGCGTCCTTAATTATGTGGCCACCACTATGTAGCGTACTTTCGCAAAAAACATGTAAGATGCGCCCGCCCGCCCTCAAAAAAGCGCACATGCTCACCACGAAACTATCAGTGCACAATACCTGGGGGGCGATTCTCGCGCAATAGACATTATGTCAAATTAGAGATATTTCACGCCACATAACTTGGCACACAACACAGGCCAAGTTATATGGCGCGTACTGTCAAAATAAAGGTGGATGTCAATCAATGTCAATTGAAACAGAATTTTCGTATCACATTAAAGAAATGTCTATGCCCAGCGCTCGACTTGCAACGAGTGGTCATTGTCAGTCGCGTGAATGTCGCGCGTAAAGCTGTATTTTTAACCTGAACCCCCTCTTCGACATATAGAGATATCTCTGATTCGACATCGTCAAATTTGAATACTAATCTTTTCTATAAGCTTTGAACAAAAAAAAATACTGTAACTAGCGCCAAAAACGTCCCAGGCGCGCAGAGTTATCGGATACTGAAAATGTCACAAAAATGTCTATAGTTTTTACACGTCATAGAACTTGGCGTGTGTTGTGTGCCAAGTTATGTGGAGCGAACTATGGGCGTCACTGAATTTTACCGATCCGGAAAAAAACGGATGCTTGTATTTTAATAATTAATCATTTAAAATAGTAATAATTTATTTACATCGTGTAGTTTCAATGTTTCAAACCCAAAACTACACGAAATAAATAAATTCTTACTATTATAAATGATTAATTATTAAAATACAAGCATCCGTTTTTATCCGGATCGGTAAAATTCAGTGTAGTGCACAAACGCCCTATCTCTAATAGGACATAATGTCTATTGCGCGAGAATCGCCGCCCTGTAGCTGCAGATAGCTAGACAGTGACACACCTTGCAGTTGCACCTTCGCTGATTAGACTACCCTACGTGTTTCGCACTAACCCGGGGCATACTCAGGAGTTGTAAGACCGTACCTAATCCAGTACTGATTGAGAGACAGCGCCCGCTGCCACTGAATTTATTGCTTCTTGCTCCCCACTCCGCCATGATATGAGCCGTGTGACTTGACTGACAACATTTGAAGAATGTTGCCAGCTTTAAATAAAAATAGTGAAGAAAATATGTACAAATAAATTAATATACCTACATACACTAATGTTTTTTAATAATTTCTTATTTTTAAGAGTTACTATTTCTATTTAAAAATATAGACAACAGCAGCATCTTTTCAAAATGTAAATGAGTTTTTTTTTAATCTTGATTTTCCGACGTTTCGGCACATATAATCGTTTTGCCGACGATTCGCTCAGAAATCTTAGATGTGCTTATTTTTTTGTAGCTAGTTTAATTTACATTGTGAAAATGGCTCAGGCTCTAAATAATCATACGTAAGTAAACCTTTGTTCCACTGGCATGATCTAATTTTCTACGCCAATGGTAGCCAAGCTGAGGTTGCGTTGATAACATCTTTAATTTTCCACTTAAAAGCTACGTTTATACTGGCGAATAGTTGAACTAAGGTGTTTATAAACTTAAAGTGAATACATTACGATTTTATATACTTTATGTGATTTTTTGCATGCTGATAAGCAAGATAATAATTAGTTAAGCAACCTAACTTTAATTTACCAACATGTAAACCCATGTCTTTTGCAATAAAAAAATCATTCATTCACATAGGTAGTGCACTTTAAATAACGCTCTAATAATATTGCTTACTCCATACTAACTAAACCGAGTTTGTGTTTTTGAATAAGTACATGTTTTTTGTGTACGTGTATGATCACAAAATCACTTATTTCCTAATTATATAAGTTTGGATGCTTGATTTAAATGAACCTCTTAAGTATTGATCAAAAGTTCGACACTCTAACAACGAAACCATCGATTGACCCGGTCAAGTCGTTAAAACAAATTTAATTTAATTATTACATTCTATCTGAATATTTTTGTAGATATTATAAATATACTGTCTTGTAACTGGTTGTATTAGTAAGTACTTTTGACGACCTTCGTGGTCGAGTGGTGTGCGCACTGGTTTTCAAGGTGCCGCTATCTCTGAGGTCACAGGTTCGATTTTCAGACGGGTGAATATAGAAAACATACTTTTCGATATTTTCTCGTGTCTGGGTGTATGTGGCAACCGTTGTTGTTTCCAATTTCCATAACACAAGCGGTTAAGTTACTTAAATTTCGTATTGGAACAATGAACAATTTACCGCCTCTGTAGTCTAGTTAGTGGTTCATACCACCGATTTCAGACCAAGAGGTCCCGGGTTCGATTCCCAGTAAGGGTTCATATTGTATTCGGCTTGGTTGGTGGTAGGACTTGTTCTTAGTCCGCTGGCTAGCTACCACCATCTTATCTAAGTCTGACACCATAACAATGATGTTTTCAGCATTATTGTATTCCGGCAGTTAAGAGATAAGATAGCCAGTTCCTCAGTGATTGAGGATTCCGGGAGTAGTACGCTTCCGCCTTCAGCCTTATCACCACTTATCATCAGGTGTGATGAAGGGTAAGTGCTACCCCGTTGAGGAATAAAAAAAATGTGTTGGTGTCCAATATTTATTTATTTATTTTAACTTGTCCTCATCTTAAGATTGCAACTACAGTCATTCTATTTTTGATTATGAAACTAACTACACATTGCATTTAAAGATTATACTTTAAAATTATTAGTACGTGGTTGTAGGTATATATATGTCGCAGTATGATAGATTAAAGCCGTAATATAGTTCTAGCTATATATTTATATACCGTAACATAGTTATACGAAAGCGATTCATCACTACCTTACTAGGAATATATTCTAAACTCAATTTTAATACGGTTCCAGTTTCGTGATATATTATATTACTAGATTAAATTTAGTAAATTAATTGTACGAGTGTAGTGCGGGGGTGCGGCGTAAGCGGCAGCGGACAATTGTACTAGAAAAAGTTTTAGAAAAGCGAAATGAAAGTCATAAAATTGGAACACCAATTAGTATTCTGAAAGATTGGTTACCCAGAAATGCAACATAGTTAAAAACCTTTCTTTGAATGATCCACCTAACATAATATATAAATGAATTTTTAAATGTACCTACCTACATATATGGCAGTGTGAACTTCCCCTTCGGAATGCCAGGCCACGTTGTAAGGTATTTCTGACTTCGTCGTCGCAAGTCGAATCCTTTGAAGTGAAATTTTGTAATAGAACTAAGAAATGTCAAGGTCATTAACAAAATTAATTTTAGAGACATTTCCTTTCATTAGGTTTTTAGTACGAGAAAAATATGTATTAGTTTCTGAGTCGTTGCAATGAAAATAAACATTTCCTTTAGCTATTGTTTTTTTTTTAAACTTTTATTATGTACCATTTTATTATGTTTACATAATTATTTTGTAAATGCCGTTGCTTCTATTAAAGCTGATCGATTTTTAGCCCGTTTTTCTTGTCAGTTAAAATATTAAGAAATTAACTGATGATGGTAGGAAAAAATGTTAGACAACACAAAAGTGTTATTTATTTAATTTGAGTTTGAACCATTCTAAGGTACTTTCCTTATACCTTTCCTTACCAAAATTACAGACATTCAAGAGCGGATAATTATTTCGCAAACTATTCAAGATATCGAAAAACTTGTCTGTACAAAACTTGTAGCAAATTTAATCAGCTTTAATTTTGCATGTAGTGGGCATGTCGCTGGAACGCATAGTTTCTGAGAATAATCTAAAAACCGAAAAAGCGTAAAGGGCTAAGGGCGAGCAAATATCAGAAAACATATTCTTTCACGCAAAAACTAATTAACGAATTTAAAATAACGAACGGTTGAAATTTGGCACACAGATAAGAAGTACATAGTCTGAATTTAAACATAGGATACTTTTTATCCCGACATTCCTACGGGAACGGGAACCACGCGGGTGAAACCGCGGGCGGCAGCTAGTATGTTATAAACGCGAAAGTTTGTAAGGATATTTGTTACTCTTTCACGCAAAACTTATTTACCGATTTGGTTGTAACTTGGGACACACATAAAAAATAGACTGGATTTAAACATGGGATACTTTTTATCCC
This sequence comes from Crambus lathoniellus, assembly GCA_949710035.1. Classification (NCBI taxonomy): domain Eukaryota; kingdom Metazoa; phylum Arthropoda; class Insecta; order Lepidoptera; family Crambidae; genus Crambus; species Crambus lathoniellus. Next base: position 3,965,066 of record OX453312.1, read on the forward strand.
GACATTCCCATGGGAACGGGAACCACGCGGGTGAAACATACATTATTGAATTGTGATTGCATAAAATTAATTTAAAAACCATAATTTAATAGCTTTTTAATCTAAATCAATTGTCTAAACATTTGTAAGAATGTTTCTTTCCATACCTCTCATTAATGTAACGAGACGCTGGCCTACAGGCGTAGAAAAAGTGGATAATTAACTGAAACTACTGAAAGAAATCGATGTGACCTCACATGTTTCCGGTTTCTTAGCAATTGACTGATAATCCAGCGGTTGTTAGTTCGAATCTTATCTGGGGTACTAAGGATGTAGGTGTTGCTTATTTTCAAGAATTATTTGTTTTCCGGCCACCCATCATGTGACAACCAAGCCGAAGCTTGCTTATCTTTCATGATAGCTCACATTAAGCTGCCCTAACTAATGTGATAACTTGTTATTGGCCAGCAGGGATGAGCCTAGTATTAACCGTTATATATTAGGGGATTTTTCTGATAAATTAACCGTCATTTAGTGTATCTCATTTCCTCGGGGAGACATGGTCGGTTATTAGCTCAGAAATATATATTATCTGAAGCCAAAAAGCGGGAAAATAGCGTTTCGGGAGCGAAAGCTGAGTAAGACTAATAATAAGGAATTGGGTACATGCTTTGATTAAAATTAACAAGCTTTCCATCTTACGCGGTGTGCCCTGTGGGAATGATATAGTTTTCCGGGCATAAGTAGCCTATATGCTATTGTGGACTAATCTGTCTCTGTGTCAAACTTCATCCACATCCGTTCGGCGGGCCGATCGCCGTAATTCTATGCAGCGCGTCTTGATCACGTTAACGTCTTGACGTATGACTTCGTATTGCCGTAATGACATAACGACGCATACGTCACGCAAACCTATAGTCTCACAATCTTGTCTGTTCCGGTGACATCCATGACAGAGGAATCACTTGCAATACCAAATTAGCTGTCAAAATAGACTGTCGCATGAAAACTGTTTTAGTTCCAAATATTATCACCGGAACAGAAAACGTTGTCGCACTGTTAACGCCGCGTGTTATCAAAAACGGATTTGCACGTCGCGTGAACGATAACTGCACGTACACCTAACTAATGCGTCATAGGATTACCGCGATCGGGGCGCAGGCGTTAACATTATTGTATTTATTTTCTATTTTTTTGTAAATTATATATATTTATTATTGAACATGAAATCGACCCATCCTCCAAGTAACCGCTGTAAACGCTTTACACCGCTGTGTAAGTAAACGCTGGCTCACAGCGCATAAGAAAGAAGTATATGAATAATTCGCCGCTTCCTCTAACGACTCCGTAGCTTAGCGGTCAGAGCATTCGCCTGGACAGTGAAAGGTCCCAGGTTCGATTCAAAATTCAAAATTCAAAATCATTTATTCATTTTAGGCTGATACAGCACTTGTGAACGTTAATAAAGCTACGCTATCAGTTCGCAAATCCTACAGCGGGAGGCCTTGTAACGAGGAGAACTGGCAAGATTCAGAGCAGAGCTACTTGTAGGATGGGTTGCCTTATTTCAAATATTTCATTTGCAAGAATAATAGCTGTGTCTCCCGGTTGTACCCGTGTGGTTCCCGTTCTTGTTGGAATGTTGCGATAAAAAGTATCGAGTCATTTTCCAGATCAATAACCTATTTGTAGGCAAAAATTCATCCAAATCCAATAAGCCGTTGATTGAGTTGATAAATGTATCTGTACCTACTATATTATTGTTGTTTTGCAAGGTTTAGTTAAACCAAAAAAAAAACATTTTTAATCTAAAAACGAAATGAGAGAGTAAATAAATAATGCTTGCGTTCTCGAATAAGTAAGATCGATCAATATAATGATATACTATGCGATTATTATAAGAATAGGACTGTCAAAACGGCCATATTTGTTTGCGTTTCGCTTCCACTTCAGGGTGTAGGATGTGCAAGAAAAGGAACAAAGATCAAAAATGCCGTTTGACAGTCCTATTCTTATAATAATCGCATTGTACTTTTCAACAATCCATATAATATACCTTCTTAAATTATTCTAAGTGACTTTAGCTTTCAGGAACAACTTTTCTTTCTTTTGAACATACAGGAAAAGTGAAAAGCGTTTGAGCGCTCAATTGAACAACAATTCTCTCGCGGGGTGTCAAACTTTATCCATATAAAAATAATGCTTTTTAAAGCGAGAAGGTAGCGGATGAACAATAAAAAAACGAATTGTAAAGAACTTGGTAACGTTTTTGGAAATATGCATAAAGTTTTATAAAGAAGAGTCTTCTGTAATAAAATGAATACATTTCTGTGATAACTTTGAAAAATTTTAATATAAATCTTTTTATAATTGTGTGCAAGTTAATTGAATAATGAAGACCATCAATAGTATAAAAGTGGTAGCTAATGGTTGTCAAAATATAAAAATCAATAAACAAATCAAAAATGTTTATTTGCTCTACATTGTGCGGTACATTGGGGTGTTTGACAATGATATATAAATAGACGAACTACAATGTTCTACTCTAATTTTGTGGCCATGCAAATGTCAATTATATAATATGAGAATTTAATGTATAATATCTCAAAATGTCTAATAAACATTTCAAAATATCAAAATACATTAAATTATAGAATGTAATTTTGTATTTCATTTTCTCTCCAAGTACTAATTAATGGAGAAGAAGTGGAGCCATTGTACCAATTTCTTTTTAAATATATTCAGTGATTAGCTTATTAAATATTTTGATAGCCATTTACTTACAAGTTCTTCGAATGGTGGTGAATGGGTGGTAGGAAAATATTGACGATTCATAAGTACATGCTTATTATGTCTATGTGAATAAATAAATATTTGATTGATTGATTGATTGATTGAATAATAAAGTATAATGCACGTTCATCGAAATTACAAGACAAGATTTATTATGTTTGATCTTCTGACGATAAGAATTTTATTATGTTTTCATTAATATATTCTTAACAAACTATTAAAACGGTTGTCAAACAGTAAAAAATCAACGTACTTGATAAAAAATGTAAAACTTACAAATTTATGTCTCATAAAAACGACAGTAACCTTATTTTTCTTGAACTTTGAAAGATCAGCGTATGTGTCGACTTGAATCAGAGTTTCAAACTCGAATACTTTTCCCAACTTTTCGCTTTCTTATATCCCAGGGGATCAATTTCCTGTTTTTATGGACGCCTTTGAAACTCCGATACGTTGCAATCTTCTGTAATTACACTTTTGGAACACTTTGAATACACAAATGAGCCTTTTGCAAATTTTCAGGTGTAAGGAAAAGACAAATAATTTTTATCATTCGCTCATAACTTTAGTCTAAAAAAAGTATTTTTTTATAAATTAAACTGACTTCAAAAATATCCGTATTGTTGTTAGTTCGCTCGATCTCCGATTATTCAAATTAGAATTGTACCAAAATGTTCGCTAATGGGATATGTGACAATTTTTTTTAAATCGAACCTCCTCTCATTCGGAACGTACCTATTACAGTTTTGGTTGATACAATAGCATCAGTTCTTAAAATTATCACTTTTAGTATACTACAGGTCTACAAGGGATGAACTTATCGCCTGAAGGATCTAGAGCAGTGATTTTTTTCGCTTTAATATACCCACCAATACATATTGGGCTTGCTTGGAGGGTAATAGCCCTTTTTCCTGAATCATCAACAGCCATTACAAGTCCCCACTACTGGGGCACAGGCCTTCCTTATGGATGGATAAGGAGAATTGGCCATGCATGACCCACCATGCGTGTCCAATGCAGATTGGTGGGCATTAACGATTGCCGAGACCAACGGCTTAACATGCCTTCCGAAGCACGGAGGAGCTCGAGGTTATAAATTTTTGGTCACCCATCTGAGTGCCCTAACCACTGCGCCAAAGGGCTCCACAAACGTTTTCTTTATCCATCCATAAGTTTTTAGTAAATATTAAATTTTTATGACAAGCTATTTTGCTGACTGTACTTTTATATTGTATTGTCATCTAAACCAAACCGGTATACAAAGGAGAATGCCGGATTCCGGGCCATGATGCGTCTTAACTATTTTATACCACAAAAAAGGTAATAAAAAATGCTTTCATATGAAACAAGAAATAATTAAAATAAATGTGGCGTTCAAAAGTTATAGAGAAAATAGTTTCACTGAATTTACCTATTTTGTTTTTTTTTTAACATTCCTCCATTATCAGAAAGGCAAAGGGATCTAAGTCCGTACAGCCAATATATTAGGAAACATGTTTTATTTTCATTGTTTGACGAAAAAATCCAGATAAATAACATTACCTATTAAAAAACACTAAAAATATGTAACAATAGAAGCTGAAACTTGATAAAATCATGTTATAAACTTGAAAATGCTGTTCAAGTTGTCAAAGCCCTAAGTGCCCTAAAGGAGCCCACAGACGGTCAGTTCGCCTGTCGGCCTAGACCGGATCGGCCGTCTGACGTACGAGACCTCCATCGGCCACACACTAGACCGGTCATTCCCTGCGTCAATAGCCGACTTTGAGGCCACACACGAGCAGTTGATAGCCGATAACTGTCAATATTGACTGCGGCCACACACTATACCGGCGGATTAGCTGTCAGTTCTAAACCTTTTACGAAACTGTGAGTGTGTGCCGATTGCGGCCAACTGACAGTCCGTTGCCGACAGGCGAACTGACCATTTGTGGGGCGCTTAAGTAAGTAACCCGCTTGATACGTACATGCCTAGCATGCCAGTTACTAGTGCTAATGTGACAGTGACGTGTGAGTAAAGAAGCTGGGATGCGAGTCTGCCTACCCGATTTCCCTGCTAGGGAAAAAATCAAATAGCTTGCATCAAATCAAAGTGCTTGGCGCTAAGCAAGCCACCTGTCGGTGCGTACGTGCGTACGAGGCCTAATAATACTTACAAATCTCAAAAAGTCACGTAAAAAGAGCGCTAAACAACAAGCAAATGATGGAGGAATCTATATTGATTTCAAAAGACAAGGTACCTATATTTTTGCGACAAAAGAGGAAAATAACAAAACGTCATTTAGGTAAGTAATACGAAAATGTCAAAAAATTATAACCTCAAAACGGCTCCTTGAGATTGAGATTTCTCTTTTCTCCCGCATTACATTTTAATGATATTTTTCCCACATAATCTCGAGAAAATTACTATGGATTAACGGTAATTTCATCAAAGCGCAAACATGGCCTAACTTGTATGGAAAAATCGGCATTCTCCTTTCAGCTCCATCGGACACTGTGAAGTGAGTCTATTTAAGCTTGCAAGAGAACTAACTAACATGGCAAGTTAATAAAAAGCTTGCAATAAAGCAGCGCTGTGCCCCAACAGTGGGAACATTAAACTGGCTGATGATGATAATAGCTCCATTTCCTAAACAACATTATTTCAATATTGCGATAACAGTTCATGGTAGGGATGCAGATCTTATCGCGTTAACAAATGACAGTCACACACTAACATCCCATCAGCCATCGCGTTAACAAATGACAGTCGCACACTAACATCCCATCAGCCATCGCGTTATCAAATCAAAATGGGCGAAGTTTCAGCGCAGTCAAACTCTGGAACGCATAAAGTTATTCATTGTAACATTTATCTCGGCTCTCGCCCGTCGAGTCGTCGTCGTCACGTACTCAGCTCGTTATTCTACCACCCACCTGTTCGATCATGTCTGAAGCATAGGTGAAAGCGATTTTGTTGTCAAAAGATTTATAGGAAAAAGTTATGAACCTTGTGTAGCGAACGAGGCGTACATCCTTTTTTGTGCCCGTAAGGGACGCTAAAAATTAAACAATACAATTAAATTTATAAAAAAAACTCCTTTTAAATATATATGTCGTGGTACGATCAATAAATTTGAAATTTCATGATATTATTGGTCATTCATGAAAATTTTCGTATTTCAGCTCACGCTGTGTTTTTTTCACAGTTCTAACAGAACCTAACCAAACATTACGTTTTTAATTAAAAAGGGGGCTTCTGTTTTTTAAGTATTGCACCCCCTTGCTATACTCTAACCCACATTTGAGTGGTGTTTTTATTTCCAACTGGATCATTATTATTAACTTTGTAACAAAAAATGTTCATCATGAAACAACAAACAATAACAAAACGACTTCAGCGCCTCTAGCTCAGCAAATTGGGTATTTGACTGAATTTTTTTTATTGACTTAAAATGTTAATTTAATTAGTAGCAACACAACATAGTTATTTATTTTCAAATATATTGCATATTTTCAGCGATATAGAGCATCAAACTTTCTAATTAGACAAGGAGAGCGTTATAGAAACGTGACGTCACATTTCTATAGCGCCATACTCTCGCCATAGAAAATTTCGTTTTAGAAAGAGATAGCTAGAGTCACAATTAAGTAGCTCATAATTCGCTTGTTATAATACAGATAGAATTTCTTTTTTCACATGTGTTATTCAATAATGTTATATTTCTGAATGTCATAATTAAATATCTACATTTCAACAACAGTCAAATACCCAATTGTGACTATTTTACGATATGATCATTGACGATTGACCATTTCATGAAATGACAGTGCGTTTATCTGTTTATATCTGTAAGCGCTGATTATTCAGTGATATGAAACGCGAATTTTGATAATTTCTTGAAGTACGAGTATTTTCAATGATCTGACCACGACATATATAAACTAATCATAGTTAATGGCTATTACATCTTAAGTTCTTAACCGATTGTTAAATCATGTGAAAAAAGTTTATTTCAAATGCGAGGATTTCCTCTCATTGATAAAGTAACACTGGCCTACAGAGCGTTTAAAAGTGTATTAAGACGAGTCTCGTAAGTCTTTCGGTAGCTAAGTTGGTCAGAGCATTTGGCCTGATACAAAGGGGCGCGAGTTCGAATCCCGCCCCAAAACTATTTGCAGGGCTGATAGTATTTTTTCTATTATTTTTTTTTCCTATAGTTACAGTATTGCATTGTAAATGCATAAAATAATAAAAATCATAATATATATTCATACAATCAATGGGGCTTGGGCAAAGTAATATTGTACATTTTTCAATCCCAACAAAATATACCCCTGTTTCTAATGTAAAAAAATGTAATGAAACGCTACCTCTTTTAAATCAAATAAATTCGTGATATAACACAGATTTGTAGTGTGCAATGTTATGCATTTTCTTTTGAGCTTCTCTGCTCAGGTGGATTTATGCTCAAGAATTTCTCTCAACTTTGTAATCCAGTCAGAGGTAGGATTATTTAAAGCATTATATCCTTGTGTATAATTTTGTTCTCTCTTGTTTCAGACTACAAATGCGTCGTGCGCGTGACGAAGAGGAATGTCTAAAGTTAAGGAAATGACAACTACCACAGAAAAATGGCTGAACAATATTGGAAAACATGGATAAGATTTACATTCATACCTTTCGTTCTCTTGACAACTGCACTCGCCGATTTCACAACAGAATGCCAAAGGCCTTGTGACTGCCGCTGGCAGTCAGGAAACAAAGCGGCTATTTGCTCAAATTCAAGCCTCAAAGTTATACCAGCCAATCTCAGTAGCGACATACAAATACTAGACCTCTCCAACAATAATTTACAACAGCTACACCCTGAAGCTTTCAAAAAAGTAGGCCTTAGTAATCTTAAAAAACTATTCATCAAAGAGTGTAACATAGAAATTGTTCATAAATCAGCTTTCATAACACTAGCAATAATGATAGAATTAGATTTATCTAAAAACAGAATAAAAAATCTTCATCCTGATACTTTCAAAGGCACAGAGAAACTAAGATTAATAAACTTGAGCAATAACTTTATAGACAAGTTAGAGGATGGGGTGTTCCGCAACTTGAAGTATCTACAGAAGGTTGAGGTGAGCAATAACAGGATAGTGCGGATCGGGACTAAAGCTTTTCAAAACTTGCCCCAGTTGAAGATTCTGAGGTTCGATGGCAACAATCTGAATCATATGAAGCCTGAAACTTTAATGGCTCTGAGAAACTTGTCCGGTTTGGATTTGCACAACAACCCGTGGCGATGCGACTGCAACTTGCAGTCGTTCAGGGACTGGGTGATCAGTCATAATTTGTACACGCCACCGACTGCATGTGCGGAGCCGGCCGCCACCCGGGATAAACTTTGGAACGAATTAGACTCGAGCAACTTCGCCTGCAGGCCTACTATACTCGAGCCCCAGCCAGACGCAACAGTGAAAAGTTACGACGAGAACGTGACTTTGACTTGTAAAGTTGTCGGGAATCCGACGCCCGATGTCGTGTGGCGATTCAACGGGAAGACGATCGAAACAAGAGCGTTCGGCGAAATAAGATACGCTGTCTCTGAGAATACTGTAGATTTAATACGCTGGGTGAATCTAACGATACTCCACGCTAGGTATAGTGATAGAGGGAATTACACATGCGTTTCTGAGAACCCTGGAGGCCGTGATGAGAAGACCCTAACATTAATATTATCTAGATATACAGCGGGCATGATAGCTGGAATGGATGCAGACTCATTTGCTATACTTGTAGGTTGTCTTGTAGCTTTAGTTATAATTTTTGGAGCAGTACTAATGGTCTGTTATCATACGACGCAGAATAACGAAATCAAAAGACTGATTAAAACTGATACTCGTTCTTCAAATGGGGACGCCTTGATTGATGGGTCCGTAGCATCTGAGACGGAGAAAGGTTTTAAGGCGGAGGTGAACCCAATAACGAAGCCTCCTAGGAAGAGTGAAGCTCCTCCGTCCCTCGCCAATAAAGTTACTGAGATGTCAGAACTCAACAAGACTTTGTTAGACAACGACTCCATACTAGGTAAGGCAACTAACCATTTTTATTAGAGAACACAAGACAAAGACAAAGGTTGGAAGTACTTAGTAAGCAGGCAACGCGAGGCCACCCTTTTGCCGCAAAAATCAAAAGTGTTCCCCATACAGTACTCTCTAAACGATTTTTTTCGCGATATCATGGCGATGCCCGTTTTCTAGATCTATTTGTGCTAGCACTTTTTAAGCTTTTTCTTGTGTTTTGTGATTTTGACATAAATTTCAATTGATTGCAATGTTGTTGGTAAGTATATGTAATTTAAATATGGGAATATACTCCAACAATAACATAACCACTATAATATTATAGCTCATATGCGCCTTCTCTATGAAATACATGAGGTATATTCAGAAATGCTTCAGTTTCCAGTCTCTTAGCCAGTTGCAAGTGAATTAATCCTGAAATCGTGCCAAGCCTGGCGGCCAAATATGTTTATCAAGTCTCATATTTCTTAAAGCAACTCGAAGCAGAATAGTAGGCGATATCTTTTACCAAATTCCATATTATGCAACTCAAACATCTATCGCTATATCTCTTTCAGTTTGACATTTATTACTATACTAGCGGCCGCCCGCGGTTTCACCCGCGTGGTTCCCGTTCCCGTGGGAATATCGGGATAAAAAGTACATATAAACCTTCCTCTTGAATCACTCTATCTATTAAAAAAAACGCATCAAAATCCGTTGCGTAGTTTCAAAGATTTAAGCATACAAAGGGACATAGGGACAGAGAAAGCGACTTTGTTTTATACTATGTAGTGACTAGCGGCCGTCCACCCGCGTGGTTCCTGTTCTCGTGAGTATATCGGGATAAAAGTATTATATGTGTTATTCCAGCCTATAATCTATCTTTGTTTCAAATTTCATCTAGATCCGTTCAGTAGTTTGAAAGAGTAACAAACATCCATACATCCATACTCACAAATTTTCGCATTTATAATATTAGTAAGATTATCTATCAACCGTAGCTTTGCCCGCATAAACCACATGAGGTTTTCCTGTGGGAATAATACATTTTCCGGGTTAAAAACAAGCTTATTATGCTTTTCTTGAATATAATCTATCTCTGTGCCAACTTTCATCTAAATCAGTTTAAGTGTTTCGCCGTAATTGAGTTACAAATATGCAAACACTCGCATTTATTATATTAGTAAGATTCGAAAGATAACTACAAAAGGCTTTCGTTACCATGAATTAGATAAAAGATAAGATAAGATAAAAATATTCTTTATTCACTTAGACATAATAAATATGTACTTATGAATTAGCTATGTAGATACAAATTGATCACAACTATTGAACTATTGCGAATACTCTACCCATCGGAGCTTGTTGTGAGACGTAACGTAATAGTTTCTGCCTATTGAAGAGAACCGCATTGACCAAAGCGGTTCTCTTCAATAGACAGAATAGACATAAGAGACCAGCCAAACCATTAAAGTTATTGGTATGTTGACTTTACAAAATAATTATATTCAGCGGGGTTGGCCCTTTCGTTTGAAATACAAAAATTTAAGGTCTGGAGTATCCTCTTGAAGAGCTCTAATAAGAACTCAGCTAAACTATGGAGGATAGGGAAATAATCGCTTTTCCTCGTAACTCTTGTAACATTTTTTTTTGTGGACAGTTTGTATGTTTGGTACTTACACCTTATACGTAAACAGTTAAACGGATTTTGATAAAACATTGCATAAAGTTGGACTTTGATCTGGAACAGGACAAAGTATACTTTTGACTTGGTATTCCTACGGGAACACAAAGCACGTAGGTGGAAAAACCATGTGCTAGTATTGTATATTTTCTTGTAATAAGTAGCTTGGTTTTGCTAAACTTTACAAAGAAAAGTTGTTCCAATATGTACCTACATGTTTTCACTATTACAATTTGCAGATAAATCATGGAAGATAAAACATTTCCAATATTTCGTTATTATTATCGTTATAAAACTAGGCAATGTATTCACAAAATCTGAGTCCTAATTTCAAAATGTTCGCTCGAATGTTTTTGCTAGTCTCGTGTGCCACTTTGAGCATAAAATAATTTAATGAACCTGTGCTTTTTGTGCCAAGACTTGGTCCCGTTTACTACTAATGTTTCATGCCAAATGGTAACGTCAAAGACGAATTACTTTGCAAGACTCGTTGATTTTGGGTGCGTAATGAATGATATAATTTCATTTGGTATAATTTCATTTCAAAAACGTTCATCCTACTAATATTATAAATGTGAAAGTTTAGATGTTTGGATGTTTGGATGTTTGGATGTTTGGATGTTTGTTACTCAATCACGCCAAAACGGGTGAACGGATTGGGCTGAAATTTGGAACACAGATACTTTGAACCCAGGAGAGGAACATAGGCTACTTTTTATCCCGGAAAAATATCACATTCCCGCGGGATGACGTCGTGAAGTCCACGCGGGCGAAGCCGCGGGCGGAAAGCTAGTATGACATAATAAACGTTTGTCATAACAACACTTCAACTAATTTCATTTTGCATAATGTTCATTTCATATAATCATCATTTTATATACAAATATTTTATATAAAACACATTTGCTATAACGGTCATTTGATATAATTTTGTTTCATATAATCATCATCCTACTAATATTATAAATGTGAAAGTTTAGATGTTTGGATGTTTGTTACTCAATCACGCCAAAACGGCTGAACGGATTTAGCTGAAATTTGGGACACAGATACTTTGTAGCCTGGAGAGGAACATAGGCTACTTTTTATTCCGGAAAAACATCACATTCCCGCGGGATAAAGTCGTGTAGACCACGCGGGCGAAGCCGCGGGCAGAAAGCTAGTATGTAATAATTTCATTTGATATAATTTTGTTTTATATAATCATCAATTAGTCAATTAAATGTATAGGGTAGGCAAAGGAGCAGGGGGCACGGGGGGTACAGTGCGCTGGAAAGGGGGGCTCGGGGGGGCTTAGCCCCCCGCCATAAAAAGCTACAACGGTGACATAACAATTGATAATAGGTTAGGTTAGGTTAGAACTGTGAACAAAACAGCGCGAGCCGAGCGAGCGAAGCGAGCGTGCTGCGGCAGCGGCCGGCGAAGCGCCAGAAATAGTTATTCGTTGACTATACTAAACTAGCTTTCCGCCCGCGGCTTCGCCCGCGTGGACTACACGACGTTATCCCACGGGAATGTGTCATTTTTTCGGGATAAAAAGTAGCCTATGTTCCTCTCCAGGCTACAAAGTATTATTGTCCCAAATTTCAGTCAAATCCGTTCTGCCGTTTTGGCGTGATTGAGTAACAAACATCCAAACATCTAAACATCCAAACATCTAAACTTTCACATTTATAATATTAGTAGGATGAACGTTATATGAAATGTTGTTATGTTAAATAACCATTATGTGTTTTAAATATTATACAATGTAAGTGTTATAAGTAAATGTTTATTATATGAAACGTTTTTATATCAAATGTTCATTATACGGTTTAAAATTATATATTTTGAATTTATATCATTTGTTGATTATACAAAATGAACGTTATATGAAATGATTTTATGTTGTTATATTTTGTGAGTATTATACAAAATGTTGTTATATTATATATTACACACCCGTTGATTTTGCCTGGAGATATAGATGTTTAGTATATATGTTACCGACCAAACCTGATTTTATTACAAACTAGTTTTTCCTAATCCGATATAATATAAATTAGATATAGACTAGTTTATTTATTTATACTTGTGTCTCACCACAGACCACAGATAATCAGTTGTTTTTTTTTTGTTGTTTGTTTTTTATTGTGTAAAGGCAAATGAATTTGGTCATACAGCCTACTGTCATTGTCTTGTCTTCTTATTTTACTTTTTTATTTTTATTTTGTGTACTTTTAATTACTTTAATTTTTTTGTTACTTTTTCATGTCCAAAGTCGTCCAACAAATAGGTCCCTCCAGAATATCAGCGTTGCAGTGTCAGCCTCTTGTCGCTGCAACCTTATGCTGAGGATGGGGCCTAGTTGGCGACATGCTTTTTTTCCTTTCCATTTTTTTTGTACATATTACCGTTTTAGAATGTGTCGTCAATAAAATGTTTTTCTTTCTTTCTTTCTTTCTTTCTAATCCAAATCAATTCATCGCGTTTTGACATTTTTCAGAGAGCGAGTTTGCCTCGGAAGTCCTGTAGAAGAAGCGTTTCGCTGCGCTTCCCGATCGCCTTAAATTTCTAACCTATCACGTGTTCTACAGGACTTGCGAGGCAAACTCGCTTTCTGAAATATCAACGCGATGAACTATTTATTTATATTTGTGTCTCACCACATACCACAGATAATCAGTTGTTTTTTTTTGTTGTTTGTTTTTTATTGTGTAAAGGCAAATGAATTTGGTCATACAGCCTACTGTCATTGTCTTATCTTCTTATTTTACTTTTTTATTTTTATTTTGTGTACTTTTAATTACTTTAATTTTTTTGTTACTTTGTCATGTCCAAAGTCGTGCAACAAATAGGTCCCTCCAGAATATCAGCGTTGCAGTGTCAGCCTCTTGTCGCTGCAACATTATGCTGAGGATGGGGCCTAGTTGGCGACATGCTGTTTTTTCTTTTCATTTTTTTTGTACATATTACCGTTTTAGAATGTGTCGTCAATAAAATGTTTTTCTTTCTTTCTTTCTTTCTAATCCAAATCAATTCATCGCGTTTTGACATTTTTCAGAGAGCGAGTTTGCCTCGGAAGTCCTGTAGAAGAAGCGTTTCGCTGCGCTTCCCGATCGCCTTAAATTTCTAACCTATCACGTGTTCTACAGGACTTGCGAGGCAAACTCGCTTTCTGAAATATCAACGCGATGAACTGATTTGGCCTAGGAAAACTAGTTTGTCCTAAAATCGAGTTTGGCCGGTAGCATATACATTTATACGTTTGATTAAAGTCATGAAAAAAATAGTACCGAAGCAATAACTTATGTACCTAGGTATATACTTATTCATAATATAAATGCGAAAGTAAGTTGTTTTTAATAATGATATTAACCGCCGGTTTCTGAAACGCCAATCAAAATTAAAATTAGCTAGGTAACAGACTCTCACAATTAATACCCAATTAAAAGCACCTTGGCTTTCTGAAACGAAAATTATCTCACACACAATTAGGTTTAGATTTGTATGGGCACTGACAGACTGTTAACAGACTGTTGACAGTCTGTCACATTTTTCTTTCAGAAACCCAAACTACAATTAATTTGAGACTAATTGGAGATTGATTGGGAATTAGGTAATTTAATTTTAATTGGCGTTTTGGAAACCGGCGGTAAAGGATACAAGAGGAAAGATTTGATCGTTTGTTTGTGACGAATAAATTCAAAAACTACTGAACCGTTTAAAAAAATCTTTCACCATTAGATAGCAATATTCTTTCTGAGTGACCTAGGCCATATTTTACCCCGATATTCTCACGGGAACGGGTACCAAGTAGATAAAACCACATGCAGCCTCTTATATAAAATATAAATTATGTTAATTTGAACAGTACCCCTAGTGTAAGTTTTTATGTCAAGCAAACGCAAACTATTTCGATTCCGTATTTATGTCAAATTGTATTAAAACTGTATCAGCGCCTCTAGCGGCGAGTAGCGCGCTTATACAGTTTTCATACAAATTGACATAAATACGGAATCGAAATAGTTTGCGTTTGCTTGACATAAAAACTTACACTAGGGGTACAGTACTGTAAAGTTACAAGTTGAAGTGATAACCTTTAGTAACGATTAATATTTCTGTCAGCCACGCTTTAAGAAATATGATGCTGATTTACGAAACATCTTTGATAATAATTGACTGTATTTATCATCATTATCAGCCATATAATGTTCACACTGCTGGAGTACTGGCCTTCCTTACAGATGGATAAGGAAAATGAGCCATACATGACCTACCACACGGGCCCAGTGCGGATTAGTGGGTGTTAACGACTGCAAATTCCGCCGTGCCTTCCACAGCACAGAGGAGCTCGAATTAAAAAGTTTTTGGTCACCTATCCCGTGACCAACCATTGCAATAGTTGCTTAACCTCAACGATCGCAGGCTGAGCGCGCTAACCTTTGCGCCATGGGCTCTACTCTCCTTCTTTCTCCTCGTAAATATTATTATTTAATATATTTTTAATTTGTCCGCAGCAACTTCTGAAGAAAGTCATCATCAAGAAGTTGAACTACCCAGGATATCACAAGAGACGTTACTGATGGACAGACTCAGTCAGGATCGTCAAGCGTACCCTCCAGACCTTTTATCTTTCCCTTTAAGAGGTAGCACTCAAATATCCCCTGCTGGTGGTAGCTCATCCGGTCAGGAGAGACTCGGTCATTCTAACAGAGAAAGTCCTGTAAAATCTCCTGGATACGGAGTGGCTGCCCTTAACACAGCCTACTCAAGGTTCCAGTCTCCTGCCTCCGGGTCAATATCTCTAATAAACAGTAAAGGAGGGTACGTTACTCTTCCCAGAAGACCTAGAAGTAACTTCCCTGACAACTGTCTAAGACCCCAAGTTTTTTCAACACCAAACGGAGTTGTACCTTACTACGACAGCTTTAACTCAAAATTCTTCAATTACGGAGGGCACTACTACAGCCTCAATAAGAGCGAGATGGATATAGGACCCAGTGGAAAGATGAGCTCCAATTTCCATGACTCGGAAGAGATAGAGCCTGCTCCGTCTCCAGCTCCTGGCACTCCTCATGCTACGATACCGAGAAACAGCTTGAGTTCTCCAAACATCCATAATCAGCTGCTGATGTTGCAAGCTATGTCCATGAATGCTCAAGCTAGGCTCTCTAAGACTTCTGACCAAAGGCCGTTGAAGGTTCTGCTTTCAGAAAGCGAGAGTCTTCTCAAGAACCCTTTGGATTTAAGGGTAGCTTACAGTGTGAATGTAGTTAGTGGTACTTTGGGTAGGACAAAGGCTGTCCACGTGCCCCCTACGAAACCGAGGAAGAGGAATTCTTGTGAAGTGAAAGAACCATTCCTATTGAACGTTGGCGAGAACGCGACTCAAGTGTAACGTTATTAAGATACCGTCTTATAATATACTTAGTTGATATTAGGACTCTATCTCATTGGAATAACATGGCAGCGAAGCCAAAAGCATTTACTTGACTTGGCTACTTGGCGTTGCAACCAAGCCGAACGTGAGGTGGGCTGACATCAGACGTACTACACCACAGCAACCGCGCGCAGTCGCTATATTCAACTGCATGCAGTTTTACGTTTGACGTCGACCAGTCGTGATATCAACTTCAAGCGGTCGGCTGTAGTCGTGTGGAATCTGTATTAACTGCATAAAGGCGTGATTGATACCGTGCGTCGTCACTACATGACTGCACCCGACTGCGTGAAGTTGAAGTTACGACTGAACGAAGTCGAACGTAAAACTGCATACAGTTGAATATAATATCGACTCGACGTTCGGTTGTGGTGCAGTCCGTCTGATGTCAGCCGTAGGGTTCTCCTTGCATCGTATTTCTCATGTCTGAACCCTCAGACAATAGAAATACGATGCAAGGAGAGGAAGAAAGTGTACAGGGAGGTGGTAGTCATGACCCCATGTCTACCACCTCCCTGTACACTTTCTCTGATGCTCTTCATTGTCCCCTGTCACCGGCGGCATGAAGTGCGTCGTAGACTAAAATGTGTCGTGAACGGTGCTAGTGATAGAGGATGTTAACCTCCTAATTCCGAGCATACTTTACACAGAACAAAATGCCGTCAATAGTTTCGTCCTGACTACTGCGAAACAAAAACATTTTACATTGACCGGACATTCTGTGTAAAGTACACATTTTCGTCTTGTATCAACGTCGTTTTTTCCGATTTTGGGACTCGAGGACCTAAGAATTTTGTTATACAATTTAACATGTATATCGGCGTCGGCTGCTGGCGTTACTGCTATGGCATCCCAATGAGATAGTGCTCTTATACTTTAATCTGTGGCAGAAAAAGAGGGCTGTAGCCCTAGCACGAGAAACTGTCGTTATGGCAACCGTTATCGTGATTGTATTATTTTGTATGAAAACTAGAGCAGCGCCTCTTTCGGTCGTATAAGGAAATTAAATTGAATACATTTTTGACAGCAACACTTTGACAGCAACATTTTGAAAGGAGTCAAGGTTGAAAACTTTACGATTCTCACCGGGCATATTCTCAAAAACCGTGTTTCTTTCATAACGGGACGCTGGCGGAATTTCTGTGAAAAACGGAAGAAGCCAGTATTAAAAAAATAAATTGTTTACTATTCGATTACCATAACGATAGTTTTTCATGCTAGGGGTACTGGTTAGAGAAAATAGAATAGTATTATGCGTATCGTATTTTCTCTCTTTTTCTCCCAATAAGTATGTAGCCCGTAACGTAACCTTTCATCAATATGTTATTAATTTAGTAAAACACTTTAGCGGAGTCTTATTTATTTATTACCTATGTGTAATAAGTTTTTTAACTTTCTTGGTCATTAACACTGTAGATATTACCATTTACTCCGTGATCATGGCGTGTGACATCCAATCAAAACATGGTAAAAATCCGGCTTTTCGTAATATTTACAGTACTTATATGACGTGCAGGTGATACGATTAATCTTCTTATGAATTTAATTGTTTAAATAATGTTAATTATATTTTTATTATTAACCATGTTAACATAATGTGAATGAGTCTACTAATGATTGTTACGAAATGTAAACGATTATGTTTTGTTTTTGTATAAACTTAATTTATATTCTTCATCATTTAAGTATGAATAGTTGTACACAATACATTACCTATATTGTTATTGTACGAGATGTTTTAAATACCTATTTATATTCAAACAAATATTGGTGCTTATAAGAATAATAATAATGCATCGGTTATATCTTCCATGCTTTATTTCAATCGAACTAGCAAATTAGATAAAATTATTCAACTGTAAATAATAAATATAGGTTATTAATTTGTACACAGTGTAACATCCTTTGCAGAAAGTAGAGTTTTATTGTAAAAAATATAATAGGTGAATTTCAACTATATCTATGCAGTTTTATAAAAAGTAGCATTCTGTGTTAGGGGACAGCGGCAGACAACAGCGACAATACGGCAAAGCTGCCTTTACACGACACGGGGGTTATCTCAATGTCTCTTGCCCAGCCGGTCCAGCATACATACAATTCATTTTTCACCTCTCAGATTCGGAAAGTGATGTATATTTAAACTGAGCAGCGGGTCCAAAACTATCCGTTTCACCCTAGGGTGGAAATGAATTTTAAGAATAGAACTGAATTTGGTGACATACAGTCAACCATAGAGTTACCTCATCGGCAATGAAAAAGCTTTCAACTAATTTTGTATTGGAACGGGACTTGCAAATTATTTTTTTTTTATAAAAACGAGAATATCTCAAAAACGGTGCGTCTCGTAGCGTAGCTAAAATCTAACAAAATTTTCAACCCCCTATGGTACTCCGGAGATAATTAGGAGGCATCCGATAGACATATAAAAACATTTTTGTTCAAAAATTTTTTTTTAAGTTTTCAAAATTTTTTTTTTATTCAAAAAATTTTTTTTTGTTCTAACATTTTTCTTCAAAACTTCAATTTTTTATATACCTATTATAGAAAAAACAGAGAAAGCGAAGCCCCCCGCCACCTTTCTTTTATTTTTCTAGATAGTTTTAGTTGTCTTTATTGCTTTTCTTATAGAGGGGGATAAAAGCAGAGTGTTTTTACTTTCCTTATATTCGAAATGAAAAGTAGAGTGTATTACTCGACCGCAAAATTATTTTCATCTCGGGCGACGTATATTGAATCCCTCGCTGCGTTCAGGATTCTACTTTAGAATCCTTCACTGCGCTCTGGATTCAAAATAGCGCCCTCGCCGTAAATATGTTATTTTGCTCCCTTGTAATACAATCTACTATTTCGAGCCGCACCAAATGGTGCCGTAATGGGAATGGTTTTGGTGCCGTTCAAATGGTGCGGTTCAAATTGGTGCCGTAACTGGAATACCTCTGCATTCTCATTCTCATTTGTGTCTCTTTACATATATGCCGCGCATAAGCAAGTGTTTCACTGGTTAAATACTGTGTTTTAAAGGCTGACAACCACTCATTACCTTTCTCGTATAAGGTGCCAGCGACATTGATTCTATGATTTAACTAATGATGTAACGCTGACGCTTTCCAAATGTCAAGCCAAATGTCGCCTACCACAGAATACATTTATTATAGTAAAAGTTTGTATCTAAAACAATTTTCCAATGTAAAAATGTAAATATGGTATAGTTTTAATATAATAATGTAAACAAAATATATAATTATTATTCATAAATAATTTTAAGATATGAGAGAGTGTAAGAAGGACCAAAAAGGAAGAATGCTATTATGGATGATAGAGGATGTAAAATTAATAAAAACAATTTGAAATTTTTAATGTGGTTTTATTTATTTTATTCTTCTTCTTCTTAGCGTGTCGATCAATTTGGCTTCAAATCTGTTCAGCCCAATACCCTACTGCGCCACACGTACTGCATTATCATTGGTGTTATAATTATATTATAATGAAATGACATAGGCTTGAATAGTACTTTTATTGTCACTTTGTGCCCGCTAAATGATAATTTTCTTTCTTCATAGACGTGCGATAAATATACCTATTGGAGCAATGAATGTCAAATTTCTATGTTTCTGCTTCTTCTTCGAACTTGACGTCTTATTGCGCCTATTTTGCGTGTGGAGGGTGTGCAGCTGGACTTCTTCAGCCAACCCAGCTCAGCCAGGATAGCACCCAGCGCCCTCACGTCGGAGACCTCATGGACGCTTCCCGGTGGGCCGAGGCACCTCGCTCGGTAGGGGGCCTCTCCGTTTTTCGTCATTAATTTATTAAAATTTCTTTTAGTTTATTAAACTCAAGGGGCATGTAAGAGGTAAAAATCTATAGATAAATATGATAAATAATAAAGCATCGTGGGAAGTGCAAAACGCAAAACATGTGATTCTAAGGTAAGTTCACACACACACACACACACACTGCTGTTAGAATTTTTATTCAAATATAAGTAAATACTTCAATCCACGGCAATACCAGACTGATAAGGACGTAGGTTCGACTCCCTAATGGCAAATATTTTATATTATAAGCTCTGTTTACCTAGTGTTAGATGGATGATGAAATAAACTATTAATGTATTCACTTCTAAAAAAACAGATTTACAAAAGTATAAAATTATTATTCTAAGTATAATCTTAATAATATATCTAAGCTTTCCACGAACAACTGAAAGTTCAAAGTCCCCACATAAATAGCCCTCTTTGAAAATGGTAATCAAGCAATTTTTTCTCGTTACGCAAAGCTTTTGCTTCTGCCACAGTGCATGCAAAAGTGAGTAACGTGGGTCTTTTATGATAAAATATTACTATCGCTCTGTATCTCAATGATATCTTTATTTGATTTGTCAATTTAACCTGCCGAAGCTGAGGCGAGTCACTAGTCAATAATAAATCTATAGTAATAACTCGTAATGTCTGTTGTGTTATTGCGCATGTTATAAAAAATTGACTTATCAAACATATAAAAAGCTGTCACATCATGAATAGAATAGTATTCTATTAACTAAAAATGTTACTAAAATATTACCTGAAACATATTACTTAATATGTATCTTTATAATTTTATTAATAGATAAAAAGCACATTTTATTCAAAATGTTCTCAATTTCTTTTTTGAAATATAATGAAAATAATAATATACCTAACAGCCTATTTATGAGTACAGACAAAATATTATGCGACCTTTTTAAAATATGTCTGTCATTTATCACAGGTTTATCTGTCGCATTCATTGTGGGGTATTACGGCAGACCTTTTCGAGTTACTGCCCAATTAACATGTATAACACATAATTAACTTAACGCAGGTACAGTTTATTAACTTATCTTTGCCGCCATCCGTCAATCTGTTTGTACATTTTATACCTACGTACGGTAGACCGTTGACATTTTCGCATGTCGATTTAAACGCGCTCTTATTGAAACCAAAATAAGAGCGGTTTTTGTTGCATGACGTCACGACTTTTAAACTTGATATTTGTATTACTGTACAAGATTAATAACATTTTCGGGATTTAAAGTGGATTTAAATTTAAAGAGTTTGTCAAAATGTTGTGTCTAATAAAGTTAATCTTTTGGATGTAAGTATCTGTCTCGTTTTTACGAGCCAGCGCGCACTTGCGATTTTTAATCGGGCGATAATTGATCGTTCTCGGATTCAGAATAGAGTTATATGGCAGTGCGCGTATTTAAGATTAAAGTAATTATTATTAAAGTAAAGTATAGTTGTACGATCAAACTATCGCACAAACTATCAGCCGGTCGGTAATGTGCACGAAGGAGTATGCGAGCGCGCGCACTCCATTCAACTGAACTATCGCCCAACTATCGGTTGACTGGGCATTCAGTATGGCACTGTACGTGAGTGCGCGCACTTCTGATAGTTGCACGATCAAACTATCGCACAACTATCGGCCGGTCGGTAATGTGCATGCACTGCTAAACTATCGCCAAACTATCGGTCGACTAAAAATCACAAGTGCGCGCAAGGTCTAAAATAATGATTGCCATTTTTTGTGACGGATTTGTGAATTCACTCAACACTCGACATTCTACGTTTCGACTGTCGATCGAGAACAAAACTTACAAACGAGGTTTAGTGCGAATAGTATTTAAATCCAATCACTAGAACACGAATAGCCAATATAAAACGAATATGTTTTAGTAAATCACAATATGTACAATTTTCGGCAATCTGGTTTTTTATTTAACATACAAATGCTACATTCATTTCTTGGCTGGAAAGAAACTTGCTACGTCTACAAGCGTATTCAATTTTCTCATTTAATGTTATTAAAATTACACATTGTAATAAACGTCATGAGGCCAAAAAAGCAAATAACGTCGTCACAACAAAAAAGAATAAGCCAAAAACGACATGAAGAGAAAGTCATGAAAAAAAATTAATGAAACAAAATTTTAATAAACGCAAAATTGCTTTGTCAGCCGTGAACGTTTCAAATAATACGTCAGCGTCTCAGAAAGTGTCACAACTCAGAAATTGCTGTTTTATGAAAAAACCTGTTTCATTTGTTTACCAGTTGCCGTGGACGTCATAACGTTGTTTTTAAAATATTATTTTCTAATGCAACTTGGTTTATCTTTTAAAAAATATTGTATTTGATATCTACCTGTCTTAAGCGCAAATACTAGAATGCTTTTTCACTTTGGGAGCGTCTCAAACATATCGCCCTGTCGCTTTAAATGTCAAACGTATGAAAGAGCCCTTATGTTTGAGTTTCTCTCCCAAAGTCTATCTGCGTTCGAGAATTCGGGCGTTATTCTATTAGTACATTATTTTTAATAATCTGATTGCATAGACAACTCCAAATACTAGCATTGGAAGAAAATAACAGGACCCAATATTACCTACTTCAATTTCTGTTTCTTCAACTTCAAAAAAGTAGAAGAATGTAAGATCTAGAGTTGTCTGCCTCTCTCCTCTTATTTTGTTTTAAAGTAAGGCTTTAATAAAATTTAGACACAGCACAGCTCTTTAGAAAATAAAGCAAGTGATCCTAAGTCGAGAGCGTATTAATCAGATTGGACAAAAAAACTTACTTCGTCGTTAATCGTTTTAAATAAACATTAACATAAGTAAAGCTCTCAGCTAATTGAGCTTGAAAACAACAGTATAATCCCAAAATCTGTAGTATGTTAACTGGGTAGACTAAAGAATGGCCTGTGAGTAGCCATTTTTTCGCACTGGAAAGGCGATGAAACTTCAGTAAAATCCAAAATTTTGTAAAACACAAAATACAAATTATCATATTTGTAAGCGTGTTTAATAATATGAATTAATGTGATTAATAATAATGCGCATTTTAATCCGTAAAGAGTTGTTTTGTTTTAATGAACAGTGCGCGCAAAAATCGAAGATTTACCTATTGGACGAAAAACCTTACTTTTTGTGTTACCACACTTTATAACGGATTGTACGTCATAATGGAATCTAGGCGAGTATAAATCAAGTGACGCATAAAAGGTGCGATTATCTTAAGGGCATTTTGCGGGACAAAAGGACAAATTTAGGTTGGCACTAATTTGCTGCGAACATTTTGGTGAAAGCGAGATTAAATTAGTACATCGTTTTGTTTGGACATTCAGATTAATGCTTTCTGTGCTTATCTGTACGGCACTATAAAGCCTTCTCAATTTGAAGATTATATATTTAAGATGGACGAACCCGTGGCGTAGTGGTAAGCGCCTCTGTGATCGTTGAGGTTAAGCATGTTTTGCAATGGTCGGTCACGGGATGGGTGACCAAAAATGTATTGTCACGAGCTCCTATGTGCTACGGATGTTTTATAGATCGCTCGGCAGCTTGATAAGGTGAGCAGTGAACGGAAATCTAAATGTTGCGGGTAGTGTGCCTCCCATCAACTTTAAGAAAGCGATTCAAAACTGCTGCTTTCCAGAATAAGTTCCTAAAATGAATTGCTTTATTTCGTACCATGACCTTCTAAAAACTGAATTTCAAATGAATTGATGAATGTCAATGAACGAACGATATGTGTCCTTATTTCTTTTACCTGTCTTTTTCACTCGATTCAGTCATGCCCGGAGAGTGAGAGTGACAGGTATCACCTGCAGGTGTCATGTTAGCTCGACCGAGTTATAAGTGAAATAAGAGTTCATGACAGCTAAGCGGCTGTGAAATGTCGCTGAATCGCTTGTCATTGACGCAATAGAATCTCGATCGCAACTAAGCTGTCATGGTACGAATAAGCGAAGCAGATCAGTTTAGATCCTAAACAAAACCGCAATAAGAGTTGATGGTAGGCACTCAAGTCCCGTTTAAGAAGCTTTTTGGATACCACATTTTACATTGCTCCAAGCACCTGTGTTAATGCAATTGATAACAACGACGGGTATTAAAAACACACCCAGACGAGATAATATTTAAAAAACAACGGGTTGCACTCCTCCTTTTTCGCAAAAAAGGGTATTTGACAAAAAAAAACGGACTGGATTTAAACCGAGGTCTTCTGCCTTCAATGCCGCTTGTCTTCTAATCGGAGCTATCACAACATTAGAAACGAAATTTGGAAAAAAAACCATCATAAAAAGTGCACAACGCCGTTAAAGAAGTCTTCACTTAAAAAAAAATTGTTTTCAACATTTACCCCTAACGGGAATCGAACCCGGGTCTCAAAGAGAGAGATGCTTTGAAAACCAGTGCGTACCACGCACGGATATCGTCTTACTTGTTGACTTGAGTTGACTTTACGACATTATCCCGCGAAAAAAGTTATTTTCTTATGAGAATGAGCCTTATTCCCGCTGTTAAAAGTATCCTATGATCTTCCTAGGGTCTCAAACTATTTCGATTTTTTTCATCAAAATCGGTTCAGTCATTTTGACGTGAAAACGGAACATACACATTTTCGAATTTACAATATTAGTAGAGATTTTAACTAGTCGCTCATCGCGGTTTTACCCGCGTGGTACCCGTAAGAGCGGTTGCGCACTACGTCCGATTCTTATTCGATTCTTATCAGTCAAATGACGGTCCGGCGTGGTCATAGAACTATTTGTATGGTAGTTTACGCACTAGATCCGATTCTAGTTATTCGTATTCTATCCGGAGTTTTTAAGATCCGTCATTTGACTGATAAGAATCGAATAAGAATAGAAATAGAATAAGAATCGGATGTAGTGCGCAACCGCTCTTACCGTGATAATATCGGGATAAAATATAGCCTATGTCACTCCGGAAGAATGTAGCTATCCAAGTGTGAAAGAATTTTCTAAATCTGTTTAGTAGTTTCTAAGTTTATCCATTACAAAAATACAAACAAACAACGCACATAATTGAAAATGAAGTATTTTAGAAAAAATCGACCCGTCTCACAACCAGCTCCGATGGGACGGGGACCGATGGATGGGATGGGATGGTTGTGATTGTGAGACGGGTCGATTTTTTCTAAAATACTTCGTTTTCAATTTTTCAATAATAAGAAATTGCATTGACGATTAGAAAGAAAAACATTTATTGGACACACACTTATAAAAGAAACAATAAAACAAAAAATAAAAAAATATGTACATAAAAGAAAAATAAATGTTACTTATTTTAATTTTAATTTTTTTGCATTCACAATGCAATTTTTATAATAGAAAAATGGAAAATGAAGTATTTAGAAAAAATCGACCCGTCTCACAACTAGCTCCGATGGGACTCGAACCCACGCAGTCGCCCGGATAGCGAAAGGTCGTGGGTTCGAGTACCATCGGAGCTAGTTGTGAGACGGGTCGATTTTTTCTAAATACTTCATTTTCCATTTTTCTAAAATAAATGTTATTTAAATTTTTACTTTTTTGCATTCACAATGCAATTTTTATGGTTGAAAAATGGAAAATGAAGTATTTAGAAAAAAAAATCGACCCGTCTCACAACCAGTTGAGTTGAGTCGTTCCTCCGTACGACTCCGACTCCGAACTCTGAACGACTCCGTAGCTCAGTGGTTAGAGCAGTCGCCCGGATAGCGAAAGATCGTGGGTTCGAGTCCCATCGGAGCTGGTTGTGAGACGGGTAGATTTTTTCAAAAATACTTTATTTTCCATTTTTTCATAAAAAATAAATGATTAAAAGATAAACAAGAAAAATAAGAGACAGCACAAACAACGCTTAGGTGTGTGTGCGTGGGACAACAAAAATCCCGTCTCAAGTCTCAGCCTAATAGTATTGTGTATAACTATATTTATCTTGTAACTTTGTAAAGTTATTTGAAAAATCTGTCCCTTCGTAGGTTAAGGTTCTGTTAAGGCTTTACAAGCATGAGAAGGTTATATCTCGGACAAAGGTTTAATGAACAAAGCTTACAAAGGCGACATTATCTGCGTTCCACTCCTTAGAGGTCAGATTAAGATTACCATTCGGGTTTTTAACTAAGAGGGTAAATTTTAAACGAAAGAACAATATTTACTCCGTACCATTAAAAAAGTAGACAGAAAAAAATATCTCAAGGGATTTCTGTCTTTGGCGACCAATTTGGTGCAATGGTACGGATACCTGCCTTCTGCGCCAGAGGTCTCAGGTTCAATTCCCGAATAAGACACATGTTTGTGTGCATGAACATGTCTATTTATTTTGATCTGAGTGTTTTCTATGTGAAGTAATATTTACAAACAAAAAATATTTAAGTAGGTACCTAATACCCGAATACTCGTACTTGGCAGCGTCTCAAAAATCGGCCTGTCACTTTAAATGTCAAACATTATGAAAGAGATGCCATGATATTTATGACGCTTCCAAAGATGATTTGTGTTCGAGAATTCGGGCGTAAGTAGGTATATATTTATCCCTTATCAAGTTTTCCATGACACAGTTTCTTTGAAATTATTTTGTTTTAAAGTAATTAGGGGGGGAAGCCAGTGTTGGCCTCGGTGGAGAGTGTTCATGCCAGGGGACATTCTTCTATAAAAAGCCGAGAAACGCCGATTGCGCACGCCTAGAAGGAGCTAGGCTACAGGCGCGCACTGGCCAGTCCTATTCACATCACGTCCCCGCCGTCACTAGAATGCCGCCGCAATCTAGTGATGGACTCGCTAATAGTGAGTCGTCCTCCCTGGGCAATGTCAAGGTCCGAATGGAGCTCCCCATTCTACATCTCCGGACCATGATAGCTAATGTGAAGGGCTAAAGCGAGCCTTCGGCGCTATAACTGAATAACTGGCTAGGGGAAAATAACCCTGAATTAAAAATATTCTAAACCATGGAAGCAAAACAAAAAGAGGTATTACCCCAGGAGGGTACCAGCGACATCGTTGGAGAATCCCTTCCTGAGCCTAGCTCAGGCAGCCCCACGTACTCTGGGGGGGGCAAAGTTTTGCCGCAAGTGGACCTTACAATTCCAAACAACCAAACGACCAAACAAGACAACAACAACCAAATGACAGGAACAAAATTAGTTCAGCAAACTTTTCATAGGAGTATGTTTCACACACGACCTCGTAGCAACTCAATACCTACCTTGACTTCACCAAACCAACGCCCAACTATGGTGTCCAGCATTGACGTTGACCCAGGAAACATAACTTCTTCTCACACCCCACAATCAAACAAAAGGCCAGACTGGCAGAAAGCTCCTACCATAAGGACCAACAAACGTAAAAGGATCTCAGATTCACCACCACAAATAATCACCGAGACGAGCAATCGCTTCTCAATTCTACCAACTGATACATTGGAAGATTCTGGAAAACAGACTAAAATAAGCAGACCACCACCGCTTATACTATATGGGATTGAAGATGTAAATAAACTTAAAGAAGCAATAGAGTCTGCTTTGTCAAATACAATCTAAAACTAATCACTAGGAACCAACTTCGAGTCAACTGCTCTACAGTCGAAGCATATAAAAAACTTATGAGCACCGTGAGGGATATGAAACTTATAGGACACACCTTTACGCGAAAGGAAGATAGATGTTACAGGATTGTGATAAGAAATCTCCACCACTCGACTCCACACGATGCTATCATCGAGGAAATAGAAAAAACAGGTAACACAGTGCGAGGAGAAATCATTAATGCCAGAATAGGACCTGAAAGAAGACCCACATCCACTTTCTTCGTTAATATTGAACGAAGTGCGAATAACCGAGCAGTCAAAAGTATAAGGTATATCTACAACACGGCAGTTCTTATAGAGGACCCTAAAAAAAGGAACACCATAGTACAGTGCATAAAATGTCAACAATATGGACATTCTAAAAACAATTGCATGAGGCCTGCTAGATGTGTGAAATGCGCCGGACAACACAAAACCAGCGACTGCGAGAAAAAAGATCGCAGTACACCAGCAAAATGTGCCTTGTGTCTAGGAGAACACCCAGCAAACTATAAGGGCTGTAAAGTGTATCTCGAAATTCTTGATAGGAAAAACAAACGTAACACCAATTATTACAATAGCAATAGAAGACAAGAAACAAATAGACAGACAGAAGCCACTACAATGACTCAACAAAACAAAGCTGGGAGTAGAGGGTACAATCTTATGGATTCTAGTAATATTGAAACTGCTATCACCATGCCACAACAAGATATTACAGAAAAATATGATAATTCAAAGAAAAATCCCAAACAAAATAAAACCTATTCCGATGTGACTAAGACACGTACAGTACAGCAACCGAGACCGGACAAAACTAGAACAAACTCAAACCAACCAGACATCAGAAAAGACCACACTCACAACAATAGGTTTCTAATCGAGCCATATGAACAACAACCTGCACAAGACAATACACAAGATTATTATACACCAACCCAAGTAATCCAAGAATTAATGACAAAGCAACTAGAAAAAATGGATATGCTATTTAGCCAAATGAGCACACTAATGGGTCTCATTGTATCCCTCGTCGATAAATTGTCAAAATGACGTATCACGCGCTGAACATAGCCGCTTGGAATATTAATGGATTAGCTCCAAATATACACGAAGTCAAAATGATGTTGGATATTCATAAGCTAGACATTATCTTGATATCCGAAACACACTTCACCAGCCAAAGCCTAGTAAATATTAGAAATT
Source organism: Crambus lathoniellus (assembly GCA_949710035.1). Classification (NCBI taxonomy): domain Eukaryota; kingdom Metazoa; phylum Arthropoda; class Insecta; order Lepidoptera; family Crambidae; genus Crambus; species Crambus lathoniellus. The sequence goes on from OX453312.1 coordinate 3,993,555, forward strand.
ATTCTGTCTTTTCTACAAACCACCCTGATGGAACCGCTCATGGAGGAACAGCTGTCATCATAAGATCCTCAATCAAGCACCATGAACTTGCTCCATATCAGACGGAACACCTGCAGGCCACAACGATTGCTGTAGAGGGAAAATTGACCACTTTTAACGTGTCAGCAGTATACTGCCCGCCAAAACATAAGATCAAAGAGGATCAGTTATCTAACTACTTCAAGACACTGGGTCCTAGGTTTATTGCTGGAGGAGATTGGAACTCCAAGCATCCCCACTGGGGTTCAAGGATCACCACCACAAGAGGAAGACAGTTAAAACTAGCTATAGACACTAACAAACTCATTACACTCTCCACTGCGGAACCAACACATTGGCCAACAGATATAAACAAACTTCCAGATATAATAGACTTCTTTATTGGTAAGGGAATGTCGCAATATGAATGTAAAACGAATCCATGCTTGGATGGTTCCTCAAACCACACACCTATACTTCTCACGTTAAGCACGAAGTTACTGGAATATGAAACACAAAGACCGAAACTTTACAATAAGGATACTGATTGGGACTCATTTAGAGATATTATCAATAGAAAATTAGAATTAAAGGTTGCTCTTAAAACACCGGAAGACATAGAAACTGCTACTACTAATTTTACGAATTTAATTCAGGTTGCATGTTGGCTAACGACCCCAAACAAACAAGATAGCTCGCCAGAGCGTAAAAGTGTTCCATTAGTCATACGGATGAAAATACAGGAAAAAAGGAGACTCCGTAGAGTCTGGCACTGTAGCCGCCTCGAAGAAGATAAAAAAGCTCTCAACAAAGCTATAGTGGAATTGAAAGATCTACTTAAAGACGCTGAAAATAATGCATTAACGTCCTATTTAGAGTCATTAACACCAACAAAGGCATCAAATTACTCTCTCTGGAAAGCTACATCGCATCATAACCAACCCAAAAAAACTAGACCACCACTAAAACTACAAAACAACAGATGGGCAAGAACAGCACAAGAAAGAGTAGATACGTTTGCTAACCACCTATATCATGTATTCAAACCGAACGATGGTGCGTGTGAGGATGAATCCGAAATTGACGATGTGCTAAGACAAGATCTACAGCTGGACTTTCCTTTGAAGCCAACAAACCCTACAGAAATTTCAAAGTATCTTAAGAAACTTGAAAACAAAAAAGCACCCGGATGTGACGAAATAACTAAGGAAATCCTAGTTCAATTGCCAAGAAAGGGATTAGTGTTTCTCTCAACACTTTTTAATGGAATCATGAGAGTTGGCCACTATCCTAGCATTTGGAAGATTTCGGAAATTATAATGATCCACAAGGAAGGAAAACCAACTAACGAAGCTAGCTCCTATAGACCCATCAGCCTACTACCGGTCATTTCAAAGCTCTTTGAAAAAATGCTTCTGTCACGTATCTTCAGAGTCCTATCTGAACGCTCTTTAATCCCTGACCACCAGTTTGGATTCCGACAAGAACACGGAACTGTAGAACAAGTGCATAGAGTTGTTGATCAGATAAGAAAAACCCTTGAGTTAAAGGAATATTGCTCGTCGGCCTTCCTTGACATAGAACAAGCCTTTGATAGAGTGTGGCATAAAGGCTTACTCTGCAAAATCAAGAGACTCTTACCACATCCTTTCTAAGCAGTGCTAAACTCGTACTTATCTGAAAGAATATTTCACGTAAAAGATGGCGAGTATACATCCCGTTTCTATGAAATACAAGCTGGAGTACCTCAGGGATCGGTTCTAGGGCCTATACTTTATACAATTTTCACGTCAGATCTACCAGAAACGCCGGGGGTAGTCACTGCTACTTTTGCGGATGACACTGCCATTCTAGCTAGCAGTAAAAACCCACAAGAAGCATCACAGCTTCTCCAACAGGAGCTAGACAAGATAGGAAAATGGCTTAAAAAATGGAGAATCAGAGCCAGTGCCTCGAAATCGATCCAAGCTACATTTACTCTACGTAAAGGAGATTGTCCACCTGTAATGCTAGAAGAAAAAACACTACCTCATAATGATACAGTCAAGTACCTAGGAATGCACCTCGATCGAAGACTAACATGGAGAAAGCACTTGCAAAAAAAGAGAGATGAACTTAACATCAGGTACCGAAACCTACATTGGTTGATTGGAAGAAACTCTGCCCTGAGCATAGACAACAAGCTTTTAATTTACAAGGTTGTCCTTAAGCCAATTTGGACCTACGGCATACAGCTTTGGGGATCAGCTTGCAACTCAAATACTGAAATTATCCAGAGAGCACAAAATGGAATATTAAAACATCTATCCAATGCGCCATGGTTCATAAAGATCACTGAGCTTCATGATGAACTGGAAATTAGTACAGTAAAAGATGAAATAAAACAATACTCAACCAAATACAGGGAACGCCTTCGTACACACCCTAATCGTCTGGCAGCACAATTGACTAGTATCAATTATCCCAAGAGACTCAAGCGACAACACATCATTGAATTATAGATGGAAAATAAAGAATGGAAAGGCACTCGGTGGAGTGCTGCTCCTACAAGACAAATAACATACATCACATCTGCTTATAGTCAACTAGACTGATCGCAAATAAACTCTGAAGAAAAAAAAAAAAAAATGTGAAGTAATATTTACAAACAAAAAATATTTAAGTAGGTACCTAATACCCGAATACTCGTACTTGGCAGCGTCTCAAAAATCGGCCTGTCACTTTAAATGTCAAACATTATGAAAGAGATGCCATGATATTTATGACGCTTCCAAAGATGATTTGTGTTCGAGAATTCGGGCGTAGGTAGGTATATATTTATCCCTTATCAAGTTTTCCATGACACAGTTTCTTTGAAATTTTGATTTGGTGTAATTGTAAGAAATTATTTATTTTTATTTGTTTATTTAGGCCTATGCCCAGCAGTGGGCGTCGTACGGCTGAAATGATGATGATGATGATTTATTTACTTTGTCTCTACTTAATAAAAATGATTATACAAACATTAATTCTGTTAGAAGTTACAGTCGGATAATCTTCAAGTCTAACAAACCACCACAATTAGTGATACATTCGATAAAATGAAAGGACTGAGAAAAATTAATTTCTTACAATCACACTAATTATCTAGCTAGCTCATAAAGTAGTTTTCATTAAGAAACTGTGTTATGGAAACTAGATACCGAATAAATCGCTTCGCTGGCGCATTGGTTAGCGTTAACCTACGTTCTGGGCTTTATTGAGAACCTTGTGACAAACGCCTCTGTGGTCTAGTGGCTCACACCACCGGTATCTGACCCAGAGGACCCGGGTTCGATTCCCAGCGGGGGTAGGTACATGTTGTATTCGATTTGGTTGTTGGTAGGACTCGTTCTTAGTCAGCCTGGCTAGCTACCACCATCTTATATAAGTCTGACGCCATAACAATGATCGTTTCAGCTTTATTGTGTTCCGGCAGTTAAAGGTAAGATAGCCAGTTCCTCAGTGATTGAGGATTTCGGCAGTAGTGCGCTTCCACCGTCAGCATTATCACCACTTAACATCAGGGGGCCAAGTCTGCTAACGTTAAGTCACAATCGTGTCTCAATCGTGTTTCAATTGTAGTTCAGTTGTAGTGCTTTTTGAAACACTAGTTACAAGAATTATGACAGTATGATGTGATGTGAATGTAGTGTGTGGTTTGACCATCAGTAGTATTGTGAAAAAAGTACACATTTCTTGTAACTAGTGTGTAAAAAAGCACTACAACTGAACTACAATTGAAACACGATTGAGACACGATTGTGACTTAACGTTAGCAGACTTGGCCCCCGGTGTGTTAAAGGCTAAGTGCTACCCCGTTATGTATAAAACAAGACACCACCTTAGTCCAAAAAATAACGCTGTCCGTAGCTACTTTTGTCATTCATTATCAGCAATTATTATCTTCTCACTAAGTATGGGCCATGATTGGTGTTATTACGACTGCAACGATGACTAACGGCAAGTACCGTCGAAAGAAGTGTTCCAGATAATAAGTACCTACGTCTTGTTCACCCATCGTGTGACCGACCATTGCGAAAGTTACTTACTTAAGGGGCTGACATGAGCCCACTAGCGCCCCCAATCGCTTTTATTTAACTTTAGCTACTTAAACCCAATTTCTAAAAAAAGGAATCAGTTAAAGTATTCTGACTAACGTCTGATATTTATTGAAAAACATTACACAATTTAAAAAACATTAAAACAGTTTCAAAACTGGATTTTGTTAAATGTGACCACGTTTGGTTCAAACCCGTTTTTAAACAATTGAAAGCAAATTATTAAAAAAATTATTATTGAAAAATTGAAAATGAAGTATTAAGAAAAAAAGGCATCCACCCCATGGATCTTGTTGTGAGACGGGTAGATTTTTTCTAAATACTTTGTTTTAATTTTTTCTGTTGAACGCATTTTATAATGGTTTTTTAAGTTATTTACTAAAAATATTAGGCGTTATTCACAAGATATTGATTGATTCCTTTTTTATAAAAAGAGCTAATTAAGAAGAAATCTCAATATGGCTGTTTCATCTTAATCGATTCTTAAACATTTGTAAAAATGTTTCTTTCGGATGCGAGGGTTTCCTCACATTGATGAAGCAACACTGGCCTACAGCGTAACAAGTGATAGCAAAATTCAACGAGTCGTGTTAGCCTTTCGGTAGCTTAGTTGGTCAGAGCATCGGGCCGGATTCCCGGAGGCGCGGGTTCGAATCCCGCCTGAAAGCTACTTATAGGGCTCGTGGTTTTTTACTATCACATTTTTCCTATACTTTTCCTATAAGAAGAAATTAATAAAATAAACATCGAATGACGGCATTAGTTGGCTCATGTCAGCCCCTTAACAACCAAGATCGGAGGTCGAGCGCTCTTACCACTGCGCCACGGGCTCCTCAATAACTACCTACTTTAATTAAGGTTAAACACTGGGTTTCATCACGTTTCAGAGGACCGTCATAAAGGAGTTTATTGTGTTTGTTTTAATGTTGTTATTCACATATAAACACTTGTCTACGTTGTTTTAGAGTGCCATAATCGTTATACGCAATAAGAATGACTAGTAAAATAGTTTTTGTTTTCAACTTATATTGTTTAATCTTAGACAAAGCTACGTTGTCTGAAATCACTACATATTATACACCTCGTAATCCTACTAATATTATAAATGCGAAAGTTTAGATGTTTGGATGTTTGGATGTTTGGATGTTTGTTACTCAATCACGCTATAACGGCTGAACGGATTTGGCTGAAATTTGGAACACAGATACTTTGTAGCCTGGAGAGGAACATAGGCTACTTTTTATCCCGGAAAGAGTCACATTCCCGCGGGATAACGTCATGTAGTTCACGCGGGCGAAGCCGCGGGCGGAAAGCTAGTATGTTATAAATAAATAAGTAATAATAAATAACTTTTTACATTCTATTGTGTCATGGAAAACTTGATAACGGATAAATATATTATACTTAAATACTTTTTGTTTGTAAATACATACTTAATACCTATACATAGAAAACACCTAGACCAAGTCAAATAGACATGTTCGACAGGTTCGATTCCCAAACAAGACAAATATTTTGTGTGCTTGACACACAAATATTTGTCTTGTTCGGGAATCGAACCCTAGACCTCTGGCGCAGAAGGCAGGTATCCTACCCCTGCGCCAAATCGGTTGTCATATTTTAGGTATATTATGTCGTTTTATGTGTTAGGCATGTGTTAGGTGCAAAAATTGATGATTGATTGATGACATTTTTATTTAAATAGATTATGAGTTGACGGTAGTTGACGGTTGATCTACGGATGTTTTATTAAAGATTATCTTAAACAAGTATATAACTTTTTATAATATATTTTAACCAAGAAACTTGTAAGTATGTTGTTGTATTTCAACTTAATAATTTTAAAATTTATTTATTTAGATTTATTTTATGAATATTTTTAAACAACGTGTGTTTTAAACACAGCATATTCACAATAAACAGAATATACTTGCTGTTAAAATTTCTAATTCCTATACAAATTAAAACAGAAACTTGAATGAATAAAACAGTCTAATAGCACCATTACTGTAGTAACGTAGTTGGCACTTTATTTAAGCTTGCTAGAAAGACACGTGCTGGCAATAAGCTGACAGCGCGTAAATGGCTGCGCTGTACGAAGCTGCAGATGTAAGCTGCACTTCAGGTTACTGAAAAGTGGGAATAATGTTCTACTTTGAACCTTAATAGGAAAGGTGTAAGGATCAAAATGTTCACGTACTCGCTGATAAAAACTCTCATAGTGTAAGATTTGGTTATATAAATATTCAGAAACAGCTCTTAAATCGTAGTGTTATAAATCCTACTGATATTATAAATGTGAAAGTTTAGATGTTTGGATGTTTGTTACTCAATCACGCTAAAACGGCTGAACGGATTTGGCTGAAATTTGGGACACAGATACTTTGAAGCCTGGAGAGGAACATAGGCTACTTTTTATCCCGGAAAAATATCACACTCACGCGGGATAATATCGTGTAGTCCACGCGGGCGAAGCCGCGGGCGGATAGCTAGTCTTATCTAAGTCTGACGCCATAACAATGATGTTTTCAGCATTATTGTGTTCCGGCAGTTAAAGATTAGATATTTGGGACACAGATACTTTGAAGCCTGGAGAGGAACATAGGCTACTTTTTATCCCGGAAAAATATCACACTCCCGCGGGATAACGTTGTGTAGTCCACGCGGGTGAAGCCGCGGGCGGATAGCTTGTCTTACCTAAGTCTGACGCCATAACAATGATGTTTTCAGCATTATTGTGTTCCGGCAGTTAAAGATTAGATAGCCAGTTCCTTAGTGATTCAGGATTCCGGAAGAAGTGCGCTTCCACCTTCAGCCCTATTATCACTTAACATCAGGTATGATGAAAGCTGAGTGCTACCCCGTTGTGAATATAAATCAGGGGGGTAATTGTCTAACTGAACATCAATCGCAATCGCATTCAGTTTGAAATATATTGCACGGCCATTGCTGCTATGTCAACAAAAATTTTGTCAACTTTCTTCAACAACAAGTGATGGATGTCAAACTGAAAGCGATTGCGATTGATGTTGAATTAGACAATTACCCCCCTAAAAACTCAAAGGCTCGCTGGCACAGTGATGCTGATCAAGCAGTCTTACGGCCAGAATTAATAATCTATCCACAGATAGGGATAGGTACGATCCAGATTAGTTGCTAGGCAATACCTAGCAACACCCAGGCAACTGTCATTAATTCTATGTTAATATCAAACTTTGCATAGCAACTAATCTGGATCATGCCTAGCCCTATCTGTGGATTGATTAGAATTCTCGCCGTTAGCCAGAGTCGTAGGTTTGATCCACTGACCTCTTTAACCGACTTCTAAATCAAAAAGGAGGAGGTTCTCTATTCGTCTGTATGTATGTTTTTTCTCTTTTTTTTTTTTGTGTGTATGTCCACCGATTACTCGAAGACGGCTGAACCGATTGAAATGGTTCAAACGTTATTATATCAGGTTGGTTTCCAAGTTGGTCCCATTTTTTGAAATTTTGAAATCCGTTCAGTAGTTTTCAGGAAATCTTGAAAATACTGTCGTTTTCGTTACCACTTAATGTGAATTTCATACGTATCTTTAGGCATAACTCCTTTGTTTATTAACCGATTTAGATGATTCTTGTTTTGTTTAAAAAGGGGATACCTCAAGGTATTTTAACCGACTTCGAAAAAGGAGGTTTTCAGTTTGATCACATACCTATTTACCAGAAAACACGTAAATTGCCTGCACGATGCACTAAAAAGAGTGAAATAAAAATTATTTTTATAAAAAAATAAAACCGCCTTCAAAAAAAACCACATCAAAAAAGTAAGAAATAATTCCTCACCAAATAAATAACGTAAGTACTTTGAAGTCGGGCGGATTTTAACAAAAACAACAAAAAAATTTTACATGTTTCACGCCCGACTTCAAAGTACTTACGTTATTTATTTGGTGAGGAATTATTTCTTACTTTTTTGATGTGGTTTTTTTGTTCATTTACACACTGGACTGACTGTCATTAAATATTTTTGTGCCTATTTGAATATCGCCATTTTGGCGCTGTAGGCCAAGCTGTAGGCAGATACGAGTGTCAATGTAACTAAAATTAGTGATGTTAATGTTATTATGACACTCGTAGTGGCGCTTCATACAAAATTAGCTGTCATATTATGTATGGAGACAGCCTGTCCAGTGTGTAATGATAGAGAGCAGTGGTTTGATCACAGCTGGATCTATTTTTTTTTGGTAAATAAAATGTGTGTTAGTTCCGAGTCTAGGTGTTATTACCGACTTTACCTTTTATTAGTTTTAATACTCATTAAGCAAGCCTGCGATCGTCGAGGTTAAGCAACTATTATAATGGTCAATCTCGGGATCAGCGACCAAAAATGGTTTGCCACTTTTTCATATTTCTAAATATACTTGTCGGGGCGTGAGGCCCTAGAATGGCATCAGGATGGGTTACCATTATTTATTACGAGCTTATGATTGTGGGCAAAGGGAAACGCTAGCGAATGCTTTACAAAAAGGTTGATATTAATCAAATCTAGTAACTGCGATTAACACTGACTTTAAGTGACGATCTAGATATCCTATTGACATTCTTTCTAAGACTAGGTTTTAGGAAACGAATTATGAGTTCGTGGGCCACGCTTTAACCGTGCAACGTCTGTGAACCGAATGCCAAGCTCCAAAGCTCATATGCAACAAGTTCGCATCCCATAGTTTTTTATAAATGTCTCATAAATCATTATTAATTGCGGGCCCTCGACCACATTCAGTGTGTGATAACACCGTTCGTTCCCAGAACGTCAAATCAATATCTTAACACTTGGCTCTTACATCCTAACAAGAGGAATTTTCCGTAGAACTCAAATATTATAGGCAATAAATAACAATAGCTTGTAAGTTATTACGAACCTAATTATTGATATCGGCCAGGCGCCGACACGGCGATCCTGACTTTCACACGTCCTCGTGTGCCAAAGTTAACACCTGTCTAGTTTACAAACAAGACAACTATAAAGTCTTTACCGTTCGGCTATCCTGCCAAAATAAAAAAAACGACAAGTCAAGTCAAGTAACCGGTTTCAACTACACATTTCTAATATGATGGTTCAATAACGTATGAGTGCAGTTATCATCAGGCTCTTTAGGTATTAACGATTTCATTAGAGCAATGTTTTATTTTTGATTATAACATTATAACTTGATTTTATTTTAAGTTTTGTATCACATAGATAACGTGGTTCACATGACATTGTTACAAACTATCGGAACAATCGATATCAGTCGGTCAGTATCGGGAAGTATCCTATTCCATCCGGACACACAGTCCGCCATCGGAACACATCCGATATCACAGGACACACAGTCCACCATCGGAACTCTGCCGATATCACAGGACACACAGTCCACCATCGGATCTCTGCCGATATCACAGGACACACAGTCCACCATCGGAACTCTGCCGATATCACAGGACACACAGTCCACCATCGGAACTCTGCCGATATCACAGGACACACAGTCCACCATCGGAACTCTGCCGATATCACAGGACACACAGTCCACCATCGGAACTCTGCCGATATCACAGGACACACAGTCCACCATCGGAACTCTGCCGATATCACAGGACACACAGTCCACCATCGGAACTCTGCCGATATCACAGGACACACAGTCCACCATCGGAACTCTGCCGATATCACAGGACACACAGTCCACCATAGGAATACTTTCGATCTACCGACAATTACTGCAACCTACCCATTACTCATTATCGCCGCGCAGTCTCCGACCAGTTAACCTGGGTTAGGAATGGGACCTACGATCGACAACAAGCATAGGTAGTGAGTATACTCGTAATCTATTCATAGTCATGTTTACCAGCATAATCTATGATTGTGAAAATATCTTATCCAACATATCCATTTTCCACATTCAATATTACACTAATTCGTTATTACATTACATAATTATCGCCGACAATGGCTATTCCTGACGTTTAATTTTCAAAAAGCAATCATGGTTTAAGAAAAAAAAAATTACCAAAATTTATAATTGTCATCATTACTCACTTACTGCCTTTTATTATCAATCACTAAACTTTTATTTATCAAGTTCTGCTTAAACTTAGGTCCTTTATAAAACCTACATTATAATGCTCTATGAACAGTATCTAGGTATTACACAAAAATTACACCCTGTCAGGTGCCTTAAATAGTATTACAGCAAAATTGTTTAGTACAGTCACTTGTCTTTCTAAGGTCATAGCGCGACCAACTTTACGTGAACACAGGAGACACCATTTCATATTTCTGGAATAACTTAGCATTAAAATGATTCGCATTATGACCAAATACTCCTTTTCATCATAAAAGTGCTATCAACGAAGATTCACGAGACCTACATGGAAACCAAACTCGTAACCGGAAACCAAAATAAACTTTCCATTACGGCTACTCCACCACGCAGGCACTTATATCTCAACGATTTTTTTTCTATTTGTTTTATTTGAGACCTAACATTACGATTCCAATAATCTATATCACACAAACTGGAATAGATCATCAAACAATAATAATAATTCAGGCATAAAAAAACCTCCGAATTTGCTGGAGAATATTCGTACCTATGATTTTTTAACGAGCAATAATTATTCTTCTTGTCATAATCATAATGCTGAAAACGCGTAAAAGTGGCATTCAAGTAGTAAATTCTTGAGATTCATACTAAGGAATGTCGCTTGATATTTTTTTCTAAATTTTTATCATAATCTAATTTGCATTAGTTGGATCATTATCGCATCATCTAAACACGGCGGCAGTGCTTGCTTCCGTGTGTGCGACAGATGACACCAGTTTTCTTTACCGACATCAGAAACTGGGATTCACGCCGCGAGTGCTAAGTGTTGCAGGTAATTTAAAATGAACACTAGAAGTCTAGAAATGATCTTCTTGGGCAAGTTAGTTTTAACCGCTCATTAGTTTATTTAAATTTTTAGTTTTTTGCATTCACAATGCAATTTTTATTACTGAAAAATGGAAAATGAAGTATTTAGAAAAAATCGACCCGTCTCACAACTAGCTCCGATGGGACTCGAACCCACGACCTTTCGCTTTCCGGGCGACTGCTCTAACCACTGAGACAATGAACATATGCACAATGAACGACTCCGTAGCTCAGTGGTTAGAGCAGTCGCCCGGAAAGCGAAAGGTCGTGGGTTCGAGTCCCATCGGAGCTAGTTGTGAGACGGGTCGATTTTTTCTAAATACTTCATTTTCCATTTTTCGCTCATTAGTTGATTTATTTAGGTAGTTAAAGTGTAATTTGACAATAATTGAGCGGGATGTGTGTGTGTGCTATGATTTATGAACAATTCTCCGCGAACGAGTGAAGCAGAGTCGAGCCTCAACTTGGTGAATACGGTCAGTCGTTCCATTTTTATGTTGGAGGTGTCCAATCTTTTTTGAGTGACTAAAATGTAGACACAAGTACTCAATAAATTATCGTGATAAAATGATTTGACAGATTTTGTGTTTACATTGTTAAATAACTGCCGGAGGTCCCGGGTTCGATTCCCAGTGGTCATGCTTTGGTGTTAAGTACTTGATTTGGGTCCGCCGGCTATCTGTCGCCATTTGTCTGAGTTTTGCTATTTAGTTTGTTGTTTTTAGATAGAAATAAGAAAGTTTTTTTGGACTGAATCCACTGTTTGTGGATTTCGGGAACATCCTTGTCATTATTTTGACATCGTGAATGATGATTGCGCGGCATTTATTTACCTACCACAATAACCCTTTGAATTTTATGTTGTTGGACACTTCTTAACATGTCTTGTTTAAGAATTATTTTACCATTGTTCATTGATTGTGTATGATTTGTAAACTTATACTCTAGCTCATAAGAGTTCAATTATGATCCCAAAGTTTAGGACTGATCTACAATGTGACTATGTTTACACAAAAATATGAACGTATTTTACAATTACGTTAATAAAAATGGAAACAAAAAAATGTGTAACGTGTTGCAATAAAATATGTGATAAAATAACCTTTGACGCCTGACCGGCTGAATGGGGCCTGAGAGCAATGGAAAGTCTATTGTGTCTCATTTCTGGAGCTTTGAAGGAATAAGTAACAAAACAATTTAAAAGTTACGTCCTAAAATGTCAGTAATTTTTTTGTAGAGTTAAAAAAAAAATCTGTCGTAAGTTTTTATTAAACTCTCTTTCCAGAAATGTGTAATCATTTGTTAGTTTGTTTTAAGTGGTGTTCTTGCGTTCACTCGAAACCACAGCAAAAAAATCAGAGTGCACACCTCGCCCTGCGTGATAAGTAGGTAATGTTTGCCCTTTGGACATCTGTGCATAGCAAAAAAAAAGGTCGAAAAACAACAGTTCTTATAATATCCCATGTAATATTCATGCTGCTTTATGCTTCATTAGAATATGTCGGGGCGTGAGGCCCTAGAATGGCATCAGGATGGGTTACCATTATTTATTACGAGCTTATGATTGTGGGCAAAGGGAAACGCTAGCGAATGCTTTACAAAAAGGTTGATATTAATCAAATCTAGTAACTGCGATTAACACTGACTTTAAGTGACGATCTAGATATCCTATTGACATTCTTTCTAAGACTAGGTTTTAGGAAACGAATTATGAGTTCGTGGGCCACGCTTTAACCGTGCAACGTCTGTGAACCGAATGCCAAGCTCCAAAGCTCATATGCAACAAGTTCGCATCCCATAGTTTTTTATAAATGTCTCATAAATCATTATTAATTGCGGGCCCTCGACCACATTCAGTGTGTGATAACACCGTTCGTTCCCAGAACGTCAAATCAATATCTTAACACTTGGCTCTTAAATCCTAACAAGAGGTATTTTCCGTAGAACTCAAATATTATAGGCAATAAATAACAATAGCTTGTAAGTTATTACGAACCTAATTATTGATATCGGCCAGGCGCCGACATACTTAAGTATTGTTGTATGTATTCTATCTATTACCCTAGTATCCAATAAAATAACGCAAGCCCTCACATTAAGGATAGGCTAATCGATTTTAATGTATATATATTTATTTATTACATGTACAAGAACATAGTAATGGTTCAGTCCATGCTGTTAGTCGATACATAAAAAGAGCCATCAAAATTAATCTATTATACTTCATGCTTCGTCCTCAAGATTAGCTTGATTTAACACTTGTAGTACGCCCTAGTAATCGCCAATTTCACACTATATTGAGAATATACCTACTTATAAATTAAAAAGTAATAAAAGAAAATTATTATTTTTTAAATTTTAAAAGTGGGTAGTCAACACCGATCTGGCTCAAGCGCCCATCATAGCTGCCATTCGCTTTCTAGTGCGTCGCCGATTCACATCTAGTTTTTAAATTGTGTTAAAAAAATTGTTAGTTGTTGTTAAAAGTGATTATTTAGGATGCCCAAACGCAAAAAAGATAACTGTGAACACATTAAACGAAAAATTATAAGATTGGAGAGAAAGTTGGAGCGAAAAAAGAAGCACCACCACCGGTGAGATTTATCTTGTTCTGAGTTATCGGAACAATTCTATCGCTCGTCGTCCTTATCTTAAGGTACGTTATGTATTTTTATACATTTATAAGTCACTGGCCTTGACATATTATATTGCATATTGAAGTTCAGTGACCTGGTTTTCTAACGTTTCGCAAAAAATGCAAACGATAATTACGTTCAACGATAAAACGGTTTGACTATTTAACTACCTACTTATTACTAAGTTTGTAAAATAAATACTTTTAATAAAGTGTAACAAAATTATTAATTAATTTTAAAGTTATAATTGAACATAAATGCATTAGTTCGACACAGACTTTTACAAGTTCTCGTATAAGTAGATTTCAAACAGTTTGCGGGCAGTACTTTCTATGAACTGGGACTGCTTCTTACTGAAAATAATTCACATAAGTGACTAAGCAAAAAAGAGCTTTGTACTCTAAAGTATTATGCTTATTATGATGTGTCGATTTTCAATAGTTTGCGGACAGTACTTTTCTTTTGAACTGGTACTGTTAAACAGTTTGGGGGCAGTACTTTCTTTGAACTGGGACTGCTTCTTACTGAAAATAATTTACATAAGTGACTAAGCTAAAAAACAGCTATGTACTCTAAAGTATTATGCTTATTATGATGTGTCGATTTTCAATAGGTTGCGGACAGTACTTTTTTTTCGAACTGGGACTGTCTCTTACGAAATTTAATTGCATACCTAAGGTTAAGCAATACATAATCTCAAATAATGATAACATAATCATCATTATATACACTGCAGTCACTGGGTCCTACAAACAGTACAACGGGACTGTTATAAGGTACTACTAAGTGTTGTTTGCGGACAGTACGTGTTGTTATAACTGGGGACTGTCTCTTACAATATTATACTGACATGCTAAAATTGTATGAACATGAGGCTTACTCTGTCTCTTACATACGACCAAGAGATCATAGTTGACCTCGACGCACCATGTTCTAAGGGTTAACCTGAAGGACAATTAGAACAAGTACTTGGAACCAATCCCCAGTACATCCCAGTCTGAAAACATTACAAATATACAGGATGGTCATTCGTCGACTGAGGCTCCGAAGCGTGATCTACCTTCAGATCAAACGTCTGCTCTTGAAACAGAAAACATACACTTAGATAGTGTAGTATTAGAAATATTAGGTACTGACCCTACTTCAGTCAGGAGTGCTGGAGTTTTCCAGCACTGGGTCACAACAGGTATTAACAAAGAATTGCGTAAAGAACTCGTAAGTACATGACCCCAGAAAATTGCAAATTAATTGACCCACCTGAGCTTGATCCTAAGATTAAAGCAGCTGTTTCAGATATTATTGCTAAACACAATAAGGACATTCAACTGAAACAGAAGGAATCGACTGCTGGAAACACTTGTCTGGTAAAATCTATACTACTATATTGTCTGCAAATGAGAAAAATACAGCCTTGCTAAAACACTTATGGATTTGGCAAAAATTATGTGTGATTGTCAACATTCTAATTCAATTTACAATTTTTTTTCTGAATGCCGTGAAGATGGATCTAAGGGATTCTCTTCAAAAAATTAAAATTGATAAACAATTATTCGGCGAAAACTTAAGGGAAAACAAAAAATCAGCTAAAGCTATTAACAAGTCTAGCACAGGCCCAAAGCAATCAACGACACAAAAGTTTCCTAATAAGTAAGTTATACAGTTCTTCGCGAAATTTAAACTGGAAGGGTCCGGGTCCTAGTCGCAGGCCGAAGGGCCCTCCCAGGACGAAGGAGCCTGCAACGACTTCGACGCGTAGACGGCTCATCAACTTATCGAAGCAGTCGCAGTATCCGTGGCAGAGACAGAACAACAGCCGACGCTAAATACGTTAACGCATGCAGGTCGTTTATCATTATTCTATAAAGAATTTTTAATGATTTCCAAGGACCCACTGGTTCTTTTTCATAAAAAGGATATAAGATTCCCTTCAATCGAAAGCCGATGCAACCTGTATCACCGTCAACCCAAAAATGTAGTGAAAAGGAAAAGGCTCTTTTCATACACGAAATAAAAAAATTGCTGTCTCTGCAATTTCAGAGATCTCTGAATCTGATCAATATCTATCAACTATTTTTTAGTACCCAAGCCAAATGGGAAAAATGCGCTTCATCTTAAACTTAACATTTTAAACTCGAGGATTTAAGAACAGTTATAAAATTGATACCGAGAGATTGTAACCGTGCACAGTAGACCTGAAAGACATACTTTTTGTTAAAAATTCACAAGGAAGACCGAAAATATCTAAGATACCAATTTGATCAAAAAGCATATGAATTTAATGTCTTATTATTTGGTTTAAACACAGCTCCTTTTTTCACTAAAGTCATCATGAAACCGGTCATGAAATACTCATGATTATATGGTTACCTGTTAACAATATATTTGGATGACCTCTGTCTAATATAAGGGTCTTAAAACTTACAAGATACCGTAAAGTTGCTTACAAGCTTAGGTTTCATTATAAATACCGATAAAAGTAATTTTATACCTTCTCAGTCTTGTAAGTTCTTAGAATATAGTTTAAACTAAAAGAAATTCTAGGTCACTTTGCCAAAATTAAATTTGCAATACAAAAGTTTTCTAACTTAAAAAGGTGTAAAATTAGAGAATTTGTTAGTTTTATTGGACTGTTAATATCCGCCTGTCCCGCCGTGAAATGCAGCTGGTTGTATACTAAATTATTTGAAATATGTATAATTAGTACATGGATATACCTTGTTACTTGGAACAGGATTTTTATTGGTGGAGCCGCACCAAAATAAAAATAGACAAGTATGACCTGGAAGTTTTTCAGGTGCCTCAACTACGGGGTGGGGAATTGCATGTGGAGACGACAGAGCTAGTGGTTTATGGAGTGTAAAAGAGAGTAGCAGACAATAAATTATTTAGGAATTCTTGCTGCGTTTATTGGTTAAGATATTAACTGTCAAGTACTTCTACGAACTGACAATACCACGGTAATTTCCTACGTAAACCGTATGGGTGATATACACTCCCCACACTTGACAGAGATCGCAAAAGACCTCTGGCAATGGTGTAAACGTAAAAATCTTTACGTTTTTGCATCTCATATTCGATCTTCAGATAATACTATGCAGGCAGACCAAGAATGGCAGCTAGCTGATTATGCCTTTCAACAAATTGTTGAAAAGTTTCATAGATATTTTCATTGATACGCTAGTCGTTGAAATAATAAATGTCCAAGATATATATCATGGCATAAGGATCCGGATGCATACGCCGTAAATGTTTTTTTTTTTCAGTGTCGTGGTCGAAATTAAATTTTAATGTTTTTCCTCCTTTCACAATGATGCCTAAATGTTTAAGAAAGATTATCTCTGACAATGCCACAGATATAATAGTTGTTCCATTTTGGTCCACATAACCGTGGTATCCACTATTTAAGAGTCTTTTAATAAGTAAACAATTCGTTTTCAAAGCAGATTCAAACCTAATTTTATCTACAAATTCCAGCCGCAAACAAATGCGCAACTCCATTACCCTGGTGATGGTGATGATACGAAGAGGCGTCAAATAATTTTCTCTGGACGTCATGCTTAACCCCTTTTTTGGATAACTCGTATAAACAATACGAAGTTTGCTATTAAAAGTGGTTTATTTATTGTCAACAAAATAAACTAAACTTATACGAAAGTATCAATTCCCGATATACAAAATTTTTTGCATCTGCTTTAAACAGTGGCGCTCAGTATGGCACAATTAACTGTTATCATTCTGCTTTGGCTTTAATAACTAAAATTGATATCTCACTAAATCAAGAAATAAAAAGATTTATTAAAGGAGTTTTTCGTACCAGACCTCCATCCCCTAAATTTAATGAAGTCTGGAATATAGCACAGTTTTTAAATTGTCTTGAAAAGTGGTTTGCTAACGAAAGTTAGAATCTGGAAAATATATATATATATATATATAGATAACAAAAAAAAAAACATTGCTCGTTATACCATTCTATAACGAAAAGCCAAGTATTTGTCCTGCAAGAGTTTTGATTACTTACCTTGAAATGAAAATGTTTCTCTGTCCTGATTCCGACAATTTATTTATTAGTTACCGAAAGCCATATAAGCCTGTTACGTCACAAACCTTATTCAAATGGATAAAAAATACGTTACATTTAAGTGAAATTGATATTTCTACGTTCACTGCGCATAATACCCGGTATGCTGCTACGTCAGCTGCGCAAAATTTAGGTTTTAGCATAGACCAGATTATAAAACTGCAGGTTGGTTTTCAAAATCACATACGTTTGCCAAATTTTATAACAGGCCAGTAAACAGCAATTGTGATAAAAAATTTGGCACCACTGTTTTGAGTGCTTAATCAAAATATTTTTCGTTTATTTCATAAGCGATGTTGATTTTTTATGTAACAAATAATACTTTTTTATTGCTTTTTGTTTCTATGTTGAGAAAATAAAGAAGCAAGATAGTATAAGTTAAGTTATAATTTCAATCTATATTATTCAGTAGCCTATATATTACAATTTTTGCATATTTTTCGAACACTTAGTCTCTAAACGTCTACAAGTGTTAAATCAAGCTAATCTTGAGGACGAAGCATGAAGTATAATTAGAGATTAAACGAACTTACCTGAAGTGAAGTTCTATCTTAATTATACGAAGGCTTCGTCCGAAGAGATTAGCTTCCCTCCCTCCCAAAAGTTATTAACTACTCCCCTATATGATTCGAAAAATATAATACTCTAAACTAAATGACAGCTATGATGGGCGCTTGAGCCAGATCGGTGTTGACTACCCACTTTTAAAATTTAAAAAATAATAATTTTCTTTTATTACTTTTTAATTTATAAGTAGGTATATTCTCAATATAGTGTGAAATTGGCGATTACTAGGGCGTACTACAAGTGTTAAATCAAGCTAATCTCTTCGGACGAAGCCTTCGTATAATTAAGATAGAACTTCACTTCAGGTAAGTTCGTTTAATCTCTAATTAGACACGATGTCTAGAAATACGAGTATTTTCACTTTGGCACTGTACTTGTCTCAAGTTGCCAAACTTAGCTGGAACATGTTTATAGTGGCACGTTCTTGCAATAATTTTGTTGGCAACCGAAAGTACGGGAGTGGAAAATCTTAACTACCTACTATAGGCAAAGTAATAGGTTTTATGGGCATGTATTGCTAAATTAAAAATGCATGGTTAAAGACGACTGCACACACAAATTACAAGGTGACACATTCATAGTCATAATTTCATTTGGCTACATTTAATATTGGCATAACGCATAAAAATTAAAATCATTTTATAGTTCAGAATTTTGTAGAAATGGAGGGGGCTGCCTCCCACCCTATCTAAATTCTAACAGTCGTTTTAGGTTAGATTAGATTAGAACAGTGACCAAAACGCGGTAGCCAAGCGAGCGTGCCGCGGCAGCGGCCGGCGAAGCGCCAGAAAAGTTTTATTTTTATTTTCACAAACTTCATAATAAAAAAACGTATTATCCCGTTAAATTTATGTATCTTAAGAAATATGCCTTTCAAGTTTTCTGGCAGTTAAAAATTATGCCTGTAGATAGTTATGCACAATGAAAGTAAGCCTTTAAGAATTATGCATTTCGATGATTGTTCGACACGATGCGTTTCATGTTTATGGCAAAAAAACGTTATGCGTTTCATTACGTAACCAAACAAGAAAGAGTAAGGAGGAATGTTGTACTGAATGAAGCGTAAAATCGAAAATAAAATGTTGCCATGACTACGAAGAAATTTAAAATCTGTCGGTGCTGTATTTTGCATGCCTAACCTAACAACTTCTGGGGATGCCCCGGGTGGTGGCGAAACACGACGACCGATTTAGCGCAGAAGCTGCCTTCTGCGCCAGATGTCCCGGGTTCAATTCCCTATCAAAACAAATATTTGAGTGTATAAACATGTCTATTTGTCTTGGTCTGGGTGTTTTGTATGTATGTTAAGTATATTTTTAAAAACAAAAAGTATTGACGTAGGTATATATTTATCCGTTATCAAGTTTCCATGACATAGTTACGTACAATGAAATTCACATGGGCTTATTGTGAGAAATTATTTATTTATATAATACTTATACCTTTTTTATAAATATATGGAGGGTTTGTTGCACCGAACAAACCGTTAAGTTCATTTTTGAACAGATACTTCAATAAGTTCTAAATACAAACTGGTTGACATTGACAGTGAGATTTATAGAATAAAAACTTTCAATAATTATTTGTAATGTCTTTCTTGAGTTCTGCGGCTGCATATTTAGGCTAATTATTGTCTTGTGGACTAGTCTAATTAGTTATGGTCGTTAAGTATTTATTACAAGTCTAAAACTAACAATATAATATTGAAATCTCTCCACCAATCATAATATTTGTTATTTACAGAAAGTTTATTTTATTGTACCAAAAGCAATTTACAATTTTAATAATTATATAAGGTTCTATCCAGCTTTACGCCAATTCAGAATCTTTTGGTGGTTTAGACTGCTTTTGGTCTAGATAGAACAGACTATATCATAATATAAAGTATTAATATAGATCGGGGCAGAGTATAGTAACACAACATTACTACAACTAGGTAAGTACTACTTATTTTTACAAATCAGAATTTTCTAGTAAGAGAATAAATTTGAATGTGGTTCATGTCTTCGGGAATAAGTTTGAAATTGAATTCGGTTCACAAACTACTTATAGCTGCGAATTCTTCCCGCGATGAATATAAAAAAGGCGTATGTCTTAAACTTTGGCCGGAAGCACTGCTTTAGAACGAGTTTTGAGAAGTTATTATTTGTTTTCTTTTGTCTTTAACCCTTTTATTCGGTAGAAGTATATTTTGTATCGATTTCTAATATTAGCACTGTAAAGTTCCCCTGTTAGATAGATGCGACCAAGTGTCAACAATCAGTACGGGATAATTATAGGGATCGACCTTCGCTCATCTGTTTACCAAGTGAAACATATTTATCTATATATATATAAAAATGAATCCCTATTTCCCTTGGTCACGACATCACGCGTGAACGGCTGGACCGATTTGGCTAATTTTGGTCTTGAAATGTTCGTGGAAGTCCAAGGAAGGTTCTTACGGTGAGAAAATAGGGGAAGAGGGGGTAAGTGGGGGTAGAGTAGAAGTAGGGTAGGGTAAAGGTAGGGTAGGGTATAGGTAGGGTAGGGTATAGGAAGGGTAGGGTAGGGGTAGGGGTAGGGTAGGGGTAGGGTAGGGTAGGGTAGGGGTAGAGTAGAGGTAGGGGTAGGGTAGGGGTAGAGTAGGGTAGGGGTAGAGTACGGGTAGGGTAGGGTGGAGTAGGGGGTAGGGCCACGGGAACGAAGTCGCGCTGGGTCAGCTAGTTACCTATAAATTTTCATACGTAGTCGAATACATATCTAATGTATTGTCTATCAGAATTTCTATATTAGAAAAATTATCAGTTTTAGTTTAGCTAGCGTATCGTATTCGAAGTCAGACCTATCTTTAGGCTTACCTACCTAAATGACTTATCATATTTCAACAAATTTGGCTGAGCGGTATAGGAGTCAAAGTTCTAGAGGCTGCCGTTCCTGGTGGAACGGCAGCCTCTAGAACTTTGACTCCTCCAGATAGGTATGTGCTATGCGTCGTTGCTATAGATATCCACCAATCCCTGTATTTCCATTGTCCCTATGATTTTTGTCCCCAAAATAGGATGAACGGTAATTGAAAAAAATATATCAAAATGCTCTTGTTGTCCCCAAATCATACGGACAACGGGAATATAGGAATATCCAACTAGCTTTCCGCCCGAGACTTTGCCCGCGTGAACGAAATTATGTTTTCCCGTGGAAATGGGAAATTTTCCCGGGTACCTACACATTTTAAGTAAGTATTAGGAAGTACCTAGTCACTCTCCAGCTCCCAAACTATAACCCCATACCAAAAATTACGTCTATCGTCTATCCATTGCTTCGTTTTAACGCGAAAAACCGACAAACAAACAATTATACACTTTCACATTTACATTATTAGATTGACTGTTGAGGTGCAACTTTCGCAATTGTCGTTCACGGGATGGGTGACCAAAAACTTTTCAGCTCGAGCTCCTCCGTGCTTTGGAAGGCACGTTAAGCCGTTGGTCCTGGCTGCATTTTCAGCCATTAATACCCACCAATCCGTACTGGGCCCGTATGATGGGTCATGCATGGCCCATCCTCTATATCCATCCATTAGGAAGGCCAGTGCCCAGCAGTGGGGACATTAAAGGCTGATGATGATGATGTAAGATTCTTGGTGTAAGAACTGGCTTTGATTTGTATCTTAGCTTTTACATCCTAGCATTATAACTGCATAGCATATACCTAGTGGAAAAGCAGCTTTAAACAAGTATTTGCAGAGACAAAATCAAGCTCGCAGTTCTGAGTCAGCAAATAATATTCCTTGCATTTCGCCCCCGAATGCTCCAGAGATTTGTCGTAAACTAGAGTGCACAGTTTTATTGCACTTGAGTGTACGGAATATCGAATGTTGTTTTTGAATAGAGTGACAAGAGTAGAGTTATTAATATGTAACGCTTTAATGTTATGTTCTTATGTTGTTTTATTTTTTGATTTGGCGCAGGGGTAGGCTACCCACCTTCTGCGCCAGTGGTCTCGGGTTCGATTCCCGAACAAGACAAATATTTGTGTGCATGAACATGTCTATTTGTCTTGGTCAGGGTGTTTTCTATGTATATTAAGTATGTATTTACAAACAAAAAGTATTTAAGTATATATTTATCCGTTATAAAGTTTTCCATGATACAGTTTCTTAATGAAATTAAAATGAGCTTAGATAATTGGTGTGAATGTAAGAAGTTATTTATTTATTATTATTATAATGTATTTGCAACGGTTTTTTATAGAGACATCTGTGAAAAATATAAATTAAATATAAAACGAAGAACGTCCAAGTCTACAAGAACTACAGTAAAATAAAACGGAGCAGTAGTGGGTCGTAACAATGTTGCAGTCTCGAGAGACCCAAACTAACTGTGGCTACGTACAGAAAGACCAAGCGAGTGTCTAGGTAGGAGTATACCGTACCTGAAGCACAGAAAACTTTTGTAATCGTAAACGTAAGATATCCTATCCGTCAAAAGCTACCAAATTACAAAGCTGTCGAAGAGCTGCCTTTTGAATTTTAGTTTCGCAAACGACCATAGCACTGTTCACAGTAGATGCACTTTACAGTAACAATATTAAATAGCAGACAGCGCGCAGTCAGCGAGCTTGCCGCAAGCTCGCCACCCAATACTTCTCGCGCACCACACTCTTCAAGACAGCGGTCCGCGCGCAGCAAGCACGTCGCCCGCGCGGCATCTGCTCGCTTGAAGCTTGCTTATGCTTACGAACGAAATAGAGTCCAATTAGCTGCTAACTGTAAGCGCGGGGACAGCGAGTTGTCTGCTAGCTGTAGGCGCGGAGACAGCGAGTTGTTTGCTAGCTGTAGGTGCGGGGACAGCAATTGTCTGCTAGCTGCAGGCACGGGGACAGCAATTGTTTGCTAGTTGCAGGCGCGGGGCCAGCGAATTGTTTGCTAGCTTTAGGCTCGGAGACAGCAATTGTCTGCTAGCTGCAGGCGCGGGGACAGCGAGTTGATTGCTAGCTGTAGGCGCGGGGTCAGCAATTGTCTGCTAGCTGTAGGCGCGGGGACAGCAATTGTCTGCTAGCTGTAAGTGCGGAGATAGCGAGTTGTCTGCTAGCTGTAGGCGCGGGGACAGCGAGTTGTTTGCTAGCCGTAGGCGCGGGGCCCGGGGACAGCAACTGTCTGCTAGCTATAGGCGCGGGGACAGCAACAGTCTGCTAGCTGTAGGTGCAGGGACAGCAACAGTCTGCTAGCTGTAGGCGCGGGAACAGCAACTGTCTGCTAGCTGTAGGCGCGGGGACAGCAACACTCTGCTTGCTGTAGGCGCGGGGACAGCGAGTTGTTTGCTAGCTGTAGGCGCGAGGACAGCAATTGTCTGCTAGCTGTAGGCACGGGGACAGCAATTGTCTACTAGCTATAGACGCGGGGACAGCAATTGTCTGCTAGCAGCAGGCGCGGGGACAGCACAACTGTGCTGTCCCCGCGCCTGTGTCAAGTTGATGTCCAACCATAGCGCTGCTGGCGGCTGAAGGTCTTAGAAGTCAGGGCCGGTTAAATTTCTACAGAAAAAAAGAAAGAAGTACAAAGCGCCGTTGTCACCGGAACAGAAAAGATTGTGCCACTGTAGTACCTGTGGTAGTACGTAGTCGCCCTTTAGTGGCTGTCTTCTTAAGACCCCAGTACAGGTTGGCGACCATGACCAATACATCGTACATTGACACTTTTGAAAGAACCTTTTTAAACTTGTTCGTTCAAAGGCGTCAATGTACGATGTATTGGTCATGGTCGCCGACCGTGGTCTGCCAACCTGTACTAGGGGCTTAAGACAGCCACTAAAGGGCGAATAACGTACTAACCATACGTTTTGTTTCAAAGTGTAGGTGAGACGGAAGCCAGCCACAGTGCCACAAAAAAGTGTTAGTAAGTACTACTCCATCTACTCGCTCCAATTACCTTAGTATTTAGTCTAAGCTCTTTGTCACAGAATATAATAGTACTATATAACGTCTCTGTTACCTATTAGCACAGTCTACTTACTACATACAGTCGTTCATCGGAGGCGTCTAGACAGAGCAATCGTGCAGGGTACGCGGGGCAGGAGGGGAGAGGGAATACAAAATTTTGTTAGCTAGATGGGAGCTTTGCGACAGGGCTTTCGCATTTGATTTCAAATATTGAATTGGAAAAATAATAATTAGTTTCTTTTATATTGGTTTTATGTAGGGGGTTTTTAAGTGTGTTTATTACGATTTTTGGAATTCAAGATGGCGGCCGCGTTATTTTTTTCAATTTTGTGATATTGGTGTCATGTAAGGGGTTTTTAGGGGTTCTAAGCTCGATTTTGATGTTAGTTTTGGAATCCAAGATAGCGGCCACGCTTTTTTTTCAATTTTGTGATATTGGTGCCATATAAAGGGTTTTTAGGGATGCTAAGCTCGATTTTGATGTATATTTGGGAATCCAAGATGGCGGCCGCGCTTTTTTTTTCAATTTTGTGATATTGGTGTCATGTAAGGGGTTTTCAGGGATTCTAAGCTCGATTTTGATGTGAGTTTTGGAATCCAAGATGGCGGCCGCACATTTTTCAGTTTTGTGATATTGGTGTCATATAAAGGGTTTTTAGGGATGCTAAGCTCGATTTTGATGTATGTTTTGGAATCCAAGATGGCGGCCGCGCTTTTTTTTCAGTTTTGTGATATTGGTGTCATGTAAGGGGTTTTTAGGGGTGCTAAGCTCGATTTTGATGTTAGTTTTGGAATCCAAGATAGCGGCCGCGCTTTTTTTCAATTTTGTGATATTGGTGTCATATAAAGGGTTTTTAGGGATGCTAAGCTCGATTTTGATGTATGTTTTGGAATCCAAGATGGCGGCTGCGCTATTTTTCAGTTTTGTGATATTGGTGTCATGTAAGGGGTTTTTAGGGATGCTAAGCTCGATTTTGATGTGCGTTTTGGAATCTAAGATGGCGGCCGCGCTTTTTTTTCAATTTTGAGATATTGGTGTCATGTAAGGGGTTTTAGGGATTCTAAGCTCGATTTTGATGTGAGTTTTGGAATCCGAGATAGCGGCCGCGCTTTTTTTCAATTTTGTGATATTGGTGTCATATAAAGGGTTTTTAGGGATGCTAAGCTCGATTTTGATGTATGTTTTGGAATCCAAGATGGCGGCTGCGCTATTTTTCAGTTTTGTGATATTGGTGTCATGTAAGGGGTTTTTAGGGATGCTATGCTCGATTTTGATGTGCGTTTTGGAATCCAAGATGGCGGCCGCGCTTTTTTTTCAATTTTGAGATATTGGTGTCATGTAAGGGGTTTTAGGGATTCTAAGCTCGATTTTGATGTGAGTTTTGGAATCCGAGATGGCGGCCGCACTTTTTCAGTTTTGTGATATTGGTGTCATGTAAAGGGTTATTAGGGATGCTAAGCTCGAATTTGATGTGAGTTTTGGAATCCAAGATGGCAGCCGCGCTTTTTTTTTAATTTTGTGATATTGGTGTCATATAAGGGGTTTTTAGGGATGCTAAGCTCGATTTTGATGTGAGTTTTGGAAACCGAGATGGCGGCCGCACTTTTTTTCAGTTTTATGATATTGGTGTCATGTAAAGAGTTTTTAGGGATGCTAAGCTCGAATTTGATGTGAGTTTTGGAATCCAAGATGGCGGCCGCACATTTTTTCTATTTTGTGATATTGGTGTCATGTAATGGGTTTTTAGGTGTGCTAAGCAATTATTAACTGTCCTAGTTTTAATAGATTTTTCCAGCGCATTTAATGCCGTTAATCACGAAATTCTCCTTGCTATGCTCGGTCGGTTAGGTATTTCTTCTATGGCACCTACTTGGTTCTCTTCCTATCTTGGCGATTGCCAGCAAGCCGTGCGAGTAGATCGGACGCTGTCTGACTGGCTCGACTTGGAGGCTGGCGTTCCACAAGGCGGTGTACTCTCCCCTCTTCTCTTTTCCTTGTTTATCAACTCTCTGACCTCTCATTTCTCCTCTTCTTTCCATCTCTATGCGAACGATCTACAACTTTATGCGCAACATAATATCCACAGTTTAAATAATTTTATCGCGCTAATCAACTGTGATTTGATGAAGATTTCTGTGTGGTCGACTAATTATGGCATATCAGTTAACGCGCCTAAATGTCAATCTTAAGAAATAGAAATAGAAATAGAAATATTTATTTGCTCGTAAACATGGTATGATATATAAAACAGATCTTAAGTAGGTATAACATGTAGGTACAGCATGTTTGTTTTGCCAGTTGCCAGGCATGCAAAAATTGTATAATCATGTCATTCATTATTAACTTTAAAATGTACTTACATGTTTCCATTATTAATCTAATTAAGTGTTAAAATGTCAAATTCATTAAAATAGATAAAAATCATTCATTTAATTGTAATGTAAATGTCAATTAATTTTTATTATGGTATTTAAATGTCAAATTCATTATTAATTTTAAAATTTTCATAGTCAAATAAGAGTAATAATATTAAAGATTTACAAAAATGTCCATTTCACAAGTAGGATGGTACAATATTATTTTTATCTAGTACTAGCTGACCCGGCAAACGTTGTTTTGCCATATAAATTATAGTTTTTTACCTACACCAAAAGTTGCCTAGACCAGACAACAGATAGAGCTACTTTTACACTACCAATAAAGGGGCCCAAGATTGGTCTCTATTTCCTACATATAAAAAATTACTCTGTGAAGTAGAGTGAGTGTCAGATAACTCTGCGCGCATGCGCGACTGGGGCATTTTAGGCGCTAGTTACAGTAAATTTTTTTATTCTAAGCTTATGGAAAAGATTAGTATTCAATTTTGACCACGCAGACGTCAGTGATTACATACTCTTTGGAAACGGTAATGGAAGAAATGACAGTTTTGTATCGAAGGTACGACAGTTAAACGATTTTTCATAGAAAATTACAATTTTTACTCAATTTCCCGGAATAATAAGTAGCCTATGTTATTCTCCAGCTCCCAAACTACCCCCTTACCAAATATCAGGTCGATCCGTTGCTCCGTTTTGACGTGAAAGAAGGACAAACAAACAAACAAACAAACAAATAAACAAACAAACAAACACACTTTCACATTTATAATATTAGTATGGATATGGATTTACTAATAAAACATTAATAATATCACTATTCAGAAAAAATAATACACTACATATCTAAATATTCTTTAATTGCTGGTAGGGTAGTTCTCGACAGCTGTGATGCGTTAACTGGAATAGTATCTAAAATTTGGTATTTAACGGCGTGATAATATCCTACTCACAACAAGTGAAGGACTTGGGTTTAACTATCGATGCCTGCCTCTCTTGGAAAGATCATATCGATCAAGCATGTCTCAGAGCCACTAATGCACTTAGATCTCTCTATGGGTTTAAGTTCTTTCTGCCTACCAGTATCAAGATTGCTCCAATACAGACGGTTGTCTTACCTATAATTCTGCCGTCCCAAACCTAAACCGCAGTAAGAGCCAAAATGCGATTCCGAGAAAATGGAGCTTAAAGTTTAGAATGCGTCAAAAAATTAGTAAATGAAGGATTCTAACCAAGTTTCTTAGGCAAAGTGAGAGAATTTATATAGAGCTTTATATAACACAACATTAAGGATAAAAATTTAAAACAATATATAAAATATCAAGGTTTTTAGTTTTTGACCCCTATTAGGTACTGCTTTTAATTGTTAAGGTAAATCGATCCTTAAACAGACTAAACTGCAGTAAAGTGGGCTTATACTGCTTATTAGAATGGTTTGTTATCGCTATTCCTGACTAAAGTGCAGTATGTCCGTTTTGATACTGCGCTTTAGTCGGTTTCTCATAACGAAAATTAAATGTTTCAATTGGCAGTAACAACAAAAAAAATAATAACATTGAACAATTTATTTAAAAATTCTATAAAACTTTACGAAATAAAGTTAAACAAAATCTTTTATGGTCATATTATTACCATAAGTATTTAAAGTACTTCTAAAGCTACCTACGACATAAGAAAAAAATCAGAGTTTTATTTAAGACTAGCGGATCCTTGCGGTTTTACCCACGTGGTACCCGTTCCCGTGGGAGTATAGGGATAAAATATAGCCTATGTCACTCGGGAAGACTGTAGCTTTCTAACGGTGAAAGAATTTTCGAAATCGGTCCAGTACTTTTTGAGTTTATTCGTTACATACAAAAATACAAATCTTTCCTCTTTATAATATTAGTATAGAAATGTAATTAAATTCAATATTGGTTGTTAACAATAATTAATTAACAATTTTATTCATTTATGAATTTATATCGACCTAGAAAGCTTAAACTATAAATAAAATATTCAGTGCCTCAATATAACAATTCTTATACTGAACTTAATATACTTAGGTATCGAAATGGAGAGCATAAATGTAAATGTTTTAAGACGAACTGAGATGAGAGACTGATTATTTGTAAGGTACCTATGTAGGTACCTCGCTACCTGGCGGAGCTACTTGGAGGATGGGTGGCTATTTTCTAATATTTAATTTTTATAGTAGGTAGATACATTACCTATTTAAATTCCATTATTTTAGATTTAAAAAAATTATACAAATTAAATTCATATTCATAGTCATAAAATATAATCATCATCATCATCATGTCAGCCGAACGACGCCCACTGCTGGGCATAGGCCTCCCCAAAGGATCTCCACAACGATCGGTCCTGCGCTGCCCGCATCCAGCGGCTTCCCGTGACCTTGACCAGATCGTCGGTCCACCTTGTAGGGGGCCTGCCCACGGAACGTCGTCCGGCACGCGGTCGCCATTCAAGAACCTTTCCGCCCCAACGGCCATCGGTTCTCCGCGCTATGTGTCCCGCCCACTGCCACTTCAATGATGCAATCCTTCGAGCGATGTCGGTTGTTTTAGTTCTCCTGCGGATTTCATCATTTCTGATTCGATCGAGCAGGGAAATACCAAGCATCGCTCTCTCCATTGCTCGCTGGGTGACTTTGAGCCTTCTTATGAGACCCATAGTAAAAGACCACGTCTCACTTCCATAGGTCATTACTGGCAACACACACTGGTCAAAGACTTTCGTCTGGAGACATTGAGGTATTTCGGACGCGAATATATGTCGGAGCTTCCCAAACGCTGCCCATCCGAGCTGGATTCGACGAGAGATCTCTTTCTCAAAGTTGGACTTACCTAACTGGACCGTCTGTCCTAGGTAAACATAGTGGTCAACAACTTCGAGTGTAATGTTCCAAACATTAACTGGAGCGGGTGCAACATGGGCATTGGACATGATTTTCGTCTTGTCCATGTTCATCTTAAGACCCACTCTTTGCGAAGCATTACCGAGATCTTCGAGCATTGTGTTCAGGTCTTCCAAGGTCTCAGCCATAAGAACTACATCATCGGCAAACCGTAGATGTGTTAGGTACTCGCCATTGATGTTGATGCCGCATCCTTTCCAGTCCAGCAGCTTAAAAATATCCTCCAACGCAGCTGTGAACAGTTTGGGAGAGATGACATCTCCCTGTCTCACACCTCGCTGTAGTTGGATAGGATTAGAGCTCTGGTTCTGTAATCGGACCGACATGGTGGCGTTTTGGTATAGGTACCTCAGCACCTCAATATACCTGTAGTCTATTTGGCACCTCTGGAGAGACTGCACCACGGCCCAGGTCTCGATCGAATCAAAGGCTTTCTCATAGTCCACGAACGCCAAGCAAAGTGGCAAGTTATACTCTTCGGTCTTCTGTATAACTTGCCGCAGCGTATGAATGTGGTCTATGGTACTGTAGCCTTTCCGGAACCCAGCTTGTTCGGGAGGTTGGAAGATATCCCGGACGTCAGCCTGTACGAGATTAGAATGGCTCTCAAGCAGCTCAAAAACAACAAGGCGGCGGGTGATGACGGAATCACAACAGAACTTCTAAGAGCGGGCGGTAAGCCGATACTTAAGGTCCTCCAGAAGCTCTTCAACTCTGTCATCCTCGAGGGCAAAACGCCAAAGGCATGGGGCAGAAGCGATGTGATGCTGTTTTTCAAGAAGGGTGATAAAACTCTCTTGAAGAATTATAGACTCATCTCGCTTCTGAGCCATATCTATAAGTTGTTTTCGAGAGTCATTACGAATCGTCTCGCTCGCAGGTTCGACGACTTCCAACCTCCCGAAAATATAATAATAATAATAAAAGATAAGTAAATTGATACTATTTGATACCTACCTAGGTACTGACAAAATATTATAGTCACGGCCAGGTCACTTATCTATGCTTCCCGCCTCTGCCTCCGCCAGTGAATCTAATGGCATAAAATGCTAGAGATTTTTAACCGACTTCAAAAGAGGTAGTTAGCAGTTTGACCTGTATGAATGTGATGTGATATTGTTGGCATTGGATATGATGGATGACGATCTATTTAGACTTCCAAACATGTGTGCTTAATTTCGAAGGTGTATATCTGTTTGTTTGTCCACGAATTTCTTGGAAACTGAAAGGCATATCGAGATGATTCATCGATGATGATATTGATGATAAGTGTAGGTATTCCAATTTAGAGAGCAGTCCAAATTTCATCAAAATCGGTTCAGCAGTTTTAAAGATATGGATATAAAGGATGGGGATAAAGTAATTTAAAAAATTAAACTCACTTCATAAAATACCTGTTAACTAAAAAGAAACAAAACAGTGGAATTAAATAAATACTGCACATTAGCTAGGAGTTCTGGTAATGAGTATATTCAGGTGTTACCAACTAATAAGAATAATAGTACTTATACTGCAGTTTAGTTGGTACATAATACAAACAAAGCAAATCAACCTCCCCCAAGTTAAACTGCAGTAAGTGAAGATTATACTGCACTTTAATTTGTTTCTTAAATTAAAACAATGAATCTGCTGAAAAGCAGTAAAAACATTTTGTATGGGCCTGCATTATACTGCTATTTAGTTGGTTTTTGTTGAAATTTACGGACCGTAGTAACTGACTAAAGTGAAGTAAAATTGCCGAGTTACTGCTATTTAGCTGGGAGAAAGTATCATAAAATGACGTTTTAAACGGCAGTATGGTTTTTACTGCACATTAGCTGGGAAATCGATGACTTTTTCATCAATTTTGATATTTTTTTGAATTTCTTATGTCAGAGAAAAAATCATAAAAAAATAAATATTTGTCGTAGAAAAATAATTAAAAACTTGGCCGGTAGGTCTTGAATTGGGCTTTCATGGTATGTATTTAACTAAAAAACGCAATTTTGGTCATTACTGCGGTTTAGGCTCGGGACGGCAGAATTGTCTACGCTGATGTCTGTAGTACCAACCTCAAAAGAAAAAACCTTCTCAGTAAGTTGGATCGTTTAATTAAAAACTGTATTCGTTTCATATATCGATTACGTAAATACGATATCTCTCAACACCGTCAGCAGCTCAATTGGCTCCCTATTCGCGAGCGTAGGAACGTTAGAGTTGTCTGCATGCTCTTCAATATTCTATTAGATTTACTTACCTCAGATTACTTGAAATCCAGATTTCAGTTTCTGGGCGACTCTAATGAACGTAGCCTTCGCTCTAGTGAAAACTTTCTCCTGAAAACACCATCCCACTCTTCTGGCTTCGTCTCCCAATCATTCTCTTTTTCGCCTGTACAACTTTGGAACGATTTGCCCTTAAAATATTCGCAGTGCCCCAAGTAAGTGCGTGTTCAAGAAAATGGTCCGCGAACATTACTCGAGCTGCTTACACTTTTTTTTTTATTCACAACGGTGTAGCACTTAGCCTTCATCGCACCTGTTTTGTTAAGTGGTGATTAGGCTGAAGGTGGAAGCGCACTACTCCCGGAATCCTCAATCACTGAGGAACTGGCAATCTTATCTCTAACTGCCGGAAAACAATAACGCTGAAAACATCATTGTTATGGCGTCAGACTTAGATAAGACGGTGGTAGCTAGCCAGGCGGACTAAGAACAAGTCCTACCACCAACCAAACCGAATACTATAAGTACCCCCAATGGGAATCGAACCCGAGACCTCTGGGTCTGAAATCGGTGGTGTGAACCACTAGACCACAGAGGCGGTTAATACACACTTGTCATGATAGATCTGTTCTGACTTTATGTGTTATTTATTTATAGTTGTATGTATAATATGTGTATGTATAAATTATATATCATGTTATTGCTGCTTTAGTATGTATACCTTTTAACACTCGTATATTTATTTAATTTTAGTACTTTTTCTTGCATTTAATTAGTTCCTTCTGTTTTCTTTTAACTGTCACTTTTTTAATGCTGCTGTTCATTTTCTTCCTGACACTCTTTCCAGTTGACTGGAAGAGAATGCATATAAGCATTGAGTCCGCCATTTGTTATTTATTTTGCAATAAAGATTAAATAAATAAATATGCACGATTTTGATGAAACTCGGTATTTGGTAGTATTTTGACAGGAAAACAGCAACTTTTCCATATAGTAGGCCCTTGAAGTTGAGTGATACCAACACCCGAAATTTCGGTATACCCGTCCCTCTCACTCTCTAGTCGGAACAGAATCAAGTGAAAGGGGTGGGGCTAACCGAAGTTTCGAATTAGCGTTTCAGAGTACGGTCCCTGTATAGGTATTAACGTAAGTACGGAAGGGTTGTCATAAAATGTGAAGGTGGATGTTTTAGGACCCCGAAGGTATTGTGAAACAAAAATTTTATTAGGCGCAGGAAGTCTCAAAATTTATTATTTTACATGGTTTTATTTAGTTTTAATTCGTCAATTTTAACATTGCGTTACTTATTTCTTGTCAAAATACTACCAAATACCGAGTTTCATCAAAATCGGCCCACAAACAAAAAGTTGGCCGCTATCTTGGATTTTTTATATTTTTAACATTGCGTTGCTGTTTTCTGGTCAAAATTGTACCAAAAACCGAGTTTCTTCAATATCGGCCCAAAAACTAAAAAATTTGGCTGCCATCTTGGATTTAGTATATTTTTAACATTGCGTTGCTCTTTTCTTGTCCAAATAGTACCAAAAACCAAATTTCATCAAAATCGGCCAACAAACAAAGTAGTTGGCCGCGATCTTGGATTTCTTACATTTTTAAAATTGCTTTACTGTTTAATTGTCAAAATAGTACCAGAAACAGAGTTTCATCAAAATCGGTCAACAAACAAAAATTTGGGCGCCATCTTTAATTTTTTACATTTTTGACATTGCGTTGCTATTTTCTTGTCAAAATAGTACCAAAAACCGATTTTCATCAAAATCGGCCCACAAACAAAAAAGTTGGCCGCCATCTTGGATTTTTAATATTTTTAACATTGCGTTGCTGTTCTCTTGACAAAATAGTACCAGAAACCGAGTTTCATCAGAATCAGCCCACAAATAAAAAAGTTAGCCGCCATCTTGGATTTTTCAAAAATTTTATCATTGCGTTGCTGTTTTCTTGTCCAAATAGTACCAAAAACCAAATTTCATCAAAATCGGCCTACAAACAAAAAAGTTGGCCGCCATCATATTATTCCCATAGGATAACGTCTCGTTCTCGTGCAGTCCACGCGGTCGAAACCGCGGGCGGAAGGCTAGTCACAATATAAACCTGTGAACTTCGCCATATCTATATACCTTTTTAGTAAGTTAGTCAAGATGTATAAAATGTAACTCCTTTTTTTCGGCGGAGTCTTACAACTATACACGTGACAACCTTTACAGTTTTACAACTGTCTGGACATCGGCGGCTTTTTCGCCAATGTCAAACGCGATGACTGACTGTATGTAGTAAGTAGACTGTGCTATTAGTCTACCTATTAGGCGCCCATTAGACGGTAGGTTTTGCTTGCAGTTTGATATCAGTCACGATTCTTTTAGCCAATCAAAATGAACCATTCATAACGCTGCCCGTAGTTCCTCTATACCGATTAGTTAGATAGTCATGACGTCATGAGTGATGGAATTGACTGATGGTTGCATGACCGTCTAAAGCCCCCAGTACAGGATGGCCGATCATGTTGGCCGACCATGATGGGCCATCGTGTACAGGGGCCGTTTGCGTTGCTCGCAGACGGCAATCACACGCAAACCGGCCCTGTACACGATGGCCCATCATGGTCGGCCAACATGATTGGCCATCCTATACTGGGGGCTTAATGTACGCCTTACTACAGACAGACTATTTTCTTTGCTATTTTCTATTAGGTACTTTTTCGTTTACTTCTTTAGAAAAAGTTAGGTCGCTATAGTGGGGTAGCGCCATCTAGTACAAATTTTTGAACTAACGATGAAACGTAAAAAAAAACTCTCTCATTGAAAACTAGATAAATACTGTCTTAATCCAATTAAAATCATAAGTACAGTCCCATCATGCTCAAATTTTAAATTATTTCGGTATTACGTTTGTATAGGAGACTGACGAGGCGCAGGCCACTTAACTGTCGATTATGACTTATTTTTTTATGGTGGTAAAAACACAGCCATACATAATAGAGGTATTTTGATAATTTTATTACCCACAAACCAAAAAATACAAGGGGAAAAATAAAATATATCTTTCAACTAGAGGCAGCCTGCGACTTTGTCTACAAATCTGAAATTATATTCCTAGCCTATCGGCGGCCCTGGATCAGGTTCAATTTAATTTTCGTGATAAAAATTTGCCCTCGTTTTACTCCAAGGCCTGCTAAACTATATTATTATCTTCGCTCATATAGTGTTGCAAAGGGTTATGTACTCAAAGTGTTGTTCCATCAAGATAGCGCCCGGGTTCACACTTCAGCTTAAACATTGGCTGAAATCCATAATTGTGGCTACGAAATATTGCCCCACCTACCTTATTCGCAGGATTTAGCCCCCTCGGACTACCACTTATTTCCAAATTTAAAAAAAACACTTCGTGGCTCAAAATTTTCGGACAGAAAAGAGTTGATAGCCGCAGTAAATGAAGGTTTAAATAAGTTGCAGGTCAGGTGGAAAAAATGCATTGACCTAAATGGAGATCATGTCAAAAATTAAAAATTAATTCGGACCCACTTTTCTTTCATTTTCATGGTCGGGCTTAGAAAGTTTGGATTTTACATCTAATATTTAGTATCCGATTTTCTACCGGTTTATTCTCACACCCCAACCAGGGGTTTCGCTATTAATTTAACATTCCATATGAAGGACGGGGGATTATAAGGGTAGTTTCAAATTCGTGAACAATTTCAGCTCCAGTGTGAATGCGGGCTTCGGAATTAGATCCGCACTCCCAGTAGGCGTAGGCATCTTTGTAATTCAAATCAGATTAAAGGCTTTTTGAAGGTTCTAAGTTAACGAATTAATATTAAGAAGACATTTTTAATTTTTAAAAGACATATAAAGTATAGAGAGTCCTATTGCGCAGTGGATACAGCGCTCGGCCTGCGATTTTGGTTGTTCAGAAACTTTTGCAATGGTCTGTCACGGGATGGGTGGGTGACAGACCATTGCGGTGGTGGTATTATATCGAGCTCCAGATAGACACGTCAAACAATTGCATTTCCAGTCTATAATACCTAATTATCAATCCGCATTCATCATCTCAGCCGAACGACGCCCACTGCTGGACATTGGCCTCCCCTAAGGATCTCCACAACGATCGGTCCCGCGCTGCCCGTATCCAGCGGCTTCCCGCCGAACGTCGGTCCACCTTGTAGGGGGCCTGCTCACGAAACGTCGGCCGGTACGCGGTCGCCATTCGAGAACCTTTCCGCCCCAACGGCCATCGGTTCTCCGCGCTATGTGTCCCGCCCACTGCCACTTCAACGATGCAATCTTTCGAGCTATGTTGGTTGTTTTAGTTCTCCTGCGGATCTCATCACTTCTGATTCGATCGCGCAGGGAAATACCGAGCATCGCCAATCCGCATTGGCCCGCAAAAACTTATCTCGAGCTCCTACGTGCTTCGGAAGAAATCACTGCAAATGCAGTTGGTGCCAGCTGCATTAGCAGTCGGTAAAACCCTCGCACATTGTGGCAAGTGTAGTGCGGCATTGCAATACCTTGCGTCACGTGGTAGACTGCTGCAGCTTGTATTCAAACACGATGGATTCCATGGGATATTTTTGACATAGGCTGCCGCATGCCGCAAATGTTGGATATGTACCATACTACCAACAAGATGATGTATGCCACATTATGTAGGTAGCATGCGGCAATGTCGCACAGTGTTGCTTCGGCGTAAATGAGCCTTTAGGAAAGCCTGTGCCCCAGCAGTGGATACATAAAAAGGGCTGATATTAATGATGTTCAGCGTAGGAAAAACACCACGCCAAAATTATACACAGACAGATGAGGCAATATAAAGTCAAGTATGAAAAATGTATGTATAATACTTTCAGCCGCCGATTGGGGCGGTAAAGCAGTTTTCACAATGGTCGGCAACGGGGTGTCAAAAAATGATAGGCCAAAAATTACTAGTGTCAGCTATAAAAATTTTTTTGTTTTATTTTAGAAGGCTTACAAAACAAGTTACAGTCATATACTTGGTACTACACCTCTCTCATGATGAAGACACAGTTTTAACTAAATTAAAGAGGGTTTACATTTCAATTTAATCAAAACTGGTTAATGAACCAGTGATTTAGCCGTGAGAGATAATATTATAGACAATCTATGCTCAGCAATGGGCGTCGTATTTCTGATGATGATAATAGTCGTTAAAAATTAATACTAACCAATTTCCTCGCTGGTCAAGTTTGTACCTTAACAGATTAATTGAATTGACCTTTTCTTTTGAACAAAGAAAGTTATTAAAAGACTAATAATAAAACGGCAATTAGTGTTTCAATGAAATTCACCTCAGAAAGGTACGTTTTACAAGCTACTGTCGAATTTATAAATTTGTTGGTAAAAAAGTTTCTTTTTACAAAGTGTTTTTACTCAAAGGGGAACACTTAAATTGCTTGTATTTTTTGACAATTTAAATACTTTTCGCTCTGTTTAAAAGAATAATCTCCTTTTGTTGAAATGTTAGACAAAAGGAAAAAACTTTTTAATACCAAGGAAAATGTAACAGGAAAAAGAACGATAAGTCAGAAATAACTCATAAGTAGCTAATAACATCTTAACAATATTCAAAATGTTTTTGGGTAAAGAAATGATGCTCTTCCAAGACAACCGATTTAATATACAGGGTGTTAGGGGCACCCTTGCAAAAACTTTAACCATGGCTTCAGACCATCATGCTGAACAACGTACAGCAAGAATTTTTTGTCGGAAATGAAAAAAAAAGACTTTTCATAAAAATTAAGCAACTTATCGGGACATTTTGTATGGAGAGTCGAAATATTTTTTACATTTCCGACAAAAAATCTTGCTATGCGTTGTTCAGCATGAAGGCCTGAAGCCATGGTTAAAGTTTTTGCAACGGTGCCCCTAACACCCTGTATATAGTTATTGAAACTGAAGTATTAGAAAAAATCGACCCGTCTCACAACTAGTTCAAAGTTGTCAAAAACAAGTTGTCAAATTCAACTTCTGTTAAAAAGCAATTACTTTGAAATCCGCTGATAGGTATAATTTTATTGGATGTCACTTTGATGGACGGCAATTATTTAGAGAAGCCTGTTTTAGGGTTAAATGGTGTCTTTAAATTTTCATTTTATTTAATAATCAATATTTTAAAATGCTCTAGTGAATCATTTTAGGTAAATTAATTTCCTCGATTAATCTTGACTAATGACCGACCGAGAAGTATTTGTGTCGGTCGACCCACACGAACCACAACCACACCACATCGCAGCGACAAAATGTGGTTACATGTGAATAGTGTCGATGCAGCTTTTTGCAGTTGCGTTGTGGTTGTGCGACAAAATGTCGTTGTCGCTAGTAGCACAGAATAAATAATAGTGCTAAGGCACAGAAGACTCACTCTGCAAGCTCATTCAAATAAAAATAAATCTTTCTGCGTGGAAATAAAGTCCAATTCCGGTTGCTTTGTCATCGCTTGCCTACTGTTATAATAACCTAGAGTTTGCGCATGCAAGCAAAACTGTACCCAATAGCTACGCGCGAGCGTTTCTATTTCTATGAATGCCTCAAACAGCTCGCTCGCTGGTTAGGGTTGCGAGCGATTTGCGAGTTTGGTTTTGTTGTTTCTTTTATTTTTTCTTTTATTTAGACACCCGTAAACACAACAGTATCTTATATACGGATTATAAGAACGTTTAGTAGTCATTGTTCGGTGCACAAAAATCACAGAAATGATCGATCGTTTTACGCGCGAACGTGGAGCGTACGAGCCGAGCGGCATCCTTCTGCCATTCGCCTGCCCGGCAGGTTCTAGTAGTTGATGTGGTTACGTCGTATACGATGTGGCCGGCCGCTAGTTCGTAGCGTCGTCGCTGGTGGTTGCGTTGGGGCTGGTATCACCCACGCGGTCGATAATGACTGCCAAATGTGGTACGTGTGAATTGGACTATTCATTTCCAATACAAAATGCGCCCCGCCCACGTGGTCTGGTTATGGTTGTGGTTCCTGTATTAATGAAGCGTAGAACAAAAAAGAATATACATTTTTCTGCTGTCCGTTCAGTCCTATCAGTAGAACTTGTCGTCGAACTACACGAACTTAATGATTTTTTCTTTAAGGATTTTTTTTATCCGTTTAGTCCTGCTAGTTGGTTCTACTATAGTAGAACGAACGGTAGAACTATACGGATACAACTGCCAATTTCGACTAGCTTTGTATTTTTTTTTTTTTTTGTTTTTACCTTTTTTTTTTGGCAAGACATTGGAAATGGTTATTAACATTTTGATTGGAAAGAAGTGGTGCGATAAAAACTAATTAAAGATATTGTTTTAGTGATTACCTAATTTGTTCAGAATTGCTCATGCATTGAATAGTAAAACAAGCTTTAGTGAGTAGGCAACCATTTTAAAGCAACCTGTAAACGATTAAATTGTTTGTCAAACTTTACGAGTTTGTCAAATTATTTGATAGTGTGCAGCTGTGTTTGAAGCGTTTGTCAAACATTCTACGTGTTTGACTGTTTAATGATAATTTTGATTGATGCCGTGTTTTACAAACAAGTTTAAAGGTGTGCGGCGGTGTTTGTCAAACCTGATCTCAGTTTTGCTATGACGTTGGCAGGATGATAATAATAATAATTCATTCCCCATTTTATATCTAATATTTTATTCAGAGATTGAAATTCTCATATTTTCTGTAATACTTCGATCAACAATAGCATCCAGTTTGTAATACCACAGTTATTTCATATTTATTAGACCTAAAATACCAAAAACAAATAGAAAATTTACTATGACATTTGAGAATGTCATCACCAGTCATCATCATATTGCCAAACTACGAAATAAACAAATGGGATAGCGAATGAAGAAATAGATGTTGACGAGAAGCCGAGCAGCACGTCTTCCACCTCCGGGCTCGTCACCTCGCTCCGCCTCGCAGTTGTCGGCAACTGCCTCAGTGCCGTGTGTTCAGCTGACATCTGCAGTTGCGTCGAGTGATAGTGACGAGTACTTCTCTCCGCCGACGTCGCCACCGCCTGTACGCCGGAGGAGGGGCCGGCCACCGAAGAGTTTGGGGCTTCTGGGGCAAACGGCTCCGGTCAGGGCCCCCGCTCCCGGTGGAGTGCAGCGCATGCGATGGACAATTTCCATCAATGAAAATGTCATGCGCGCATATTTTGAGGCAACAGAGGCAGGAACTAATCTTACTGCGTATCGTGTTCGGATGCTTTCTCTGTTTCAGGCTCTCGAACCATCAATCAACGTTTCGGCTCAACGACTGTCGGATCAGGTGCGAGCCATTCAACGGGGTCACTTGTTGGATGACTCGGTACTTGATCGGCTCCGTACAGAGGTGCAACGTAACCGTATCATTACTACTGCATCGCAGGCGGCAACTCAAGCTTCTGCCGCGGCCACATCGCAAGCTGGCGTTGCTGATAGTGATCGTGGAGATGATATGGTTACTACTGTAAGTCCCCAATACAATGATATATTGAGGAGTACTCTTGAAGATGTAGTTCGGGAATTTCGATCGACTTCGGTTCACCTTAGACCTCGGCTTCCACGTTTTCCCATGCACAAAAAAAATAGGGCGCTGATGTGTGCTTTAGATTTGCTACTACCAAATTACTTTGATAGTAGTGAAGACCTGGCTGATACTCATTCGATCCTGTACTGTGCGGCTATTACAGCTTGTCGTGTTGCTCATGTCAAATTTCCAAATACTGACACAGCAACACGCCCTCGCCTGGCTGTACCAGCCTGGCAGTGTAGGATTGAGCGTCGTATCAGTGAGGCTAAGGTACTCATCGGTAAGCTCAGCTGCTTTAGGGAGGGCAACATGCGCCCTAGGGTCATGCGCTTTGTGAAACGTGCATTCTTGGGGACTGGTATTAGTCCTCAAAATTATATTTCATGTGTCACAGAGCGCATCGACTTCCTGAAGCAGAAAATTTGTGCATGGGCTAATCGTATTCGAAGGTATAGGGTGCGAGTCGATCGCTTTACTCAGAACCGCATGTTCGAGAGAGATCAACGACGTGTTTATGCATCCTGGGAGCGATCGGATCAGAGTGATACTGATATGCATCGGCCGGATGATGATGCCATGATTTCTTTTTGGCACAACATCTGGTCCGTGCCTGTCACTCACTCTGAAGGCGCGTGGATGGAGGATGTTGAGCGTTCGTGTGAGCTTATACCTGATATGAATGAAGTAACCATTGACTACCAAGACGTAGTTTGTGCAGTTGGTTCCTTACCCAACTGGAAATCTCCAGGCCCGGATGGACTGCACAATTTCTGGTATAAATGGTTACCTAGCTCGCACGTTTGCTTAGCATCTCAATTTCAATGTGATTTATTATCTCAATCGCTTCCAGAATTCATGACAACAGGCATAACCCATCTGCTCCATAAATCTGGTAGTACTGCGGACCCCAAAAACTATAGACCTATCACCTGTCTGCCAACAATTTATAAAATTCTTACGTCCATTTTGAGGTCGAAGATTAATAAAGACATTAATCAAAATTCTATTATGGTCGCCTCTCAGAATGGATGTAGGAATGGGGCCCGTGGTACTAAGGAGCTACTCCTCATTGACATGGCTATTAACCAACAGGTTCGTCGAAACCGAAAGAACCTGTCGACTTCCTGGATAGATTATAGGAAGGCCTATGATTCCGTGCCGCATTCGTGGCTCATGAGGGTGCTGGAGTTGTATAAAATAAATACTACTCTACGCACTTTCTTGATATCGTGCATGCGAAAATGGAGAACGGTCCTTTTCTATCCAGGATCTCGACGGATTCTAGGTCAGGGCGATCCTATAAAAATAGAGCGAGGTATCTTCCAGGGTGACGGTTTGAGTCCATTATGGTTCTGTCTGGCCTTGAACCCTCTGAGTACACTTCTCGAGAGTTCAGGGTTAGGCTATCGTTTACGGAGAAATGGTCAAGTAATATCACACCTGCTGTACATGGATGACCTGAAACTATT
Organism: Crambus lathoniellus; assembly: GCA_949710035.1. NCBI lineage: Eukaryota > Metazoa > Arthropoda > Insecta > Lepidoptera > Crambidae > Crambus > Crambus lathoniellus. The sequence goes on from OX453312.1 coordinate 4,035,292, forward strand.
TGCCCATAGCAGTTCTCATTTGACAGCGTTACTGAAGGTTACTGAAGCTTTCAGTAATGCCATTAAAATGGAATTTGGTGTGGACAAATGTGCAGTCATGCATGTAAAGCGTGGTCAGATAATGGAATCTACGGGTATACAACTCTCGGATTCTATTTATCTTAGAACTCTCTCCGTAAACTCCGAATTTAACATCAAGCGACATAAATATTCTCCGCAAACAATCAAATTTAGGCCGGTAAAATACATTTGTGCAGAAAGTTTTAATGAGGACCTAAATAAGATACGATGGGATCTATTATCTACAATTGATAATGTAAATGACTTAGTAGAATCTTTTAATCATTATATCATTACTATTTTTGATAAGCATGCGCCAGAAAAGTCGGTCAGAATGAGAAACCGCAGTTTACCGTGGCTGACAGATACAGTCAGACTTATGATGAAGCTGCGCGACAAAGCTCTAGCTGATTACCACAAGACAAAAAAAGACAGCGCCTTTTCGTATTATAAAACCTTAAAATCTACAGTAAGTCAAGCACTGTTTCACGAAAAGGCAGCATATTTCAAATTTAATGTTAACAATAAAATTCACACCCCAAAATTATTATGGAAAAATCTAAAAAATACAATATTACCTCAGAAAGAGAATGATTTACCCCTATTTTTTAACGACCCTGATATTATAAACAATTATTTTTTAACTATCCCTGGAAGCCCAAATGTAAGCTTATCTCAACTAACTTATTTTGAATTTAACCATTTCTCTGACTCAGTTTTTCATTTGAACCCCATCGGCTTAGAAGATATCATTAAAATAGTACGCAGCTTGAAATCAAATGCAATAGGGTGTGACTCAATCAGTCTAGACATGCTCATTAGGACCTTTCCATTCACGTTAGACATCATCAAAGACATAATCAATTTATCTATCACATCCCAGACATACCCAGAATTATGGAAGTTAGCTATAGTCCTCCCGCTACCTAAGATCCCTAACCCAACTGATTTGAAGGACCTCAGGCCGATAAATATACTTCCGTGTCTGTCGAAGCTCCTTGAGAAGGCTATTGGCATCCAAATGACTGATTACCTTGAAAAGAATAACATCTTGCCTGAGCTACAGTCTGGTTTTAGGAAAGGCCGTAGTACCGCAACTGCCCTTCTTGATATAACTGATGCGATACTTCATGCACAAGACCAAGGCATGTGCACCTTACTTGTACTGCTTGATTTTTCCAGGGCATTTGAAACTATAAATATAGACTTGCTTTTGTCAAAACTGAGCTACTATGGTTTTGACCCGCAGGCTCTACGTTGGTTTCATAGTTACCTAACTGGCCGTTACCAATGTGTTAAAATAAAAAACATAAATGGTGACTTTAAAGAATCGGATAAGAAGGTCATACATAGAGGAGTTCCTCAGGGGTCTATTTTGGGACCCATCTTGTTCATTTTGTACACCGCAGACTTGACCACAAGCATCACTCACAGTAAATACCACATTTATGCAGACGACACTCAAATATACATATCATTTAAACCAGAGAACATTGATCAAGCCATTGCTAAAATAAATGAAGACCTCTCTAACATAGTGGATTGGTCTAAATACCTTCAGCTAAACCCCTCAAAAACAAAATACTTGATTTTTGGGTCCAAAAAGCAAGTATCAAAATGTGTCCCTTCCTTTAATGTTAAATTAAAGGATGTGGACATAGAAAGAGTTTATGAAGCCAGGAACTTGGGTCTCAAGATGGACAGTAATCTTCATTTTGAGAATCATATTGGGAGTTGTGTCCGAAATTGTTTCTACAAACTAAAAATATTATATAGTGTGAGACGTTACCTTAGTGTAGATATGCGTATTCAGCTGGTGGAGTCCTTGGTGTTATCACAGCTCAACTATATGGATACTGTGTATGGTCCATGTTTGCTCGCCAAAACACAAAAACTAATTCAGCGTGTACAGAATGCTTGTGCACGTTTTTGCTTCCAAATTCCGTTACGGGCCCACGTTACTCCATTTCTGAATAAACACCTTATGTTAAAAATGAAACATCGTCGCAAATTTCACCTTGCTTGTCTAATGTTCGGCATTGTAAAACATAAAACACCTTCCTATTTGTATAGCAAGCTATCTTGGATAACTGCAAATAAGCCCTATGGAGCCCGTAAACTTGCTAAGCAACTGGCTACTGCTCGCCACTTCACTGCCGCTTTCCGTGGTAGCTTCCGTTATGCAGCTTCCAAAATTTGGAATATAATTCCTCCGCCGTTAAAAGACCTGAGGAATATTATTAGTTTTAAACGTGGTCTTAAGATGTTCATTTTAAAAAGCCAATTAGGTCAAGAAAATCAAGCTCAAGATACCAGCATATTGTAGTTTTAAATGTATAGAATTAAATTTGTTTTTCATTTACCTTAATTTTATGTCTCATCTACATGTTGCGAGTTGTGAGTTGGTTCTGCATAACGGAACGCTTGATTAATTGTAGGTATAGCTAGTATTCACAATACATTGTTTTCGATCAAATTGTTCTGTCTGTTATAAATTGTCTGTGTCAGGGAGCCCTGCAAAATTATAAATGTAATTAGAAAACGTACTTACTTTGTTTATTTTTATCACTTGTTAATGATTTGTTTGGTTTCATTGTTTGGTTATACTCACTGTATTGGTATGGCTCACTCTCTACAGCCATAGTTTTACATTTTGTGACGTCCACTGCATTTATAAATATAGTTTGTCGCCGTGTTTTATGTTATAAAATAGTTTTAAATTAGTTTTATAATTTGTTACAGTCTTGCCACAAAATTCAGTCATCTTTTTTCTGTAGCGCTTCCATAGAGCATATCTGTGCCATAGAGAAAGACGCGACGCGTCTTTTTCTTTTTATTGTCATGCTGGCCCTGGCTTACGTGGCCTTCAGTCAGCCTTGTTCTTTTTTTATTTTTCTTGTGACGGATGACAGTCACATGGAAAACACAATGTTTTTCTTTTAAAACCTACTGGTTCGTGGCAAGGGCTAGGCGATGTATGTGTATTTTAAGTGTTTTTTTTTTTATTATTATTATTATTATTTATTTGTTAATATTTTAGTTTTTTATTGTTAACTCTTTTGTGTTAATTAAGTAGCTCCCTGCCCCACCAAGACGGTTCCGACGGAAGATCAGCGCTGGTCACAAGCCAAGCATTATGCTGAGTCGGGACCGTTTTGGGACATACTATGGTTTTTGTGTTTTTTGTTTTTTTTTTAATGTATTTTTGTGATGTCCCAAATAAATGAGTTTTCTTTCTTTCTTTCTAAACGAAACCTATAAATATTTAGGTATGTCACAGGCATTAGGCATCAACAATGCTGACATGAAACAGTCGTTGCGTGAGCGTTTCTTGGGGCGCCTTTCAAAAGTCCTTAAAAGTCTTTTGTCTGGCGGAAACAAGGTTCGCGCATACAATGGATGGGTCATGCCGGTACTGATGTATTCCTTCGGCATACTTAAATGGACTCAAACTGAACTAGATGCCCTGGATAGAAAAGTTCGTACATTGCTAACAGCACACCGCATACATCACCCACGTTCATCGACCATGAGATTGTATATCCCGCGGAAGTGCGGTGGTCGTGGCTTCTTAAATGCCAAGACATTGCATAACCGCGAGATATGCAATCTTAGGGAGTATTTTCTCCAAGTCGATATGGGGTCTCATAGAGATGTAGTTGCTGTTGACAATGGACTGACTCCTCTATTTTTAGCAAAAGAAAACTGGCGCTAACCTGTAGTACTTAGTACTTCCGACCGCAGCACTGTGTGGCAAAGCAAGGAGTTACATGGCAGATTCTACCGGGCTCTCCATGGGCCCGACGTAGATTTATTAGCCTCAGTATCCTGGCTCCGTTTCGGTGATCTTTTTGGCGAAACCGAAGGTTTTGTCTGTGCAATTATGGATGAGGTTGTGATGACGAATAACTACCGAAAGTATATCCTAAGGGATGGCACAGTGGATATTTGCCGAGCGTGTCATCGTCCGGGTGAATCCCTTAGGCATATAATCTCCGGTTGTTCTCGTCTCGCAAACGGCGAGTATTTACATAGACATAACCAAGTGGCCAGGATAATACACCAACAACTTGCTCTGAAACATAGTCTTGTAGCATCCGAGGTGCCGTACTACAGGTATGCACCAGAACAGGTCCTTGAAAATAGCCATGCCACATTGTATTGGGATCGATCTATCATTACAGACAGGACTATTATAGCTAATAAGCCTGATATTGTATCTATAGATCGACACGAACGCCGCGCGATAATTGTTGATGTCACTGTTCCCCATGATGACAACCTTGTGAAAGCTGAAAAAGATAAAGAAAACAAATATCTTGATTTAGCTCACGAGATTGTTGACATGTGGGACATTGATTCAGCAATTATTGTTCCGATAGTCATATCTGCCCATGGTCTGATAGCCAAGAGCCTCGATAAACACCTTAAGAGGCTTGCGTTAGGTGGATGGATCGGGAGTCAGATGCAGAAGGCAGTACTTCTGGACACGGCCCGTATAGTGAGAAGGTTCCTGTCTCTGGATCCTTAACCATCGGTAGCCGGGACCTTGATCTTGCTGCCGTTGGGGAACTGCATTTTTGTATTTTTAAATGTTATATTTTTTAGTGTTATACATTGTAAAAATTTAATGTTTAAAAATATAATTTTGTAAGTATTTTAAATGTAATAAAGGAAATAATAATAATAAATAACTTCTTACAATCACACCAATTATCTAAGCCCATGTTAATTTCATTAAGAAACTGTATCATGGAAAACTTGATAACGGATAGATATATACTTAAATACTTTTTTGTTTGTAAATACATACTTAATATACATAGTAAACACCCAGACCAAGACAAATAAACATGTTCATCCACACAAATATTTGTCTTGTTCGGGAATCAAACCCGAGACCTCTGGCGCAGAAGGAGGGTAGCTTACCCCTGCGCCAAATCGGTCGTCAATCAATCAAAGTTAAAACATTAAAATGTGTGATGAAAACGTGAAGTTTGAAAAACAAATTTTTCAAGCAATTGTGATCGAATACAGGACACATTAACATGTGTGATGAAAACGTAAAGTTTGAAAAACAAATTTTTCAAGCAATTGTGATCGAATACAGGACACATTAACTTGTGTGATGAAAACGTGAAGTTTGAAAAACAAATTTTTCAAGCAATTGTGATCGAATACAGGACACATTAACATGTGTGATGAAAACGTGAAGTTTGAAAAACAAATTTTTCAAGCAATTGTGATCGAATACAGGACATGGGTTGGCGCCAGCCCAGCGCTGGACTAGCACGAAAAAACGTTTACACTAAGCCAGCGTTCGATTACCTGCGACGTTGGCGGAACTGGATCAAACGCCTATGTGGTCTAGTGGTTCTACCACCATTTTATCTATGTCTGGCGCCAGAACAATGATGTTTTCAGCATTATTGTGTTCCGACAAATTTAGAGATAAAATAGCCAGTTCCTCAGTGATTGAGGATTCGGGACTAGTGCGCGTCCACCTTCAGCCCTATCACCACTTAACATAAGGTGTGATGAAGGCTAAGTGCTAACCCGTTGTGGATAAAACAAGAAAAAAACCAAAAATTGGAAGTTAAAAATGTGAAAGTTAAGGTGTTTGGATGTTTGTTACTCTGTCACGCCAAAACGGCTGAACGGAATTGGCTGAAAATTGAGACACACATACTTTGTAGCCTGGAGAGGAACATAGGCTACTTTTTATCTCAATATCACATTCCCGCGGGATTACGGCTTGTAGTCCACGCGGGCGAATCCGCGGGCGGTAAGCTAGTAATTACATAAATAAAACCAATTTCCTTAGTATATTACTTGATTTTAATCTTTATGTAGTGGAATATAAAAGCGTTATTTGGTTAATTAATTGTGCCGGCAGCACACCCTGCTATTAGACAAATTAACCAACTTTTAAGGCACCCCCGAACACTGTTAGATGTCAGTTAGTAAATGTCCCCATGTTAATTACATGAGTGAAGTTTATCAGCATGTTTTTACGTGGTAAAGAAATGGTAATATGTAGATAACTATTTGTTAACTCTCGTAGTGATAGATTTGTGAACGATAACATGATTGAAAATGAAGTATTAGAAAAATTAAATTTAACCGCCTCTGTGGTCTAGTGGTTCATACCACGGATTTCAGACCCAGAGGTCCCGGGTTCGATTCCCAGTGGGGGTACATTATGTATTCGGTTTGGTTGGTGGTAGGACTTGTTCTTAGTCCGCCTGGCTAGCTACCACCATCTTATCTAAGTCTGACGCCAAAACAATGATGTTTTCAGCATTATTGTGTTCCGGCAGTTAAAGATAAGATAGCCAGTTCCTCAGTGATTGAGGATTCCGGGAGTAGTGCGCTTCCACCTTCAGCCTTATCACCACTTATCATCAGGTGTGATGAAGGCTAAGTGCTACCCCGTTTTGTGGATTAAAAAAAAAAACAACTCGTCTCACAATTTGGCACCGATGGGACTCCAACTGGCGACCTTTCATTGTCCTGGAGAAAGCCTTGAGTATTGAGTATTGAGTATTGAGTATTGAGTATAGAGTATTGACGGAATACAATAATGCTGAAAACATCATTGTTATGGCGTCAGACTTAGATGAGATGGTAGTTGCTGGCCAGGCGGACGAAGTACAAGTCCTACCACCAACCAAACCGAATAGAATATGTACCCCCACTGGGAATCGAACCCGGGACCTCTGGGTCTGAAATCAGTGGTGTAAACCACTAGACCACAGAGGCCGTTGAAAATCATCCGTGTGTTTTCAAAACCTCTAGCGTTTTGGCGAAAAATATGTTCATACATTTATTTTATACAATATTTAAGCTAAAAACATGGTCCTCGCACCAAACCGTTTGCCCACAAGAGCCGGAAGCACTTACCTTGGTTGCTCGCATTTCCCCAACATTTATACGGCACTCAATCAAGCCTTAGGTCAGCTGCTCGTCTCAAGAAGTCACTTAACTCACGCAATTACCAAGGGATACATGACGGAGGTTGTTCGCGAGAAGACAGCCTATTTACAACCTTATTTACAAGGGTGTAACTTAGTGATAGTGTTGTGCACTAGTCAATAGAACTAATGACATCGATATCGACAGATCTGTCTAACTTGGGTACTGTTATTTACAAGAGTGGAAGGCTTCCATCACACTGCCTCCGGTTTCCGCACTACCGGACGGAGATGCGGCGTGATTTGTCATACACTGCGGGTTTCGTATGCACATCAAGATTCTACAGCCATAGTTAAGAAGCGCACTACCATAAACCGGATCGGTGTGCGGTGCAGTGTGGGAACCGCCTGACTTGGTGACAGAGCTGTGCAACAGTCGATAGAAAAAATGGTATTAATATCAATAGTTTAATGCCGCTATTGATCGATCTGTTAAGTTTGGGTATTTACAACCTTATTCACAAGGGTGTAACTTAGTGATAGTGCAGTGCAACAGCCAATGGAAGGAATATATGTCATGCTCACTAAAACATTTCTACGGTGGTGGCGTGTGAGGCGGGTCGTTACGTTCCCTAAAATATGGTTGAGCGAAGCGATGGCTGGTTTATGCGTCATGCTCGTGAACGGGTGCTGCCAGTGGGAATGGGTCTGCTCTTATCTGCTTGCCTTAAAATGTGTTTTCTTTTGTTTTTATTCATTTTATTAAGAATTACATTTGAAACATCTATGGCGCAACTTGCAGTATATAGTAGAATTGTCTTTTGTTTTTAACTTTTATTAAAGCTTTAAGTAGAGTTCCTAAGTAATTGAAAATTGTTCACCGCTATGATCATTAGTCCGCCTATACTTAACTGTATTTATCATAACTCATTGTGTAATTGTGATGGAAACTGACCTTAGTCATACCATGTTAAGGCCATTTTTCAATTTGACGACTCTGTATGAAATAAGACAGGGAGAAAAAAGCAACCCTTGGAGTTTCTTGCCGGTTCTTCTCCAAGGCCTCCCGCTGTAGGGTTTGCGAACCGATGGCGTAGCTTCTATGACGTTCACAAGTATTGTAAATAACAATCTAAATTGAATAAACAAATTTGAATCTTGAATCTTGAAATAGTATTGTCAATATACTATATGTTCTGTCTAGTTTGGTTATCAAAAATGATAAGTTAAGGTAATATCAACAGCACCCGAATGCTCAAACATTATAAAAATTCAAGAGGCTCAATATCCAGTTGCTTTATATGAAAATGTTATGAAAGTGACGTCATCATATTCAATTTTCGTATTTATACTTATAGGTACCTACTAGCAAAGTAAACACTCTGTTTAGAACGTTGAAACAACGTTGTTTTGTGAACTAGAGTATCAAGCATTTGAAAATGTAATAACGTGAAATCGACTTCATTACATATTCAAGTATAATATAAATTTTCATAACTAGTTAGGGCCAGTTCAGACACAGGCAGAAACTGGGAGGTTTACTTACAGAATTTCATCGTGAACACGTAAAATACTCAAAATCATTTTTTTTTTAAACTAAATAATAGGTCTTTACCTATGAAATTGCCGTTTTGTATGGAGATTTCTGTAATTATTTTTTTTTTCATACTAACGTTTTTGTTATTATTTAACGACCAATATTATGTAAATTTACAAAATTTTACACACGTATTTATGGACATTTTAACTACTAAATGACACATTCGTTAAGAGAAAAAAATTTTTTTTCACTAAGTTACAACTAATAAAGTACGAAATTCTGGAAACAAAAATAGTCGTAACTTTCGGAATAAGTTTTTTCTATGTAAATAATCAAATATCGTGGTTATTAAATTATCAAAAGTTGCTCGATACGGTCTTAATGTAACGCAATATTAAAGAAATTATATATTTCTAATATTATAAAAGTTGTTAAGTTATATGTACAAAAGAAAAAAACGGCAATTTCATATGTAAAGACCTATTATTTGAAGTTCAATCAACATCGATAACTAATCTCATCATTAATAACGTGGAACAACACTATTGTACTTTTGATTATATTAGGGCACAAGGTAGTAGTGTGCAACAAAATATATTTTGCGTTAGGCCTTTTAGTTGTACCTTTGAATAATAAAATTGCTACTAATTCCTACTAATATTATAAATGTGAAAGTTTAGATGTTTGGATGTTTGGATATTTGGATGTTTGGATGTTTGTTACTCAATCACGCCAAAACGGCTGAACGGATTTAGCTGAAATTTGGGACACAGATACTTTGAAGCCTGGAGAGGAACATAGGCTACTTTTTATCCCGGAAAAATATCACACTCCCGCGGGATAACGTCGTGTAGTCCACGCGGGCGAAGCCGCGGGCGGAAAGCTAGTTGAATAATAAAATTGTTAGATTAGTTTGTGATGGCTTCCGGTTTGTATTTTGAGTTAAATTAGAATAATAAAGGCATTTCACATGCTTTGGCAGGTCCGCTGGCGCCCCCCGACGAAGACCCAGGTCTATTGGTGGTCGGAGGAGATGGACTCCCTCCGGACCGCAACCCTAAGAGCGAGACGAGCCCTACAAAGATGCCGCAGGCGTCGCAGGATTCGGCCGGATGAGGAGCAGCGACTCTGGACGGCCTACCGGGAGGCGAAAGAAACGTTTAAGACGGCGATCTACAGGGCGAAGTCCCAGGCGTGGGAGGAGTTCCTGGGAAGCCTCGATGCAGACCCTTGGGGGCGCCCATTTCGGATGGTCCGGAGTAAACTCCGCCACCAGGCGCCCCCCATGGACTCCATGGGACCAGAGCTCCTGCGTAGGGTCGTGGAGGGCCTCTTTCCTTCATACCCATCGCTGGCCACCCCATTAGTCGCTCCGCAGAGCCCCCGAGAGCGTGACTCTGGCTTTTACACGGTGACAGAGGCGGAGATGGAGGGGGTGATTGACCGGCTGCGGCAAAAAAAGAAGGCGCCGGGCCCGGATGGTATTCCTGGCCGAATTCTGCCCACGGCCCTTAAGCACCTGGGAGAGTCGCTGCGGGAGTTGTTTTCCGACTGTCTGGAGTCAGGGGAGTTTCCCGATAGATGGAAAGTTGGGCGCCTATGTCTCCTGTTAAAAGAGGGCCGGCCACTGGACTCTCCGTCAGCCTACCGTCCGGTCGTCCTTCTGGACGAGACCGCCAAGATGCTGGAACGGATCATTGTTGATCGTATTGTCCAGCATCTCGAAACGGTAGGTCCTGACCTGGCGGAGAAGCAGTATGGTTTCCGGAGGCAGCGGTCCACTGTGGACGCCCTCCTGGCGCTGAGGGAGTGGTCGGAGCGAGCGGCGGAGCGAGGGGAGGTGGTCATTGCGGTGTCCCTGGACATCCGCAATGCGTTCAACACACTTCCTTTCAGTGCCATCAAGGACGGGCTCCAATACCACGGCCTGCCGCCGTATTTAGTAGCCGTGGTAGAAAGTTACCTCCGGGACAGAAGGGTGATCTACCCTGCCGGCGATGGGAACCTGATCGAGCGGGAGATGGTGTGCGGTGTTCCACAGGGATCGGTATTGGGGCCGCTCCTGTGGAACATCGGATACGACTGGCTCCTCAGAGGCGTTTTACTCCCCCGGATGAGCGTATTCTGTTACGCGGACGATACGCTCGTCACTGCCCGGGGTGAGTCCTTTGAGGAGGCCAAGAGGCTGGCGAACGTGGGGTCCTCCCTCATAGTAGAGCGAATCGCATTGCTCGGGCTTAGCGTTGCTCTAGACAAAACCGAGGCAGTGGCCTTTTACAGGCCGCGCAGGGCCCCCCCGGCAGGAGCCACACTGATGGTCGACGGCGTCAGAGTCCCCCTGCGCCCATCGATCAAGTACTTGGGGCTAGTTCTGGACGGGAGGTGGAACTTCGAGGCACACTTCAAAGAGCTAGTCCCAAAGGTGGCAAAGGCGGCGGGGGCGCTCGCTAAAATTCTGCCGAACCTTGGTGGTTCTGGGGACAGGTGCCGCAAACTATACGCGGGTGTGCTAAGGAGCATGGCTCTCTATGGGGCGCCAGTGTGGGCCGACAAATTAAGCACCGCAAACCGACGTTTACTTCGTCGGCCCCAGAGGGCTATTGCTACCCGGATTGTCCGGGGCTATAGGACGATGTCTCACGCGGCAGCCTGCGTTTTGGCGGGTGCCCCTCCCTGGGAGCTAGACGCTCGGGTCCTCAGGGAGTTGTACCTCGAGCGTCGAGCGCTGCTCGCAGGGGGGGATAGGGTGACCATCGAAGAGCTGTCCGCGGCCCGGCGTGTAGCCGACGGGTGGCTCATGCATTTATGGGAGGAGAGGCTGGAAGGGGAGACAGCTGGGAGGCGGACGATCGATGCCGTCCGCCCTCTTCTCCGAGAGTGGTGTAATCGCCGGCATGGGTCGCTGACCTTCAGGCTGACGCAGGTGTTTTCCGGGCACGGGTGCTTTGGAAAATACCTGTGTCGGATAAGAAGGGAAGCGACCACACGGTGCCATGATTGCGGCGCTGGGGTGGACAGCGCGGAGCACACTCTACAGGTGTGCCCTGCCTGGGCATCCCAGCGTCGCGATCTGTGCGCCGTGGTAGGGACGGACCTCTCGCTATCAAGCGTGGCTCGTGCCATGCTTGATAGTGACAGATCCTGGCAGGCGGCAATCTCCTTCTGCGAGGATGTCATCTCGCAGAAGGAGGCGTCGGAGCGGATCCGCGAGCAGGAGGCTCATGCGGACCGTCTTCGACAAAGGCGGCCGGGGCGAAGGTGGCTGCGCTTTGCGCGCCTCATTCCCCTCTAGCGGGGCGGCGCGGTCCGGGCGGGTTAGCGGGCCTAACGGCCGGTTAACTGCCGTCCGGATCGCGCGGTCCCCCCCCGGTTGTCTTGGGAGTTGGCCCCGCTTGCTCGGCCATCTCCCGCCGCGTAGGGGCCCGGAAACGGGCCAACCGTCAGGCCGCAGGGGGTGCATATCACCACGGCCCCCCCACAGTCGGTGTGTTTAAAACTGACGGCGAAGAGCAAGTAGTGAGGGGTTTAGTTGGTAGTGGTGCCTGCTTTCAACCGCCCCATCTGGTCAGCCCACCCGGAGTGGGTAACCTTATGGGGAGATTGGGAGGAGGCTCTCTCCTCCTGCCTCGCCTCCTGTCGAGCTTTCGAGCTCAGCAGGGGGCGGGGCAGGGGTTAGAACCACCCAGCCCTGACGCGAAGCCTATTGGGCTTGGCGGGAGGGCTGAGCGCGGCGAGAGACAGACCTTGTCTGACTGAGTCCAACATACCGTTGGCGGTATACGAAAAGACTGTATTTGCCCTCACTATAAAAAAAAAAAAAAAAAAAAAAAAAAAAGGTCCGCTGGCGCAGTGGTACTGACCATATTTATTAAACTAGGGCTAGTGGGTTCGATGCCTTATATTTATTTGATAAACATTTATGTTTTTTCTGTGTCTGGGTGTTTAATTAATAGTTTATACAACTAAAATTTTTAATTAGTACAAAGATTTTAGGAGATCATAAGTACTGATGTATGTGTGTTTTGTCGCATATTTGACGAATGGTTTAGTTTGATACAGTCGAGTAACGTTTGCATCGGTTTTCAAGGAGACGCTATCTTTTGTTTGGTTCTCGCGTAGTAAAGTAGTGAAAAATAAAGAAAACTATCCTTTCTATATTTTCTCCTGTCTATTCCCTGCTTACTCATCTTATTCACTCGTGTTATCTTATTGCAGCTTGCAGCCCGCTTATTATTTAAAAAGGAGATAATGTCAAAGTGGTTACCTTGTCCGCTCGCACGTTTGGGCCGCGGATGACAACAGCTAGGTACGTGTCTTTTACCATGAAACACGTAGAAAGCAAGAGATAGCGACGCCCACCATACAATATGCGATAATTAAGCGACAGTAACGTTGTTCGAAGACGTATCATAATATTTATCAACTCTCGTTGAACAGTTTATATGATTAGGTGATAGGGGACCCGCTACAAATATATATAATTTACTAGATAACGCAAATGCATGTACCTCGCGTGTCCGAACCCCGACCAAACATCAAGGTTGGTTGATGCACTTACAGTCAGCGCGCGTCTGTTGTTTTTTTATCCACAACGGGATAGCACTTAGCCTTCATCATACCTATTGTTCAGTGGTGATAAGGCTGAAGGTGGTAGTGCACTACTCCCGGAATCCTCAATTACTGACGAATGGTAACAGGGTATCTTATCTCTATCTGCCAGAATACAATAATGCTGAAAACATTATTGTTATGGCGTCAGACATAGATAAGATGGTGGTAGCTAGCCACGCGGACTAAGAACAAGTCCTATTACCACCAACCGAACCGAATACAATATGTACCATCAAGAATCGAACCCAGGACCTCTTGGTCTCAAATCGGTCATGTGAAGTGAACCACTAGACTACAGAGGTATTGTTGCAGCCGGGATGGCTGTAAAAACTAAACAAAATCCACGTTGCGTGATAATTTACTGCAATAAGAACTAACTAATATAAAAGCAGAATACTAACATATAGGATTATAGAAAAATTTTTACTAACATAAACTAATAAGATATTATTATAGATGTAATGTATACAATTACTATCTGAAATTAATAATTTAGTAATAATAATAACAGCTCTCAATGGTTTCGGTTTGGATTTCCCGTCACTAAATTTCGGCTGTGACGTCATAGTAGGTGTTAATAGGTCACAAACGAGTATCTAAAACTAGTATCACTAGTAGAAAAATGGAAAATAAAGTATTTAGAAAAAATCGTTCCATGGGAGCTGGTTGTGAGACGGGTCGATTTTTTCTAAATACTTTATTTTCCATTTTTCTACTAGTGATACTAGTTTAGATACTCGTTTGTGATAGTCTCTAATATTTTTTATTTTTATACCACAACAGAAACAAAAGAGTGGACATAGTAACCGATTATAAAATTCAATAAATTTAAAGTACTTAATACCTTCACAAATAATATTCCTACATAAAGCGCTTCTTCAGCGATACTTAAATAATATTTTATTTCTTATTTAATCAACTGGAGAACAATCCTTGCAATAACGGATAATTGGCTCTGAAGCCACAAGTGTGCGGAACAGCCGTAGTCCTCATACTTATCTGGGGTTTAATACGTAACTTGTTTAGTTTTGTGGGCGTAACATAACTGCAGCTTTTGTCGCAATGTTAAAGTAAAGCTCTGACCAAAAAGACGCGACGAAGCGTCTGCGTAGCGGGAGCGTCAGTCACCCGACGGACGCGATGTTTGGCGCCGTTTGGTCGCTAGTTGTACTTTAAAGAAATCATTTATTCAGGCATATTAAACCCATTTACACTAAAATTACCGACAAAATAAAATAAAGATAAATTAAATTAGTGATATTGGACAAATCTATAAATCAATTTTTAAAATTTTACATTATAAATTTCACATTTCAGCTGCACTTTTAAGAATGAAATTAAGGGAATGTCACAATGAAAAATACAATAATAATAACAATAATTAGTTTTACTATTTAGTTAGGCTGGGTGTAATGTAGGTACTTTGAAATAAATTGACAGAGACCACCACGCGCAGCCAGAATGTTAGCGCTTGGTGGTTACCTCTGTCGGTTCAAAGCATTTTTCTTCAATATTGCAATGAAAGCAGGATACGCAGTATACATTATTGTCCTCTGTATAGTTTCGCTTAGAGTTGCTTCAAAATAGTTTAATTCCTAGTGGTAAGGCCCCTGAAAGCACAGTCAATAATATGCAAACTCCTATAGCCAAACTTATCTCTATGCCAAAATTCAAAATTATGGGTGAGGTGGTTTAGGCGGGAAAATGTTACAGACAGACTTTACTTTCACATTTATAACATTAGCGTGTATTTACTATTTACCCAAACACAAGCGTTCCGTTCTATGTCCTCCTCCTTGCTTCATCATATTATGTGTCCAGATATTCTGCGCCATTTTAACGCTCACATTTGCAATTGATACTCATTCCTATGCCGACGAACTTTCGAGTTATTGAGGTAGGAAAAACGTTGCCTTAATAGCAAAATATTAGAAAAACAACAGAAGTCCGAATGTCGAGGCAAGGCATACTCTCGTTGATAAGTAGACAAGGGAAGGGTGCGGCTGATTCTCACGCAGTCGAGAAAAGTTCACTTTTACTAGCTCGAAATTCAAATATAACACAGTTTGTGTATTGTCAGAATTTCACAATCGAAAAAGTTCGATCGAAAACCAGTCGAACGCAACGAGTGGTACAGACCAATAGATTTCGTATACGAACTTAGGTGTCAAAATGAATTTGTTGACATGTGAGACAGTTTAGTTTGTTTGAAACGTTCTAACTTTTCAATAGAAACCACAAACAAAATGTTCGTATACGAATTTACCACACTGAAAAAATTCTGATTGAGCAAAAGTCTTCTAGCACGTCACACATATAAGTTTGCTTCTAGTGCATAGGTACATTTACTATGAAAACCGATGTCTTCTGACGGATGTAATATCACATAAGCTCAGTTTGTTTGAACCTTTAAGGACACAGCACATTACATCAACTCGGAAAGGGATCGACACCGTATCGCCTTCGCCTCGCCGTCAACCAGGCGTCAACCTAACGCAAGCACGTAACCAAACCGGATCAGCATCGGTACGTCGGCTGGGCTACGGCTAGGCGACGCCGCGCTTACGGCTAGGCGACGCCGCGCTTACGGCTCGCCGCACAGTGGTTCCATATAAAAAAAAAAATGAGAGAAAAATAATAATAATTAAAAAAAAAATATGAAAAAAAAGACAAAAAAATGAGAAAAAACATTAATAAAAAAAAATGATGTTCATTTTCATTTTCAGACCACTGTGCGTAGAGCGGTAAGCTCGGGTACGGAGAGACGTGAGCGCGTGGACGACTAGCGGTAAGCGCGGGGATAGCAAGTTGAGCGACCCGCAAAGCGGTTCGTGAGCTGGTCCCGAGGCGAGGCGATTACGTTACGAATCCGATTAGTGTGCTTTGCAGTAGGGGGTTTCATACAAAGAATACTGAACCGCTCGGGTTGATACGTTTACGATCCCTTTCCGAGTTGATGTATGTGCTGTGACCTTTAAGCTGGCAACGACAGTGTGAATGTAGGTACATTTACACACACAAGCGTGGCTCACCCGCACTCATGAGACATCAGAATCCTCCCAGAAAAAACCACTATAGTAAGCTAGGCGGACTAAAACAAGTCCCATCATCAAATAAACCAAATGCAATACCCCCATTTGGAATTAAACCCGGAACTTCTGGGTCTGGTACCGGTAGTGTACCACAAGACAACCGAGGAGGTAACCATTTTTATTCAAAAGAGTGTGATAGCTATGCTTTCATGAGTCATGACTCATCATGATGAAAAGGTTCTTAGAGCAGATGACTTCATATTTTTTTTATATTAATTTGTTTGTCAACAAATAAAATTGTTAAAATTGATAATTAGGTACTATCTGAAGCAGAGCTATAAACTTATTATCTGTTAAAAGGTGGTAAATGATAGGGTGGACTGTATTTTCACATGTATATAATAATAATTAAATAGTACTGGCGACAACAGATTAAATATGGACGCGTGTATGGGCGCAGCCGGACGATAGCGTAGTCTCGTGACGTGTGTTTCGGTCAGCGGTCCCCCGCTCGCCGCTGCCGCTAGTGTTGTCCGCCTGATGCGCTTGCTGCGCGAACATCTTCCCGCCCGTTGACCTCTTCTAATGGAAGAGGGCAAATATTGTTGAACCCTCTAGTTAAGACGCCTTTCTTGGTCTTGATGTCAGCCACCCTTGTGACGCCGTCGCCGCCCGGGTAGGTCCGCACAACGCGGCCCAGCAACCAAACCAGAGGAGGCAGCGTTTTGTCGCGGATCAGCACCAGCATCCCATCAGTTAACTGTCCAGAAGAAGAACGCCATTTCGTTTTTTGCTGGAGGAGTGAGATATATTCATTAGCGAATCGCTGCCAGAAATGTTGACGAATATAGTCAATTCTCTTGTGCCGCTCCAAGCTGCTGATGGGTCCTTCTGACTCCTGTCGACACGGTATAGACGTGAGAGGTCGTCCAATTAAAAAATGGGATGGGGACAGGGCTGTATAGTCGGAAGGGTCGGAAGAGAGAGGAGTTAAAGGACGGGAATTTAAAACGGCCTCAATTTGACACAGACAAGTTGCTAGTTCCTCAAATGTAAAATGGGTAAGACCAAGTAACCGTCTGAGGTGAAGTTTGGTAGACCGAACGGCGGCTTCCGCCAGGCCGTTGAAATGCGGGGAATAAGGAGGTGCAAATTGAAATTTAATGCCTTGTTGTTCAATTTCAAACTCAATATTCGAACCGGTCAAAAATTGCTGCAACTCATTATTGGCTCCAACAAAATTTGTCCCATTATCGGACAAGATACTGTAGGGTTTGCCACGCCGAGATGTAAAGCGATTAAGCGCTGCAATAAAAGCCTCTTTTGTAAGGTCGGTGACGAGCTCTAAATGGATCGCTCTAGTAGCGTGACAAACAAAGATGCATGCATATGATTTTGTTAGCTTACAACCTCGACCTTTGCGGTCGGCTATAAGTACTGGGCCAAAGTAATCGACACTAGAATTGTAAAAAGGATATAGAAGGTTAGTTCTAGTGTAAGGTAGTTGACCCATAGAAGGTTGTAAATTTTGACATTTAAATCTAAAACATTTTAGACATTGTCTGACTACAGACTTGGCAAGATTATTTCCGCCTAAAGCCCAATAATTTAATCGAATGTTTGCCAATAACAATTGTGGACCGGCGTGTAATAATTGTTTATGTTGCATTTGAAACAATATTTTAGTAAGGTGGTGTTTACTACACAGTAATATGGGATGTTTTGTATTGTAATCGTAAGGTGAGTTGTCTAATCTCCCGCCCACGCGTATTAGCCCTTTAGAGTCCAAAAATGGCGACAAAGAAGAGAAATTATGTTTTCGCGGTAAGCATTTTCCGGACTTAAGAAGTTCATGTTCCTTCTGGAACATTTCTGACTGGGCACTGTGTAACAAACATGTTAGTGAATTATTTAATTCATCACCAGAAAGCTCGCCACGTAATTTATTTTTATTGTTTTTTAAATTGAATATAAATCTATTAACGTATGCAAAAACTCTTTGTAAGCGATTAAAACTAGAATGGTAATGAATTAGCGACTGAACTACTGATCTATCTACAAGCGGACTAACTACGAAGTGTGAAATCACTTCTGGTAGAACCTGTTTCCCGCCATTGCAAGGCATTTCAGGCCAATTACTGACACAATTTTGCAAAAAGCTAGGTCAGGCCCTAACCACGCCACCATAACTGACAATCGCCGATTACATCGGCCTTCGCCCCGCGAGAAACAAGGTCCGCCGGATTGTCTTTTGACGGTACGTATCTCCACGTGTGACCGGCAGTACTTTCTTGGACCTCGTCCACTCGATTGCGTACAAAAGGTTTAAGTTGGTTTGGTGGTGTATTTAGCCACCCAAGTACAATCATGGAATCACACCAAAAGAAACATCGAGCTATAGGTAATGTCAGCGATTCCATCACCGTAGTACACAGTCTTGAACCCAGTAGCGCTGCACACAGCTCTAAGCGTGGGATTGTCATTGCTTTTATTGGTGCTACACGGTTTTTCGAGGTCAAAAGTTGAACATTTGCTGATCCGTTACTGTCTAAAGAGCGAACGTACACGCAGGCGCCATAAGCCTTCTCAGAAGCATCACTAAAAATATGAAGTTCATACTCAACCGCTGAAGGATTTGAAATCCAACGGGGAATTTTCAAATTGTTTAAATTGGGAAGGGTTAAAACAAAAGAGGACCACAATTGATATATTACTGAAGGAACTTTATCGTCCCATTCACATTTTTCAACCCATAATTGTTGCATTATGATTTTGGCTTCAACAATACAAGGACCCACTATGCCTAAAGGATCGTAAATCTGGCTAATTACTGATAAAACATGTCGTTTTGTTACCTTCTTAACAACGGGAATATTAATGGAAAATGACAATGTGTCCGAATCACATAACCAGTGCAGACCTAGAGTTTTTGAAGAACTATTTGTGTCTGAAAGATCTAAGGCAGTGGGTTTATTAGTTACATAAGAATCTCCTAAAATAGCTTTTAAAATTTCAGGACAATTTGACTGCCACTTTCTTAAAAAAAAATTTGCACTTGATAAAATAGAAATAATTTCATTAACTAAATCTATAGTTTCAGTAATGTTCGAACCACCCCCCAAATAGTCGTCGACGTAAAAATCGCGTGATATGGCTGATTTGACAGCGTCAGATGAAGCGATGTCTGCTAAAGTTACTAGGCATTTGGTTGCTAGGTATGGGGCTGAAGATGTTCCGTAGGAGATTGTATTAAGTTGGTAAGTTTTTAAAGGCTCCTGTGGGTCTTTCCTGAACAATATTTGTAATAATGATCGCTGTGAGGGATTTACTTCAATGCAGCGATACATTTTCTCAACGTCACCAGTAACCACATACCTATGCTGACGAAATCTTAATAGGATTGAAAAAATGTCTTCCTGAACTTTGGGCCCTACCATCTGAATTTCATTCAATGATACGCCTGAAGAAGTAGGGGCAGAAGCGTCGAAAACACTACGCAACTTAGTAGTTAAACTGTCTTTTTTTATAACTGCGTGATGTGGAATGTAATATTCTATGCAATTATTTGAATGAGGTACTAAATTATTTTTAATTTCTGTCATATGGCCGAGCTTTACGTACTCCTCCATAAAATCTATATATTTTTCTTTAAATTCTAGGTCACGTTGAAAGCGACGTTCCAACGATAAAAAACGTTTTCTTGCTAGATTATAAGAATTACCTAGAACGTTAGGATCACATTTTAAAGGCATTGTAACAACAAACTGACCATCACTTTTCCGAAAAGTATTTTGTTTAAAATTTGTCTCGCAAGCTCGTTCTTCTTGAGACAATGAATGCTTTGGAGAAATTGAATCTAGTTCCCAAAACTGTGATAAATCTGGTTTTTCAATTAAATTAGTAAAATGACATACGTGTAAGCTTTTATGAAGAGATGGATGTAATTGGGATAACTGAGGCACAGGACCAGATACTATCCATCCAAATTTCGTCTCACATAATATAGGCATTTGTTTACCCAAGTTGATAGTGTGATTACTTATAACGCTCCAAAATATCTCTGCCCCCACCAAGATGTCAATTACAGACGGAATATTGAATGAAGGGTCAGCTAATGAAACAGTCGACGGAATAGCAATATTCTCTACATTGACAAAAGCCGAGGGCAATTTTTTTGTAATTTCAGGTAAAACCAGACACTTCAATTTAACCTTGTAGTCACCGTTAAAAGACTCGATATCGAGATAACAAGACTGTGTACTATAGGCAGAACGCTGATTAATACCTGTCACAGTGGAGGTCGCACTAAGTCTCGACAAACCCAGGTTGGTGCACAGGCTCTCCGTTACAAAGTTGGCTGTGCTGCCGCTGTCGAGGAGGAGCCGAGCGTCGACCTTGTTTCCGCTGCTGTTTAGCACCTTCACAATGGCTGTGGACAGTAATACATTGTGTGCACCAGTTAGAAGTTCGATAGTGTTGGCAGATAGTACACTATTGGAAGTGCTAGTGGGCAAGGCAACACTATTAGAAATCGTAGGCATTGGGTCTTGGTAAGGCTGTTCAGGCGGTGAAACATGTAACAAAGTGTTATGTCTCGATTTGCAATATTTACAACCAGATAAGCGACATCTATTCGTTGTATGACCCGACCTTAAACAATTAAGACAGACCTTAAATTCCTTCGCTTTGTCAATGCGAGATTCGATTGACAAGTCTTTATATGACTGACAAGTGTATAAAAAATGATCTTTAAAACATAAAGGACACTTTAGACTAGTTTGTAAGCTTTTATGGTGATGATTATTATTTTGTAAGTATTTTGTGTTGTGATTATTATGTAAATAGTTATTTTGTGATTTGTTGTTTGAATTTTCGTGTGTGTTAGTTAAAAATGATTTTTGTTTCTTTATTTGTGAGTTTTTGTTTGTGTTTTCCAATGTTTCTAATAAATCAGCCCTATTTGAAATGAATGTAATAAATTGAATTAATGTAGGTGAGTCAGACAGTGCATTGCGATACTCTTCCCAATGTCTATTAGTCACTGAGTCTAGTTTCCTTGACATCATAAAAATAACAAGAGTAGCCCAATGCTCTGTAGGCTCTTTTAAAGTTTTAAGTGCTCGGATGTTTTTATTAATGACGTCTATTAGTCGTCGTAATGAAGACGACGATTCGCTTACAACCGGGTCCACATCAAAAAGAGCCTGCACGTGATTATTAATAAGGCGGCGATTATTATTGTAACGATCACACAACAAGTCCCATGCTACCGAGTAATTTTCGCTATTAAAATCAATGTTTTTAATGACTTCCGAAGCACGAGCCTTAAGCGAAGCACGTAGGTAGTGGAACTTGTTGATGTCGTCTATGCAATCGTTTCTATGAATCAGGGACGTAAATGTGTCCCTAAACTCTAGCCAGCACTCATAACCGCCATAAAAATGAGGTAAATCTATTTTTGGTAAGCGCACAAAATTATTTTTAAGCATTGCACCTGATCT
Source organism: Crambus lathoniellus (assembly GCA_949710035.1). Taxonomy (NCBI): domain Eukaryota; kingdom Metazoa; phylum Arthropoda; class Insecta; order Lepidoptera; family Crambidae; genus Crambus; species Crambus lathoniellus. Next base: position 4,056,950 of record OX453312.1, read on the forward strand.
AGAGCCCGCCTCCGAAGCCTCCGAATCCCGAAGATCAGCGTCATCACTCGCTCTCAGCTGGCTTCGTGCTTGAGCAAGAAGCGAGTAATAACGCTCCTCGAACTGAGCCCGCTCAGCATACTCGGCGTCAGGCGCTTCCGACAGTAGCTCGACTTCCATCTGTAACGCATCGAACAAGTCGTACAAGGCTTCAAATTTGGCAAAGCGACCCTCCAATTCCAAGCACTGAAGGTTGGACAATGTTTTAGAGGAACCAAGTGAAACGAGATAATTACTAAAATTCGTTAGTTTAGCCTTCATGCCACTGCGCTGCTTAATTAATTTGTCTAAATTCATTTTGTGCGAGAAAATAGGAGAAAGTATATATTATAATAAGAAAAAAAGGGTATGATGGAAATTTAATGTGAAATGATATTATAAAATTAATAGCAATAAGTTTCAAACGAATAAAAAGACTAACAAGCTATTAATAGATGCGTTATCGCACAGCTGATGCACAAACAAAAGAACCGTTAGCCAAGTAACTAACGTTGACTCGGCAAAAAAAAAACTCCGCTAGGCCGCTCAATGTCAAGGCAAGGGCAAGCGATAAACGGATGTGCAATTGATGCGATTTATTATTAACTGGATCAAACTAACACTAATTTTGCTTTATGTTTAATGAAAAAATAGCAACTAGAAATGTCTGCATGAAATAAGGCAATGAATTTGAGAAAGATTGGACAGAAATTGGTAAATAAAAAAATTTGAAAGCACTATTAAATATGAAAACGGAAGGAAGACGGAAGGAATAAAATTGGAACGACTTACAGAGGTCCTTAACCGTTCTTCAGTTTCTTAGATGTAGGCTTGTTGTTGACGATGACTCGCAAAAAAGACGACACGGTGCGCGACGAACTGGTCCAAAGTACGACCAATTATTATCACTCAGTTATTGAATTCTTCTGGTTTCAATAGCGCGGTAGATGGACCATGTTAAAAGGTGGTAAATGATAGGGTGGACTGTATTTTCACATGTATATAATAATAATTAAATAGTACTGGCGACAACAGATTAAATATGGACGCGTGTATGGGCGCAGCCGGACGATAGCGTAGTCTCGTGACGTGTGTTTCGGTCAGCGGTCCCCCGCTCGCCGCTGCCGCTAGTGTTGTCCGCCTGATGCGCTTGCTGCGCGAACATTATCTAAATTGCACTGTACAATCTATTACAGACAAACACCACATGCTATTAAATAATAATTAATTCAGTAAATACTGACACTTAACACTAAACACTACCATAATAATTATAATTATAATAATATTAAATTACGGGTCTTTGTGCTGGTCTATAAACAGTCTCCGATTTCTGACATAGAAATATGATATATACCTAAACTAGAGCTGTGCTGGTTGAAGATGCTACGGAGACGAGACAATGGAGAGTTTTGACCGAAATTAGTTTTACGTAGTGGCGGCTCTAAAAGATTCGAAACCGTGTGGCGATGGAAAAGATATTTTAATATTTACTAAGCTCATCAGGTTGAGGACAATCTATCTCGTTCGTCAACAAGTTTAAGAAAAATGACAAATCTGATAGATCTCGGCATTGATGCGATTTTCCAAGCTGCTTATCTTAAAAGTCTGCCCACATAATTATGATTTGACGGTTTTAGCTGCCTCTTCCGCGTAAATCAAGTGCCACCAGAACCTTTTCTGTATCCTCAATTTCTCAATATATGAGTGTTCGCGCCGCGCTGCGAGCGGTGCGTTGTCATTGTCAAGGTCACGGGCGACACGCAATGCGCTCGGGCCGCGTGCAGGCAGTTGGCCGTAAGCAGCCGCGAGACAAGTTCGTGTGTTTCTGTAGCGACGTGCCGCGCAAGTTACCTACCCATATTGGGACCGAGATTTCGTTTTGCCCCTACTAGGGCTCCGGTCGGGGTACGGACTTGTAACCCGTGTGTGTTCGCTTTGAAAAGCGCCGGGAAAGTTTTAGCAGCCTATTAGGGCATTGTGTAGTTTTAAGAGTGTTAGCTATAAGAGTTTCCCCTCGGGGTTGGGTGAAGACCTACTTGGCCAGGCGCGCGCGCGCCGGCAAGACAGCGACCAGCCCCCTGGATTACGGACAGTATCCCTTACCATAAGGTAGGACTAGTTTTAATTTACTTAATTTTGCATGGGAAACCTTCGTTTCAATAAACTGTGGAACACAGTAGATGTGGTCATCACAATTGTGCGTGATCATACTTTTGGTAGCAGAGCTTAGTTGATATAATTAATTTTCATATTAAAATTAACTACATAAAATTTCATAGTAAAAATAAAAAGCGTACCTAAAAAGCGTACCTAAAAATTATTTTTTTTTGTTGAAATCTCGAGGGTATTTGAAGATCCCGAGACGATTTGAAGTACTAAGAAATTGTTCTAGTAAATTCTCGAAGCGAATGTTTCTCACTTGGTGGATCCGATAATAGATAGACACTTATATAATTGTTGTCACATACTAGTGTTTTGATACGAGTTTACTCGCCTAGATGTGTATATTTTTTTTTGTGTGTCCGGATTTATTTGACGAATAGTTCGTTCGAAAGTGTGTTTATTAGTATCACATACTAGTGATTTGATACGAGTTTACTCGCCTAGATGTGTATATTTTTTTTTGTTTGTCGGGATTTATTTGACGAATAGTTTCGTTCGAAAGTGTTGTTTATTAGTACCACATACTAGTGTTTGTTCCGAGTCCGCTTGCCTAGTTAAAAAAGTGGAACTAGTTTTAATTATTAGTAGTATTAAATTACGAGTATTATTATTAAAAATAGTTTTGTTTTTGTTTGTTGATAACGGTTTAGTAGTTGATTTGCGAGGTTGACTTGGCCGTGCCGTTATGCCATACCGTTAATCCTATACGTTTTGTTTATACCGTTATATTGTTAGCCCTTGAAATTGGTAAGTTGTTAATAATTTATGAAAATAGTAGGGTCCGTGTATGTCGTCCGAATTTCAATTGTGTTTTATATTATCGTGACGCGACCTATTTCTATTGCTTTTTTTGTTGATGTTTACCACCTTTATATTTCTTTGTTGGCTTTGTTTATTAAACGGAATATAAATGGCTCCTACGAATCCGACCGCCGTATCCAGGGCTGGCATCCAAGGAGCTTTGCGTTGGCTTGCTTGTGCGGTCACATTAATAGACCGAGCCGACCGGGTAGGCGCGTTGCTAGCTCGGTATGGCGGGCTGGCAGCTCGGCTGCAAGACCTGGAGCGCCACGCCATGGAGTGTCGCGCGTATTATTTGCAGAACCCCCCAGCTGATGAGGCCGTGTCGGAACAGCTGGAGCAGGATGTAGCCCAGGCCTATGAGCTGGCTGACCAGTTCACGGAGGCGGCTGAGAGGGCCCTGGCTGTTCGGAAGGGGGAGCCGGTTTTGAGCGGGGAGGTCAAACCTACCCCGACGGCGTTGCTAGGCCGATTGCCTACATTGGAGATTCCCACTTTTAATGGGGATCTGTCAGCCTGGATGGGCTTCATTAATTTGTTTGACAGTTTGGTGGATTCACGACGGGACTTATCCCCTAGTGAGAAGTTGGCCTATTTGCGCTCCTCCCTGCGAGGAGAGGCCAGCTCGGTAATCCAGCACCTGCTCATCAGCGACGACAACTACCAGGTGGCTCGCCAGCTTCTGGTTAGCAGGTACCAGAATGTCCGGTTACTGGCGGACACCCACGTGGCCACGATTTTGGCCCTCCCGCGAATCACGCGGGTACACCTGTTACGGAGGGAGTTGCTGAACCCGCTACTGTCAGCGGTCAACTCCCTAAGGCGATTGGACCTGCCGGTGGATCAGTGGTCCTTTGTACTGCTGCACATAGTCCTCGCCAAATTGCCCGCTGAAATGAAGGGGCGTTTCGAGCAGAGGTACGGAGGCGACAGCGCCTCGTATCTCCCGCCCTTCGCGGACCTCCTTCGTTTTTTGGAGGACGAATGTAGGGTGACGGACCACCTGGAGCCTGCCCCGGTTCCAGGTGTTGGTCGTATGGTGGCGGCGAGGGAACAGCCCCGTCGCCCGACCAATCGCTATGCTGCCTTCCAGCAGTCCCCTCCCCCCGCACCGAGTGAGCGGTGCAGGTATTGCAGGGGAGATAGGCATGTGGTGCACGAATGTGCCAAATTTAGAGGCCTCCGCCCAGAGGGACGGAGGGCCGTTGCGAAACAGCGCCAATGGTGCTATAGGTGTTTGGGGGGACACATGCAGTCGGCGTGTCCCCAGACCGAGGATTGTCGTCTTTGCGGAGGGAGGCATCACCCCCTCCTTTGTTTGGACCGCAAGGACGCCGGGAGCGACCGGGGTTCGAATTCCTCGCGCACGGGCGGGGGCCCGGCAGCCCGGAACCGGTCCCCTAGAGATTCGGCGGGGCTTAGCCCCCCCGTTCAGTCCCCCCCGGAGAGGGGGAAATATAGGAGAGACCCCCCCGCCACGGGCGGGGGTAGGGGGGTACCACAAGAGTACGCCACGGTGGCGATGGGCACGGGCCCTATTTGCTACTCCCCCCCCCTAATGGAGAGGCCTCGATTGGGGTACTATGTACCGAGGCACGCCCCACACGGGTATTACCCTGCACCTAGGAGTGCTGTTGGTCGGGGCCAGTATGTACCCGATTGGGACCCGCTCGCCCGGTACGAGCGTCCCACATTTGGCGCGCCGACTCAGGCGCGAGGGGGACAAGTACCCCCCCAAAATTTTTAATGGCGCCCCTGTCGGACCCAACCACCCCTCCGGAGCTTGTGCTGTTGCCAACAGCCTCCGTGAATGTCTGGGGACCTAAGGGCAATGTTGTCACGGTGCGTGCCCTTTTGGACTCAGGTGCCCAGGGGTGCATAATGTCCAGGTGGCTTGTCCGACAGCTGGGTCTTTTGCTTGTGCCGCATCACGAAGCGGTACGGGGGGTGGGAGACTCGCGGATCCCTGATCCGATTGGTCGAGTTGAGTTCTCCTTCTCCCCCCACTTCACGCCAAGGCCGAAGATCGGTGCTTCGGCGATAGTTTTTGTTAAGGTGGTTGGACCACTCCCGCAAGTGCGAGTGCCGCCATCCACGATTGAGCTGACGTCTGGACTGGCTTTGGCTGATCCTTCCTTCCACCGACCGGGCCCAATACACTTGTTGATTGGTGCGGATGTCCTCGGTCGTGTACTGTGTGGAAGCAAGCGAGTTTTGCAGACAGCCGATCTTGTCGCCTTGTCCTCGTCGCTGGGTCATGTGGTGATGGGAAAGGTACCACAGACACCAGAGACCCCGTCGGTAGACCGCCAGACCATTGTCGGTTCTACTTTGTCCGACGTTCTCCAAAAGTTTTGGGAGGTGGAGGAACCTCCCACTGCCAAGCGGTTGGATCCGTTAGCCGAGGAGTGCGAATTGTTCTACCAGAACAACACTGGGCGCCTCCTCTCGGGTCGTTTGATTACCCGCTTGCCCTTCTTGGCGGTTCGCCCTCCTTTAGGGAGCTCCCGACCGATGGCCGAGAAGAGATTGTTGTCCATGGAGCGTAGGATGGCCAGGGATCCCGCATTCAAGGAGAAGTATATAGACTTCATGCGGGAGTATTTGGACCTTGGGCACATGTCCATCTCGCAGTTGGACTGGCGTAATGTGGAACATTACTTCCTGCCACACCACGCTGTTTTGAAGACTTCCAATGGGAAGATCCGCGTGGTCTTTGATGGTTCAGCGCCCACGTCAACCGGAGTGTCGTTGAATCAGTGTCTGCATGCGGGGCCGAAGTTGCATCACGATGTCTGTGATGTTTTGACCAACTTCCGCCGGCACGCTGTCGTCTTTGTGGCCGATATCCGCATGATGTTCAGACAGACCGTGATTCACCCGGAGGATAGACGATACCAGCTCATCCTTTGGCGTGAGGATCCCCAGGATCCGATGTTGGCTTACGAGCTGAACACCAACACTTATGGTTTGCGGTCGAGCCCCTTTGTGGCGATCCGTTCGCTTTTGGAGCTCGCAGAGCGCGAACGGCTACGCTATCCCCGGGCATCTGCTCTTATTGAGGGGGGGGCCTTATTTGTCGACGATATCTGCACGGGGGCCTCGAGCTTAGATGAGGCTCTCGTCTTACGTGATGAGCTGATTGCGCTCTTGAGGGCTGGTGGCTATGAGTTGCGGAAGTGGCTGTCTAACTCACCGGACCTATTGGCAGATTTGCCTAAGGACCACCAGCAAGAGCCGCTCCTCTTTGAAAATCCGGAGACTCCAGACATGCTGTCTGTTTTGGGAGTCCAGTATCGACCAGTCCCGGATTTGTTCACATATAGATTGGAACTGCCAGACCCAAAGGTCTGGACTAAACGCACGGTGCTGTCCACTGTAGCCCGTACCTTTGATCCGAACGGTTGGCTCAGCCCTGTAGTGTTTTCGATGAAGTGCTTCCTACAGGAGCTCTGGGCTGCGGAATTGTCATGGGATGAGCCCCTCTCTGGTAGCCTCCTACGAGAGTGGGTGAGGTTCGTGTCATCCCTACCCGACGTCAATCGGGTTTGTATACCGAGGCAAATGCTGCCTTCGGGAAAGTTTAAAGCCTCCCTGCACGGCTTTTGTGACGCGTCCGAAAGCGGATACGCGGCAGCCGTTTACATCCGAACGGTGGATGCAGCAGGCGTTGTCGCCGTACACTTAGTTACGGCCAAGAGTAAGGTCGCCCCCCTTCGGACTAGGCTAACCATTCCGAAGTTGGAGTTGTCCGGCGCCACTCTCTTAGTACGGCTACTCAATCATGTTGCCGACACCTTGGGAAACGGTGTCGACTTGGAGTCGATATTTGCGTGGTCTGACAGCCAGGTCGTCCTTTGTTGGCTGAAGAGTTCAGTCCACACCCTTGAGGTTTTTGTGGCCAACCGGGTCTCACAAATTCAGACTTCAAAGGCCCCGTTGATTTGGCGCCACGTACCGGGCGAATTGAACCCCGCAGATTGTGCCTCCCGCGGCTGCGAGGCGCCTGAGTTAGTGGACCACCACCTATGGTGGAGTCCATCATGGTTGTTACGGCCTGAGCGCTCATGGCCTGCCACCCCGGCTGTGGCCAGAGTCCCAGACCTAGGCATGCGTGTTCACGCCGTGGAGACGGTGGCGGCTCCGCAGATGGAGTTTTTGTTAGACCGCTACAGTTCTTTGGATAAGTTGCTCGGCGTGACTGCTTGGATGAGGCGCTTTGTGCGAAATTGTCGCCAGCCTCAGGAGAAATTGTTGTCTCCGGTCCTCGCCCCACAAGAGCGGCAAGACGCTCTGTTGCATTGGTTGCGAGTGACGCAACAGCGAGAGTTTGAACCGGAGCTGAAAGCCCTGCGCTCAAGTAAGCCCAAGCTGAAGGGACCCTTGGTGCGGTTGAATCCCTTCTTGGACAGTACCGGATTGCTGCGTGTCGGAGGTAGGCTCAGACATGCCAACCTGCCGTACGGATCACGCCACCCTTTGTTGCTCCCCAAGGATGGACCGTTAGTTAGACTGTTGATTACAGACCGACATGTAAAGAATGCTCATGCCGGTTGTAATGCTTTGACCGCGCTCCTCCAACGAGAGTTCTGGATTTTGTCAGCGCGGAGAATAATCCGATCCGTTATTTTTCGTTGTCTCCCGTGTTATCGTTTGCGCGCCGGTACGATGCAGCCCCAGATGGGTGATTTGCCTGCCGATCGAGTGAACGAATCGATGCCCTTCTCAGGAGTTGGAACGGATTTTGCGGGGCCATTTACCGTTAAGACATCGCGGCTTCGTAATGCTAGAACGGAAAAGGCTTACTTGTGTGTATTTGTTTGTTTGGCCACTAAAGCGGTCCACCTGGAGGTGGTTAGTGCCCTCACCACAGAAGCCTTTGTAGCCACGTTGAATCGTTTTGTGTCTCGCCGCGGAATGCCGTCGTTAATCAGGTCCGATTGTGGAACCAATTTCAAGGGCACCGATAGGTATTTAAAGGAAGTTTGTGAATTTTTGGATAGGAATAATTTTGAGATCGGATCCACACTCTCTCGCAGAGGGGTACGATGGCAGTACTCCCCGCCATCCTGCCCCCACTGGGGAGGGATTTTTGAAGCAACTGTAAAGGCCGCTAAAACTCACCTTCGTCGCGTTATTGGGGAGACGGTCCTCACGTTTGAGGAACTCGCGACCGTATTTTGTAAGGTTGAGGCGGTCCTCAACTCGCGTCCGTTGTGTCCGTTGTCTTCGGACGCGAATGATTTAGAGGCCCTTACGCCGGGCCATTTTTTGATTGGCAGACCGCTTAACGCCTTGCCGGAATATCCTTATTCCGAAGTGCCCTCCGGACGGCTCTCGCGATTTGAATTGCTCCAGCAGCTTACGCAGAGTTTTTGGCGCCGTTGGCATCTGGAGTATTTGCACATTTTGCAGCAACGCGTTAAGTGGTCGGATAGGACGACCCCACCCAAGACCGGAGACCTCGTGTTGGTAAAGGATCCAAACCTGCCGCCCCTCCGCTGGCGTTTAGGACGCATTGTTCAGCTTCATCCGGGGTCGGATGGTGTGCCCAGGTTTGCCGAGGTCCTGGTGGGGGACTCTGTTTTGAAGCGAGCGATCGCTACCCTCTCTCGCCTGCCCTTAGATTGAGTTGGCGGACAGTTTGCTACTGTCCGGGACGGGGGGATGTTCGCGCCGCGCTGCGAGCGGTGCGTTGTCATTGTCAAGGTCACGGGCGACACGCAATGCGCTCGGGCCGCGTGCAGGCAGTTGGCCGTAAGCAGCCGCGAGACAAGTTCGTGTGTTTCTGTAGCGACGTGCCGCGCAAGTTACCTACCCATATTGGGACCGAGATTTCGTTTTGCCCCTACTAGGGCTCCGGTCGGGGTACGGACTTGTAACCCGTGTGTGTTCGCTTTGAAAAGCGCCGGGAAAGTTTTAGCAGCCTATTAGGGCATTGTGTAGTTTTAAGAGTGTTAGCTATAAGAGTTTCCCCTCGGGGTTGGGTGAAGACCTACTTGGCCAGGCGCGCGCGCGCCGGCAAGACAGCGACCAGCCCCCTGGATTACGGACAGTATCCCTTACCATAAGGTAGGACTAGTTTTAATTTACTTAATTTTGCATGGGAAACCTTCGTTTCAATAAACTGTGGAACACAGTAGATGTGGTCATCACAATTGTGCGTGATCAATGAGTATTATGTTAGTTTTTGTCTAAAATGACACCCAAATCTTTAACAGTATTAGTTAAAACAAGGTTGTTAATCCTGTGGGTAAAATAATTTTTGAATACCAAGTAAATCTATATTGAAGCTCCAAAACGAGAACACTAGGGCATTCGTCTCGGTTTCAAATTGGATTCCAGTCTAGGTTTCAAGTGATCCGCCGGGACTTCGTTATACGGTAGCTATTGGCCGTCTTGGCTTGAATAATGATTTGTGATGCCCATCAGACGATCGATGGCTTGAGAAATATTTGGTTGAATAATTCGTCTATCTGGTTGGTAGGTATACGATACGACATTAGAGCCGAAATCAGTTGCACATCCGTTGCACACCGTCGAGGTTGACATCAGTAGGTAGGAGGAGCTTGCCACCTCGGGCCCTCCACATTATGACCAAGTTGACGGTGGAAAGAGCAAGAAGTGAGGGGTTTAGTGGGTATTCCTCCTCCCTGATCCCCCATCAAGTATCTGACACTGGATGGAGGATCAGGAAGTGGCCTGGAGAGTCCCACATAACCACCGTCCGCACACCGCTCGCGGACGGGGTATGCGTAAATGCATTCCCCTCACTATAAAAAAAAAGGTTGATATCAGTAGACACCTCTAAATTTTAATTAGTACAATGATTTTAGGGGATAATTGTGTCTATCAATACGATGATTTTTACTGTGGGGCCATCCACGGAAGCGTGAAAAAATTATCAGCTGTTTCATACAAAAATACAACATCGACTAAACTAAAATGTACGGAACAGCTGATTTTTCTTTACGTTGCTCCATAGTTGGCTCCATAGTAAAAATTGATCGTATTGATGGACACTTAATGCGTGTGCTTAATACAGTGTCTGATAAAGTAGATCTGTTTTCGTGTCCGCTGAGTGAGCTTACTATATTGACTTATTATGAAGTATCTCAATTAAATTGTTAAGTGCACAATCGCATTAGGTTATAGCTGTAATGTTTGTGTAACTTTTGTAATCCTACTAATATTATAAATGTGAAAGTTTAGATGTTTGGATGTTTAGATGTTTGGATGTTTGTTACTCAATCACGCCAAAACGGCTGAACGGATATGGCTGAAATTTGGGGGACAGATACTTTGTAGCTTAGAGAGGAACATAGGCTACTTTTTATCCCGGTGAAATATCACATTCCCGCGGGATAACGTCGTGTAGTCCACGCGGGCGAAGCCGCGGGCGGATAGCTAGTTTTAAATAAATAAAATAAATAAATAAAAATAAATAAACTATAATCCCCTAAATTCTTTGTACTACTTAAAATTTAGAAGTGTATAAAAAATCTTTCGATAAGGTAATCGTGTTTAGTAAACTATATCATCCTTCAAAAGCTGTCAACATGTTTGGTCAGTAGGTCTAGCACAACTTGAGCGCGACTCGAGTGACAAAGAGTCACGGGCACTTTCAACCAATCAGATCGCTCGTAGATAGTGCGCGTGACTTAAGGCGACGTGCTGATTGGTTTGAAGGAGCGCGACAAAGAGTCGCGGTAAGTTGTGCTAGCCCTGCTAGGCATTTACAATGTCAGAAGGAATTAAATTATTTCGTTGGAATATCGTTATCGTACCTAATGGTTATTGTCATCGTATTATTTTGTATAATTATTGTTTATTTGTATTATAATTGATAACACCCTTTCAGATTTCATATTGTTATTATAATAATAACTAGCGGCCGCCCGCGGTTTCACCCGCGTGGTTCCCGTTCCCGTAGGAATATCGGGATAAAAAGTACATATAAACCTTCCACTTGAATCACTCTATCTATTAAAAAAAAACGCATCAAAATCCGTTGCGTAGTTTCAAAGATTTAAGCATACAAAGGGACATAGGGACAGAGAAAGCGACTTTGTTTTATAGTGATGTAGATGTACGAAGTAGCCTCGTCTCACATTGTTATTTCACAGTTAAGGTCCAAGTATTCATGCATCCTAACTTTCGAATTTACGAGTATAAATTCAGGAAAATTACCCACTTAAGGGGTAGTGCACAACGGGGTAGCACGTAGCCTTCATCACACCTGATGTTAAGTGGTGATAAGGGCGTCGTACGGCTGAAATGATGATGAATGATGAAGGCTGAAGGTGGAAGCGCACTACTCCCATTATCCTCAATCACTGAGGAACTGGCTACCTTATCTCTAACTGCCGGAATACAATAATGCTGAAAACATCATTGTTATGGCTTCAGACTTAGATAAGACGGTGGGAGCTAGCCAGGCGGACTAAGACCCAGCCCTACCACTAACAAAACCGAATACAATATGTACCTCCACTGGGCATCGAACCCTGGACCTCTGGGTCTGAAACCGGTGGTATACTACTATAATATTCATGTTAAGCTGTCTGAAATACCGCGCTTATAAAGCAATATTAACTCAAGCATAACAATAGGCGAATTTTAGCTTTAGATCCAATCGGATTGTATGTAACTGAATAATAACTTGTCTAGACATTGTAGTGCATTGCGATCCCGACTACAACTGAAAGTTCTAATAAATTCACAGAGATAATAAGGATTTTCATGTTTTGTATTGTGTTTTTATGTATCTAGACTAGAAGTTGCTAGAAAACAAGATTATAATAGGTGAATGCGTGACATTTGCTGACAAAAACTATATTTTTAAATAGGAAAAACTAATCATACAAATCATCTACCTTAAAAGAAAGTTATGGCAGAACATGCTTTGTGAATAATAATACTAGATAACACGTAATATACTTACTTATATACAGGATGGATTTTAAAGACATCAATCGATAGGGTAACTTTTAAGGATTACAACTCGGTCGAGCTAAAATGACACCTGCAGGTTATAGGTACCCGTCCCTCTCACTCTTCAGGCATGACAGAATAGAGTGAAAGAGACGGTAACCTGCAGGTGTCATGTTAGCTCGACCCAGTAGTACATATCTCAGAAACACCTGACAAATTTAGGCGGCCGAATGAGGCCAAACTGAATGCTACCTTATTTTATAAGAAATAAGGTATTTACGTAGGTCGCGTGTCGGGAGCCAGGTGGCTCCCACCGCTGCTCTGCAGGTAAATAAAAGAATACAATGAAAGATCATCATGGATTCGATGTTGGGTCGAATCGCTGCATTTCTATGGAAACGGAGATTTTTTTTTAATCTGTGAATACAGTTTTGTTTCTTTTCAAAAATAAAGGAATGTTTCCTTTGTTATTATATCGAATACTCTGACACCATGAAATAATATTCCATACTCTATATTTTTTTGTATATACATACATTATAATTATATACACATTAAATCTATGTCCGTCCTGTTAAAAGCTTGGTCCGGCCAAGAGAAATATACATAACTAATTCTGCACATAAACATTTGTCTTATGCGGGAATAGTACCCGTGAACTCTGACTATCTAGTGAGAGTTCGTCTGTCTGGTCACTGTCTAGAATATGTGTGGCAGGTTTAATATACCTCTTCACTATAGAGGTTGTTAACAAGACAATGGAGGCTACCAATGCTGCGATTCGCGTAGCCGAATTTTGGTCCGACACCGTTTAGGTTGTGATTTGCTATCGACTCGATAAGAAGAAGTTAACAAGACCCTTTTCACTGCAACATAAACTTTGATCTTGCAGCGCTGACATATTATAGTAATTGATGAAAGCTCGCGAACTCTCAAGACGAGTCAGTTTCCGTGCAAATGCGATGCAGACGTCTACGACTCAGTCTCCCAGGGGAGACCATTAGCTCCCGGCTTATTTCACTCTGAGACGTGTCGCGTTACATAGAAATATAGTTTTCAGCAAAATAATCTCTCTTGGTATGAAACGCATTCCTAGATCCTTTTAGATCTTACCGAGTGTGAGAAAACGAGATCGTATGAGTAATAACTCGCATTCCGACCTTTTATATGATGATGGAATACTGTGAATGATATTTCTGTATGTCTGTTGCCTTTCCATGGCTAAGCCACAGAACAAATTTTTAAGAAATTTAGCAGTGATTCGGAGTCATGCAAAAAACGCTCGAACCCGCAGCCTCTGAGTAGAAGGCAGTTAACTATATCTCTTCACCATACCTACAGGTTGTTAACAAGAACCTTTTCACTGCAACATAAACTTTGATCTTGCAGCACTGACAAATTATAGTAATTGATGAAAGCTCGCGAACTCTCAAGACGAGTCAGTTTCCGTGCAAATGCGATGCAGACGTCTACGACCCGTTCTCCCTAGGGAGACCATTAGCTCCCGGCTTATTTCACACTGAGACGTGTCGCGTTACATATAGAAATATAGTTTTCCGCGAAATGATGTAGTTAAGTACTAATTTATTATTCATGCGATAGTGCATAGCGCACTTTAATTAAAATTAAATTTGAACTAAAAACTATATTGTGCAATAAAATATACCGCGTTTTTTTTAAGTTTTCTTCCTCATGTAAAAATAATCTTATATTTAGTTGTCTTGAGTGACCAAAGTGTCACAATCTTAAATATTAAAGATTTTACGATAAGCCATTTATTTAAAGTACTTATGTGTGAAGTGAAATAAATTTAATATTTTTTTTCTAGATCTTTTATAAACTGAAATAATCCTATAAAACACCTTAAATAGAGTTTTACTGCTATTTTATATTTGCTCATCATCATCATGTCAGCCGAACGACGCCTACTGCTGGGCATAGGCCTCCCCCAACGATCTCCACAACGATTGGTCCTGCGCTGCCCGCATCCTACATATTTGCTCAATATCGGTTAAATTTCCAGTTTTTAAATTAAATAAACTTGACTAAACATAATCAGCATTCAAGGGATATAAGGTTAATGTGAAGTGACGTTAAAAAGGATACCTGTGTGCTAAACAAAACTGTTTGCAATTGTTGATTTTGTGCTTTCGTTTAAAAGTTATGAAAAGGTTAACAACATGATTGATAGGGAGAAACATGAAAGTGTGAGTTAAGGCGCGACTCCATTATACAACTTACGTGTAAACACGTTGAAAATAGTAAGATAACTTAAATAAACCTATGTTCAATCATCATCATCATGTCAGCCGAACGACGCCCACGGAGGCATAGGCCTCCTCCAAGGGTCTCCACAACGATCGGTCCTGCGCTGCCCGCATCCAGCGGCTTCCCGCGATCTTGACCAGATCGTCGGTCCACCTTGTAGGGGGCCTGCCCAAGGAACGCCGTCCGGTACGCGGTCGCCATTCGAGAACCTTTCCGCCCCAACGGCCATCGGTTCTCCGCGCTATGTGTCCCGCCCACTGCCACTTCAATGATGCAATGTTCAAGTTTGATGCAATTAGCAACTTGTATACAAAATGTTTAAAAATACAAGTGTGATTATAAAACATCCTACTAATATTACAGTAATGCGAAAGTTTGTGAGTAAGGATGTACGGATGTTTGTTACACTTTCACGCAAAAACTACTGAACGGATCTGGATGAAATTTGCAACAGAGATATATTATAGACCGGAATAACACATAGGATACGGTGGTGGCGTGTGAGGCGGGTCGTTACGTTCCCTAAAATATGGTTGAGCGAAGCGATGGCTGGTTCATGCGTCATGCTCGTGAACGGGTGCTGCCAGTGGGAATGGGTCTGCTCTTATCTGCTTGCCTTAAAATGTGTTTTCTTTTGTTTTTATTAATTTTTTTAAGAATTACATTTGAAACATGTATGGCGCAACTTGCAGTATATAGTAGAATTGTCTTTTGTTTTTAACTAATATTAAAGCTTTAAGTAGAGTTCCTAAGTAATTGAAAATTGTTCACCGCTATGATCATTAGTTCGCCTATACTTAACTGTATTTATCATAACCCATTGTGTAATTGTGATGGAAACTGACCTTAGTCATACCATGTTAAGGTCTTTTTTCAATTTGACGACTCTGTATAAAATAAAACAGGGAGAAAAAAACAACCCTTGGAGTTTAATGCCGGTTCTTCTCCAAGGCCTCCCGCTGTAGGGTTTGCGAACCGATGGCATAGCTTCTATGACGTTCACAAGTATTGTAAATAACAATCTAAATTGAATAAACAAAGGAGACGGAATAAAACCCCCCTAAGAAGCAGCTGGCATAATGAGACTTGTAATCGATAAAGCCTTTAAAACGTAATGTTCTTACGTTATTATTTAAATTCTAAAGCTAGCCCATTATTTTATATTAAATTTTCAAAATACTCCTAATTGCGTTAGGGAACGAAGCTATTCTTGGCTTGAAGATGAGAACATACCCTATTTTAAAAAAGTGAATGTCAAATCAAGTGATTGAGCGTCTGGTTGGTTGACAACATAAAGCCCCCAGTACAGGTTGGCCGACCATGGTCGGCGACCATGACCAATACATCGTACATTGACACTTTTGAACGAACAAGTTTAAAAAGGTTCTTTCAAAAGTGTCAATGTACGATGTATTGGTCATGGTCGCCGACCATGATCGGCCATCGTGTACTGGGGGCTTAACATGTCAATGTCACTTTAGTTGAATGAACAATTTGTTAGAGATGTGTCAAATATATCCATATTACTCGAGTTGAGTATCGATTCATTATCGATTGGGTATCGATTCATGCCCGATATGCGGTGACATTATATTAATTTGCATAAAAACTCATGCTCTTAACTTAGTTTTAATAACTCGAAACATCATGCATATTATCGCGTTGTTTTTTATCTCGTAACGAAATATCGAATGAAATACAAAATTGTTGCAACAAATCTAAAATCGATACAATTTCCCGCAATACATATCGATACTGTACATCAAATCGAGACACACTGTTAATGATTGACTCCATCTCTTCTCTACGGCTTGTGCTAGTGCTGCTATTTAAAACAAACAACATGGCCATGTAAAAAAATGAAAAAAATATTTAGTTTTCAAAAATTAATTGTGAAAAATTGGCTAGACTAAGATTTTTTTTTCAACTTATACGAGTTCTGGATATTGCATTCTCCCGATTTTCATTCATTTTGGTGCAGCTGCATTTTAGTGAAGACCTTGTATGGAAATCTAGACCGTCTCCTTTGAATATTGATACTTTTTTGCAAAAGCAAATTGCGAAAGTTGCTTAACTTCAACAATTGCGCCACGGGCTCGTCAGGGGCGGGTAACTAGTTTATTATAGGTAGCATGGATTAATACTTACAAACTTTTTACATGACAAGGCTAAATAAAGACGGTATCTTAAATCGTCGTGCTATTCCAGTTGGGCACTTAACAACTTCGTTCAAGTTAGTCACTCAATGATTCAGTAAGCACTGGTTCTACTTCAAAGTTTTAGTTATTCTTAGTCGGAAGATTACATAGCTAAATAAACTTATTTTTGGGCTGAAATTCAATATCTAGATTGCAGATGAAATGAAACATTTCTTAACGTTACTGTCGAAATCTGGAATTTCTAGGTAGGGCAGGCGTACCGGTTTTGGCCACTGTACCGGTTTTGGCCACTTTTTGCTCTAAAAGTTTTCTGAACAACTCTTAGCCATTTTTGATAAAGGCAATTAAAATAAGGTATTTTAAGGTAGTAATAACAACCGTTAGAATTCCTTATGTCATAAGATTTTTTTTCAATAAATTCCATTTTCTGTTTGAAAAAATGTTTTGTATGAAAATTCTAAGAAATTTGTTTTGGATGAAATACTTTATAAACCTTTGTCTTTTACAACTAAATTGTTGATTTGCAATTGACTGGTTTCTAGCGCATTAGAATATATTGATTTTACCTGGGTTTGGTTTTGATTTTTCGCAATACTTACAAAAGTTTAACTATCAGTAAGTGGCCAAAACCGGTACATTTGGCACCTCTCACACATTGTGTGTAAAAAAAAAACTATTTTACTTTTATAAATTTGAAAAATGTACCTTTAAAGGTAGATAAATTATCTATAATTTAAGATATAATTTGTGTCTTAAATACCTAAGACCATTTAGTACTTAGTGCTTAAAAGTCAAAAAATCCTTAAAGTGGCCACAAAGGGTACCTCTGCCCTACTTATATTTTATTTAAGGACAAGGTATAATTTTTCTAGTAGACTTAGGAATAGGTATCTCAGGCTGCATTTGACCAGACCCCCATTCGAAGAATAACGCTTACCTTCAGATAGTAATGTCAAAACCCCATTCTAACCAGTAAGCGACATTCTCGGAATAAAAGTTTGATCGAATGCAGCCTTAGAAAAATAGAATTGTGGATTCAAACCATTTGAGCTATTGCAGCTTTTATCGTTTAAATTTGACTCTGTACTGCGTTTTATGCAATTACATAATAAAGAACAACCTCCAGGAAATCAATCCTACTAATATTATAAATGTGAAAGTTTAGATGTTTGGATGTTTGTTACTCAATCACGCCAAAACGGCTGAATGTATTTGGCAAAAAATTTGGAACACGGGTACTTTGTAGCCTGGAGAGGAACATAGGCTACTTTTTATCCCAGAAAAACATCACTTTCCCGCAGGATAACGTCGTGTAGTCCACGCGGGCGAAGCCGCGGGCGGAAAGCTAGTAATAAATAAATATGAGACGCTATCACAAACACTGATTCAATCACATATTAAGGGACTTAAGCACTTTTTGTATTCAAAGTTTTTTTTTGCATTTACAATGCAATTTGTATTTCACAACTACCTATGTTGAAATTCATATGAAAATTATATTGTTTAGATGAAATATTTGATAAAATCGAATAATCTCGCAAGTTCAGATGGGACTCGAGCCCGCGACCTTTCATTGTCTGGCCACTGTGCTACGGAGCTTCGGACTACTATTGACTACAGACTACTACGGACTATGGACTACTACGGACCGTAGTCCATAGTCCGTAGACTAGTACGGACATTGTGCTACGGAGACGTTCTGGGCCTGTAGCCAAAGTAACATCGTTATGTGGCGAAACGACAAATATATTCGCTATCGTCTTTATGCTCCAATCAACTTGCGGCAAGACCACGTGATTTAGCGCAGCTTATACCAATCCGCCAATCCTATACCTTGAATTTCTTTCGAACTTCGTTATCGTTTTTGAATTGTTACTTTGGCTAAGGCCCCAGAGGTCTCTGACCACTCCGTAGCACAGTGATCAGAGACAACGGGTATTACCACATACCTACCCAGGCCCAGATATGTTTTTTTTTTAGTTTATTTATTGTATCAACGATTTACATTAACTTCACTATTAGAAACAGCGTAAAAAATCCACTAAGGAATGTGAAAACGTTAGTTTAAAACTAGGATGTTACGGATATGGAATTTCGGATATGGATACGGATACGGATATTGGAAAATTTTTATATCGGCTTCGGTTTCGGATACGGATATGAAATTTATTCGGATTATCCGGTAGTTTTGGATAGTTTCGGTTACGGATATTAGATTTCTAAGAAATTTCAAAGTAACATACAAATAGATAATAAAATGGTTTTATTTATATACATATAAGTAATTATTATAGGTCAGTAATTAGTAGTAGTAATTATTAACAACTTGTCGTAACGTGTCTCATTTAGACCTCGCCCCTATCCGAAATTATCCGAAACATTTATTTCGGTTTCGGTTATGGATGCAGATATTTTTTTTATTTCAGATATCCGATAGTTTTGGTTACGGATATGGGTATACTTAACATCCCTGGTTGAAATCCTACTATATATATATATATCCTTACTTATATTATAAATGCGTCTCTGTCTGTCTGTGTGTTACACAATCACACCTAAACTACTGAACCGATTTGAATGAATTTTGGTACAGAGATAGTCTAGAGCCTGAGAAAGGACATAAGCTACTTTTTATTCCTGAAAAATATCACCTTCCCGCGGAATAACGTCGTGTAGTACACGCGGGCGAAGCCGCGGGCGGAAGGCTAGTAATATTATAAATGTGAAAGTTTAGATGTTTGGATGTTTGAATGTTTGTTACTCAACTGAAATTTTGGACACAGATACTTTTTAGCCTGGAGAGGAGCATAGGCTACTTTTTATCCCGAAAAAAAACATCATATTCCCGCGGGATAACGTCGTGTAGTCCACGCGGGCGAAGCCGCGGGCGGAAAGCTAGTAACAAATAAAATAACATTAATATCCCTACACGAGGAAGCAAAATTAAATGTCATTAAAGTTATAATAAGTTAAAGTCAGTTTTGTACAAAATTACATACTATTGAAGTTGACAACGGTTCGCTCCCATAGGAGTAATATCTAATTTCCTACACATGACATTAGTAATCCAAAACCAGGAAGAGCCCTTGGCGCATTGGGTAACGCGCTCGGCTTGCGATCATTGAGGTTAAACTTTCGCAATGGTTGGTCACGGGATGGGTGACCAGAGTGCCTACCATCAACTTGGTAGGATACCATCAATTTGGAGCGATCCAAACTATGGAGCACATGATCTGCTGCCCAAGACTCCCCACATCCTGCACTCTACAAGACCTCTATGAAGCCAGTCGGAGAGGGATTGACGTCGCGCACTACTGGCAAAATATCATTTGAAATATCTACCGTTGGCACGAAAAGAAGAAATAAGAAGACCATCAACTTTAAGAAAGCGATTCAAAACTGGTGCGTTCCAGAATAGCTTCCTAAAATGAATTGCTTTATTTCGTACCATGACCTTCTAAAAACTGAATCGCAAATGAATTGCTGAATGTCAATAAACGAACGATTTGTGTCCTTATTTCTTCTACCCGTCTCTTTCACTCGATTCTGTCATGCCCGGAAACTGAGAGGGATGGGTATAACCTGCAGGTGTCATGTTAAATCGACCGGGTTATAAGTCAAATAAGAGTTCCTGACAGCTTACCGGCTGTGAAATGTCATTGAATGATCACTGAATCGCTGTCATTGATATTAAGCTGTCGTGGTACGACTAAGCGAAGCAGATCAGTTAAGGTCCTAAACAAAACCGCAATAAGAGTTGATGGTAAGCACCCTGGTACGTTCCAGAATAGTTTCCTAAAATGAATTGCTTTATTTCGTACCATGACCTTCTAAAAACTGAATCGCAAATGAATTGCTGAATGTCAATAAACGAACAATTTGTGTCGTTATTTCTTCTACCCGTCTCTTTCACTCGATTCTGTAGAGCCCGGAGAGTGAGAGGGACAGGTATAACCTGCAGGTTTCATTATGTTATCTTGACTGAGTTATAAGTCAATTAATAAGATTTCATGATAACTAAGCGGCTGAGGCTGCATTCGACCAAACTTTTATCCCGGGAATATCGCTTACTGTCGGATACTAATAGTCAAACTAGTATAGAATTTTGACAATACTATCCAAAAGTAAGCGTTATTCTTGGAATGAAAGTTTAGAGGAATGCAGACTGAGACATGTAGCTGACTCGCTTGTCATTGACGTAATAGAATCTCGATCGCAATTTAAGCTGTCGTGGTACGACTAAGCGAAGCAGATCAGTTTAGGTCCTAAACAAAACCGCAATAAGAGTTGATGGTAGGCACCCTGAATTTGATTATCTCGCGATACTCCGGGCTTCGAAAGGCACACTAAGCCGTTGGTCCCAGCTGCGTTTGTAGTAATGAGGTTTATGTAGCTAATCCGCGTTTCCATGTTGTGGTCTTTATCCATCCATAAGGAAGTCTGTGCCCCAGCAGTTGAGAGTCTCAACTGTTGTTGAGACTTACTGATGATGATGATGGTGAGTTATCCAAAACCATACTGAGGGCATAGACATTTGACGACCTGCGGAGAGGAGTGGTTTGCACACCGGTGTTCATGGTATCGCCTACTCTGAGGTCCTGGGTTTAGATCCTGGTTGGGGCAAATGTGTGTATGATGCAGAGTACCGAGCATATGTACCTCTTTATTTGTATACGGAGTGTAACAAAACTCTGTTAGATCTGTAAAGGGGTTATTAGGTATCAAGTTTCGATTCTATTCACGCAATACTCTTTGAATAATGAGTTAAAAAATTAACCCTGGTTGAAATAAAATAAAATAAATTAAAAATGGGGAACTCACATTGCAACACAGACAGTCATGTGACGTCATGACGTCAAGACCGCCAGAACACAGAGCAATGACAATTTCCAGTAACAAGCTAGGAATTTTGTGCAGCTCTAAAAATAGCTTTTTTATGCAGCTCTGAAAAGAGCTATTTAGTCCGAGCAGACAAAACATTTTGAGAGAAATTCCAGTAGACGTTGCTTTAGTTTATTTAAAGACCACATAAATACATACTAATATTATGAACGAGAAAGTGTGTTTGTTTGTTTGTTTATCCGTCTTTCACGTCAAAACGGAGCAACGGATCGTCGTGATTTTTGGTATGTGGATAGTTTGGGAGCTGGGGGCCGATTCTGCTAACGTTATGTTAAGTCATAATCGTGTCTCAATCGTGTTTTAATTGCAGTTCAGTTGTAGTGCTATTTTACACACTAGTTACGAGAAATGTGTACTTTTTTCACAATACCTACTACTGATAGTCACACCACACACTACATTCACATCACATCATACTGTCATAATTCTTGTAACAAGTGTGTAAAAAATCGCTACAATTGAACTACAATTAAAACACGATTGAGACACGATTATGACTTAACGTTAGCAGAATCGGCCCCCTGGAGAGCGTCAATTTTGTCTCCTTTAAAACTACCATTATTATGAAAAAACTATCACTTTAAACCGCGCATTAGTTTTAAAACTAGTTAACGAAGTGCGAACTGTTTCCGAGCTAATTAAATAGAAAATTGCTTTTGTTGACTGCGGTTGGACTGTAAACATAACGGTAATTGTGCTGCGGTCTCTCGTTTGTTCGGTGCCGTGTGTACCCCTCGTTAGAATTAATCTATATAACGTTATTTTAAGTTTACTCAAAACCTGCCAGTTGGTAGGTAACTAACGCCCAAACTCTCGAACGCAAATCATCTTTGGGAGCGTCTCAAACATCATGGCATCTCTTTCATACGTTTGACATTTAAAGTGACAGGGCGATGTTTGAGACGCTCCATGGCCCGCTATTATTTCTCGGCTGCTTGCAAGTGCAACGAGTGAGATAGAAGATGGCTTTGGACGCTCCCAAAGATAAGTAGCGTACGAGTATTCGGGCATAGGTACCTTGTTTGATTATAATGGTCCTTTCTTATGAACTTATGCCCGAATACTCGTACGCTACTTATCTTTGGGAGCGTCTCACACACCATGCTCACACATCGCCCTGTCACTTTAAATGTCAAACGTATGAAAGAGATGCCATGATGTTTGAGACGCTCCCAAAGATAAGTAGCGTACGAGTATTCGGGCATTAACGTTTTATATGAAAAAGTTGAGGAGACCGTGACGTAGCTAGTGATTAGTGCGTTCGGCCTGTGATCGATGAAGTTAAGCAACTTTCGCAATGGGCGGTCATGGGATGGGTGACCAAATTTTACTTTCTCTTGTTCCGCTTTGCTTCTGAAGGCACGTAAGCCCGTTGGTCCCGGCTGCGTTTGCAGCCGTTAATACCCACCAATTCGCATTGGGCCCGTGTGGTGGGTCATGGTCATGGTCCAATCAAAAAGAAGGCCTGTGCCCCAGCATTGGGAACTTTAATGGCTGATGCTGATGATGATGATGGAAAAAGTTAAATGTAAAAGATAAAGAAATTTTATAGGTACTTACCTATTTAATCAGTCGAAATATATTTATTTATTTTCTTACAGGAAGACCAACAGCCAATCTAATAGAATAACAGTATCTATGCACTTTCATAATTTTATTCTATACTAGCCTTCCGCCCGCGGCTTCGCCCGCGTGTACTACACGACGTTATCCCGCGGGAAGGTGATAATTTTCAGGAATAAAAGTAACCTATGTCCTTTCTCAGGCTCTAGACTATCTCTGTACCAAAATTCGTTCAAATCGGTTCAGTAGTTTAGATGTGATTGTGTAACACACAGACAGACAGAGACGCATTTATAATATAAAAAAATATAAGGATATAGATAACTCATTGATTCCATTGCTGAAAAAATTGTGGTCGCTAGAATATACAAAATCTTTGAAGCTGACTTGGACTGCCACATCGGAATGGAATTTTTTTCCTTGCAAGAAATTTTCCAAATTTCAAAAAAGTGGTGGTCTGCTGCATCAAGATCCAAGGAGTATGATGGGTGTCGGAGATATTCTCGCAGCTCCTCTAATTTAGCGACTTTCTGTTGTGAAGTATGGGGTGGAGCGTTGTCCTGAAGCCAACTCTTTTCTCCAATCCATTATTATTGTTGTGCCCGGCAGGGTCCATAGTGATTCCTAAATATTACCTATAATCACAGAATATATATAAGTACCTTACGGTACAGAAATTTGACTTGTCGCACACGCAGCGCACGCATCTGCATGTGTCGCCATCTGTCTCGCTTCGAGTGTATTACTTTCACAGATAAAGTAGTGCCTCTGACAGCCCTAGCAGATTGAAGCGAGACGGCAGACAGTTATTGTACTATGAACGCTATACGCAGTGCAAAAGGTTGAAATTAGGTTGTTTTCCAGAATAGTAGGTAAATATCTTGGGGATTTTGCGCCGCTTGTATGGAAGTGAGACAGGCCTGCTATAATGTAAGATCCTTTGTACACTGTGGTGCCTATGCAATAAATTTTTGAGTATTAAGAAGCAGCAATGGGCTAGAGCGATTGACCAATCTCGGTTGTTTAACGGCCTGCTTTTCATTCATGGTTAGCAATTATTGACAATACAGATTTTCCGTAATCTTCTAGCCAGATCTTAGGAAACTGTAATGTATGACACCAGCACTGGTCTAACGCTCACCAGTACCATATTCTGAGTCAACTTTAGCTTGGGACAGGATTCGGCAGTTTCTCCTGGGTTCAACCACTGTGCTGAGCGTTTCTATTTGTCACGACTGTTGTACACGATTCATTTTTCATCGCAAGTAACGATATGATTCAAAATTCCCTCGTTAAACAGCTTCCCATTTGCTTCTGGACCGAATTAAATGGTTTATCATTTCAGCCGTACGAAGCCCACTGCTGGGCATAGGCCTCCCCCAAGGATCTCCACAACGATCGGTCCAACGCTGCCCGCATCCAGCGGCTTCCCGCGACCTTGACCAGATCGTCGGTCCACCTTGTAGGGGGCCTGCCCACGGAACGTCGTCCGGTTCGGTTCGTTAAATGGTTATGCACAACTTTTTAGCGTGCGCGCTAAAGCGTGACGTTACCGGAACTTTTCCGTACTATGAACTATGAAGTACAGTTAATCGCAAATTGTCTTTGACAGTTTCACTCTGAAAACCGCTCTTATTACGTACGCTTCAAGAGCTACGCTAACTCTCAAGGTCTTCATAGAGAGGTTTCTGTAAAGTATACTTCTGCAACAATATGTCATACTTCAACCGTCAGTTTCGAGCTTAATGCTAACGCTTTAAGGTTCAATTTCGCTTAAAGAATTTTTCCATTTTGTTTACCATTATGTAGTGTCTGCATTTTGACGTGAAATCCCGGAACGAGAAATAATTACCTCCCAAAGGGTTTGTGTTTTGTATTTTTTTTGTGTTTTATACGTTTTAGGATACGTGTTGTTACTTGTTACTTCACTTTATGAATATAAGCAAACGCTGCTTTGATCTTTTACACGTACGTACGTAATAAAGCCATATTTACAGAATTAAAAAGACAGATACAATATTAGTGCGACAGGTCACCAAGCCTCTTCGGACTGCCACAGTATTCAATTATATATCAACTTAGTAAATTAAAGGTAGGGTAGTATGTGTGTATTTTGGTTACACTACAATACATACATACATTTTGGTTGGTCCAAACGATAACTATTGTACTTTTCTATGGAACAGCTGCTTTTTTTGCGATTTCGTGGCTGACCCCCTTAGTAAAACTCTTCGCACTGATAGCACAAAGTAACTACGCGGGCGGTCGCCCTAGCTGATAGTCTCATTCATGCCCTAAAATATTTGTACTAATTAAAAATAAGTATGGTATGACTAACGGCGTTAAAGAAATCCATACTAATACCTGTTATAAATGTGATAGTGAGTTTGTTTGTTTGTTTGTCCGTCTTTCACGGACGACGTCTTGGACGACCGATTTGGCGCAGGGGTAGGCTACCCACCTTCTGCGCCAGTGGTCTCTGGTTCGATTCCCGAACAAGATAAATATTAATTGTGTGCATGAACATGTCTATTTGTCTTGGTCTGGGTGTAAACCTATGTATATTAAGTATGTATTTACAAACAAAAAGTATTTAAGTATATATTTATCCGTTATCAAGTTTTCCATGATACAGTTTCTTAATGAAATTAACATGGGCTTAGATAATTGGTGTGGATGTAAGAAGTTATTTATTTATTTATTTATTCACATCAAAACGGAGCAACGTATCGGTGTCATTTTTGTCATGGGAATAGTTTGGGGGCTATCCAGCCCGGAGGCGTAGTGATATTAGTTATTTTTATAACGGAGAGATATTACAATCCCGCGGGATTGTATGAAAAATCGTATAACTGACGTGCTAACTAAACTGACATTATTCCATGGCCGCTTCCAAAGAGTATGTAATCAATGGCAGGTATGTAATCAAATCAATGAGGTATAGGAAAAATGTGATCATAAAAAACCACGAGCCCTATAAGTAGCTTTCAGGCGGGATTCGAACCCTCGCCTCCGGGAATCCGGCCCGATGCTCTGACCAACTAAGCTACCGAAAGGCTTACACGACTCGTCGAATTTTGATATCACTTGTAAATGTTTCTTTCGGATGCGAGGGTTTCCTCACATTGATGAAGCAACGCTGGCCTACAGCGTAACATGTGAAAAAAAATGACTTTTCATACAAACTTAGCAACTTATCGTGACATTTTGTATGGGGAGTCGAAATATTTTTTTCATTTCCGACAAAAAATCTTGCTGTGCGTTGTTCATCATGAAGGCCTGAAGCCATGGTTAAAGTTTTTGCAAGGGCGTGCCCCTAACACCCTGTATGAACACAATAATTAACGCGAAAGAGTTCCAAAATGTGTCATACTTAGTTTGGGTATACAAGGGTTTTTGACAGATTTTTTTATTGGCATAAAATGTTTATTGAAATGTTAGCAACACAACATAGGTATTTATTTTCAAATATCTTGCATATTTTCAGCGATATAGAGCATCAAACTTTCTAATTAGACATGGAGAGCGCTACCAGCCAGTGACGTCACATGCTAGAAGCGCCATACTCTCGCCATAGAAAATTTTGTTTTAGAAAGAGATAACTAGCTAGAGTCAGTTAAGTAGCTCATAATTAGCTTGTTATAATACAGATTGAATTTCTTTTTTCACATTTGTTATTCAATAATGGTATATTTAATTTTCTGATTGTTATAATTAAATATCTACATTTCAACAACACTCAAATACTTATCCTATTAAAATAACCGGGAGCAATTAAACAGATTTCTTGAAACTCATCCAAACATCGTTTAAAGATAATTGGAGGGCAATTCAAAGTTGAAAGGTCCCATTCAGGAAACATTGTGAGATTTGAATTAATATGAAAAGTAATAAAATTGTTAAGGCGATGCATTGTGGGCCGTGCTCGCGGTCAAAAGTTTTTGGAGAAGGAATTTGTCTTGCAGAGAAGTTTGGACGTGTCCCGCGGAATATTACTTGGGAAGCTGCAGTTCATGAGAGGAAGCGGCAGCGGGAATATATCTAGCTCTTTGATTTTCTTTTTAATCTACAACGTGTTAATATTAGGGGTTAAAGTATCAAATTGCCGTTTTGTATGGAGATTTTTGGAAATTATTTTTTCCATACTAACGTTTTTGTAATTTATTCAACGACTAATATTATGTAACTTTACAAAATTTTACACACGTATTTATGGATATTTTAACTACTAAATGACACATTCGTTAAGATAAAAAAATATATTTTCACTAAGCTACAACTAATAAAGTACGAAATTCTGGAAACAAAAATAGTCGTAACTTTCGGGATAAGTTTTTTTTATGTAAATAATCAAATATCGTGGTTATTAAATTATCAAAAGTTGCTCGATACGGTCTTAACGTAACGCAATATCAAAGAAATTATATATTTCTAATATCATAAAAGTTGTTAAGTTATATGTACAAAAGAAAAAACGGCAATTTCATTCTTTAACCCCTATTACAATAACCGTAAAGCCCATTCACCCCAACTAATTTATTTTAGACTAGCTTTCCGACGTTATCCCGAGGGAATGTGATATTTTTCCGGGATAAAAAGTAGCCTAAGTTACTCCTTATTACATCAGCTACCTGCTAGTGTAAGTCCCGTCAAAATCGGTCCAGCCGTTTCAGAGATTAGCCGGAACAAACAGACAGACAGACAAAAAATTTATTATCTCCTAATTTGGTATATGTACCGTATATATAACCATAATATGCATGTAGTAAAAAGCGGTTATTTTAATATTACAAACAGACAATCCAATTTTATTTATTTGTAAAGATTTAATTGAATTCCATTGAAAAAAAAATTGTTAAGAAACTTCCAAGGTATTTGTCCTCATAGATCTCCGTGACTTTCTGAGAGATTTTAAGCTCTAGTATGACTTAAGAAAACACGTGACGGGTCGTGCGCTTATTGAATGAATAGGCAGGAGACATAAACATTTTTAGAAGCACCAAAAATGAAAAAAAAATCAAATAATTTAACTTCTATCAAAAATGTGTGGAATCGATTCTACTCTCGATTCTGGACAAGCTAAAAGCTTCTTAATTTCGCTAAAAGTATAAACACATAGTAAGTATACTTATATTATAAAGCTGAAGAGTTTATTTGCCTGCTTGTTTGGTTGAACGCGCTAATCTCAGGAACTACTACACCAAACTAAAAAAATCTTTGACCATTAAAAAACTACATTCTTCACAAGTGACATAGGCTATATTTTATTAGAAACAATAAATTGAGCCACTAAAAATAATAAGTAAGCATCTAAAATACTGAAATGGACGCAAGTGGTTGCTATGGTGCTAAGTTAGTACGAGTACTTTTGTGGGTTAAGACGTCCCAGAACTCAATCGAATCAGAGGCATTCTCATAGTCCACGAACGCCAAACAAAGTGGCAAGTTATACTCTACGGTCTCCTGTATAACTTGCCGCAGCGAATGAATGTGAACTATGGTATTATAGACTTTTTGGCATCCGGCTGTTCGGGAGGTTGGAAGTCGTCAAACCTGCGAGCGAGACGATTCGTAATGAATGAATCTCGCAATCGACTTATAGATATGGCTCGGAAGCGATATGGGTCTGTAGTTCTTCAAGAGAGAGAGAGAGAGAGTGAACATAATTGTCGGTCTAGAATGGCTTCAAAGGATGGGCAACAAAATTGTCCCTTAAAAGAAGAAAAAGTGTACAATTAATAAATATTTCTTACGCTCATCAGACTAGCCTCAAAGTAAGTAGTGCAAAGACTTATGTGATACTAGGGAAATGGATAGAATACATTTAACGATACGTTACGTATTAAGTAAAAAGGTACGAATATGCTCATATTCAACATACAAACATTTAATTGCTCCTACCAGTATTTGAATCCGAACTCAGAGTAGGCGACAAACCCAGTCTGCAATCTTTTATAGAGTTCGATAATAATTAAAAACGCAAGTTATTTAAATTTTTACTTTTTTGCATTCACAATGCAATTTTTATGGTTGAAAAATGGAAAATGAATTCCATTTTCATTTTTCAATTAAAAACGCTTCAGCCTTTGTCCAGCAGACTAAGAGAGGCTTCCCTTAGTCAAAATAAATGGATCCAAAGGTCCCTCATTTGCAAAGTTATTGCTGTTAACTTCAGTACGCCTTTGTTTGCCTAAATAAACGGGGAAGAAGGTGGTAAATATTAGGAATGAAAAGCAAAACTTCGCCGAACAGTTCTCGGATGCCTGCAAGAAAGTTGGAATCTTAATGAGATTCAGATAGGAATTTAGTTTGATCAAATGTAAGATAGTTTTGCGTGTAATTATCCTGTCGTCAGCAGAAACTTGGTCGTTTTAAGAATATTTTAGGAGGGACGGCATGAAAGCTGGAAATTTTACTATTAAGAAAAACTAGAGACCTCCAGCGGTGCTATCGCTACCAATATTTATTTTTAAATGCCATCATAGCATGGCATTATCCATTATCAAGTTTTCCATGACACAGTTTCCTAATGTACATGGGCTTAGTTAATTGGTGTGGTTTTAAGAAGTTATTTATTTCTTTATATATGAGTAATATAAATGGTCTTCAAATATCAAATGAAGCCCATGTCCATATCCATATTTTTTTGCCGGTAGCGTAGCCCCCTGATGGGGAACTGACGTCTGACGTGCTGTGTGTGAGAAATGTGCGGGAATGTAGGTTTGTCTACTTGCCTTTACCGGTGTGATACCTAGCTAACTTTGTAGTGATTGAGGATATATAAAAGTGAATACTACAATATAATATATCATCATCTGATGATGACCGTATACGGTGTGGAGGGCATGATGATGATAACATCCTACTAATATTATAAATGTGAAAGTTTAGATGTTTGGATGTTTGTTACTCAATCACGCCAAAACGGCTGAACGGCTTTGGCTGAAATTTGGGACATAGATACTTTGTAGCTTGGAGAGGATCATAGGCTACTTTATATCCCAGAAAAATATCACATTCCCGCGGGATAACGTCGTGTAGTCCGCGCGAGCGAAGCCGCGGGCGGAAAGCTAGTATAATATATAAAAGTAAATAGGTATACACGGTAATTTTTTATCACCCCGGATAATTTTAGGGATTATTCTACTCATGAAAACAATGAACTTATATTATGGGACCAACACCGAAATCACGAAAAAATAATAAGCTGTTCCATACAAAAGTGCAAAAATATTTAACCAAAATGTATGGAACAGCTGATTTTTTCGCGATTTCAGTGTTGGTCCCATAATAAAAGCTGTTTGTTTTTATTAGTAGAATAATCCCAGAAATTATCCGGAGTGATAAAAAAATTACCGTGTATAGAAAAATACCGAATAACAAAAAACTGTAACCCACCACTTAAATTAGTTTAAAGCTCAAATAAGAAACCTCTTTGTTAGCCAACTCTAAGTAAACAACCGGCGGCACATTAAAACGCAACTCGAGAGCAATTTTAGTCGTTTCTATTAGCATAGGATCCTAACTAACTAATTGTCCGAACGCAAACAAACCAACAGACAGAATAAAGTTCGGATCACTTGCTCTATTCTAATTCCGTGTGAACTCCGCAGTAGAATGTAGAGTTACTTATTTGTCAGAATAAATAAATAAAGCTACGTGTAAGCTTGTTCATTCCAATTGATTAAAGAAGAAAAAAATCTATGAGTGTATGTGTATGTTTAGCTATGGTTATAAATATACATAGAACAATTTTACTGCTAATATCATGTCTAATGATTTCATCTCAATTCATCATAAATAATATCAAATTAAACAAACAGGGAAGCCGCTGGATGCGGGCAGCGCAGGACCGATTGTTGTGAAGATCCTTGGGGGGGGGGCCTATGCCCAGCAGTGGGCGTCGTACGGCTGAAATGATGATGATGTTGAACATCAAATTAAGAAATGCGACACTTCAACATCTACACTTATACTATACAAGTATGTAGATGTAGCCATGTGAAAAGGAAACGTATAGCAATGAGTGTGAAGAAACTGCTAACATGGCTCCTGAATAAGTGAATACCGTGGCATTGTATGAATGTATGATCTGCGTGTGTATTAAAATGTTACTGTGAGTGTCGATGTCGGCACGGTGTCTGTGTGAATAATACGCCACTGATACCCACAGCCTCAAATATATATATATATATATATAACTATTTAACTATTTATTATGAATGCGACGGACAGTCCTCTATGTAGAGGTTGCCTGAACGCAGAGGAAACAGCCGCCCACGTGATCCTGGAGTGCGTGGGTTTGGCCGCACTACGAACAGAAATCCTCACAGAGGTGAGGTCGCTCCTAGAAGCCTGTGAACGCCCCAGGAGGCTTCTGCGCTTCTGGAAGGAGCTCGATTAGCCATGTTCACGCATAACGGACCAAATATTAGTCTAAATGCGGAAAAGTGTCAATACCAATACAAATACCAGCCTCAAATATTTCGGACACGTTGTTCGAAACGAACAATCCATGGAACGACTCGTTGTCCAGGGGCAGGTAGAGGGCAAGCGGTCACGCGGTTGATCACCAACGCGTTGGGCAGACCTCATTAAAGCTGCGACACAAACCTTCATAGTCCAGAATTCCCGAGACGCTGAAAACCGCAACAAGTGGAGGCGCATCGCGGGGGCTGCTTCAGCCAATGAAGCAACGTCATCAACCACGACCACTCTGCCAAGAGTGAACGACTGAGGAGGAGGAGGATACCCACAGCACAGGTCACCTGTAGTAGCCAGATACCCCACGGTACGGCCCTGTCGATCACGTGCCGGCACTGATGTTTTACCCATTTTCTACCTCCACGAGTTTTAAGGTTTGTGTTTCGATCTCTTATTTACATTCAGTATAGTGGTATAATAGTGAAAGAAAATGTATGGGATTGACATTAACGGTCACGTGACATTTCGATCTCTAATGCTAATATTACACGGTTCAACCAAATTGATTCACTTTGGATGAAAGGCGCAGAAATACAAGTGCACATTGACATTGAATGATTCACTTTTAGGTTTACATTGTTCAATTCGGTTGCTTCATCCAAATTGAAAGGCAAAAGTGAACCGTTTATTTCCGCTATAATGTCAATCCAATACATTTTCTTTCTATTCTACTCGCGATATCGATAATAGAAAACCACTTGTCTAGGCCGTCTGGTAAGGGCAAATGTTTCTAATTTGTATTATGGATAATACTAATATGTATATTTCTATAATAGTGATAAAGGCACATAGTAATTTGACGCAAATAAAGTTCAAAATTGTTATCTCGTCTGTCACGAAACCCAAATAATATTTGACCAAACTTTAATGACTCACTAACTACGAAATTAAACTTTTGGCGTATAGACCTTTAGCCGTTGATCTCGCGGCCATCCTTATGGTAATGACATGGCCGATTCTCCTTATCCATACAGAGTGTCCCAGCAGTGTAGGGACATTAAAAATAAATTATAATAAATAAATCATTTATTGATACAATTTTAATAAATGCTAATAAGTAACCTAAGTTTGTGAAGGACTGGTGCCTGAAAAGGGTTTCTTAGAAACCCGTCCCACAGGTCGCCAAAAAATAATAATAGCTGTTAATGATGAATATGTAAGAAGTGGTTATATTATGTGGTCGTCCAAATCAAAAGGGACCTTATTGCGGCCGGCACATACGTCTTTATTGTCGTTATTTGTATTCGAACAACAGCAATAAAGACGTAAGTGCCGAGCCAAAAAAGGGACCCTTTTGATTTGGACGACCACAAATTTATTTTATTTTACCTAAAGTACGTTTTATAATTCGGTGCAAAAACAAATTATGTCACTTTCACATTTGAGTTTGGCAACAGGGTGTCGTAAACCTTTTTCTTCGTGTCTCTTACCAAATTTATTGTGAGGTTTTGGTTTTACAGATTTTGTTAAAATCTACTTATAAGAACTATATCTTGGGTTAAGGCGCATAAGATAATGCAAAATGGGTTAGATAGTAATAGTAGAGACACAATAGTTACAAGTAACAACGGTTCAAACTTAACAATAAACAAAAACAATAACAGAAACAACAAGAAATCTACGAAATAATGTAAAAGAAGCACTGTACGCGAAGCAGATAGGGGCCCACGTAAAATAACAAAATACAAATCAAAATCAATCAAATAATCACACACATGTTAAAAAATATTTTGTGCCTGCGTGTTGCCAGTACGTGAAAAAAATATCCATCTAACATCCCTTCGAAAAATTATTTTGTTGTTTTTGTAAGAGTAATTTTTTTACTTTTATTAATAATGTTAAACAAATATCTATCCAGTCAAAGCATGTTTTGAATTAACCGCAATGTCGTTCACAAATAAAGAAATCTACAGAATGTGAATGTAGAGTTTAATATGGTAATACTGTTTCTTTTTTTTTGGCACCGAATTATAAAACGTACTTTAGAAGTGGCGGCGGTTCGTAGCTCTATGGGTTTAACTCAACAACAGACGGTTTAAGAACTAATACGGTGAAAATGAGATTTGCAGTTAGTTTCAACTGCGATCCAGTCTGTGAATGGTTTCAGGAAACAGATTTAGCAAAATCACTGGTGCCATTTAATTTTCGATTGCTTGCTTATTCCTATTTTAAGGTTAGACTTTTTAGAGTTTGTTTGGTACGGTAGTCTCATTTGTGTTCAGGTGTATGCTGAGGACAAAAAGCTCTTGTTATGACAATCGTATAATAGTAAATTATATCATCCGTCAAAATGTTACTGTAGAAATGTGAGTGCGTTGACAAATAAATAAATAACTTCTTACATTCACACCAATTATCTAAGCCCATTTTAATTTCATTAAGAAACTGTATCATGGAAAACTTGATAACGGATAAATATATACTTAAATACTTTTTGTTTGTAAATACATACTTAATATATATATACTAAACACCCAGACCAAATAGACATGTTCATGCACACAAATATTTGTCTTGTTCGGGAATCGAACCTGAGACCACTGGCGCAGAAGGTGGGTAGCCTACCCCTGCGCCAAATTGGTTGAACCTTCACGGGATGGGCGACCAAACATTTTTTTTATATCGAGCTCCTTCGTGCTTCGGAAGGCACGTGAAACCGTTGGTCCCGGCTATATTTGGAGTCATTTATACCCAGCAACCCGCATTGGGCCAGCGTGGTGGGTCATGGCCCATCCTCCTTATCCATCCATAAGGAAGGCCAGTACCCCAGCAGTGGGGAAATGGCTAATAGTGATGAACAGTGGGCCGCGGTCCCCAAGCACAGACGTCTAGCTCCGAGGAAGCACTTACCTTTCGTTGAATACGAGTATAACAGTTTATATTATAGAAGCGGCCGGCCGCGGTTTCACCCGCGTGGCTCCCGTTCCCGTGGGAATATCAGAATAAAAAGTATCCTAAATTACTCCTTATTACATCAGCTACATGCCAGTGAAAGTCCCGTCAAAATCGGTCCAGCCGTTTCAGAGATTAGCCGGAACAAACAGACAGACAGACAGAAAGACAGTCAAAAATTGAAAAAAAATGATATTTTGGTATATTTACCGTATATATAATCATATGCATGTAGTAAAAAACGGTTATTTTAATATTAAAAACAGATACTTATCCCAATTATATTTATTTGCATGTATTGTAGTATTGTATGTAGTATGTGTGGATAGATTGTTTGGGAGCTGGAGAGTGACATAGTCTACATTTTATCCTGGAAAAACATCACATTCCTTCGGGATAAAGTCCACGCGGGCAAAGTCGCGGGCGGAAGGCTAGTCATATTATAAACAACAAAGTTTGAACAACGACTTTTCTGAAAAAATAAAAAAAAAGTCTTTTCTTATAAAGATCCGAACGGCTGATCGACTTTTGTATGAAATGATTATTTTTCGTCTTTTTAAAAGAGACCAACAACATTTTAATTTCCCGAAAAAGTTGAGCGGTTCTCTAATAATACATACAATGCGATTATTATAAGAATAGGACTGTCAAACGGCATTCTTGATCTTTGTTCCTTTTCTTGCACATCTTACACCCTGAAGTGGAAGCGAAACGCAAACAAATATGGCCGTTTTGACAGTCCTATTCTTATAATAATCGCATAGTACCTCGTCTACCATAGAATATAAAATTGTGTTCCAAGTTTAAATTTTCCGCTTTTGACGGCACCGCAAGAATGTGACACTTATCTAACGGTATTTATTTGGAAAATGTTTTATGGCCGCCATTTTGTGTGAGACTTCGGTCATTTTGGATGCTCGTTTGAGCACGAAATACTCGAGGAATCTTAGTCAATGGCTTTTGAAATATGTTACTGCCTTTTGAGGTGCCTTTGAATATATTATAGTGTGAGAACGTCTAGTATCGGAAATATCTTCAATACTGTGCAGCGATTTATTAATGGGATTTTAAAGCACATAATAATATAATACCTAAAGTCCTAAGCATACCTATTCGTAAAATTATGTAAGCTTTGTTTAACTAAAACATTGTTCTGTCTCTTTTGCTCAAATTAGAAATGAGATTTGTGTGAAATTGACAAACAAATGTTTATGCTATAAACCACTTTTATCTACACTTAGTCTTGATTCTATGTTTATAAATTTGTGGTTTTTATTATTTTCCGGTGACATATTATGCATATAACCAAGTATATTATAACATTGATGGCAAATTGGTTGAGTCTCGCGGCTTTATTCCCACCCCTCCCACCCGTCGCTACACCGTCACCGCTAATTTTAAAATTACACTGAGGACTGCCTTATTAAGTTTTAAGTTTATTTGTATGTAAACTGCCGCTTTTAATGGTAGCCTAATAAATGAATGAAAACTAATGTTTTTTTTGGGGGCTGTTATTTTATTGAAAGCTCTAAGAAGCTCAGCCTTTAGTAAACATTTTACGGTAGTATCGGTAAACCTTTAGAATTTCATTTATATTTTTTGGGTAAACAATGATTTTTCTATATTAATTTACTTTATTAGGATAAAATTATGAAACATATTTGGATGAAATTTTTAAATAAAATGCGAGTAGGTACATATTTGGTGCATGCGTGGCTTTTTTGGGTAGCTCAGCGATTATTCTGAAGATACTTGCCTTTTTTAGGTTAGGTTTGATAAGTTCATATTAAAATGGGGATTAAATTCTGGTAAGTACTTACGATTTTTTGGGCGTTATATTTCATTATATCTGGAAATTGCTTAAACCTAAGCCTAAGTAATTTGGTGATTTGTTTACTAAACACAGGAATGTTGAAGCGTAGCGCGTGACATATTATGTCTATCTTACTCACACTCGTAAGAACTCGCTAGCGCTGTCTCATGACTGAGCTCGCATAGGGAACATTGTGGTAATCCGTTTAAAAAAATATCACCAAATTACTTATATCATCAATATACCTTTCTGTACTATAAATCATTGCAAAGATGCAAATAGTTTCCTATCTATGAGACGCTTAAAAGTGAGTATGTTTGTATGAAAAAAGTCCAGTAAGCCGATTTTTTTGCAAGCAAGTGTATTTATTCAAGGAAAAAAGGAACATCCTTTGTGTTTATTTAATTTACAGTTCATTGTAAAGAATTCATTGAGCTTATAATATTAAACTTCGTTCATAAGAATACTGTTTGATCATCCTACTTCCTACTTTATTAATATTATTTAATATTATCAATGTGAAAGTTTAGATGTTTGGATGTTTGTTACTCAATCACGCCAAAACGGCTTAACGGATTGGGCTGAAATTTGGGACACAGATACTTTGTAGCCTGGAGAGGGACATAGGCTACTTTTTAATATCACATACCCGCGAGATAACGTCGTGAAGTCCACGCGGGCGAAGCCGCGGGCGAAGCCGCGGGCGGAAAGCTAGTTTTACATTAGTTTCAAATGACATTATAACTAAAATAATTTCAATTATACTTTAATCTTCTTCTTCATAAATAAAAATGAATGTTGCTAAGCGCATAACACAAGAACGGCTGGACCAATTCGGCTATTTCCTACTTTTTCCTACATATCTCTACTATATATTATTAATATAATATTATAAATGTGAAAGTTTAGATGTTTGGATGTTTAGATGTTTGTATGTTTGTTATTCAATTACGCCAAAGCGGCTGAACGGATTCAGCTGAAATTTGGGATACAGACACTTTGGAGCCTGGCGAGGACCATAGGCTACTTTTATAACTCGTAATTTTACGCGGGAATGTGACATTTTACCCCGGAAAAATGTCACATTCCCGCGGGATAACGTCGTGTAGTCTACGCGGGCGAAGCCGCGGGCGGAAAGTTAGTTCTTTCATATGTTCCTTTAGTTCCACGGAAGGTTTTTATAGAGAAAAATCATAAAATAGTAACCACCCTTTTCTTTTCCCATACAAATCAGCTATCAAACAGTTGATGTAAATCGTTTATCCGGGTTTCACATCAAAACGGAGCAACGGATCGACGTGATTTTTGGTATGGAGATAGTTTCGGAGCTGGAGAGTGACAAAAGTTACTTTATATCCCGGAAAAATATTAGATTCCCTTGGGATAACGTCGTGTATTCCACGCGGGCAAAGCCGCGGGCGGAAGGCTAGTAATATATAAATACTGTAAAAGTCACTAAATAAAAGTACTAGCTATAAACATTTAACTTAATGCTATAGGTACTATTTTAATCCTTTTGAAGCACTCCATACTATGTAAATTCACTCATAAAAAAAAGATCTTTTTTCTTTGAGCTTTTGACTAACTTTGAGTTGACTACAATTATTTATATTTCAATGTCACTTTTAATCGTTATTTAGATGGTCGTCTTTGCAGAATTTACATGAAAAAAAACTTAGAATTAGCTACAACCCTCTAGTCATACGTAACATGGTATCTAAAAAGTTTCTTATTTTAACCCCGAGTGTAAGTTTCATGTCAAAAAAATTGGATACTGTTCGATGATAGTTAGCGCTCTGTCAATACACTCGCTGTTTTTACTTCCGCTACTCGGCGCTAGAGGCGCTTATACAGTTTTCATACAAATTGACATAAATACGGAATCGCGATATTTTACGTTTGCTTTACATAAAAACGCAAACTATTTCGATTCCGTATTTAAGTCAATTTGTTTGAAAACTATATAAGCGCGCTACTCGCCGCTAGAGGCGCTAATACAGTTTTTATACAAATTGACATAAATACGGAATCGAAATAGTTTGCGTTTTTTGACATAAAAACTTACACTACGGACACTGACATCCCTACAGAACACAAGTATCTACGAGTTAAGAAGGAGCATGTCACGTATTTCAAACTTCTTTTAATCCACGGCGGGGTAGCACCATAAGAATAAGTAGTTATTACTTATTATTATTAGTGTACGGCCAGGGTGCCCGCTCTGTGCCTGTAGTGTAAGTTTTTATGTCAAAAAACGCAAACTATTTCGATTCCGTATTTATGTCAATTTGTATGAAAACTGTATTAGCGCCTCTAGCGGCGAGTAGCGCGCTTTTATAATTTTCATACAAATTGACATAAATACGGAATCGAAATAGTTTGCGTATGCTTGACATAAAAACTTACACTAGGGGTACTGGTTGAGCGTCTTCAGCGTTCATCATTTGGTTGCCGACGCTCCGGCCGCTACTCAGGACATCACCACTATGCGTTAGCATTATTGATTGACATGAACACTGTCGAATCACCAAGGGCGGATTTAAGGGGGGGGGCACGTGCCCTCCCCCCCAGACGGTATTTTTGTCATCTGTAGCAGGAAATATAAAAAAAACTGTCTTTACTAAACATTTAATTTTTATATTCTTTTGACACTTTCTTATACCCCTATACATACTTGAACTTATAGAAATAAACTTGACTTGAAGTATGATGCTTCAATTGAAAAATGGAAAATGAAGTGAAAACCCCTTATCTAAGTCTGAAGCCATAACAATGATGTTTTCAGCATTATTGTATTCCGGCAGCTAGAGATAAGATAGCCAATTCTTCAGTTCCACCTTCAGCATTATCATAACTTAACATCAGGTCTGATAAGGTTAAATAAGAACCCGTTGCGGATAAAACAAATAACTATCTTCTTGATGGTAGCAGAAGAAACTTCTACTCAGGCTCATGTCATGAGTGAATAGGTACTTCTTGACAGACTCAGAGGACAGGCAGCGCTCATAGTGGTGTGGCACGGGTTGGTCCATCTTGTTATATTATTAGTTATACAATATAACAGAATGGACGAAAATGGTCTAATTTGTTATACTGCTCAGTTTAACAAATTAGATTCGAAAAAATAATAGAGGTTTGTCCATGTAGTTATACCTACATAAATAAACAGCTATAAATTAAACAAAATAATATGAATAGTTTTACTTACGGGGAAGAACCCAACAAGTGAGTAAATAGGATAAGTTATTTAAATTTTTACTTTTTTGCATTCACAATGCAAGTTTTGTTATTGAATGATGGAAATGATTTTTTCTAAATACTTAATAGGATAAAATAAGATAACCAAAAGTAAGCCATGAACCTTTGTCAATGAACATGGACTTGAGTGCTTGGTCGTTATCGCAGTGTTTCTAGGAAAGTAACAAATTGATATGTATTTCATCGGTTACTACTTAACTGCATTAGAGCATCATGATCATTGCAAATCGTTAATAATGCTACTTTTTAACCGACTTCAAAAATTGAAAAGAAGGAGGTTATCTATTCGTCGCGTATATATTTTTTTTTATATGCATGTACACCGATTTCTCAAAGACGGCTGAACCGATTGAAATGATTCAAACGTTATAACATCAGGTTTGTTCCCGAGTTGGTCCCATTTTATTTGAAATTTTGAAATTGGTTTAGTAGTTTTCAGGGAATCTTGAAAATACTGTCGTTTCCGTTACCACTTTATGTGAATTCATAACGTATCTTTAGGCATAACTCCTTTGTTTATAAACTGATTTAGATGATTCTTGTTTTGTTGAAAAGGGGATACCTTAAAAAGAGTGAAATATAAATTATTTTTATAAAAAAATAAAACCGCCTTCAAAAAATGACATCAAAAAGTAAGAAATAATCCCTCACCAAATAACGTAAGTACTTTGAAGTCGGGCGGGTTTTAACAAAAACAACAAAAAATTG
Organism: Crambus lathoniellus; assembly: GCA_949710035.1. Taxonomy (NCBI): domain Eukaryota; kingdom Metazoa; phylum Arthropoda; class Insecta; order Lepidoptera; family Crambidae; genus Crambus; species Crambus lathoniellus. The sequence goes on from OX453312.1 coordinate 4,096,916, forward strand.
TAGGTACATGTTTCACGCCTGACTTCAAAGTACTTACGTTATTTGGTGAGGGATTATTTCTTACTTTTTGATGTCATTTTTTTGAAGGCGGTTTTTTTTTCGGTTACATTTATTTTCCGCAATGTATAAATAGTAGCATCTTCTGCTGTTTACAATATATATATAGGTATATATATAGGTAAATACATGGAAAAACCTCTATTATTTTATTCGAATCCAATAAGTTATTCTGAGCAGTATAACAAAATGGACTTTTTTCGTCCATTCTGTTATATTGTATAACAAGATGGACAAACCCACGCGCAGTAGCAGTTATACACCTTGGCTAACTCGGAAGACAAGAGTCATAGTAGTGAAGGCACTTGGAGCGATCCTTGCTAGTTGCAAGTTACTTCTTTCAGACTTATCACAGCATCATACCTAACAGGCCCAATGTCGCCAGCACAGACATCCAGGAAAATGAAAATGAAGTATTTCGAAAAAATCGACCCGTCTCACAACCAGCTCCGATGGGACTCGAACCCACGACTTTTCGCTTTCCGGGCGACTGCTCTAACCACTGAGCTACGGAGTCGCTACGAGAAGCGTCGAATTTCTTCAATACTTCTTACGCGCTGTATAGTCAGCGTTAATTTTTCTAAATACTTCATTTTCCATTTTTCAACAATAAAAATTGCATTGTGAATGCAAAAAACTTAAAATTAAAATAATGTAAGTATAGCATATTTTTTTATTTATTTGTTATTATTTTTTGGGCTTGTTCTTGGCTTCACACTTAGGGCTGAGAAGAAGCCTAAGATGGAGCGAGTTTACCCAGAAGCAGCCTATTCACTTTAGCTTTAAAAATTATCGGGTTGTAATCATTCAGGGAAACAGACGCAGGCAGGGTATTTTTCATCAGTTATCATAACTTCGATGCGAAAATACCCTATTACATATTTATCCTGAAGAGCAACGGTATACATGTTGGTTTACAATTTACATACCAACAATATGAATATGAACATACCTCTAAAACACCAGCAAGTCATACAACATTCACTTTACAAGAATATCATACGCCCGAATTCTCGAACGCAAATCAAATTTGGGAGCGTCTCAAACATCATTGCATCTCTTTTATACGTTTGAGATTTAAAGCGACAGGGCCATGCTTGAGACGCTCCCAAAGTTAAGTAGCGTTCGAGTATTCGGGCAATAGTGTATTATTATAGTTATTAAGTATATTCATCCATATAAACATTTCAAAAATATAAAAAAAATGTTTATCAGGATATAATAAAATTATAAATTAGTAAAGATCAATAAAAAGCACCTACATTACACATTATCATTATGTCAATTATTTATATCAGTGCAATAAAAAGCTAAAATAAGTGACCTTTTAAGGCCAGTATATATAAAAAACTCATATTATACATTCGATGCGAAAACTATCCCCTACTACTGCTACTACATATTTATCCTGTAGGTCATGTTGGTTGGTTGGCATACATGTTGGTTTACCAGAAGAACATAAGTACCTACTTCCAAAACACCTTCAAGTCATTCTCAAGTCAACACTCACTGTACAAAAATATCATAGAGTATTAATATAGTTATTAAGTTAATTCATCAAAATAAATATTCCATAAACTCATATTATACCTTCGATGCGAAAACTATCCCCTACTACATGTTTATCCTGTAGGACAGTGGTTTTTATACATGTTGGTTTACAGAAGAATATACCTCCAAAACACCACCAAGTCATACAAAATTCACTTTACAAGAATATCATAGAGTATTATATAATAATACTGTTATTGAGTTAATTCATCTATATAGGTAAACATTTCAAAAGTATAAAAAAATGTAAATTAGGATATTATAAAATGTATCAATTAGTAAAGATCAATATTAAGTACATTACACAATCATTATGTCAATATTTTTATTTTTGCATATTAAAAAGATCACAATAAGTATTAATACCAGTGTATTCCAAAAACTCATAATCATACATTCGATGCGAAAACTATCCCCTACTACATGTTTATCCTGTAAGGCTGAGGTATTTATATATGTTGGTTTACAGGACAACATACTTACTTCCAAAACACCAGTAAGTCATTTAGCAATCACTTTACAAGAATATCATAGAGTATTATTATAGTTATTACGTTAATTAATAGTGTAATAAAAAATAGTATAATATCAGGATATTATAAAGTGTATCAATTAGTAAAGAACAATAAAAAGTATAATTGCACATTATCTAAATTTTTAAGATCGGTGCAATTAAAAAAAAGGTCACAATAAATTAATATTCCAAAAACTTTGTGTTTGTGTTTTCCTTTATGTGTAAAGAGTAATGAAAATAACCTCACTTTTTTATTTCTTCAATGTTTTTGTTGTTATTTTGAACATACCGCCTCTGAGGTCTAGTGGTTCACACCACCGATTTCAGACCAAGAGGTCCCGGGTTCGATTCCCAGTGGGGGTACATATTGTATTCGGTTTGGTTGGTGGTAGGACTTGTTCTTAGTCCGCCTGGCTAGCTACCACCATCTTATCTAAGTCTGACACGCCATAACAAGTGCGGGGAGTAGTGCGCTTCCACCTTCAGCCTTATCACCACTTATCATCAGGTGTGATGAAGGCTAAGTGCTACCCCGTTGTGGATAAAAAAAATGCTTTTTGCACATATTAGTGAAGTTATAGCTTGCCCCTACTGTACTATAATAATTGTTCCTGTATTTTGTAACCTGCTGTAACTTTGTTTTGTGCACTAATAAATAAATAAATTATCATAATCAAGGCAAGAAACAGAGGACAAGCTAAGCATGCATAGATCTTCGTCAACATCATCCGGTGCGCCACCGCGCACCGGCTGATGTTGACGAAGATCGAATCGAATATCACCATATTCGAGAACCTTTCGGGCGTTTGTGCACTACACTGAATTTTACCGTCCGGCAGTCCGATTTTTTACGGTCCGATATGGCAGGCCATAAAATGTATATGTGCGCTTGTGCACTACACTAAGTATGGAAGTCACTTCAAACAAGATGCATTATCATACCTCCAAAGTCCAAAGTAAGGCGTACAAGACATCGAGTTGGGTGAAAAAGAAGTAGGTATAGCATATTTAATCATTAGTCCTCTATGAAGCAAAAACCACCTACTTTTACATAACCCACGGGACACGAATATGATTTTATATTGTTCCTCGTCTCAATCGTTACCGGCAGCGGTTCATCAAAATTTGTTTTACTTGTCACTCCTGCTGATACTGCTATTCCTTTGATTGAGCCTTTTATTGTACTTAAGGTCTGACTTTTTCTAATCTTCCGAGTAGTTTTTTCAATATTTGCTTTAATCAATCCATCTTCTACATCTTCTTTATAGACCCATCCTTCTCCTTTTACTAATTTAATAAGCAAATGTTCACTTATTATTGTTATAATTAATAAAATCACTGTTGCTTTTAACATTGTTAAATTAATAATAAACTGACGTGTATTACGCGACGCACTGTTTTATCGACTGAACTCATTAATTATAATAATATGAGGATACAGTTTAAGTCTCGTTATTAGTAAAGTTTAATTATCATCGTTACTTAGAGCCTCGACACACCAAACACGCCGGCTCGCTGCTCGTCGGCTTTACCCGACGAGTCTGGCTGACGGGCTTGTTTTGCGGCGATTATATATTATGTAAACAAGCCCGGTGGCCTAGCCCGCCGGGTGAAGCCGGCGCCGGCGGCGGGCCGACGGTTTTAGAGTGTAAAGGCCTTTATAATGTAAACAACATTATTATAACTTAAATAGATAACGTAACGTGTATTACTTCCAAACACTTGAAAACTATAGCATCCGTGATCTCGGGATTTATTTTGATGGCAAGATAAAGTTCGACAATCACACTGATACTGTTGTCTCAAAGGCCTCTATGGTTCTTACTTTTGTATTGAGAGAATGTCAGAATAAAAAGAAACAACTGTAAAACTAATCATGTATCGCTGACTTGTAATGTGTCATTTGGAATATTGGAGTGATAGCTTGCTGTCCGACTTACCAATATTCACATCAAAAGAATTGAGAAAATTCATAAACGCTTTATTTACGACTGCTACCTTAGTACAATTGCATATTCTGTGACTTAGCATAAAGTTGAAATATGGCTAGGAGTTTCATACCAAGTTAGGTAATAATTTTTTTTTAGAAAGGCATAGACAAATGCATGACTTGATGTTTTTGAAAAAGTTGTGTGTGGTGTCCTCGTACGGTAAATGTTTGTGCTTCAATAGGCCTCATGGGCAATGTCATGGGTCAAGTTATGACAAACTGTTCTCTTTGTCTAAGTGCCGTACTACTCTGTCCACGTTCCTCCACTTTCTCGATGCTAGCCTACAATGTACACCAAGATAATGTGGTCGTCCAAATCAAAAGGGACCTTGTGGCGCTCTCCACTTACGCCTTTATTGCTGTTGTTCGAATACAAAACAACGACAATAATGACGCATGTGCCGGCCGCAATAAGGTCCCTTTTGATTTGGACGACTACATTATATTGAATGTAGCAGTTACCTCAGTAAATTAATTTACTGTTTATTTTTTTTTCGTTCAATTTGTTACATATTTATATTAATATATTTTTCACTTCTCATGCTCGTAAAGTTCGTGTTTATGTTGGGTATAGGCTGCATAAAATAGCTTTTTATGCTCTAGTGCATAAAGTAAAATCTTCGTCTAAGTCTCAGACTCTAAGACAAAGGTCGTCAGGTAAACAGTCACACACGCAATTAAACTTCGTATATAAACTTGTTATTTAATTCTGTTTCTTCAATTTTGTACATATAATTCATATTAAATTACTAAATTAATAAAACTAGGCGAAATTTATGAGTTTTGTAAGAAATAAGTAGGTAGGTATTTCAAGAGCATTATCGACTACGATCTATGCTAAAGTCACTGTGCTGCTACTGCCACGTATAAAAAAAAAGAAAGTGTTCCCGCCAATATGGCGAAGTCTTTATGTTTTCTTTTTTGCAATATTGTTATTTATTTTGCTCACACTCGAAGTGAAAAGCAGAGTGTATAACTCGTAGATAAAACCCATTTTACCCTCGAATTGACTATCCACCCTCGCCTACGGCTCGGATGGATATATACGTCTCGGGTAAAATAGTACGTTTTATGCACTTGTTGTACAATCTACTATTGTACATGTGGTACCCTTTAAGTAGTGAGTCGAATGGTTATTTCTTTATTGTTATGTTAATATTTCTATCTAATTAGATACTATCCTTCCGAAGCACACTACTTTTTACACTTCTAAAAAAAATTCTAATATTTTTCATCATACTCTCCACTCATTTTAAAGTAGTGGAGATGTTAATATTTCTATCTAATTAGATACTATCCTTCCGAAGCACACTACTTTTTACACTTCTAAAAAAAATTCTAATATTTTTCATCATACTCTCCACTCATTTTAAAGTAGTGGAGATAATTATACAATTATTATACACTAGCGGATCCTCGCGGTTTCACCCGCGTGATATCCGTTCCCGAGGGAATAGCGGGATAAAATATAGCCTATGTCACTCGGGAAGAATGTAGCTTTCTAATGGTGAAAGAACTTCCTAAATCGGTTCAGTAGTTTCGGAGCCTATTCGATGCAAACAAACAAACAATCAAATCTTTCCTCTTTATAATATTAGTATAGATGACTTTTTACGACTTTTTTGAGGTTCTGGCTAAGCTGGTTGGAGGTTACTCCAGACTGGTCGCATTTTCATACCTTCTGGGCCCAAAGTAACCACAAAGAAGTAGGGAACATTTTATAAGTAATTTAAATTGTGCTGTGTTAAGTTGTTCTTTTCCTTGAAACCGCCTCTGTGGTCTAGTGGTTTATACCACCGATTGTAAACCCAGAGGTCCCGGGTTCGATTCCCAGTGGGGGTACATATTGTATTCGGTTTGGTTGGTGGTAGGACTTGTTCTTAGTCCGCCTGGCTAGCTACCACCATCTTATCTAAGTCTGACACGCCATAACAAGTGCGGGGAGTAGTGCGCTTCCACCTTCAGCCTTATCACCACTTATCATCAGGTGTGATGAAGGCTAAGTGCTACCCCGTTGTGGATAAAAAAAAAATGCTGTTTGCACATATTAGTGAAGTTATAGCTTGCCCCTACTGTACTATAATAATTGTTCCTGTATTTTGTAACCTGCTGTAACTTTGTTTTGTGCACTAATAAATAAATAAATTATCATAATCAAGGCAAGAGTCAGAGGACAAGCTAAGTATGCATAGATCTTCGTCAACATCATCCGGTGCGCGGTGATATTCGAGAACCTTTCGGGCGTTTGTGCACTACACGGAATTTTACCGTCCGGCAGTCCGATTTTTTACGGTCCGATATGGCAGGCCATAAAATGTATTTGTGCGCTTGTGCACTACACGGAATTTTATCGTCCGACATTTTATTTTTCCCCATTCCGGTCCGTTTTTTTCCGTTCCGAGATAACAGCAATGAAAAACGTATGTGCGCTTGTGCACTACACTGAATTCTACCGTCCGGAAAAAAACGGATGGTCGTATTTTAATCATAAATTATTTATAATACATAGTAAGAATTTATTAATTTCGTGTAGTTTAGGCTTTGAAACATTGAAACTGTGATATTGAACTGAAAACTTGATATTCATGAGCGGGCGGGGCGGGGGAGGGGGTAATCACTGCGCTGCCCCGGCGAGTAAAAAGACGGACAAGTGCACAAGCCAATCATCCGTGTTTTTCATGCCACGCCGGTCCGTAAAAAAACGGACCGCCGGACGGTACAAATACAATACAAATACAAATACAAAAGCTTTATTTGCTTGTAAACATGGTATACAATATGGTAGTTTAAGGTAAAATTCAGTGTAGTGCACAAGCGCCCTTCCACCCCAACGGCCATCCGTTCCCTGCGCTATGTGTCCAACCCACTACGTTGCGCAATGATTCGAACGATTTACGTTGTTTTAGTTTTTCTGCGAGTCTCGCCATTCCTGGTTCGATCATGCAGGAAAAGCGCTTTACTAATTAAATAACTAACATAATTATTTAATTGAACGAGTTCAGTCGATATTGGAATACGGTGTGCAATACACGCGTCAGTGTATCATTATATAACAATGTTGAAAGCAACAGTGATTTTAATAACCATAACATTAATAAGTGATATTTTTTTTATTAAACTAGTAGAAGGACAAGATGTGATATTTAAGGAAGAAGTTCAAGATGGATTGATTAAAGCGAATTTTGCAACAACCACTCAGAAAAATAAAGAAAAATTTGGTAAATATAAACTAGTAAGATTTGACAACAGAAACTTCGTAGTCGTGGAATCAAATTTATGTCCCGAAAGATATCCAAGAGTTAATGGTTTCTGCTACATAGAATATAAAACAAAAAAAGCTGAACCGGTGCCAGAAATTAAGACGAGACAAGTTATAGTTGTAGATGAATGTCCGAAAGGATATAAAAAATTAAAAGGAGAGTGCTTAAAAGATTATGATTATTGAAGAATTATGTCATGCTCTTTTTAATAAAATAAAAATCTATTCTTTATTGTGAGGGTTTTTGCCAATCCATGTCTTATGCGGCTACTTTAAACCCGGAAGCTATAATACCATGACATGCCCGAAGTGACTTTCTACCAGCTGACCCAGGACGGTTCCAAGTGCCTTCACCGCTATGAGCGCTTCCTGTCTTCTGAGTCACCCAAGGAGTTTCGAGTAGTGAACCTGAATAGCAGTTTCTTCTGCTTCCGTGAAAAACACTTTTGAAAAAGGAGATGTGCACAGGAAAAAAGAAATAGATAGGAAATTGTAAGTTGCGTATGAGTTGCCCTTTTTCCAAAGAGGGCTTCTTTGGAAAAAGGGCCAACAACAACATTCATCTTTGTAGGATTTTGAATTTCTTAACGCTATGGCGATATTCCAGTTTTCGATAGTACATTTAATTTGTATACGAGGCGTTTAAAGATGTGCGACACCCTTACACGGTTCTATAATGCAAAATTACTTACTATGTAGTGCTAAATGCGTCATGCGTGCTTCTTACCTTATAATTGTGCTCGGTGAGAAAGTCTAAATTATAAGAAGATATTCTAACTAAAATTACTTATGTAACCTAAATAACCATACGTTGCCACTAATATCAGTTACTGAGTATTAAGATAATTTTGTAGAGACTGGCGTCCAAATGACAAAAATTACTTAAACAAATCTTGTATAATTGTGCCAGTGTATTTAAAATATGGTTAAAAAGATAAGAACTTATATAAAGAGTGTGTAAAAAGTGTGGTATGCTTCGAAAGTATTGTAGTAGGTTACCTATATAGATAGAAATATTAAAAGTGTTTATGTAGTTCCTAAAATAAAAGAATCTAATAAGTTCAGTGACTTATTTAATTTTCTCTTTTGTACATATAAATGTTTTAAACAGAAATTTGATTAAACAGAAATCGATCCGTCTCACAACCACCTCCGATGTTGCTCGAAGGTTTTATGTTTGTTAAGCTTTCCTATTAACAAAAAAGTTACATAAAAGACAAATAAAAAACACGTGTATGAAGAAAACGCAGACTCCAGATAACACTCATATAATTATTGATCCAACTTACAGGTACAGGCATAGTACAGGTATAACAATATAGATACAGTCGACGTCTTAGTGAACTTATCCCCTCGAGGCTAGTTTGAAGAATCACCTCTCTTTGCTCGTTAATCGGGCTCAAGTCTAGCTACCCCCCCACCAATTTTACCACAGATTAACCTATTAAATTTAACAAAATGGCGGCAAGAGACGGCATTACCAGTGTTGCTATTAAAAAATAAGAAAAACCTTCTAAAATCATGACATTCGGCCATCTGATAACGTGCTGTCTCCCGACGCACATATAAAAATTATTTAGAATCAATTAATTAGGTAAGTACACAGCTAATATACTGATACACAACTATTCTCAATAGTAAAGTCTTACAACTATGTACCTATTTAGGTTAATCTTATAGTGATAAAAACCTTAAGTTAAAACTTAAAACATAATTGAAACAAATACATTATATTACACAATGCTCAACAATAAACTTTTAAGGAAGCCGATGACTTGTTTAGAATATAGATATTATCGTGAAAATATTGTTTTAGTAAATCGTTAAGTAATACATAATCAAATAAAATAAATTATCAATGACAAACTAATCTAAAACTATTTGAATCAATGTATAAATTAACATAATCATGACATTCGTTAACAAGCGACTATTATTACTTAGAAAACTTATTTTGAAACTATACTTGTTATATAATCATGTGTAAGTAAGTATATGGAATGATTAAAGTAAAGTCTGGTTATAATCTATAAGCATTAAACTATACTTGTTATATAATCATGTGTAAGTAAGTATATGGAATGATTAAAGTAAAGTCTGGTTATAATCTATAAGCATTAGTTATGGGTCATAAAAGAAAAATGGATTAGCTTGGTACTAGTTTACATCAATGCATTGTCAGGAGCTACATTCAAGAATATTAGATGGTGTCAGAAGCAAAATCCCTAAGAATGTTACATTAGGAATAGGTAGGTACAGAATTTAACTTTAACCTGATAACTAGACACCCTTATCACTTCACTAAAAATAGTGGAAAAAGCAACTACGAGTCATGAAAGGATTAAAGACCTAATATTAGATGAATTTAACTATCGCTAAGTTTGACCTAGTTTAGTCCTTACAAAAACAACTGTAGGCCTCTGCACAGTTACCAATTTTTACCCAGATATGAGTAACAAACCAAGTTTTAGATACGTATTTACCATAGTGCACAATTTGTATTAAATCAAAATATGAATTAGGACAACTAAAGGAATTATTTAAAGGCATGTTCGTAATAGGCATTATTACCGATTAATTTAAATATTCTTATAAGGAAGTTACACTGATAATGAAGATGCCGCAGGTACAATTTGAACCGTCACAGCAACAATTTGCTTTTTCAACTTGTCAACCAGTTGTCCAAGGTTTCCAGAGCATTCTTTTCCAGCACCAAATCTTAAATGCATCTATTCTCTGCCTCTGTTAGAATAGTACAATACATGGTTCCACTCCGTACATGAAAATCAAAAGATCATATTATTATCATTTCTAATGAATAAGTTAATGATTTTAAACAAGTTCGCAATTTAATATCAAAACTTAAAAATGTCTACAAGGTATCCTCATACGAGCATGACCCGCATCCTTATCAACAAATATTCATATTACTATGAATAATATTAGTGTAAATAGATTTAATAATTATAATTGGGATATGAAGAAGTATATTACCATGGATAGAAATAGGACAAGTAAAATCATGAACAGCTTTTCGCCCAAATGAATTAACTACCTACACGATGATTTCCCGTGGGAATAAAATATCCTCCCGGGGTCAAAAGAAGCCGATATGCTATTCCACAGACAAAAGATTTCAAAGATCCGTCCAGCCGATAGCCGTGATTGGGGAACAAACATACAAGCTTTTGCAATCATAATAGTAAAATGAGATAAGATACATGACATGATAATATATACTTCAACATAAGTCAACTTCAGTATCAGCGATCTACTCGTCTCAATATCCGACTTACAACCACAGCCCACGATGATCATCATCACAACAACGATCACTCTGTGATCTGCACCTTCAGTATCATATTATCTCCTCTCATTACCACAGCACGTACACTCTGCTGCCTCCAGTTTGTATGCTGTGTTGGTTCGTACGTTCAAGGATAGCGGGATCCTCATTATTATATTAACTCGATGCTAGCTCATGATAAGTACCTACTGGATGCTACAATTGGCATCTGAAAGCAGTAAACTCACAACACACATAGTAACCAAATCAATTTTATTAATCATTCAAAAGAAATAGATGTATCTGATAATGAATCAATAGAAATAAATGTAAGTATATGAATTCTCATATTCTTTTATAAACATTAGTATGTAAGGTACTTAGTAACTTCAACCATAGTAGAAACAAATGTTCAACTGACCAGATCTAAAAAAATATGGAAATGATTACTACAGAATATGTGAAGGAACTTCAAAGGTCCGTGAGAATGGTAAACTGCTACGAATTTTAGTATCACGAGCCTACCAAATGAGACGGTAAATTTGACAGATCTACTTGATTTTTGGTTTAATAAAGATATTAATGCTCATTAAAATAACAATAAATTAGATTCACATAATTTGAAATCATATTTTGTCAATACGTACACTAGGACGGTAGTATTAAAATCCTCAAAAACTAATTATAAGTCATACCGCCAATAACAACAAAAACACGGCAAAACTAACTTGGTATGCTACAGCAGTGGTTACTTGTGGCTTTATTTGTTAGAACAAGTTTAAAACATGAATTAAAATGTTTGCATGAAGCTGTATAGAACATTTTAATAAATTGAGAGGTGTGATTGAGCAATAATCGTTTTACTTTATTTTGCTTAATTAGGAAAACATCAGTTACAACTTGACAGTGTAATAAACACGATCTACTTAAATGCACTATGGACTGTTTACATGTTTTTGCATTAGAAACATAATTTCATCACTATGTTAATGAAAACAACTAGAATAGATATCAGTGAATGCTTCTTGCAGTGCTGTCTAAGCAACTAAGTATTTCTGCTTTTGATTTGCATCTAAATCATTAAGAGAGATCTAGAACACTACGCAGTACGCACAAATAGCAAAATAGCTTCTAGTGATTTTGGCTGTAAAATTTTCCATCCGTCTAAACCAAAACTGAGTTGCCCGGAAGAAACCGCAGTAAGACGATAAGGCCACCATTTGGTTAACAGTTTGTTATCTTTGTATTATTATTATTATTTCGTGTGTGATTGTTCCGTTCGTAATATTGTGTACAAATAAAGAATTAATCTATGTAGGTATCTATCAAACTAGGTACTTAGATAAAGAATCTTCGACGTTCCCGGAAAAATGTAAAGAATGATGATTTCTAATCAGTCTTATGGCTTTATTGTCTAATTATGTAGAAGACTCGGAAAAGTATGTTCCTGATAAACTTTCTCTAGCACTCATCCACAATTTAGTTTGAATTTAAATTAAATTTGAGATTTAAGTTTGCCACTAAACTCAAATTTAAAAAGTCAAGCATAGTGAATTCTTTTAAATTAAGCTACATATAACAAAAATAATAGACGAAATGTCCACTTGAACAAAGTTACAAAAAATAAAATAAGTAATAGGAAATAGTAAATTTTGGATATCTTTGCATACCTACATTGCTTCCATCCCGAACTAAGTAACTCAAGCACTTGTGTTATGGCATTTGGGAACAACGACGGGGATTACCACATACAATCGGGCAGAATGTTGAAAAGTCCGCTTTAAACATTCACCCGACAGGGAATCGAACCCGGTAGGTACCTCAGAGACAGCGGCACCCCGAAAACTATGCGTACGTACACCGTATCTACAACACTGCTATGGAGGTTGTTAAGCTTATACCAGAAACTAATATTGTTTCCATAGTTAAAAGGTCTATAACAATCTAAGTGACACAGATCACAGTTTATAAAAGAATTACCCAATCGCAATCCTGGAATACTAAATTCGCGACTTTAATAGTGTGCTCTTATTCAAAAGTGAATCGTCATCATGTCCAATCTTATCAAGATCAGAAATACATCCAGTTCTGCGTAAAGGTCACCTGGGCATAGACCTAGGCATAGAAAAACAAACCTAGCTCATGGATATTGACCACTCATGAGAATCAAGATATGGTATGGATTTCGTATAAATGGAAACAAAGGTAATTATAAAAATCTTAAATAGATAAGACAATAACCCCTACTCAAATTGTGGAGCATGTGGATACTTATAATGCAAGGAAAAAGAAATGATGCAAACATAATTTAGTATATAAATATCTTGATAAGTAAGTAGGTACTATGTTGCGATAATTAGAGCGCATATTGACAATAATACTTTAAAGGTATCTACTGCTACAGCTGTGGTACCTACTAGATACTCAATGTCAAGCACGTAGGCAACTGTAGATTTAAAAAGCTTTTCATTCTTCCCTAAGAGTATTTTGATAACATCTAAATGATTCTATGAAAAGATAAGTTTTTATAGTTTTGTTTTGTTTTAGGTAGACCTTTACAAACTTTATTTAAGGGGGTGTTACAATCAATTTAGTCGGTTATGCGAGATGAAAATTAAATCTTAAATAGCTTTATTCGATATGCAAATAAATAAACATGAAACATTTTAATCAAAACAACTTCAATACTTTCCCATAAACAAAATGCTCTGCATCATCTCAAATCCTCTTTGACCAGATTCAGCTACGAAGAAAGGGTATTCCTCCTTCGCTCAAGACTCCCCTGGGTCGGCCACGTCACCCTGGAGCCGTATTCGTCCTCAGATGCTATTTACCTTGGAATGTATACATTATTCATCGGCAAAAGATCGTTCCGTGTCATTCTATAATAAAATCATTAGGTTATCAACACAATATGCCCTTCAGGAAAATTCATGATTTATACTGTTCACTAGCTACAGTAGCTACCTACATCCTTTATTATTTACAAAAACCATTTCTTTTATTAAGAGCTACTTATCTAGTGCAAAAATGTAAAATGAGTATTTGTAAAAACAAGAATAAAACGTTTGAAATTATCTTTGTTCTGTTGTAGTTTCATTTAAATCTAATAATCTTAAAAGTGGCCATACGGGTAGTAAACCAGTATGAAATATAAGTAGGTACTCATTTAACCAGCCTGTGAGAAACGTACTCACTTAACATTTAAACATATTCAGACGAATGTATGCCACCAACATACATCGTTCGTACTCTAAAATCCGGCGAGTGTATGCCACAAACATATACCGCCCCCTTAATTCCGACGAGTGCATGCCACAAACATACATCGTCCCCTAATATCCGACGAGTGTATGCAACATACATACATCGCCCTCTAATATCCGACGAGTGTATGCAACATACATACATCGCCCCCTAATATCAAATTCAATTCAATGCATTTCAACAAACAAATTCAATGTATCTCTTGTAACCAGTGAGCATGCATAGCTTGCTCACTCAACCCAGTGAACACCTTATATTTGTTCGCTCATCATTAAAAATTAAAAATATTCACATTAGAGATATCCAAATTCACATAAAGACTTAAATATTTAAAGATACCATATTAAAATATTCGTATTTAAACTCATATTCATAGTTCAAGCAATTTATATTGCTATTCACGGTGTTCATATTAATTGAATCCACAAAATTTGTACCTATTAATTAATATATCAATAAATAGAAAGCCAGAATTCAATTGTAAGTAAGTAATACGTACCTATTAAACCAATCTTACCAGGTAACGTAGGTAACCAGTAAGCATACATGACTCACTCAACCCAGAGAACAACACGTTCGCTCAATACATTAAAAACAAAGGAAAATTAGTAATAATTAATTTTAATAATATTAAGATAAATGAAATGTGAGCAACCAATCATAAATTATTCTTACTCTGTACTACTTCTTACTAGCTTCATAACTTATAGTTTTCTTTTATTCACTGTTGGTATTAGATACCACGTTAAAACATGGATTGTATGCAAGATTTAGTAGCCATAAGTGATTTCACTCTGTGCAACAGTAAAGGCTATCAAAACTAGCTCCAATTAGTGCTAGCACTAATTACTTAAAACATTACATGTAGGTACACAGCCAAAACTGCCAGTCCTAGCTCCATGTGTAAGATTATAAACAACATAAACAGCAAGTACTCTAATAATATAATAATGCCAATCATCTCCATTAATTCTGTACAATCCACATTTAATACATCATGTAAATTAAACAACAACAATCAAGATATTATGCCAGATTCATGGTACGCTATGATCGTGCCATACGAAAATATCTACTACATTTCCCCGCGTTTAAAATTATGTAAGTATAATCGGAGGGTAGCCCCGCCGTACACGAACACAATTAATCAATTCAAATAAAAGTGTGATCTAGTTTATGTCCGTTCCGTCGGAGAGTAGCCCCGACCATGTACGGAACACAATCCGCCACACAAATATTCCAATTTTAACGCTTTAGATTTAACTAACACGATCCGAGAGTAGCCCCGAACACGAATTAGTAAAATCTTAGTACTAAGCTACGCATAAAGACTTTTTAAATTATGTTAGTATAGTCGGAGGGTAGCCCCGACCGTATACGAACACAATCAATTAAAACACAAATGCGATTTAGTTTATGTCCGTTCCGTCGGAGAGTAGCCCCGACCATGTACAAAACACAATCCACCGCAAAGGTATTTAAAATGTCATTTAGATTAAAAAAAATACGCATTAACATGGAATCTGGAATATTTATCCTTTCTCTGCGTGAAGAGAATAAAATAACTCGTTTGGCATTACTATAGCACAGAATAAGCAAATTATTCTTATTATCAGGTTTAGAAATAAACTTACGTGGGTACTTTACCGCTTCTGAAATATGAAGAAAACGCAGACTCCAGATAACACTCATATAATTATTGATCCAACTTACAGGTACAGGCATAGTACAGGTATAACAATATAGATACAGTCGACGTCTTAGTGAACTTATCCCCTCGAGGCTAGTTTGAAGAATCACCTCTCTTTGCTCGTTAATCGGGCTCAAGTCTAGCTACCCCCCCACCAATTTTACCACAGATTAACCTATTAAATTTAACAAAATGGCGGCAAGAGACGGCATTACCAGTGTTGCTATTAAAAAATAAGAAAAACCTTCTAAAATCATGACACGTGCCTATTGAAGTCGAATTCACACTCGACAAAACTTCAAACTGTCCTTTCTTCCCTGAATTTACACATTCTTCCTTTATCTCCCACGAATAATTTTCCAAATTGCACACCCTCCCTCCTTGATCTCATGATAGTTTCTGCTCCCGACAAAGTAATCTCTCACGGCCAAATCTCTGCTAGCTTTTCGTACCATGATGTGATCTTCCTTTCTTACCAAATACGCCCTCCCAAATGTAAGCCCCGTTTCATTTTGCGCCGCAATTATAAAGGTATCAACTTGGAGGCACTACGAGGCGACGCCAGCGACATGGATTGGTCATCAGTGCTCGATGCTCCTACTGTTGATGAAAAAGTCGCTTATTTCAATAATCTGCTTATTGAACTATTTGATTGGCATGCCCCGTTACGACGATTTAAAATGAAACGCAACTCTGCCCCTTGGCTCACTGCCGAAATCAAGGAACTCATGTCACTTAGAGATAAGGCGAAACGGAGGCTCAAAAAATTCCCTACCGATTTTAATTTATCTCGCTATAAATATCTTCGAAACCGCTGCAGTCGTATGTGTAGGGATGCCAAAAGACGCTTTTTCCATGATTCCCTAGTTAATCGCAACCCGGCGGACGCGTGGAGATTCTTGCGCTCTGTTGGTGTAGGTAAGGCCCCCTCTTCTATCCCTACCGGTACTGATATTAACGCTCTAAACAGACACTTCTCCCATCCCCCCGTCAGTCTCGATCGCAGTGTTAAAGACATTACATTAGAGAAACTTTGTTCCCTTCCAAGACCCAACTGAGGTCGAACGTCGAGTCGTCGGTAACCCGAGAGTGAAGTCAAAAGTGCCATCTTGGCTATCTTTTCAGAATCAGTTGGTGATGATAATATATGCTAGAGAATGTTCATTCCTATCCTTTCCATACTTCTCCCTTTAGTCACTGCAATTATTAATGCTTCTCTTGATTCAAAGTGTTTCCCTAAGATCTGGAAAATTGCACAAATAATTCCTTTACCTAAAATATCCAATCCAACTTTACCTAGTCATTTTCGTCCAATTTCCATCTTACTGTTTCTATCGAAAATTCTCGAGACAGTTGTTTGTGGACGATATATCATCCACAAAGATATCGCAATGTGGAATAAGTTGTGCCAAAATCCCACCATGTCCCACTAAAATCTCTCTTGCACAGTCACTCATTCTACCTCTTCTCGACTACGCTGATATCTGTTACTTAGATGCCACCGAGCTTCTACTAAATAAACTTGAACGCCTTCAAAATCTTGCTATTCGTTTCATCTTCGGCCTACGCAAGTATGACCATGTCTCCAACTTCCGGAAGGCACTCAAGTGGCTCCCTATGCGTCTGCGTAAGAATGTAAGAATACTCTGTCTCCTCTTCAATGTCCTTTACAATCCTTCCTATCCTTCCTATCTCCGCGATCGTTTCTCCTTTTCACACCCGCCTGACACTCCATGCAGATCCCATCTCAAATCCCTCCTGAAATTTCCATCCCACCATTCTGAATTCGCTTCCTATTCAGCACAGCTCAGGGGTCTGTACTTGGGCCACTTCATTACATTACCTACGTAAACGATGCTGTCAACATAATTAAAGAATGTGAAATGTATCAATTTGCGGATGACACCTGTCTTGTAGCTTGTAATCGAGATATAGACAAAGCTTTAAAAATGTTGCAAAACGACTTCACTATGCTTTTAAAATGGTCTCATGATGCCGGACTCGTGCTCAACACTGAAAAAACAAAGCTTTTGTATATCAGCAGTAGTCACAATAGGAAGCAGAGTAATATCAAGCTCATAGCACATAGTCATAAATGCCTACACATGAATCTTCAGATGTGCAGTTGTAGCCCCATTGAAGTCGTAAACAAACAAAAGTATCTCGGACTAATTCTCGATGATCGATTCAAATGGGTGGATCATATTCACTATGTTTACGACAAATTGCGGGCTATTCTTTCAAAATTTGTGCTAGTTAAAAACAAGATTCCATATTTTATACGTTTGCAGCTGTACAAAGCACTGGGCGAAACCATAATTAATTATGGTATTAGCAGTTATGGACGAACATGCAGGTCGCATCTTGATTCCATATACAAGTTGCAAGTAAGAATCCTAAAAACAATAGTTCCTGACAATATTAAAAAGCAGTATAAAGATAATCTTGACAAACTCTTCAAATATTGTAACATCCTTCCTGTATATGAACAAGTACAACTTAATCTCCTAGTAGAAAACTATTTTAATGACAACTACCGTAATAATAAACAAATTATTAAACAAACACGTAGTGCTTCAGTTCCTACATTAATTGTCCCGCGGTACAATAATCTTTATGGTAGACAGCTATTACAATTCCAGATACCCAAGCTTATTAATGAATTGCCATTTAACTTAAAAACATCTATTACTATAAGCAACATCAAAAGTACAATAAAATCTCATTACCTGTCACAATTAAACTAACATAATATATATTATAAATAAATATAACAATTAATTAATAAAATAAATTTCTAATAAGTACTTCATTTTCATCAATTAACATAAACTAAATTTAAATCTATATAAAAAAATCTATATTTAACAATAGTAACATGCTGAGAAATCCGCCCGTGTGTACACACTCGCTGACCGCTGCGCTGTTAACTTAGCTTTGTTGTATTAGGAATCGAGAGATTAATGTAGGTAGCATAAAAAAAAAAGTTATTAAATAAAAATAAAACTTTTATTGTTAGCTGATGTCAGTCTGTGTAATAGTTTAGTTAAAATGATTTCTGTTATTTATCTTTCTGTCTGTCCATTATGTTATTTTGTTTGTAGTTAATACCTAAGTATTAATATTACATAATATGAGTATTTGCAGACGAATGTCAGTGTCTGGTAAAACCTACCCTGGTTTATATGACACTGTTAAGTTAGTACCATTTGTTGTAATTTTTCGTGTTATTAATTAAATAAATAAAAAATAAATTCCTTCTCCGTACATGCCGTTCGTCTCTGAAATTCGCTGCCAGTCGAGATACGCGATTGCCGCACAATTTCTCTTTTTAAAAAACGTTAAAAGAATATTACTTATCTTCCTGTTCTTAACACTGTCCCCTGTCTGTCTTTTGTTATTCACAACTATCTCTCGCTATATGTATTATCATACCTTTATGTATTTTATTTTATTTAAGTATGTTTAAGTATATGTATATAATTTTTTAGTTGATTTCCTTTATATTTCTGTTAAAATATTTATTGAAGTTACACACTGTCTGCCCTTCTCCGTGTTTATTTCCTCTCGCGAGCCAGCTGGTAGATATTCCAATGTGGAATAAGTTGTGCCCTTGTACATTTCTTCTCTGTATATGTTTTTCTATAAAAAACCTTTGTGTGTACAGAATTATTAAAGAAAGAAATAAATAAAAATATTAATGCAAATAACAGTTTTTTACTATAGTTTTAATTACGTTCTTGACATTGGAAATGACGATCATAAATTCTACTTTACTAATTATCATTATCATCATCAGCCATTATAAGTATCCACTACTGGGGCACAGGCATTCCTTATGGATAGGTAAGGAGAATGGACCATGGCCCACCACGCGGGTCCAATGCGCATAGGTGGGTATTAAGGCGCTACTCGGAAAAAGAATGGACTTTTTGAAATAAAACTATAGGACGGTTAGAGTTGCTACAAATCTGGTAATAAAATATGTACTTTATTATACTTTTATCTAGATTCGTATAGTTTCAGAAACACGATTTTTATGATTTTGGCTCGACACTTTTTTATTTTCGAAAAGACCTCTAAAAAATACGAAATATCCTTAAATGGGGTTACATTGAAATTGGTTTAATTGGTGGACACCAATAATATTTAGGATCGTGTACAAGCATTTTTTTAAAATCGCTGTATTTTTTAATACCAAGTGATTTTGTGTTTTTTTTGCCCAATCTGCAAAATCGGTCACGCTTCCGCGCGCGTCGTTTTCTCCTTGCTATCTCGCTTCAGCCTAATTTTTCCGAGTATCGCCTTAACGTCTGCAAACGCAGCCTGGATCAACGGCTTAAGGAAGCGCAGAGAAGCTCGAGATGTAAAATTTTTGATCACCCATGCCGTGACCGACCATTGCGAAAGCTGCTTAAGGCGAGGATTCCCGACCGAAAAAGGCACGCTAACGCTTGCTTGGCCGCGCTCGATTCACTTCGCACGGACCCAGCGGCAGCTGACAGTGAACTGTGAACTCGCGAGCGCCCCGCGAATCGAAAATCACTTAAAATTCAATTAAAAATGAAATAATAAAAAAAAATCATTTATAACGGCCGGAATCCTTCAGTTATTCAATGTCAATTATTTTCATATGTTTTTCATTAACTAAAACCAAGTATACTGCAATTAATATGATATTTGAATTATTATTAGACGGATGTTTGGGATTTTATTTGAGACAGTAAAATATCACCAATATAAAAAGGGCCGGAAGCACTAGATAAATAACTGTAAAATAACATATATTTTTTTCCAAATTTTTAGTACTTGTGATTTGCGAGTAATCCATAATTTAAAATACCCTATTTTGGGGAATCGGCGCCTTAACCTCAACGATCTCAGGCCAAGCGCGCTAACCGCTGCAGCACGGGTTCTTTACATTACTAATAACGATACATGATTAACTTAGTCACTTATTATTATTGTATTGCATGAGCTCAGTCGATAAAAGAGTACCGTTCGGTACACGCGTCAGTTTATTATTATTTAACGATGTGGAAAGCGACAGTGGTTTTGTTGATCATGACAATAATAAGTGAACATTTCCTTATCAAATTAGTGGACGGACAAGGATGGGTCTTTGATGAAGAAGTTCAAGATAAACTGGTTAAAGCGAATGTTGAAAGAAGCACTCAGAAAGCTACCTACAAGACAGGCCACAGGCACAATCATAAGCCTACTCAAAGGACTGCAGTGGGAGTGAGAAGTAAAATCAAAGATTATTACACCGATGGGCCGGTTACGGTGGAAATTGCACAAAGGAATTTCATAGAAACAAGCTTATGTCCTACGGGTTATGTAAAAGTAGGTGGTTTTTGCTTCCCAGATGATGACTATGATTACTGATGAATTATGTCACACTTCTTCATTCAATAATTTGGATTTTTAACTTATTTTGTAACTCGAATTTGCAAACTTCGGGCCCAAAAGTTATGAGACTGTTTTCGCTGCCATATTTCATACAGTGCCTTAATGCGTGTCATGCTCCTACTAAGATGTTTTTTAACCGACTTCAAAAATTGAAAAGGAGGAGGTTATCTATTCGTCGCTGTTTTTTTTTTTATATGTATGTACACCGATTACTCAAAGACGGCTGAACCGATTGAAATGATTCAAACGTCATAACATCAGGTCAACCCATTTTTTGAAATTTTGAAATCGGTTCAGTAGTTTTCAGGAAATCTTGAAAATACTGTCGTTTTCGTTAACACTTCATGTGAATTTTCTACGTATCTTTAGGCATAACTCCTTTGTTTATAAGCCGATTTAGATGATTGTTTTGTTGGAAAGGGGATACCTCGAGGTATTTTAACCGACTTCAAAAAAGGAGGTTTTCAGTTTGATCACATACCTATTTACCAGATACACGTAAATTGCTTGCATGATGCACTAAAAATTATTTCAAGGCGGTTTTATTTTTTTATAAAAATATTTTTTTGGCTTATGTAGAGATGTCTGAATGTTAGTACCAGTTCTACCACCTTGTACGCTATGAAAGGCTGTCGGTACCACATTAGAAAAGTGCTTGCTAAAGTTACCGGTGGTGTCGATAGCTGTTACCCAGTTTTAGGAGAATTCTGCAGAGATGAGCGTCCACGTCATGTCCACCGGTATCAAATGACGAAAATTATAAGAACTTAATTTTTTTGTGTGGGCATTGTACCTGTAGTTTTTTTAATGAAAATTTAATAGTTTGTTTTAGAAGGATATAAGTACGAAAGTAATATAAAAAAAAATAAGAAAGTTTAATAGGTAACTAATTCTTAATAATAAGTTAATATTTTGTACTATATTTTGATGAAAATGTTTATATGTAGAAAAGTATAGTAATTTCTATAGTATTGACCCGTAATTAATTGCACAGTATTTTATTACACAGTTTATTATTATTATTTATTTATATAAGTTCAATTTAGTGTATGTCAGTAAGTGTGTCCTCTCATTGGTGTCTCAAATATAAAGACATACCCCCTTATTACAAAACGTGGACTAAAGTTAGACCTGGTTTAAAATTCATGCTAATTCTGTCTTTCATTTGGAAAATGAAAGTGACAGCACCAGTTTAGTACCAGTTTTAAACCATGACTATTTTAGTCCACGTTTTGTAATAAGGTGAAATGAGTTGAGTGTTATCACAAAACATTAGGTCAACAGTATATTTATATCTCTAGATCTTCTTCTATTTAACCGCCTCTGTGGTCTAATGGTACACAACACCAGTATCTGACCCAGAGGTCCCGGGTTCTGTCTAATCTGTTAACAAAATGATGATTGTATAATTCTAGGAACATTAAGATAAACAGATTATACATTTCCACATTATTGTATTTTAACGACTCCAGTCGCTAATGATACTCGGACGATTGTAAACGTCAAAAAAGTTGATAACGCCGACGATGTTGAAAAGAACCGTGTTAATAATAGTCATAGTTGCATTGATTTGTGATGTTTTTCATAATGTTGTTAAAGGCGACGATGAAAGTGATGTAAATGAACTGTCTCAAGATGATACACAAACAGACCCAGTGCCAGAAGCTAAGTCACCGAGGAATTTTATTAAGACAAAAGCCTGTGCTGTTGGTTTTGTACGAATAGGTGATATGTGTTTCCAAAGTGATTACGATTAAAGAAAAATGACGATTTTATGTTTAGCAGTGGCGAAGGATCCATCCATACGTGCCAATTCCCATCGGTTCCATTTTAATAATCCCTAAAAATCCCACCCTACCTATCCACTATGCAGATCATCACGTGGTAAAAGTGTTTTTTGGCCCCAGTTTACCTTCGCCATGTTTCGATACCGCGCCACTGATGTTTAGTGAACTGTGATTTAAACGTGAAATAAAATAGACTTTGAAATCTATATATAGCTTTGTTTCACCAAAATACGGGAACCAGTCACGCGAATGAAAATAGTGACATATCATAACTTTTACCATCTTCAGGAGATGCAAGCACTCCTGGTGCTTGGAATTGTATGTTTTTTTGTTTTCGTATTAGGTTAACTATTTTTATAATTAGGTATAGGTAATTGTTAGTTAGAAATAAATATGAAGAATTATCTGTATCACTTTATTTATTCGCGTGACTATATTATTAGAGATCGAATTTTACACAGAATCGAGATAACCTAGAGATCTTTCAAAAAAAAAACCTACATCAAAAAATGTTAATAAATAGAAAATATTATATTGTTACATATAAATGGTGTTTTGTTTGAAATAGATACACTACACGTACAATGGTTATGCAACCATCAGTAAATTCCATCAGTCGAGAATATCCAACCAATCGACATAGGAACATCAGGCATCGTTATGAACGGTTAATTTTGATTGTTTAATAAAATAGTCATGCATGACTGATAGCAAACCGAAAGCAAAACGTAGGTACCGTCCAATGTACGCCTAAGGTCACAGTCATTGCTGGGTTTATCATTTGGGTAGAGATCCAAATGAATAGAACAGATTTCTTAAATATTAATAGTCTGTGAAGTAAACAAGCGTTATACAACTAGCGTTGTCAAACTAATTCTTTGGGGTTCAGTTGAAAATCAGCGTCGGCTTTATTGCTGACTCAATGCTGAACTGGACACCCATTTGGTACTGACGTGGGACACTGGTTACGTTTTGTGTTTATTATAAGTTTTTCAATATTATTTTATGTACCTACCTGCTGTTTGTTTTTGCTATGTAATGTTTATCGCAATGTCCTATGCCTGGTACCAAATAAAATATTTTGTATTTGTATTTGTATTTTGTATTTCTGTATATAATAAACTAGCGGCCGCCCGCGGTTTCACCCGCGTGGTACCCGTTCCCGTGGGAATATCGGGATAAAATATAGCCTATGTCACTCGGGAAGACTGTAGCTTTCTAACGGTGAAAGAATTTTCTATATCGGTCCAGTACTTTTTGAGTTTATTCGTTACATACAAAAATACAAATCTTTCCTCTTTATAATATTATAATAGTATAGAGTATAGATAAATGTTAAATTGTAACGTGGTGCAGCATGATTGATAATACTGTAAAATGTAGAAATATTGAGAAAGTAATAACTTTCTCAATATTACGAACTAAGATATTGTTTCTAAGATGAAACTTCATTTATCAAACTAATGTGTAAAATGATAATGTACTGAAGTAAATGATGAATGAATGATGCAATAAAGAACTTTGAACTTTGAATTTTACCTTATACTATTGGTTAAGGAGAATGGGCCACGACCCACCACGCGGGCCCAATGCGGATTGGTGGGTATTAGGACTGCAATCGCAAAATAATTATTTTAATTTATTAAGAGGAACCATTTATAATAATGGGCATGTTTCATGTTATGTTACTTTGAGGTATTGACATTAAGGTCCACTTGCAGGAAATTCGATAAATCTCGGTTATACTAAAACTAGATTTAGCCCATACAGAAATGTCAATTTTTTGATCCAGATTGTCACATTTTGACATTTTTGTATTGGTTGAATATTATTTTGCTGCAAGTGGACCAAAAATACCGAACAAAATATGTGTAAAAGTGAAAATTAAATTTTACCTTGATTTTGTGTAAAATTAACAAAAGGAAACATATTGATAGGTACTTTCAAAAGTAGATATAGTACCTATAGGTATGGGTTTGTCAAAAATGTGATTTATAATTAAATTTTATTTTAAGCCATTGCATTTCGTTTCCGAATGTATTTCCTTATAGGAAAAATATTAAAACAAAGTTGACTGAAACATTATACCTACTATATTATTGTTTTTTTTATAGACCTTGCTTGTTATTGCCCGTTTTGCAGAATCACTAAGTACCTACGTACTAACCCAGTAAATAGAGACTAATTAAGGGGGGTTCTCTTACAAGTGGTCCGGTAGTCCTGAATTTTTGATATGTTGTCTAGAATGGTTAGTGAGTATTAAAAAGTTTTTATTTAAATATAGGAATACTTAAATAAACTTAGCTAAATAAATTAATTCACACATCAGTAAAGTTTCCGCTATTATTGGTCCATTTGTTTGAACTCACTTACTGATACCCTATGAGACTATCTGTTTTCAATGTATGTACGGATAAACATTGCGCGCTACGGTTTACGTAATCTGTACAATTGGGGACAAATTCGGTGGACCACTTGTTACTTCTTAGCGTGTGGGTGTTGTCTCGCCATCACATAAGTTGCATTATATTATAACAATGTCAAGTTAGCAAAACAAAAATAATATTTTCATTATCCGTAATTGAAAATTTGCAAGAATAAATACGAATCGTAAGTGACGATGCAAGGCAATTGTGTGATATGATTTTACTTTATACCCCAAGAGCTATCTGATATTTTTGTAAAAAATTCAATAACAGGCCAAATTTTTGTAAACGGCCCTTAAATATAATTTTAAGAGACTATATTTTGGAATCCAACATAATATCGCATTGGAAGGTATAAAAAAAAGTTATACCCCGAAAATGGTGCAATTCTTTCAACAAATATGCTATCACCAATTTTATTGTTAACATGTGTTTATGTTAACCATATCTAAGCACCAAAGTCGAAATCCATAAAGATATAAAACGGGAAACTAATACTTTAGGAAGAAGTCGGTTGTTTCTGATAGCATTTTTAACATAGGTGTAATGCCAATTTGAGTTTACGTAGAGAGTTTTTTTTAAAGTTTATTTGTTTTTCATTTTACAAATATAGGTGGATTATATACTTTTACGAAAGATAATAATAAATGTATTCAAATGTAAAGTGAATAAACCATTTTTGCCTATTTTTTATAGATTTTTTAAAGCTTTGTTTTTGTTTTTTTTTATGTCGCTGTCATAAATATTGGTGGATTACTAATGAATTATTTATTAAACTAGATAATCTAATTTTCAATGTTAAGAAATTACTGATATAGAATTATTGTTGAGTCTCCATAGAGCGAATTAGTTTGGCTCTCGGGCTATTTAAGGTAAAACCAGAGGAAATACACACCGTGCTTTAAGTTTGTATTGCGAACGATACCCTGAGGGCCTTTTTTTATAGTGAGTGGAATGCATTTACGCCTACCCCGTCCACGTTGGTGTGCGGACGGTGGTTATGTTAGACTCGCCTAGCCGCTTTCTGACCCTAAATCCAGTCGCAAGGACTCGATGGGGGGCCAGGAAGAGGGAATACCCACTGAACCCCTCACTACTTGCTCTCACCGCAGTCGCTTGGAGTCGTAATGTGGAGGGTCCGGTGGAACGGGTACCACCTGATATTCCCACGGGAACGGGTACCACGCGGGTAAAATCTATATACAACGTTAGGCTTATACTTGTAACACGTGCAAAAAATTAAAACACATGTAAGATAACTCATCATTAATAGTATTCAAGTGGTTTTAAATAAAAATCTGTTAGTTTTTAAATGAATATAATAAACCAACCGACTAAAAATTACTAATTTTACCGACTAAAAATAGGTTTAGGTTAGGTTATATTGGCGACAGTCGCTCACCTAGTATTTTTGTCGGTAAAAAAGTATTTTACTCGATCGGTTAATTAATACCCGTTTTTAAAGTAGGTAGGGCAGAAGCCCCGGTTTTGGCCAGTGTACCGGTTCTGGCCACTTTTTGCTCTAAAAGTTTTCTAAACAACTTTTCGCCATTTTTGCTAAAGGCATTCCACTCACTATAAGAAAAAGGTGGTACCCGTTCCCGTCGGAATACCAGAGTAAAATATATCTTATGGAAGGAAAAATGAAATTTGCAAATAGTGAGAGTACGTTTTAAAAATCGGTCTAGAAGTTTAAAAAAAATCAAATCTTACTCCTTTATTATATAACTTAGTATGTATTAGGAAATGTGTTTTGAATGCTTATAACAGAAGCTAAGATTTCTTGTTAAAATAAACGATATAAATGAATATGACTAATCAAATAATCCCAGACTGTTATTAAAATTTCCTTAAATTCCATTTTGTTTCCAAATATATTTCCTTGTTGATAGAGATTAACTGAAAACTATAATATTAAATAATACCTACATAGATGCATATTGGTTATTCCAACAAGATAATAGATTGAAATAATAAATTAATATTGGACACCATTACATACCTACCTACACTGGACCTGAGAAGCATAACACTGTAAGTCCATTTTTAGCGTTTTTTGCTTTTTAAGCATAATGTATAAAAAAACCCGTATTCTTTCCAGCGATAAAACTGTATGTTCAAAAAGTCGGTCAGAACCCAGAGTTTTATAATTGTACTAGCGGCCGCCCGCGGTTTCACCCGCGTGGTTCCCGTTCCCGTGGGAATATCGGGATAAAAAGTACATATAAACCTTCCTCTTGAATCACTCTAACTATTAAAAAAAACGCATCAAAATCCGTTGCGTAGTTTCAAAGATTTAAGCATACAAAGGGACATAGGGACAGAGAAAGCGACTTTGTTTTATACTATGTAGTGATAGTGATGATAGTGATAACAACGTAACAGACGTTATGGCCTTGAGGCATAGTGTCGCAAGTGATAATACAGTAAAAGACTTTGTACGTTACCAATATTGTATCTAGAATTATGAACTGGCATTTTAACGAAGTGCGGGGTTACATACTTCTGCCTTTACCTTGTCCTGTCGCAATTCTGACACATAAAACTGTATGTAACATAGTTTTTATAAACTTCATCAAATTTTAGTAAATTAAACGAAAAGATGATCACTTATTGTGGCATTTCTTAATCTATAATAGTTATTCTATTAACCAAATTTAAAAAAATGCTGCTAAAACTTTTGCTTTTCTTAGATACTTAGGGATAAAGTCCATACAACAGCAATTTTTTCACAAAGTTGTCTCTACTGTAAAACTATGGTTTTGGCACTTGCAGCTTAATGCCTCTCAGGTCCAGCATTGTTCCAATACCAAATTGTAGTAGCTTGAGCACTAGTGTAATGGGAATTGGAAACAACGAGGGGTTACCATTACCACATGACCCAGACGCGAAGACATAGCAAAGTTCGTTTTCAATATTTACCCGACCGGGAATCGAGCCCGGGACCGATAGAGATAGCGGCACCTTGACCGTTCACGGCATTTGCCCGCGTGAACGACACGATGCTTTCCGGTAGGAATAAGATATTTCGCCGGGGCAAAAAGTAGGATATATCTTTGTGCCAAACGTCGATACAGATCTGTAAAAAATATTTTTACTTTTTTGCATTCACAATGCATTTTTTATTATTGAAAGTAAAGTATTGGAAAAAATGGACCCGTCACACACCTAGCTACGTTATCACTTCAACTGAACCCCGACAAGTCAACCCTGACTACTCATGTGTGTCAGTCTGTGAAAAATGGTTGACAATTAATTTAATTAATGTATGAAATAAAAATTGAGTATCAAAATTTGTGACAGAACCGAATTAGTCAAGTCCGACCTCACATGGTACTAGCACAGTACTAGTCTGCCCTACCCCTAGAGTGTCTATAAAAGCCCGGCGCGGTAATCATAATATTCCAACACAGTCAGTGCTTAAAAGCACTTCAAAGTTTGAATTAAAACCTTCTCCCATCCAAGCCCATCCTTAATATTCCGCCCAAGCGGCCAACCTGAGCCGCCTATTGGAGGCCCAGGAAGCCGTCTTAGCTCAGGATTCTTCTGGTCACGCCCAGTCACTTTCACAGGACCCTTCAGGTCAGCCCCAGCCCTCTCAATCGGCGATAACCCCTCCTGGGAGTCAGTCGATCTGATTTAATTTCATTTCATTTTCATTCATATATGGCCAGCAGCCATATATGGATGCTGGTCATCTTCAGTGCGCACTTTGCCAAGGTGAGTGACGCCCTGCGCCACGGCCCTCCAGGGACGTGGTCGCCTTCGATAAGCTCAATTATTACCCGTCCAGGTAACAGCAGATTTCAGGTAGTGTTTAGTCGGTAAGAGCCCGACTTAACCCTTGCAGCCGGCTGTAAGGGTATCCATGAGGATTCACTGCCCCATTCCCCCGTTTGTCCGGAAGGTTGTTGGACGTGCGATTATTTCAATAGGAAATGGCCGGACATTCAACTAAAAAAAAACGCGGAGGGAGAGCAGCTTCCGCCCGTTGCAAGGTGAGCATGGAGTGCTTGGAATGGAATGCTTGTTAGTTACGCAAGGGTGGAGGGGCTGCACTTTCCGCAGCGCCGGAGACGTTCGGGAGCCTTTAGTTTATTTTAAGGTTAAGTTTACAAACAATATATTATTATTTTCCCGAAAACTACGCATCTCCGGTACGTTGATTTGCCTGGGTTCATTTGACCAGGTCCAGTTGTCGGAATTAAGTTGTAGGGGTTGAGTTGTCAGGGTTGAGTTGTCGGGGTTGAATTGTGGGGGTTGAATTGTCTCGGGGTTGAAATGTCGTAGACTCCTAGCTACGATGGGACTCGAACCCACAACCTTTCACTGTCAGAGTGCTACGGAGTCGTTTAACTCAGTGGTTAGCAGGGTTGATGATGCCTTTTTTTACCCGGGGGAAATGCCGTCGCGTTCCCTCTGCCCGGGGAGATGAAGGGGCAACAACCCCAACATATTTCTTATATGAGGGGCTCGAACCCACTAAAACCCCCGTGGTGTTCCCTACACAGAGATTGCGGGATCAGAGGGTTGATGATGCCTCATGAACCCTCAGGATTTTTTGTCACCCATCCCGTGATCGTCCATTGCGAAAGTTGGTTAATCTCAACGATCACAATCTCAAAAAACAGCTGTTTCATACATTTCAGTCGAGTCGATGTTGTACTTTTGTATGGAACAGAAGATTTTTTCGATATTTTCAGATCGCGATTCCGTGGTAGTAAGAATTTTTCGTATTGATGGAAACACAAAAAAAAAATCTTTCCGTGTTCTGTGGATGGAAACTATTATCCCCTAAAATCTTTGTACTACTTAATCAAAATTTAGAGAGGTGTATAAAAACATTAAAATTTTAAAATAACTAAATTAATCTATATATATAAAATTCAAAGTCCTGACTGACTGACTGACTGACTGACTGACTGACTGACTGACTGAGATATCAACGCACAGCCCAAACCGCTGAACCTAGAGACTTCAAATTTTGCACATAGATACGTTATACAGTGTAGGCATCCACTAAGAAAGGATTTTTGGAAACTCCACCCCTAAGGGGGTGAAATAGGAGATGAATGTTTGTATGAAAGTCCGTCAGTTTTGAAGTTAGGATCTTCAAATTTTGTATTTAGGCTGGCAATTAAAAATTAATATTTACCTGTGTCAGCGTTTTTGACAATTCCACCCCCGAAGGGGTGAAAAGAGGGGTGAAATGTTGTATCTAGAAAGTCCTTCAATAAATTTATTATTTAGGCTTATGGTCGGAAAGTAAAACAAATAAGCGAACACAAATTTCGTATTTTTTCGAAAATCAACCCCTTAGAGGTCAAATGGGATAAATAAACCTAAAAATCGATATGGATGTCGTTATTGAGGTTTTATGGGATGATGATTGCAAAAATGGCATTTATTTTGATTTTTAACACGCTGAACATGATTCAACCCCTAAAAGGTTGAAATAGGGATGAAATTTTGAATGAAAAATCGGGATAAAATAGAAATTTGAACTTGAAACTTTTTAGGCTTACTTCTTAAAACAAATAGGCAACCCATTTCGTAATTTTCCCAAAATCAAACCCAGGGGATAAAATAGGGGATGAATATGTGTATGAGAGTCCGTCAGTTTTGAAGTTAGGATCTTCAAATTTTGCATTTAGGCTGGCAATTGAAAATTTATATTTTCCTGTGTCAGTGTTCTTGACAACTCCACCCCCGAAGGGGTGAAAAGGAAGATGAAATGTTGTATCTGGAAAGTCCTTCATTTAATTTATTATTTAAGCTTATGGTCGGAAAGTAAAACAAATAAGCAAACACATATTTGGTATTTTTCGAAAATCAACCCCTTAGAGGTCAAATGGGATAAATAAACCTAAAAATCGATATGGATGTCGTTATTGAGGTTTTATGGGATGACGATTGCAAAAATGGCATTTATTTTGATGTTTAACACGCTGAACATGATTCAACCCCTAATAGGTTGAAATAGGGGTGAAATTTTGAATGAAAAATCAGGGGGTAAAATAGACACTTCAACTTGAAACTTTGTAGGCTTACTTCTTAAAACAAATAGGCAACCCATTTCGTAGTTTTCCGAAAATCAAACCCAGGGGGTAAATAGGGTATAGAAACCTAAATCATCTTAAGTACCCTAAAAGTTCTTGGTACCTAAGCTACTCAGAACTAACTTTTTAATTGTGAAACAGACACTTATTATTTACTAGCTTCCGCCCGCGACTTCGTCCGCGTGGACATTCGAGAAAATACTTAGGGGACCAATAACCAGGATAAAAAGTATTCTATGTTTTAATTGCATAAAAATCCGATTAGCCGTTTTTACGTGATTAGGCGGGTCCTCCGTCACCAAGCGAGCAGCCTCGCGCGAGGCAGAACCTTGCCACGTGCGGCTGGCCTCGCACGAGGCTGCTCACTTGGTGAGGGAGGACCCGCCTAATCACGTAAAAACGGCTGATCGGATTTTTATGCAATTAAAACATAGAATACTTTTTATCCTGGTTATTGGTCCCCTAAGTATTTTCTCGAATGTCCACGCGGACGAAGTCGCGGGCGGAAGCTAGTTAAGGATAAGTGTCAACTACTAGAAAACAGTAACTAATTTCCCGATTATTTTAAATTACTTTAAAGTTAAACTAACACTCGGCGAGAACGTTTGCCTCCGGCGTCGCTTGCACAGCGCTCGATCGAGACTCCGGTTCTAGGGGGTAGGAAAATATTTGAACAACAAGCGAGCGAAGCGAGCATTTTGTAGCTTGATCGGTACTATGTACCTACGCTAGTTGAATTAGGCGTACCTAGTAGGGTTAAATTTATTGTTTATACTTTTATACACAATCTCTCTATACCTATTAAAAATGTAATGTTTTGTGTAATGTTGTGTACTCACTCGTTATTATGTATGTCAAAATGAACTTCTATTAGTTATTTATTTATTTCTAAAATTGTATCAAAATAATTTATTAAGGTTGCAGGGTTCGTCCTCTGTTATGTGGTTAGAATGATCACTAAGAAGCTTTATTATAACGTAAACGCTTGTAAGTATACTTTACAATAATAAGTCAGCCTTTTGATTTTCATGCTACAAAGGTTAAATTGTCATAAAAAAAAAACCGCTCTCACGCGGACGAAGTCGCCGGCAGAACGCGAGAGGAGGCGGCGGCGCGGCCGTATTGTGCATCAGTTGGTGCTTCACATTGACTTATGTGATTAGACGTCCGTCGTGAGCGCGCAATGATAGTACAACTTGCCCTCTCCGCGCGACGCGCCACCTCCTCCTTGAACGTGCCCTTAAGGCTGGAGCACACAATGAGTTGTGGCGCCGCACCGCAAAGGTTTCGCCAGGTTTCGCCCTATTGGCACTCAGCACGAGCGGTGCAGCACCTGCCGATTGGACGAAATCTTTACAGTGCGACGCCACAACACATCGTGTGCTCCGGCACTAAGTCGTGGGCCACACTGGAGCGGCGCGTCTTGCGTCCGCGTTGAGCGGGAAAAACAAATATATTGAGACGGACGGGAGGGGTCACACTGGCGCGTTCGGCGGTTGCCGCGACCGGCGGAGGGAATAGTACGTGTTCGCGCGTCCTGCGGATCCGCAGGTCGCCTCCGGGCGCGGTTGCTCCAGTGTGGCCCACGACTGAGGCTAGGAATAGATTTCCGATTTTTCTTTCCGATAGTCGGAATCGATATTCTGATCAGAGTGCCTACCATCAACTTTAAGAAAGCGATTCAAAACTAGTGCGTTCCAGAATAGGTTCCTAAAATGAATTGCTTTAGGTATTTCGTACCATGACCTTTTCAAAACTTAATCGCAAATGAATTGCTGAATGTCAATGAACGAACGATTTGTGTCCTTATTTCTTCTACCCGTCTCTTTCACTTGATTTTGTCATGCCCGGAGAGTGAGAGGGACGTATATAACCTGCAGGTGTCATGTTAGATCGACTGAGTTTTAAGTCAAATATGAGTTCATGACAGCTTAGCGGCTGTGACATGTCGCTGAATCGCTTGTCATTGACGCAATAGAATCTCGATCGCAATTAAGCTGTCGTGGTACGAACATAAACTTATTATATAGTATAAATAAGTTTATGGGTACGAATAAGCGAAGCAGATCTGTTTAGGTCCTAAACAAAACCGCAATAAGAGTTGATGGTAGGCCACCCAGACCAGGTTGGTTGTTTTAATTGGTTGTTTTTACACGTCCGATCCGATAGTCGGATCGGCCGTGTATAGACTATTCAAACAAATGTATGGTACGAGTGCCTTCCGATAGTCTGATCAGACTATCGGTTTCGACTATCGGAGAGAAAAATCGGAAATCAATTCCTAGCCTAGTGTTTTTGTATCGTAATCGTATTGTTTTGTATGAAAACCATAGCAGCGCCTTTTTTGGTCGTATCATCAATCATCATCAGTCATTTTAATGTCCCCACTGCTGGGGCACTGGCCTTCCTTATGGATGAATAAGGAGAATGAGCCATGACCCACCACGCGGGCTCAGTGCGGATCGGTGGGTATTAACGACTGCAAGTGCAGCCGGGACCAACGGCTTAACGTGCCTTCCAAAGCACGGAGGAGCTCGAGATGAAAAGTTTTTGGTCACCCATCCCGTGACCGACCATTGCGAACGTTGCTTAACCTCAACGGTCGCAGGCCAAGCGCGCTATCCACTGCGCCACGGGCTCCTCCTTTGGTCGTATAAGGAACTGAAATTCAATATGTATTTGACAGCAGTAGCCAGTACGAAAACTGTCGATAAAGTAATCATAAATAGTAAAATAACCAGTGCGACAAAGTATTCTGTTCCGGTGGTCAAAAACTGGAGCTAACGAGTTTTTTTTAATATCATTCTGCTGTCAACTTGTTGTCCAACCATAGCGCTGCTGCCGGCTGAAGGTCTTAGAACTCAAGGCCGACTAAATTGCTACAAAAAAGGAAAAATATATAGCGCCGCTGTAACCGGAACAGAAAAGATTGTCGATCTATACGGCATGCGGCAGTATGATAGCTTTTGACGAATGGTATAGTTTACTATTACGATTACCATAACTCTGGCCTGAGAGGCATTAAGCTGCAAGTGCCAAAACCATAGTTTTACAGTAGTGACAACTTTGTGAAAAAATTGCTGTTGTATGGACTTTATCCCTAAGTATCTAAGAATAGCAAAAGTTTTAGCAGCATTTTTTTAAATTTGTTTAATAGAATAACTATTATAGATTAAGAAATGCCACAATAAGAGATTATCTTTTCGTTTAATTTACTAAAATTTGATGAAGTTTATAAAAACTCCGTTACATACAGTTTTATGTGTCAGAATCGCGACAGGACAAGGTAGAGGCAGAAGTATGTAACTCCGCACTTACGTTAAAATGCCAGTTCATAATTCTAGATACAATATTGGTACCGTACAAAGTCTTTTACTGTATTATCACTTGCGACACTATGCCTCAAGGCCATAAGGTCTGTTACGTTGTTATACAATTATAAAACTCTGGGTTCTGACCGACTTTTTGAACAGTTTTATCGCTGAAAGGAATACGGGATTTTTATACATTAGGCTTAAAAAGCAAGAAACGCTCAAAATGGACTTACAGTGTTATGCTTCTCAGGTCCAGCTAACGCTGAACACAACAATGCTGAATACTTGATAGTTATACTGACGACCTCCGTGGCCGAGTGGTGTACGCACCGGTTTCAAGGTGCCACTATCTCTAGAGGTCCCGGGCTCGATCCCCGGTCGGGTAAATGTTGAAAACGAACTTTTCAATATTTCCTCGGATCTGGGTGTAGGTATGTTGTTGTAATACCCGTCGTTGTTTCCAATTTGCATAATACTAGTGCTTATGCTACTATAAGGTCCTTCTTAAATAGTGCACATAATTTTCAGGGGTCAATGTACTAACGTATACAAACAACTTTTACTATGATACCAACATTGAAAACGCGAATAAAAAATCAGCTGTTCGATAGAAAATTTAAATCGAATAGATCAAAATGTATGGAACAGCTGATTTTTTTTTCGCGATTTCAATGTTGGTTCCATAGTAAAAGTTGTTTGTATGCATGAGTACATTGACCCCTTAAAAGTATGTGTACTATTTAAGAAGGACCTTATATACTTATACCTTTATACTTATATTGGAACAATGGTGTCCAATTTTTATATTTATTTATTGAATTTGCATTTTGTTAAATACCTTTGACTGATTTGGCGCAGGGGTAGGATGCCTTCTGCGCCAGAGGTCTCGGGTTCGATTCCTGAACAAGACAGATTTTTGTGTGCATGAACATGTCTATTTGTCTTGATCTGGGTGTTATCTAATTTTACAAAATAAACAAAGTATTTGCGTAACACAGTAACTTAATGAAAACTTTTTATAAGCCAGATAAATTGGTGTGATTTTAAGAAATTTATTATTTTATTACCTTTTTATTTCATAACGGAATGGAATACAGCGTTTCCTGTTTACTTGCAGCTTTGCTTGCTCTGCTCTCGATCGAAGTCTGCTTAAATATTTGCATACCATTGCAGCTGTGAGGGGCGATTTATTTGCACCGACTTCAAGATGATGTTACATTCGATGGATGGAAAGAAATAAAATAAAAGCGTTAGTACACGAGCAATTTTTTGGAAATAATTGCCTGGCAACTATATAATAGATCAATCTGGAGCAATTAAGTAGATCGATATTGCTTCATATTTCGTGGTATTGTTTGGCCGTATCTTAGCAACAGATTGCTACAATAAGGCTGGATTTCATCAAACTTTTATTCCAAGAACAACGCTTACTCTCGTATAGTAATGTCAAAACCCCATAATAGTTTGACATTAGTATTCGAGAGTAAGCGTTAAAATAAGGAATAAAAGTTTGGTGAAATCTAGCCTTAAACATTTTGCCA
Organism: Crambus lathoniellus; assembly: GCA_949710035.1. Classification (NCBI taxonomy): domain Eukaryota; kingdom Metazoa; phylum Arthropoda; class Insecta; order Lepidoptera; family Crambidae; genus Crambus; species Crambus lathoniellus. The sequence goes on from OX453312.1 coordinate 4,133,069, forward strand.
TAAGCATTCAGCATCGCCCCGATAGTGCGACAACGTTTTCTGTTCCGGTGGCCAAAGACTGGAAATAACGTGTTTTTTTTAATGTCATTTTGCTGTCAAGTTGTTTTCCAACCAAAGCGCTTCTGCCGACTGAAGGTCTTAGAAGTCAGAGCCGGTTAAATTGCTACAAGGAGAAAAATAAAATACATAGCGCCACTGTCACCGAAACAAAAGATTCATCATCAGCCTATTAACGTCCACTGCTGGACATAGGCAGTACAAAAGATTATCTATCCATAACAAAAGATTGTCTATCTATAATTGCTTGATGTGGTCATGATGGGTCATGGAATTGTCACGCGGACATGACGTGCTGCTACTGCGCTGCGCGCAGATAGCCGCTCGGTCTATCTATTCCGCCTGTTCTTCTTTTTTTTTTTTTTTTTTTTTTAATTCGATTTGTTTTTTTTTCTGTCTACCTGATAAATTCGCACATTTCTTTATTTTTATCTTAACTAAACTAGTTAGATTTAATTTAATTTATAATTTGTCCTCAAGAATGTTAACTGTTGTTTTGCACGTAATAACATTGTCTTCTCGACATATTTTTTTTTATAGAAATATATTATATTGTGGATAGCTGTAATTGACCTTGGTTGATGTAATTAGATTTAAGTAATTACATTGTTTAAGGTTGTTGCTTTCCCAAATAAATAAATAAAAATAAAATAAATAAAATGACGTCATATTTGGCGGGGATTGACAGAGGATCGTGTAAGCGCGCCATAATAGATATTAGGATTTTGAAATCCAGCACTAAATGACGGTGTCTGTGTCATGTCATTCGATGCTGGATTTCACACGTTCAAACATCTTCTGAAGATACCCCGGGTTGGGGCGAAACACGGTGTAGAGTAGTGTAATCTGTGAAAGTGCAATTTTATGATTTTTGCGGATGCAAGCTACATAATACTTATTTTTCACAATGGTTAGGGACTTCTGGCAGGTGACGCCTAATTCAATCAAGTAAAGATATTGGGCTGACGGGCCCGTTAGCGCAGTGGCAACGAAAATACCTCCTGAGCCAGGGGTTGTGGGTTCGATCCCCACCTTGGACAAACATTTATGTGATGAGCATTTGTGTTTGTTACGTGTCTGAGTATTATATAAATATACATGCAAATGTTTGTACTTAATACTTACCCCCCTTGTTTCTGACTTCCGAAACACAAGTGCTACTATTATTTCGGAATCAGACGGCACGGTCACCGTGCCCGTGTTAAGTAAGTAGTAATGTATGAGCTACATAGACAGCGTTCACATGGCCGGGCGATACATGATCACGGCACGGTCTCCACCACACCGCTCCAACACCGCCCTAAACGAAGGCGACAGCTAGCAGACTCCCAGCTGTCCACGCGTCGACTGCTATTCCCTCTACAGGAGCTCTATTTTTGAATCACTCGGGTCGAGACGAGCGCTCGATTTCTACTGATTTTCGTTCGGAATCTGAAATTCCGTATTTTTGAATCGCTCGACCGCAACGAGTGCCCCTACCCACTCGTTGCAGACAGGCGAGCGATAGAATAACTGTCAAAATCAATGCGTGTGTCATATCTCACGTTACTTGTTCTTGTCAAGTTTGTGAAAACAAGCAAATCTTTTCGTTTTGTTAGTAAAAAAGAATTTATTGTTTTGACGACATAGTCACAAAACTAAAAGCACAAAATATAATTTAAGAAGGAACAACTTAAAAATGCGGTGCAAGTGCAACACAAATTCACAATTCACAATCACAACAGTTATTTCTTATGTTGTGACATTGATTGACAGTCAAAAAAGATTTTTATACATAAATATTACGTTCCGTTTTCGTTGCGGAAGTTACCGGTTTTTCTAAATACTGCGTGAAACGGATAAAACCCGACATATCGTATTATGTTGGCAGCACTGGAAACGAACGATTCAAAAATACGGAAAATCGGCGTCATGCGACTTGGAAGACGAGTGCGACTTATGTCGCATGCGGCAACTCGGTGTCATACGAGTGATTCAAAAATAGAGCTCCAGGTGCGCGGCGGCGACGGGCGCGGCGACCGCTAGCAGTCAGCGCGCGGACAGCGAGCGGACCGCGCGGCGTCAGCGAGGCGTCAACTACCGAGCAGTCTGGCAGCGGTAAGCTCGCGGACCGCGCGCTGTCCGCTATTTTATATTGTTACTGTAAAATGCATCTACAGTAAATAATATTAATATTTATATTTTATTTATTGATCACCAACAAGGTTACACTAGCACATACAACAACACTGAGGAAATGCAATTATTACACTTGTTAAGTGAAAACTTCATTAAAGGTGACGACGACATGCATTTACACAAAACAACATTTATAGAAAAAAGAAATACAAACTAGTATTAAAAAAGAAAAAAGAACACGCTATGAATTTACACATTAAGTCCATATTTGGCTGTTCATACTTTGGTTGGGTGGGAGCGGTGCGGAATAAGTGGGCTATGGCTACCTTTACATGGCACGGCGACCGTGCCGTGACCGTGTGCATGTGAAAAGGCACTAAATGTTACAGCGCTCTAAAACGAAATCTCATCCATGATAAATAATTCAGCACGATTAAAAGGTCCGCGTTGTTAGGAGAGCAATGTTTACAGATACAGATTTAATTACTTAAGACTTAAAGTTGGCTTTAAGAAGGGATGATTCGTTGTTATCTCACCCTAAAATTCATGGCTTCCTTCTCACCAAGGAGCGCTGAAAAATATGGAGATGACAGTTACGAAAAGTACTCAATCCATAATAATTTTGTATTTTTTTTTAAATCCACAACGGGGTAGCACTAAGCCTTCTTCACACCTTATATTTAGTTCAAGTGGTGAAAAGGCTGAAGGTGGAAGCGCACTACTCCCGAAATCCTCAGTCACTGCACTGAGTAACTGGATTTCTTATCTAAAGTAAGTAAGTATACTAAAAATGCAAAGTAATTGTCTATTTTCCTATTTGTATGTTATCTTTTCTAAATTGGGATCACAGAAATAGCGTGTTGACTTACTTTTTTTATAATTTTCATTTTTTATTTTACTGGGCAATGGGGGGTCTCTTCTATAAATTCGCTTCGTTCGTGCTTCGCCGCTGGACGCTGCCGCGGTACGATCGGCTAGCGCGGTTGGTTCATGTAAACCTAGCATGCTCGTCGCTTGATAAACCTAGCATCAATATCAATAAATAGCGGGTGGGTCATCCGTTTGTTCAATCAACCTTAGGTTAATTATTATTAATTGAAGTAGTTGAATAAATAGAATAGATGAGCTGAGTTGAGAGTCGTCCATTATGCCATAATCCTAGCGTGGAGAGTTAATAAACAACTGTGTTCTATGTTTGAAGTAACAAATAGTAATAAAACATGGTTTTAATTACTCTGCTTCATAGGTGATATCATTATTATAAATAACTGGCGGATCCTCGCGGTTTCACCCGCGTGGTACCCGTTCCCGTGGGACTATCGGGATAAAATACAACCTATGTCACTCGCGAAGAATCTAGCTTTCGAATGGTGAAAGAATTTTCTAAATCGGTTCAGTAGTTTCGGAGCCTATTCGATGAAAACAAACAATCAAAACTTTCCTCTTTATAATATTAGTATAGATATAGACTAGCGGCCGCCCGCGGTTTCATCCACGTGGTCCGTTCCCATAGAAATATCGGGATAAAAAGAATCATAATGGTGTTATTCCAGCCTATTTATAGACTATCTCTGTTTCGAAAGAGTAACAAACATACATTCATACCTACTCACAAATTTTCTCATTTATAATAATAAGTACGACCGGACCGGACAATTTGATAATTTCAATAAAATTGTTATCACATTGCTCTCTCATTTTGGCAATTTTTCAAACTGCGTGGGCAATTTTCATAATGCCCTATTAATCATCTGGTCCAAAACATATATAAATAGGTAAAAGGCAACCGTTATCCACTGACCAATCAACACACAGCGGCCCAATCGTCGTAATTCTATGCAGCGCTTCTTCATCGCATTGGGTCTTGACGTTTGACTTCGTATTGCCGTAATGACATAACGACGCACACGTCACGCAAACCCATGAAGTTTGACTTAATACTCTGAGTTACCTCAGTATTAAGTCGAGCTTCATGCGCAAACCTATAGTCCTACAATCCTGTCTGATCCGGTGACATCCGTGACAGAGGAACCACATGCAATACGAAATAGCTGTCAAAATAGATTGTCGTATGAAAACTGTTTTAGTTCCAAAGATTATCACCGGAACAGAAAACGTTGTCGCACTGTCAAAGCCGCGCGTTATCAAAAACGCTTTTGCACTTCAACTGCACGTACACTTGACTAATGCGTCATAGAATTACCGCGATCGGGGTCCAGCTCAGACCACCAATTCATCCGTTATTCAAGTTATTAAACCGGTTTGTACCTATGTAAGAATTGTACATAAAAAGTTTGTACTCATGTTATTTTTTTATTCACAACGGGGTAGCATAATTTATACAATGTAGCATACCTTCATCATACCTAATGTTAAGTGATGGCAGTAGGTGGAAGCACACTACTCTCGGAATCCTCAACTGCTGTGGACTGGCTATCTTATCTCTAATGCTAATATTACACGGTTTAACCAAATTGATTCACTTTGGTTGAAAGGCGCAGAAATACAGGCGCACATTGACATTGAATGATTCACTTTTACGTTTATAATTTGGTTGCTTCATCCAAATTGAAAAGCAAAAGTGAACGGTGTATTTCCGCTATAACTGCCGGAATACAACAATGCTGAAAATTTCGTTGTTATGGCATAAGACCACTGACCTCTATAATACAAGTACGCTGGACTAAATGTTGTATACGAAATGACAGTTGTTTTTGGTGCCGATTCAAAGCGCCCCGCTCGAGCGTCTTGGGTACTAAAATTGCAAATGGCTGATCGTTGTTTTGAGTAATTCTCTGATAATTTATGTGAAAACCGTGGAATAAGACTTTACATTGTGTATTTTATGTATACTACGTGATCTGAACATATTTTCATGAGAGTATGCGTATTTTGTAGAACTGGCTATCAAAAAGACAGCGGGATAACCTTCCACAAGTAAGTGAATTTCATGGTTAAAATGTTTCAAAAGCTTGTCTGAAGCTTATAAATACTATTTTATCGATGGATTTTGTTCCATGGACGCTCACACTGCTATCAGCGCCAAAATGGCGAAAATCAAATGGCTTCATTTTGAAATTGATAGTATTAAGTCCAGCGTACTTGTATTATAGAGGTCATTGCATAAGACTTATTGTAGGTAGATAGGATGGTATAAGAATAAAAATACAATATGTACCCCCACTGGGAATTTAACCCGGGACCTCTGGGTCTGATACTAGTAGTGTGTATCACTAGACCACACAATCGGTTAAAATTGCAAAGAAATATGTTTCAATAAAATTCTACATATATAGTAAACTCCGTTATACTTCGAATTGAACTCGAAAGAAGCCGCGGACAAAAGTAACTATTTATTAAAAAGAAAATGGTTTATCCGATTTTTTTAAGCAATGTAATATGGCTACAACCGAGGAGTTGAGCACCCAACTTGTTTAATTAGTATTCCGTAATGAGGAGGCAAGTCGCGACAGTTTAAACGGAACCCAGCTTAATTTTTATTTAATCGGTACTAAAGCAGCGGAGTTATGCGAGTCCACGCACAACTTAGGGGAAAATATTGTGCAATCTCCGATACGGTTTCGTTTGCAAGAATATTTTTTTGTAAATTGAAAATGTAATATTACCTAAACGTAAAAATTGACCCGTCTTACAACTAGCTCCATTGGGACTCGAACCCACAACCTTTCACTGTCGTCGGGGCGAATGCCCTGACCACTGAGCTACGGAGTCGTTTTAAATATTTAGTTTTGAATTTTAAAACTAATAAGTATAGTGTGAGTGAATACGATCGTATACGTCCAATAAACTATTTTTTTTTGCTGTCGCAACATTATGCTGAGGTGGAAGCCTAGTTGGCTATAAGTACACCTTTGTTTTGTTTTTTAATTTTTATTTGTATTGTGTGTGTGTACTGTTAGTCAATAAATTATTCTTATTCTAATTCTTGAACTAAGTATTTGATTTCTTATTTAGTTGACAGTTGTTTACTTTTATTTTAATTAATAAAAACAAATGTACTTACTTGAATATACCAAATTAAGTATTGTAAGTATATTGTAATGGAAAGTGACGTAATTGGGTGATTATACCGACGCAAAAAAAAAAAAATCTTAGGGGTGCCAAATAAGCGCGATAAAACCGCATTACGGCCGAAGTGCGACTACGGGATGTGCTACGGAATCCACTAGTACCTATATAGTTGAACCAATTGAATTAATAGGTTCATTCAGTTTAGTTATTTTCCAACAGTAATTAGAATTCAATAAGATTGAAATCCTCCTCCAAGGTGGACCGACGATCTGGTCAAGGTCGCGGGAAGCCGCTGGATGTGGGCAGCGCAGGGCCGATCGTTGTGGAGATCCTTGGGGGAGGCCTACATCATCCTCTTTGTAAAGATGTGATTGCAAATAAATATTTTCATCATCATCATCATCACCAGCCTTTAACGTCCACTGCTGGACGTAGGCCTCTCGAAGAGTACGCCATCGAGCACGATCAGTGCTCTCATTCAGCTGCAGGCCATGCCAGCCACCCTGCAAACATCAACCCTGCAAGTCCTATTGCCGATTCGCGGTCTCCACTGTAGAACTCGCTTAACCCAGCGGTTATCGGTTCTGCGGCTTATATGGCCGGCCCACTGCCACTTCAGTTTACTAAACCGGTGGGCTATGTCGATTACTTTGGTTCTCTGTCGGATTACCACGCTTCGGATTCGATCCTTCAGAGAAACTCCGAGCATACCTAGCCCTTTCCATAGCATAAGCTAAGCTACTTTGAATTTGTCAAACAGCCCTGCCTTGAGTGTCCACGTTTCGGCTCCGTATAACATAACTGGTAGGACGCACTGGTTGAAGACTTTCGTCTTTAGACTTTGTAGAATAGGCGACGTAAAGACCCGACGAAGCTTCCCAATAAATATTTTGCTTGTGTAGAAATCGAATCCATGCTCTCAGAGCAGAAGTCGTAGGTACGGCATAAAAATTCAAATAGCAATTTAACACATTCAGCATTTAGCCGTCGAATTTGATGATGCTCCCAATTTAACGACTTACTGCCACACTCAGAGATGCCAGTTTAATTTAATTGGCATTAAATTATCGTTCCTAATTTTTTTAATGGACATAAAAAGAGACAGAAGGAGATTTAATTGACAATTAAAGTTAACTGGCGTTTCTGAGTGCGGCAGTTAAAATTTAACGTTAAGTACTTAAAATTACCTTAATGTTACATACAGTTTGCGATGGGCTTGGATTTTTTACCAGTATCGTATTCAAAGGATCGTCGGAGATCTTCGAAGATCTCCAAGCCCGCCCGAACAGACGACGCCGCGCACCGCCAGTCTGCTTGTGACCACGGCTATAGCAACATAGCCGAAACGTCAAGCTGTAAGTAATGTACTACATAATAAATTTCGCGTTGAGTCCCGTTACTCTTGTTTATAATTATAATGGAACGCGAAAGTTTAAAATCTTATAAAACTGAACATGCAAGTAGGCTAAACGTATAACAACCCTAAAAATGTAAACCTATCCCCACCAATTGTAGCAATACAATGAACTGTATTATCATTTCCAGGGCAATAAAACATGAAATTAAAAGAGCTATCACCTAAATCACTCGGCTTTGTGCAAAATAAATAAAAAGGCTCGGCCCAAAATTGTCTTCTATCAATCAGTTTCGTCCGTGAACTGAAATCACCTGGGGTGAGACTTCAGCAAAAAGTTGACGCTGTAAATATCAACTCAGAAACTTATGGTATGATTTCGAACCACGCTGCACGCAGCGGTGCTGCCGCGGTACTACTCGTCCCCATACAATCTCTATAAACTATAGGTATAGGGTTGGAATTCTCTAAAGGCGAGTTCAGTATGTATCACTTGTTCGATCCGATCACAATAACATACAGTTTCCTATCAGTAATACATAGCAATGTAATATTTTAACATAATTCAGCGATACAAAACAATAATTAAATACATATTATCTACTAAAGATCTCGCTGTCCTCAACAACATTGTATAAGTCATAAGTCATAAGTCATAAGTAATTTATTCACAAAACAATATACATTGTGTCGGAAATTATAATAAAATTATTAAATTATGATTAAATTAATTTAGGTAATACAAATTAAAAATAATAATAAAAATAAAAAACATTCAAAATTAACTAAATTAAAATCACTTATTTATGTCATTCAAATAATCATCAGTGGAGTAGTAACATTTATTCAATAAGAAAGACTTAAGATTATCTTTAAATTTGTTTAAATTATAAATAGTTTTCAGCTCCACTGGCACTTGTAATATACATACATGGATTATAAGAAATAAGAATAAGAAATAAGAAATAAGAAATAATTTATTTCACACACAGCAATGCATAAGTGATTAAACAAGAGAGGAAGAAAAAAAAAAACAATCAACATAGAACATAAATTTGTATGAGAGCTTGTGAGTAGCACTGCAATGGTGAAAAAGTCCCCGGCTCAGCATAATGTCACGACAACACGACATTGCCATGACGCTGTTTTTCAGCCGGCGGCTACCTACTTTATGTTTTGAGTGACATGCGCGTCGAAACTATAATCAATTTGATATTATAATTGATTAATTGTACTTAATTAAATAAAACGAAGCAATAACAATCATCTTCATCAAAAATATGATACTTAATGTTAATAAAATGAATAATACAGAATTATAATAAATACTTGATAGCAAATTATAATTAGAATAATTTAAAGAAATAAGTATAATTAAAATAATTTAAATTAATATTTCCAGTAAAATACATTATTAATGTCAGATAGAGAAAAAAAATTGATTGATTTAAAAAAAAAAAAAAAACAAATAACAATTATGAACATTTCAGAAATAATAATAACGTAATGGTAAAGAAAATCGGTACTTAGCAACCTTATGGCGTGTTGAGCTGAATTGACAGAAGTAATTTCCTAAGATTGGATTTAAAAGCAATCTTAGTCCTTGACTGTCTAATTGGCGGCGGAAGATTATTCCAGCATTTAGTCGCTAAGTACCGAAAGCTTCCCCGGAAAGCAGCAGTTCTGTGTTGAGGCATGACCATCTTCCAGGAAGCACCACGAGTATTTCGGTGACCAATTGTGCTAGCCCAGGTCAATTTGTCTGCCAAATACTCAGGTACTTTATTGAGTACTACATCAAAAAGTAGGCTGGCAAGATGCAAATCACATCGCGCTTTCATTTTTAACATGCTAGCCTCATTAAGAAACGGCGTGATATGCGTTCTGGGTGGTACTTTGAAGCAGAATCTTGCACAAGCATTTTGAACCCGTTGTAGTAACTTCTTTGTTCGCTCCAATTATATAGCTAAGCCTTAGGTTTGTACTGGGTTTTACCGTTGTGTCGTTACATACAGACAGCAAGAACTATGTCAGAGAAACGAAGAGCGAAGTGATTTTAAAGTTACTGCCTTCAGTTACTTTGTGTCTCCGTGATTGATGTCAGAAGGAACAAGCATTTTTCATTGGTTCCTTTTTCTCTACAAACGACGAATCGTTTGTTTGTCGTGTTTTGTATTAAAGAGTATAATTCGAAACGGATTTTGTTATAGCTTTGCAAGGGAAAACCATTTGGAATTCTAGAGTTTTTATGCAAGACGTCTTTTTACAGCAGATCTATGATGAGGGATATTTATTTTCGCATAATCGGAACTGTTGGATGATAAAATTGATAGAAATGATAATGAAAGCAATATTGACTACAGAATATTAAATACAATCAGACGCAACGTTGCGAATGATAAGTATGTTTCTGGATTAACTCTTTTCATACAAAATCAACTTCAAATTCCCACCTTTAAAAATATAACTCACGATTAGATTTTTAATTAGGCTATTTAATAGTAGGCAAATTCTAATACTTATTCACTTTTTTGAACGGTAAATTTTTGTGTAGTTCTGAAAATACAAGGGATCTTGCTATAGCTCTTCGGTCCCTTTTAATTATGATAACGATATTGAAAAAAATATATAAATTATTCCTTAATAACTTGGCGGTAGGCGGCCATCAGCTTATCCAGACGCTTTTCTAGGGCCTCGATGGGGTTCATCCCTCTAGCAATCTGCAGAAGGATACCTTGGACTACATCTATGGCAACATAGTTTTGTTGCTGGGGCAGTGACTGCTGGGGTGGTGGCTGATGGGGTGGTGACTGCTGGGGTGGTGGCTGCTGGGGTGGTGGCTGCTGGGGTGGTGGCTGCTGGGGTGGCGGCTGCTGGGGTGGTGGCTGCTGGGGTGCTGGCTGCTGGGGTGGCGGCTGCTGGGGTGGTGGCTGCTGGGGTGCTGGCTGCTGGGGTGGTGACTGCTGTGGGGAGGGCTGTTCGGGTGGTTGCAGCTGCAGCTGACGTGGGTTTGATGAGCTCGATCGCTGCGCGAGCTTCGCCTTGTGCTGCTGGTGAAGACGAGATATTGGATGTTCTTGGGGAAGAGGTTCTACTCGTCGTTGGGGTGGGAATTGGGATTGCGTTTTCTTGCGAGAAGTAATAGGGTTTTCTTTAGTCTGATCCCGGGAGTTACACCATCATCCACTCCTATGGATGATGGTGTAGCTACTATGCAAGCAAAGAACACTTTGCTGTGTTCGTAAAAAAATAACATGCAAGAAATGCGGAGCCAATCTGCATGATAAGTGTTTCAAACGGTTTCATTAGTAATTTCTATTTTCATTACTTAGGTACTAGTTTTTGTCATCTAAAACCCCCCTATTTTCAGAAATAATATGTTTGCCTTTTATTTTTATCAACTTTGAGCTATTGCTCAAGTTTGAAAATTTGTGATCTTAAAAGTTACGGGCATATGGGCTACACTCAATACGTAATAAAAAATATTCTAACTACATACCTACTACAAAAAAGTCTATTTAGATAATTTTCGCAATGAGTTAATTAAAACTTCTTTTGACTTTGACTGATCGCCTGTCACCAATCATTATATACAAGTTGTCATCAAAAAATATTAAAGTAAACATCGAATTAACTATTTAATGTAAGTACACTGATATTTTTTATTTTATCAAATAAGTAATAAGACGATCCGTAAAAATGTTTCACCCTCATTATTTTTATTCAGGTCACAACTACAGTAAGTGCAACTAGTTATGATGAATGAAAATAAACGTGGGAAAGTTTTATCTGTGTCGCTAGAAGACCAAAGGGATGAATTCCTAAGGTACTTGGACGAATTGGCTGATATAAATAACCTGCCACCATCTACTATTAAGATTTTCAAAGACATATCTCGTGCTCTTTAATTTCGCTTTATTTTATCCTGAAAAGGAACTAGCACTATTTCTGTCACTCCACATGTAAATAAACAGAAAGTACCAGCAGTCACGTTTCTGAAGTATCTGAAAGTAGTAAATATTATGATGAGAGCACAACAGTCATTAATATTGATTTGTCTACCTGGGAGCAAATTAGGCCGGTGATTTATTATTCAGCAAGGAACGATAAAAGCAACCCAAAGGTGCAGCTACAGAAACGGCCTAATTTACCCAAACAAAAGTGGACAAATATAATGAGTGAGGTTTTGTAGAAACACACAAAAAAGATATGTAAGTACTTGGATATTTCGCCACAGCTACGCCACTAAAGATACATTTATCAAATTAAGTGATTATTGCAAACAGCGAGGTGCAAGGATAAGTGCTCAAACAACGACAACAACAGAAAATTTTGCTGCATCTTTAAAATGTAGATTTACGGAGGGCGATCCAAAAATAGTACACAATCCAAGAATTTAAAATAAGATCACCTTATTTAAAAAAAAAAAACTTGTCAGCAAATTAGAATACCCAGCAGTGGTAAGAACAAAAATCATTCACAAGACAATGGATGTTAGTGACACTTATGAACCACCGCTTATTCCATCTCTTAAGTTCATGGAAGATATAAGGCAAAATTCAAAAGTAGAGACATATTTCTGTAAAATTGATATGGTATCCTTCCCGCTTTCAGAGACTTCATCAAACTATTCTCCCTATTTCCATTTATTGTTCTTTATTGGACTAATTTACAAGACCAAAATTCTACAAGCCTATGACTGATAGTCATAGGGAAATAAAATTATGTATTGACGCAACAGGGAGCTTTTTTAAATTTCTGCAACTGCTTGCTGATCAAAATACATGTTATATCAAACCTAAGCATATATTTTTATATGTGGCGGTATTAAAAACATGTGCTGGTAGTTGCGTTCCTATAACACAAATGATAACAGACTGTCACAGCTTGGATAATATATTTAAAAATGTGGGTTACCGAAAAAAAAACACCTCATTAAGTTGTATGTAACAATAAATTCCTCCGCATTATTAGGTGCTATGGTAAGAGCTGTTACTCACTATGACACCACCCGTTAGTATATTTGTTATTGTTTCGATATTTTGCTGAAAAAAAAAACCATGCAAAAAAGATCACTGTTTGATTAGGTTAGATACATCACAGGACAATAAAAAAAAATGGTTAATCAACCTCACGTTACAAAAGCTTGTTGGGGTTACGTGTACCTAGAATATCGGACGTTGAAAAAGATTTTAAGGAGGAAGTAAATAGTGATTCGTACCATATTTATGATGGCAACCTCGAAAATTATGACTGTCCTGATGACAACGATTTCTTATTAAGTTTTGGGAAAGAAGTTGATCAGCTATCACTTGAATTGACTCTTAATGAGAATGTTTCAATACATGAAAACTTGTATCATTTGCCGGAATGTATTGCAACTCTTAAGAGATTATTGTCACGTTTACCTTTACGGACAAATGTTTTGCTTCCATACTGCGAAACCCAGAACGAAACTCCTACAAGTTCAGATGTTGAAAGTTATTTTAAGAATATCAAGACTTAGCTCAAATATAGATTTGAAAAACTTAAGGTGGACGAGTTTATCATACGACACATTGAATATCTCTCCGGTGAAATTAAGCAAGGTATTAGCGACCTGAACTTAAAGAATATAAGGAAAAACATGAAATATATGATATTAATATGAAAGCTAAATTAAAAAATAATAAAAAGTGTAGTAGTAGTATAAAAGATGAGCTCAAAAATGATAAAAAGTACAGCAGCAATGTAAAAAGTGAACTCAAAGGTGATTTCCCAAAATAATCTATTCTTTCCGATGACCCTCTTCTTTATGAAAACTGGAGAGGATTAGTGGTGAAAACATCTGATAAGCAGGTGAAACCTAAAACTATTTAAAATTGTAATCAACCTATAGACTTACTGAAGAATGAAAATATATACTCATCGGATATTAAAGGTTTTTGAAAACACAATATGTGCATTCGATTCCATGCTCCAGGTATGTGCGGTTGGATAAGTTGACAGATTTGACGAGAAGAACAGTGATTTTGCCAAATTAGTTCAAGCATTAACTACGAAAGATTACTCTAACAATATTCTTGTTATGAGAACTAAAGTCATTGAACAGGACTTTTATGAAAAATCATACATAACTACTGTGTCACTGTTATTGCCTATTCAATTAGTTCATTTTCACTGGACAACATTTTAGTCAACGATATTTCGATATAGATAATACAAGATTGTAAGAAATGCTCAAATGACAACTGCATCCAAAACCAATCTGAAGTTCAGCGATATGTTTCACATATGCCCTTGAACATTCTTATTCTTGCTAAAAAGGGTATTTCATCACTTAATGAAGCAGCTAATGTGATGCTAAATCTTGACTCAAATTAAAATTGAGATATAATTCGCTCGTCGCCGCCGCCGCCGCGCGTATCTGTGGCCATTCCGTAAGAGGTTAATTTCAGGAAATGGTATCGACACATTTTGTAACATAACCGAAGCACTGCACTACTATGGCAAAATTTCCCTAAAATGATCTGTCGCATCATCGCTGTCTATATACAGCGTAACTTCAATAATTGGTGACAAATTAAGTAAGCAATGCTTAAACTTAATGACATTTATGCCCTCTCACATACACACCCTCTTACACCGATGTACTGGAAGTAAATTGTGTTATTTAATTTTTGTTACCTTTTTACTTTAATTTTTTTATATAATTAATTTTTATTTTTACTATAACGCTACAGGTTTTTTTAACAGCCAAGCTTATCATGGTGCGGGGGAAGCCTGGTGACCTAAGTAACCGGCTTTCTTTGAAGGCCCATTGTAGGCACCAGTCTCTCACACGACAGGACGAAATCTTGCATATAATGTCAAACATATATCTTTGTGTGATGAGAAAATAAACGATTTCTTTTATTTCGAAATATTTTTGAATTTCGAACCAATATGCTTTCCGTCAACTCTAAGTAAGTAGTTCCCCACCAATGGAAGGTTTACAGATCTTGTTAATTTGCTGGCTGTCGATGATTTCATACGAATCGGCTTATCGTTCATTCAAAGCTGACCTTTCACAATCACAACAAGCCCTTTTTCATGTAATTTCTTACAAAATTACTGCTTGATTGATAATATGTTGAAAATAGGTTCACTTTAGAATATTCACGGTCTCATTTAGCAACGTAACCGTTTAGTAGCATTTATCATACCAGCGTGCAACTGACGCGGGGTTAAATCTGCAAACCACTCGCAACCCAAATTCAGTACCCCGAGTGTAAGTTTTTATGTCAAGCTAACGCAAACTATTTCGAGTACGTATTTATGTCAATTTGTATGAAAACTGCATAAGCGCGCTACTCGCCGCTAGAGGCGCTGATACAGTTTTCATACAAATTGACATAAATACGCACTCACGATAGTTTGCGTTTTTTGACATTAAAACTTACACTACGGGCACAGATTCAAATCATTTATTCATTTTAGGCTGATACAGCACTTGTGAACGTCAATGAAGCTACGCCATCAGTTCGCAAATCCTACGGCGGGAGGCCTTGTAACGAGAAGAATCGGCAAGAAACTCGTCAAGGGCAATTTTTTTCTCCCTGTCATATTTCATGCAGTGTCGTCAAATTGAAAAATGTCTTTAATATAAATAATATGTAATGTCACTTCCCATCACAAAAACAAATAAAAAACCCCGGTAAACATAGCAGTAAATAATTTTCAAAAACTTAGGAACTAAACATTTAAAAGGTAGTTTCTTTAAAATACACATCAACCAACTTGACACCTAAGTGTTTGATACTTTCAATTACTTAGGACAAAATAATAAAATACTGAAATATGCCAAACAAAGGTAATAAAACTTTGAATAGTTAAAGAACGTAGAGTTAATAATAAGCAGTGCCATACGAGCCACGATAAAATAAAACTAATAACAATAAAACACAAAAAATCGGCATATTATTTTGAGATAAGAAGCCAGGAGCAGACCCATCCCACTGGTCGCACCCGTTCACGAGCATGACGCATGAATCAGCCATCGCTTCGCTCAATCATATTTTAGGGAACTGAAAAATGGAAAATGAAGTATTTAGAAAAAATCGACCCGTCTCACAATTAGCTCCGATGGGATTGTGAGACGGGTCGATTTTTTCTAAATACTTCATTTTCCATTTTTCAGTAATAAAAATTGCATTGTGAATGCAAAAAACTAAAAATTAAAATAAATTGCAATAGTATTTTCATCTTTAGCGATTGCCAAATACCTGGAAAGGTATTTCTTTCGCGTGTGAGGGTAGTAATAATAGGTCTTTACATATGAAATTGCCGTTTTTTTCTTTTGTACATATAACTTAACAACTTTTATAATATTAGAAATATATAATTTCTTTAATATTGCGTTACATTAAGACCGTATCAAGCAACTTTTGATAATTTAATAACCACGATATTTGATTATTTACATAGAAAAAACTTATTCCGAAAGTTACGACTATTTTTGTTGCAAGAACTTCGTACTTTATTAGTTGTAACTTAGTGAAAAAAAATTTTTTTCTCTTAACGAATGTGTCATTTAGTAGTTAAAATGTCCATAAATACGTGTGTAAAATTTTGTAAATTTACATAATATTAGTCTTTAAATAATAACAAAAACGTTAGTATGGAAAAAAAATAATTACAGAAATCTCCATACAAAACGGCAATTTCATAGGTAAAGACCTATTATCTCCACATTGATGAAATTAACGCTGACTATACAGCGAGTAAGTAAGTATTGGATAAATTCGACGCTTCTCGTAACGACTCCGTAGCTCAGTGGTTAGAGCAGTCGCCCGGAAAGCGAAAGGTCGTGTCCCATCGGAGCTGATTGTGAGACGGGTCGATTTTTTCTAAATACTTCATTTTCCATTTTTCAATAATAAACCACTTAACCTATTGACGCCTACCGTTGCGTACACCACTCGGATAGGGAGGTCATTTTAGTAAAAATTTCATTTTTTTCATTTAGCTTTATTGCTGACTGTACTTTAGTATTGTATTGTCATCTGAACCAAAACTGTATACAAAATTTCAACTCCATCGGACACTGGGAAGTGGGTCAAAGTAAGCTTGCAATATTTGTCCCCCACTAACTAACTAACTAACTAACATGGCAAGTTAATAAAAAGCTTGTAAAAAGTAAATGCAGTAACAGAAAGCAAACATCAAACAATACTATATTTTAAAGAGAGGATTCATGGGATAGAAAGAACTCGTTTGTTTACACTGCTTGATAATAAAACGAGCGATTCCAGAAGAAACCACGAAAACCAGTTTCGAAGGCGGATATAGCCAACTTTACCGTAGGAGGTAGGAATATAGGATTCAACTCGCTTTCTTTGATCGTGTCAAAATCAAATGCATTCAAATTTCCGGCGTACAAATGAAACATTGTGCCATTTTAATTAAATCTATTTCTTGAACCTGTTTTGAAGGACTTACGCAGTGCCTTTGTTTTTGTTAAATAACTGATGCGCTTTGCGGTTTTAAATGTTCAGTTCCCTTTTTGAGAAATATCGGCAATAATTTATAAACTACTAGCTGACCCAGCGCGACTTCGTTCCCGTGGCCCTACCCCCTACTCCACCCTACCCTACCCCTACCCTGCCCCACCCCTACCCTAGCCCTACCCTACCCTACTCCTACTCTACTCCTACCCTACCCCTACCCTACCCCTACCCTACCCCTACCCAACCCCTACCCTACCCCTACCCTACCCCTACCCCTACTCTACCCCTACCCTACCCCTACCCTACCCTACCCCTACCCTACCCCTACCCTACCCCTACCCTACCCCTACCCTACCCCTACCCCTACCCCTACCCCTACCCTACCCCTACCCATACCCTACCCCTACCCTACCCTACTCCTACCCCTACGCTACCCTACCCCTACTCTATCCCTAGCCTACTTATACTCTAGCCCTACTTACCCCTCCTTCCCCTATTTTCTCACCGCTAGAACCTTCCTTGGACTTCCACGAACATTTCAAGACCAAAATTAGCCAAATCGGTCCAGCCGTTCAAGCGTGATGCCGTGACCAAGGGAAATAGGGATTCATTTTTATATATATAGATGCCACTCAGAAATGGTGACGTTTAAAATCTGGTACAATTTCAATAGTAATTTTAATCGAAATCGCTGGCGGCATAGTAACCTAAAGAGATTTTTATACCACAGACAAAATGAACGTTTTCTTCCCAAAAAATCACGAAAGTTTGAGAAAAAAGGACGGTAAAATAAGGATACATGACGATTTGCTGCGAGACTTGTACATTACGAGCTATATGTGAGAATGATATTATGTCATCACATACTATGAATAGTTCCAGGATTGTAACTTAGGTGCAAGGATGCGTTCTACAAACAGAAAATTCGGTCACCACGCACAAAACCATTACTACAGTAATGTAAAGCTTAACTACAGCTTACCATCCCTGTACTCGCACATAAATAATATCGTTAACGTGAAGCACTACAACTTTAATTTGTCACACCTACAAACTGTCTGAAGAAGATCTGAAACTAAAGAAAGTTCACGACAAACTTAACGACGCTCAAGAGGATCATCTGCCGACGACTATTAGTAACCATGACATCCACCACTATGCCATCTGTTATACTCTGCTGGGTGTGGGCATCATCATCCTCTGCATTTGGGCGCTGAAACGATGTGAACCTACCTCGTGGTTGAAAAAGAAACCTACCACAGTCGAGCAACCAGTATATGAAGATATAGAACTGCAAGCCCCACTACCCAATAAAAGACAAGGTCGTGAGGAGAATGCCAGGACTAAGGCATCTAATGCTGTGGAGCTACGTGATGAACAAACCAGTCGCAAATCTACGTTCGCTGTGGTCGGAAAAAGGGATATCGCTTTTAAATTTGATGATTCATTTTGTATTACTTATGTTTGTAAGGTTTTCTCTTTATCTCGACAGTTTCAGCTTTTCTGGTTGCCAACATGTATGGTCTCATCACCGTACGTTTTTGCTGATTCCGCGATACATTTCGGGTCGCGCGTCATCGCATAATTTACTTTATTATTAACATTTATTTAAATTAGTAGTAAGCAAAAACGCTCACACCGAACGGTCGAGGAAAGAGTTTACCTATAACTTAATTACGCATTATTGTTTAAACTAAATAAACATACAACTATTAACTTCGAGTTTTCTATAGGAAAAATTCGAGTTTTCTCTCTAACTGTGTACTCCAATTACAACTAATATCATCTGCAAAGTGTGCGTAATCAAACTGGCTCGTACATAAAGCTAACCCATTTACGTGACATATCTTCTAAAATATGAAAGAAATCCTGGAAAGAGTGTCGTTAAATATCGCGCAAAAAGTGCGTTCAGGAAACCTATCAGTAACTAGTTCGTTTTGATAAAAAGTAAATGGATATAATCATTTCAGATAAAAAATGAGAAAAATCTTTTTATACGTAGCTACCGCTATTAGACTAGGGGTCAATTCGTGTACAGTGCCACAAACTTTTCTGTTCCGGTGGTCAAAATGTGAAAGTAACGTGATTTTTTTAAATGTCATTCTGCTGTCAAGTTGATGTCCAACCATAGCGCTGCTGGCGGCTGAAGTTCTTAGAAGTCAGGGCCGGTTAAATTGCTACAAAAAAAGAAAAACGTACGTAGCGCTGCTGTCACCGGAACAGAAAAGGTTGTGGCACTGTACTTACAGTTGTTTTATCTCACGAGCGCGAATGAACCACGCTTGTGTGTGTAGACCGCAGCCTCCTTTTGTCATACAAACTGTCTGTCAAAACGTGTAAAACCGTGTATACAGAGTGGAAAAAAACGGTCCACGGTCTGTGGTTGGACGAAAAGTGCCAAAACCATCTTCTATCTCGCTCGTTTCAGCGCAAGCAGTCGGGAAATAATAGCGGGCTATGAAAGTACCCTTAATATTGATGATGGCAAAGGACATTTTTCATTTTCGGCTAGGACTTTGTACACTATTCGTACTAATAGTAAAAAATATAGTAAAGTCATATAAAATATTGAAATTCTCATTGTCTTTCTGGGTAAATGGTACAAAAATAAACTTTAAAATAAAAATTCTTTGCCATCCATGGTCACACTACTGGCAACCATATTTAAATCACGTTCGGAAACATTGTTGTTTCTGTACGAAAAAACGATGACATTGACGACTGATGATAATCTGTCAATGTTAACCTTTTTTTTAATGTGAGTGTGACGTTTTACCGCCATATTGAATCGGGGTTGCATAAAATTAAGACTAGATATTGCTTTTGTACCATCAAACGCGTTAGCTTATAGCGATATAATTAGTTTTCTGTTATTATATTTATCTTTTGCTTGCCTATGGTATAGTGTACAAAGTGCTAGCCGAGGCTCCATACAAAACTGAAAAATATCCTTTAACTAAAAGGAAACATTCCTTTATTTCAAAAATAATTAAAACTGCCTTTAAAGATTTTTGAAAAATCACCTGCTTGAGCCGGAAATCAAACCGGTGAAATGTAAAACAAAACATTCTGTATTTTATGATACAAAACGAAAGACATAACTTTTTAAGTCAGTTGTGATCATGGCGTATGCAACTGCGCCGAAATATCGGGGACCCGATAACAAATCAAAACATGGTAAAAAACCCGTTTTTCGTAATTTTTACCAAACCAAAGCGTCATTCATATTTCTTTTAAATTTAATTAAAGAAAGACCAATTTTTTATATTGTATAAAGAGCATAAATAGACACTTCCAAAGTGATATGTGTCTCCCCCCCTTCTCTAACTTTTAAAATAAAAGAGTGAAAAATCTAAAATGAATATATGCTGTAGAACGAGATATAGTCAGCAGTTTTTGAGATAATTATTAGAGATTAAACGAACTTACCTGAAGTGAAGTTCTATCTTAATTATACGAAGGCTTCGTCCGAAGAGATTAGCTTGATTTAACACTTGTAGTACGCCCTAGTAATCACCAATTTCAGACTATATTGAGAATATACCTACTTATAAATTTAAAAAGTAATAAAAGAAAATTATTATTTTTTAAATTTCAAAAGTGGGTAGTCAACACCGATCTGGCTCAAGCGCCCATCATAGCTGTCATTTAGTTTAGAGTATTATATTTTTCGAATCATATAGGGGAGTAGTTAATAACTTTTGGGAGGGAGGGAAGCTAATCTCTTCGGACGAAGCCTTCGTATAATTAAGATAGAACTTCACTTCAGGTAAGTTCGTTTAATCTCTAATTATACTTCATGCTTCGTCCTCAAGATTAGCTTGATTTAACACTTGTAGACGTTTAGAGACTAAGTGTTCGAAAAATATGCAAAAATTGTAATATATAGGCTACTGAATAATATAGATTGAAATTATAACTTAACATATACTATCTTGCTTCTTTATTTTCTCAACATAGAAACAAAAAGCAATAAAAAAGTATTATTTGTTACATAAAAAATCAACATCGCTTATGAAATAAACGAAAAATATTTTGATTAAGCACTCAAAACAGTGGTGCCAAATTTTTTATCACAATTGCTGTTTACTGGCCTGTTATAAAATTTGGCAAACGTATGTGATTCTGAAAACCAACCTGCAGTTTTATAATCTGGTCTATGCTAAAACCTAAATTTTGCGCAGCTGACGTAGCAGCATACCGGGTATTATGCGCAGTGAACGTAGAAATATCAATTCCACTTAAATGTAACGTATTTTTTATCCATTTGAATAAGGTTTGTGACGTAACAGGCTTATATGGCTTTCGGTAACTAATAAATAAATTGTCGGAATCAGGACAGAGAAACATTTTCATTTCAAGGTAAGTAATCAAAACTCTTGCAGGAAAAATACTTGGCTTTTCGTTATAGAATGGTATAACGAGCAATGTGTTTTTTTATATATATATATATATATATATATTTTCCAGATTCTAACTTTCGTTAGCAAACCACTTTTCAAGACAATTTAAAATCTGTGCTATATTCCAGACTTCATTAAATTTAGGGGATGGAGGTCTGGTACGAAAAACTCCTTTAATAAATCTTTTTATTTCTTGATTTAGTGATATATCAATTTTAGTTATTAAAGCCAAAGCAGAATGATAACAGTTAATTGTGCCATACTGAGCGCCACTGTTTAAAGCAGATGCAAAAAATTTTGTATATCGGGAATTGATACTTTCGTATAAGTTTAGTTTATTTTGTTGACAATAAATAAACCACTTTTAATAGCAAACTTCGTATTGTTTATACGAGTTATCCAAAAAAGGGGTTAAGCATGACGTCCAGAGAAAATTATTTGACGCCTCTTCGTATCATCACCATCACCAGGGTAATGGAGTTGCGCATTTGTTTGCGGCTGGAATTTGTAGACAAAATTAGGTTTGAAACTGCTTTGAAAACGAATTGTTTACTTATTAAAAGACTCTAAAATAGTGGATACCACGTTTATGTGGACCAAAATGGAACAACTATTATATCTGTGGCATTGTCAGAGATAATCTTTCTTAAACATTTAGGCATCATTGTGAAAGGAGGAAGAACATTAAAATTTAATTTCGACCACGACACTGAAAAAAAAAACATTTACGGCGTATGCATCCGGATCCTTATGCCATGGATATATATCTTGGACATTTATTATTTTTAACGACTAGCGTATCAATGAAAATATCTATGAAACTTTTCAACAATTTGTTGAAAGGCATAATCAGCTAGCTGCCATACTTGGTCTGCCTGCATAGTATTATCTGAAGATCGAATATGAGATGCAAAACGTAAAGATTTTTACGTTTACGCCATTGCCAGAGGTCTTTTGCGATCTCTGTCAGGTGTGGGGAGTGTATATCACCCATACGGTTTACGTAGGAAATTACCGTGGTATTGTCAGTTCGTAGAAGTACTTGACAGTTAGTATCTTAACCAATAAACGCAGCAAGAATTCCTAAATAATTTATTGTCTGCTACTTTCTTTTACACTCCATAAACCACTAGCTCTGTCGTCTCCACATGCAATTCCCCACCCCGTAGTTGAGGCACCTGAAAAACTTCCAGGTCATACTTGTCTATTTTTATTTTGGTGCGGCTCCACCAATAGAAATCCTGTTCCAAGTAACAAGGTATATCCATGTACTAATTATACATATTTCAAATAATTTAGTATACAACCAGCTGCATTTCACGGCGGGACAGGCGGATATTAACAGTCCAATAAAACTAAAAAATTCTTTAATTTTACACCTTTTTAAGTTAGAAAACTTTTGTATTGCAAATTTAATTTTGGCAAAGTGACCTAGAATTTCTTTTAGTTTAAACTATATTCTAAGAACTTACAAGACTGAGAAGGTATAAAATTACTTTTATCGGTATTTATAATGAAACCTAAGCTTGTAAGCAACTTTACGGTATCTTGTAAGTTTTAAGACCCTTATATTAGACAGAGGTCATCCAAATATATTGTTAACAGGTAACCATATAATCATGAGTATTTCATGACCGGTTTCATGATGACTTTAGTGAAAAAAGGAGCTGTGTTTAAACAAAATAATAAGACATTAAATTTATATGCTTTTTGATCAAATTGGTATCTTAGATATTTTCGGTCTTCCTTGTGAATTTTTAACAAAAAGTATGTCTTTCAGGTCTACTGTGCACGGTTACAATCTCTCGGTATAAATTTTATTACTGTTCTTAAATCCTTGAGTTTAAAATGTCTTGAGTCAATAAATTTATTTAGTGATAAGTTTAAGATGAAGCGCATTTTCCCATTTGGCTTGGGTACTAAAAAATAGTTGATAGATATTGATCAGATTCAGAGATCTCTGAAATTGCAGAGACAGCAAATTTTTTATTTCGTGTATGAAAAGAGCCTTTTCCTTTTCACTACATTTTTGGGTTGACGGTGATACAGGTTAAATCGGCTTTCGATTGAAGGGAATCTTATATCCTTTTTATGAAAAAGAACCAGTGGGTCCTTGGTAATCATTAAACATTCTTTATAGAATAATGATAAACGACCTGCATGCGTTAACGTATTTAGCGTCGGCTGTTGTTCTGTCTCTGCCACGGATACTGCGACTGCTTCGATAAGTTGATGAGCCGTCTACGCGTCGAAGTCGTTGCAGGCTCCTTCGTCCTGGGAGGGCCCGTCGGCCTGCGACTAGGACCCGGACCCTTCCAGTTTAAATTTCGCGAAGAACTGTATAACTTACTTATTAGGAAACTTTTGTGTCGTTGATTGCTTTGGGTCTGTGCTAGACTTGTTAATAGCTTTAGCTGATTTTTTGTTTTCCCTTAAGTTTTCGCCGAATAATTGTTTATCAATTTTGATTTTTTGAAGAGAATCCCTTAGATCCATCTTCACGGCATTCAGAAAAAAAATTGTAAATTGAATTAGAATGTTGACAATCACACATAATTTTTGCCAAATCCATAAGTGTTTTAGCAAGGCTGTATTTTTCTCATTTGCAGACAATATAATAGTATAGATTTTACCAGACAAGTGTTTCCAGCAGTCGATTCCTTCTGTTTCAGTTGAATGGCCTTATTGTGTTTAGCAATAATATCTGAAACAGCTGCTTTAATCTTAGGATCAAGCTCAGGTGGGTCAATCAATTTGCAATTTTCTGGGGTCATGTACTTACGAGTTCTTTACGCAATTCTTTGTTAATACCTGTTGTGACCCAGTGCTGGAAAACTCCAGCACTCCTGACTGAAGTAGGGTCAGTACCTAATATTTCTAATACTTCACTATCTAAGTGTATGTTTTCTGTTTCAAGAGCAGACGTTTGATTTGAAGGTAGATCACGCTTCGGAGCCTCAGTCTACGAATGACCATCCTGTATATTTGTAATGTTTTCAGACTGGGATGTACTGGGGATTGGTTCCAAGTACTTGTTCTAATTGTCCTTCAGGTTAACCCTTAGAACATGGTGCGTCGAGGTCAACTATGACCTCTTGGTCGTATGTAAGGGACAGAGTAAGCCTCATGTTCATACAATTTTAGCATGTCAGTATAATATTGTAAGAGACAGTCCCCAGTTATAACAACACGTACTGTCCGCAAACTACACTTAGTAGTACCTTATAACAGTCCCGTTGTACTGTTTGTAGGACCCAGTGACTGCAATGTATATAATGATGATTATGTTATCATTATTTGAGATTTTGTATTGCTTAACCTTAGGTATGCAATTAAATTTCGTAAGAGACAGTCCCAGTTCGAAAAAAAAAGTACTGTCCGCAAACTATTGAAAATCGACACATCATAATAAGCATAATACTTTAGAGTACAAAGCTCTTTTTTAGCTTAGTCACTTATGTGAATTATTTTCAGTAAGAAGCAGTCCCAGTTCATAGAAAGTACTGCCCGCAAACTGTTTGAAATCTACTTATACGAGAACTTGTAAAAGTCTGTGACGAACTAATGCATTTATGTTCAATTATAACTTTAAAATTAATTAATAATTTTTTTACACTTTATTGAAAGTATTTATTTTACAAACTTAGTAATAAGTAGGTAGTTAAATAGTCAAACCGTTTTATCGTTGAACGTAATTATCGTTTGCATTTTTTGCGAAACGTTAGAAAACCAGGTCACTGAACTTCAATATGCAATAAAATATGTCAAGGCCAGTGACTTATAAATGTATAAAAATACATAACGTACCTTAAGATAAGGACGACGAGCGATAGAATTATTCCGATAACTCAGAACAAGATAAATCTCACCGGTGGTGGTGCTTCTTTTTTCGCTCCAACTTTCTCTCCAATCTTATAATTTTTCGTTTAATGTGTTCACAGTTATCTTTTTTGCGTTTGGGCATCCTAAATAATCACTTTTAACAACAACTAACAACTTTTTTAACACAATTTAAAAACTAGATGTGAATCGGCGACGCACTAGAAAGCGAATGGCAGCTATGATGGGCGCTTGAGCCAGATCGGTGTTGACTACCCACTTTTGAAATTTAAAAAATAATAATTTTCTTTTATTACTTTTTTAATTTATAAGTAGGTATATTCTCAATATAGTGTGAAATTGGCGATTACTAGGGCGTACTACAAGTGTTAAATCAAGCTAATCTTGAGGACGAAGCATGAAGTATAATAAGTAACACATATTCAAAAACCGCAAATAAAAGTTTGTCCTTTTTTTGTACAAACACTATGAAAAACAAAGTAATTTCAAAAACCGCAAATGTAACTTTGTCATTCATACAAACATTATGAAAAACAAAGTAATAGCTATATATAGGGAAACAGCGTTGATTCAAAGAGAGCTTTTATAGCCCAAAAGAGGTGCATTCGGGCATTATGTGGTATTGGCATACGAGTCATGTAAACCCGAGTTCAAAAAATTAAATATTTTGCCTATGCCCTGTTTGTATATACTCGAGTTATGCTTGTTTGTCAAAAACTTCCCAGAGTACTTTATTAAAAATAAGGATCTTAACACAAATATACGCAACAGCAGACGAAACAAAATTGTTATACCAAAATGTAATCTGACATTATTCCAGAAAAATGTATTTTACATGGCCATTAAAATATTTAATAAGTTACCAATGAGTCTAGTAGATTTGCCCATTTTGAGCGAAACATATTTAAAAAATCGTTGTATCGGTGGCTTATGGATAAAAACTTTTACTCTGTTGAAGAATATCTGGAATATAAAGAGAATGTGTCGCATTTCACTACCAAATGGTTGACTTCTAATTGAAAACCAAACCTGAATTTTAATCTTATTGACATTATTGTAATTTGTAGCTTTAATTAGTATTATTGAACTGACATGAATGTATTATTAACTGACATAGTAAAAGTATAAGATTATTAATTAATTTATTAAGTTGTTAGATTATGACTATGCTAATATTTGCATGCCAATATGTATATGATAGAAAACGATTGAATCAAATTAATATTGCAGACTATCGCAATATATGTACATTGTTTTCAGCAAATAAAACAAATTTCATTTCATTTTATTTCATTTCATGTAATATGTACGTTAAGTGGGTTCGGAACCCTTCATGGGCGAGTTCGACTAGCACATGGCCGATTTTTTTATTGTCTTGTTTGTTTTCTAATTTAAGTCATTTCATTTAAATTTCTTCCTCCCTTTTTTTCTTACTATTCGATGTTTTATCTATCTAATATTTCAGAATATTTGACAGATTTAGCACGTTACTCTTCTTACTTTGTTTCTGACGCTCACTCTGAAATTAGGAGTATCAGCGTTGGTAACAAAAACTAAGGGACTTGTATATGGGCTTTGAGTAAAACAGAAGCAGAAGCGAATTTATGAGATGTTTTGCCTCCACAATATCTGAGAGTGTAAAATCGATGCAAATAGCAGAATACAAGAAAAAGATTGTTAAGAGTAGGTACTCATTCAGTACCGATTTTTTTTTTTGTAAATATAACATTTTTGACAAGCTTGTTTGCTAATTGTACTTTAATATTGTATTGTCATCTGAACCAAACCTGTATACAAAATTTCAACTCCATCGGACACTGGGAAATGGGTCAAATTAAGCTTGCAAGATTTGTCCCCCACTAACTAACATAAGTACATACTAACCAACTAACAGGGCAAGTTAATAAAAAGATTGTAAATAAGTTTTTAGTAAAAATTTCATTTTTGTGACAAGCTTTTTTGCTGACTGTACTTTAATATTGTATTGTCATCTTAACCAAACCTGTATACTAAATTTCAGCTCCATCGGACACTGGGAAGTCGGGTAAATTAAGCTTGCAAGATTTGTCCCCCACTAACTAACAAACTAACTAACTAACTAATTAACATGGCAAGTTAATAAAAATCTTGTTATAAAATAGTCAACCCCCGACAAAAAGAAACTCTAAAAAGTTAAAAAAAACAAAATTCTCGGTCTGAGGAACTCCCAACCTATAGTACTTATACCCTTATAGCACCCCTCTGATTGTGGTCCCCCGACCGCGAGAGATTTTTTTACTACTTATTAGAGTTTTTTTTGTCGAGGGTTGATAATTTTTTTGTTTAAATTACACAAATATGTTTGTAAGTACTTACCTATTCAGCATGTAGATTCTTACTGCAGCTAACTAAAAGAACTGATGACCTTGAAACGTCGGAACAAATTTTCACAAACGAAAATCGAAACAATCCGCATCAAAATAGGTCCATTGCATTCGTTCGGAAGGGAAGTTAGTGAATCCTTACGGATACCTCGCAGCCATACCCTTACTAGCAATGCAAAACCACGAGAAGGTCATCGTCTAGTTGTTCCAAAAACAAATCTTCATTAACTTATTTTAATTTTTAGTTTTTTGCATTCACAATGCAATTTTTATTACAAAAAAATGGAAAATCCATCCCATCGGAGCTAGTTGTGAGACGGGTCGTTTTTTTTCAAATACTTCATTTTCCATTTTTCTGTAAATCTTCATTAATTTCAATCTGTTTTCAATACACATTTTCCGCACACAAAACACCAGTACGCCCTTAGTTCGTGTTAGAGTACTATCAGCATAATATTGTCGTAAACACAAAGATCTCATGCCTTGAGCCGGCAATAAATACAGCTGGCTAAGAATGGCGAAGGAATCCTACTCAGACAGCCCGTCACATAAATTCAATTTCGCACGCCCGCCCAAATGAAGTCGTACCTTCTTTCGTTTCAAATTGGTGTCATTACGCTGATAACAGTGTGATATTGTTGTAGCCTTTTAGTGTTACGCTTCCTCCGAGGCTTTTCACACATAAATATAAATAAATCGACTTAAGACAACATCGTAAACCATAGATTAATGATATATCTCCGGCTTTGCTACAACTAATACCGCCGCCTGTCATAGGCTACATGCAAAATGAAGCAGTATTATTATATAACTAGCTGACCCGGCAAACGTTGTTTTGCCATATAAATTATAGTAAATGTGTGTTTATACACCAAAAGTTGCCTACACCAGACAACAGATAGCGCTAGTTATACACTACCAATAAAGGGGCCCAATATTGGTCTCTATTTCCTACATAAATATTATTTACTCTGAGAAGTAGAGTGCGTGACAGATAGCTCTGCGCGCATGCGCGACTGGAGCATTTTTGGCGGTAGTTACAGTACATTTTTTCATTCTAAGCTTATGGAAAAGATTAGTTTTCGACGTCAGTGATTACTTACTCTTTGGAAGCGGCCATAAAAGAAATGACAGTTTTGTATCGAAGGTACGACAGTTAGAACGATTTTTCATACAAAATTTGCAGTTTTACTTAATTTTCCGGAATATTAAGTAACCTATGTTATTCTCCAGCTCCCAAACTATCCCCATATAAAATATCACGTCGATCCGTTGCTCCGTTTTGACGTGAAAGAAGGACAAACAAACAAACAAACAAACACACTTTCACATTTATAATATTAGTATGGATAATATAAAAAGTTCATAGCAGAATCCGACTAGACATTGGGTGAAAGTAAGCAGCAAATAAAATAGTATTGAGAAGTTGACATTTTTAGTACTTTACTTTCCTCAAATCTCGAAACCTCCAAATTAAGCATCGATCGCAAATGGTATGTCAATAAGAATTGGCTATAATTCTCTAGGACCATAACTCACGTCAAGCGACTTTATCGAAGCCAATTGTAACTTCTAAATCAGTTTTGGAGGTATCTTCTTATATCAGACCCTTAAAAATTCCTCTTTAATTTAGGCTTGCATTTTTACGACTCAGACTCAGTTTAAGGGCAGGATCTTCCAAAAACTCTGTCTTTGTCTTTTTCCTTACGTGCGAAGAGTAATGAAAATAACCTCACTTTTTCATTTTTTCAATGTTTTTGTTGTTAGTTTAAGCATAAATTCACTTTTTGAAAAAGTAGCCTGAGAATAGTCTACGATATGTCATTACCTATTTTTCTATATATTATTCGTGAATTAGAGATTAATAATCTAAGTATAAAACCAAAAAAATATAAAAATAATGAAAATTTTCTTTGTTTTTTAATTTTTTCGATTGTCGAGTTACGATACGAATATCGTGTTTCTAGCCACAAAATAATCAAGATCGTTTATGAAACTTCAACATTATATTTTTATCTGCTCATAATAAAGAATATATTTTGATTGTTTACTTTTAAATCAGAAATAGGTTGATTTCGATCATTTGGAAGTACGTGCCCTTAATGGAAACTCTCACCTATAGTAGAAGCGCAGTAACCGAAAATTACTGAAAAATAAAAATAATGAAAATTCAATATCATGGAAGCCTATACCACTGTGTGTCTTGTCCAAGCATTTTTCCATAAACTATTTATCATTATAATTTATGTCTTTCTTATAAAAAGCAACCACTATTTTTTGCACAAAAGGCAGCATATCTTAATAAATTACTGACCGACAACAGCATTGGCTACAGTATTTATTATTATTGCAGCGTACGAAATGTGTTTTGGCAATGTTGCTCTATTTATTAAGTAAAGGAAAATGAAAAGATAGAATATCATCAGTGAACCGTATTAATATATCTTTCTCATTTCAGAACGCATAAACATTAGACGATTTATACAATGTGGAGTCGACAATGCAACAGTAAATGAAAACATTGGTGGCACTAGTTCATGGAAATTATATTGAATCTATGAAAAAAATTCCTAGGGCAGGGCGTCATAAATAAGTACCAAAATAGATACAAAATTTAAAACTATTTGTAGTACTTTACAACGTCAGATGTGGTCAGATAAATTTTTCGGGTCGGCTCATTTTTTTCTAAATACTTCATTTTAATTTTTTCGATGAGAGACTTGAAGATGTTCCGTGTGTGAGCGAAAACCTTGTACCTACAGTTAAAAACGAAAGTGCATATGTGTGACACTGCTGGATGCATTGAGTGAGTGGTAACGGTGCATAGTGTGCCACGATGTTGCAGTTTCTGTGCTGTAGCGCAAGTAAGCTTAAAATATTTGTATTTTAATAATTGAAGTGCACCTATTCAATTTTGCCAAGTAACGCCCGTTAAAAAAATACTTTCTTTTAATCAGTAGCCATCACAGTACGAAAACTGTCACTCTGGTAATCGTAATAGTAAACTATACCATCCGTCAAAAGCTGTCAAAGTGGTGCTGTTAAATATCTATTGAATTTTAGTCCATCCTACGATCGAAACAGGCGCTACTCTGGTTTTCTTTCAAAATGTTACGATAATGATCGTTTTTCATGCTAGGGTTACTGTGAGGCAGACAAATCGTGGGTAGAATGCTAGTATACAAGCAAATAAGCTTAACACAGTGCGACATTTTCTGTTCCGGTGGCCAAAATCTGGAACTAACGTGTTTTTTTAATTGTCATTCTGCTGTCAAGTTTGTTGTCCAACCATAGCGCTGCTGCTGGCTGAAGTTCTTAGAAGTCAGAGCCGGCTAAATTGCTACAAAAAGAAGATAAAATATAGTGCGACAAGCTTTTCTGTTCCGGTGATAATCTTTGGAAATCAAACAGTTTTCATACGACAGTCCATTTTGACAGCTAATTTCGTATTGCAAGTGGCTCCTCTGTCACGGTCGTCACCGGAACAGACAGGAGTGTGGGACTATTTAAGTATTTTTATGCCACCGCTGTCATCGGAACAGTGATCTGTACGCTCAGCGCTTGCCATCAGGGTGCAGTGAAACATAACACGACGCGACTTATCCCATTCAAACCGCACGTTCATCAACTTGAATTGTGCTTGTTTAATATGCAGTAATGAGTTTTTTTATTAAAGGCTCGAATGCAATTAAAACGCCATGGCACAACGTGAACCCGTCGCGATGTGGTTAGCGCACTCGGCCTGCGCTCGGTGAAGTTAAGCAACTTTCCCAATGATCTGTCACGGGATGGGTGAGCAAAACTGGATCTTCTGGAGCTCCTCCGGCTCGGTAGGCACGTTAAACCTCTTGGTCGATCTGGTCTCGGCTCCTACGTGGTCAAGCAAAGCCCCTCTCCTTATCCATCCATAAGGAAGGCTATAGGGTTCGGTTTTCGGCGCATGATGTAAATATTACTGTGCATGATCATACCAAAGGTTAGTTTCATAAAAGACAAAGTTGACTCCTGCCAACACCATAGACGACCTAACAGATTAGCAATAGCGGTTGCTAACAACTGGTCTGCCAAAATATATAGAATGAATCACTGACACGCAAAGAAGAAGAACGGAGATAAAGGTCACGAATGATACGATTTTACGTCATAAATAGCAATAGCGGTTGCTATCAACAGGGTGCCTACCATCAACTTTAAGACAGCGATTCAAAAATAGCGCGATGCAGAATAGGTTCCTAAAATGAATTGCTTTCTTTCCGTACTCTGACCTTCTAAAAACTGGATCGCAAATGAATTGCTAAATGTTAATGACCGAACGATTTGTGTCCTTTTTCTTCTACCCGTCTCTTTCACTCGATTCTGTCATGCCCGGAGAGTGAGAGCGACGGGTATAACCTGCAGGTGACATGTTAAATCGACCGGGTTATAAGTCAAATAAGAGTTCCTGACAGCTTAGCGGCTGTGAAATGTCATTGATCGATCACTGAATCGCTGTCATTGATATTAAGCTGTCGTGGTACGAATAAGCGAAGCAGTTCAGTTTAGGTCCTAAACAAAACCGCAATAAGAGTTGATGGTAAGCACCCTGGTCTGCCAAAATATATAGAACGAATCACTGACACGCAAAGAAGAAGAACGAAGATAAAGGTCACGAATGATACGAGATTACGTCAAAAATTACAGTGCACTCTTATTGCACCTTAGTAGTGCGCTGTTATTCGCACGGCCGTTTTTTACACTCTAACCAGTTATCTAGTGGTATATTTTTAATCAAAGATCCTGAATCATATTGAAAAAACTTTGTAGTCACAATATGGTTCAATTCCCATCCAGAATAAAAAAATAAGATGAACATTTGCGTTCGTTACGTATCTAAGTGTTTAGGTATATTAGATGTGTATATTAATGGTACCATCGTACCATCTACTTACCTCGGAATCATATCGCTGTATATGTGGCGATATCAGATATTTTTAAATATTTTTTACTTATGGTACGGAGTCACAAGTCTCACTCCGAATCACACTTTCCTTTTTTAATTTACGGTTTGGTGTCACATTGTCATTGAAATGTCCGAAACGAAAACAGTTGCCATGGCTTTTATTTTTAATTTATCATTTTGTATGCTTAAATTAATTTAAATTCCCTTCGACACGAGGCTGGACTTTTTAATAGGGTATTTTACTGTTGTTGAAATGTAAATATTTAATGATGACGTTAAAAAATATTGCAATTAAGAATACCAAATGTGAAAAAATAATTTGAATCTGTTTTATAATAAAAGAATTTTAGTCTGTTTGATTTTGACTATAGCTGTTTCTTTCTAAAACGAAATCTTCTATAATAATTTAATATAATAATTTTATTTATTTACCAGAAAAGATTTACATTTAAATACTTAAGCCTATAATAAATGCTATGTATAAGTATTTAACAATGTAGCATCTGCTGCCGAACTAGTGAAAACCTGTATTTAAGCATACAGCGCCTCTTGCCTCGATATAAAGGTACATTATTTTATAAGCTACAGTATGTAATATTTTTTTTTAATTTCATGTTTTTTTTATCTTATTTTTTATTTTATGAAAAGGTAAACTACTTTAAGTGATCTATAAATTACTAAAACTAACTAATATATTTTTAAATAAGTACTTACATTTTTTTTATTTTCATTTAGGTCCTCCCGGTGTGTGTAATGTGAGTGCGTGGGTGTATGTGAGAGGGTGTGTGTGTATGTCTTGTGTATAGTAGTTTTTTATTTATTATTGAAGTTCCAATGGATTCTATTTCATTCTAATTTCTAATACAAATTCATAGTTAACATAAGACAAAACAAACCAGAATCAATTATTGTAAAATACCAAAAAAAAATTCGGTTTCGTCATACGACTTTGTAACAAAGAAGTCTGATACAGTTTTTTTGACCGCATTTTTATTCATAGAATGTATATTGATAATTTTATTTATTCTGTTATAAACGATAGGGCCTAAAAAGGGAAAGAATCTCTGTGCCGATGTTGTTTTCGCTCTAAAAGTCTGATTACACACAGCGAACCATCTTCGTTTCATTTTAACATCTGGGGAGTACTGTATCAAGGAATGCTGTTTCAAAATAATCCTTAGTAAAAACAGTTGTCGCACTGTCAAAACCTCACAGTACTCGAATAGTAGTTTAGTTGGATATAAGAAGGGTTTGAAGGAACAGACTTTTAGTATGGTTCTTTGTGCTACCTCAAGTTTCTTGAGTATAGTTTTGGGAGCACCTCCCCAGGATGTTATGCAGTATGTGAGCAAGGACTGACACAAGGCATAGTAAATTCTCTTCAGGGTTATCGGTGGTACAACATGCCTCAATGTTTTAAAAACATATATTAATTTGCGTACTCTTTTGGATAAGGTTTCAATATGTTGCTTAAAGCTAAAACGGTCATCAATTATAACACCAAGGTATTTAATAAAGGTAACGCGCTCAAGTGGCAAACATTGACATTGTTGTTCATTATATAAATAGGCGCATTTGTGAGCCACGAGGTTTAACTGATGTGTGCATTGGCGCCAAGAAAAAGCCATATACTTTGTTTTATCCGTGTTTAAAGTTAGAACGTTGTTTTCGAGCCATTTTTAACCAAGTTGAAACCATTTTGAGCAGCTATATATGTTTCTTCCCAAGTTTTGGCAACAAAAGCAAGGGCAGTATCGTCGGCGTATGAAATGATTCTTCCTTGTAAGGCATCCAGGCATAGCAGATTATTTATATAAATGAGGAAGAGGGTTGGCCCTAAGATACTGCCTTGTGGAACGCCATACGTTATTGGAAGATCAGAACTTGTGTAGGAACCTATCTTCACGCATTGACATCTATCTGAAAGGTAGTCAGCAAAAAGATTTAGCTGGATTCCTCGTATGCCCATATTTTCTAGCTTTTTGAGGAGTAAGGGGACAGACACGGTATCGAAAGCTTTCGCCAAGTCTAAAAATATTGAAATACATTTATGGCCTTTATCTAAATTAGATGTTATGAAGTTTGTCAGATCATTTACTGCGTCATCTGTGGATTTACCTCGACGAAATCCGTATTGATGTTCAGATAACAACTGCTGCGATTCAAGGTAGTCAATTAGTCTGTTATTGATAATTTTTTCTAATATTTTTGATAGTGATGGAAGAATTGATATAGGTCGATAGTTTCCAATTTGGTCACGTTCCCCTACTCCCTTAAATATTGGTCGAATTTGAGATACTTTAAGAACTTTAGGAAAAATACCATTTGAGAGACACTTATTAAAAACATGAGTCAAGTGTGGCACTAGAATATCTTTATGGGCTTTGAGTAATTTGTTTGATATATTATCCCATCCATTACTACATTCATTTTTAAGACTCATTATGAGATTATTTACTTCAGTTTCGTTTGTGTCATGAAGGACAAAAGAGTTTGATTGGCTGTGAGTACAATCGGAGAAAGGATATAAAAAAGGTGTTGAAGCAATTTTTCCAGCCAAAGATTTGCCCACATTTGCAAAGTAATGGTTCACTAAGTCAACAGAATGTTTAGGACAGTCCGATATATTCAATAACTCTTTTGGAAGGGGAGTATGCCTACCTGTATCTGTGATGGTTTTAACAGAATCCCAGAGCTTTTTACTATCATTACCTGCTTTTTTAATGAGGTCACTTTCATATTCACGTTTTAATTTTTTAAGAATCATGCAACAAAAGTTCCTGTACCGTATGTAGGTTGTCTTCAGGATCGAATTTTCAGGCGATGACTTAGACTTTTTGTGCAATCTATCTCTGTTTCTGATGCATCTCAGAAGGCCCGGAGTAATCCAGGGTTTAATGATTTTTTTTCGACGTGATAGCTGAATTGTTTCAGAATTAATTTCAATACCCTCCTTGATTTTATTAATTATATATTCAATTGCCAAATTATAATCTTTCGTTTCATATATGAAATCAAAATTTATATTGTTTATATATTTTGTCAAATTTTCATTATTAGTCACAGTACGGGTAAGGGTTGCAAATTGACGAACTGGCTGTGCTTTAAGGGACATAATCACAGTCTTATGATCTGTTAGTGTTGACTCTACTACTAAGGTAAGAGAGGGGATTTTTGTTCGTAACATAGTATGATCCAGACAAGCTTTATCCCGTGTAGGTAGAGTGTGAGAAGGAAAAAGACCGTGATATGCGGATAAAGCAAGATATTTTTCTACAGAAGGACTTGGATTTTCAGCTATTATATCCAGATTTATATCACCAACCACTGCAATATTCTTAAATCCCGATATGCTTTTTAAAATGCGGTCAAGTGATACTAAAAAAGGATCCACATTTTGATAAGAAGGAGATCGATAAAATGCTAGGATTGCTGTATCATTATTCCCAATTTTAATAAGAAGACAGTTACTGTCCTGGGCATCAGGCTCATCCACAGCAACAGCGAGTTCATCCTTAATATATGCAACTACTCCATCATTCTGTATTGGATTCTTAGCAGACGCATAAAAGTTGTAACCGCTGATAGAAGGGATCAAAGAGACACAGGACATCCAACATTCGGTTAGTATTAATATATCATAATTTAATCCTAACATAGTTGTTAATGCATTAAATCCCGCGAAATTACAGTTAAGACTTCTGATGTTTTGTGTAAGAATCGATAAATTAGATTGGTGTGGAAATAATTTGCTACATTCGTCGACATCACACGGTTTAGATTCACAGATGGTATTACTATCGATGTTATTTAATAAATCAACTATGTTAGGCATTTTTGTAGATATAGTAAGGATTTATCAAGATAAATGTTCATATAACACTCAACAATTATTGTAGTTAAGACGGCAACAGACACAAGTATTGTATCATAGAGATAAGACGAATAGTTCTGGCATATAATTAATGTATAGTTATTAATCATCAATATTGTTTCATTTTTCTGAGAATCCATTATGAATTTGTAAAAATATGTGTTTAGTGTAAATAGTGTAAAATATCTTAATTCTATGAGTAAATATAAAAAACTATTGATTACAATGTATTTTCTGTATGAAATAACAATTGAGAAAAGAAGAAGTGTTTGATACTGTTTTACCACATTCCAGGCTAGTCATGTTGTCTTTCTTAGGCTTTCCATGTCGGCTTCCGTTGATATTTTTATGTGTGGAGACTTGTCATCTTTTCTAAGGTAGACAACGCCGTGTGATGTCCAGCAGAATGCGTAATGATTTTGTTTCTGAAACATCCTCGCTATATAAAACAGCCTCTGGGTTTTGGTGGTAAGCGCCTCGGAAATATACACAGGCTTGGCCGAGCCTTGGAAGCCAAGGTGTCCTGTGTTAAGTTTGTCTCCTATGTTTTTAGTTTTATTGAAGATTTTTAGTTTTTTCAGTACGCTGTCTCTGATCAAAACCGTTGTAAAGTCGACTACTATAAGATTCGAAGATGAATCTTTATATGTCTTTTGTCTATATAATAGGTCTTTACCTATGAAATTGCCGTTTTGTATGGAGATTTCTGTAATTTTTTTTTTTCCATACTAACGTTTTTGTTATTATTTAACGACTAATATTATGTAAATTTACAAAATTTTACACACGTATTTATGGACATTTTAACTACTAAATGACACATTCGTTAAGAGAAAATTTTTTTTTTTCACTAAGTTACAACTAATAAAGTACGAAATTCTGGAAACAAAAATAGTCGTAACTTTCGGAATAAGTTTTTTCTATGTAAATAATCAAATATCGTGGTTATTAAATTATCAAAAGTTGCTCGATACGGTCTTAATGTAACGCAATATTAAAGAAATTTTATATTGCTAATATTATAAAAGTTGTTAAGTTATATGTACAAAAGAAAAAAAACGGCAATTTCATATGTAAAGACCTATTATATCTTTTACACAATTCGGATTAACTTCCTCATTCATTGTTCTTGTGTGACTATGACGCTACTAACCCACTGACGTCACTAAGATAGCGTCCTGTCCTTGTCTAATTATAAAGTTTGAAGAGCTATATCTTTGAAAATATTCAAGATAATTCAAAATGAAAACTTGTTTTGTGTAGCTAATATTTCGAAAAACATTTTAAAGAAATAAAAAAAAAATCAGTAAAATACCGTATTCCATCTGTATTCATTACTGATTTATTGACCATACAGTAAAATCTGTGCTGTTTTCGGCTGTTGCGACTCACGTTTTTGAAGTGAAAACTCATTTAGTGGCGTTGTGCACTTTTTGTGATGGGTAAAAAATGTTAAACTCGCGTCAGGACACGTGACCGTCAGATCGAAAATTCGTAAGACGGACACATGACCTGCCCCTGTAGACAAGTGGCTTTCTAAGAAAATGTATGGGATTGACATTAGCGATTGAAATGTCACGTGACCGCTTATGTCAATTTCATACATTACTTTAATTTTTAGTTTTTTGCATTCACAATGCAATTTTTATAATAGAAAAATGAAAAATGAAGTATTTAGAAAAAATCGAGTTGTGAGACGGGTCGATTTTTTCTAAATACTTCATTTTCCATAATCGATGTCGATTATAGAAAGCCACTTGTCTAGGCCCTCTGATCGAAAAACTGTTACGATGCCATTAGAATACGAAGGCAAATTTCGCCACCATTTCCAAAGTCGTAATAGCTCAGGATATAAAACGGGCGGCATTGAAGCCAGAAGACCTCGGTTCAAATCCAGTCCGTATTTTTTTGTCAAATTCTTTTTTTTCTGTGAAAAAGTCTAGGGAGGCCTTTTTAACTTCTGCCGGCACTCCCGGAGTGCAACCCGTTTTTTTTTGTAAACGTTTAAGGATTTTCAATGATTTTGTCAATGCAGGTTTTGATTGATATTTTAGTCAAAATAAGTTTTGACCGGTTATGAGTTTTGACGGTTACATCTTTATCGTTTCGCCAGAATGCAGCAGTGGTCGATATAAAGAAATATTGTTGCTGTGAAGTCCCTGCGACATAACATTTAGAATTTAAAACATGGACAATCAGGTGTTCGTAATCAAACATACTTATACTATGTAGAATAGAATAGAATAGAAAAACGTTTATTGGGTACCAGCACATACAAAATTATTAAAAAGAATGAAATATACTTAAACAATGAAAAAATGTACTAAAAATAAAACTAAAAAACTAAAAAAATACACACCAACTTTGGCAGGTACACCAAATAGGCCTCTGCTCAGTTTGAGCCGTGACAACGCGTGTTGTCATGGCACTGGTATTCTGCAGATACCTTTGCTGAAAAAAAAGACGCGTGCCACTGTGCAAACAACCAATTTAGCTTACCTAAAATAAATCAAAATAAAAAATTTCTACGGTTATTGTTATAGTTACAGTATTATTATTTCCGAAGCTTACAAATTAATACAATCATATTAACGACAAATTAGGTATTAATACACACTCTGGATATTATATTAGCCCCAAAAAGTAGTTATCAGCAATCAAGAAGACTTTCACACTGCGGTATTCTTTTGTAGATTAAGTAAATGTATTTTATAATTAGCTTTAAATGTGTACATCGTTTTGGAATTCCTAAAAGGTGGAGGGATGTTATTCCAACACTTTGTAGCCAAATACCGAAAGCTACCTCGAAACGCACTAGTGTTATGTGAGCAGCATTTCAATCGAGTAGCAAAACGCTGAGGACGGCCAGAAAAATCTAGTTTTTCATACAAATAAGACGGACTCTTATTTTTTATTACTCCAAAGAGCAAACTTGCAAAGTGCATTTCTCGTCGATTCGCCATATTTAATAAGTCACCTTTATTAAGGTAAGGAGTCACGTGAGCTCGCCAGGGAATGGAGAAGCAATATCTTGCACAGGCATTTTGTACTCGCTGTATAAGATTTTTAGTACGACCAAGTAGACATCCTCCGATTACTGTGTCAGCGTAGTTTAATTTGGACAAGATTAAAGTCTCGCAGAGGTGAATTCGCACTTCAACACTTAAATACTTTTGGATCTGGTACAATACTTTCAACCTGTAAAAACACTGTCTGGCTGTATCCGTTACGTACTTCTCAAACCTTAAGTTACTATCAAACAGAACTCCTAGGTTTCGAGCTTCGTCTACGCGCTCAAATTTATCAGCTTTAACTTTGATATCAAGAAGTGCTTGGCTGTTGGTCTTAGCGATCTGTGTTTTAGTACCAGTAACAATGAATTTAGTTTTTGCCGAGTTTAACAATAAACCATTCCTTTCAGACCAGTCCACAATACGTTCCAAATCCTCATTTATTAGTGTAGCAGTTGCTGCAGCATCGTGTGGTTTAAATGTTTTATATATTTGTAAGTCGTCTGCGTATAAATGATATTTACAGTTTGTGATGCATTTGGGAAGGTCAGCAGTGTATAAAATGAAAATGACAGGCCCAAGAATCGACCCTTGGGGTACCCCACGATTTACAGGTAAAGTTGCGGAATATTTTTTTGAGCCATCCTGCTGCGTAACCTCTACCTTTTGATAACGACCTGTCAGATAACTAAAAAACCACTTGACAGCAGCATCATCAAAGCCATAATACCTAAGTTTCGCCAGAAGTAGTGAGTGGTCAACGGTATCAAATGCACGAGAGTAATCCAGTAGGACCATAGCTGCACTCTCACCAGCATCTCGACCAGTCAAGATATCATCAACGACATCCATAAGTGCAGTTGTCGTACTCAGGCCTGCTCTGAAACCTGACTGCTTTTTTGGTAGAATATCACACTGATCTAAATATTCTGTTAATTGAATACAGATAACTTTCTCCAATATTTTCGACATAAATGGCAAAATGCTTATCGGTCGAAGATCTTTTATCTCGGCTGGATTATTAACTTTAGGAACGGGCTTTACAATAGATAGTTTCCATAGGTCGGGGAAGGTACAATCTGTAATGGACTTGTTAATAATTGCTGTAATTGTAGCCAGAGTTCGCGGTAAAGTTAATAAGATCATGTCAAGCGATATGTCATCAACGCCTTGGGCATTTGTTCCAATATTTTTAATAATATTTAACACCGTTAATTCATCTACGGGCTTTAAAGTAAATACACTATTGCTAAATCTATAACAGTTAAAATAAGCTAATGTCTCCTTGCGGTTTGCTTGATTGCTAGTAGGCAGATTAAGAAAGTGGCTGTTGATTTCATCGGGATCTGAAATACTATCTGGTAGTTCAATAGCTTTCTTTTTGAAATCAACATGGCGTTTGACGTTTTTCCATAGCATATATACGTATGTTCAACACCGGAAAAACCCACTAAACATAAATTGATATCACTTAGGTTGCCACAGCATGTCCTCCCGTAAAACCCATCTCCTCAAGGATAAAGAGGATACCGAAGAAATAAGAGATTACAAGAAGCTCTCCCGCGCAGAGTCGTCGTCTTTCACGCCTGAATCTCATGCTGATTATCAACCACTACCATCATCGTCCGGGTGCAACTTGATCTCGGATTGGGACAGCGAAGGCAAAATTGAGAAGCCCTCGAACCCTCGCCAGCGCTACTCACAGAAATATAGAACCCACGCAGGTGATCATGCGTCAATCACCCATCAATACCTCGCCTGACAAGGTAGCGAATGCGCTCAAGACACTCTAATTTTTTGTTACGACTTCAACAGTGGCCAAGCATTTCCAGTTTGAAAATGAAAAAAATGTCATTTTGTCACTTGAATAACTGTGTGGCCACTAATCGTACACTGTTGAAGTCGTTACAAAAAATGATTGTAACACTGTTTACAATAAATCCGTTCAGCCGTTTTGACTTGATTTCGCAACAAACATCCAAACATCTAAGCTTTCACACTTATAATATTACTAGCTTTCCGCCCGCGGCTTTACCCGCGTGGACTACACGACGTTATCCCACGGGAATGTGGTATTTGGTACTTTTTCGGGATAAAAAGTATGCCTATGTTCCTCTCCAGGCTACAAAGTATCTGTGTCCCAAATTTCAGCAAAATCCGTTCAGCCGTTTTGACGTAATTTTACAACAAACATCCAAACATCAAAACATCTAAACATTCACGCTTATAATAATAGAGGTTAAAGAATGAAATTGCCGTTTTTTTCTTTTGTACATATAACTTAACAACTTTTATGATGAGATTTTGAGAGATGATGAGATATTTTTCTCAATATGGCTGTTTCATCTTAATGGATTGTTAAACATTTGTAAAAATGTTTTTTTCGGATGCGAGGGTTTCCTCGCATTGATGAAGCAACGCTGGCCTACAGCGTAACAAGTGATGGCAAAATTCGACGAGTCGTGTAGGCCTTTCGGTAGCTTAGTTGGTCAGAGCATCGGGCCGGATTCCCGGAGGCGCGGGTTCGAATCCCGCCTGAAAGCTACTTATAGGGCTCGTGGTTTTTTACTATCACATTTTTCCTATAACTTTTATGATATTAGAAATATATCATTTCTTTAATATTGCGTTACATTAAGACCGTATCGAGCAACTTTTGATTATTTAATAACCACGGTATTTGATTATTTACAGAAAAAAAACTTATCCCGAAAGTTACGACTATTTTTGTTTCCAGAATTTTGTACTTTATTAGTAGTTGTAACTTAGTGAAAAATTTTTTTTTTCTTAATGAATATTTCATTTAGTAGTTAAAATGTCCATAAATACGTGTGTCAAATTTTGTAAAGTTACATAATATTAGTCGTTGAATAAATTACAAAAACGTTAGTATGGAAAAAAAATAATTACAAAAATCTCCATACAAAACGGCAATTTGATACTTTAACCCCTAATATTAGTAAGATCGGATTTTTACCCATGCAGCAACAACAATCAGAATAAAAACCTCTGTTCAATATTGATGTAGGTTTATTAAAGTTTTTTTTTAAGTTCTACAGAAATTGTGTCTTTTAACAACTTTTGCACGGTATAAACTTACATCTATCGAGCTCCTACGAGTTTCGGGAGATATGTTACACTTGGTTCGAGTGCATTTACAGAGGCCCGTACAGTAGGTCAAGACCCGTGAAAATCTTCCTTACTAGGTATGTTCGTGCCCTAACATTAGGAACATAAAATACACAGACTGTTATTTAAATATTTCCTTTTTGCATTTACAATTCAATTTTTATTATTGAAAAATTGAAAATGAAGTACCTATTTAGAAAATGACAAAGGGTCGATTTTTTCTAAATACTTCATTTTAAATTTTTCAATACACAGACTGGCTCAAGTCTGACCATATAGTAGGTCAAGAACCGTCTTGTTCTTACATACTAGGTTCGTGCACTAGCACTGGAAACATAAAATTCATAGACTGGCTTCAGTCTTAATTACTCAAATCTTATGCAATAGTTTAAGGGGTTTAGTATTAGTCTGAACAATGCTGCACAGAAAGCGCCTATCAGCATTCGCAATGCGAACCGCACCTCCATCTCTTTGCTCATTGTACCTAAGTCCGAACGCTAAATGTAGGTGCGACATTAATTAAGGGGTGATAATTACACAAGTGTACCCCTAGCATGATTGTCCATATCGACTCCTATTAGGGGTGGATATGTTTTTCTGTTACACAACAGACACCCTTTTTGGGAATTTAAAAGGAAGAGTTTAATGATACACCAAAAAGGTACATACACACAAGTACACAACATACGAACGACCTAGAGTCTGATTCAAACTCAGAATATTGCGCACACAATTTTGATGTATGTGAGTGACAATAGTGAAACTGCCATTAAATTGCATTGCACGATATCAGTACTTGTGCTAGCGCTTATCACGCTTTCATGCCCCTAGTATGATTACCGAAGTTGAGCATCCACATTTACCTGATAAAAAGAGTGTGAGGGTATAACCTCACCCTTTTATCAGGTAAATGTGATATCACAATATATTGTGAAACATATTTTAGGAAAGGAAACTAAGCCTTACTTCATACAATATGTTTAATAAAAAAACACTTTTATTAGTAA
This sequence comes from Crambus lathoniellus, assembly GCA_949710035.1. Classification (NCBI taxonomy): domain Eukaryota; kingdom Metazoa; phylum Arthropoda; class Insecta; order Lepidoptera; family Crambidae; genus Crambus; species Crambus lathoniellus. Next base: position 4,176,663 of record OX453312.1, read on the forward strand.
TTGCCAAATTTCGTGGCTAGCCCGAGAAATTTTTATTTATTCACAACGGGGTAGCACTTAGCCTTCATCACACCTGATGATAAGTGGTGATAAGGCTGAAGGTGGAAGCGCACTACTCCCGGAATCCTCAATAACTGAGGAACTGGCTATCTTATCTTTAACTGCCGGAACACAATAATGCTGAAAACATCATTGTTATGGCGTCAGACTTAGATAAGATGGTGGTAGCTAGCCAGGCGGACTAAGAACAAGTCCTACCACCAACCAAACCGAATACAATATGTACCCCTACTGGGAATCGAACCCGGGACCTCTGGGTCTGAAATCGGTGGTATGAACCACTAGACCACAGAGGCGGTTAAAATGTTGAGTTTACTGCAAATGTATAATTTCCTAATACATAATGTTAATAGTTTACTGTGCTATTTTAGAGCCCTGATACATAGGCTACGGACCCCTAAGGGGTCCTTGGATCTCACTTTCAAAAACCCTACTGAGTAGGTTTTGTGCACACAGTTCATAGAGTTGGGCCTACTCTATGAGCTTGTGTGCACAAAAGAGAAGAATATGATGCGTTTAGTATTCAAAACTTCATTCTACATCATGTTCGTGGTCAAGTCCATTATTCGCCAGTCGTCTTAAAATATGCAGCAACATGTTCAGAAGAACTGAAACAATTATATATTTTTAACAGAAAAGAAAAAAAAACAGTATAAAGCAAAAACGGATTTATTATACTTAAACTTACCTTATCAGGAGGCTTATCTTGGTTAATATTTCCGATGATTTTGATGAAACAAACACTTGAATTCACATTTCACTATTTTCACTATCGTTGGACATCACTGCATGACGGACCAAAATATGAGTATTCGTCTTTTCTGCTTGCAAGATCAAACACAACTGATATTATGCTCAGTAATCATCCATTTAAGTAGTCTTGCATAAAACATTTTCATATGGTGAAATCGAAAACAATATTGGGATAGGTATTACACCATGTTGTTCAACATAAAGCAGCCCTTATTGCGCCCGTCTTTGGACCTTTGACCAAGGAGGCCTTTGCCTCCTCTCTCATTTTCTTTTCCTGTCGCTTTGCTGCCACGCTCATCCAGTTGGTGCCAACTTGCTGCTGGATGCCCTTTGTCCATCTTGGCGGCCATTCTCTCCCGTGAGTCGCCATTCAAGCAGTCTTCTCGGCCACCGGTTGTGGTTCATCCTGTCAATATGTCCTGCCCATTTTCACTTTCTTTCTGCGTTCAATTTTTCAACCACGCCGATAACTTTAGTTTTCTACCGTAGCCAATGTTGTTCAACAAATAATATAAAACAATTATTTCATTTTTGGTCTAGTAAGTTTATGTGTTGGACTGCAAATCATTACGGTAATTTATGTAACGAGATGTAAACCTCATTGGAAGTTGGACAACGTAAAAACTATTTATTAAAAATATGACACAATGAGAGATTTTCTGCCAGCAAATAAAATAAAATAAAAAAATGGAAAATGAAGTATTTAGAAAAATCGACCCGTCTCACAACCAGCTCCGATGGGATATTTTCCATTTTTCGGTAATAAAAATTGCATTGTGAATGCAAAAAACTAAAAATTAAAATAACTTAAAATAAAATAAAGTTTATTTATTAGCTCCATAGATGGCGCTGACCTGACATGTATCTCATCTCATCTGACCTACACTTGTATTTCAAAGTTGTGCAAGAAGGTGCAAGGCCAACAAAAAGTTGACGTTGACGGAAGAAAAGAAATGTCAAATAATTCTATTCCTCTTGTTTTGTGTTGCAATACCATACCGACCATACCGCGATTTGTAGATAAGCCTTTTCAGTCCTGTAAATGTTTTTTTCCTTCTGCAAGTGTTTTTTTTAACATTGACCGTCTTAACGTAGACTACTTGCCAGCAAATAAAAAAAAAGCAAACCCATGTCTGATGAACGCCATCTGTTGAGTTTTTTGGAACTAACTTTTTTCTTTTTTAATCATCTATCAGAAAATCCCTCATTGACTATCTGTATTGGTCGCGGAAAATGGTTTTGCAAAATGTTTTTGTAAACTAGAAAATTATAAGATTATACATGTAGCTCGCAGCCGTGTGCATACTGTCTCGTACTGTCTATTATAATTTCACTAGTGGAATTATAATATCACGACTGTGACAAAATCCCTGCGACATTACACAAATATGTGTACAACAAGAGTATAAGGCAATAGTGTCAAAGCTCTATTTTTAAATGTTGAAGTAAAGATAACAAAGTAAATTGCTGAACGACCATATAAAATAAGCACACTTGTCACACCTTCACTTAGCGTATTACCCATACAAATCCAATTGGAACACAGGACTCGATCCCGTCACCTGTCACTCGCAAGATTGGGAGATTACAGCCGCTGAGCCTTCCCGGCACAACCATGAATCGAGCAGACGTACTTTAGATACGGATTACTGGAATAAACGGTACAACTCCGGTGTACAGGCCTATTGTCACGAGTTTTGATCTCCCTTTCCAATGACACCACTCTCAGAGCGCGGAGATAACTGTTTGTGAGATATGAGATTACAAAATGTCGTATTTTATGTTATTTTTGCGTCATAATCATAATAGTTCAATTGAAAATAATAATAAAATTAAGAATAATTAATTGCGGGCAGCGTTCAAATTCGTATGAATATCAACTGGTGGCTTACCACAAGCTCTTAACAAACAGAACAAATGCAGGGCAGTTTTATTGCAAGGTTTAAAATAAACATCTTGCTAATCGTACCATAAGCCAAAATTAGCAGTCTTTTAGCAGGCCTGCTGCACTGCTGTTGCTATTGAATGATTGTCTCTGGCCTGTCGAGCCAAAATGTTGTTTGCGTTCGAAAACTAAATATAATTTTTACTGGTAAATACCGTTTCGTATTAAAGTAACATTTTATAAAAAAAATACAATAACAATGCAAAGGAAAACCTAAAACAAGATGTTTTTATGGAAATAAAATTGAACGGCAGTGTAAAAAAATGGTTTTAAATATTATTCTTGACAGAGTTTTATTAACAAGCGTCACTTCTAGTTTCCGAACGTTACTCGCAACGAATGTTTTTTTTACAAATGTGTTTGAAGCTTTGGTTTCAAGTTGGAAAAGTGACTAATTTCAACAAACAAAGTTAACACAGTTACTTAGACCCGTATTCTAGAACGATACTCAAGTCGAGATCTCTTCTCAAGCTTAGTTAGAAAGGGATGCGAAAACATGCACCGAATACATTCATCCCTTGCTAACTATACTTGAGAAGAGATCTCCACTTGAGTGAGTGTCGTTCTTTAATACGGACTTCTCCACGGACGCAGCGTTCGTGGAGAAGTCCGTATTAAAGAAAAAAGCGCTCGGAATGCTTCACAATAATGCAGCAGTAACCTACTTGACACGGTTTGTTGTGCCATGGAATGCCCCCAATGTCCTCCACAGCCTCAGGTATTTCAGAGAAGCCGGTGGTAAAAAAGGACATAGCAGACAATACCTAAAATAAATAATTTAAATGTTACAAAGTTCGAGAAAATAAGAATCTTGTAAGACTCTTGTTTTAATTTTTGAATGGGTAGAACTCACTCACTCTTGCCTGAACGGATTAATCTATAGATTTCGTTGCTGCTGCAGTATCAGCCCCCGGATTCACAAACCGTTGGAAACGCTCCCGACAGCGGAATGTATGCACTGTCTCTGTCACTCACTATAGAATAGGCAAAGACAAAGCACAGAATTCAAATCAGATTCTGTTTCCGGTGGTTCGTGAATCAGGGGGCATCAGAGGTCTAAAGGGCCCCGAAACCAAAACCAAAACCTCCGAATAAAATCCATTTTGTCGTAAACTTCCAATGGATTGCTTTATTCTCGTATTAGTTTACGCCACGCTTTTTTCTTTCTATTGCGGAAAGCTTTCGTCCTCCAAAAACCACAGAATTGCTTGATCATTCATTTAATACCGAACAAAATTATCAGTGGTATTCCACTTATCAAAGATCTTTAATCGTCCTCGTCCAATTTCTTTGATCAAATATTTGAGATAAGTGGAATACCACCCTTAGCAGGCTTTTTATAGCTGCTTGAGACCAACTTTTTAAAAACTGCTAATTATGACAGTTTGGCAGGCCTGCTTGCGTGCTAAAGTGAGCTCATGGTACGTTTAGCAACGCTGTTTGACCGGTGAACGTCTAGGACTAACAGCGCTGCTATTGTTATGGTTCATGGTACCGATAAGCAGGGCAGTTTTTTTAAGGCTTAAAAATAACTGCTATAAGAGCTTGTGGTAAGCCCCCTGAACGCGGCCGCCCAGTGATCGCGCGTGCGAACGCTGCATTTCGAGCCGCCGCCGGACGCACGTGTTTGAACTTGTCGCTAAACAGGCTATGGGCGTTTGTGCACTACCACTGAATTTTACCGATCCGGAAAAAAACGGATGCTTGTATTTAATTAATTACTAATTTAAATGATTAATTATTAAAATACAAGCATCCGTTTTTTTCCGGATCGGTAAAATTCAGTGTAGTGCACAAACGCCCTATTGCTCTATCTGATCGCCACCGCGGACGCCACCGCGGCCGCAAATTGAACGCGTTGGTTTGTTCAGACCTTTAGGTTGGGTGTGGTACACCCAGACCAGGAAAATTCGATCAATATTTTAATTGCGAATTTATAATACGCATCACGCGCCTGAGCAGCTGCGTCGGGGGAGGAACGAAACCATAGTAATGACGAAACTGTCGACTGCCACTGTTTTTGTCGAACGCCGCCCGGGGAATGGTGTGGACGAGGTTGAACCTGACAGCGGGTGCGTGAAACCCACCTTACGCTACTTGTAACGAATTTGGACAAATACATTTTATTTTATTTTTGTATGGAAGTATTTTTTATTCGTTTTATGATCCAGTTTATGTATTATTTTGTTTTTATGTTTAGTCTACTAGAAAAAAAATGCTTCATATTGTTTTAGTTTTCATATTTTTGACAAAAAGTGATAAACATGGGCCCTAACTAATAAATGTAAGTGGATTTTGATAATTTCATTAATAAATTTTTTTAAATTATTTTACCCTTAAATTAGTTAAAAATAGAATAAAATATCAGTTTAGTACTTATTAAATAAAATTTTTTTTTTAAATAATAGTGTATTAAAAACACCCAATTACCACTTACTATCTGGGTGTGCCACACCCACCTAGCGCTTTGTGTTACATATTCTAACCTTGCGCTCGTCGGGTTAAGGTGCGTCCACACTTGTAACATTTTGGTCATTATCATACATTCTCTCTTTTTTGTACAGTATTACCACAACGCATGCCCAACAAAACTGAAGGTATCGAAGCGACATGACGCCACGCCATATTAGTTGATGTTTCTTTATTTTGTATGAAATCGAGCGTCGACGCTTGCAGTTATTGTCGTCCGACGCCCGGTTCGATTGGACACGCCAAAATGTTACAAGTGTGGTGTGCTGTTACAATTGTAATGTAAGACCGGTGTAAGACAATCTTCACCATCTATTATTTGTGGTAGCTTGATTTTTGACCGAATGTGGCCTGTCGTTCTAGTACTTTTTAAACTGTCACGGACCATGGAAACACAAAAAATTAACAGTTTTTAGGGTTCCGTAGTCAACAAGGAACCCTTATAGTTTCGCCATGTCCGTCTGTCCGTCCGTCCGTCTGACCCCAGTCTAGCTCATAGACTCTTAGTACTAGAAAGCTGTAATTTGGCATGAATATACATATTTACCAAGCTAACAAAGTGGAATAGTAAAATTTTGAAAAATATTTTTTTATGTTACCTCCCCTACACGTTTTCTTGTCTATCCCATAGTGTGGGATGTCGTTGGATAGCAATTTCAAAAACGTTGTAGGTTCGTGAAGACAGTTTTTTGATTGAGGCATCTGTTTCTGAATTATTAAGCTTTAAAGTGCAAAATTTTGTTAGAGTCAAATGTTGTTTGTTTCTGGATACGTGAAAAAATTCACGATAGTAGTACATATGACGAAGTTAAAAGGAAAACTATCACAGCCAAGTAGGCTTTACAAGTTTTTGAGATATAACACATTTTCGAAAACCGAAAATATAACTTTGTCATTCATACGAATACTATGAAAAACAAAGTTATTTTTTTCTGGCAAAAAATGACAGTGGTATTTTTGCTAGGTGTTCGTAATCGGTACGTTAAGTGGGTACGGAACCCTTCATAAGCGAGCCCGACTTGCACTTGGCCGATTTTTCATAAGTCAATCAGTTTGATTACACGCAGACGAAGTCACGGCACAGAGTACGTGGTCACGGTCTTGAAAACTGCATAGTGCGCATCATTTCATATCAATTTGCAATATTGATTAAAATTTGCTATGTAGCAAAATATTTTATAACAATTTTCAATATTGCACAATATTTCAAAACAATTCTCAATATTGCACAATATTTCAAAATAATTTTCAATATTTCATAACAATTTGCAAAATTGCACAAAATTCCATAATATTTTTCAATATTGCACTATATTTCATAATATTTTTCAATATTGCACTACTTATATTTCATAATATTTTTCAATATTGCACAATATTTCATAACAATTTTGACCGACTTCAAAAAAGAAAGAGGTTAGCAGTTTGACCTGTATGTATTTGATACTTTTGGAATTGGATAATATTTGAGTATATCATTATTACATTTAGGCTTTCAAGCACGTGTGTTAAAATAAATTAATAAATAATAACCTCTCTTTAATTTTATTGCAACATGCCTACCCATACTTAAGAAGTCTTAAAGTTAAAGCATTTATTTACACGTCAACTGTAAATACTACAGCAGATCAAACTAAATAGTTTGACCTTGAGATTACCCTTATGTACATTATAATAAGGATGAACATAATAATATTAGTGTAGATATGGGTGACCCAAAAGTAAACTATGATATATAACTTATTTAATACGAGTATATCTAAGTGATATTGGACTACAAAATTAATGTTGTTTTCAAGAACAATAGATTCAAGATTCAAATTTGTTTATCCAATTTAGATTGTTATTTACAATACTTGTGAACGTCATAGAAGCTACGCCATCGGTTCGCAAACCCTACAGCGGGAGGCCTTGGAGAAGAACCGGCAAGAAACTCCAAGGGTTGTTTTTTTCTCCCTGTTTTATTTCATACAGAGTCGTCAAATTGAAAAATGACCTTAACATGGTATGACTAAGGTCAGTTTCCATCACAATTACACAATGGGTTATGATAAATACAGTTAAGTATAGGCGGACTAATGATCATAGCGGTGAACAATTTTCAATTACTTAGGAACTCTACTTAAAGCTTTAATATTAGTTAAAAACAAAAGACAATTCTACTATATACTGCAAGTTGCGCCATACATGTTTCAAATGTAATTCTTAATAAAATGAATAAAAACAAAAGAAAACACATTTCAAGGCAAGCAGATAAGAGCAGACCCATTCCCACTGGCAGCACCCGTTCACGAGCATGACGCATGAACCAGCCATCGCTTCGCTCAACCATATTTTAGGGAACGTAATGACTAAGAAACACGATTTATAATTATAAAGTAATGACTAAAAAAAGTTCTAAAGTTTTAAGTTGTTAGTGTTGGGTCGTTAATATTTTGATCACAGACAGCACCGAAGACCGCAGCAAACAAGTAAAAGATTGCAACGAACAATCGTCACGATATCGATTCTGATATCGTACTGTCGGATCGTACCGTATTTGGAGCCCTTAAACTAAAGTGTCATCAAACAATAGAAAATTGCAGAATTATCGCGTCTGCAGAGCGATGTTATAGTACCTACTCAAATTTATTAAAAAACTATTACTCATACAGTTTTAACAACAAGCAAGGGTTCTCTGTTTATTTTTTATTTTTCGACTTTGTGTGAAATCTTCGTTAGGAAAAATAAAACAGCCATTGACGATTTTTTTGCCAGTTCTTCTCGTCACAATGTCGTAGCCTCTTTGGCAATCTCTAATAGTAGGTCGTAAGTTCGTCATCATTTATCAAGTGATAAACAATTTTTTTTATTTAATTCTGAATTTCATGTCTTCCCTGCTGCTGCTATCAGTAACACAAAGTGCTTAAGCTTATATGCCAACCAGTTCCATATGTATGTCAAGTTGTCTAATAGGATTTATTAGTTATTTTATGAAAATATCCACTGAAGCCGTCCTTTATTCCTATAAGGCTTTAATCTCTTTTTTACTACGAATCCCTAGAAATGCGATTACATTTCACAACATTGCGCAATTCAAACTACTTATATACTTGTGGCAAGCTACGACGCCGCAGTCTCGCTTCGCCTGTCGAATGAGTAATATCATTATAATTCTCAACCCAGAGTAAAATTTCAATATGAGAGGACACTGTGAAAGATTCTTCATGCCTGAACGCTTTGAGGGACAATGTGGTCCTTTTGGTCGAAGAGGCCATGGACGAGGCCATGGACCCCCTGAATTTGGACCCCACCATCATCATTGTCACCACGAAAGAGGACATAATGAACACTTCGGTCATCACAGCCCAATGTGGCATGGCTCCGCCCCACATCGCGGCAAATTTGGCCACGGATTCGGCCATAGTTGCCAACGACTCGGCCACCATGGACATGGATTGGGTCACCATGGTGGTCACAGACATAGTGGTCAAGGGCATGGACACGGAAAATTTGGCCACCATCACAAGCATGGATTTGGCCATCATCCGTTTGGCCATTACGAAAGATTTGGATCAGATGACTGCAGACGTGGAAGGTCGTGTGGAAATGCTGAAGACAGAGGATGCAAGTGCAACCAGGCTAAAGGAAGGGGACCTTGTTCTTCGAAAGATAAGGACCAAAATGGAACTGACACTTTGCTGGTACAAAGAATCGTGGTGGAACAACCATCTCGTTGTAAAACTGTTTGAAGTGATTAGGCTATGAATAGGTATCGTATAAATTTATCTATTTTTATGATTGTATTTAACCAACAATACCTATATGAGGTTCAAGAGATGGCAAAATGATATTAATGTGATAGTTCCTGCAAGTCAAATATAGCGGAATGTTCCATATTTCATTTAAAATCTTAATGTAGCCTTCGAATACTTAATTATAGAAACTAACAACCATACCTTTAAATAATACTAAAAACAAAGTCGATGTATTTGATGAGCAGAATCTGTCCCTTGTGTGATTTTGTTACATCTTGTATATTTAAAATATTTAGGTAATGGAATAATAAGAAGTAATAATCATAATAATATACAAAAAAGTCTAGAAGATATAACGCCTTCCTAATGCACATAGCAATTATATATTTAAACATATTTCTAACTTAATACTAAAAAACTATTTAAAATAAGTTAACATAAGTACGATTACATGTTAATTTGAGTAGGTACGCCTTATCACGTGCATATTAAGTGCTTTTTTCGTAGAGCTGTACCTAACTATCTTCAGAACTTGTATTATGAAATTTAAGAGTTTTATATTTTAGATAGTTTCCTATAAAAATAATATAATATAGATAGAAACCAATGTATGTAATTAGATGTTGGAGATTTTAATGATTTATTTCTTGTTTTCGAAGACAGTAATATTCAATGAAATACTAAACTAACTAGACTTTAACTAGATAGCTTTATCAAACATTTTAACTCATTAAAGGTCACTTTATTACAGTATCATAGTTTTTAATTGAGCCTATACTTAGACTTTTTGTTAAAGTATTTATTTTATGATTTTTATGACCAAATTTTTTATTTAATCTTTTATTATTATTTTTAGCGGTAATTGCTTCAAAACAGATTATAGCTGGCGATTGTCATGCGATGATTATATCGTTATCAATGAGATGAAGGTCTCGAGAAGAACAAACAGGAATAATTATAATTATGGGCCACCATTATTATATCCACGATCAAACAATTAAAATTATATTATAATCATGGAAACAGGAAACAAATTAATAATAAAGTCGGTGGCTTGAAATGTGGCGAAATAACTAGGAGAAGAATAATAATTAATAACTGAAGATACGCAGAAGAAATTACTCGAACTATTATTACTTTATCATAATTTTAATAAACTCTCCTTATTAGGAAATTATAGTGTTTTTGTTTTTATTTTAAACCTAATTAAGTAGGCTGTTGTTGCTGTTGTTGTTTAAAAAATATAAAGTATCTAAGCTTAAATACTCTGTTTTTTTAATGGAAAAATTAAGCAGTTGTACATAAAAAATACATTGTGGATGCTCGAAGTTAAAGGATTTATACAATGCAATGTTTATGTGAAAATAATGGAATTATTTTTAGCAATGAACAATCAAAGACCACTTCAGTGAACCACTTCTTACTTTTTTTCGCGTGTCTGGTGCCTCGCGCGCGCAGATCCTTTTACTATTTGGTATTAAACTAGGGTAGTAAAATGCATAAGAAATTAGGGTCTGCAAGTGATCGGCGAGACGCCAGCCATACGAAAAGAAGTAAAAATTGTTTTACTTATTTTGTCCATAATAGCTTTCAAATTGGTTTACTTTTAAGTGTACCTACAGCACTTAAAAGTAAACCAATTTGAAAGCTATTATAGATCTCATCGGACTTGTTTGTAATATCAGTAAACTAAAATCAGAAAAAATATTACAACATGTATTATTAGAATAGATATGTACCAACCAGCTATTATAGTATATTTGTCCCGTACCGAATATATTCTGTTATTATATTCTATTTTCATCTACTTTCAATAAAGGTAAAAATGTTTCGAAAACTATTTTCATCTTACGAAATAAGACCTTTATCAATAACATAGTAAAGTCTATTTCTCCAATATTAAACCAAATGTTCAAGCCATTTTCTATTCCGTATTTCGGTCAGAGCCGATCTAATAGATCCCTTGCGGACGGGCCGGTCGCTTAGCTCGCGGCTCCTGCAGCTTAGCTTTGAATACTGGTGCGATGTTAAATTCACAACGGCTGTGGAGTGGTTCATAAGATTCCTGCCTTCAGAATGCTTTTTTTAGCTAGCTAAAGTACTGTTTTCCAATATAAATCGAAACAAAAGTACCTCGAATTCAATTCTATTCATTTATTCATTGCTAGTCACATCACAGAACATAAGATGTAACATAGAGTCTAGGATCAGTGTGACACCCCGTGAGGGCACAGCAGAATAAGAATTAACAATCTAGAGCTTATCCATGAAGCTCGACTTAATACTGAGATAACTGGAGTTCTCACCCTAAATAAAAAAGTGTACCCAGCAAATTTGACATTTATGTATGTAGTGGCTCTCAGTTGTCTCATATGACCATACTTACGTATTTTTTTAAAGTGTAGGTGAGACGGAAGACAGCCACTGTGTAATTTTTGGAGACAAAAAAGTGTTAGTACTGCACTCTCCAGTTACCTCAGTATTAAGTCGAGCTTCATGAGCTTATCACTAAAATATTCATTTAGACTATAGTAACTAGTTTACTAAAAAGTTTTTAAGCCCACATTCAAAAACATTAATCTTTTTCCGGCATTTAATACTATTTGGGATGCTATTGTATATTTTTATTGCCATTAAATGAAGACCTGTTTTATACAAACTTAATGTAGTAGGCAGTAGGTCACAGCCTTCTCAATCTTTATGCATTGGTAGTCTTTGTGATAAGAGCTGAACCAAAGGTAAGCGAGATCTTAAATACCGTTATATAACTAATTTTGGTCGGAACCGATCTAGTAGATCTCTTGCGGATGGGCCGGTCGCTTAGCTTGGTCGGCTCCTGCAGCTTAGTTCCGAATACTGTTGCGATATTAAATTCACATTGGTCGTGGAGTAGGTTATAAGATTTCAACGTACAGAAATCGGAATGCCTTATTTAATTCGCCACACGACTTTCCAAGGTAAATCTAACCATGAAATAAAATAACTGTGACGTCCACGTAGCGTGTGAAGTCAGTCTTTGAAAGTTTTTTTATGAAAGCCAGAAATAGCATGGGACCTAGAATGCTACCCTGGGGTTACCTCAAATCCAACTGAAACCAACTCGCTCACGCTCAACCCAATTCTTATTCTTGTATTGGTAGTGGCTTTTGAAATTAGCGCTGAACTTAAATTGTAAGATTCATATATTTGGTAACTGGTTGAAAACCCCCAATATTGTTTAAAAAAAGTGGGTCATAGGATTTCTGCCTAGATCATGCTTCTTATTCAATAGCTCAAAAAAGGTTGTCGTTATACATATAACCTATATGCTATTCTAAATCATCATCTATATCTGTACCAAAATTCAGTCAGATCCGTTCAGCCGTTTTGCCATGATTGAGTAACAAGTATCCATACATCTAAACGCTCAAACGGAGCAACGATCGACATGATTTTTGAGATGGGGATATTTTGGGAGCTGGTGGCAAAGATTACTAAATAGTTACTAGTAACAGATACTGCACTCCGCTAAGCCATTTAAATAAAGAGCAACTCTAACTATAACGCAATAAAGTGGAATTCAGCTTGTACGGCCCAAATTACGAACGGCTGCTCGTTGCATCTCTTTCTATCGCATATATTCTAGCTCGTTTCGGACCTAATTTCTATGGATTTTCTATGGATTTTGGTGAGGGCGAGATTTGCGCGCAAGTACATCGAGTGACAGACGCCTGGCTGGGGGCCGATTCTCACGCAATCGAGAAAAGTTCACATTTATATGCTCGAAAATCAAATATAAGATATGACACAGTTTGTGTTTGACATAATTTCACAATCGAAAAAGTTCGATCAAAAACCAGTCGAACGCAACGTACCTACAGTACAAACCAATAGATACAAAGTACAGACCAATAGATATTCGTATACGAACTTAGCTGTCAAAACGAATTTGTTGGAATTTGGGACAGTTTAATTTGTTGGAAACGTTCTTCACTTTTCAATAGAAGCCACAAACAACATGTTCGTATACGAATTTACCACACTGAAAAAATTTGAATGCGTGAGAATCGGGCCCCTGAAGAGTGACATAGGCTACTATTTATCCCGGAATAATATCACATTCCCGCAGGATAAGTGCAGTCCACGCGGGCGAAGCGCCGACTAGTTATTAAAATTAGTAAGAAATCTCGCTTGCTCTTGCACCTTGCACCGCAGTCTTCAGCCATTCGAATCTGGATTAGTTCCGGTAGCACGTTACTCACTGGCGGTGGCTGTAATAGAAGTGATACTGCTAATTCGCGGTCACTCAAATGTGCACGGTACAGTCGCAAGGAACCACACGACCAATCTTTTCAGAAATGTAAATGTATCATTATCCTGTTGTGGCGGGTTCGAGCTATTTTTAACCGACTTAAAAAATTGATAAATAGTTTTTTTATTTTATAGCTTTGAATTTTATCATGATTTGTTGTCCTTTTCTATACTTGCTAAAAATTTCTAGTGCAAATCATTAAAGTCATAATTATCTTCGTTTAATGTCAAAGATATTTTAAATCTACATTATTATTTACCATCGTAAATTTAATAACTGTCAAAAAGAATGAGCACAACAACCTTGTCATCTTTATCTGAAATTACGTCACCAAACGTATACAAATTGTTACCAACATCGACTTTTCTATATTGTGTTTCTTCTTTGTGTTTATTGGACTGTTCCTACTTCCGGTAAGGTTGTCCTGTCCCATATTTATCATTTATCTGTCAATCGGAAACACAATAACTAGTACAACAAGCTATTCATGTTTATATTAACCGTGCTCATAAAGAGCTATTTTATTTGTTCAATCTGCTGATTTCGTTGTATATTTGTAGCAGCAATTGGGTATTTGACTGAATTTTTTTTATTGACTAAAAATGTTCATTTACCTACTTAATAGCAACACAACATAGATATTTATTTTCAAATATCTTGCATGTTTTCAGCAATATAGAGCATCAAACTTACTAGTTAGACAAGGAGAGCGCTATAGAAACGTGACGTCACGTTTCTATAGCGCCATACTCTCGCCCATAAACTTATTTATACTAGGGGTAATAGACGGACAATGGTGCGAGTGAGAAACCAGTCCTTACGGCAGAAGCTATGTGCGAGAAAGAGTTGGAAGAAAATGACAGCAGAACCCGATTTGACTTATTTAGCGTCTTTTATCATCTTGATGAAAAGCGTCCATTCGATTATTTTGTGATTTTTATCGCGATCGCGCCAATTTGGCTCTTATAACTATATAAATCAATAATGGTGTAGTGTTCTGTGTTGAATTGTAATGTTACTTACGACAATAAACCAAATAAACACTAATTTCACAGGTAAATAGGATTGTACAATTACCATTTTCATAGTTCATATTTTAGTTGAATATATTCCCAAATACACTAAGTGACACATTAATATCATACTATTTACCGCCTATTTTCTAAATAAAGGCTGATTTTTAAACTTTATGTGTTAGATAAAAAGATATTATATCCGTGAACTTGAGAAAATATTACGTAGAGGTTGATCAAAAATTATCGATATTATTATCGATACTCATGTCATGTCGATGGTTTCCAATATAACTTTGTTTGTCTTTGTGAACACTGATAGTTTTATTTAAAGCTGATTTTAACCGACACTTTTTAAATAGTAAATTATACCTACTTCAGTACCAATGTAACAATATTTTCAGGTTTCCTGTAAATCCAGTGATTAAGTTAAACTGGATAAAACTAATAAATAGAATAGACTAGGAGCTTCGCCAAAACTCTGTGGTGAGCAGCAAATATTTCAAGCAAAACTGCAAAGAAACCTTGAGAAATTATTTAAATAAAATTGTTCTCTTCAGAGGACAATAATTAATGTGTACCTAAACGTTCAATGGGTTTGGGAAATGTTTTTTTTTTTTTTAAAATATATACATTTTAACTTAAAATATGTCATTAATTTTTTTACCGTAGCCCTTCAAAATACTTCACAATGAATTTTTAAAGATTCGTAAAAATGACCACCAAGTTATTTAAATTTTTTAATTTTTGCATGCACAGCACAATGCAGTTTTTATTGTTGAAAAATTTAAAATGAAGTATTTAGAAAAAATCGACAACCAGGGGGGCTACCGCGTAACTTTATAGGTATGAACTTCATACGTTTTTGGGAACTTTAAGTCAATTTTATAAAGAAAATAGCCGCTATCATCATCATCATCATGTCAGCCGAACGACGCCCACTGCTGGGCATAGGCCTCCCCCAAGGATCTCCACAACGATCGGTCCTGCGCTGCCCGCATCCAGCGGCTTCCCGCGACCTTGACCAGATCGTCGGTCCACCTTGTAGGGGGCCTGCCCACGGAACGTCGTATGTCTTCGTCGTTGTATTCGTGGTTGTCGTCGTCGTTAACGACTTCGTAGCTCAGTCGTTAGAGCAGCCGCCCGGATAGCGTAAGGTCGTTGGGTCGAGTCCCATCGGAGCTGGTTGTGAGACGGGTCGATTTTTTCTAAATACTTCATTTTAAATTTTTCACGTGCTAGTGTTTTCGTGACAGCCACAATGCGTGCTTGAATAATACAATATTGTATAGTCTTATACAATATTGTATTATTCAAGAAAATTATCAACATGTCTTCACAAAGTACCTAAGGTATTTAAATACTGTATTGTGCCTCTATGTACAAATACTTCGATCAAAACGCAGAATAAAAATATTTATTCGTAAAAAATCGAAAAATTTGGTGCAATGCGATGAAAAGGGACTCCAAAAACTCCAGAACTAGTTTTATTAAAAAACAAGATTTCAACCAGTGCAGCTGTGCGAGTAGGTAAGTATGGCCGGCCGGTGCGGTATACGGGCGGTCGGGAGGAATGACGTCGAACGTGGTAAAAGCCGATTGCTAGGGAACAACCGAGGCAATAGTGTTTTAAGCAAATTAATTTTTACAATAACTTTGTAAATACTTATCGTATTGAAGTGAAATGACCATTATTATTGAAAAATGGAAAATGAAGTATTTAGAAAATAAAATCCATTTTCCATTTTTCAATAATAAAAATTGCATTGTGAATGCAAAAAAAGTAAAAATTTTAATAACATGAACTTTATTTTTATTCTCCCAGGTCTTCTCATATCATTATCATCGTCATACTTCATATCATTATGAATTATTAAATCTTGTTTGTGTTTTATTTACATTATTGTTATCGACAACCTAAAATGGGCTTGAGGGCAGCTCTAAAATTCACACACACGTTTACAAATTACACACACTAGCTCATGTCATTTTCGGTCTCACAACCAAGCGAACTCTGTCCGTCTATTACTAGAGTATAATAAGTTTATGCTCTCGCCCTAGAAAATTTCGTTTTAGAAAGAGATAGCTAGAGTCACACTTAAGTAGCTCATAATTCGCTTGTTATTATACATATTGAATTCCTGACGTATCTTGTGAACGGTACTTTAAATCACTCCGTATATTAACATTACCATCTCTTTATATTTTGGAGATTGCGCTCTTTGTCAAACAAAATGGCGGTAAGTTTATAAAAATGAGTGATGTATCACAAAGAACAATGCGATATCCCAATAGACTTGTACTTCAACTAGTCCCTAAAACTACGAGATTCTTAAATAATAGTTATGCTATGTGTAGGACCATCTATAATAGAATACCAAGTCGTTTTAAGGAGCTTCCTCTAAATAGGTTCAAGAATTTGTTGCGGAATTGGTTAATAGAGAAAGCGTTTTATTCAATAGATGATTTTCTAAAACATAAAGACGTAGTATAAAATGTTTGAGATGCATCAATTTTTAATCTTGGCATTAATTTTTATGACTTGCACTAGATTTTAATAAAATATTATTTTGTCATTTAGGTACATTGAATACTCTGTTAATCTTGACATTTTAATTTTAATGACATGCAATTTATGATATATTTAAATGTTATTATTTTGAAAGACATTATAATAATTGAATATTAATTTTGACATTTGATTTTTCTTTTTATTAGGCACATACACTATAAGTTAGGCATGCATTATTATTATAATTAAAATGTTATTAGTTGCAATATTGTAATTTGTCAGAATTGTTAATAATGTAATATTATTTGAATTGTATCCTTAAGGTTAAATTTGCCCTTTCGGACTGTAGGTTCCACTGCTAGGTTTCACTAATGGGTCCAACAAAATTTTCAAATACTGTTGTCTCCACTACATAATAATGGTGGGGCTATTAGGATGTGCAAATACTTATATCGCCACTTGACTAAAAAGCAAAAAATAAATATTACAGTGAGCTTTGTTGACCGCGTAAGGAACTCGATCAAGACATATCACAAGTTTAATCATAAAGAAAAATAAATCGGAAAAAGTAAAATTTTGAAAAATGGCGTTTTAAGTTTTATTACTTCCCGACGCATGCGCTTAACTACAGTTTATAAGAAATGTATTTAGCTTACATGAATTATTACAGCTACTTAAAACTATAACGAATAATAGAAACCAATATTAGAATTATAAGTATATAAGTACAACATTAAATGGCTGATCATGATGATGATGATGAAGTACCTACTACAAAAAAAATTGATTATGAAGGTTTCAATCAAGTATAGATAGTGGGGCTACTAATACAATAAAATATATTTATAAATTAGTATTCTTAGTTCCATGACCAAAATGGGTCCAAGAGTATATGAAAATTTTGTTGGACCCATTAGTGGAACCTAGCAGTGGAACCTACAGTCCGAAAGGAAATTTGCACGCTATTAGACATGGCTAAATAGGTCTTAAGCACTAACTTATTATTTTTTAACATCACTGTAATGTACCCTATTTAACGCAAATAAATATTTGATTGATTGATTGATTGATTCTTTTTTTATATTTGTTATCCAATAATGTTATATTTTCGCATGTCATAATTAAATATCTACATTTCAACAACAGTCAAACACCCAATTCCTTTTATTGTCGCCATCGTTCATAATTTATGTCTATCTACATTCTCAAAGGGAATTTTTCTGGCCATAGGTAATGTGTTTTGTATTGGATCATCGGTTAGTCAAATCACTTGAGACGGATAATCAAGTCTTTTACATAAAGTGTAACAATAAATAAATGAATGTCAGACAACTTTACATAATTAATCTGATTTCCAAGTAAGATTCAAGAAAAACTCAGTTACAGCAATCGTAATAATATGTAGTACGATCTACACGCTGAAGAAGAAGAATCGTAATAGTTAACTGTACCATCCGTCAAAATAACTAACAAATCTGTCAAAGTGCCCTGAATTTTAGTTCCATAAACGACCGAAGGCGGTGCTGCGCACTGGTTACATTTATGAAAAAAAACCACATCAAAAAAGTAAGAAATAATTCCTCACCAAATAAATAGCGTAAGTACTTTGAAGTCGGGCGTGAAACATGTACAATTTTTTGTTGTTTTTTGTTAAAACCCGCCCGACTTCAAAGTACTTACGCTATTTATTTGGTGAGGAATTATTTCTTACTTTTTTGATGTGGTTTTTTAGAAGGCGGTTTTATTTTTTTATAAAAATAATTTTTATTTTACTCTTTTTAGTGCATCGTGCAGGCAATTTGCGTGTTTTCTGGTAAATAGGTATGTGATCAAACTCAAAACCTCCTTTTTCGAAGTCGGTTAAAATACCTTGAGGTATCCCCTTTTTAACAAAACAAGAATCATCTAAATCGGTTCATAAACAAAGGAGTTATGCCTAAAGATAAGTATTAAATTCACATAAAGTGGTAACGAAAACGACAGTATTTTCAAGATTTCCTGAAAACTACTGAACCGATTTCAAAATTTCAAAAAATGGGACCAACTTGGACACCAACCTGATGTAATAACGTTTGAACCATTTCAATCGGTTCAGCCGTCTTCGAGTAATCGGTGGACATACATAAAAAAAAAAAAAAAAAAAAAAAAAAACACACATACAGACGAATAGAGAACCTCCTCCTTTTTGATTTAGAAGTCGGTTAAAAACGGGACATTAGCATCAAAGTCAACAAGCGAATTTCACTTTTTTTACAAGCTTTTTATTAACTTGCCATGTTAGTTAGTATGTTAGTTAGTGGGGGACAAATCTTGCAAGCTTAATTTGACCCACTTCCCAGTGTCCGATGGAGCTGAAATTTTGTATACAGGTTTGATTAGAAGACAATACAATAAAGTACAGTCAGCAAAAAAGCTTGTCATAAAAATGATATCTTTACGAAAAACTTGTTTTGTACTCTTCTTCTAATTAACTACTAGAAAATCTTACTGCTTGCAATGGAGAAAATTCTTAGTAAGTATTTCCAAAAAAGGATACTTAATGAATATTTATTGGATGGAGGAAGAGTGGTTGACTTATGTAGGTCCGAAATGAGCTGGAATGGCGGGCTGAAACTGGGTGGGCTTATAAATCTTATCATTTTCTATAATAAATGCATACAGAATGCATTTTTTGTATTTTTGCAGTCTTTGAAACAGGCAATTAAACATTCAAAGTAGAAGAGCATATTTTAATAGTATAACAAGTTTTTTAAGATCGTGCCGAATGAACAAAATTTTAAATTAAAATAGAAAGTACATTGTAGCACCCTACACTAATTAAAATTATTGTTAATACAGGTAGTAGGTAATACTTTCGTAATTCCACTACGAATGTTTAAGCGCCTGTAGCTTTAAAGACTGCAAAGATAAAAAAAAATGTTTACTGCTCTGGTTTTCACGGAAAATAATACAATCACTATAACGATATTAATGCTTGGGGTACAGAAATTAACAAACATTATAAAAATGTTGCGTGTTAGGTTATTACAATGCTCGTACAAAACATGATTGAAATCAGTAGTAAATATCTCAGAAAATATTAATAAACGACAAGTCGTTGACTGTACCTTTGTATGGAGCAGATTATTAAACGTTGCTTTTAGTTGCAACAAGCCATTGATTAGATAATAGCCGCAATTGTATTGGAATTATTGGATCATCGGAGGGTGAATCGAACTAGCAAGGGTGGAAATTTATCGATAAAGCAACAAAAGAAAAATGGACTTTAAATACAAACTGTTAACGTTTTTTTGGTCAGCAAGCTGGGAGAGAGAAATTTAAATCTTTCTAAAAGCTAATTTTTGCAGGAGTTTTGAAGTCGCTTTTTGGATCGTTAGAAGATTATGAGGTATCCTGCTCAAAAGACCATTTACAAAGTTTTCATGGTCTGTCATGTTTCGATAATAATAATCTACACATAGTTATAATACGAACAAAGGCATTAATTAATACTATGAATATATTATGTCTCAGTTGGGGATCAAACTAACGAACCCTTGCAAAGACATGCTCAGTACCACTGTGCCATCTGGCTCGTCATCATAATAATTTATAAGATAATACTTAAACTTAGATCAAGTGATCTTCAGAACAATGGAACCGAAATGCCTCACAAATGCCAAGTCACTCGTATTTAAGTTAAGAGCTTCAAGTAAAACGGATGTTAGGCAAGTAAGGGCCATCGCTCAAATCAAATTGTGCGACTGAAAAAGTTTCTTCAATATCGAAAGGAAATAAAATTGTACTACAATGTTGATAGACTGAGGAATTTTGTACGACTGATAAAAAATCCTACAATAATGTCGAAAGGAAATAAAATTGTACTACAATGTTGATAGACTGAGGAATATATTAGACACGTTCACGGAGAATAATTCAGGAACTACAAATTTTCGGTTTAAAATATATCAAGGACCAAAACCTTTAACCGCACAATAGAAAAAGAAGCATGCCATGTCACGCATTTACTACAGTATGAAGTGTAGAATTTGAAAATAGGCACAGGAGGTGAAGCACCGCGGCAATAACACGTTACCAAATACTGTCTAATTTGCAAGATAAGAATGAAATTATAAGAAAATATATTATTTTCCCCAATCAAATTATTTTTTCTAATAGCTGGGGTGTCTGAAGTTTTGCGCTATTTCAATAACACGTTGTATTATCAATAATAAACGTTCGTCCACGTCTCCAACTCGCAGGATTCGCTTAAATCGTAGCTACCGGGAGGTTATGGAATCACTTCAAATTATTGACGACCGATTTGGCGCAGGGGTAAACTACCTGCCTTCTGCGCCAGAGGTCTCGGGTTCGATTCCCGAACAAGACAAATATTTGTGTGCATGAACATGTCTATTTGTCTTGGTCTGGGTGTTTCCTATGTATATTAGGTATGTATTTACAAACAAAAAGTATTTAAGTAAATATTTATCCGTTATCAAGTTCACGTAGACACAGTTTCTTAAGAAATTAACTACGAGCTTAGATAATTGGTGTGATTAAAAGAAAATATTTATTTATTATTATTACTAAATAGTAAAACAAATGCATATTAAACATGTTTGGTAGGTATACGTACGATTCTTCGTCGTTAAATGAAACTGCCACACTTCACTCCAAGAAACTGTTTTAATGCGTCAGCACTACAAGGCGCAAGCATAAATAGTATACAGCCCAGAAGGAAAAATTTATATAGAAAGCACAGCACACATAAAAATAAACAATGGCACACAATGACATATAAAAAGTGAAAACGCAATTTTTATCTAAAATTACGCCACACATGTCTATTAATAATTTAACTCTATGGTGAAACAATTAAGCCAGTCTTGTTATAAACAGAATAATGAACTGTACGATGTTCACAAATTAATTGTTTGTATGACACAGTAATTTGGCTAGGGGTGAGATCTATTCATAGTGTGAAACTCCCAGAAGTTCGTAACGGATTAGTCGGATTGAGTGTATAGACGTTAAATTAATAGCTTTGATGCCCTCGTTAAATCGTAACTGATATTGAAGAATGAGAGGAGAGAGAGGAAAAAATAAATACCTATAATAAAATACCAAAACATCCTACTAATCCTACTTCCTACTATAATATTATAAATGTGAAAGTTTAGATGTTTGGATGTTTAGATGTTTGGATGTTTGTATGTTTGTTACTCAATCACGCCAAAACGGCTGAACGGATTTGGCTGAAATTTGGGACACAGATACTTTGTAGCCTGGAGAGGAACATAGGCTAGTTTTTATTCAGGAAAAATATCATATTCCCGCGCGATAGCGTCGTGTAGTCCACGCGGGCGAAGCCGCGGGCGGAAAGCTAGTATTATAAATGTGAAAGTTTTTAGATGTTTGTTACTCTTTCACACAATAACTACTAAACAGATTTGGTTGAAATTTGGCACACAGATAGTACATAGATAGGCTGGATTAAAACAAGAGTAATAAGTTGCAACCAAAAATGTTAATAATCAAATAAGATTTTTTTTCTGTATGAAACTTAAAATATGTATGTAAGTAATTTATTTCTTTAGCATCTCAAGTATTAAAAGCTGAATTTTACATAATTATGAACGTAGTTTCGAACTGCATTAGAGAAAAAATTTACAACCACTTTTGCAAATACCAAATGAAAGTATATCATTCATTACGCACCCCCGAAAGAGGCGTTGCTCAGGTTTTCATACAAAATTAAACGATCACGATAACGATTACCATAACGAGAGTTTTTCGTGCTAGGGCTACTGATAAAATAAAATCATTTAATGTCATTGCTTAAAATAGTAAAGTTTATATGGCAACCACAATTCCTTCGAAATTCTTCATACAAATTGATAATTTTATAACCAAAAGCTTACTCGTATTAAATGTGATATGTAGGTAAATTCGCACAATATTGTAGAAGTAAATTATTTTATTACGTCATCAATAACCGCAGTTAAACACGATAACTTTAATTAGGTGTTATGTGCTGTAAAGTTTGCGCTTAAGGCCTGTTTGCAATTTATTATGCTAATGAATCCAGATGTTATAGGTGACTGCGGGTTAGTTATAATGATACACACGGCTACGAAGGAAGATGAGTGAAAGATAAAGAACAATACCATAAGAACGGAAAACTGTTGTTCTCGTAATCGTTATAATAAACGATACAATCTATCAAAATGCTACCAAAGCTTCCATGTGCATTTTATTGGAATTTTAGTTACGTAAATGACCCTAGCGGTTCGGCTTTGGTTCTCAAACAAAATAATAAAGAAATCGTTGAGAAAACCAAAATACCTAAAGTAACACTTAAATACGTACAAAAGCGAAAAAAAGCGTGCGTCAGTTATCTGTTAAAGTTTTTTTTTTTTCTATGAGCAGTGTGTGCCGAATTCTTAAGTGCTTATTATGTTGTCCATCCTTTTAATCTGTAGGTTACCGTTAAAAACCTGTTTAGGAGGATCTTTTAACACAACTGTTGAAGCTACTTACTTATAATAACAGGATCATATCAATGTTAGTGATGTTGTGTGCTATCAATTTGTTATTCATCCTTCTTGTCCATGTGTAACCGTTAATAGCCTGTTTGCTCTCGTTATCTCCAGCGAACACACGGAGAGTTACGCTCAAGTCGCCTATTTCACGTACATACAACCCGGAAATGTAATAAGTTGTTACGCTGAATCTCGTTTAATTCCCTACTAAGCTGTAAGGATTTTTTAACACAACTGGTAAAGCTACTTACTTACTTAAAACAGGATCAGATCAATGTTAGTGATGTTATGTGATATTCATTTGTTATCCATCCTTCTTGTCCATGTGTCACCGTTAATAGCCTGTTTGCTCTCGTTATCTTCGACGAACACACGGAGAGTTACGCGTAGTTACGCGCAAGTCGCCTATTACGCGTACAACCCGGAACTGTAATGAGTGGTTACGCGGATTCGCGTAACTTATTCCACAAATATTGATTGTATTGACAACGTGATTATGTTTATAAGCAGGTGGTAGTATGAATATTGTGCGAAATCGAAATATCGATATCAGGGGAATATCTTCGGTGATTTTACATGTCGCAGTCATGCTCATGAATATTTAGGAGCTCGTGGTGCGGTGCTTAGCGCGCTCGGCTTGAGATCGATGAGGTTAAGCAACTATTGCAGTGGTTGATCGCGGGATGGGTGGCCAAAAATGTATTATCTTGAGTTTCTCTGTGCTTCGGAAGGCAGTTTAAGCAAATGCCACTGAGACCAACGGGTCTTAGCTGCATTTGGCAAATACTAGACGTCATTCACAAGAACTGGACTGATACCTTTTTATAGAAATTGGGCTTATTAAGCATAAATAAAATAAAATCCGTTGGCGGCGCTAGGTGGCTCATGTCAGCCCCTTAAAAACTAAGTACTTAATGTAAAGCCTTAGTAAAATGCTTACGACCTAAGGTGTTAAAACGTAATAATGCTAAAAATGTCGTTAACCCGCGGCTTACATTATACTTAGTGGTCTTTCAGATTTAAGGAATATCTACAAAATTACCATAATCTCGGTTGAATAATGAATAATAAAAGTAGCTGCTTTCTTTTTAAAACTTGTTTTCCTCGCAAAATACTTACCTGACTTCTAAAGTAAAGGCAGATTATTTTTATACTTTTCGTGTTGAGAAAAAGCTCTTGTTGCTATATAATAAGGTTGAATATCGTGTTGAGGCGTGAGATGCAATTTACTGCAAGTTTAATATCAAAGGATTAATTATTGTCCGAACAATATATTAGCGGGAACAGCACTCGTTTTGTATCGTAAATTATGACATGTCAGCCAAATGAAGCGATTAGGCTCTGGGGATTCCGCGTTCCAGAGCTTATTGTTGGAAACCGAATCATTTTGATACTTTGGCCATGGTAAAATTTGGACTTTTGACGAATTCCGCACCGGTTTTCAAGGTATCTTTGAGCTTCAAAGTTCGATTCCCGGTCGGGTTAATGAAGCAAACCGCCTCTGAGGTCTAGTGGTTCACACCACCGGTTAAAGACCCAGAGCTCCCGGGTTCGATTCCCAGTAGGGGTTCATACTTTATTCTGTTTGGTTGGTGGTAGGACTTGTTCAAAGTCCGCCTGGCTTTGCTGTCTGTCTGTTGCCATAACAACAATGTTTTCAGCATTGTTGTGTTTCGGTAGTTAGAGATAAGACAGCCAGTTTGCAGTTATTAAGGATTCCAGGAGTAGTGCGCTTCCACCTTCAGTCTTATCACCACTGAACATCAGGTGTAATGAAGGCTAAATGCTACACCGTTGTGGATAAAAAAACACTTGTCTTCTAAAGAAGGTGGCTGGCAATTTAAACCACATTCTTTTCGCAAAGAAATTAGAACTCTAATTCTATTAACAATTATAAGTTCTTCGTTAAGATAAGTGTTTTTTTTAGTAAGTAAGTAAATTATTTATTTGCTTGAAAATGGTAACGTTAATGCCTATGATTCTCGCTTAACAGTTTTCCTAAGAGGCGCTAACCAATTGCCACGCTGACGAAGTCGCGGGATGTCACAAACATAACACAATGATCAAGATCCATGGTCACGCTACATCAAATAGCAAGCTTGCACAGTGGGACGCGCTCGGCGTGACATGCAGCGAATGTCCTTCAGGAATTAATTATGGTTGGATAACCGCGTTACATTGCCATACACTCTATCACAATAATATCAATATTACAAGAATACCTACATCACAAGAATATCACTATTGTGTTTTATTTTCACATCTGTGTGTCTCTCAAAGCCTGACGAGTTTTACAACAAACATTACAAACATTTTGTGAGTTATTTCAATAGCATGAAATTAAAATAAATAAAAAAAATACAAGCCCGAACACTAACAAAAAACAAAAAAAATCTCTTTCGTCGGCGTCGCGTCGCGTCGTAGAGAAATTTGATATTTTGGTTTTTTAGGGATGGGTTTTATATCTTTTTTTACTTTTGTTTTTAAGTAAGTATCAGCTTTGTTTTAGGAGTAAAGATAAGTCTTCATAATCATCATTACCTATAGTGACCGCATTATAAATATTTTTTTCATACCTAGCACTGCAAAAATGATACATGAAAAGTTAAAATCTATAAAAGTCTTCAGTACCCATTTCTTTATACATTTTTTTACGCTCGGCTGAAAATATTATCTTTTCCCTCTTAAGGATAAAAGTGGGATAAAAAATAAGCTCCATTCTTTACTAATGAAGTGAATGCGCAAATTTTTCAAGGAGTGAAGTTATTGAAATGTCTTGAGTTGAAGACAAGAAGAAAAGTTTTTCTATAATGTAACTACTAAAAGTCTATTCGTTCGGTCTAGTCGGTGTTTTCTACGTATATTATACATACTCCTCTAAACAATCGTGAAAATTGAATCAGCTTTTCTATACAAAAGTACATAAACGACTCAACTAAAATGTATGGAACAGCTGATTCATTTTACGGGATTCCGTGGTTGGCTCCATTGTAAAAATTGTTCGTATTGATGGACACTATAATCCCCTAAAATATTTGTAGTAATAAAAATTTTGAGGTGTATAGGTACATATTAGTGGCTTCCCGCGGCTTATCAAGAGTCAAGAGTCAAATTTGTTAATTCAATTTAGATTGTTATTTACAATACTTGTGAACGTCATAGAAGCTACGCCATAGGTTCGCAAACCCTACAGCGGGAGACCTTGGAGAAGAACCGCCAAGAAACTCCAAGGGTTGTTTTTTTCTCCCTGTTTTATTTCATACAGAGTCGTCAAATTGAAAAATGACCTTAACATGGTATGACCAAGGTCAGTTTCCATCACAATTACACAATGGGTTATGATAAATACAGTTAAGTATAGGCGAACTAATTATCATAGCGGTGAACAATTTTCAATTACTTAGAAACTCTACTTAAAGCTTTAATATTAGTTAAAAACAAAAGACAATTCTACTATAATAATATATTGCAAGTTGCGCCATACATGTTTCAAATGTAATTCTTAATAAAATGAATAAAAACAAAAGAAAACACATTTTAAGGCAAG
This sequence comes from Crambus lathoniellus, assembly GCA_949710035.1. Taxonomy (NCBI): domain Eukaryota; kingdom Metazoa; phylum Arthropoda; class Insecta; order Lepidoptera; family Crambidae; genus Crambus; species Crambus lathoniellus. Next base: position 4,203,514 of record OX453312.1, read on the forward strand.
CAGATAAGAGCAGACCCATTCCCACTGGCAGCACCCGTTCACGAGCATGACGCATGAACCAGCCATCGCTTCGCTCAACCATATTTTAGGGAACGTAACGACCCATTTGGTATCCCACTTGGTTCGAGGAAATAAAATAATTATAAACTAATTATTAAACGGCGCGGCGTTGAACCTGTTAATATATGTTATAAACTCGCATTGCTCGTCATCATTACATACATTAAAATATAAACATTTATATGTGAGGCGTGTCATTACGTTCCCTAAAATATGGTTGAGCGAAGCGATGGCTGGTTCATGCGTCATGCTCGTGAACGGGTGTTGCCAGTGGGAATGGGTCTGCTCTTATCTGCTTGCCTTAAAATGTGTTTTCTTTTGTTTTTATTCATTTTATTAAGAATTAATACATTTGAAGCATGTATGGCGCAACTTGCAATATATTATTATAGTAGAATTGTCTTTTGTTTTTAACTAATATTAAAGCTTTAAGTAGAGTTCCTAAGTAATTGAAAATTGTTCACCGCTATGATCATTAGTTCGCCTATACTTAACTGTATTTATTATAACCCATTGTGTAATTGTGATGGAAACTGACCTTAGTCATACCATGTTAGTTAAGGTCATTTTTCAATTTGGCGACACTGTATGAAATAAAACAGGGAGAAAAAAACAACCCTTGGAGTTTCTTGCCGGTGGCGTAGCTTCTATGACGTTCACAAGTATTGTAAATAACAATCTAAATTGAATAAACAAATTTGACTCTTGACTCTTGAAACAAATGAAGAATGACATCGGTATTTTTTTCGTACTTTTTAATAAAAATGGCATTGTGAATGCATAAATTTAAAATCATTACAACAAAGCATTTGAGATTCCCTAATGACCCCTAGCTATGGAGGCTTGTCATTTTGGGGAGGTGTGGGGCAAATGAGATCATCCGCAGAAATAAGGGGCGATAGCCGAAATGATCGGACATTAAACGAGTGTCTGCGGCCCCTGAGAGATCTAGAAGATATTGCGCGCGAGTTATTGCTCTACCGCCACGGATATGCGACACGCCTGAAAAGTTTTTTTCGCAAATGGTGTCGAAATTGTAAATTAATTAAATAATTCATTTATTCATGGAGTAATTTCAAATACAACTCATTCTGTTGGTAACAAATTGTTTCATCATCATCATCATCATCATGTCAGCCAAACGACGCCTACTGCTGGGCATAGGCCTCCCTTATTATTAAATCTAGAGATATTTGACAGCAACGATTGACATATGGGCATTGGCAGTCATGTCTGCTCGCAAACATGTCCAGAGCTCCCCCGCACCCTGCGTTCTAGGGTAACACAATATACGTGTGATAAAACCGCTAAAAAGTGGTAATATTTCAAAGAAGAGTTTGCGCAAAAATCAAAGATGTAGTTATGCATTTAATATTTTAAAGTAACCACAACGAATGTATATTTTTGCTGTTGATATAGATTTTTTTAAATATATGGTATTTGTGCTAAAATCTTTGAATTTTGGGTCATTGCATTACGCTTTACCAATAGAAACATCTAAAAGGTCCAAAGTCTAAATATGTGAAATTTAGGTTTAATTTTATTTTATAAGACTTTGATATTTTCATAACAATAGGATAGAAAGGATATGATAGGATATTCAAGAAAGATAAACGAGTTTCTGAGCTGCCATTATTCTTGTGAAATGAGCACTTAAAACCAAGCATGCACTACGAAAGAAATTCAAGATTATTTATTGCGAATGAAATGGAGGTGTATCTTGTACTTTTTGGTGGAAGTTAACTAGATATCTTGTAATTGCACTTGAACATGGATATTTGCGTTATATTCGCACATTTATTCAAGTAAATTAGTATTCAAAAATGTAATATGTTGTAAGCTGATACCGAGATAAGTAGCAAAAGCACTTTTGTCACAGATTTCAGATCCATTGAGGGTGTTAAAATGTTAATCACATGAAAAATTATCGTTAAGGTAATCGAAAAGTAAACTATACCATCCTTCAAAAGCGATCAAAGTGATGCTGTCAAACATAAATTGAATTTCAGTTTCTCATACGGCCGAAAGAAGGAAAAAAAGTCTTCTCGCGTCGCAAGTCGTATCTCTGTGGCGGCCCGGTCCATGACCGAGCGTTTATTCCGATTTCTCCATTGAGCAGAGCTTTTGTTCAAATGAATTAGGAATAATCGAGGCGCTTTGTACAACGGGGTTTCTGGTAATCTTTGTTTTGATTCCTTTCACCCCGGCTAATGGAAGCGATGACTGATTGCTAACTAATTTGTTTAAATTTTAAATTCCATTGTTTTTGTTTACATTTTTAGCTTTGGCATTGGAAGTGTGGTAGGGTAAGCCTGGTCTTGTATTACGATACTTATTGACTACTGGTATTCTACCGTTGCGGTGACGAGACGTCGTCAAGGCGTTGGTAGGTATAATTAGGGCTCGTTCAAGGAGTGGCGATGCGTCAAGCGGTGCGTCACCATTGCATGCTCACCACAGACATCTAATAAAATAAGTCAGTGTGACGCACCAACTGATGCACAACACAACAACATACAAATTTCTTGTGCACAACACGCCCGCACCGCCTTTCCTTGAAGGAGTTTCCCTCCAGTATACGATAATACAAATGACACATCTCGAGGACTGGACCCCTAATATGAAAAACCGAATAGTAAACTATACCGTCCTTCAAAAGCCATCAAAGTGCTGCCTGTCAAATATGTATGGAATTCCAGTTTTATACGACCAAAAGATAAAACTGCAAACAAAAATTCACTTCCCAAAAAACCACGTAACCGCCTCTTAACCGTTACGCTACCAGTATACGACATGTCACATTCACATAATACAATAGTATATTTTAATACAGTTGCTCAAAAAGTGGCGTATTGCAGGGACGTATAGCGTTCGGGATGTGGGCTATTACACACTCGAACTTTTTCTTTACCTTTCCCGAACTCGTGCGTTTTCTTTCCCAACTGTCAAAATATTGTCTAATAAAAAGAAAAAACCAACCACGAAGTTTTTACTAAAAAAAATCATAGAAGTTTTTATGATTCATGCAAATATTTCTAAAAAGAAGCTTCTAATTTGTTTCAATAACAGATTTAAAAGTAATTTTAATTATACATTAAATTAATATAAGTATCGGCCAAATTAAATTTATGAATATAAAAAATACATAAAATTGACTGTATGACCACAGATTACTAAATATGGTATGACGTGCACTATTTCCCATAGTATCTGCATATAGGAGTTTGCGCAAGTAAGTGAAAAGAAAATGAGGGACCTTATTTCTTAATTTTCTAAATTAGTTTTTTCTGGTTTTTATTGTGGTAGGTACTAAGAAGCCCTACACTGGGATTCTATTAAATAATAAATGTATTAGCGATATAAATCTTTACTGCGGCACCATGGCCGATATATTCTATCTACTACAACCCGCGCCCGCGGAATCGTCTGGACTCAAACAAACTGCTCGCGTAATGATGACAATGCATTCGATATTTTTGAATACTGATTTAAACATAAATCAACCATAGACAATGCAAGGAGGTATCATATCTTAACAATATGATACCACATGCCGCCGCCGCAACTAAAAAACCTTTCTTACTAAAGAAATGTTTTTTCCTACATGGATTACCCTAAAGCGAAGGCCCTTCCTACCTTGGAACAATATCACATCAATAAGACTGGTCCTCACTAACGGACAGCCAGGACAATGGTTGATATAATTATTAATTTCTTGAAATCAAAACAAACCAACCATTGCATTGGCTCGACATACCAAAACCAAGGGAAAAGGTCTGCCCAGCCTTAAACCTAACCTTAATACATCATATGTAGTTACAATCAAAGCTAACCCTAGCTCATTTAAGCATTAACTAAGTCAAAATTCCAAGATCAAACATGTCGGACAAGCACCAATAATATATTGACTACGAAATTACCCAAAAATAACCCCTCATCTCAAAAGGTGCCCGACAACAAGCTTAGAACTTCATAAACCTGTGGTAACCTCAAGCAGACTGTCTACTAGGGGCCACCACATTTTATGTAGCGTGGTGTCGACAACATTGCCAGTCAGGGTTAGAGGGATCCTGCAACAAACAGGATATGACCCTGGTCCTTATTGGACCATCAGGGTTTCCTCCCCCCTCACCAACAAATGTTGACGTCACCTCGTTCCTTAAGTGACATCGAAACAACTTACAAACTAACTAAAACGGAAATAAAATGAAACACAGAAGTGTTACTTTTTTGGTCCAGATCATTAACGAAACGTGATGTCAATATCAACATAAGTTAAGGTCAGAGGATTCTCACACCTAATTAGATAATAGGTCATCCTCCTGCCCTATCCCATGAAGGTAAAGAGACACGACACGATGTCTACTTATTAATAAAAATGCAAAAAAATAATTGTTTTATTAAATTAAACATTAAAAAAAAATTAAGTAAATACATCATATTATAAGTGGACCACAGGACACTTCGTGGGCTTCAGGTGCAGTATTTCCGTACATGAAAAAGAAACACATATTAATACAAATCACACAATTATACATTTCAACTATCTAACAATCACTATTATAAAACATCCTAACATCCTATCCTATTTCTATCCCTATTATAAAATGAATCTATAAAAGAAAATTTGTTTTTACATTTAATTTTATATGTAACAAATTTAATTCGTTTCTTATTTCGTAAAGAACTAATATTACATAACGAACTTATATTGGATTTCGAAATCCTATTCATATTCGACTTTTCAAACTTTTTCGCGCCTTTCTTCATTTTACTGTCATTCCTATTTTTATTCATAAAAAAACTTTTTAATCTAGGAATGACATGCGAACTTTTTTCTGACATATTACTTTTTCGAAAATTACTTTGACATCCGTCATTCGAGACATCTATCACTTGTGACTGTTGTGACTCATTGTCATCAATGTCAATCGATGTCAACATAAAATTCATGTCAACATTAAATTCAAAATTAAATTTTTTGTAAATTATACAAAATTTTTCAAAATTCAAAATTATGCTATTCCTGCTAATAAAATCACAACCCAACACTATGTTTGGTACAATGTCCCTTACAACAACGAATCGCTGTGTAAACAACACGTTATCTATCAAGAAACATACATTAGTTTTCCCTACTATTGAAAGTTTTCCACCACTCACATTTCGTAGTTCAGCGTTCACCATGTCCACACTGAGACCTAGACTGTCTACTACCGTCTGTGATATTACCGACACACTCGCACCGGTGTCCACCAAGGCGTCTATTTTCTGACCACGACACTCAATAGATAAAAACGGCGTACGCTTACTTGTGTTGTGATTGTCCTGCACCAACGTCAGCTGCATACAATCCTCTTCTTTACTTACAACAATATTATTATTAGATTGTGGGGACGTCTCAGTCGTCCTCCAAGATGATGTCGTGATGGGCATCATCGGGGCTTGAGCTCTACAATTAATAAAACAATTTTCACAACAATCATGGGGTTTCTCGTTTGGCGTGCGAGAGGCACATTGATTGGGAGTTGGCACATTCTCTAACTCCGGCACAAAATAAACACATTGATTAGATTTATCACCACTGCTAGAATCACACATATTAGGGGCACATTCCTCGAAGCACTCAAGGTTATACAACTGTCTCACTACTTTTTTTAAATGCGTTTTGTCGACGTAGATTTGCGACATCAATTTGCTGCGTGTGACAACGTCGGTTGTCCGCAGGAATTGTTGTATGAACAACTGTTCTGTAATTGCGTTCCCAGCACGAGCGGCTAATATCTCCAACGCATACAGATATTCCAACGAATTTTCGTTGAAATACTGCTTTCTCGCAAAAAAATCAGCAAGTGGGTCCGATACAAGACCAAACTCCCTGATAAACTCCTTCTTCATTTCGTCGTAGTCTTTCACCATATCGACGATCTTATCGTAGAAATAGCGGGCTGCGCCCGTGCAGAAAGCTCCGACGACGATTTTCTTGGCCTCGCCTTCGTAGCCTTGCAGAGCCGTCATTATTTCGTAGCTCCGAAAAAAAACTTCGACATCTCCGTGGATGCCGTCGAACAATAAGACCTCCATGGTCTTCCTAGTTTATCTTGGGAATCTGCAACACATAAACACCGTATAATTGCGTTCTACGTAATTCGTTCGCGCCTCCACCATAAGAAGCCCTACACTGGGATTCTATTAAATAATAAATGTATTAGCGATATAAATCTTTACTGCGGCACCATGGCCGATATATTCTATCTACTACAACCCGCGCCCGCGGAATCGTCTGGACTCAAACAAACTGCTCGCGTAATGATGACAATGCATTCGATATTTTTGAATACTGATTTAAACATAAATCAACCATAGACAATGCAAGGAGGTATCATATCTTAACAATATGATACCACAGTACTTAGTATGGTGGAATTAGTGCAATAATGTGGCTTTAATGGAAAACGATGTGGTAAAAGAGAGAAATAAGGAAAGGCGCTCCTGTAGGATTCGAATTGCTTTTGTTAGGTTTCATTTCATTTCATCTCATTTAATTTAATTTTCATTTCATATCAATAAAAAAATTCTACTGAAGCCTAGGCTGTATGATCATAGTTTCCTTAGCCAACCCAGAATGGGTGAAGAAAACAAAAAAAAAGTCTCTGCTTATATTCTTTTACGATTAGTTAGTTGAGTTTATTGTGTTTTATTATTTTATTAAATTGCTTAATTTTTTCGCAACTGTATTAAAAATAGTTGTTCAGTAGGTAGTATAGGGTAGACATTCGTCGGAACTCTTTGCAATGACAGGCTTTCCGCACTTGTAATGAAATAGTAGATTTCATTACAAGTGCGGAAAGCCTGTCATTGCAAAGAGTTCCGACAAATGTCTACCCGAGCCGAGGCGCAGCCGAAGGTGAGGGTTGACAGTCGGAACAAGTTGCAATGACGGTTCCGCACGTGTACTAAACAACTATTTTTAATACAGTTGCGAAAAAATTAAGCAATTTAATAAAATAATAAAACACAATAAACTCTACTAACTAATCGTAAAAGAATATAAGCAGAGACATTTTTTTTGTTTTTTTTTGGTTAATTTTTTCCTGCTTCGTGCAGAAAAGGCAAAGGCTCATTTGCTTTCTTCACCCATTCTGGGTTGGCAAAGGAAACTATGATCATACAGCCAAGGCTTAAGTAGATTTTTTTTATTGATATGAAATGAAAATTAAATTAAATGAGATGAAATGAAATGAAACCTAACAAAAGCAATCCGAATCCTACAGGAGCGCCTTTCCTTATTTCTCTCTTTTACTACATCGTTTTCCATTAAAGCCACATTATTGCACTAATTCTACCATACTAAGTACCTACCACAATAAAAACCAGAAAAAACTAATTTATAAAAAAGAAATAAGGTCCCTCATTTTCTTTTCACTTACTTGCGCAAACTCCTATAAGCAGATACTATGGTAAAAAGTGCACGTCATACCATATTTAGTAATCTGTGGTCATACAGCCAATTTTATGTATTTTTTATATTCATAAATTTAATTTGGCCGATACTAATATTAATTTAATGTACAATTAAAATTACTTTTAAATCTGATATTGTCACAAATTAGTAGCTTCTTTTTAGAAATATTTGCATGAATCATAAAAACTTCTATGTTTTTTTTTTGGAAAAACTTCGTGGTTGGTTTTTTTCTTTTTAATAGACAATATTTTGACAGTTGGGAAAGAAAACGCACGAGTTCGGGAAAGGTAAAGAAAAAGTTCGAGTGTGTGTGTGTGTGTAGTGTGTGTGCCCATATCCCGAACGCTATACGTCCCTGCAATACGCCACTTTTTGAGCAACTGTATTAAAAATGACTTTTTAATACAGTTGCTCAAAAAGTGGCGTATTGCAGGGACGTATAGCGTTCGGGATGTGGGCTATTACACACTCGAGCTTTTTCTTTACCTTTCCCGAACTCGTGCGTTTTCTTTCCCAACTGTCAAAATAATGTCTATTAAAAAGAAAAAACCAACCACTAAGTTTTTATAAAAAAAAAAACAATAAAAGTTTTTATGAATCATGCAAATATTTCTAAAAAGAAGCTATACTAATTTGTTTCAATATCAGATTTAAAAGTACTTAATTTTAATTATACATTAAATTAATATTAGTATCGGCCAAATTAAATTTATGAATATGTAAAAATATACAAAATTGGCTGTATGACCACAGATTACTAAATATGGTATGACGCACTATTTTTTACTTTTTCTGGTTTTTATTGTGGTAGGTACTTAGTATGGTTGAATTAGTGCAATAATGTGGCTTTAATGGAAAACGATGTGGTAAAAGAGAGAAATAAGGAAAGGCGCTCCTGTAGGATTCGGATTGCTTTTGTTAGGTTTCATTTCATTTAATGTCATTTAATTTTATTTTCATTTCATATCAATAAAAAAAATCTACTGAAGCCTTGGCTGTATGATCAGTTTCATTTGCCAACCCAGAATGGGTGAAGAAAACAAAAACAAAGTCTCTGCTTATATTCTTTTACGATTAGTTAAGTAGTTGAGTTTATTGTGTTTTATTATTTTATTAAATTTCTTAATTTTTTCGCAACTGTATTAAAAATAGTTGTTCAGTACACGTGCGGAACCGTCATTGCAACTTGTTCCGACTGTCAACCCTCACCTTCGGCTGCGCCTCGGCTCGGGTAGACATTTGTCGGAACTCTTTGCAATGACAGGCTTTTCGCACTTGTAATGAAATATACTATTTCAACGACTGTACCCCTAGCACGAAAAACTATCAATAAACTAATCGAATAGTAAACTAGTAATACTAGCGGATCCTCGCGGTTTTACCCGCGTGGTACCCGTTCCCGTGGGAATATCGGAATAAAATATAGCCTATGTCACTCGGGAAGACTGTAGCTTTCTAACGGTGAAAGAATTTTCGAAATCGGTCTAGTACTTTTTGAGTTTATTCGTTACATACAAAAATACAAATCTTTCCTCTTTATAATATAAACTGGACATAAAAAAGAGACAGATATAAATGTTTCTTTTATTTGTACATAATATATTTGGATGTAAAGTATTTAAGATGAAAACTAAAAGTTATGCCTAATTTTATGAAACAAGTAATTATTACCAAACTTTTAACATTCAAAATTTAACAAAGAAAACACAACTATCGGTTCGGAGCATATCAGTAAAAGGTCGTAGGTTCATGTTCTATCTTAGCCATTTGGAGTTTCTTTTGCTAATACAGTATTGGAATTCTTGTCGAAAAATACTTTATTCTTCAAAACAAATTACCACTTTTCTCCGTGAAAGCTTCATCGCATCGACAACCCATTTCATATGCACACTTGAGAATATCACGATAAAGGTCGTGCCACACTAGGCGCTATCCAGAGCTATACGTCGGCGAGAGATAAGCGATATCAGCAGCGCATTTGCCGCGTAGCTGATAATTTCCGCCACAAGATGATGTCGTTTGCCTAAAGAACGTTAGAGGTGGGGCCGCAGTGTAAGCGGGTAAGATGGTAAATGCTGAAGACACATTAAGAGATTGGAACGTGTATATCATGAATTAAGGTCTGAAAACGAAAATGCCATAATGCAAAAGCCATGACAATGTGAAGAAGTTGCGATTTTTTAATTATTTTTATGCATTCACAACGCAATTTTGTAAGTATAGGAAAAATGTGATGGTAAAAAACCACGAGCCCTATAAGTAGCTTTCAGGCGGTATTCGAACCCGCGCCTCCGGGAATTCGACGAGTCGTGTAAGTCTTTCGTTAGCAGGTTGGTTAGTCAGAGCATCGGGCCGGAGTAACTACTTTTTTATATCTTTTTACGATGGAATAAGGCTGGCCTACATCGGATGAGTGAACAGTAAAGAACAAAAATGAGTAACTACCTATTAATCTGGGGGCACGGCAGTGCCCCCGACAAGTCGAGCGCGAAGCAAACACTGCCGTACCATCCTTTACTGGAACCATTTCGCCGCATTTTCAGGCCCCTATTTGAGAACCTCTGGATAAGACCAGGGTGCTTACCATCAACTCTTATTACGGTTTTGTTTAGGAACCTAAACTGATCTGCTTCGCTTATTCGTACCACGACAGCTTAATATCAATGACAGCGATTCAGTGATCGATCAATGACATTTCACAGCCGCTAAGCTGTCAGAAACTCTTATTTGACTTATAACCCGGTCGATTTAACATGTCACCTGCAGGTTATACCCGTCCCTCTCACTCTCCGGGCATGACAGAATCGAGTGAAAGAGACGGGTAGAAGAAAAAGGACACAAATCGTTCGGTCATTAACATTTAGCAATTCATTTGCGATCCAGTTTTTAGAAGGTCAGAGTACGAAAGAAAGCGATTCATTTTAGGAACCTATTCTGAATCGCGCTATTTTTGAATCGCTGTCATAAAGTTGATGGTAGGCACCCAGTACCCCTAGTGTAAGTTTTTATGTCAAAAAACGCAAACTATTTCGATTCCGTATTTATGCCAATTTGTATGAAAACTGTATTAGCGCCTCTAGCGGCGAGTAGCGTGCATATATAGTTTTCATACAAATTGACATAAATACGGAATCGAAATAGTTTGCGTTTGCTTGACATAAAACTTACACTAGGGGTACTGCTATGCAATTCTCTAAGCAACACATCGACGCTGCACGCAGCGCTGAGATCATGGATGTTACATCGGTCACATCGTTCGCTGCAATCATGACGTTTCATTTTGGTATTCTGTAAGCTCTACTAGCTCGCCGACGATCTCTCGGCTGCATGAACGCAAGGCTGATCGCAAGGATGTACCACAGAGTAAGTAAGTACAATAAATGGGATGTGCTAGAGCACAGCCATCTCTATCGTCTTCTACCGATAGAGACGGCTGTGGCTAGAGGGTATACTTTAAGTCTACTCTCTGGCTTCATGTCACTGACCTCTATTATTACACACTGGACTGGCTGCTGCCATATTATTTTTGTGGTTATTTGAGTATCGCCATTTTGGCGCTGTAAACTAACTAAGCTGTAGGCAGATACGAGTGTCCATGTAACTAAAAACAGTGATGTTCCTATAACTCTGTGACTGTAGTAATGATTATGTCAAAATTAGTTCTCGGGACACTCGTAGTGGCGCTTCAAATTGCCACACAAAATTAGCTGTCATTTGTATGGAGACAGCCTGTCCAGTGTGTAATAATAGAGGTCAGTGCCACTAGTACATTTTAGATGTTTCTTTGTAATAAAAAATAATTATTTCATCGAAGTTTATGTACTTATATATTATTTAATTTTCACTTCTCATGCTCGTAAAGTTCGTGTTTATGTTGGGTATAGGCTGCATAAAATCGCTTTTTATGCTCTAGTGCATAAAGTAAAATCTTCGTCTAAGTCTCAGACTTTAAGACAAAGATCGTCAGGTAAACAGCCACACACGCAATTAAACTTCGTAAAATAAACTTATTATTTCATTCTGTTTCTTCAATTTTGTACATAATCCATGTTAAATTACTAAATTAATAAAACTAGGCAAAATTAATGAGTTTTCTAAGAAATAAGTATTTCAAGAGCATTACGGACTACGATCTAATGCTAAAGTCACTGTGCTACCAGTGCCACGTATAAAAAAAAAGAAAAAGAAAGTCTTCCCGCCAATATGACGAAGTCTTTATTTTTTCTTTTTTGCAATATTGGTATTTAATTATTTATTTTCCTCACACTCTAAGTGAAAAGCAGAGTGTATAACTTGTACATAAAACCCATTTTACCCTCGAATTGACTATCCACCCTCGCCTACGGCTCGGATGGATATATACACCTCGGGTAAAATAGTACGTTTTATGCACTTGTTGTACAATCTACTATTTATGCCTTTGCGTTCATTGCCATTCCGACGACTTGGAAAAGGTGGAAAAGAATACCTTCACTGTCTGTCACTTATTCGGCTAAATTTTATCCTCGAGTCAGTGTCAGATACAGTGCCACAAAATTTTCTGTTCCGGTGGCCAAAATGAGAAACTATCATGTTTTTCTGAAATGTCATTCTGCTGTCAAGTTGATGTCAAACCATAGTGCTGCTGGAGGCTAAAGGTCTTGGAAGTCAGGGCCGGGTAAATTGCTACAAAAAAAAGAAAAACGTACATAGCGCCCCGCTGTCACCGGAACAGAAAAGTTTGTGCCACTGTAAGGCCACGTTCGCACGGACGTAATATTATCGCGCGTTGAAGCGATTTTTTAACGCCTTGAAACAGAACTTATGGACTTTCCCTAATCTGTTCACACGCGATCGATTTTTTTACGCGGCGTTATTTTATCGCACATTGCCCGATTGACCGCGCGACGCGATGGAGGCGATGGAAATACAACATACGGGCAGCCCTATTGGCGTTCATACAAGCGTTTTTTTAACGCTACCTACTGTCAGTGGGTAACTATTTTTACGTCATTAGGTTTATTTTCATTTAGGTGATACCTAACTAAATAACCCAAGGACTCATTTAGGAATCTTGTCGCTGTATTTTATAAGGGCCAACAAATAAGCAGTAGTTCATCAAATGAGCTGATTGACATTCTCATATTAATCAAAGAATTTTTGAGGAAATCGTTGAAGCTTGCTGTACTGAGTGTAAAATTTACCAGTAAGATAACTCTCTCTGAATGAAGAGGATGAAACCAGTACTGCCTTCTATTTGCTTATCGTTTCTTAATATACCAAACGGCGATTAACAAGATGTCGTCCGAATTCATGATAGGTACGCCTGCAGTCCGCACCGTGTGAGCACAAAACGCCAAGCGATTTTTTTACGTCTATGCGAACACCTCTGGTTCCTAGGCGTTGATGTTGCGATATCGCCCCGCTAACGCAACGCCTTTCTGCGAACGTGGCCTAACTGCGCGCGACTGGGGCGTTTTTGGCGCTAGTTACAGTACATTTTTTTCTAAGGTTAAGGCTACGATCAACAATAACACTTAAGGTAGGTACCTAATAGATTAGCAATATTGAGCAGCGGGAGTTATTCTGTCCCAGCTGATATCTCGGATACACACTTTGTGCAACGTTATCGACTCTCAAAGGCGGCCTTTACATTTCTATGTAGCGTAGCACATTAAGGAGTTACAGCGACCTTCGGAGCCCACAAAGAGTTCCACTCGAGACTAAGGTATGTTTATTTCACATCTTTGTTGATTGACTTTCTTCTTGACTAATTACTATAGGCAAAATAGGTCTTACCTAGGTATTACATTATTTAGAATTTTGCTTTTTAGATGCTGTGTGCGTTATTGTTTTATGCAAACGGAGACTACCAACGGCTGGTTCGGGTAGCCAACCGCTTTACGCTAGAAGCTATGCTACAAGTCGATTTATGTATCAGCGAGGTAACTACAGCCCTTACCCACCCTCAAGTCATTAACATAAAATTTCCCAATGCACAAAAGTAAATTTAAAAACTTATATAAGTACTTTGTTTAATTTATGTTTTTATTTTTATAGACAACAAACTTAGTTCCTAATCTTCTTTATTTCAGGTTTTTTAATTTATATGGTATTTCTTGCTTCGTAGGTTCTGTAAATGCCTGCCATGCCACCACCTGTCCCACTGATAGAGCGGTGGATTTTAGCTGCCTTCCATTTTGTATTTCCACACCTTTACATGCAAACAGAAAAACTAATAAATAATTAAACAAACTTGTTAACATGCAATGATGTTTGTTTTTGACATAAAAACCATACATAGATATACCTTTTTCCACTCTTCAACCGGCTTGGAACTGCCGGTTGTGTCCAAATTAAGGAAACTTTTGAGTTCTACCCACTTGTTGTGGGCCGTTACTCATCCATGGGGGCCTCACAAAATTGATTTAAGTCACCATTTCTGAAAAATTAAGCAATATTGTAAACCGCTTTCATAAACAAATGTTTAAAGATATTTCATGTTTAAACAATATTGGATTAGCGCGAGCCGCGCGAGGGAAGCGCCAGAGTATCTTACCGCACGAAGCCTCTCAGCCTGTAACTCGAAAACTATACATTTCCTAGAGTTGGGGTTTAGACAGGGGGGTAGCCTCCTCCCCCTCCCTCTTACCACTGCCCTCCCCCTCTCCCTCCGAGTGGCCCATAATTGTACTTACTAAAAGTTTTATAACCCAAACTACGTACTTAACTTTTATTGGCTCGTAACACAGACCATCTAAGCTCAAGCAGAGAAGTTGGCTGGGCTGCTGGGAGAAAGAACAAACTCGCATCTTGCCACTGGACATGCTCGCACAGCCAATGCATGGACCCGAATGCGTAATGGATGGACAGAAATTGCTAGGGTCTGAACAGGAAGGCATCGGGTGTGTCATAGATATTAGCAGTGGGAAAGCAGTGGGCTAAGGTACAGACCTATGAAAAATTTGTAAAAAAATAGATTTTATCACAAGTCAACAGTATGCGGCGGATACTTACAGATTTTTAACCCATTGACGCCTGACCAGACGAATAGGGCCGGAGAACAATGGGAAATCTATTGTGTCTCATTTCTGGGGCGTTGAAGGAAATAATCCTATATTACTACTTGAATTTTCACTATTACTATTAGAAATCCTTGACAACATCCACAAAATATAAGCTTTTACGTTTGACAATGGTTTGACATTAGAAATCGTGGCTGTACGTCGATGGCAAAGCCATCTTCTATCTCGCTCGTTTCACGGGAGCGCAAGCAGCCGAAAAATAATAGCGCGCCATGTCGATTGTCGATGCTGCGGTCGAAGCTGAGGCTGTTTCACTTAGAGAATACCAATTTCATACAAAAAATTGAAAATAATTGATTACTTATCACGCCGCTTACAGCCGTGAGGCGCTAGTGTCGAACAGCGTTGAAAATTATTTTAAAGAGTACCAATGTACACGTTCACCGCTGTTGCAGCCGCTGCAACCAAGGCTGTACGATGTTTGCGCTTAGAGAATCGCACTGCTGAACGCAGAAATTTTCGTCATCCAGTAAGCTATAGTTACATACTTAAAATCAAAAATTTCAAGTCTGTAGGCCATTTAGTTCCAAAGTTAAGCGAAAGCAAAGTTTCGCATTTATGACACTCACTCATCATCATCATTTCAGCCGTACGACGCCCACTGCTGGGCATAGGCTCAAATTCAAACGTAACTATATCAATAAAGAAATCGCAGAAAGGAACATTAGAGTTGGCTTGACTTTACTGAGAGATTTCAACGCTTTCTGTAAAGAAATAAGCAGCTCCAGCGTGAGTTGGTCAGTTTTTAATAGGATGATTTTGGTGAGATCGTCTTTAGCCCGATGCATTTGTCATCATTTGTTTCAGAGAATTATATATTTACTAGCTTTCCGCCGGCGGCTTCGCCGGCGTGGACTACACGACGCTAACCTACGGGAATGTAATATTTATTCGCGATAAAAAGTCTTCAAAGAATCTATGTCCCTTTCAGCCAAATTCGTTTAACCGTTTTGGCGTGATTGAGTAACAAACATCCAAACATTTAAACATCTAAACATCCAAACATCTAAACTTTCACATTTATAATATTACTAGCTTTCCGCCAGCGGCTTCGCCCGCGTGGACTACACAACGTTATCCCGCGGAATATGATATTTTTCCGGGATAAAAAGTAGCCTATATTCCTCTCCAGGCTACAAAGTATCTGTGTTCCAAATTTCAGCCAAATCCGTTCAGCCGTTTTGGCGTATCTATACATCCAAACATCTAAACTTTCACATTTGTAATATTTAGTAGGATAGGATTAGTAGGATATAGTAATATAAATAAATAAATACATAAATAAATATTTTCTTACAATCACACCAATTATTTAAGCCCGTAGTAAATTTCTTAAGAAACTGTGTCTACGTGAACTTGATAACGGATAAATATATACTTAAATACTTTTTGTTTGTAAATACATACTTAATATACATAGAAAACACCCAGACCAAGACAAATAGACATATATAGTAGGATAGGCTGTTGAAAAAAAAATGGTAAAAATAAAATATGGTATAAATAACTGCGGGTCGTGTTTTTACCAGCGTGGCTCAAGTTCTCGTAGGAATATAAAAAGTAAAGTAAATAACTTACCCAACTATAAATTAATTCATGTGGATTATGACGACCTCACTTGTTTCAAATGTGCCGTTTTCTCTGAAGTCCCGGGTTTGATTCTCGGTCGGGTAAATGTCGAAAACGTGATGGTGACCAAATATTTATTTTTATTAGAATTATCATCATTGCAATCATTCTGGCGTAACAAACAATATCCATTCATAGAAACCTTCTCATTTAGAAGTAGGATAGTAAATTTAAAAGCTTAAAAAGCAAAATGACCTTGTAAATAAAACGATTGTTCTGAGTTAAGTTTAACACCTCTATTCCCAAAGGAAGCATTCATCAAAGTTTGGTTTAAACTTTGTAGCTGTTCAGTCAAGTTTAAACAGGCTTGGCACCATGTTATGGATTAGGTGACAATACTATAATTGAGTAATGGTGTTTTATAAAGTAAGATAAAATGTACTAATAATTGAACTTAACAAGCCCTGACTCACAAACAGTCGTAAACGCTCCCGACAGCGGAGTGTTCGCACTGTCTCTGTCACTCACTATAGAATGGACTATAGAATAGAAAACATCCAGACCAAGACAAATAGACATGTTCATGCACACAAATTTTGTCTTGTTCGGGAATCGAACCCAAGAGCTCTGGCGAGCAAGCAGTGTCCTGCCGGGTATAATATTAAGTCTATGCCAATGAGCGTTTTTCTGACAGGTAGAGATTTTAGTACGTTTTTTCATCAATAGATGTCGCATTTTAAACTCAGCTGTCAAAAATTCTATACAAGCTATAATGATAGAGGCATGTTATTGACCATAAACATTGCTCAATCGCTCAAGCAAAAAAAATCTATGCTTTCTGTGTCATTTTGTCTTTGTTTGTCTCGTCAGTGTCACAGGGTAAAAAAACTATAGTCAGTATGTTTTGTTCGCTTCTGTTTGTGGTTCGTTGTTTTCGTTTGTATTTTACAACTTTCTTGTAATTTTTGCTCGCAGTCATCAACATGGATTTCGAAGAGGCGGGAATGTGAGAAAAATATCACATTCCCGCGGGATAACGTCGTGTAGTCCTAGCGGGCGAAGCCGCGGGCGGAAAACTAGTTAACTATATTTTAGATCGATAGTAGGAAGCGTATGTAGATTTTCCGTTACTACACACTATCACCGCTATCACCCCGGGCGACGGTTGAGTAGCTAAGTACTGGCCGACCGGCAACTTATTTGTCGCCGTGCGCGCACTTGCATTGAAACCAATAGAGAAGGAGACAGTTGCGTCGCGGGCTTGTTTTCAAACCCGCGGACCAGAAAGTCTCCTGGGTCATTATTCTGTGCCCGGGTGTCGCGTCGCTACGTGCGCGCACTTTCATACTAACCTGTAGACTTGATGCGAGTGACAAAATAGTTGCGGAGACAAAAACCCTTGGCGTATTCTACGAACTTTGAGTTTGCCTTTGCGATTTGGACAAGACGTTTGAACGGGATTGGCCGTACCGTGCATCATGGACAAGGACTAGGGATCGTGGTCACTCGCTGCTTTGAAAGCAGAGCTGAAGAAATGCGAAGCTTACGGGGAAAAAGCTATTCTTGTGCAAAGGTTCATAGTTTTTATTTAGTTATCTATGTTGTTTGTATGCTTTTTTATGTATAACTGCAATCTCAATCTTTATTTAATAAATAATAAAATTTCTTTGTCTTATTGATAGAACCACAGACTACTTATATACTACCAACACAGTAAATATATATGCTAATATAAACTGTGCTACCAAACTATATCTATGGCTACCAACGACCATAAAATATATAATGGTTTGACAGCTGACTCGAAATAGTGACATCTATTAAAAGATTTGGAACTAAATTTGACGTATTATCTGTCAAAGGAAAACCGCTCATTAAATTGTCGTTGTCTATGGGGAAATTGTAGGAAGAATGTCAAATTATCACTCAAAGACATTCGGAGATTTCTTGGACATGTCAACAGAGATATGATCATAAAAATAAAAATCGCAAATGCGCACTGACACTTTACAGAGAAACTTATAGATTGTTTTTAGTTTTAGAAAAAAAAGTTTACTATTCTTGTTTTCATATTTTAACGATTGGTGTCAATGAATTTTGGAATATTCTGTGAATAACCCTTTTGGCCCAAGAAATTTAAGAGTCAAAATAGCATTACTTAAGTAAAAAATGGAAAATGAAATAGGTATTTAGAAAAAATCGACCCGTCTCAAAACCAGCTCCGATGGGACTCGAACCCACGACCTTTCGCTATCCGGGCGACTGCCCGAACCACTGAGCTACGGAGTCGTTGTATATATTGTGAGACGGGTCGATTTTTTCTAAATACTTCATTTTCCATTTTTCCATCGTAAAAATTGCATTGTGAATGCAAAAAAGTAAAAATTTAAATAAATTACGTAGTTTAGATGGCTGTTGTTATTCCTAGTTAAATAAATAAATAAATGAAACAATTGTGTTTTCAGAGACTGTGTCAACTATTGCACGAATTTCACTGGTGTCGTCCAAATCAATAAATAAAACTTATTGTTAAACGACATTTAAATAAGAAATATGATTCAAAACTACTCTCTCCCACTAACGCCACACCGCACTTCACAAAAACACGATACGAAACGCTGTCCTCAAAATGAATTCTCGACCTTGTCACCTTCCCTTTACTTCAAAGAACCAATTCGCCAGCTACTTCCATAACTTTGTCATCGTTCTGAACAGTTCACCCATTATTGACTCTTGATGTCATTCACTGCGATTTGATATTTGGCAACGATCGATGTTGGATGAAAGTGAATTCGGGATAAGGCCCCAGATCCGTAAATCACACTAGTTATCTCCGTTTGGATAGAAAATTAAGGGTCATTTGGAGGAAATTGTGAGAGTTTAATGTATGATGATGGCGATGTAAGATAAGAGAGCCTGACTAGAATAGTAGACTAGATCAACAATAGTACTAGATGAAGGCTCACGAACTAAATCAAAACTTTTTATGGCTGGGAAAAAAGGTTAATAATGTTAGTAGGGCAGAGGTACCCTTTGTGGCCACTTAAAGGATTTTTTGACTTTTAAGCACTAAGTACTAAATGGTCTTAGGAATTTAAGACACAAATTATATCTTAAATTATAGATAATTTATCTAGCTTCAAAGGTACATTTTTCAAATTTATAAAAGTAAAATAGTTTTTTTATATTACACACAATGTGTGAGAGGTGCCAAATGTACCGGTTTTGGCCACATAATGATAGTTAAACTTTTGTAAGTATTGCGATAAATCAAAACCAAACCCAGGTAAAATCAATATATTCTAATTCGCTAGAAACCAGTCAATTGCAAAACAACAATTTAATTGTCAAAAACAAAGGTTTGTCAAGTATTTCAACCAAAACAAATTTCTTAAAATTTTCATACAAAACAGAAAATAGAGTTTATTAAAAAAACTGTATGACATAAGAAATTCTAACGGTTGTTATTACCTTACCTTACCTTCTTAAAATACCTTATTTTAATTGCCTTTATCAAAAATGGCTAAAAGTTGTTTAGAAAACTGTTAGAGCAAAAAGTAGCCAAAACCGGTACAGTCGCCAAAATCGGTACGCCTGCCCTACCATCTTATGTCATAAATGACAGGAACTACTTATAAATATACGCTTGTAAGTGGCTCATTGGGCGCATATTTTCTCAGCCGTGTTTGTCACTCCAACTATGTATCTAGACCTAGGTGTTAGCGTTGATCGAAGGCCTATAGACGAATAAAACGACCATACGTGTAGCGCTGTTTCATTAACCAAAGTGTTAATGAAACAGCGCAAAAAACCTACACTCAGCCTAATTGTTATAATAAAAGAATTACTTATGTATATTGTAAAATTATTTTATCATGGATTTATTTAACAGGTATTATCTAAAAAAAACACATCTTACATTTCTGCGCGAACTGTAAATATTTTTTGACGCAATTTTTTCAACAACCAAGTTGTTGAATAAATTGCGTGAAAAAATCCGTGGAAGTGTTTTATTTATAAGTATTATCTAATTATTTTTACTTTTGTTGTTTACACAATACAATTTGTATTATTGAAAATGAAGTATAAGACAAAATCGATCCGTCTCACAGCTAGTTCAACCGGGACTCGAACCCGGACAGATATTCCGAAATGGATCTGTAGGCTACGCCGTAGCAGTCACCGTAGCAGAGCAGCTACAATGTTTGCTCAAATAGCTAGCGCACACGAGAAACTTTTATATCCGCAACAGTAACTAATAAGTTTGTCTCTCATATTAACCTAATGGATGCCTGCGTCATACCTATATTACTTACTAGCTTTCCGCCCGCGGCTTCGCCCGCGTGGACTACATGACGCCATCCCGCGGGAATGTGATATTTTTCCGGGATAAAAAGCCTATGTTCCTCTCCAGGCTACAAAGTATCTGTGTCCCAAATTTAAGCCAAATCCATTCAACCGTTTTGGCGTGATTGAGTAACAAACATACAAACATCTAAACTTTCACAATTATAATATTAGTAGGATAGAAATAAAAATTCGTTCCAAAGCCATTGTGAATTCGTTGCGAAACTTATTATATTACAGTTTAGTTATACATACATACATAATATACTCACGCCTATTTCCCACGGGGGTAGGCAGAGACTATGGATCGCCACCTGCTACGATCCTCGCACACTTCTTTACTGCTTTGCACATTACTTTATCACAGTAGTTATGTAACTTCTTTTAACTGCCAATTCTTCTTCTTACACCGATTTGAATTTGGCACATGGTATAAACAGATCCATAATATAGTAAAAAAAATACTTTTGTTACAAAATCATAACATTTTTTTTCTGGAATCCAGGAGGTTAAAGTCTATTGGTTTTTTTATGTAGGTAAAGTTTCCTAGCTGTCGCGTTGCTACATCAAACTTTCATACAAACCAATAGGCTTGATATGGCACAGTATACAGGGTGACAGTGAAACTCGACCTATTCCTTGAAAGGAGTTATACTAGAGGCCATTAGCAACAAATTAAGTCCAGTGAACCAGGGGTCAAAACTGGATAGTTACCGAGTTTTGACAGTTCTTCGATTTTTTGAAATTTTCTGAATTGTTACAAAAAAACATAAATTGTGATAAAACTACTCCACTTTAAACATAAAATTAGTACTTTTCTGAAAGCTGAATAATTCGGGATTATTCTAAAAAATACCGCATGCGCATAACTTACATAATCTCAGAAATAAAAGCTGTTTAGTAACAATAATTTTTATTTTGTGTATTTTTCTCCAACTTCGCCGTAAATTATTGTAAAAAAGCTGTAGGAAAGTTAGCGTACAAATTAGTTAAATAACATACTGGTTTCATAAGCTTTACAAAAAGGTACAATAGTTAATAACTTTCCCAGCTGTCTTTAAAACATCAAGCAAAAAGCGCTGCAGGTCAGACATTTCATTACAATTTCTGCCGTCCCAAACCTAAACCGCAGTAAGAGCCAAAATGCGATTCCGAGAAAATGGAGCTTAAAGTTTAGAATGCGTCAAAAAATTAGTTAATAAAGGATTCTAACCAAGTTTCTTAGACAAAGTGAGAGAATTTATATAGAGCTTTATATAACACAACATTAAGGATGAAAATATAAAACAACTAGTTTTCCGCCCGCGGCTTCGCCCGCGTGGACTACACGACTTTATCCCGCGGGAATGTGATATTTTTACGGGATAAAAAGTAGCCTATGTTCCTCTCCAGGCTTCATAGTATCTGTGTCCCAAATTTCAGCCAAATCCGTTCAGCCGTTTTGGCGTGATTGAGTAACAAACATCCAAACATCCAAACATCCAAACATCCAAACATCTAAACTTTCACATTTATAATATTAGTAGGATATATAAAATATCAAGGTTTTTAGTTTTTGACCCCTATTACTGCTTTTAATTGTTAAGGTAAATCGATCCTTAAACAGACTAAACTGCAGTAAAGTGGGCTTATACTGCTTATTAGAATGGTTTGTTATCGCTATTCCTGACTAAAGTGCAGTATGTCCGTTTTGATACTGCGCTTTAGTCGGTTTCTCATAACGAAAATTAAATGTTTCAATTGGCAGTAACAACAAAAAAAATAATAACATTGAACAATTTATTTAAAAATTCTATAAAACTTTACGAAATAAAATTAAACAAAATCTTTTATGGTCATATTACCATAAGTATTTAAAGTACTTCTAAAGCTACCTACGACATAAGAAAAAAATCAGAGTTTTATTTAAGACTAGCGGATCCTCGCGGTATTACCCACGTGGTACCCGTTCCCGTGGGAATATAGGGATAAAATATAGCTTATGTCACTCGGGAAGACTGTAGCTTTCTAACGGTGAAAGAATTTTCGAAATCGGTCCAGTAATTTTTGAGTTTATTCGTTACATACAAAAATACAAATCTTTCCTCTTTATAATATTAGTATAGAAATGTAATTAAATTCAATATTGGTTGTTAACAATAATTAATTAACAATTTTATTCATTTATGAATTTATATCGACCTAGAAAGCTTAAACTATAAATAAAATATTCAGTGCCTCAATATAACAATTCTTATACTGAACTTAATATACTTAGGTATCGAAATGGAGAGCATAAATGTAAATGTTTTAAGTCGAACTGAGATGAGAGACTGATTATTTGTAAGGTACCTATGTAGGTACCTCGCTACCTGGCGGAGCTACTTGGAGGATGGGTGGCTATTTTCTAATATTTAATTTTTATAGTAGATACATTACCTATTTAAATTCTATTATTTTAGATTTAAAAAAATTATACAAATTAAATTAATATTCATAGTCATAAAATATAATAATAATAATAAAAGACAAGTAAATTGATACTATTTGATACCTACCTAGGTACTGACAAAATATTATAGTCACGGCCAGGTCACTTATCTATGCTTCCCGCCTCTGCCTCCGCCAGTGAATCTAATGGCATAAAATGCTAGGGATTTTTAACCGACTTCAAAAGAGGAAGTTAGCAGTTTGACCTGTATGAATGTGATGTGATATTGTTGGCATTGGATAATATTTGAATATGACGATCTATTTAGACTTCCAAACATGTGTGCTTAATTTCGAAGGTGTATGTTTGTTTGTTTGTCTACAAATTTCTTGGAAACTGAAAGGTATATCGAGATGATTCATCGATGATGATATTGATGACAAGTGTAGGTATTCCAATTTAGAGATCAGTCCGAATTTCATCAAAATCGGTTCAGCAGTTTTAAAGATATGGATATAAAGGATGGGGATAAAGTAATTTAAAAAATTAAACTCACTTCAAAAAATACCTGTTAACTAAAAAGAAACAAAACAGTGGAATTAAATAAATACTGCACATTAGCTAGGAGTTCTGGTAATGAGTATATTCAGGTATTACCAACTAATAAGAGTAATAGTACTTATACTGCAGTTTAGTTGGTACCTAATACAAACAAAGCAAATCAACCTCCCCCAAGTTAAACTGAAGTAAGTGAAGATTATACTGCCCTTTAATTTGTTTCTTAAATTAAAACAATGAATCTGCTGAAAAGCAGTAAAAACATTTTGTATGGGCCTGCATTATACTGCTATTTAGTTGGTTTTTGTTGAAATTTACGGACCGTAGTAACTGACTAAAGTGAAGTAAAATTGCCGAGTTACTGCTATTTAGCTGGGAGAAAGTATAATAAAATGACGTTTTAAACGGAAGTATGGTTTTTACTGCACATTAGCTGGGAAATCGATGACTTTTTCATCAATTTTGATATTTTTTTGAATTTCTTATGTCAGAGAAAAAATCATAAAAAAATAAATATTTGTCGTAGAAAAATAATTAAAAACTCGGCCGGTAGGTCTTGAATTGGGCTTTCATGGTATGTATTTAACTCAAAAACGCAATTTTGGTCATTACTGCGGTTTAGGCTCGGGACGGCAGATTTGTAAATTGAATTTGGCTCGAAAAGTCAACAGTAACGTAGTAAAACCATGTTTGTTTTCAGTACATTTGAAAAACTGTCATATTGACTGTCCCACTAGTTAACAATTTATGTTTTTTGGTAACATTTCGGAAAATTTCAAAAAAAAACAAAGAACCGTCACAACTCGGTAACCATCCAGTTTTGACCCCTGGTTCACTGGACTTAATTTGTTGCTAATGACCTCTAGTATAACCCCTTTCAAGGAATAGGTCGAGTTTCACTGTCACCCTGTATACAAGTTGCAAAGACTTTCCAAACGACCTTATTTTTTGTGACTAAGTGGAAGCAATTTTAATTACTATTTTCGACCACCTGACTTTATTTTATTTCCATAATACAGGACCAATTTTTCAGTACTACACAAATTCTTAAGATCGACTCAAAATCGGTAATTGAACCACTTTCTCCTAGAAACATGGGTCGAAATCGACCTCATTTTTTGTTACGTGGATGCCTTAGTGGAAGCAATATTAATTACTATTTTCGAACACCTGACTTTTTTTTATTTGCATAACAGGATCAATTTTTGAACACTACACAAATTTTAATATCGACTAAGAACCGGTAAGTGAACAATTTTCTCCTAGAAACATGGGTCGAAATACGACAAAAAATTTGGACTTCCCATCTAAATCCTTAAATCGGTTGCGTTGATCAGTCTGATTGATATGAAGAGTCAAACAAATTGACTTGTATTATCATCATTACAAACGAAGGATGTGAATGTGGTGCCCCCTCCCAAACCATGGCACATCTAATGTCCTGCCCCGCGTGCCCTTCATCTTGCGCAGTATTGGGCTGAACAGATTTGAAGCCAAATTGATCGACACGCTAAGAAGAAGAAAATAATCATCAGCCATTTAATGTCCTCACTAATGGGGCACTGGCCTTCCTTATGAATGGATAATGAGAAATGACTTTAATATGAGAGAAAAATTTATTAGTAGCGAAAATAAATGTTCCTCGTGCGCGCTGGCTATGTGAGCAAACATTGTAGCTGTTATTGTGACTAATACGGCGTAGCTTACAGTTCCATTTCCGAATTGCCAGACAGAAGCCTTAAGGACTCCACAGACTATCAGTCCGCCAGCAGACAAGGGCCTGTAAAAAAAAAGTCCGTTCGGTAAGATAGTGTCGGTACACCCGCACGGCATTGTGGCTCTTGCTATAAAAGCAGATATAAAATAATACACTCAAGTTGGGGACCAAAGTCAATTTTAATGAAAATTTGGATATTTTTATATAAAAGGAAGTTAAATAAGTGATTTACAAATATAATAATAATAATTATAATTTTTTTATATGATTATTATGATTATTTATCATCGCTCGAATTGTCACAAGGCATAACCGTCGTAAACACCTGTATTTATAATAAACATAGATTATTTAAGAAAATATAATTTAATGATTAATGCCGAATCCCAAAATCCAATTCCATTTGCGGGTGTACGCCGCACGCGGCTTCTTTTGTTTATGCGGCGGCATCCTTTGACAAGAAGCGGCACGTGCCAAGGCGGCGCGATAAAAGGGCGACACTATCTAAGCGAATGGACAGTTCGCCGCAATCGGCCACACACTCACTCATTAGAGGTCACTTTATTACAGTATCATAGTTTTCAATTGAGCCTATACTTTGACTTTTTGTTAAAGTATTTATTTTATGATTTTGACCAATTTTTTTATTTAACCTTTTATTATTATTTTTAGCGGTAATTGCTTCAAAACAGTTTATAACTGCGATTGTCATGCGATGATTATATCGTTATCAATGAGATGAAGGTCTCGAGAAGAACAAGTAGCAATAATTATGATTATGGGCCACTATTATTATATCCACGATCAAACAATTAAAATTATATAATCATGGAAACAGGAAACAAATCTATACTACAAATAATTAAATTGAAGTGTCTGACTGCATATGATTTTAATATACGGTACATATAGCAAAATATTTTTTTTTACAATTTTTGTCGTTCTGTCTTTCTGTCTGTCTGTTTGTTCCGGGTAATCTCTGAAACGACTGGACCGATTTTGATGGGACTTTCACTGGCAGGTAACTGATGTAATAAGGAGTAACTTAAGCTACTTTTTATCCCGATATTCCCATGGGAACGAAAACCACGCAGGTGAAACCGCGGGCGGCCGCTAGTTAATAATATAAGTAGGAAGTAGGATAGTAGGAAGGTAGTAGCTAGCCAGGTAGACTTAGAGCAAGTCCTACCACCAACCAAACCGAATACAATATGGTCACTCCACTGGGAATCAAACCAGGTACCTTTCCTTAGTGGTTGATGATTCAGGGAGTAGTGAGCTTTCACCTTCAGCACTATCTCCAATATTTAGTGTGAAGAATGGTTAGTGCTACCATGTTGCAGAAAAAAAAGCCATATCTAGTGTTATTTAAATTAATCGACACAAAAAGGTCATCTTAGAACAAGAGAAGTTACCATTTTCCTTTTTGAAAAGGTTATTATATGCGCCCCTGAAGCGCACTAGTCCCGGAATCCTCAATCACTGAGGAACTGGCTATCTTTCTCTAACTGTCAGAATACGATAGTGCTGAACACATCGTTGTTATGGCATGTTAAGGCTTCGCCCGCGTGAACTACACGACATTATCCCGCGGAAATTTGATATTTTCCGGGATGAAAAGTATCCTATGTTCCTCTTCAGGCTACAAAGTATCTGTCAATTATCAGCCAAATCTGTTCAGCCGTTTTGGCGTGATTGAGAAATTAATATCCAAACATCTAAACTTTCACATTAATAATATAAGTAGGAAGTAGGATAGTAGGATGGTAGTAGCTAGTCTGGTAGACTTTGAACAACTCCTACCATCAACCAAACCGAATACAATATGGTCACCAAACTGGGAATAAAACCCGGGACTTTTCCTTAGTGGTTGATGATTCAGGGAGTAGTGAGCTTTCACCTTCAGCACTATTTTCAATATTTAGTGTGAAGAATGGTTAGTGCTACTATGTTGCAGATAAAAAAAAGCCATATCTAGTGTTATTTAAATTAATCAACACAAAAAGGTCATCTTAGAACAAGAGAAGTTACCATTTTCCTTTTTGAAAAGGTTAATATATGCGATTTTCACTCAAATCACGTAGCCGTTGTTATTCTATCGCGCCAAGAGGGTTCCGTACCATTAACACCTGTTTTTTTAGGATCTTGAATTGATTACAGACGTTGACACTGGGAACGAGTGGAAATCTTTTTTGCCAAATATTTGAAGCCAATGGCATTTGAACGTGCCAAGTACCTACTTGATAAATTGAAGGTATACTTACGTATTATTTATTATCTTTCTCGCCTTGAACACAGGATTTTCCTAGTTCTGGCAAAATGTGAAATTATGTTGTCCTTAAGTTTTATGTTTTTTCTATATGTTTGTATGTTTGAATTTATGAAAATATTTTTTTATTTTTTATTATTATTATTTATTATCTCTTGCTTTTGATATTAATTATTAGCGACCGTAGCTTTGCGTTTTAGTTGAAGTTTAGTTACCGTCCCCACCCCAAACATTTAAACATATCTCAGATAATGCGTTTTGCCACGCTGATCACTTTTTACCGACTTCAAAAAAAGGAGGGAGGTACTTACTCAATTCAACCCGTATTTTCTTTTGTTTGTTGTATGTATACCGATTACTCTGGCGTTAGTGATCCGATTTTATTGATATGGTGACATCAACCGCAGGAATTAAGGGGTTTCACACATATCGAATAAATGTTCAACATACCGCCTCTGTGGTGTAGTGGTAAACACCACCGGTCTCAGACCCAAAGGTCTCGGGTTCGATTCTCAGTGGGGGTACATATTGTATTCGGTTTGGTTGGTGGTAGAGCTTATTCAAAGTCCACCTGGACAGCTACCACTATCTTATCTATGTCTAACGCCAGAACAACAATTTTTCGGCATTGTTGTGTTCGGGCAGTTAGAGATAGATAGTCAGTTCCTCAGTAATTGAGGATTCCGAGAGTAGTGCGTCTCCACCTTCAGCATTATCATCACTTAACATCAAGTGTGATGAAGGCTAAGTGCTACCCCGTTGTGGATAAAAAAGCACATACAAAGAACAAAACTTCGACTATCATCAGAGTTTCTTTCACATATTAAAGTCTGGAAGCTGTACCCGTAGCACGAAAAACTATCGTTATCGTAAAAGAAAAGTAAACTATACCCTCCTTCAAAGGCTGTCAAAGTGCTACTGTGAATCATCTATTGAATTTCAGTTCTTTATACTTACTTTGACGACCGATTTGGCGCAGGGGTAATCTACCTATCTTCTGCGCCAGAGGTCTCGGGTTCGATTCCCGAACAAGCCAAATATTTGTGTGCATCAACATGTCTATTTGTCTTGGTCTGGGTGTTTTCTATGTATATTAAGTATGTATTTACAAACAAAAAGTATTTAAGTATATATTTATCCGTTATCAAGTTCACGTAGACACAGTTTCTTAAGAAATTAACTACGGGCTTAGATAATTGGTGTGATTGTAAGAAAATATTTATTTATTTATTTATTTATTATTTATACGACAGAAGTAGGCGCTGCTCTGGTTTTCTTACAAAATAATACGATCTCGATGACGGTTACCATGACGACAGTTTTTCGTGCTAGGGCTACCAGGCGGAGTAATAAACGAATACAACCCAATCTTTGATTTAGGTACTCTTAAAACTATAAAAATATGAGTAATTGATAAAAAATCGGCCAAGTGCGAGTCGGACTCGCTCATAAAGGGTTCCGTACCCACTTAACGTACCGATTACGTACACCTAGCAAAAATACCACTGTAATTTTTTGCGAGAAAATAATAACTTTGTTTTTCATAGTACTCGTATGAATGACAAAGTTATATTTGCGGTTTTCGAAAATGTGTTATATCTCAAAAACTTGTAAAGCCTATATGCCTTTGTCATATGTACTACTATCGTGAATTTTTTCACGTATCCAGTAACAACCAATTGGCTGGGGGGGGGGGGGGGGGGGGGGACACTTGACTCTACAAAAGTTTGCACTTTAAAGCTTACTAATTCACAAACAGATGCCTCAATAAAAAAACTGTCTTTACAAACACTCTACGTTTTTGAAATTGCTATCCAACGACATATCACACTATGGGGTAGACAAGAAAAAAAAATTACATACCCATTTCACGTGTAGGGGAGGTAACTTAAAAAAAAATATTTTTAAAAGTTTTACTTTACCACTTTGTTGGCGTGATAAATATGTATATGCATGCCAAATTACAGCTTTCTAGTACTAAGAGTCTATGAGCTAGACTGGCGTCAGACGGACAGACGGACAGACGCACATGGCGAAACTATAAGGGTTCCTTGTTGACTACGGAACCCTAAAAAACGGGTTGCATTCCGGGAGTGCCCGCAGAAGTGAAAAGGAATTAGACAAAAAAATAAAAATAATACGGACAACTTGTTTTCTAACCTGAGCTATCACAACTTAGGAAACAATGGCAAAATTTGCCTTCGTATTCTAATGACATTGTAACAGTTTTTCGATCAGGGTCCCTACCATCAACTCTTATTGCGGTTTTGTTTAGGACCTAAACTGAACTGCTTCGCTAATTCGTACCACGACAGCTTAATATCAATGACAGCGATTCAGTGATCATTCAATGACGTTTCACAGCCGCTGAGCTGTCATCTATTCTTATTTGACTTATAACTCGGCCAAGCTATCATGACACCTGCAGGTTATACCCGTCCATTTCACTCTCCGGGCATGACAGAATCGAGTGAAAGAGACGGGTAGAAGAAATAAGGACACAAATCGTTCGGTCATTCACATTTAGCAATTCATTTGCGATCCAGTTTTTAGAAGGTCAGAGTACGAAAGAAAGCAATTCATTTTAGGAACCTATTCTGCATCGCGCTATTTTTGAATCGCTGTCTTAAAGTTGATGGTCCATCTTACGATCTGACGGTCACGTGATCCTGACGCGAGTTTAACTTTTTTTACCCATCACAAAAAGTGCATAACGCCGCTAAAGAAGTTTCCTTTTCAAAAATAATTAGACAACAAGATCTCATTGCAGTCGGGGGACTTTAAATTTAGGTATGGTATTCCACAACATGGTCACAGAATATATAATAGTACTAACGTACATTGTACCACGACTGCAATGAGAGCATGTTTTTTTTTTATTTCTAGTTCGATTTTCGCAGCCCTGTTTTTAATTTTTAAATCATTAATTTTTTCTACCTAAATAGTTAAATGCTTGGGCAGTGTAAAGTAACATACAGAGTTTCTTTACTTTCGCATTTACAAAATGACTATGGATAATTTTAGCATAATAAAAAATATAGGTAGCAAAACGATTTAAAATCCCAATGCAACGAAGGTATTTTAAAGCAATACCGATTCGAAATTCAATTGATGCCTTATCTATTTCAGAGGGAATAAAAACCTACCATCAACCGAATTTACTCCGAGATTCGAGTCGCAAGTCACAAGCTTTTGAGGGTAAATTTTTACATCAGCCTCGTTTTAAGTCAGCTTTTTATTAAATAAATTAATAAATATGACCGTTTCAACAATCAATAAACAAACTTCAATGTCTCCGTTGGTATAATGAATAAGTATGCAATAAATGATTTTTTTAATAGTACATTACGATACCAGTGACCTAAGTGGCCAAAATTGCACGGCGCGTAGTTAGCGCCCGAGCGGATACTATTTTGTAGCACGAGTGACATAAGCCCGCCATCCACCGACACGGATTATTAAAAAAATTGCTAAAAAAGATAAATAAAAATATAAAAAAAGAATAAAAGTAAAAGAAAGATTAAAAAAATAAGAAAAAAACATTTAAAAAAAAAAGAAAAAATAGATAAAAAAGACCATAAAAAATTAAAAAAGAAAAGAAAAAAGATTAAAAAAAGAAAAATAGAAAAAAAAAGAAATAAAAGGTCAAAAAAATAAATAAAAAAAAAGGAAAAAAATGATTTAAAATATAAAAAAAATTAAAAAGTAAAAAAAAAATTTAAAAAACGGAAAAAAATCAATAAAAAAGATCGAAAAAAAAAGATCAAAAAAGAGTAGCACGGGTTTCAAGTGTGAAAAACAAAAAAATATACTACTCTATCCTACCCTCTCCTATCCTACGCTCTCCTATCCTACCCTCTCCTACCCTACCCTCTCCTATCCTACCCTCTCCTACCCTTTCCTATCCTATCCTATCCTAATCTATCCTACCCGACCCTTTCCTATCCTATCCAGCCATATCCTACCATCTCATATCCTATCATCCTACCATCTCCTATTCTATTATCCTATCCAATCCTATTATCCAACCCTATCCTACCCTCTTCAATCCTATCATCCTATCCTATCTTATCATACCCTATCCTATCCTTTCCTTTCCTATCCTACCCTATCCTATCCTACCACCCTATCCTATCCTATCATACCCTATCCCACCCTATACTACTTTCTCCTACCCACTCCTATCCTACCCTATCCTATCCTATCATACACTATCCTATTCTATCCTACCCTATCCTATCCTCTATCCTATTATTTTGAGTTTTATTTTAGTGTACTGTAGGGTATTCCGGATCCGTGATCTAAGTGAATTCATAAATACAGTGTAATAAAGATTCATAAATACTGTGTAATTAAGGGCAACTTAGGTCACGGCTAAGCGTTACCTAAGTGCGGGCTTAGGTCACACTGTGCTATAATAGTATATTATGATGCAAGTGAGCTAAGGTTGCTCATTATACACGAGGCTATGGGTTGCATGCAGCCCGAGACGCAGGCGAGGGCGTAAATCAGCCGAGTGTCTAGTGAGTAAGTTGCTCACGAGTTTCATACGCACTTTTTCAACACACTTGCGAGGAAAAACAAACATTTATTGCATACATATTGTATTAACCTAATATTAACTAAGGGAAAAAGCGCGCAAGTTTTTTTTTTGCACGTGCCAAATGTAAGGTGATTGATTACATACAGCCATACATCCTACTTCAAAATATTTAAGTATAATAATAATGATAAAATGCAAATGTTTTATAACAAATTATTGTGAATTATAAATAATTTGATAATAATATACTTAATTATGTTTTTTGTCTTAATTAGGAACACATTTATTTATTCTAAAAACGTAAATGGATTTTCAGCCGTATAAAACCTCTTTGTTGTTACAAAAAAAGAACTGTATCTATTACCCGCTGAAATTGAAAATGCTCTGTTGACTTGCATATAACTTGCAGTTAGGTACTTACTTAACTTTGTAGGGATACTGTATTACCCGGTTAAATTGAAAAGTCCCTGTTTACTCGCATATAATTTGCAGTTAGGTACATCCCTTTATCCCTACATAGTTAAGTACTATGTAGGGATAATTCTATTATGCAACTAGTACTGTAATATTATTATGCACGCGTGTGTTATAGTTCGGTTTATGGCCCTAAGATCGATGTAATAAGGCTCACTTTATGAGCAAGTGTGTTGAAAATTATATTGATATTCAAATCAAATAGAAGTGCAATTTAAATATTTAATAATTATAGAAATGGGTTTTTTTAAGTTTGTAATGCTAATCATAACAGTTATAATGTATAAGAAAAATGACAATAATTGGCACTAATGTTTGCTGTGCCCAAGCAGGGCGTCACAGGTACTTTTATTATTTGTAACAACTTTCCAACCGGTGACTTGCAAAATAAATTGAATTGAATTAAATGTATTTATTCTAATATATTATTATTGTGTTATAAAGTTATTTTTTAAAAGACGATAAGGCCTTTTATTTTTTTAAATAAACAATTAATTTTAAAACTTAATAATATAAAACATAAACCCAATTTTTTATTATAAATTGTCTTTTTAAAATTAGCTATTTATTTAATGAATTATTAAATATATTTTTTCCAATATTTTATTGTTGTGTTGTTATATTATGCAATATTTATTAATTTTTAAAAGTCCTTTTCAAAACAATTCATTTTAAAAATTTATAATATAACAAAAAGCTTATTTACTGATGGTCAATTTCATTTTCACCCCCTGAAGAAAGGTTTGTATTAATTAAAAATTAGGGGGTGTGCATAAAACGATTTGGTCTTCGCGTATATAAACTAACACTCCTCCATAAACCACTCCTCTCTAAGAATTTATTGTTACCTCGCTACCCGCTTGTACTTTACACCGTATCCAAAGAATTATTAAAGAATTTGAACGACTGGCCTCACTCAAATGTAATTCAGGCTGTATTCCTCAAAATCCTTATAGAAATGAAAAGGTGAGAATATTGGATCGTCGAACGTAATTGAATGATTCTTATCAAAATATTATTTTTCCTATACCCTGAGGAGAAATGTATTATCAAGGATTTTTAACTGAGGACTTATCCGATCGTGGCTTAGATAGTGGTGTACAGTAGGCATCGCACGAAAACTGTCTTATGGTAATCTTAATAGTAAACCATTCCATTCATCAAAAGCTGTCAAAGTAACCGCTGTTTTCGTTACTAATAAAGGGTCTTTTAACAAGAACTTTGTTATTTAAATTTTACTTTTTTGCATTCACAATGCAATTTTTATGGTTGAAAAATGGAAATCCCAACCATGCCTATAAGGACCATTCGGTCCTCCATACTGCCGACTACTGCCGACCTCTGTCAACGCCCGTAAGGACCATTTGGTCCTCCACAGACTTGCCACCGATTATCGGTTTTTTCTCTATGATTGCGTCATTTCCTGTATGGGACACTTTATTTCATTGAGAAGCTTGATAAATTTGCGTTAGTCTGTGACAAAAATATGTTTCCGATCTGTGTTTTCCAATTGACATAAAAAAAAAGAAAGTCGACAAATTTTCTCGGTGTTTACTAATCGTGGTAAATAATTTATTGTGAAAATTTCTGTTGTTTCCAAGTTTTTAGCAAGTTATGTTCCATTTTACTGTTATAAAAGGTGTTCGTTTGGTGTTTTACATAGGAATATATAGGAATAAAATCGTTCAAAATCTGAAAAATTCTCAAAAATTCGGCGAAGTTTATTGCTGCACTTTGACCACGTAGAACTATTATACTGTAGAGTTCTGGTGTTAGGTCTTAGTACCTAAAAATGGCAAAAACATTAATAAGATAAACACACTTTACATAATGAAAAAATATAGCCTAATTCCGAAATTATCGGGTTTTTCGTGAAAGACGGCATTTTTTTTTTGCGTGTCGAAAGTGGTGAAAGTGGAGCGGGTGCTTTTCGTTAATCTAGCGCAATAGTGTTCTGTAGCGAGGGGAGTATTTAGAAAAAATCGACCCGTCTCACAACCATCCCATCCCATCGGAGCTGGAGACGGAGTTGTGAGACGGGTCGATTTTTTCTAAATCCTTAATTTTCCATTTTTCAAGAACTTTGTTTTTTAGATCAAAATAAAACAAAGAATTTAGTTAATAATAATACAAAATTATATTGTATTAGAAAAAGTAAGGTTTGGCAATTATGAAAGAAAAATAATATTGTAAAAATTTCCACCACGACCACGGTGAGAGATCTCGATTCTATCAGCAACATGTTTTTCCTGAAAAGAAAACAGTTGTTTAACGAAGCCTATGATCATATTTTAACTAGCTACGTCAACCTGCTAAATTGACGCGGTTAGGCTTTTAAAAATCTAAGAAAGATTGTTAAGAAGCACACAGGCACCAAAACATTTAATTTATAGCAAACCAATTTTCCCGATCGCATAACCCCACGATGTCCTCCTCCATCATGTGACTTAAAACTGCTGGACGATTTTTGTGCGGTTATGTTCAAGACAGAGTCTATATGGAGCCAACAGAATTATTGCAACCTTAAAACTTAAAATTCGTGACGTTAATAACGTAAAAGACGCGCCATTTTGCCAAACAATGATTAAAATGTTGATAATAGAATCGAGATCTCTAACCGTGGTCGTGGTAGACATTTTTCCAATATTACTTTTCTTTCATAATTGCCAAACCTCACTATTTACACTACTCACTAGTACAATACAATGTTGTATCATTATCAACTAAATTCTTTGTTTTATTTTGATTTAAAAAACAAAGTTCTTGAAAAATGGAAAATGAAGTATTTAGAAAAAATCGACCCGTCTCACGACCAGCTCCGATGGGACTCGAACCCACGACCTTTCGCTGTCCGGGCGACTGCTCTAACCACTGAGCTACGGAGTCGTTACGAGAAGCGTCGAATTTATCAAATACTTCTTACACGCTGTATAGCCAGCGTTAATTTCATCAATGTGAAGACATTACTACCCCCACACGCGAAAGAAATACCTTTCCAGATATTTGACAATCGCTAAAGAAGACTTACTATGGCAAGTTATTTAAGTTTTTACTTTTTTGCATTCACAATGCAATTTTTATGGTTGAAAAATGGAAAATGAAGTATTTAGAAAAAATCGACCCGTCTGACAACCAGCTCCGATGGGACTCGAACCCACGACCTTTCGATAAGGTTAGTTTTTCGTGCTTGGGGTTATATACAAGTAATCGTGTGTTCGATCGTCACCTAGGAGAGACATTTTACACTCGCATCTATATGGCCGTTTTAACCAAAATCTTTGATTTGAATTTGAAAAAATTTATGAATCTCCTAGATTTGCTAACTACTACCCGAACAAGTTAACTTGGCACCTAACTCGAAATCGTCGCTTACACTCAGGTGCCGACTTAACTTGTTCGGGTAGTAGCTAAGCAAAGACTTAGGCGATTCATAAGTTTTGGTGAAAACAGCAAATAAACAAGTCGAAGTAATTACTTTAGTATAATTCAGTACAATAAGCAGCCGTTTTTATACAATAAACAACAATTTGAACGAAGTAAGTAGGTACTGTTAAAAGTAAGAATACTTGGGCAAGTAATAGTCACCGATTTCATACGAACCTGCAGTTAAAACGGCGCTTAAGGTGCATGGAGTCGTGAAACGATCATTTCTGAGGCCCTAAAACTCATAAATTAGCCTACTGATGAATCCAGAATTAATACAAATTAAATATTGATATATAAACTTCAATCTGAGCATTTAAAAAAAACAAAGTCTTTAAGATACTATTTAAAAAAAAACATTGAAATGAAGCTGTTTTCAACTTGAAATACGCTACTGCTTTTAAACTACAAGTGATATTTTCACGTTTCTTTCAGGAAAAGATTGCTAACTTGTCTTACTTAAAACTGAGCATTTTTCGTTCTAAAATAATACATAGTTTTAACGAAACGTGTGTTTAAGCTGTTTTGGTGCGGGTAGCGGGCGGGAAAATTAGGCCACGCTTCTATGCCCAAGGTCGTTGGCGATACCACGGGCCTTAAGTAATGACTTATTTATACTCAAGCTATTACTTTGACTCGTCTATTAGATACGTACGAGTGTTATTATTATAACGTCAGTTTATATTGAGCAAGTGGTCCGGTTGCTCGGAGCTTGGTTACGTTAACTTTAGGGTTAAATTATGGTAAAAGTAAAATTAACTAGTTACTTTAACGAGCAGTCAAATTACAGATTTAACGGCGGTCAAAATAACCCACAGGGTGGGAGTGGTTTAAATTTTGACATTAGTAATTAAGGGAAGGTTAATGAAATAGTACAGACAACACTTTTAACCCTAAGATAACCAACGTATTCTTTTACCGATGTCAAAATTGTCCACAGTTAAATTTTAACTTTTACTTTACTGTAATATACGAGCAACCGGACCGAGTATAGTTTTCTACCTGGGTGCCTACCATCAACTTTAAGGCAGCGATTCAAAAATAGCGCGATGCAGAATAGGTTCCTAAAATGAATTGCTTTCTTTCGTACTATGACCTTCTAAAAACTGGATCGCAAATGAATTGCTAAATGTGAATGACCGAACGATTTGTGTCCTTATTTCTTCTACCCGTCTCTTTCACTCGATTCTGTCATGCCCGGAGAGTGAGAGGGACGGGTATAACATGCAGGTGTCATGTTAGCTTGGCCGAGTTATAAGTCAAATAAGAGTTGATGACAGCTTAGCGGCTGTGAAATGTCATTGAATGATCACTAAATCGCTGTCATTGATATTAAGCTGTCGTGGTACGAATAAGCGAAGCAGATCAATTTAGGTCCTAAACAAAACCGCAATAAGACGACGACCGATTTGGCGCAGGGGTAGTCTACCCACCTTCTGCGCCAGTGGTCTCGGGTTCAATTCCCGAACAAGACAAATATTTGTGTGCATGAACATGTCTATTTGTCTTGGTCTGGGTGTTTACTATGTATATTAAGTATGTATTTACAAACAAAAAAGTATTTAAGTATATATTTATCCGTTATCAAGTTTTCCATGATACAGTTTCTTAATGAAATTAACATGGGCTTAGATAATTGGTGTGAATGTAAGAAGTTATTTATTATTTATTATTATTATTATTATTATTAATAAGAGTTGGTGGTAGGCACCCTGTACTGCAACCTCCGCATCAAACTTCACTCTAATCTCTTGATATAAAACACAATACGTCACCGCGATTCAATCAGGTACAGTGACATCTATCAAAAGTACGACTTAATAAACTACAGTAATTATTACTCAGACAAGTAGCTATAATTAATAAGCGAATCACTCGTTTAATTAAAGTCGCAGGCTGGCGGTGACACAGACAGCTGCAAGTGAGTTATGCGCGTCGGTTGCATTTGCGATGCAGAACCAACGGCCGTGACGTTGATGGTCACTGGATGACGGATGGGAATTGATATCATTCGGATTATACAATTAAGTTGGATAAAATACAATGACAATTTTTGTATGGCAGCTGGCGTCTTTTTTTTTCTTGCGGCCATCAACCAAACATTGAAATATAATTTGTTGGCAGAACTATAGACAATATTTACAAAGGAAGTATACCTTCAAACTCATGCCCAACCGAGTGAGACTAGCTAGAACTTAACTTTGTTTCTCATATGCCCGAATACTCGTACGCTACTTATCTTTGGGAGCGTCTCAAACATCGCCCTGTCACTTTAAATGTCAAACGTATGAAAGAGATGCCATGATGTTTGAGACGCTCCCAAAGATGATTTGCGTTCGAGAATTCGGGCGATAGTGTTTGTATGAATGACAAATTTACATTATGACGACATTTGGCGCAGGGGTAGGATACCTGCCTTCTATGCCAGAGGTCTT
The DNA here is from genome assembly GCA_949710035.1 of Crambus lathoniellus. Classification (NCBI taxonomy): domain Eukaryota; kingdom Metazoa; phylum Arthropoda; class Insecta; order Lepidoptera; family Crambidae; genus Crambus; species Crambus lathoniellus. The sequence goes on from OX453312.1 coordinate 4,241,848, forward strand.
GGGTTCGATTCCCGAACAAGACAAATATTTGTGTGCATGAACATGTCTACTTGTCTTGGTCTGGGTTCTTCTATGTTTAATGAGTATGTATTTACAAACAAAAAGTATAATAAGTATATATTTATCCGTTATCAAGTTTTCCATGACACAGTTTCTCAATGAAATTTACATGGGCTTAAATAATTGGTGTGATTGTAAAAAGTTATTTATTTATTTATTATTATTTACTTGCGGTTTCTAAAAATGTTGTATATACGGACGGATAGTTCTAACTTGGTTCTGCCTGAGTTTACAGCTATACTGTCTTGGCAAATATTGTTTGTTATACTATCAAGATTTGATATTCAAACATTTTGTTGATGGCCGCGAGACAAAAAAAGACGCCAATTTTAGGCAATGCCTTTTAAATAGCTTATACCTTTTAATAGTGCTGTAGTAGTAGTTGAGATTAAGCAACTGTCGCAATGGTTCGTCACAGAATTGGTGACCAAACATTGATTATCTCGAGTTCGGTCTCGGCTGCACTTGCTTGCTCATTAATACCCAATTTTCCGTATTGGGCCCGCGTGGTGGGTGGTATAAGGAAGTTCTGAGCCCCAGCAGTAAAGACATTCAATGGCTGATGATGATTATAACTTACGGGGAGGTCACAGCTGTAAGTCCATACTAATCCATACTTCCATCCATTCCATACTTCCTTACTACTTAATCCTACTTCCTAGTAATAGGGGAAGTGGATACCTTAAGCTTTGACAGCCTATAGAAAGAAAACATACAGACATGGAAAACAAATTACTGAGTATGAATAAGTATTCATTAAGGTTTTAAATAAAACCGCCAAAAATTATATAACATCGAAACTTTACTCACAATCCTACTAATTTAATTTAATTTAATATTAATTTTCTACTTTTAATATTATAAATGTGAAAGTTTAGATGTTTGGGTGTTTGTATGTTTGTTACTCAATCACGCCAAAACGGCTGAACGGATTTGGCTGAAATTTAGGACACTGATATTTTGTAGCCTAGAGAGGAACAAGGGCTACATTTAATCCCGGAATAATGTCACATTCCCGCGGGATAACGTTGTGTATTCCACGCGGGCGAAGCCGCGGGCGGAAAGCTAGTATTATTATACAGGACGTCCCAAATGGAGGGAAAGTACCTTAAATAATGAAGATATAAAGTTTTACCGAAACGAGACTTCATTTTTATTTGAAAAAGAAAATAAACTGCATTCAAAAAATATAGAAATAAATGCTTATAATTGAGCCTATCGTACGGAATAATAAAATTAAAGAAATATTATTTTTTAATTCACCGGGTTCGATTCCCAGTTCAGACAGGCAACTATTTAAAATTCTTTGAATGCAGTTTGTTTTTTTTTTTTTTAATAAAAATGTAGTCTTCTTTCAGTAAAATTTCTCCTCCTCCATGTGGCATAGTTTTGGGATGCCCTGTATACGTGAAAGTTTTGATGTTTGAATGTTTGTATGTTTGTTACTCCATCACGCCAAAAGGGCTGAACGGATTTGGCTGAAATTTAGGACACAGATACTTTGGAGCCTGGAAAGGAACAAAAGCTACTTTTTATCCCGGAAAAATGTCACATTCCCGCGGGATAACGTAGTGTAGTCTACGCGGGTGAAGCCGCGGGCGCAAAGCTAGTAATATTATAAATGCGAAAGTTTGTGAGTATGGCCATCCATCATATTCATATGTATGGATGTTTGTTACTCTTTTCACGCAAAAACTACTGAACAGATATGGATGAAATTTGCAACAGAGATAGATTTATAGGCTGGAATAACACATAGGATACTTTTTATCCCAATTCACCCACGGGAACGGGAACCACGCGGGTGAAACCGCGGGCGGCCGCTAGTAGGTCTGTATGTTACCTTTTCACGCCTAAGACACCGAACCGATTTTCGTGAAGTTTGGCATACTTATAGATAGACTAGCTTTCCGCCCGCAGCTTCGCCCGCGTGTACTACACGACGTTATCCCGCGGGAACTGATATTTATCCGGGATAAAAAGTATCTGTGTCCCAAATTTCAGCCAAATCCGTTCAGCCGTTTTGGCGTGATTGAGTAACAAACATCCAAACATCTAAACATCCAAACATCTAAACTTTCACATTTATAATATTAGTAGCATTACTCTGTGAAGTAGAGTGAGTGTCAGATAACTTTGCGCGCATGCGCGACTGGGGCATTTTTGGCGCTAGTTACAGTTAATTTTTTATTCTAAGCTTATGGAAAAGATTAGTATTCGATTTAGACCGCGCAGACGTCAGTGATTACATACTCTTTGGAAACGGTAATGGAAGAAATGACAGTTTTGTATCGAAGGTAAAACATTTAAACGATGTTTCATAGAAAATTACAATTTTTACTCAATTTTCCGGAATAATAAGTAGCCTATGTTATTCTCCAGCTCCCAAAGTACCCCCTTACGAAATATCACCCCGATCCATTGCTCCGTTTTGACGTGAAAGAAGGACAAACAAACAAACAAACAAACAAATAAACAAACAAACAAACACACTTTCACATTTATAATATTAGTATGGATTTTACTTTGGAGAAGGACAAAGGCTGCCTTTTGCCCCAACATTTTCAGATAAGTCCTATGTTTAAGGGCAGGATCTTCCAAAAACTCTGTCTTTGAATTTTTCTTTATGTGTGAAGAGTAAGGAAAATAACCCCACTTTTTACTTTTTTCTACGTTTTTGTTATTTTGATTATAAATTCACTTGAAAAATGGAAAATGAAGTATTTAGAAAAAATCGACCCGTCTCACAACCAGCTCCGATGGGACTAAGCTGGTTGTGAGACGGGTCGATTTTTTCTAAATACTTCATTTTACATTTTTCAATAATAAAAATTGCATTGTGAATGCAAAAAAGTAAAAATTTAAATAAATTCACTTTTTGAAACAATAGCCTGAGAATGATCTTCTATACCTATATATGTCATTACCTATTTTTCCATATTATATTACTTGTGAATTAGATATTAATAATCTAAGTAAGTATATTAGACACAAAATAATCAAGATCGTTTATGAAACTTCAATATATATTTTTATCTGCTCAATTTATAGAATATTTGATTTTTTACTTTTGGATCAAAAATAGGGTAATTTCGAAGATCCTGCCCATAAGCGTGATAAATATTAGAATTTCACGTAGATGAAGCCACGAGCATTCGTTAGTTCAGATTACACGAACATTAAATTTCGTATTGCAATTTTAAGATTATTTATGGTACCTAATTATACACAATATTATTAAGAATGAAACAATAGAGTAATTTTATATGCTTTAAAAATAAATTATAGTTACCTAAAGTTATAACTTTAAAAACGGTAACATTAATCTTAAATTTCATAGTTTCACGAATACATCAAAAAATACACAAGCTATGGAGATGAAATATTTATTATTTTTCTTAAATTTTTTCATACTTTTTAATATAAATACTAGTTTTGAAGCTGATTGTCCACCAGGTAACTTAGTTTTTACTTAAATATATTATTTGACGAATATTTTTGTTAGTAATAAGAAATTTCAAAACATTTCAGATTCTGTCTCTAAAACCTTATCTTTTTGGGGTGTTCAATGTTATAATAATAGTATGAAATGTTAGAAATATAATATATGTATTTTAATTAAGATTTATTTTGATACTAGCTGTGCCCGCGACTTCGTCCGCGTGGAATAGAAACTTTCAGCAGCATTTTTTTAAGGCTTATTATTTTGCAAATACACTTAGGGCGTTTGTGCACTACAACTGAATTTTACCGATCCGGCGGTCCGTGTTTTTACGGACCGGCGTGGCATGAAAAACACGGATGATAGGCTTGTGCACTTGTCCGGTTTTTTTACTGGCTGGGGCAGCGCAGTGATCTCTTTGAAACTACACTCTACGGACGCGTTTTAAACGAGAGGAATAATGAGTTCCTTGGAACGTCAGTAATTACTTGCTTTATTGCTTTATGTACGAAGACGTAGAAGACAGAAAGAATTTTGGGTTCATCCTCTTATCAGTGAAAGGTACCTGACAGGGTCAATTTACCGAAATCACAATTAATTGAGGCTTGATGAAAAATTATTTTTTAACTACTATCGAATGTCTACAGCTAGCTATATAACAAAAAAAGTTTCATCAAAATCCGCTTAGTAGTTTTTGCGTGAAACACGGACAACAGACAGACAGACAGACAAACAAAAATTTCAAAATCCATATTTTTGGTGCTAGATATATAACGTGTTATTGGTGAAAAATAATAATAATAATAATAAAAAAAAAAAAAAAAAAAAAAAAAAAAAAGCGTCAACGTGACAGGACATTCTTTCCCCATTTTATATCTAATATTTTATTCAGAGATCGAAATTCTCATATTTTCTGTAATACTTCGATCAACAATAGCATCCAGTTTGTAATACCACAATTATTTCATATTTATTAGACCTAAAATACCAAAAACAAAAAGAAAATTTACTATGACATTTGAGAATGTCATCGCCAGTCATCATCATATTGCCAAATTACGAAATCAACAAATGGGATAACGAATGAAGAAATAGATGTTGACGAGAAGCCGAGCAGCACGTCTTCCACCTCCGGGCTCGTCACCTCGCTCCGCCTCGCAGTTGTCGGCAACTGCCTCAGTGCCGTGTGTTCAGCTGACATCTGCAGTTGCGTCGAGTGATAGTGACGAGTACTTCTCTCCGCCGTCGTCGCCACCGCCTGTACGCCGGAGGAGGGGCCGGCCACCGAAGAGTTTGGGGCTTCTGGGGCAAACGGCTCCGGTCAGGGCCCCCGCTCCCGGTGGAGTGCAGCGCATGCGATGGACAATTTCCATCAATGAAAATGTCATGCGCGCATATTTTGAGGCAACAGAGGCAGGAACTAATCTTACTGCGTATCGTGTTCGGATGCTTTCTCTGTTTCAGGCTCTCGAACCATCAATCAACGTTTCGGCTCAACGACTGTCGGATCAGGTGCGAGCCATTCAACGGGGTCACTTGTTGGATGACTCGGTACTTGATCGGCTCCGTACAGAGGTGCAACGTAACCGTATCATTACTACTGCATCGCAAGCGGCAACTCAAGCTTCTGCCGCGGCCACATTGCAAGCTGGCGTTGCTGATAGTGATCGTGGAGATGATATGGTTACTACTGTAAGTCCCCAATACAATGATATATTGAGGAGTACTCTTGAAGATGTAGTTCGGGAATTTCGATCGACTTTGGTTCACCTTAGACCTCGGCTTCCACGTTTTCCCATGCACAAAAAAAATAGGGCGCTGATGTGTGCTTTAGATTTGCTACTACCAAATTACTTTGATAGTAGTGAAGACCTGGCTGATACTCATTCGATCCTGTACTGTGCGGCTATTACAGCTTGTCGTGTTGCTCATGTCAAATTTCCAAATACTGACACAGCAACACGCCCTCGCCTGGCTGTACCAGCCTGGCAGTGTAGGATTGAGCGTCGTATCAGTGAGGCTAGGGTACTCATCGGTAAGCTCAGCTGCTTTAGGGAGGGCAACATGCGCCCTAGGGTCATGCGCTTTGTGAAACGTGCATTCTTGGGGACTGGTATTAGTCCTCAAAATTATATTTCATGTGTCACAGAGCGCATCGACTTCCTGAAGCAGAAAATTTGTGCATGGGCTAATCGTATTCGAAGGTATAGGGTGCGAGTCGATCGCTTTACTCAGAACCGCATGTTCGAGAGAGATCAACGACGTGTTTATGCATCCTGGGAGCGATCGTATCAGAGTGATACTGATATGCATCGGCCGGATGATGAAGCCATGATTTCTTTTTGGCACAACATCTGGTCCGTGCCTGTCACTCACTCTGAAGGCGCGTGGATAGAGGATGTTGAGCGTTCGTGTGAGCTTATACCTGATATGAATGAAGTAACCATTGACTACCAAGACGTAGTTTGTGCAGTTCGTTCCTTACCCAACTGGAAATCTCCAGGCCCGGATGGACTGCACAATTTCTGGTATAAATGGTTACCTAGCTCGCACGTTTGCTTAGCATCTCAATTTCAATGTGCTTTATTATCTCGATCGCTTCCAGAATTCATGACAACAGGCATAACCCATCTGCTCCATAAATCTGGTAGTACCGCGGACCCCAAAAACTATAGACCTATCACCTGTCTGCCAACAATTTATAAAATTCTTACGTCCATTTTGAGGTCGAAGATTAATGAACACATTAATCAAAATTCTATTATGGTCGCCTCTCAGAATGGATGTAGGAATGGGGCCCGTGGTACTAAGGAGCTACTCCTCATTGACATGGCTATTAACCAACAGGTTCGTCGAAACCGAAAGAACCTGTCGACTTCCTGGATAGATTATAAGAAGGCCTATGATTCCGTGCCGCATTCGTGGCTCATGAGGGTGCTGGAGTTGTATAAAATAAATACAACTCTACGCACTTTCTTGATATCGTGCATGCGAAAATGGAGAACGGTCCTTTTCTATCCAGGATCTCGACGGATTCTAGGTCAGGGCGATCCTATAAAAATAGAGCGAGGTATCTTCCAGGGTGACGGTTTGAGTCCATTGTGGTTCTGTCTCGCCTTGAACCCTCTGAGTACACTTCTCGAGAGTTCAGGGTTAGGCTATCGTTTACGGAGAAATGGTCAAGTAATATCACACCTGCTGTACATGGATGACCTGAAACTATTTGCCCATAGCAGTTCTCATTTGACAGCGTTACTGAAGGTTACTGAAGCTTTCAGTAATGCCATTAAAATGGAATTTGGTGTGGACAAATGTGCAGTCATGCATGTAAAGCGTGGTCAGATAATGGAATCCACGGGTATACAACTCTCGGATTCTATTCATCTTAGATCTCTCTCCGTAAACGAAACCTATAAATATTTAGGTATGTCACAGGCATTAGGCATCAACGATGCTGACATGAAACAGTCGTTGCGTGAGCGTTTCTTGGGGCGCCTTTCAAAAGTCCTTAAAAGTCTTTTGTCTGGCGGAAACAAGGTTCGCGCATACAATGGATGGGTCATGCCGGTACTAATGTATTCCTTCGGCATACTTAAATGGACTCAAACTGAACTGGATGCCCTGGATAGAAAAGTTCGTACATTGCTAACAGCACACCGCATACATCACCCACGTTCATCGACCATGAGATTGTATATCCCGCGGAAGTGCGGAGGTCGTGGCTTCTTAAATGCTAAGACATTGCATAACCGCGAGATATGCAATCTTAGGGAGTATTTTCTCCAAGTCGATATGGGGTCTCATAGAGATGTAGTTGCTGTTGACAATGGACTGACTCCTCTATTTTTAGCAAAAGAAAACTGGCGCAAACCTGTAGTACTTAGTACTTCCGACCGCAGCACTGTGTGGCAAAGCAAGGAGTTACATGGCAGATTCTACCGGGCTCTCCATGGGCCCGACGTAGATTTATTAGCCTCAGTATCCTGGCTCCGCTTCGGTGATCTTTTTGGTGAAACCGAAGGTTTTGTCTGTGCAATTATGGATGAGGTTGTGATGACGAATAACTACCGAAAGTATATCCTAAGGGATGGCACAGTGGATATTTGCCGAGCGTGTCATCGTCCGGGTGAATCCCTTAGGCATATAATCTCCGGTTGTTCTCGTCTCGCAAACGGCGAGTATTTGCATAGACATAACCAAGTGGCCAGGATAATACACCAACAACTTGCTCTGAAACATAGTCTTGTGGCATCCGAGGTGCCGTACTACAGGTATGCACCAGAACAGGTCCTTGAAAATAGCCATGCCACATTGTATTGGGATCGATCTATCATTACAGACAGGACTATTGTAGCTAATAAGCCTGATATTGTATTGATAGATCGACACGAACGCCGCGCGATAATTGTTGATGTCACTGTTCCCCATGACGACAACCTTGTGAAAGCTGAAAAAGATAAAGAAAACAAATATCTTGATTTAGCTCACGAGATTGTTGACATGTGGGACATCGATTCAGCAATTATTGTTCCGATAGTCATATCTGCCCATGGTCTGATAGCCAAGAGCCTCGATAAACACCTTAAGAGGCTTGCGTTAGGTGGATGGATCGGGAGTCAGATGCAGAAGGCAGTACTTCTGGACACGGCCCGTATAGTGAGAAGGTTCCTGTCTCTGGATCCTTAACCATCGGTAGCCGGGACCTTGATCTTGCTGCCGTTGGGGAACTGCATTTTTGTATTTTTAAATGTTATATTTTTTAGTGTTATACATTGTAAAAATTTAATGTTTAGAAATATAATTTTGTAAGTATTTAAAATGTAATAAAGGGAATAATAATAAATAAATAAATTCTTACATTCACACCAATTATCTAAGCCCATTTTAATTTCATTAAGAAACTGTATCATGGAAAACTTGATAACGGATAAATATACACTTAAATACTTTTTGTTTGTAAATACATACATATTATACATAGTTAACACCCAGACCAAGACAAATAGACATGTTCATGCACACAAATATTTGTCTTGTTCGGGAATCGAACCCGAGACCACTGGCGCAGAAGGTGGGTAGCCTACTCCTGCGCCAAATCGGTCGTCAATCGAGAAAGGCGCTTGAATTTATTTTGGCGTGCGTTAATTTATTTGCGATAACTCTTAAGATATTCATTTAAATTATATGGTGTAAAAGAGTAAAATAATGTGCATGAAATGCTTAAAGCAACTAAAGTATTTAGATTGATAAGGGTTAATACTGTATCCGTTTAAATAGCTTTCCAAATTACCGCATTGTTCGTAACCATTTTTTTAGAGATAATATGGCTATAATATGCTATCCTTAAAAGATAGACATATGCTATCGCGGACTTTTTTGTAGATCTATAGAAGAGGAATATCCCAACATGCATTATTTTTTTAAACCTCGAAAGGATTAGGCAGCGTTTTTGCAGAAAACTCCCGGGCGGCTTGCCGTTTGCCGGCACTTTCGACAATTATCGTTATATTTCTACCAATTTACACAAAACTTTCATAAATTATATATTAAAATCTTTCTGAAGAACCACGCTACCTGTTAGTGAAAACCGCATAAAAATCTGTTTCGTAGTTTTAAAGATTTAAGCATATATAGGGACAGACAGACGGGAAGCGACTTTGTTTTATACTATGTAGTGATTTATGATTAAAATACAACCATCCGTTTTTTTCCGGACGGTAAAATTCAGTGTAGTGCACAAGCGTACATATGTTTTTCATTGCCGTCATCTCGGAACGGAAAAAAACGGTCCGGAATGGGGAAAAGTAAAATGACGGACGGTAAAATTCAGTGTGGTGCACAAGCGCCCATATGTTTTTCATTGCTGCCATATCGGTCCGGAAAAAACCGGATCGCCGGATCGGTAAAATTCAGTGTAGTGCACAAACGCCCTTAGGCATATTCCCCTACCTACGCCGCGCTGCGCCGCCGCCGCCGCCGCTCATTGTGTATGGCGCGCGGCGTTTGGCAAGTTTCTTAATTGCGTTAAGGCGCAAGGGTTCGCCAAACTACAAAATAGGCCTATCTTTGGAGTCAAACTAGTCCTAAAGGAAAGGCTCAATGAATTTGAAAAAAATATATGTTACGTAGAATATAGTCAAAAATAAATTTATAATTCAGAATTTGATTGTGTCTTCTAGATTTGATAAAAAAAATTAAACGTTTAATCTATTTGTATGCAATGATTTTAGAACTAGTCCTTAACGGCTGAAGCAATTTTGACGGCACTTTCACTAAATTAAAGAGCAGTAAATTTTTTCCAAATTTATAATAGAAAATTTGAAACAAGTAATTATTATTGGTTTTAAATCCGGATTTATTGATATGCGCAAGAGATTCCCTACGCCAGGTCCGCGCGTCAGTCTTGCTCAGGCATTTGCACGGGGAGGTAGTGTCGCTCGTTGACGCGCACTCGTTCACGAGTCAATCAGTGGTTGCAAAGATTAAATTACGAAGCGGATTTGGAACAATTAGGCATAATATTTCGACTGTGCGCATGGACGCTATCGTAATAGTACATTATTGCAAAGGCCGTGAAAAAGGCAATAGGCTACTTGACTCATACTTAATTTCATACATCGAATGAATATTTCCTTTAGTACTTGGCTTAGGAAAACGTAAGAAAGCGAAGCGATATCATAAAATAAAAGTATATGATGGATATTATACATTTAATTTATTTAAAAACTTTACATTAGGTCATATTGGGGCAATTACTAAAAGATAATGTTATTGATTTTCCCGGTACATTTGTTTGTTTGTTGAACTTCTGATGAGGTTTGCAGGTTTATTTATTTATTTATCTCGTTTTTTTCAACTCATAAAATTTTCATAGTTTATATGTATTTTTCTTTTAACTTCGCTGGAAGCAGGTTTTCCATTTTCGATTTGGCTACTGAGGGCCTAGACAAGTAGCTTTCTAATAGATATCGCACGTAGAATAGAAAGAAAATGTATGGGATTGACATTAGTGGTCACGTGACATTTCAATCGCTAATGTCAATCCCATACATTTTCTTGGAGGGCTGATCTTAAATCTGGTGGAGTACATACAATCAATCTCAATTTCACTCTCTGAATCGTTGGAACTAATTTTAATTATTAAATTTATATTTCTTAAGATAAATTGATTACTCATAGCTGAAAATTAGACCAGACCGTGAATTTTATTTATCGACAAAATGTTATTATTGTATGATTAAGTATGTAAATAACAAAATCAAGGCGAGTATTCAGCTTTGCCGCCAAGTTTTTATTTAAATATCGTCTGTGCCGAAAGGCAAACGCATTTATGGCTATACAGCCACGTGTACTCAATTTGAACTAAGCAAAGAGGCTTACTTTGGTATGCCAAAAATAATAAAAGAGATCCAATCAATTAATAACTCCAACACGCTGTTCATACAACATTTCTGGAGCGTTCTAATGTTCCTAATTCAAAAAACGATGATTTTCTTTAAATTCGTCTTCCCTTGTTATTTTTTCGATTATTTCCATGCATGTTTGAGAAATAATACGTAGTAGAAGAGAAAATACATTATTGTAAAACTGTATACCATTTTATAGCCTGTCGAATTAAAACTTTTTAAAAATATGACATTCTTACTTATTGTACAGTAGAGAAAATACATTATTGTAAAAATGTATACCGTTTTATTGAATTACCTAGTTCTAATTATTTAAAAATAATCCTATTGTAGGAATAGGGAAACATTAAAAATATTTTTTTCACTTCTCATGCTCGTAAAGTTCGTGTTTATGTTGGGTATAGGCTGCATAAAATCGCTTTTTATGCTCTAGTGCATAAAGTAAAACCTTCGTCTAAGTCTCAGACTCTAAGACAAAGGTCGTCAGGTAAACAGTCACACACGCAATTAAACTTAGTTATATAAACTTGATAATTAATTATGTTTCTTCAATTTTGTACATAATCCACGTTATATTACTAAATTAATAAAACTAGGCAAAATTAATGAGTTTTCTAAGAAATAAGTATTTCAAAAGCATTATGGACTACGATCTATGCTACAGCCACTGCCACGTATAAAAAAGAAAAAGAAAGTCTTCCCGCCAATATGGCGAAGTCTTTTTTTTTCTTTTTTGCAATATTGCTATTTATTTTTCTCACAATCGAAGTGAAAAGCAGAGTGTATAACTCGTACTTACATAAAACCCATTTTACCCTCGACTTGACTATTCACGTCTTGATATATACGTCTCGGGTAAAATGGTGCGTTTTATGCACTTGTTGTAGAATCTACTATTTTATGTTTCTCTATCCTTACAATGTTCTAAGGCCCTAACCAAACAAAGTAATATTTCAGACTTTTGTGTAGGTCCAGGATATTAAAAGCCTACAATGTCAATCAAAAAAACTACATCCTATACTGCACCAAAATTGCAACAATGCTGCCAAACACTACTGTTTCAAATTAAAATTATTTGGTAAACGCAACGTTGAGTTTTGATTAATTTAATTACTACCAGTGTTACAGTCATCTTTTGTGCATAGTGTTAGTTGCAATGAAATAAGGTATAAATTTCAAGTAGGTAGCGAAAATCTATTTTTTTTGCCCTTATTTGGAACAAAAGTATACACATAAATCACATAATATGCCTACAAGTCTCTTTAATTTCGGGTCACGTAGACCCGAATTCACACAGGCGCGTGTAGGCAGCTTAACAAGTACTTACCGCATCTGCACGCTTAATCTTTGTAACTACCGGGGGCGATGCGCGGGCACGCGGTGTGCGAGCGCATAGCAAGCCTATGCTTCGCCCAACGCTCAAGGTCGTTGGCGATTCATATCACCTTAAGGCGATGCTCGGAAAAATTGTGCTAAAGCGAGATAGCAATAAAAAAACGACGCGCGCGGGAGCGAGACCGATTTTGCAGATTAGGCAAAAAAAACACAAAATCACTTCGTATTAAAAAACTATAGCGATTTTTTTTAAATGCTTCTATACGATCCTAAATATTATTGGTGTCCACTAGGTAAACCAATTTCCAATACTATTTGTAGCCCCATTTAACAATAAACTTGAATTTTTGTATTTTTTAGAGGTCTTTTCGAAAACAAAAAGTGTCGAGGCAAAATCATAAAATCGTGTTTCTGAAACTATACGAATCTAGATAAAGGTATGAAGAAATATATATCTTATTACCAGATTTGTAACAACTCTAACAGTCCTATAGTTTTATATCAAGCAGTCCATACTTTATCCGAGTTCAGATTTTGTAATGACTCCTTAATTCCCTGTATTTTTATTTTCTGGGCCGTAGCTTTTTTGACGACGTCATCACTCATCACCCCCTTTAGGCTAAAAAGTTTTAAAATCTTTGAATGTCGTATTTATTTATATCTAATCAAAGACCTAAATAATAAGTTTCAAGCTTCTAGCTTTAAAAATAACGTAATTTGAATACAATCTTTCATTCTCTATTTGACCCCTTAGCCTTTTTTCGCATTAAAAAGTAGCCTATGTCCTTTCTCCGGCTCTAGACTATCTCTGTACCAAAATTCATTTAAAATCGGTTCAGTAGTTTAGGCGTGATTGCGTAACACACAGACAGACAGAGTTATTTTCGCATTTATAATATAGAAGAAGAAGATAGATTTATTGTGATCAACAATAGATTTATTACTATAAAAAAAACTACTTCCATTCAACTTCACATGTTGTCGCTTAGAAACAAGTAGTATGAGTACTTTACGTACCTACCTAACTTTTCTATGTTTAGTTCTAAAAATAATTATGACGAAAGTCATGTCCAAATTTATACTCGAATTTCTTGACCACTATGTTTACCTGGGACAGAGACGGTCCAGTTAGATAAGTCCAACTTCGAGAAAGAGATCTCTCGTCAAATCCAGCTCGGATGGGCAGCGTTCGGGAAGCTCCGGCATATATTCGCGTCCGAAATACCTTAATGTCTCAAGACGAAAGTCTTTGACCAGTGTATTTTGCCAGTAATGACATACGAAAGCGAGACGTGCTCCTTTACAGTTACTATGGGTCTCATAAGAAGGTTCAAAGTCACCCAGCGAGCAATGGAGAGAGCGATGCTTGGTATCTTGAGCCCTGCTCGATCGAATCAGCAATGATGAGATCCGCAGGAGAAGTAAAACAACCGACATCGCTCGATGGATTGCATCGTTGAAGTGGCAGTGGGGCGGGACACATAGCTCGGAGAACCGATGGACGTTGGGGTAGAAAGTTTATCGAATGGTGACCGCGTACCGGACGAACGTTCCGTGGGCAGGCCCCCTACAAGGTGGACCGACGATCTGGTCGAGGTCGCGGGAAGCCGCTGGATGCAGGTAGCGCGGACCGATCATTGTGGAGATCCTTGGGGGAGGCCTATGTGGAGCACTGGGCGTCGTTCAGCTGACATGATGCTGATGAAGAATATCGTATTTAATATTAGGGTGTCTCTTTCAGAAGATGAAAAAACACCAAACTGCGTTACTCAACGCATGCTAAGATGAGATGATCGTCCAGAAACCATTCAGTATGACCAATTTGAAGAGGAAATGAAGACACTAATTGAAAACTTTACAGCAAGACAAGCAGATGCAGCACATATAACGGCTGAAAACGAAAATTTAAAAAATCAAATTATAGTATTGCATAAGCAGCACAAAGAAGACAGGGAATATATTAAGTTTTTAGAAAAAGACTTGCCAATATCAACGTTGTCTCGTAAATCAACATTTGAATTAAAAAATGTACCTTAAAAGGACAATGAAACAAAAGAAGATTTGATAAAGTAAAGTTTTCATTTATTCGGTGTTCCATTCCATTAACAATATGACTAATTTTTGTAAAGTAAACCAAGTTTTATAAGAAACAGCCGATAGGGCTGATTCAGCTGGACCCATTACATAAAAAATATGAGTTAACATATTTTAACAATTACAATGTGTTGTAGCAATTATCAAATTATTAAAATAAGACATAATTATTATCTAAGTAATCTAAAATACTAGCGTAAATAATTATTACTTTTGACTTCTTAGAACTTAATTTGTATATTTTTATATGTTATGTTAATTATATATTTTCCATACTATATCCATAATATGCAGATAATCTCACATTCATCACATCAATATAGTTATCAATATAGTTACCATCAATTTGACGATTCAAAACATATTCTTTGAAAGATGAATTACGGAAAGGCGGTGGGATATGGTACCATATCTTTACGGCGGCATATTTAAAACTTTCTTTTAATGCTGTGCTTAGAAGGCTCTTCTACATAGGCGCGTTATTATAGGTTATTGCGATATTATGTTTTAGTACATGTATTAGGATGGCTACGAAGTTACACGAGACGAAAGTCTTTGACCAGTGTGTTTTGCCAGTAATGACATACGAAAGCGAGACGTGCTCCTTTACAGTTACTATGGGTCTCATAAGAAGGTTCAAAGTCACCCAGCGAGCAATGGAGAGAGCGATGCTTGGTATCTTGAGCCCTGCTCGATCGAATCAGCAATGATGAGATCCGCAGGAGAACTAAAACAACCGACATCGCTCGATGGATTGCATCGTTGAAGTGGCAGTGGGGCGGGACACATAGCTCGGAGAACCGATGGACGTTGGGGTAGAAAGTTTATCGAATGGTGACCGCGTACCGGACGAACGTTCCGTGGGCAGGCCCCCTACAAGGTGGACCGACGATCTGGTCGAGGTCGCGGGAAGCCGCTGGATGCAGGTAGCGCGGACCGATCATTGTGGAGATCCTTGGGGGAGGCCTATGTCGAGCACTGGGCGTCGTTCAGCTGACATGATGCTGATGAAGAATATCGTATTTAATATTAGGGTGTCTCTTTCAGAAGATGAAAAAACACCAAACTGCGTTACTCAACGCATGCTAAGATCAGATGATCGTCCAGAAACCATTCAGTATGACCAATTTGAAGAGGAAATGAAGACACTAATTGAAAACTTTACAGCAAGACAAGCAGATGCAGCACATATAACGGCTGAAAACGAAAATTTAAAAAATCAAATTATAGTATTGCATAAGCAGCACAAAGAAGACAGGGAATATATTAAGTTTTTAGAAAAAGACTTGCCAATATCAACGTTGTCTCGTAAATCAACATTTGAATTAAAAAATGTACCTTAAAAGGACAATGAAACAAAAGAAGATTTGATAAAGTAAAGTTTTCATTTATTCGGTGTTCCATTCCATTAACAATATGACTAATTTTTGTAAAGTAAACCAAGTTTTATAAGAAACAGCCGATAGGGCTGATTCAGCTGGACCCATTACATAAAAAATATGAGTTAACATATTTTAACAATTACAATGTGTTGTAGCAATTATCAAATTATTAAAATAAGACATAATTATTATCTAAGTAATCTAAAATACTAGCGTAAATAATTATTACTTTTGACTTCTTAGAACTTAATTTGTATATTTTTATATGTTATGTTAATTATATATTTTCCATACTATATCCATAATATGCAGATAATCTCACATTCATCACATCAATATAGTTATCAATATAGTTACCATCAATTTGACGATTCAAAACATATTCTTTGAAAGATGAATTACGGAAAGGCGGTGGGATATGGTACCATATCTTTACGGCGGCATATTTAAAACTTTCTTTTAATGCTGTGCTTAGAAGGCTCTTCTACATAGGCGCGTTATTATAGGTTATTGCGATATTATGTTTTAGTACATGTATTAGGATGGCTACGAAGTTACACGAGACGAAAGTCTTTGACCAGTGTGTTTTGCCAGTAATGACATACGAAAGCGAGACGTGCTCCTTTACAGTTACTATGGGTCTCATAAGAAGGTTCAAAGTCACCCAGCGAGCAATGGAGAGAGCGATGCTTGGTATCTTGAGCCCTGCTCGATCGAATCAGCAATGATGAGATCCGCAGGAGAACTAAAACAACCGACATCGCTCGATGGATTGCATCGTTGAAGTGGCAGTGGGGCGGGACACATAGCTCGGAGAACCGATGGACGTTGGGGTAGAAAGTTTATCGAATGGTGACCGCGTACCGGACGAACGTTCCGTGGGCAGGCCCCCTACAAGGTGGACCGACGATCTGGTCGAGGTCGCGGGAAGCCGCTGGATGCAGGTAGCGCGGACCGATCATTGTGGAGATCCTTGGGGGAGGCCTATGTCGAGCACTGGGCGTCGTTCAGCTGACATGATGCTGATGAAGAATATCGTATTTAATATTAGGGTGTCTCTTTCAGAAGATGAAAAAACACCAAACTGCGTTACTCAACGCATGCTAAGATCAGATGATCGTCCAGAAACCATTCAGTATGACCAATTTGAAGAGGAAATGAAGACACTAATTGAAAACTTTACAGCAAGACAAGCAGATGCAGCACATATAACGGCTGAAAACGAAAATTTAAAAAATCAAATTATAGTATTGCATAAGCAGCACAAAGAAGACAGGGAATATATTAAGTTTTTAGAAAAAGACTTGCCAATATCAACGTTGTCTCGTAAATCAACATTTGAATTAAAAAATGTACCTTAAAAGGACAATGAAACAAAAGAAGATTTGATAAAGTAAAGTTTTCATTTATTCGGTGTTCCATTCCATTAACAATATGACTAATTTTTGTAAAGTAAACCAAGTTTTATAAGAAACAGCCGATAGGGCTGATTCAGCTGGACCCATTACAT
Organism: Crambus lathoniellus; assembly: GCA_949710035.1. Classification (NCBI taxonomy): domain Eukaryota; kingdom Metazoa; phylum Arthropoda; class Insecta; order Lepidoptera; family Crambidae; genus Crambus; species Crambus lathoniellus. Next base: position 4,259,077 of record OX453312.1, read on the forward strand.
AAAAAATATGAGTTAACATATTTTAACAATTACAATGTGTTGTAGCAATTATCAAATTATTAAAATAAGACATAATTATTATCTAAGTAATCTAAAATACTAGCGTAAATAATTATTACTTTTGACTTCTTAGAACTTAATTTGTATATTTTTATATGTTATGTTAATTATATATTTTCCATACTATATCCATAATATGCAGATAATCTCACATTCATCACATCAATATAGTTATCAATATAGTTACCATCAATTTGACGATTCAAAACATATTCTTTGAAAGATGAATTACGGAAAGGCGGTGGGATATGGTACCATATCTTTACGGCGGCATATTTAAAACTTTCTTTTAATGCTGTGCTTAGAAGGCTCTTCTACATAGGCGCGTTATTATAGGTTATTGCGATATTATGTTTTAGTACATGTATTAGGATGGCTACGAAGTTACACACTGCTACGAAAATATCGACAAAATAGAAGTAGGACGCTTATGTCCGTCATGCGATATGAGTTCTCAGAACATTTGTATTAGGACTTGCACTTGTGTGCAAGGAATCGGGACGCAATATCGCAAACGCATCCGGTATTATCGACAATAATCACGCACCTATTGTTAGCTTAGGTACATTGTATATAGCATAAAGGCTAATCTGTTTGTATAATTCATTTTAGTATTCATAAACAATAATTTAATGTTAATTGACAACATTTCAAAATTTTAAGGTATTTGTTTTTATGGATATAATGAAAGTTTATCGTTTTTTAGGAAACACGTATTTTTTCTTTTCTTTTTATTTACCTACATACATTATTGAGATAATAATTAATTGAAAATAGTATATTCTAAAAGGACGTAAGTAAAATATCAGGCATAATATAAGCGATTCCTTAGCCTGAAACCTTCCTTTTTCTAACATACAAATTAAAAAAAAAACTGTCTGACATGATGTTTTACGTAGAGATGTAGCACGCACGCTAGTATTTTGTGTCGATAATAATTGCATTTTTGTTTTAAGGGATTACTTATTTTAATTAAGTCAGATGCAATAAAACAATGCTACACTTTATTAATTTCATCTCACATGTGTTATACAACTGTAGTTTTAAAAAATGCTATACTTTTCATGACTTGTAAGCTTGTAACTTGCTCAATGCTTTAAAACAAGGTGCTGTGTAAGTACTTTTTAAAATCTTCGTTTGTGTAATAATAAAACAAAGACATTTCAGTATTACTACCAATTTAATTTATACTAAGCTTCCTGATTTTTAATGAAAATAATCGATAATAATTCGATAAATAAGTCAGGCATGCATCACTATTAAAACGACAGTAATTTTGACATTTGTTTGGGCGTTTGTGCACTACACTGAATTTTACCGATCTGGAAAAAACGGATGCTTGTATTTTAATAATTTAATCTATTATAATAGTAAGAATTTATTTCTTTCCCAGTTTCAATGTTTCGAACCCTAAACTACACGAAATAAATAAATTCTATTATTTATAATAATTAATGAATAAAATTCAAGCATCCGTTTTTTTCCGGATCGGTAAAATTCAGTGTAGTGCACAAACGCCCTTTGTTTACTTTGTTTTTTTTCTTCCTAGGGATTGATTCCAGGCAAATGCATACACGCTAGGAAGGCCTGAAATTGATCATTTTGACATTTTTTAAATATCTTAATAAATAGGCGACCAAAAAATGGAAAAAAATGATTTTCATGTTTAATTAGTTCGAATCTCGAAATGGTTTTCGAATTTTACTGCCTTGCAAAAAATGAAATGTTGTCAATTGCACGAATTGGATATATGTTGTTTGACGGGTCCTGGAAAAACTGTAAAATGAATTGTAAGAAAGCAAATAAATATTGTAAAAGGATTAAATATAAATTTTATTGAAATCCCGACCTTGCTGAAGATGATTCCCTTTAGGTCAGAAGCGGGAAAAATGAAAAGTTTTAGACTTTTTAATCTACGCCTACAAGAAGAACGTAAGTAACGTTGTATTTCTTCTGTAAATTTATGGAACTAATGCTATAAGGGATTGGAAATAATTGCGAGACGTAATACTATAATTAATTTAGCGACTTTCTTTTGCGAAAGTCGTGGAATCCTACTAATATTATAAATGTGAAAGTTTAGATGTTTGGATGTTTGGATATTTGGATGTTTGGATGTTTGTTACTCAATCACGCCAAAACGGCTGAACGGATTTAGCTGAAATTTGGGACACAGATACTTTGTAGCCTGGAGAGGAACATAGGCTACTTTTTATCCCGGAAAAACATCACATTCCCGCGGGATAACGTCGTGTAGACCACGCGGGCGAAGCCGCGGGCGGAAAGCTAGTGTGATTATAAAATTATTGCATTTTTTTTTCATTTATTGGCATGGTAACCATGGTAACTTTTTTCTTGCCGGTCGTGTCTTGTATTCTATGGTTTTCAGTCTTCGATCAACAATAACACTAAATCAAAGCCATCTTCTATCTCACTCGTTGCACTTGTAACAAGCCATGCTCCTTGGAAAAGCGGCAACGTTGCAGTAGATGACGTCAACGTGTTCTGTTCCGGTGGCCAAAACTGGAACTAGCGTGTTTTGTTCATAATGTCATTTTACTGTCAAGTTGCACTGTCCAACCAGCGCTGCTGTCACCGGAACAGAAAAGATTGTTGATCTATACACTTTACTCTTTGTTCTATATAAATAAACAATCGTGTAGTGTTGCCAGGTTAGGCGATAACTCTCAAATTATGTGGAAGTAAAAATCAACGAACACTCGAAAAACAGTATAGAGGTAAATGCTTGGAACACAATTTTTGACTTTGTAACTTTGTTTGGGCTAATAAGGAGGTAAACATAGCAAAAGTCCCCGCCCGTAGCCCTTTCATCCGGGGGGGAGGGGGCGGTTTGAAGGTCTCATTTTTTTTTTCAACCCTATTTTAGGACAAACTAGTTTTTCCTAAGCCAAACTAGTTCATCGCGTTGACATTTCAGAGAGCGACTTTGCCTCGGAAGACCTGTAGATGTAGAACATGACACAAAAAAAATAACCACCATTTTAACCAATCACGTGTTCTACAGGACTTCCGAGACAAACTCGCTCTCTGAAATGTCAACGCGATGAAATATTTTGGCCTAGGAAAAACTAGTTTGTCCTGAAATCGGGTTTGGCCGGTAAAATATATACAGTATTTTACAAAACTTTTAGCCCAAACAAAGTTCCAAAGTCAAAAATTGTGTTCCAAACATTTCCCTCTATATCTACTCTTCGTTGACTAGGCTAAACTTGATATAATATAATAAAAAAAAATAACTTTCGCCGTAATTCAATTCACATCTTAGATTTCTGCGCGAACTGTTCATTTAAATAAAACACTTTCTCGGATTTTGCACGCATTTATTTAACAACTTGGTTAAATTTGCTTGTTACAAAATAAAAAGAAAATCTATTATTTTTGCACATTTTGGATAATTTTTTTATCTGGATGTGGCAAGTCGGAATACTCTTTGGTCATGTCAAGAAACGTTGCTGTTTGATTTTCTTGATTGCTGTTTGGGTGTTTTAATACAATATCTATTGTATAATTAGTGCATATAAATACGTGATCATTGTTGGAAATTACTTATGAAACCTTGGATCTCGAAAGATTTGGATTCCCGAAGGAGGAACACTGCGTCAGCGATGGATTCGTGCGATACCTCGAGCCGACTGGGAGCTTACAACATCAGTAGGAGTGTTTAATAAACATTTTCGTGACTGTGATATAGTTAAAATAAAACAACCCTTAGTTATGTACGCGTATTATTTGATTTTAAGGCGCTATAATCAGGAATTCATCTCATCTCATGCATACAAGAAATTAGGATTAGTAGACGACATTGACATTTATGACGTTGCCAATCCAAGCAGCATGGCCTGTAGGAGCGCAAGCAGCTGAGAAATAATAGCGGGCCATGTCTAAATACATTCTTGGAGTGACAGATATGTCCAAGCCTCATAAGCCCACTTGAGACTATAATTATTATAAGTAGATTATTTTGACAGTGTCAATAATAGTAAGGTATTTCAAACTTGGAACGCTTCCTGTCATCTTTAAAGTAAAGTGCTCGTCAGATAAGTCTGCGCGCGGTAAAAATCGAATACTAATCTTTTCTATAATATTAGAACAAAAAAATGCACTGTAACTAGCGCCAAAAACGCGCCAGCAGGCACGTGCAGAGTTATCTGACACACACTTTAAAGCCAGCCGCTCACTAGTGACTAGGAACTATTTGTCACGTCACCATAATCAGCGCACTCCCATATATCTGCATAGCACACGACTGGGCAACTAATAGTCACGCTGACAAAAGTCACCAGTGAGCGGCTGGCTTAAGATCGTAACAATCCTAACCTATTTTCTCTGTTTAAAAAAAAGTCAGTCTGTCCATATAAAGTTTTCATTTAGTTCGTGAGCCTTCATCTAGTACTATTGTTGATCGAAGTTTTCAGTATATTGACTGGCTTTTGTTTAATAATAAATTAAATCCTGTTTGGTTTGATAAGCTTCGATTCCTTATAACCCAGTAAATAGAGACTAATTAAGAGGGGTTATCTTACAAGTGGTCCGGTAGTTCTGAACTTTTGATATGTTGTCTAGGATGGTCACTGAGTATTAAAAATGCAAAATGCAAAATTCCTGGCCCTCCGCCCCCGCCGGCATATTGAAAAAGTCGGCTGTTTTTTCAGATTTTCGCTTATATCTTCGTTTAAGTGCATTTAAGCCAGAAACGATTGTTGACAATGTTGTAAAGAATTAAATTTTCTATAATTAAGGTTTAAATTTTGTTTCTAGGACAGATACTCGAAGTTACGGAGATATGCACTTTAAAAAAATGGGTTGCCAGAAATTTGACAAACTTTTAAAGAACAAGGTGCAAAATGGGCCCGGAGTCGTAGCACTTTGAAACCTTATTAAATATTTTTACTAGTGAATAATTACAACATTTTATTATATGGCGACGAAGTTCAGTTGTAAAAAATAAAAAAGTTACAGTAGTTCAAAAAGTCTTGAAATAAGGTTAAACTTTTCGCTTATATCTTCGTTTAGATGCATTTTAGCCAGAAAACATTCGTCACGATGTTGTAGAGAATTAAATTTTCTATTATTGATGTTTTAAATTTTGTTTCTAGGACAGATAGTTTCAAAGATATGCATTCTAGTTGGTCAACCTGTAAATGAGTGACGGCATTTGGATGCAGCCATATACGATCTACGCCCCAAGACGCTTTGAAATAACTTGTTTTTTTTCACTTTTGAAATCGCTTTTTTACTACATTATTTTCGACAAAACGTACAGTACGTGCTCGTCCTGTACCCGCCAACTTAAATATATTGAATTTTGTAAAAACTATTATACCTACCTAGGTGCGCATTTTAGCTAAAATATCAAAGCTAGTACGCACTGGTACCACTGTTTTTATCTAAAATTGGAGTACAAGTCTTGGCGGGTAAAGGACGTGGGACACGAGGAAGACAGTCTTCTCTGTCTATTATGATTTATTAACACAAAGATATTAAAAGCGTTTGAAAGCAAGTGGATTACTAAAATAAATAAATAAATATTTTCTTACAATCACACCAATTATCTAAGCCCATAGTCAATTTCTTATGAAACTGTGTCTACGTGAACTTGATAACGGATAAATATATACTTAAATACTTTTTTGTTTGTAAATACATACTTATTATACATAGTAAACACCCAGACCAAGACAAATAGACATGTTCATGCACACAAATATTTGTCTTGTTCGGGAATCGAACCCGAGACCTCTGGCGCAGAAGGCAGTTAGTTTACCCCTGCGCCAAATCGGTCGGTAAAAATATCTACTGAGTCAACCATGTCAAGCTTACAGTAATCACCACAATAAAATTGATATAATGTTTTCTTGGGAAACAGGGGAAGAATCCTTTAAAAACACAACTAAAATTCCCAACTCCATACCTAATGTGCGAAATAGACGCGTGAAAAAGTGTTTTATTTCTACTAACGACTAGGTAATTATGCAGCTTTTTAAAAAGTTTAATTTTCTCTTTTTTGTTTGTCATGCAGGTTACATTCCAAAAGGCTTATGCTGTGTTGATCCTGATAAATCTGAGCTCGACAAGTACACATACGTCGGATCTGACGAAAAACCATGCGATATTGAAATAGTTTCCAAATAGTATTGATGTTTAAATAAATCCAATCCAACTGGTACAGTAAGTTTTACTTGAATTTGAATATTAGAAAAATAATGCGACCTATGTCAGGTTCAAAAAACAGTTGTATTGTACATAAGGGCGCCTTCAAATTAAAGGTTTGAGCGGGCCTGTCTCACTTCCATACAAGCGGCGCAAAATCCCCGAGATATTTACCTACTATTCTGGAAAACAACCTAATTTCAACCTTTTGCATTGCGTATAGCGTTCATAGTACTGTCTGCCGTCTCGCTTCAATCTGCTAGGGCTGTCAGAGGTACTACTTTATCTGTGAAAGTAATACACGCGAAGCGAGACAGATGGCGAAACATACGGATGCGTGCGCTGCGTGTGCGACAAGTCGAGCGAGTGCCAGCCTATTGAGACTAGTCCGGTGACCGGACGCTTGCGTTTATCATACCTAAACTCGGGAGTGAAATTTCTGTACCGTAAGGTACTAATATATATTCTGTGGTTTAAGGAAGAGCTGAAGCCCGCAAGCCCCGTCCACAGAACATAAGTGTCGACCCACACAAACCGATACAACTTTTGCGTTGTGGTTGAGCGACAAAATGTCGTTGCCGCTAGTAGTTGTGATGTGGATGTTGCCGGCCGCTGGTTCGCAGCGTTCGCGTCGTCGCTGGTGGATGCGTTGTTGCCGGTATCACCCACGTGGTCGATAATGACTGCAAAATGTGGTACGTGTGAATTACTTGTACTATTCATTTTCAATACAAAATGCGACTGAGCGTCCCGAGCGAGAGTTTCCCTTATGTATGATTCTTATGCCCGAATACTCGTACGCTACTTATCTTTGGGAGCGTCTCACACATCGCCCTGTCACTTTAAATGTCAAACGTATGAAAGAGATGCCATGATGTTTGAGACGCTCCCAAAGATGATTTGCGTTCGAGGATTCGGGCGTGAGTCTTGTGGTTACAAGTTCAGACTGCCATGTCATCTATATTTTGCTCTACGGCGTAATCAAAAATTTATTTTGACAGCTTTTTTTAAGTGAAAACATCTTTAGTGGCGGTGGATGGGTAAAAAATCAGTCAGATCGTCAGATCGGACACGTGACCACTGTTACAATGTCATTAGAATACGAAGGCAAATTTCGCCACCGTTTCCAAAGTAGTAATAGCTTAGAAGCCTAGAAAACCAGCGGCATTGAAGCCAGAAGACACCAGTTCAAATTTAGACCTTGCTTTTTTCTTTTTTTTGTCAAATTCCTTTTTTTTTGTGCAAAAGTCCTTTATCAACGCGTCTAACATTCTTTATATTTTCTAAAAATCAACGGGTTAAAAATTTAAGAATATCAAAAATGCACAACGTATATATTCAAGTTTTCACTTCTGCCGGCACTCCCGGAGTGCAACCCGTTGATTTTTTTTTGAAGCCAGTCTTTATACACTTTTTTAAATCTGAAAAAGGCAAAGATAAAATATACACCTATAATTCAGCCATGATAAAGAGAAGTAGGCTATATATTTTTTTCTATTTTGCATTACCAGGCCTAGCGGGTATGTATCATAATAACTGCGGTCATTACGACTATGGTCGAAATAACTACGATCGATTCACATATTTTCATAATGAGTATTGAACGACTCAACTACTGTTCATTTCACCAACGGTTGATTGAACTACAGTTGATTCAACTAACGGACGATTGGCCTAATGTTCATTTCATCTACTGGTTGTTTCGACTATGAACGACTCGCCTACAACAAGCTTATTAATTGGAAAGTTTACTAAATGAATTTTATAAAAATGAAAATATCTCGAAAACGGTGCGTCATAACTGAAATCTAACAAAATTTTCGATCCCCTATGGTACCCCGGAGATACCTAGGAGACATCCGATGGACATATATATATTTTTATTTTTAATTTTTATATATTTTGGGAAAAACAGAAGGGGGGACGGGGGCCAAACCCCCCCCCCCCCCCCCCGCCAAGGGGGCTCAGGGGGCGAAGCACCCAACAAAATGTAACAGACGTTTCAGTTTAGGTTAGGTTAGAACAGTGACTTTATACAACCCCCCTACCCCCTACTTCAGTTTAATAGGAAATGGGAATATGTCTAAAGTCGCTTCTGGCGCTTCGCCGGACGCTGCCGCGGCACGCGCTTCGCTCGTCGCACCTATCGGCAATACAGTCACGAGCAATAATATGTATACAACATAGGACTTTGTCATATTACAATATTGAATGACTTCTGTGACACTGATCGTTTTCTTTTGGAACGCTACAGTGTGACAAAGTCCTATGTTGTATTGTATACATAATATTATTGCTCGTGTCTGTACATGAGTCATTATTTTTAAACTTAATAAACCGTTTAGGTGAGTTGACCGTAGGTGAAATGACCAGTAGTTCAATCAATCATAGGTGAAATAACCGTAGGTGAGTTGTTCGTAGGTGAGATGACCAGTAGTGATTTCGTACATTAGTTATTTTAAAAATAGGTGTAACGACCAATAGTTATTTTGAACAGTAGGTCTTTTGACCGTAGTTATTTCGACCATAGTCGAAACGACCGTAGTAGTTATTATGATACATACCCGGCCTAGCCGCGTCACTGCCAGTTTTCATACAATTTGAAGAAGCGCACCCGCATCACCACACACTTCGCTGAATGTCAAGACAGGTGGCGATGCGACTGTGGGTTTTTTTCTATTTCATAACGTGTCTGTCTCAGGCCAATCAGTTATATTTGAATTTGAAGACAACACGAGAGGTGTATAACCTCTAAATTTTAATAAGTACAAAGATTTTAGGGGATTTGTTAGGGGTTTTTTAAATTTATGTTAATTTTGACAATACGGTATTTTACTGATTTTTTTTTATTTCTTTAAAATGTTTTTCGAAATATTAGCTACACAAAACAAGTTTTCATTTTGAATTATCTTGAATATTTTCAAAGATATAGGACTTCAAACTTTATAATTAGACAAGGACAGGACGCTATCTTAGTGACGTCAGTGGGTTAGTAGCGTCATAGTCACGCCATAGAAGATTTCGTTTTAGAAAGAGACAGCTATAGTCAAAATCAAACAGACTATAATTCTTTTATTATAAAACATATTCAAATTATTTTTTCACATTTGGTATTCTTAATTGCAATATTTTTTAACGTCATCATTAAATATCTACATTTCAACAACAGTAAAATACCCTATTGTTAGGGGCCAACCACGGAAACGCGAACAAAAAATCAGCTGTTCCATGCAAAAGTTCAACATTGTTGTAGGGTGAATTAAACCAGCGTTGTTGTAGGGCGAAATTTTTTCACCCAGCAACAACATAATGTGCTGAGGCAGGGTCCTGATTGGCCCATCACAAAGATTATTGTTTATATTTTTATGTAATTGTTCGTTAATTATGTTCTTTGTTATTTGTATTCTATTGTAGTGTGAACTTGTGATGTGATGTGCCAATAAATGTCTTTCATTTCATTTAATTTCATTTCAATCGAATCAACTGAAATGTATTGAACAGCTGATTTAGCCTTCGTTTCATATTTTATAATGTAAGATCGTAACATTCGTAACCATTTTTCTCCGTTTAAAAAAAAGTCAGTCTGGCCATATAAAGTTTTCATTTAGTTCATGAGCCTTCACCTACTATTATTGATCGAAGTTGTCGAAGTCTAATTCCGCATTACGCAGGAAAATTCCAAAACTTCTTGTCAGTTCTTGATCATATTTGAATGATACAATTTGAGTTTAAATAGTACTAGCTTTTCCAAATTTCAACCAAATCCGTTCAGCTGTTTTGGCTGTAACAAACATTCAAACATCCAAATATCTAAACTTTCACATTTATAACACTAGTAGGATAATTATATAATAAAAGTTACTTTTTTTTATTTCAGACATGCGTTTTATTACAAAAGTACTTATACGATAATATCTTATAAGCTATGATAGACCTTTAACGAGTGTCCATAAGGATAATAATATACATTATTTGGACATGTAACAGTCGACGAAATATTAATGACTAATAAGTACAATAGATGTCTTAATCTTTCCCAAACAAATTACAATAAATTGATTTTAACTACTCTGTCTATCAATAATAATTACGTTTGTTTTAAAATAATCCCTTTTTGTTCCCGAGAGAATGGTAGCAGAAGGGTTAGGGTCCTCGAAGATTTGCACAAAAGTATTAACGTTAAAATGCAAGTGAATTATTAAAAATATCTACTGAGTCAACCATGTCAAGCTTAAAATGATCTATATTATATTTAATTGTTTGATAATAATTATGATTAGAAAACGATTATTTGTATATGTCGCAGGGATTTTGTCAAAGTCGTGATATTATAATTCTACTAGTGAAATTATAATTTCACGTGATATTATGAATAGACAGTACGAAACTACGAATTATAATATCACGACTTTGACAAAATCCCTGCTACAGATATACAGAATTGCCAGTGAGTGAATTGACTCACAAGTTAATTAAACAAAGATAACAAACATTAAACTAAAATTAGCCTTCTCATGCATTACAAGTAAATCAAGTGTTGTATTTATTTTGCATTACTAACATTATCTTTATCACATTTAATTAAGTAACAGTAAATATAAAAAACAATTCAATTATGAGTTTCATTTTTTTTTTATATAAAAACTGGTTAAGCGTTTGACCGCCATCTTGCTAAACAGACAGGATGCAGTCTATGGTGTAGCATGCTTACCCAGTAGTTAGATAGTTAGATCTATGCATTTACAATATAATTATGTAATTAATAGAAGTAATTTAAATCGAATACAACCTCCAGCTCGGTGGGGCAATCCTTTAATTTCCTCGAATCATTCACATCCTCAATCGCACTGTTGTTGTCCAATATTGGCAATCGTTGAATCTTCATATTCTGCAAAGCAACACGGTCCCATCCTCACATAGCCCTTTGGACATTTTTTCACAATTGTTTCCACGACATTTATAAAATTGCGATTATCAATATCAACTATAACTCCAGCTGCAGGTATAGGAGTCCTAGTTTCAACCTTACTAGCATTACCTTTGGGCTTCAGTTTATCTGTCACTGTATTTCTGGTGATAGAAGGTTTAGCGACGTTCTTGTCTATATTATGTTTAACGAGATAATCCAAGTATTTATCATTGAACACTATTTGATTATTATCAATCATGTTTTTAGTGTTTGCTCCATTTTTTAGTATTGCACTTTCACACACTACTGCCACTATTGCGAAGAAAATCACTATGCTCTTTAACTCCATTATAATTATTATTTATTTATTTCCTGTCAATTAATCGACTGTTTTGTTTGAGGTTTGCTTAATGAATAAAGTATGTTATTGCGAGTTGGTGCTTGTTTTATAGGTATATTAGGTGGGGAGTTGCAAGGATCAACTGTTTTTAAAAACCGTTTTTTGTTGCGCGACGATAGAACCGTTTTACGTTTCGTTCTAAAACAGTCTTCGTCGCGGAACTAACGTTACAAATAGAGACTAACGTAATGAGACCATTGCGACGTCGCTCGTTCCGATCGTTTTGGTCTTTGATATAATAAAATAATCCTTTCACCTCTCCAGCACGAATTTTTGCTGCGAGCGTGAGGCAAAGTGCTTTTTTAATTTCTTACACCAACTTTTGAAATAATTAAGAAAAAAGAAATAGAGTGTCAAGGATGAGACTCTTTAAAATTAATAAGTGCAAAAAGGATAGATAGATAGCTTTATGTCGTTGGACATGAGTTATAAAGCATAAAAAATAAATACACGGATACCAAAGGTTCGAAATAAAGAGTATGGACGAAATGAGGTCGCATGCATGATATAAATATAAAATAAGAAAAAATAATGAAATGTAATAACAAATTAGATAAATACGATAAATGTTGCATTCAATGTTGTTTTTCTAACCTGTAATACTTTTCTCGCTGGTAGAGGTAAAAAGTTGTATGTTTAACACGAGAGCAAATTTTTCTGATGTCTCGTGCCTTTAAATCACTCACCTGTGCTCAGTAGTCTATAATTGAATCACTTGCTACGCTCATGATTCAATTTTAGACTACTTCGCTAGTTCGTGATTTAAATTCAGCACTCGCAGCAAAAAATAACTTTGCTCTCTTGTATAACAAATAACTATTTATTGTTGTATCAATACAGTGGAATATCGTGTAAGACACCTTATTTCTCGGTGTTTCTCCTTGTTCGCATCACGGTGGTCATTACTGTTGCGTTGAATTGAAATAGAGTCCAAGTGGTTTTGCAATAAAAAATTAAAGGTAACACTACCAACGACCCGTGGTACAACTACCATGTTCAATTGCTTGTACTACGGGGATGCAAATGTAACCATGGTCCAAGTGGTTGAACTAAACGCCACTAAACGGTCGTCACTCGTCCTCGAGACGAACGTCAGCGAGATTTGGTTTACGTTTCTCTCGTTCGAGCATCGTCAACCGTCGCCCGTCGCCAATTCCCCATACAATGAAACTAGTTGCGGACGTGAACCGTTTCGAAGACTAGTTTTCGTCTTTGAAGAAACGGTTACGTTTCGTTGTCATAAAATTCGACAACGACCCAGTCCTAAATATCGTACCTTACTAAAGGATGAATCAGGGATACCTAAGCCTTGCTGACACTAGAGCACATGGGATTTTTATTTCGCATTTTCCTCCCATTGTGTAGTCATAATGCGGGATTGGTAGTCCAAGAGATTGGCATTGTTTCAACATATTTCGTAATACGTTAATACTTATACGTTGGAAATATTTCGAATAGCGGAATTTACACTATGTTTTTATTTGTTGTTGGGTACTCGAAATCAATACCCACCAATCCGAAGTGTGGGTGCGTAGTGGGTCATGAATGACTCATGGCCCATTCTTCTTGTCCATCTATATGGTAGGCCAGTGCCCCAGCAGTGGGGACATTAAATGGCTGATGATGAAGATGTCTCGAAATAATCAAATAACAAATTACAAATCAAAACATGGTAACAAAAACCCACTCTTCGTAATTCCTATTTACAATATAGGAAAAATGTGATAGTAAAAAAACCACGAGCCCTATAAGTAGCTTTCAGGCGGGATACTTATAGGGCTCGTTTTAGGTTAGGTTTTTTTACTATCACATTTTTTCTATACTTACAAAATAGCATTGTGAATGCATAAAAATAATATAAAATCCTATTTACAATGTTCACAACGATGAATGCTTAAAAAGTATCTACTACGTCTTATTATAGAACTAATGCCCGAATACTCGTACGCTACTTATCTTTGGGAGCGTCTCACACATGAAGCTCGACTTAATACTCTGAGGTAACTGGAGTTCTCACCCTGAATAAAAAAGTGTACCCAGAAAATTTGACATTTATGTATGTAGTGGCTGTCAGTTGTCTCATATGACCATACGTATTTTTTTAAAGTGTAGGTGAGACGGAAGACAGCCACTGTGTAATTTTTGGTGACAAATAATTGTTAGTACTGCATTCTCCAGTTACCTCAGTATTAAGTCGAGCTTCATGGTCTCACACATCGCCCTGTCACTTTAAATGTCAAACGTATGAAAGAGATGCCATGATGTTTGAGACGCTCCCAAAGATGATTTGCGTACGAGAATTCGGGCGTAAACGTTTTAGTGATATTTCGTTCTAAAATAAATTCGAAAACTAGTGAATGTCCGCGTGTAATCAAAGTGGTTAACTTGACTGAAAAAAACTGAAATTTTTCGACACAGCGGCCTAAAACCATTAAAATGTCTCCTAAACCATTTTCACGACAATACAGGCTATACCGGACAAAAATTCCACAGGCGAGATTCCAATATTAGTACCTACATAATAATAACTAGCTGACCCGGCAAACGTTGTTTTGCCATATAAATTATAGTTTTATACACCAAAAGTTGCCTAGACCAGACAACAGATAGCGCTAGTTATACAGTACCAATAAAGGGGCCCAAGATTGGTCTCTATTTCCTAGATATAAAAAATTACTCTGTGAAGTAGAGTGAGTGTCAGATAACTCTGCGGGCATGCGCGACTGGGGCATTTTTGGCGCTAGTTACAGTACATTTTTTATTCTAAGCTTATGGAAAAGATTAGTATTCGATTTTGACCGCGCAGACGTCAGTGATTACATACTCTTTGGAAACGGTAATGGAAGAAATGACAGTTTTGTGTCGAAGGTACGACAGTTAAACGTTTTTCATAGAAAATTTCAATTTTCACTCAATTTTCCGGAATAATAAGTAGCCTATGTTATTCTCCAGCTCCCAAACTACCCCCTAACCAAATATCACGTCGATCCGTTGCTCCGTTTTGACGTGAAAGAAGGACAAACAAACAAACAAACAAACAAATAAACAAACAAACAAACACACTTTCACATTTATAATATTAGTATAGTATGGAAGTATGGATATAGTGTAGTATAGACAGATGGATGAATCTCAATAAGACCAAAATAATGACTAATGAGAAAGAAAGCCATATAGAAATTTCTATTAACCAAACCAGACTAAGCACTATTACCGTTTTGGATAAAAAAAAACTCAAGAAAACCTGCATTAGACATTTTTTTATAAATAATAATAAATAACTTCTTACAATCACACCAATTATCTAAGCCCATGTTAATTTCATTTAGAAACTGTATCTTGGAAATCTTGATAACGGCTAAATATATACTTAAATACGTTATGTTTGTAAATACATACTTAACATACATAGTAAACACCCAGACCAAGACAAATAGACATGTTCATGCACACAAATATTTGTCTTGTTCGGGAATCGAACCCGAGACCACTGGCGCAGAAGGTGGGTAGCCTACCCCTGCGCCAAATCGGTCGTCAGATTTTATGCGGTTTTTATGCAGCTTATAATTGAAAATTAGACCCTATTCATAATACAGAAGCAACATTTTGCTTTGCACTAAAATGGGCTGTCATAGGGCCTGTGTTTCTTCATTGTACAAAGTATAAGATTAAGATTAAAATGGGTAAATTAAACTTATAAGTGTTTATGGTTAAAATTAGTGCTTTTCAAGGTTCCGTAGCCGAATAGGAAAAAACGGAACCCTTATAGTTTCGTCAAGTCTGTCTGTCTGTCTGTCCGCCCGTCCGTCCGTATGTCACAGCCACTTTATTCCAAAACTATTAAGACCACACACTTGAAACTTGGTAGGTAGATGTATAGATAGATAGATAGGATAGATGGTAACTTGGTAGGAAAATGGCGACCGCGTACCGGACGACGTTCCGTGGGCAAGTTGTGTGTCAAATAAACATGGTGGACCGACGATCCTGGTCAAGGTCGCGGGAAGCCGCTGGATGCGGGCCAAGCAGGACCGATCGTTGTGGAGATCCTTGGGTGAGGCCTATGCCCAGCAGTGGGCGTCGTTCGGCTAACATGATGAGGTAGATGTATTCTGTGAACCGCTTCACAATTTTAATGCAAAAATAAAAAACTAAAACAAATCAAGGGGGTCTCCCCATACATGGAACTGAAACTGAAAAATATTTTTTTAATCAAACATATTCGTGTGGGGTGTCTAGATAGGTCTTTAAAAATGACATAAAGGTTTCTCAACCATCACACAAAATGTGTGTGTGCCCCCCCCCCCCCCCCCTGAAAAATCTAGAAAAAAAATGATGCTGTAGATCTTTATAAAAACTTTCTACGAAAATTGGTTTGAACTAAGTACATATAGTCAGCACTTTTTGAGATATAACACATTTTCAAAAACCGCAAATGTAACTTTATCATTCATACAAACATTATCAAAAACAAAGTGATTTTTTGCTGACCAAAAATTATAATGGTTTTTTTTTATTAAGGCCATCGTTGAAGTTCAAAGTACAATAATTTTATTTTTTATTTTATTTTATTATAAATACTTACAGCTCTCTAATACAAAACTTATAGCTTAAATACATTATAAGGTGACTATGGAGCCATTTACAGGTTTTTACAGGTAGGTAAAAATTAAGGATTTCCTAGGATAGCGGTGCCGACATATTATTATAGCGGCCGTAATATTACGAACGCAAAAAGACGGCCGTCTTTACGGTGACGACATGTAGAAATAGAAAGACAGTTCCACGGCCGTATTAACACACCGTCTTTTTAAACAAACGTCAAACGAATCGTATCCAGAGCAAAGAAAATGGACGACCTTGATTTAGCTTTAATAATTTACTTGGAGGATGAACTATCTTCAGCAAAGGAAGATAGTCGTATGACCTTCGAGTTTATATGATCGAAGCGTATGGCGGAAAAAAATATATTAAAATCTCGTGGTACAGAAGGTTTACGTACGAAATCTATTAAAATTTCGTCGTCCTCGCTGCTCCTGTTGGAGTTGGAACTCATTTTGTTCGTCGTCCGGTCAAAACAATACAATATTTTATAAAAACGGCTTCACCGCTATCGAAAAAAACGTTCACGAACCATCCGACGCCGTCAAGACGGCCGTCATGCAAATGGCGGCACCGCTTTTTGACGTTACGGTGTTAAATACCGCTCTCTAGGAAACCGAGCCATTTTGTTAAGGCGAGGATTCCCGACCGAAATAGGCACGCTAACGCTTGCTCGGCCGCGCTCGATACACTTCACGCGGACGCAGCGGCAGCCAGCAGTGAACTGTGAACTCGCGAGCACCCCGCAAATCGAAAATCACTTAAAATTCAATTAAAAATTAACTAATAAATAACATAAAATTATGACGGCCGGAATCCCTCGGCTACTCAAAGACAATCATTTTCGTATATTTTTCATTAACTAAAACCAAGTATACTGCAAGTAATACGATATTTGGATTACGATTAGACGCATGTTCGGGATTTTATTTGACATAGTAAAATATCACTAATCGAAAAAAATTTAAGCACTAGATAAATAATCGGCCGGAAGCACTAGATAAATAACTGTAAAATAACATATATTTTTTCCAAGCTTTAAGTACTTGTGATTTGCGAGTAATACATAATCTAAAAAACGCTATTTTGGGGAATCGGCGCCTTAACAAAGACAACGTTCTAGTGACGTCATTGACCGCTGTATTACGGCCGCTATATGACGGCACCGCTATCCTAGGAAACCAAAGCTTATCAATTATTCTATAAAGTGAACAACCAAACAAAAATAACTAGGCACTTACCTTGCTGAAAAATGAGGTGGTGATAAAGACCTATTCATAGCATTGTTGTGCAGCTGACTACACTGAATCATTTGACCTCTTAGTATTGTTAAGTTGACTGCACTTGCTTCACATGTTGATCTTAACTCTAATGCTTCATACAATAAGAATCATTTTCACACAGCAGGTGACAGGTTTGATCTGTTGTTGACGGTAAATTTTTTACGTCATGGGGCTTCGCTTAATCCTGGTTTTCCCCTAAAAATTGTCATCTAATTTGTAATAGTACCTAGTCACACATCTTCCTCCTTCATGTTTGAGGAAAGTTTCATATAAGTATTTGTTTCCTTGTTCCTGGTGTTACAGTTCGTAAATAATGTAATTTTAACCGCTTCTCTGGTCTAGTGGTTTACACCACCGATTTCATACCAAGAGGTCCCGGGTTCGATTCCCAGTGGGGGTACATATCGCCAGTTAGAGATAAGATAGCTAGTTCCTCAGTGATTGAGATTCCGGGAGTAGTGCGCTTCCACCTTCAGCCTTATCACCACTTAACATCAGGTGTGATGAAGGCTAAGTGCTACGCCGTTGTGGATAAAAAAATATAATAAAATAAATTGACAGACATACAGAACAGACACCTGGGTGCCTACCATCAACTCTTATTGTGGTTTTGTTTAGGACCTTAACTGATCTGCTTCGAATAATCGTACCACAGCCGCTAAGCTGTCATGAACTCTTATCTCTCGAATAAGAATGAGAATCTCTCTCTCTATAACTCGGTCGAATTAACATGACACCTCCAGGCTATACCCATCCCTCTCACTCTCCGGGCATGACAGAATCGAGTGAAAGAGACGGGTAGTAGAAATAAGTACACAAATCTTTCGTTCATTTACATTCAGCAATTCATTTGCGATTCAGCTTTAAGAAGGTCATGGTACGAAATAAAGCAATTCATTTAAGGAACCTATTTTGAATCGCAATAGTTTTGAATCGCTTTCTTATAGTTGATGGTAGGCACCCTGCATTCGGTGTGCCTAAAACTGACGGCGGAGAGCAAGTAGTGAGGGGTTTAGTTGGTAGTGGTGCCTGCTCTCAGCCGCCCCATCTGGTCAGCCCACCCAGAGTGGGTAACCTTATGGGGAGATTGAGAGGAGGTTCTCTCCTCCTGCCCCGCCCCCTGTCGAGCTGAGCTCGTCAGGGGGCGGGGCAGGGGTTAGAACCGCCCAGCCCTGACGCGAAGCCTATTAGGCTTGGCGGGAGGGCTGGGTGCGGCGAGAGACAGGCCTTGTCTGGCTGAGTCCAACATGCCGTTAGCGGTATACGAAAAGACTGTATTTGCCCTCACTATAAACAAAAAAAACAGGCACCCTGCATTCTGCGCCAGAGGTCCCCGGTTTTATTACATGTCTATTTGTCTAGGTGTGGGTGTTTTCTATGTAGGTATATTATGTATCTATTTAAAAACTATAGTAGGTATATATTTAGCAAATATCAAGTGTAGGAAAAATGTGATAGTAAAAAACCACGAACCCTATAAGTAGCTTTCGGGCGGGATTCGAACCCGCGCCTCCGGGAATCCGGCCCGATGCTCTGACCAACTAAGCTACCGAAAGGCCTACACGACTCGTCGAATTTTGTTATCACTTGTTACGCTGTAGGCCAGCGTTGCTTCATCATTGTGAGGAAACCCTCGCATCCGAAAGAAACATTTTTACAAATGTTTAACAATCGATTAAGATGAAACACAGCCATATTGAGATTTTATATTATTTTTATGCATTCACAATGCAATTTTGGTCAGAGCATCGGGCCGGATTCCCGGAGGCGCGGGTTCGAATCCCGCCCGAAAGCTACTTATAGGGCTCGTGGTTTTTTACTATCACATTTTTCCTATACTTACAAAATTGCATTGTGAATGAATAAAAATAATATAAAATCCCAAATATCAAGTGTCCATAACACAGTTAACACTAGAACACACGCGTGGGCTACATATGTGTGATTCTAAAATAAAACCTTTTTCTTTTCTTTTCTTTTCTTTTTATATGTCACTCACCACAATAATTTCATTTGTATTTTTGTCCAAGTGCCAAGCCTCGAGTGATAGTCCGTGAGCTTGTCAGTAAAATGTGGACTCCGTGTACGCGTGATCTCCTGCGCAGCTGTACCTTAAAGTGACGGGGCTACGTATGTAGCCCAAAAGAAATATATATATAATACCTCCATTCGATAATCTGTGCTGATTGCCGAATGTAACAATGATAAATGTTCGTTTCAACCCTCAATTATATTTCGTCGTTTCATTCTTTGATATAATATTTACAGAGTAGTCCCTTTAACCTACAGGCAACTTCGCATGTCTTTAGAGATTAAAAACAAAAAGTTCACTAATCTGTCATTTACTGTTCTGTGGTCAGTTTGACGCCATTTTTCTCATTCCTTTTTCATGCGAGGCAACGAGCGCACGCGTCTATTTTAAATGCCGAAACGCAGCGCACAGGAAAATGTTGAACGAGTCCAACGTTTATATTCTTCAGAGAATGAAGATAATGCCACAGGTACGTTTATAGTGCTTTATCAATTCCTATTCGAATATTTGTGCATACAAGTTATTAACAAGCTACACAATAGTTAACTAAATTTATCAGATATTAAGATACAATTAATACTTATTTGTTTCTTGTTGTTCACTGGTGAACATGAACAAGTGATTTCACTAGATGAGTTTAGTTAGGTACATAAAATCAAACTAAATCGAGATTGACTGCGAGTCAATCGCGATGTCGTAATTAGCTGCGAGCTAATTATGGGTCATATTTATGACATGAAGTAGAATCTACCCGCGTTCTAGGATAGACGCATGTTATCTACACTTTATTTAGTTACATAAAATCAAACTAAATCGAGATTGACTGCGAGTCAATCGCGATATCGTAAATAGCTGCGAGCTAATTATGGGTCATATATTATGACATGAAGTAGAATCTACCAGCGTTCTAGGATAGACGCATGTTATCTACACTTTATTTAGTTACATAAAATCAAACTTAATCGAGATTGACTGCGAGTCAATTGCGATATCGTAATTAGCTGCGAGCTAATTATGGGTCATATATCATGACATGAAGTAGAATCTACCCGCGTTCTAAGATAGACGCATGTTATCTACAGTTTATTTAGTTACATAAAATCAAACTAAATCGAGATTGACTGCGAGTCAATCGCGATATATCGTAATTAGCTGCGAGCTAATTATAGGTCATATATTATGACATGAAGTAGAATCTACCTGCGTCCTAGGATAGACGCACGTTATCTACAGTTCATTAAGTTACATAAAATCAAACTAAGTCGCAATTGACTGGGGGTCAACCACGATATCGTAATTAGCTGCGGGCTAATGATGGGTCACATATTATGACATAAAGTAGAATCTACCTGCATACTAGGAAAGATGCACGTTGTCTATAGTTTATTGTCTGCGGGACAATATAAATTATTAGGCCATAATAACTTATTAAATTATTCTTTGAATTTTATCTTTTACATTCTACCCTCATGTTGTTTTTTTTTGGCAAAAAAGAGTACGTTTGTTTTGGATACAATAAATATCATACAAAACGATGCGGGACTTTATCGAACAATCTTTGGCAATATCCATCCAACAAACCTTGGATGCCGCAGTATCGCAAACGGCTCACTCAAGAAATTACATCGATAACTTTCGATCCACAATAATATTGTCAGCGTTGAGGGCGTCTACGTCCGATACGCCTGATTTTGGAGATGCCATTCAGCTTAGCTAATTTATGGACACCTTTATGAAAAATAGGTCTACCAAAAGATCAGAAAGAGAACTTGACAAAGGTACTTGATACCAAATAATTGTTGAATGTTGCACGCACCTAAATTAAACGCAGCGATTGCTGCCGCAGTTTCTGACGTCGTCGTCGTGAGGGGACGCTACAAAATGTTTCTTGGTTTTCAACAACAACTTGATATGGGTACCTCGGCAATAGGTAAATAGAGCAATGGACACACTGCTCTCCTCAGACGATAAGATTCAATCTCTTTAGTATCTAAGCCACGACTGTCGCATTTTGGTATTGATTTACACCATTACCTAACGAAAGATTACATCTAGTTTAGAAAATAATTTCCTGCACGTCCTACAAGACTCCGATAGATATGACTCTTTATTGGGTAATACATCATCCGAAAATATAAAAGCCAGTAAGGCAATCGAAAGACTAGGTTCACAGATTTGGAAAACATTCACAATTCAGAAACCTTCTGCAGTCCAGTCCACAGTCATTCGTCCTGCCCATCAGGGAAACCGGTCAGGACCTCCTCAGTACCCGTGAAACAGGGGGGCGGCGGGGAGGTCAAACCACAGGACAGGGGCTAGCGCCGCCACCGCGACGAACCTACCCTCAGCCTGCTTCGTCTCATGCGAAGAACTACAATCAACCCAGGCCCCGTGCACTGCCACAATAACAAAGGTACACGCTGGCAGAATTCAATACTTCTATGATTGTTGGTTTCATATAACATACAACAAAACTGTACTATCATGGATCCAAAACGGATATTATATACCCTTTTGTAAGGAAGTGACAGTCTGTCGTGCTTTAATCTAAATTTACCCCCGAAGAAAGTCACGAGATGGTCCAAGCTATAAATTAATTAATTGAATTGGAGCAATTTCACATTGTTCCCCGGTAATTGACCAGTTCATATCAAGAACTTTCCTTGCACCCAAGTCTAATGGTGGTAAACGCTTTGTCTTAAATCTTAAATCATTAAATAAATTTATTGAGAAGAAAAACTATTTTAGAATGGAAGACTATAGAACATCTCCTTAACTTATACCACAAGGTAGTTTTGTAGCACCGATTGACCTCAAAGAGGCGTATTTATGACTTCCAATATGTAAGGAAGACCGAATAATATTTAAGATTTCATTTTCAAGCTCCAAATTCAAACTTAGCTATCGACGAATTTACTGACTTGACTTACGGCTATCCGTAGCATCAGCATCCAGGGTTTTTACCAAAATCATGAGAGAGGTTATATGTCCTATCTTAGAAGCCAAGATCATAAATCAGTAAATTTATTTCGACGATGCTTAATAAATAAATTCTTTATTTATCAGACAATACTGTGGCCCATAGAAGGTTAGTAAAAAGAATCTTAACATAAGGCATCGGGGACACTTCCGTACGACTACGTACGGTACGACTCCTAAATTGTTACAATGTTTAGGTTTTGTTGTAAACCGCGAAAAAAGTGTGTTAACGCCTTCTCAAGTCTTCTACTTTCCAAGGCTTTTTATAATTATGATACGCAACATTTCTCGCTGTAAAACGCAGAAACATTGCACAAATGATCAGAAATTATTTAAAATTACCGAAACGTACAATAAGAATCTTTGCTAATTTTATTGGTGTTCTAATTTCGGTCTGTCTAGAAGCTAAATACGGATTTAACTTTAAGAACGCCAGAAGTTTTTGGCATTGCAGCGCCATAACGGTAAATGCAAAGCAAAAATTTAATT
The DNA here is from genome assembly GCA_949710035.1 of Crambus lathoniellus. Classification (NCBI taxonomy): domain Eukaryota; kingdom Metazoa; phylum Arthropoda; class Insecta; order Lepidoptera; family Crambidae; genus Crambus; species Crambus lathoniellus. The sequence goes on from OX453312.1 coordinate 4,282,002, forward strand.
TTAAGAAGACTAAAACTGGTGGCGCAATAACTTTTTTACAACATTCTGTCCTATGAAAGCTTTTACAAAGGAAGACGACATTGTGCAATATTACTGCGCATGGATAATACTACAGTAGTATGCTACATTAACCGTCAAGGTAGATGGAATAAAATTTCCACGCTTAAAGAAGTTGACACGATGTAGGTAGATTCATCGCCATTTGGCTACACGCGTCATAAGTAAACACAAAAAATAACGGCTCAGATATCGAGCCAAGTAAAAGCAACCCCGATACTGAATGGGAGCTATCTGACGAAGCTTACGTTGATATTAAATCACCGTCCCGCGCCGTACCGTTTCACTGTTCTTAAACCATTAAACAGTAACATCGGCTCACATGAGTGTATTTAACGAGTTCTAAAAGGCGCTTACAAACTTAAACCAAGTCGCCCTAAATATACCTCTACTTGGGACCCACAACTTGTTCTCAACCACATACCTAATTGATACCCAAATTTAGTACTGAGCCTAGACAAGAACACTTTGTACAATGCACAGGGTACAAACTTTCACGCTTATAAAACTAGAAAATGTATTCATTTCTCAAGACGGTGTTAACATAGCCATAACCGACATTGATAAAACTTCGGTCCCGGGCCGCGAACAACCCATGCTGTACTTGCCATTCTTTCACGAGAAAATAAATATATGCCCTGCTTCAGTCCTCGTCGATCATATATATTTTTCAAAAAATATGAGGACTTCGAACGCAGACAAACTGTTGTTAAAATACAAAAAACTCCACAAGCGCACCAGCTCGCAGTCTTTAAGCCGCTGGGTTAAATAAGCTGTTGGGAGCTTGGGAGAGAGTGGCGATAGCACACGATACGCCTCCATCTCGACCGTGCTTGCTCACGACTCAGTGTTTATAGACGAGATAAGAAAAACAGCTGGTTGGACAAGTACCTACATCGACACAGCCTTTGCTCGGTTCTATAACCGGCCTATTGAAAGCGAAGATGTCTTCGCGAGAACCGTAACGTTCCCTACTAATGATTAGTTACTTTTTTTTATTGCTGATTTATGATTAGGTATTTAATTTGTACGGAGAAAACTTAATTTTATTTAAGGGTTGATTGTTTACATTCTGCTTATGAACAAATACATAATATGTTTAATTGAGATGGTTATTTATTCTTATAAAAACAACCCATCAACACTTCTTCTCGAACAAAACTTAAATCTCTAAACATCTACTCTGTAAATATTATATCAAAGAATGAAACGACGAAATATAATAGATGATCAAACGAACTACTGTGAAGTTCGATCACTATTATATGAGTCGTTTCATTCGAAGATATAGCAACCCGCCCAGCCCAGTAAACCTCAGCTGCAGGCGGAGGTTTACAAACCCACTAGTTAAGCTTTGTTCTAGAACACCGTTATTACTCTGAACTTGCTCTAAACGAAATGAGAAAAATGGCGTCAAACTGACCACAGAACAGTAAATGACAGATTAGTGAACTTTTTTTTTTTAATCTCTAAAGACATGCGAAGTTGCCTGTAGGTTAAAGGGACTACTCTGTAAATATTATATCTTCGAATGAAACGACTCATATAATAGTGATCGAACTTCACAGTAGTTCGTTTGATCATCTATTTTACAAATAATAAATAAAAAGAGTTACAAAGATTGTGATTTCAGATTTTTAGAAATGCACTGAACTCAAGTTAATAATGACTGTTTTTTTTAAGACGTTTATAATGTTTTTTTTCATAAGGAATATTTTTGTTGTAAAAACTGTTGTAATAGTGAAAGTAAAAGCTAAATATTTGATTTAAGTCCTTTTATTTATTCTAAGTCATTGCGTTCGCCTATTACATAGCATGAAAAAGGGCTAGATATGTAGCCCGCGCGAGCTCTCTTGTAACTAAAGGGGGCGGTGCGCTCTAGTGTTTAGGACGAGAGAGGGCATCTGCGGTTGCGCGCCCGCTCATGCACTAGAAATGTTCCTGCGTGACTGACTGCTTTAGGATTTTAGATTATAGGATTAATTTTAGGACATCATCACGGGGTTAGATAAAAAAGGTATGATTGTAAGAAAATATTTATTTTATTTAATATAGGTAACTTTAAATTATTGAAAAATTGCATTGGAAATGCAGAAAAGTAAAATTTTAAATAGCTTTAAATTAATAAATATCCGACAACATCACACACATTGATCTGATTCAGAGTTTAGTAGCACTAAAACACAAGTGCTAAGAATATCAAAACCAAGGAAAGTAGTACAAATATTGAAAAATAAACACCCAGATACGGAAAACACACGAATGTTCAACACATAAATGTTTTGTCTGTGCGGAGATCGAACCCACAACCCCTGACCAAAGAATACTATTATTACAAATATACCTACTGACTGTGACCCATCGGAACCAGTGCTAATTGCTGGTTAATTTGCAAAAAAAAGAGATTTTTTTTAATACATTTGGATATATAAAATATAAATATTGGACCCCATCACATACATTGTTCCAATACCAACATTATGGAAATTGGAAACAACGACGGGTTACGGTTATCACATACACCCAGACCCGAGGAAATATTGAAAAGTTCGTGTTTCAAGATTTAGGTACCTACCCGACCGGGGATCGAACCAGGGAGCTCTAGAGATAGCGGCGCCATTAAAACCGGTGCATATGTTGTTACTGTAAAAGTCCGATTTCGGTAAATCCTATTTAGTTTGATTTACTGGTCAAACCTAGGATTTACCACCTATCAATGGTAAAAGCCCGAAAAATCCAGCGAGCATCGTTTAATTCGGACTTTTACCGCTATGTACTAGGTAAGGGCCTAAACTGCGTCACGCGGACGCCCGCGCGGTTCCATACAAAAGTTCCATACCGTCGCGGGCACCCGTCGCGGGGAGGCGGGCCCCGCGCCCGCGCCTTGTGGCCCGTTTCCCCGCGACGACGGTCGCCCGCGCGGGTGCCCGCGACGGGGCCCGCCAGCGGGCCAGCGGTAGCACGCACGGGCTTGTTCAGTCAATAGCGCTATGTGATGCGGTTCCACGGAGCCCGCGCGCGTGTCCACGGACGAAGACCCGCGACGTGTGCCTGTCGCGGACGCCCGCTTTACTCAGTTTAGGCCCTAAGTCTTAGGATTTACCACATAGACTCGGTAAAAGTGCGAAATGCGCAGGTTTTAACGTAAATTTAAGACGATCGCGAAGCAAAGCGAGCTCGTATTTGATTACGAGCGTCACGCGACAGATGCACACTGCTGCCACCTCACGAGTTTTCCTCGGAAAAGTCCTGTACTCCTCGGAAGTCCTATGTCCTATTTAAATTTCGTGGTTATTTGTTTGTGTAACAATCTATAAGTTGTATGGATACAAGAAAATAACCACGAAAACCTATCACGTGTTCTACAGGAGTTTCTTACTTCTATAGCGAAATTTTAAAATAAAGTTTTGTAGGTTTTTATGTTTTAAAATATTAACTTATGGGAAGATAAAATAACTTACGGAAAAAATTTGGCTGCGACTTATATAAACAATAGACAGCGGTAAACCGCAATTCCTGTAGTTTGATGGTATGTGGCAACTTTCTCAAGTGGTTTCCAGTGGCGCAAAAACCACCCGTGTAGCTCAGTCTAAATAATGGAGATAGCAAATTTCCCTGAAAGAAAATATTCCTTTATTTTTGACAAGAAACAAAACGTCTAACACAGATTTTGTGAAAAGAAAACACCTTTTCCATAGAAAAGTAAACATATCGACTCGACTTGATATATAATCCATATTGTTTTTCATTGTTTTCCTTACATTTAATGGTATTTGTTTATTTAGTTTGGCATATCTCCACTATTTAGAGTATTTTCCTTTCATCTCCCATTCCTCTGGATCGAAACCAATAGCCCATTTCTTGTGGTTTTATTAATCACTATTATCAGCCATTCTAAGTCCCCATCGCTGGGGCACAGGCTTTCCTTATGGATGGATAAGGAGAATGGGCCATGACTCACCACGCGAGCTCAATGCGGAATAGTAGTGGGTTTCTTAATCACGAAATTGTAATTAATGTTCTACCTCATCTTAAGCGCTTATTTGAGCTTCGTGTATAAATTCGCAACAAAAACTCCTGCTTTTTGCGACAAGCTTAACAACAAAATCTGACTAACGCCACAGTAAACAGTGTATCAGTATCCCTCAAACTAGGTTATCTGATTTTGGAACTAAAAGAATATATCTCACCAAAATCATCTTATAAAAAACTGACCAACTCTCGCTGGAGCCGCTTATTTTTTTATTGATATAGTTACGTTTTAATTTTATGTGACTTTGGACGTTGAACATTCTACATGTTGGTTAGTTTGGTGGCACAAGTCAACGAACAAGTCACATAAAATTAAAACGTAACTATATCAATAAAGAAATCACAGAAAGGAACATTAGAGTTGGCTTGACTTTACTGAGAGATTTCAACGCTTTTTGTAAAGAAATAAGCAGCTCCAGCGAGAGTTGGTCAGTTTTTTATAAGATGATTTTGGTGAGATTTCATATCTCTTTGCTAGGTATTACACATAAGTAATAAATACAGGTATACTGATTTATTTACTGCTAATGTAACTTTGTAATCCTACTAATATTATAAATGTGAAAGTTTAGATGTTTGGATGTTTGGATGTTTGGATGTTTGTTACTCAATCACGCCAAAACGGCTGAACGGATTTGGCTGAAATTTGGAACACAGATACTTTGTAGCCTGGAGAGGAACATAGGGTACTTTTTATCCCGGAAAAATGTCACATTCCGGCGGGATAACGTCGTGTAGTCCACGCGGGCGAAGCCGCGGGCGGAAAGCTAGTCCTATATATTTATAAAGGATTACAAAGTTATTTATGCAGTTGGTGTAACTAGAAATTATCCTAGTTTTTATAGTTTCCCTTTATGTGGCCATTAAACCCTAACTCTGTACCAAATTTCAGCTCTCTGAGTTTATGGGAAGTACTAGTTCTATTTTGATGATCATAAGTGAGTGTCATAAAAGCGAAACTTTGCTTTCGGTTAACTTCGGAACTAAATGACCTACAGACTTGAAATTTTGGATTTTAAGTATGTAATTATAGCTTACTGGATGACGAAAATTTCTGCGTTGTGGTCTTATCCAGAGGTTCTCAAATAGGGGCCTGAAAATGCGGCGAAATGGTTCCAGTAAAGGATGGTACGGCAGTGTTTGCTTCGCGCTCGACTTGGCGGGGTCACTGCCGTGCCCCCATATACTGCTGACAGCCTACTTTTGACAGCTAATTTTGTATAGTCCCACATTCCTGTCTGTTCCGGTGACAGCCATGACAGAGGAGCCGCCTGCAATACAAAATTTTCATGACACAGTTTCATAATGAAATTAACATGGGCTTAGATAATTGGTGTAATTGTAAAAAGTTATTAAAAAAATCGCTGTCAAAATGGACTACCGTACGAAAAATGTTTTAGTTCCAAAAATTATCACCGAAATAGAAATGCTTGTCGCTCTATATTGTGAGTGGCTTCTACACCACCGCTGTCACCAGGTCAGACATCTTTTATCTTTGGAAAGGACGATGCGACAAAACGTCGCCCCAAAACCCATTTCCGACCAATAGATTTGAAATGTATCTCAGGTGAAAGATATTAATATAGTGAATGCGCTATGTATTTTTATTTTCACAGACTAGGTTATAGTTTTATAGGCCGCGATAAATATTTCTTGTGCGGCTTTGGCTGCCGCGCCGCGGGTTAATTTGACTCGCAGCACTACCACTACGGTCCCGACGGAAGACCTGGGTGCCTACCATCAACTCTTATTGCGGTTTTGTTTAGGACCTAAACTGATCTACTTCGCTTATTCGTACCACGACAGCTTAATATCAATGACAGCGATTCTGTGATCATTCAATGACGTTTCACAGCCGCTAAGCTGTCATGAACTCTTATTTGACTTATAACTCGGCAAAGCTAATATGACACCTGCAGGTTATACCCGTCCCTCTCACTCTCCGGGCATGACAGAATCGAGTGAAAGAGACGGGTAGAAGAAATAAGTACACAAATCGTTCGGTCATTCACATTTAGCAATTTATTTGCGATCCAGTTTTTAGAAGGTCATAGTACGAAAGAAAGCAATTCATTTTAGGAACCTATTCTGCATCGCGCTATTTTTGAATCGCTGTCTTAAAGTTGATGGTAGGCACCCAGCGCTTGTTAAGTACTTGCCTAGCATTATGCTCAGTCTGGACCGTTTTGTGACATTTTTTTTATTTTTTTTTTATCCATAACGGGGTAGCACTTAGCCTTCATCACACCTGATGATAAGTGGTGATAAGGCTGAAGGTGGAAGCGCACTACTCCCGGAATCCTCAATCACTGAGGAACTGGCTATCTTATCTTTATCTGCCGGAACACAATAATGCTGAAAACATCATTGTTATGGCGTCAGACTTAGATAAGATGGTGGTAGCTAGCCAGGCGGACTAAGAACAAGTCCTACCACCAACCAAACCGAATACAATATGTACCCCCACTGGGAATCGAACCCGGGACCTCTGGGTCTGAAATCCGTGGTATGAACCACTAGACCACAGAGGCGGTTAATTTTTAAGTAATAGATATAGTTTTTATTCTTCCTTTGTGAATGTTTCAAATAAATGTTTTTTTCTTTCTTTCTTTCCTTCTGATAACTTTTTACTGTGGAGACATCCCTCAAATGTGTGGGAATTCTGTGAAAATATTATTTTAATATTATTATTGATTACAAATGTAACACCTACGTTAGTCAAAAATTCTTGCCCCATACAAATTTGCCCATTAAGTACCCTTTAAAATTATTAACCTATAGTTTTTTTGTAAAAAAGGAAAGAAGCTTGACGAAGTCGCCACTAGTAATTTAAAAATGAATTAATGTTACTTACAAAACGCAATCTTTATATGACCGCACTTTTGCGGTCACAGTAGCTGGACATTTTATTTTCAAAGAATTGATTTAACGTGTTAATCATGTAGAAATATGTGGTGGCCATTGTTACGATAAAAAGTACCCAGTATTCCAAATACTCGTAATTACCTGGAAATAATGTAAGTACCTGAATTCTTATAAGAACTGAAATGGTTTTCCCACTGACCACAGATATTTAACGATCCACACAAATTTTATCAATGCGTAAGCTCGGCCTGCATGCTCTCATAAAACTAAGTTCTCCTTCACACATTCTTAGTTTAAAAATAAAGTCTAAACCATAAACTTATTTATACTGAGTATAATAAGTTTATGGTCTAAACTGTTTTCAACTTCACTTCGCTCGTTCCACTTTCAAGATATGTTGACAGTAAGAAAATAAGTTATAGAAAAATTTAAAATAAAGTATTTAGAAAAATCGATCCGTCTCACAACCAGCTCCGATGGGACTCGAACCCACGACCTATTGCTATCCAGGCAATAAGCGAGAGCAGTCGCCTGAGACGGATCGTTTTTTTCTAAATACTTCATTTAAAATTTTTCTATAATAAAAACTGCATTGTGAATGCAAAAAAGTAAAAATTTAAATAACATACAAGTTATAGTTTTTTTTAGAAATATTGTTTTGTTTTTATTTGTTCTCTCTCTATTTACGAAACTCTTTTCGACCTAAACCGGTACATTTTCAAAACATCTCCAACAAAAGTAACGATGTTTTCATAGCAGAAACTTTCACTAACATCCACTACCGACTATGTTTTGATTCAATTCCCTACAGCTCGTGCATTTTCGAATTCTCATCAATCACTCCGTTTTTGTCTCTTTTCCTCCATAAGGCAAATTGACATGGCTGTCTTCTTTTTACTTTCCCGAGCGACAGTTCATTGATAATGTTTTCTTTTTAATTTTTTAGTTCCATCTAGGTTTTGGTCGCATCTAGTAGCCCAGGTCTAAATACATCGGTTACACGCTAATTCTGGCGTCAGTTCAATCTCCTGTCAGTTTACTGTCATTCGAAACGGACTGACGAATACTATAGATAATATTTTATTAACATCAGTCTGTCAGTCTGAATGGTTACAGGATAATTCTCTCGTCATTCTGACCAGAATGATGGACTGAACTGACCGTGTGTAACCGATGTCTAAGATAAAGTGGCAGGTCTCGTTCTTAAGTGAGTTCGGCAATATAAGTATCTCGGTGCTCGTATAGGTAAATGAAGGATGGGACAGTGATAAAGAAATCGGTACCGGATCGAATTCGCCCGAGCAATCTTTAAGAAAATGGTGAAAGTTTTATGTGTCCGTAAACTTTGTATGAAGATTGTGAAAAACAAAATATATTATGTAGCTTACTCCCGCAAAAAAACACAACATGCAAGATGCACCGCCCGCCCATCCGCAATAAATTTGCACACGCACTTCACGAAAATACCAGTGCACAAATCACATAGGTACATAAATAAAACCGTGTTAATAATATTAAAAAACCTTTTTTATCGCAAAGCTCAAATACTACCGAAAGTAGATATAAAACTAAATTGATCATCAAAGCTCAGAGAATGCGGGCTTTTTAAACATAATTTAAACATTTTTTCTTTGACATCGAAAATGTCTGTACAAATTACTCATCGGCTAATATAGGCAGGTCGCTTTATTTTTAGACGATCGATGAGCCTTATACTGATAACTCATCATTCATCATCAGCTGGAGCACTGGAGGTCAGGCCAATGGATATGGAGAATCAGCCATATATTACCACGCAGGCCAAATGCAGACAACCGGGTATCAACGTCTGCAAATGCAGACGGGACCAACGGCTTAAGATCACAGCACATACATCAACTCTGAAAGGGATCGTAAACGTATCAACTCGAGCGGTTCAGTATTCTTTGTATGAAACCCCCTATATACTGCAAAGCACACTAATCGGAATCGTAACGTAATCGCCTCGCCTCGGGACCAGCTCACGAACCGCTTTGCGGGTCGCTCAACTTGCTATCCCCGCGCTTACCGCTAGTCGTCCACACGCTCACGTCTATCCGTACCCGAGCTTACGGCTCTACACACAGTGGTCTGAAAATTAAAATGAACATCAATTTTTTTTTTGATTTTTTTTTCTCATTTTTTGTCATTTTTTTCATTGCTTTGTATTTTTTTTTTAATTTTCTTTTTTTTTCTTATCATTTTTTAGTTCTCATTTTTTTATATATGGAACCACTGTGCGGCGAGCCGTAAGCGCGGCGTCGCCTAGCCGTAAGCGCGGCGTCGCCTAGCCGTAGCCGAGCCGACGTACCGACGCTGATCCGGTTTGGTTACGTGCTTGCGTTAGGTTGACGCCTGGTTGACGGCGAGGCGAAAGGCGATACGGTGTCGATCCCTTACCCTTTCCGAGTTGATGTAATGTGCTGTGACCTTTAACGTGCATTCTGAAGTACAGAAGAGCTGGTCACCCATCCCCCGACCGCACGTTGGATTAGATACTTTATCGTGTCAGCCGAACGATGCCCACTGCTGGGCATAGGCCTCCCCCAAGGATCTCCACAACGATCGGTCCTACGTTGCCCGCATCCAGCGGCTTCCCGCGACCTTGACAAGATCGTCGGTCCACCTTGTAGGGGGCCTGCCCACGGAACGTCGTCCGCTACGCGTTCGCCATTCAAGAACCTTTCCGCCCCAACGGCCATCGCTTCTCCGCGCTATGTGTCCCGCCCACTGCCACTTTAACGCTGCGCAATCCTTTGAGCGATTTTGGTTGTTTTAGTTCTCCTGCGGATCTCATCATTTCTGATTCCATCGCGCAGGGAAATACCGAGCATCGCTCTCTCCATTGCTCGCTGGGTGACCTTGAGCCTTCTTATGAGACCCATAACCATAACTGGCAACACACACAGGTCAAAGACTTTCGATTTGAGACATTGAGGTATTTCGGACGCGAATATATGCCGGAGCTTCCCAAATGCTGCCCATCCGAGCTGGATTTCGTTAGATACTTATCGACAGCAACACATCATTTTTATACATATATTTTTAGTTTATTTGCCCGTAGGTAAGTCATTCATTACTAAGTAAATGTTAATGTTACGACATAAAACTAAATATTTGACCGTATGAATATGACTAATACACAAATTTGTCATTTGTCTTCTTCGATAAACAATAGGTGTTATTATTGTTATTTTTCACTGCGACGTTTTCCAACTATTATTACAAATTTAATATGCACAAATTGTGTTTGTGTTGTTCACATTATGATTAGTCATGTACTAAATCATAATGCAATATTTAAAGTAAAAAGTGATACCTTATTACTAAACCTAGCGTATTTATGTACCTATACAATACATACATATTGATGGCCTATAAGCTCGTGTCAGAAAAAATATTTTATCTACACTCATCTTATAATATTCGAATTATGAACTCATCAACGTATAATAATTCACTTTATGCCATAGTCAACTTTAAAAAATAAACCTTTAATGGACATTGTGAAACAACCGGATACAGCTGTCACTAATTTTAAAACACTTATATTTCTTAATTTTACAGTCTCCATGGCAACCGTAGGATTTACTTGAAATTTATTTGAATCTTATCTTATAATAAGCAATTCTTTTATTATAGAAAAATGGAAAATAAAGTATTTAGAAAAAATCGACCCGACTCACAACTATATTATACTTACTTTATTTTCCATTTTTCTATGATAAAAATTGCATTGTGAATGCATAAAAGTATAAATTTAAATAATTCTTTTATTTTTATTTATTTATTATTTACTAAGGAAACAAACGATAATACATAGTACATTGTACAATGTTAAATGAATCTAAAAAAGACCTATAGTTCCATTAAAGTATACAAAAAAGTAGTAACAAATTTTTTTGCAATCTAAAAGATATTTCAGAGCAAACAAAAGAAATTGTACTTAAGTGTTATATGTTAGAAAGTTTAAATTGATTTATAAACCTTATTGATAAAAACAAATGGAGGTTTATAATAGGTGTTAATATTAGGTAGGAAATTAACACATTAACAACATTATAGGCATGTTAAAATGTTTGTTTACAAACAAAACTTCCGAAGAAATAGTCTTAATGGTACAGACAACGGCACGCTAAGCCACCACAACAGGGTAATTAGTTTCAAACAGTAATCAACTATAAATAAATAAAAATAAATTTATTTCAGTTCTGTGCTACTTGCCACACATAACGTAATAATAAAAAATAAAGTAAAAAAGGAAGTACGTAATGAAATATGACTGGTAACAACAAATGGCAAATAAATGGTTCATTCTAAGTTCTATTTACTTAACTAAATGTTTTTTTCAGAGATCTAACTGTACAACAAAATACTAATAACTTTTAGTAATAAACACAACAAAAGGATTCACAAAATTAATTTCAAGAAAAAAAATCTTTTCTATTTTTATTACAATTTTTCCGGGCGACTGCTCTAACCACTGAACGACTCCGTAGCTCAGTGGTTAGAGCAGTCGCCCGGAAAGCGAAAGGTCGTGGGTTCGAGTCCCATCGGAGCTAGTTGTGAGACGGGTCGATTTTTTCTAAATACTTCATTTTCCATTTTTTTATTTTTATCATTTCGATAGCGATGAAATGTTTCTTTTCCTTTTTTATAACGGAACCCTATTACTAAGACTCACTGTGATAGCTACACAGTTGAAATTTTCATAGATGATGTATTTCTGTTGCCGCTATAACAACAAATAATAAAAACAGAATAAGTTATTTAAATGTTTACTTTTTTGCATTCACAATGCAATTTTTATTGTTGAAAAATGGAAAATAAAGTAAAAATCTTTCCGTGTTCTGTGAAAGTATCTTTTGCAAAAATCGACCCGTCTCACAACCAGCTCCGATGAGCTGGTTGTGAGACGGGTCGATTTTTCAAAAATACTTCGTTTTCCATTTTTTGAAAACAGAATAAAACAAATATTTAAGTGGGGCTCCCATACAACAAAGTGATTTTATTTATTCTGCAATATGAAAAGTAATTTTCTCACTTCATTTGACTCGCTTATACGTAAAACCTTCGTTTTAACTCGTATCTTTTAATGCCGGTTACTGACCTACATTAACGCTTCGTAAGAAGTTACTGAGACTCTTTTAAAACTATCAGTGAAAGAAAAACCTATAAAACTTTGTAAATTTTCATTTACATAAAGACCATTTTGCAGGTTATGGACCAACTGTATTTACAAGCCTTTTATTAACTTGCCATGTTAGTTAGTTAGTTAGTGGAGGACAAATCTTGCAAGCTTAATTTGACCCACTTCCCAGTGTCCGATGGAGCTGAAATTTTGTATACAGATTGGGTTTAGATGACAATGCAATATTAAAGTACTGTCAGCAAAATAGCTTTTCATAAAAATGAAATTTTTACTTAAAACTTATTATTATTACAAGCTTTGGGTACAAATCTTGCAAGCTTAATCAGACCCACTTCCCAGTGTCCGATGGAGCTAAGCTAAGGTAGTATAGGCACATTGATGAAATTAACGCTGGCTATACAGCGCGTAAGAAGTATTTGATAAATTCGACGCTTCTCGTAACGACTCCGTAGCTCAGTGGTTAGAGCAGTCACCCGGATAGCGAAAGGTCGTGGGTTCAAGTCCCATCGGAGCTGGTTTTGAGACGGGTCGATTTTTTCTAAATACTTCATTTTCCATTTTTCAATAATAAAAATTGCATTGTGAATGCAAAAAAGTAAAAATTTAAATTACTTGCAATAGTGATTTCATCTTTAGCGATTGTCAAATATCTGGAAAGGTATTTCTTTCGCGTGTGAGGGTAGTATATTATTCACATTGATGAAATTAACGCTGGCTATACAGCGCGTAAGAAGTATTTGATAAATTCGACGCTTCTCGTAACGACTCCGTAGCTCAGTGGTTAGAGCAGTCGCCCGGATAGCGAAAGGTCGTGGGTTCGAGTCTCATTGGAGCTGGGGGCCAAGTCTGCTAACGTTAAGTCACAATCGTGTCTTAATCGTGTTTCGATTGTAGTTCAGTTGTAGTGCTTTTTTCCACACTAGTTACAAGAAATAGTTACTTTTTCACAATACTATTGATAGTCACACCACACACTACATTCACATCACATCATACTGTCATAATTCTTGTTACTAGTGTTTAAAAATACACTACAACTGAACTACAATTAATTGACACACGATTGTGACTTAACGTTAGCAGGCTTGGCCCCCTGGTTGTGAGACGGGTCGATTTTTTCTAAATACTTCATTTTCTATTTTTCAACCTTTATCTACTCAGCAAATTGTTTACTTTTACTTACATCTCTTTGTCCAAAAACGAGGCATTTTGTAGTGAAAACCGGCCATGAAAATTGTGAGGCTAACCTTCTATGAATATTTTTCTTGTTAAATTTTTCAGATTTTTTCGAGCAAACATTTGCTGTGAGAAATTGCTGAAGCAAATTTATGCAGATGCAATGGAATGAACCACGTAATGCAAGTCGTTTTTTTTTTATAAAATGTAGGTCAATAGATCATCATGGTACTGAAGAACTTGGTGACGGAGCGACCTATGAGTTTAGTTAGACTATTTAACCGACTTCTAAATCAAAAAGGAGGAGGTTCTCTATTCGTCTGTATGTATGTTTTTTTTTTTTTTGTGTATGTCCACCGATTACTCGAAGACGGCTGAACCGATTGAAATGGTTCAAACGTTATTACATCAGGTTGGTTTCCAAGTTGGTCCCATTTTTTTAAATTTTGAAATCGGTTAAGTAGTTTTCAGGAAATCTTCAAAATACTGTCGTTTTCGTTACCACTTTATGTGAATTTAATACGTATCTTTAGGCATAACTCCTTTGTTTATAAACCGATTTAGATGATTCTTGTTTTGTTAAAAAGGGGATACCTCAAGGTATTTTAACCGACTTCGAAAAAGGAGGTTTTGAGTTTGATCACATACCTATTTACCAGAAAACACGTAAATTGCCTGCACGATGCACTAAAAAGAGTGAAATAAAAATTATTTTTATAAAAAAATAAAACCGCCTTCTAAAAAACCACATCAAAAAAGTAAGAAATAATTCCTCACCAAATAAATAGCGTAAGTACTTTGAAGTCGGGCGGGTTTTAACAAAAACAACAAGAAATTGTACATGTTTCACGCCCGACTTCAAAGTACTTACGTTATTTATCTGGTGAGGAATTCTGCCGTCCCAAACCTAAACCGCAGTAAGAGCCAAAATTCGATTTCGAGAAAATGGAGCTTAAAGTTTAAAATGCGTCAAAAAAATTGTAAATAAAGGATTCTAACCAAGTTTCTTAGGCAAAGTGAGAGAATTTATATAGAGCTTTATATAACACAACATTAAGGATGAAAATATAAAACTATATATAAAATATCAAGGTTTTTAGTTTTTGACCCCTATTACTGCTTTTAATTGTTACGGTAAATCGATCCTTAAACAGACTAAACTGCAGTAAAGTGGGCTTATACTGCTTATTAGAATGGTTTGTTATCGCTATTCCTGACTAAAGTGCAGTATGTTCGTTTTGATACTGCGCTTTAGTCGGTTTCTCATAACGAAAATTAAATGTTTCAATTGGCAGTAACAACAAAAAAAAATAACATTAAACAATTTATTTAAAAAATTTATAAAACTTCACGAAATAAAGTTAAACAAAATCTTATATGGTCATTATTATTACCATAAGTATTTAAAGTACTTCTAAAGCTACCTACGACATAAGAAAAAAATCAGCGTTTTATTTAAGAAATGTAATTTAATTCAATATTGGTTCTAACAATTAATTAACAATTTCATTCATTTATGAATTTATATCGACATAGAAAGCTTAACCTATAAATCAATCAATCAATCAAATATTTATTTATTCACGTACATAATAAGTCACGTCAATATTTTCCTACCTATTCAAGACTTTTTTAACTGACAACAAGAAGAAAATTAAATATTCAGTGCCTCAATATAACAATTCTAATGCTAAACTTAATATACTTAGGTATCGAAATGGAGAGCATAAATGTAAATGTTTTAAGTTGAACTGAGATGAGAGACTGATTATTTGTAAGGTACCTATGTAGGTACCTCGCTACCTGGCGGAGCTACTTGGAGGATGGGTGCCTATTTTCTAATATTTAATTTTTATAGTAGATACATTATCTATGTAAATTTCATTATTTTAGATTTAAAAAATTTATACAAATTAAATAGGCACCTAGTCATAATATATAGTAATAATAATAATAAAAGACAAGTAAATTGATACTATTTGATACCTACCTAGGTACTGACAAAATATTCTCGTCACGGCCAGGTCACTTATCTATGCTTCCCGCCTCTGCCTCCGCCAGTGAATCTAATGGCATAAAATGCCAGGGAATTTTAACCGACTTCAAAAGAGGAAGTTATCAGTTTGACCTGTATGAATGTGATGTGATATTGTTGGCATTGGATAATATTTGAATATGACAATCTATTTAGACTTCCAAACATGTGTGCTTAATTTCGAAGGTGTATGTTTGTTTGTTTGTCCACGAATTTCTTGGAAACTGAAAGACATATCGAGATGATTCATCAATTATTATATTGATGATAAGTGTACGTATTGCAATTTCGAGAGCAGTCTAAATTTCATCAAAATCGGTTCAGCAGTTTTAAAGATATGGATATAAAGGATGGGGATAAAGTAATTTTAAAAAATAAACTGACTTCAAAAAATACCTGTTAACTAAAAAGAAACAAAAAAGTGGAATTAAATAAATACTGCACATTAGCTAGGAGTTCTGGTAATGAGTATATTCAGGTATTACCAACTAATAAGAATACTTATACTGCAGTTTAGTTGGTACCTAATACAAACAAAGCAAATCAACCTCCCCCAAGTTAAACTGCAGTAAGTGAAGATTATACTGCACTTTAATTTGTTTCTTAAATTAAAACAATGAATCTGCTGAAAAGCAGTAAAAACATTTTGTATGGGCCTGCATTATACTGCTATTTAGTTGGTTTTTGTTGAAATTTACGGACCGTAGTAACTGACTAAAGTGAAGTAAAATTGCCGAGTTACTGCTATTTAGCTGGGAGAAAGTATAATAAAATGGTGTTTTAAACGGCAGTATGGTTTTTACTGCACATTAGCTGGGAAATCGATGACTTTTTCATCAATTTTGGTATTTTTTTGAATTTCTTATGTCAGAGAAAAAATCATAAAAAAATAAATATTTGTCGTAGAAAAGTAATTAAAAACTTGGCCGGTAGGTCTTGAATTGGGCTTTCATGGTATGTACTTAACTCAAAAACGCAATTTTGGTCATTACTGCGGTTTAGGCTCGGGACGGCAGAATTATTTCTTACTTTTTTGATGTGGTTTTTTAGAAGGCGGTTTTATTTTTTTATAAAAATAATTTGACGACCGATTTGGCGCAGGGTAGGCTACCCACCTTCTGCGCCAGTGGTCTCGGGTTCGATTCCCGAACAAGACAAATATTTGTGTGCATGAACATGTCTATTTGTCTTGGTCTGGGTGTTTACTATGTATATTAAGTATGTATTTACAAACATAAAGTATTTAAGTATATATTTATCCGTTATCAAGTTTTCCATGATTACAGTTTCTTAATGAAATTAAAATGTACTTAGATAATTGGTATGAATGTTAGAAGTTATTTATTTATTTATTAAGGTTCCTGGTTTGTCTTCAATATCGTAAACGAGAGAACACAAGTTATTTAATTTTTTACTTTTTTGCATTCACAATGCAATTTTTATCATAGAAAATTGGATCCCATCGGAGCTAGTTGTGAGACGGGTCGATTTTTTCTAAATATTTTATTTTCCATTTTTTCTGAGAGAACACAATATGTACCCTCCCTGGGAATCGAACCCGGGACCTCTTGTTCTGAAATCGGTGTTGTGAACCACTAGACCACAGAGGCAGTTAAAATTACACGCACGCGTGTTGCCCGAGACAATCTATGTGCTCTCGAACTGCACGTGCAGAGCGCGCGCACTATGCAAGCTTTGCCATGAGTTGCACTAGAGACCCTTTTAACCCTCTTTTATACATCCCCCTGCTTCTTCAAACTTTAGACATAATTTTTTTCTTTGGCGAGCGAGTTTATTTTTCGGTGTTAGTGGATAAATACAATGTGTCACTTTAATATTACTCATATTTTTAAGTTATGTATGTGAACAAATAAATATAAATTTTGGACATCATCACATACATTGCTCCAATCCCAAGTATAAGTAGTAGTAGTAGTTGTCAGTAGCTGTCAGTTTAATCAGGCCCTATAGTTGTGATAGTTTGATCGTACAACTATCGGCCAGTCATTTTCGATAGTTTGATCGGTCGATTGTTTAATCGGTCGATTGTTTAATCGGTCGATTGTTTAATCGTCAATGCGCGCACTGCCATATAGGTATAACTCTATACCTAATGAATCCGAGAACGCAAGCTATCGCCCGATTAAAAATCACAAGTGCGTGCTGGTTCTTAAGGCTGGCATTCCTTAAAATAGGGTTTTTTAAATTATGGATTACTCGGAAACTTTTTAAAAAAATTGGAAAAAATATATGTTATTTTACAGTTATTTATCTAGTGCTTCCGGTCGTTTTTTGATTGGTGATATTTTACTGTGTCAAATAAAATCGCAAACATAAGTCTAATCGTAATTCAAATATCCTATTATTTGCAGTATAGGTACTTGGTTTTAGTTAATGAAAAATACACGAAAATAATTGTCTTAGAATAGCCGAGGGATTCTGGCCGTCATAAGTTTAAATTTTTAATTTTTATTTGAATTTTAAGTGATTTTCGCGGGGCGCTCGCGGTTCACATTTCACTGCCGGCTGCCGCTGCGTCTGCGTGAAGTGTATCGCGCGCGGCCGAGCAAGCGATAGCGTGCCTATTTCGGTCGGGAATCATCGCCGTAAGTTAGTTGTCACGGGATACCGAATATTTTCAGAGCTGATATTGACTGAGCGAATGTCCCACAGGAACGTACTTCAGTTGCTTTGCGCCTCACTGAAATGTACAGCTGGATGAGTTTAAAAGAAACGCAACATGTGCCAATGTTTCGACGTATCACTCAGATGTCGAGAGTAAATCCTTTTAGCATTTAAGTGATAAAAAGGCGAATGTATTCTCGCGAGAAAAGTCAAATTCAATTAAGTTCTTACAATACTTCTGAAAATGAATTAGCCAAAAAGTACTAGACACTTGTAGTTGTTTTTTAACCAATAAAACAACGAAATCGTCAACCATGAATCACTTTTCTAACTTTTATGGTCATTTTCACTTATAACTACATAATAATAGGTGAAAAAGGAGGTCTGTACATGTCTTGGTCACAGTTGTTTACACCATGATCGTGCAGTAAGTAAACAAAAATGGTATAAACCCAATTTTTTCATAAAAGGTAAATAAAATAATTACCTGTTTTGTTTATAATAGAGAAATACCCTTCGTAAGGAAAATCTTAATTTAAATACATAATTATTGCTTAATAGCAATAATGATGTCGCAATAACCATAAACCATAAATAAATAAGGTTAAAAACCGACACGTCTGCTTTATGTATGAATGAATTTAATCAAATTATTATGAAATATTTTTTAAAACAAATAGGTGAACCCGGGACCTTTCACTGTCCGGGCGAATGCTCTGATCGCTGAGCTACGAGTCGTTAGAGGAAGCGTCGAATCTTTCTAATACTCCTTACGCGCTGTGAGCCAGCGTTTATTTCATCAGTGTAAAGATATTAGTACCCTCAACACGGGTTCGATTCCCAGCGGAGCTACTAGGAGGATGGGTCGTGTTTTTCAAATATTTCATTTTCAACTTCGATCATATAAACCTAAAAATTGCATTGTGAATGCAAAATAGGAATAGGAATTTAAAACAAACGCTCCGTAAACTTAATTCACCTGGGAGGCGCTACTCGGAAAAAGTATGGACTTTTTGATTTAAAACTATAGGACGGTTACAGTTGTTAAAAATCTAGTAATAAGATATATATTTTCTTCATACCTTTATCTAAAATCGTATAGTTTCAAGGAATTAATTGTCTGTAATATTTTTTTAAAAACTTTAATATTTTTCATTCCTTGTAGGTACTTACTTGTTAAGTACTTACTACTTATACCTACATAGAGATTATTTTAGATCGTTTCGGCAGTCATGTTTTTTATATTTATAAATTTTTATTTTATTTCTTATAGTGAAGGTGTATACAAATTATATATTTTTGAAATTTACTCGTCAAGGTTTCATATACTATGCCATTATGCTTTACTTAAATGAGAATAAAACCATTAATTTTTTATATTACGTGACACTTAGTATTTCATACATACTTATATTATAAATGCGTCTCTGTCTGTCTGTGTGTTACTCAATCACACCTAAACTACTGAACCGATTTGGATGAATTTTGGTACAGAAATAGTCTAGCTAGAGCCTGAGAAAGGACATAGGCTACTTTTTATTTCTGAAAAATATCACCTTCCCGCGGGATAACGTCGTGTAGTACACGCGGGCGAAGCCGCGGGCGGAAGGCTAGTAATAAATATTTAAAAAAAATATAAAGCCAGTGTTTCTCAGGATACCTCAAACATTAAAATCTGTCAAGGCATTCAAAAGTTATAGTGGAATAAAGAAACTAAACACATTACACTCCTGTTTTCGGGCAGTCGGTTATTTAAAAAAGAAACAGAAATCCAACTAAAGCAGCTTTTTATTACAATTTAACAAATGCCAAATTAAATTATGTGATAAAACATGCTAATGATAATTTTCTTAGATTTCAAGTTTTTTTTTGGTGTTGATTTTTAGCACGAACTATCTCCTGAGGATGGCCCGAGTTGGGGCGAAACACGTGTAGAATAGTCTAATCGGTGACGGTGCAAGGTGTATTGCTGTCTTGCTAAATGCAGGTATTGTGCACTGGTATTTTTGTGGTGTGCATGTGCAATTTTTTGCGGGCGGGCGGGCGGTGCATCTTGCATATTGTGTTTTTTTCGGAAGTAAGCTACTTACATATATTTAATTTTTCACAATTTCAAGTTTTCTTCAGAACAGAATGCTTCATTATCATCATCAGCTCTTTCAGGCGCTAACATTGGTCCACTAATGCCGCCACTTCATTTATTTTTTATGATACGTAAACCAGATAAATATTAAAAAAAAGGAAACAACCATGCCCTCTAAATTGTCTATAATATCTTTGAATAACTCTTCAACAGTTTTCATCCTTTCTGTAAGTTTTAAAATTAATATTAAACCTATCGTTCGATTAACATGATGTTATTGATGATGTATCAATTACAAACAAAAAGTATTTAAGAAAATATTTATTCTATAACAAGTTTGCATGAGGTTATTGAATGTAACTAATTAACTGGGTTACTTGCTTAAAAAAAGTGCATTTGAGTTGTACGTAATAATAAGTTTTAGTACGTTTTTTTATAACGCATCGTACACAATGTGCATACATATTTGCAATCTGCATTCCTCGCTGCACGGGGATTCGAAACGTCATGGAGATTCCCCTGGGAAGATAGGTACGTCATGCACTTTTTAAAGCTCGCAACAAGGAAAATGTTCGCATGCAATTCTTAACGTACCTATATGAATAAGGAATAATTCGTTCGGAAAAGTGAACTCCAAACGCTGTTTTACTTTAATGGACAAAGCCATTATTCACAGACCTCAGTCGAAACGGCTTTTTCAAAAACTTTCAATATGTACCTGTTAGTGAACTGAAAAGGAAAAAAATATAGCTTTTAAATTACGTAGGTACCTTTTGAGGTTGGTGCCATTTTCTGGCATATTCTTGCTCCTGGCTTGGACCGACTTCAAAAAGGTAGGTAATTTAAAGATATTATTTTTTTTCCTTTTCAGTTGACAGGTACTTTTCGCAGTTGGTTTAATTTTTTAAATAAAATTCCTTTTTTATTTCTTAACTAGCTTTCCGCCCGCGGCTTCGCCCGCGTGGAATTCACGACGTTATCCCGCGGGAATGTGATACAAAGTATCTGTGTCTCAAATTTCAGCCAAATCCGTTCAACCGTTTTGGCGTGATTGAATAACAAACATACAAAGATCCAAACCTTTCACATTTATAATATTAGCAGGAAGTAGGGTTTTTAGGGTCGATTGTACACTCGCCTGCACTTCAAACTACCACAAAATGTCAAATATCTACAAACGGTTTTGAACTTAATCCTGTCCAAAGTTATGGTTGAAAGTCGATTGGGGAATTTTGACAGTTTTGTGTAGTCTGCAGTACACAGGACGGCTGTGTACCATAATATTACCATGCTATCTCAAAAACTACTGAACCGATTTAGTTGAAACTGAAGACTGTTCCCTAAGTTGGATTACACCTGACGAATCAATTATTAATTAAGAAATCATCTCGATAGAACCTTTCTGTATGAGAAATACGTTTACAATCATACATACACTTGGAAGCCTAAATAGGAACGCTATACTTAAATATTATCCAATTTCAACTAAATCACATACATACTAAATCGATAACTCTTTTTGAAATCGGCTAAAAACTGTTCATGATATGATCCTTATGGCTCTTAAAAACATGCGAATCTACAACATTATAATAACAAATGACTGTTTTTGGTATTTGAGCGTAACATATTACCTATACTTTGATATTGTCTGTATCACAGAAGCTACAAACACTTCACTTCCACCCTCTTTTGAAAGTAAACACAAGCAGCCTTGAGCTCCTCCTGTACAAAGCATCAAATTCCCATTGTCGGTCTTAAGCCCGCTCATTGCATTGTCTGTGAGGGTCCTTAAGACCTGAATATTCCTTTGACTCAAAGAAAGCCACAAGTCGCTTGTGCATATAAGCTGCAATTGTTTGTTGTAGAAAAATAAATGTTTGTTTTGCAATTTTTTTTTCCGAGGTAAAAACTCCTCTTATAATTAACTAGTGGCTGTTTGCGAATTCGCCTGCCTAATCTCTAGGTCATAGCGTGATATCGCTTGTGTGCATCAGTTGATTCATTTAAATTTTCACTGTATTTTACTCGGAAGTGAACTGTATTTTTTTATGTAACTTCTGGGGACAGGGCATTAGATCACTGGCATCCTTGGGTGAGAGCTACACTAAAATAAAATAAAATAAAAATAGCTTTATTTCTCATAGTCAATATACAGTAATTACGCCGAGACTTCCCAGTGAGTAATCAGTGATACTCGTATCGGGGATGACTCGCAACTTCCCTATCGGATTACAGTTAATATGGTAGGTTTACTACAAGCTTATTTTAATACAAAATAAAAACAAAGTAAAATAAAGATTAGAATTAAAATTAAAATTAAGTTAGTTTAATGTGTGTGTGTGTGTGTGTGTGTGTATGTGTGTGTGTGCTTGTGAGTAAGAATGCCTGATTAGAACTATATTATGTTTGTGCAAATTAACCATTTTAGTATTTAAATTATTTACGTTATTCTAACAAGTAGATTTTCAACATCCTCGTATGATTTAGATTTTAACCAATCAGTCACAACTTTTTTACATTTGTTTAGTTGCATAGGGTAGATGTTAAGTACACGATTGATTTTATTGTACAAATAAGCGGATTGGTTATTAAACTGACGTCTGGCGAAGGAAGTGCGAATAGGATGTGTTGATGCAACAATATCCTTTCTCCGTTTATTTAACTTATTTTCGTCGAACTGCAGTGATTTGTGACATTTAATTATTAAATTAAGAACATACAGTTTTCTTACAGACAGAAGACCACTGATTTTGTACAGGGTATCGGTAGGAAACCTGAATGGCTTAGAGTACATAACTTTAATCAGTGACCTCTGCGCTCGTTCTACGTTTAGGAACCACGTTTTATCTGCGCCTCCCCATATTGTGATACAATAGTTGATTATGGATTGGGCCATAGCAACATAGACTTTATTTAAAAGATCAGGCTTCATCACGTGCCTTAATGATTTAAACAACCAAATCAATTTCCTAATTCTGCTCATAGTTGTTTCAATATGTGATTGCCAGTTTAGTCTTTGGTCTAGCATTATACCCAGATATTTAGTACACGTCACTTTTCGCAAAGCCGGACAATCGCAGTTTGAAGATGTAGCGTCTGAGCAGTTATGAATCCTGACGCAGAAACTATCTCCAGGCTGAGAGGCAATATTGGGGGTGAAGCAGATGTAATTTGTTTTCGAGATATTTAATGTTAGGAGATTATTATCAAGCCATTTAGACACTATAAATAAGCCACTCTCAGCATTAGCCCGGACGTCTTCCCAAGATTTGCCAGTAAAAACGATTGCTGTGTCATCCGCATAAGAAAATATCCTTCCTCTAACGCCCTCCAGGTTACAGAGTTCATTAATGTACACCAGGAAAAGCGTTGGACCAAGGACACTTCCCTGTGGGACACCGAAAAGTACACCTTTTTCTTTACTCCTATAGCCATCAATTTTTACTTCTTGGGTTCTGTCACTAAGGTAGCTTTTAAAGAGAGTCAAAGCCGTACCTCGAATTCCTAATCTTTCTAGCCTTAGTACAAGGGTGGGGACAGATACAGTATCAAAGGCCTTTTTGAGGTCTAAAAATACCACAAGACATTTGCTACCCTTATCCACTGCCATAACAATTGAAGACGTTAAGTCTATAATAGCATCCTCGGTGGATATTCTCTGCCTGAAACCGTATTGAGCACAAGATAAGATTTTGAAATTGTTTAAGTAACTAACCAGTCGTTCGTTTAACAGTTTTTCGATTATTTTGGAAATAACGGTCAAGACGGAAATGGGCCTGTAATTATTAAGATCTGTTTTGTCCCCTCCCTTGTACACGGGAGTGACAATGGAACGTTTTAATACCTTGGGAAATACCCCGGTGTGGAAACAAATATTCGCTAATGTGGTGATGTGAGGAACTAGGAACTCCTTAGCACACTTAATAAATTTAGTAGTTATGCCATCCCAACCAGGCGCACTGTTCGAGTCCAGTCCTTTAAGAACGCGATCAACTTCACATGGGTCAGTATCCAATAAAACAAATGAAGAGGAATGGGCCACTTGAGTGTCAGTAATGGAAGAGCATGAATCCAATGATTGGCCAACTCGATTCCTAATAGATTCTGCTAAATTATGACCAATATTTATAAAGAAATCGTTAACATGATTCACTGAAGTTTGGGGCGATGATGTACTGTTAAGCAGTTCTGAATTAGTAGTTTTAGGTGGTTTATAATGAGTGATATTATTTATAGTTGACCATAGTTTTTTAGGATTATTCATTGTGAGATTTATTTGTCTTTTATTGTATTGTCGCTTTAACTTTTTAATCAGATTACTACAGTAATTTCGAAAGCGTTTATAAGTTATTCTCAGGATTTCACTGTGTGTAGCTGTCCTTATTTTTAACTGCATATTATTCCTTAGCTTTATACAACGTATAGCACCCATCGTAATCCATGGCTTCAATATCCTAGTTTTACTTGGTATTGGTATATTTTTAGAGTTTTCATCTAGCGCTGACTTGACCATACCAATCAACGCTGACGCAAACACATCAGGATCGTTGTAAATGTTGAGCATAGATGTTTCCGCAGCCAAAAGAGTATTATGTGCATTTTCGTAGTTTATGACCGTTTTAAACCTACGCGGATTTTCTTTCTTACCGACATGCTCAATGTTTAGAAAAACCGACTGATGATCAGTCACGCTAGTATTCAGAACTGCAACGAAGGCTGTCTTAGATGTATTATCAAGTTTCAACATGGCATGGTCAATACTGCTGTCTAATCTTGTGGGGAAAGTGTGCCCGGGTAGGAGTCCAAACGACGATAGGACACAAAGATAATTTAATCTATTTCTACGTTCATGGGCTTTTTCAGTAGGTACACTCTCACACATCAATTGGTGTATCACGTTTAAGGCCTGATCAGACGAGGGACTCCCCGTGGGACAAAAAGTCCCTGTACGTCCAAAATATGTCCTCCGAGTAGGTACTTGTCGCGGACTCAACGCATAAGGTGTGCGGTCATTTGTTGCCCGGAAACGTACTTCACTATCGAGCGCTCACTGCAGACTTTCGTTGTGTGCGTTGTTGCGCCGAGTTAAGTACGTTAGTTCTATTTTTTTCGGGGACTCCCGCAAACTTTTGTCCAGTCCAGTCTCTCGGAGTCCGCGGTACTTTCGGGGACTTTTTTGTCCGCGGTACTTTTAGTTCCTTGTGTGCCTTGTTCGATACAATTTATAAGAGATCTATATCGATGGACAAAAAAGTACCCGGCGGACAGTCCCTCGTCTCATCAGGACTTTAGTTATTTGGTTAGTCATTTGTCACGAGCGCAATGAATGTGCAACGCAAATTGCTCGAAGTCATTGCGCTGGGTCCGTTAGTGTGACCACCTATTTAAGGCGTGGACCCCGGCACGCGGCGCATTTTAGCTGCGTGGATTCAATTGTCCGACAATGTAGATAGATAGATAGATAAGACATTTATTTATCTATCTAAATACATTGTCGGACAAATGAATCTTGGACAAATGAAACCCAATGCGGGTCTAAGTTTCCACTGCAGTACACACTATACTGAAAACCAGTGCAGTAAGCTTTGTTTGCTGCGTATACTGAGTTGGGCACAGTTTTGACGTCACGCGGCGGTACAACTCAGTCGACATACGCAATAATCGTATCTTCAAAAGCACGAACGAAATCTAGATAAAAATTTTTGGTCACCTAATCCCGTGACCATTGCAAAGCTTAGAGACCAGAAATTCCATCCATTGTCCTCCTTTTGTTACCTAAATATGCATTTTTTATCACCCCTTCCATGTTGTTCTTCATCCTTTCGATTATATTTACTCTTGACGTCATGCAGTTTCTGAGATTTCCTTCCAAAGATCTTTACCCCTATCCCTTACACCGGATATGCCCCATCAAGCACAGCTCGACGCCATTACGGTACCGGAAATACGGCCATTTTTCCTCAACTCGCACTTCCTGTCGCCTTAGTCGAGCGAGATAAAAGATATACTTAAGATGCTGGTTTGTCTGTGTGTGTCAAGCGCAGAGTAAGTAAAAATTTTACTTATTTCAATTTTATTTTGGATTCTGTTTGAGTTAAATAAGAAACATTGTGAAAAAAAGAAATGTATGTAGCTTACTTCCGCAAAAAAAATGCACATGCACACCACAAAACTATCAGTGCACAATACTGAAGGATTCGGTGCTGGATTTCGGTCGGTCTAACAACTCCTGAGGATTCACCGGGTTGGGGCGAAACTGGAGTCGAGTCTAATCGATGAAGGTGCAAGGTGTGTCACTGTCTTCCTATCTGCAGCTGCAGCTATTGACGACCGATTTGGCGCAGGGGTAGGCTACCCACCTTCTGCGCCAGTGGTCTCGGGTTCGATTCCCGAACAAGATAAATATTTGTGTGCATGAACATGTCTATTTGTCTTGGTCTGGGTGTTTACTATGTATATTAAGTATGTATTTACAAACAAAAAGTATTTAAGTATGATATTTATCCGTTATCAAGTTTTCCATGATACAGTTTCTTAATGGAGTACATGAGAGTAAAGACCAAATTTACTCTGAGGGTCGAGCGGTTGGAGTCTCGCCACAATGTGAATTTCAACTCATTTGTGGTGAGGGTGCCGACCGACCATCTGTCGACCTTCATGAAAGAAGATTTCTGGCCGAAGGGTGTCTTGTTCCGCCGGTTTCGAGGTCGGTTGCCGGACACTGCATTGCGCTACACGTCGCCGTCGACACTACGTGTTAATAAATAGTTTTTTTTAAGGAATATAATATTATATGTATGTTAGTCTGTAAGGTATTTATTATATGGGCCATATATTGTTATACTAATATTGTTGCCTGAAATAAATGGATTATGATTATGATTATGATTAATGAAATTAAAATGGGCTTAGATAATTGGTGTGAATGTAAGAAGTTATTTATTTATTTATTTAGCTATTGTGCCCTGCTAGTTACGTGGTATGTATGGCGGTGCATCTTATTTTATTTTTTTTGCGGAAGAAGTTCCATACGTCTCTTTTTCACAATAGGTAGGAGATTCCGCTAAGTGACGCCTGATTTAATCAAATAAATAAGGAACAATCATGCAACGTGTAAGCGCAAAACCTCTTAGGTGGTGATTGTGCTCATGAATATGAACAACTTTTACTATGGGGCCAACTCTGCAACTCAACAAAAAAATCCGCTCTTCTATATATTCTGGTCGAGTAGGTACCTATTGACAATTTGTATGAAACAGCAGATTCTTTTTGTTGAGGTGCAGAATTGGCCCCATAGTAAAAGTTGTTCATTTTCATAAGCACAATCAGCACCTAAGAGGTTTTGTGCTTATTCATTAACACATTGTATAGGTATGTAAATTTGACTAGCCGATTGACGCAGTGATATTGAACCAGCTGTTGTGGGTTCGAAAACGATACCGGACAAACATTTGTACAGTTTGAATTTGTAATACCCTCATTAATTCTGATATCCTTAACGTGCTTACCTAAAAGTTACTTAACTCTGAGTCATGTCAATGAGTGTTATCTATAATCTGTAAACAAGTTTTTCTTTATAAAATTTATCTTTGTTCTGCCTGCCTAGCATGACCATCGATATATTATGATATAGCACGTCATGATGTCTTGTTTACACAGTGGGGTAAGCAAGACATCATGACGTGCTATATCATATCGCGTGATAAAAGTCGCTCATGCTAGGCCAGCTTATACGTATAGTACCTAATAAAAAAAATTAACTAAAATCAAAACGTTGTCATGTTTCCCAAAAATAATACTCGTATACATACCTACTAATTTTAGTACCTTTCCTCTTCTCTACAAGGTCAATTTCAAAACTAAAATTAAAAGGCGGATAAACAAAACGAAAACGAACAAGGTAATAACAACGATCTAATAATTGGTTTTGACATCTAAATCTCATATCTGATATTTGGTTTACAGGAGTCGAGACAAAGTTAACGTCAAATTTGTTTTTTTTTATTAAGATTGTGATTATACTATACTCATGAACGTCATAAACCCTACACCCTACGGCGGGAGACCTTGGAGAAGAACCGGCAAGAAACTTGTCAAGGAGTATACCTATATTTTTTCTCTATTTTATTTCATACAGAGTCGTCAATCAATCAATCAATCAATCAATCAAATCATTTATTTGCTAGACCATGGTAAAATCATATGGTGCCTTATATTAATAGTCCGACATGACCTGTCGACGTTGTCGACGTGCAAATATTTCATTTTTACAATGTCAAACCTTAAAAAATATTAATAATTAAGTATGTCATAAAAAGAAAAAAAATTTACAATAACATTAAATAATAATCAACTATAAAGATAAATCAAAGTAAATGTCCAAATTATCATTCAAAAATTCATTTACAGTGTAATAAGTCTTATCTAATAAAAAGTTAAACACAATCTCGGTGATATTTACCACAATACATTGTTTGAACAAATCAATTGAACATTATTAGTGTTATTACATAGTTCTGAATTGCTACACCGCGCTTGTGGTTATCCTTCAAAACAATTTGTAAGTGCGAGTTACGTTCAACTTGTACAAACAAGGTTAAAAACACAAAGTCCTCTCGCCGCTTCTAGGCAGAGTTTTAGCCGCTACTAGAGCTTGAAACAAAGTCAAATTTCATTCATATAGATAAAATAAAATTAATGCTTATGAATCGTCTAAAACTTTTGAAATGAAAACTTCTTTAGCAGCGTTGTGTACTTTTTGTGATGGGTAACGTCAGGGCATGTGACCGTCAGATCGAAAATTCGTAAGACGGACACGTGATCTGGGTGCCTACCATCAACTTTAAGACAGCGATTCAAAAATAGCGCGATGCAGAATAGGTTCCTAAAATGAATTGTTTTCTTTCGTACTCTGACCTTCTAAAAACTGGATCGAAAATGAATTGCTAAATGTTAATGACCGAACGATTTGTGTCCTTTTTCTTCTACCCGTCTCTTTCACTCGATTCTGTCATGCCCGGAGAGTGAGAGGGACGGGTATAACCTGCAGGTGACATGTTAAATCGACCGGGTTATAAGTCAAATAAGAGTTCCTGACAGCTAAGCGGCTGTGAAATGTCATTGATCGATCACTGAATCGCTGTCATTGATATTAAGCTGTCGTGGTACGAATAAGCGAAGCAGATCAGTTTAGGTCCTAAACAAAACCGCAATAAGAGTTGATGGTAAGCACCCTGATCGAAAAACTGTTACAATGATATTAGAATACGAAGGCAAAGGACAATGACCATTTTTGTATGGCAGCTGGCGTCTTTTTTTTCTTGCGGCCATCAACCAAACATTGAAATATAATTTGTTGGCAGCACTACAGACAATATTTGCAAGGGAAGTATACCTGTAAACTCAGTCCGAACCGAGTGAGACTAGCTAGAACTTAACTTTGTTTTTCATAGTGTTTGTATGAATTACAAAGTTACATTTGCGGATTTTTTAAATGTTATATACGGACGAATGGCTCTAACTTGGTTCTGACTAAGTTTACAGCTATACTGTCATGGCAAATATTGTTTGTTATTATATCAAGAAAAGACATACATACATACATACATTGCAAGTAAAATAAAAGCTTGTAAAAAAATTTGGTTGTCCGACTAGGTTATTACTGTTCTAGCTATAACTATTATGAAGAACGAGATATTTACCATGTTCAAAATGGAAAAATACTGAAAATCCTTTAAAATAACACAACCAATCACTAAATAATGTGTTAAATAAAGTGTGAAAATATCTGTGGAAAAGTTATTTTATTTAAATGTACAGTTCGCGCAGAAATGTAAGATGTGCTTATGTTTGAAATTGTTTCACGGAATAAACTGATTAATGAGTTTGAGTCACTACGTGTGCAACTGCGCTGAAATATCGGAAATAATCCCATTCTTCATGATCATGTCAGTTAAAAATGTTATTAAGTATAACTTAGCTTCTCTTTAGATTGATGTACTTGATTGTTGCACTTGATTATAAAATTACCAACTTTATAGCTTAGATAGCTTTATAGCATGTTAAGGTCATTTTTCAATTTGACGTCTCTGTATGAAATAAAACAGGGAGAAAAAAACAACCCTTGGAGTTTCTTGCCGGTTCTTCTCCAAGGTCTCCCGCTGTAGGGTTTGCGAACCGATGGCGTAGCTTCTATGACGTTCACAAGTATTGTAAATAACAATCTAAATTGATTAAACAAATTTGAATCTTGAATCTTGAATCTAGAGTAATATAGTTGCCTGGTATACCTATTTATACCAGCGCATCTTTCACAGGTTCTTCTCTAACAAAATCATACTATCATAATATAAGTTTTTACTTAAACTTAACGTCTTAATAAAACTAAACGCACAGAGGCCTATTACTATTGAATCATTGTCGATTAACCCTTAATTGGGCGCACCAGAAAAGTAACAAAAGCAGTCTCCTGGGGTGTTATACTCCCCGAATATTAAAACTAAAATATTTATTAAAGTAAAATACCAAATACATGCAAAAGAGTATTTTATAAACATTTTCTCTTACTACTTCCTTAAATTTTTCAACATAAGACAATTTCTGTGTAACGGTCGTCAACTTAAAACGCTGTTTGCGATTTAAGTTTGACGACCGATTTAGCGTAGGGGTGGGCTACCCACCTTCTGCGCCAGTGGTCTCGGGTTCGATTCCCAAACAAGACAAATATTTGTGTGCATAAACATGTCTATTTGTCTTGGTCTGGGTGTTAACTATGTATATTAAGTATGTATCTACAAACAAAAAAGTATTTAAATATATATTTATCCGTTATCAAGTTTTCCATTATACAGTTTCTTAATGAAATTAAAATGGGGTTAGATAATTGGTGTGAATGTAAGAAGTTATTTATTTATAACTTTTTTTGTACTAGTTTTCTTGTTTACAATTTTGGCAGACTACAATCATTGCTATTATGTATGGTATCGAGAACCTAAAAGTCTCAAACACGCTCTCCAAGTCACAATCATTCACAATCGAGTCCCGCTTGCGACTAAATTGTGAACTTCACACGTATTTACGAAGCCTCTTTTTTATATAGTTAGGGGAATACTTTTACGCATATCTCGTCCGCCTTCGGTGAGCAGACGGGGGTTATGTGGGACTTAGATGCCACACAGGAATACCCACTAAACCTCTCACTTTGTACCCTGGTCTTACGGGATCCGGAGCGGACGCTCTCGCACTGACAAGGGGCCAATCTGGCCTATCCGGGCCTAACTACGAATTGGAAGATGGCTGAGGGCACTAAACTCCCCGACGAGTGAAACTGTGCAAGGCAAACGACAGGTCATCGGCCGCCGCTGCTCGCTAGTCGCACTAAAGGGGAATGTGGTGCATACATTGCTGCCTCTGTCTCCCAACAAGTTTTCTCCTTATGGAATTTGCATTAGCGGTTTCTTCCCGAACTCTCTCTGCAGTTTTCTTTTCAATCATTGCCTCTTCGCAATAGGTTGTAACGGCTATCCAGCTCCTCTCATCCTCCACCATAGCATTTAATACACCAGGAAGTGAGAGATCCGGCCCTTTTGTGTTGTTGTGTTTCACGCTGTTGCTGGAAAGGTAGCCTCGAACTCGTGGCGAACAAGAGCTTCCTCTCTCCTCGCTAACTTAAACAGGTACCTGTCAAAACACCCATGGCCTGTAAGTAACTGAACTAGGCGGAAGGTCAAGGTGCCTATCAATCCAACTGCGACGACTTGGGCGCAGTGCTTCTACCGTCCTTACTCCCGCTGTTTGCGATTTAAGTTGGATTGCCCACCGGTCGATCAGCGATTCGTATGCTCTTTTTCGAATGACTTTTATTTCTTCTAGAACCAAGCGTTGTCCTCTTGATTTGGCCTCCACCTTCCCTTTATACACCTCCCCCAGGCTCGTGCATCTAGCTCTCAGGGAGGATTGCCTGCCAGAGCACAGACTGCCTCTCTGTATACAGTACAGCTTTTAGCTTTTGGCAGCAATTATCCTCTGGGGATGCCTTACAAGGGTCTTGTTTCTTTTTGATAGAGCGTCAGCCTTAATTGGTGCCCCATATAAGGCTTTATTACTCCAGCGGATAGTTTGCGTCAGAAAAACAGCGTGTTTAATACAAGTTTTCTGGGGAGTCTGAAAACATTCTTAGGCATAAACACCCCACGCGACCAATTAAGGGTTCAGAGAAGGGAACTTTACAACACGTATAGCACAATCTCGCTTATAATATTTACCTGACATTGTTCAAGACCACGTGGTAAGGCTCGTCGTTAGTACAAAAACTTCCTTTATTTCATTATCTTCAACATCTTCCAACTAACAACTTGCACAATACGGATTAAAAGTACAGATTATTTATTACCGTGCATCAAGAGCGTAAACTTTAAAAGTATGAACCACAGACCATACAAAAAATAGACCGCGTCTGTGGTCTTGTGAATACACCATTAGTATCAGACCCAGAGGTCCCGGGTTCGATTCCCAGTGGGGGTACATTATTGTTTTCAGTTTGGTTGGCTGTAGGACTTGTTCTAAGACCTCCTGTCCTACCACCATCTAAGTCTGACGCCATGACAACTATGTTTTCAGCATTGTTGTTGTGTTCTGGCAGTTAGAGATAAGATAACCAGTTCATAGGTGAGGATTCTAGGAGTAGTGTACCAATAACATGTGGCAAATGTTTTGGGTACGATGGGGTTGGCATATCCATAGTGATAAAACCCCATATAAAATAAAATAAAAAATATGTGGCTTTTTTTAAATTTTGTTGCTGATTAGTTTTTTGCACCCGTTCTTCTTGTCAGTTCAAAGAGTTTAGAAAAGTGAGAGTGGTAGGGCAAAACTGACGATTTGACTTGGGTTTAGTTGAGTGCACTTCTACCTTCAGCCATATCTTCACCTAACATCAGGTGTGATAAGGCCGAATGCTACCCCGTTGTAGATAAAAAAAAAATTATAAGGCAGCCCTGTGCCCCAGCAGTCTTCTTCTTCAGCCCATTTTCGCGCACCGTTGAGAATACGCCTCTCCAGTTTCCCTCCAAGTAACTCTGTTCACTGTTTGTCTAGGCGGCCAAGAGTGGTCCCGCGACAGTTGATATGTCGTTAGACCATCTAGCTGGGTGGTCTGCCTACGTTTCTCTTACAGCGAGGTCACCAGACGAGAAAGCACTTGCTCCACCTGTCATCACTACGGCGACATTTCAGCTTCTAGAGAGAGCTTCAGAGCCCGAACCCATTTCAGCTTTACGACGTGTTACTAGTGATGTACCGTGCCCGGGCACGTTCCCAAGGACTGGAAATTTTGCCGGCAGCGTTGCCGGCAGTGTCCCAAAGTTCCCAGCAATATTCCCAAGCAGCATTTTGTAGATTAATATTTTACCATGCAAGAAAATTTAAAATAAGACTTTAAAACTGTTTGATTATATGGAATTACGTAATAAATAGCCACCAACATCAGAGGTAAGCACATATGAAATGAAAAACAGTTTGATATAAAATAATTTATTTTTTTATTCAACAAACTAAGAAAACAATACAAAATAATCTTGCCATAATTATCAACAAATTATAAAATTGTAAGACACAGAAGAAAAATACATTATTTATTTATATAATTTAACAAAACGACAAAAAGTCTACTGGGAATTTTGGGCAATATTCCCAATGTGCCCGGAAATTTCCCGGGCACATTGGGAGTGGAAAATTGCCGGCAGTGGCAATATTCCCAGGCGTACATCACTACGTGTTACCCAATGTCTATCACTTTAGTCCGTTGCCGAATCACTTCGTTTCGGACCCTGTCTTTAAGCGATATTCCAAACATAGCGCTCTTCATATGCCGTTGGGTAACTTTGAGCTTATTCATCAAATTTACAGTCAGGGACTACGCATTAGACTATCACCCACTTGCAGGAAGCTCCATTAAAGTTAATGCTCCATTAAGTCTATTGCTGTCACTTTTCGTTGTCAAGAAATAAAAAGTGACAGCAATAGATTTAATGAAGCATTAACTTTAATGGAGCTTCCTGCAATTGGGTGTATTATGTCTCGCAAGCATATTATGTCGTAACTGGGAGCACGCATTGGTTATATACTAACCTCAGCAGTGGGGACATTAAAATGGCCAATGAGCGTGGTCTATTTGCTTGTTTAGTCTATGGTATAAACTGAGTCAGGAGCAAAGAGGCAACTTATATTGCTGGCTCGGCCTTAACTATTTTAAGTTTGGCCATAAATTTAAATATGAATATGTCGTTTCTCGGAAGTACGGAACGAGCTTTGAATAAAATAGTGCATAATTCACATCGGTGCGTAATAAGTTTTGTTGGTGGATGTGTCGCAGTTGAATCGAGAATATTGTATTTCTGATGATTTCCGGTTTATATTAAAAGAGGTAAAATAATAATGTATAAACAAAAAATATAAACATCCAGATGTTACAAGAAAAAAAATAAAACCGCCTTCAAAAAAACCACATCAAAAAAGTAAGAAATAACTCCTCACCAAATAAATAACGTAAGTACTTTGAAGTCGGGCGGGTTTTAACAAAAACAACAAAAAATTGTACATGTTTCACGCCCGACTTCAAAGTACTTACGTTATTTATTTGGTGAGGAGTTATTTCTTACTTTTTTGATGTGGTTTTTTTGAAGGCGGTTTTATTTTTTTATAAAAATAATTTTTATTTCACTCTTTTTAGTGCATCGTGCAGGCAATTTACGTGTTTTCTGGTAAATAGGTATGTGATCAAACTGAAAACCTCCTTTTTCGAAGTCGGTTAAAATACCTTGAGGTATCCTCTTTTTAACAAAACAAGAATCATCTAAATCGGTTTATAAACAAAGGAGTTATGCCTAAAGATACGTATTAAATTCACATAAAGTGGTAACGAAAACGACAGTATTTTCAAGATTTCCTGAAAACTACTGAACCGATTTCAAAATTTCAAAAAATGGGACCAACTTGGAAACCAACCTGATGTAATTACGTTTGAACCATTTCAATCGGTTCAGCCGTCTTCGAGTAATCGGTGGACATACACAAAAAAAAAAAAAAAAAAAAAAACATACATACAGACGAATAGAGAACCTCCTCCTTTTTGATTTAGAAGTCGGTTAAAAATAAATAAAAAGAAGCTATACAAGGCCTTTGTTTAAAGATAGAACATACTTCAGGGGGTGAAAGTACCTCGGCCTCACGTGAGTGATGCGGTTCCTGGATCCGAGACCGAGCGCGTCCCACAGGTGGTGGATAGGGGAACGGCCCCCAGTTGGGGTTACCGGCTCTGGCCGGCGCGAACCAAAACCAGGATTATACCGTAACCCTGTACGTAGTGCAGGAACGGGGGCCGCCGTGTTCTGACACGGGGGCCACGGGGAGCGAAACCCCTTCAAAAATGCAAAATCAAACCGTAACCCTGTACGTTTTGCAGGAACGGGGGCCGCCGTGTTTTGTCACAGGGGCCGCGTGGAGAAAACCACTATAAAATAATCCTTAAAGTCCTGGCATTTGAGGACGTGGTGTCGGGGCGCCCGATTCTGGGTGGCTGGCATAGGTGGTCAGTTTCGAACGCCACCCCTGGATACCACCCGCTCTCCAGGGTGTATTAGGGTTACCCGGGTACAGGGATCTCTGCCCGGGTGGACTTGTAGTTCTCCCGTACTCGTGGGACAAAGATGGAAAATTCAAATGAACAAACTTTAAATTCTGATGTAGTTGAGGAGAATCCGGACAGAGCACAGAGTCCAAAGAAAAACAGTGCAATAAAACCTTGCGTCGTCGTGCAATTACAATGTGTCTCCGAGCACGCAATGACTTCTGCTCCTAAGGAAGCAAATATCGTGGTAGATGTTGAGGATACTCGCAGTGACCCCGGTGGTCTCAAGGAAGGATTTCTGTCTGCGAATGAAGATGACCAAGTTATGTCTTCTGCGCAATCAATTACCAGTATTAATACGATTGATGATAATAGCCGTAAGAGGCCGTTAGAAAACCCTAGTTCTGACTCGGAGGCCGAAGCTAACAATGCCGCCGCAAAAGTTCCTGCGACGAGTCGTGGTCGCGGTGGCGGTGCTAGAACTTCCGGTTCGCCTGCAGGCCGTAGGGCCAAAAAGAATTTAGGACAAAAGTCACCAATGGATTTTGAGGCCGAAGCAGATAAGATTGTACAGGAGGCTGAGTCCATAACTGATGATATCTCACCGCAGCAGGTTCGCAGGTCTGCGCGCCTCTCACAACAAACTCCCTCTTTTCTTAAAGAAAGCGAGCTTAATGATGTTTTCTTACCAGTTCCTTCGGCAGATCCAGCATATGCTAAAGCAGTGGGAAGCATTGACGCGGTCGAAAAGATAGCCAAAACTAGTAAAAGCTTGAAAGGTACCTCTACTCGTACCCTATTGGACGCTGTAGCATCGTTAAGAAAGTCAGTGCCGGTACTTGCAACGCGCACAACGACAGAGGAGCTCCGTCGCGTACAGCTGGATAACGAAAGACTTTCGCATGAAGTTGGGTTAATGCAAAAAGAGATGGTTGCATTACGTAAAATCATTAGTGAGGCAAACTCGTCGGGCGAACGACAACAATCAGCGAAACTGAAAGCCCAGCCGACTACCGCTACTGAAGCTATGGACAGCTTAGAGGCATTCAGGAGATCCATAATGGTGTCCGTCGGCAATATGGTGAATGCGCGATTTGAAGGTCTAGAGAAAGAAGAGAGACTCCTTCCTCGTAAAACACTTCGGCCTCTGCTTGCAGCTGATAGAAGGAACGAACCGACTTCTTACGCTAATGTAGCAGCCTCTGCATCTGCTCCCAAACAACCGCAGAGACAGACACAAAGCGGAGTGCAAACTATGCATGAAGGGCAACTTCATAGTAGTCAAGATGACGATGGCTGGACACAACAAACCAGCAAGAATAAAAAACGCGCAGCTAAAAAGAAGAAGGAGAAGGAGACAAAGAATAAGAATGTGCCAAATCCAACCGAGACTCGAACGGTTTCTCAAGCATCGATAACGCCTGCACCTCAGGTATCTTCGCATAAAGCTACACAGCCCTCTCCAAAGGTGATGCCACAAGGCAAATCAAATCCAAAGACTTCCAAAAAACCTTCGAAGACTCCAGGGCACAACAAACTCAAGCTCCCTAAGTCTTCTGTAGTCGTCTTAACTGCGCAACCTGACGCTGCTGATAAAAGCACAAGCTATGCAGAGATAATGAGCAGAGCAAGAAAAGAAGTTGATTTAGAAGCATTAGGTATCGAAGGCATGAAAGTCAAACAGGCAGCAACTGGAGCGAGAGTACTAGAAATTCCTGGTGTGTCTAGCAGTAACAAAGCAGATCTCCTTGCCGAAAAACTAAGATCTGCCTTATCAGATATAGCGATTGTAGCTCGTCCTACCAAATGTGTCGATTTACGTATATCCGGTCTCGATGACTCAATCCAAAGTTCTGAAGTGGCAACAGTGATAGCGGCTAAAGGTTGCTCGGCTGATCAAGTTAAAGTAGGATCAATACGCATGGGTTCAGGAGGAGTAGGTTCCGTCCTTGTCCGTTGTCCTGTGTCTGTGGCGAAGCCGCTTGTAGAGGCAGGTCGAATATTCATTGGTTGGAGTTCAGCTCAAGTTAAAGCACTCAAACCTTTACCTATGAGATGCTTTAGGTGTATGGGCACAGGACACACAAGACCCAAATGTCCCTCAATCGACCGAAGTATGCTGTGCTTCTGCTGCGGTGCTGACAATCACAAAGTCGCTGACTGCAAAGCTAAGAAGCCTAAATGTGCTGTGTGTACCGACGCCGGTTGTCCCGCAGCGCACATAATGTGTGGACGAAACTGTTTGCCACCAGCGAAGAAAGGAAAATGGGCTCCATCGACCCAAGCCCAGGCAATACAAGAAGTTGAAATGGAGGAGGTTAATATTACTGATGGCTAGACAACATAACTTAAATATTCTCCAAGGAAACCTCAACCATTGTGCTGCATCTCAAGATCTGTTTATGCAGCACTTGGCTGAATGGGACATACAAGTTGGAATAGCCGCGGAACCTTACAGAGTACCTACTGGACATAACTGGGCCGGTGATTTAGCAGGTACCGTCGCTATTCACGTAAGAAGTAACGCAAACTCCCCGCCTCTACTTGTCAGAGAAAGAGGTCAGGGTTATGTTGTAGCCAGTTACGGTAATATTATCTTTGTTGGAGTCTATTTCTCCCCTAACAAAAGTAGAGCTGAAATGGAACAATATCTAGACATATTGAGCGGTGTTGTTGGTCGTTTATCTCCTGGTAAAATTTTTGTTCTGGGTGATTTCAATGCGAAATCTCCGGCTTGGGGATCCCCCGCCATGGACGCCAAGGGTACTATAGTGACGGACTGGTACGCTGCAAATGGTCTTTGCGTCTGTAATAGAGGAAGGGTAAACACCTGTGTGAGGCGAAATGGGGGGTCAATAGTAGACTTGACGTTTGCTACCCCTTCCTTAGCATCACGCGTCTTAAATTGGAGAGTCTTAGTAGATAGTGTGAGTCTCTCTGACCATAGGTACATCAGATTTAGTGTCGCTCCAAACAACAGCACAACTACTGCAACGCCTTCCAGTACTTACAGTAGTCCCAGTTCTTTTCCAAGATGGGCAGTAAAGCGACTGAACATGAGTATGGTAGAAGAGGCCGCAATAGTCGCAGATTGGTGTTGTCCTTCGCGTATTCAGGAGCAAAGCGTAGATGAGCAGGCTTTGCATCTTCGCTCCTCGCTCACTGCTATCTGTGATGCAGCAATGCCCCGCGCAAAACCACACTCAGGGAACAATAAAACTTACTGGTGGTCCCCACAGATTGCCGACCTTCGCGCTACCTGTATACGAGCACGAAGAGAATATACACGTTGCCGGCGACGTAGACATACGGATGATGAAGAAGAACTCCTATACAGAGCGCATAGAGAAGCTGCAGTCGCTTTACAAGTTGCTATTCACAAAGCCAAAAGCAAAGCTTGGGGAGAATTCGTTGAAGAACTCGATAATGATCCGTGGGGGCGTCCATATCGTATGGTACGGAATAAAATGTGCCAACAGGCACCTTCCACGGAATCTTTTGAACCGGAGCTATTAATGGCGATCATTTCTGGCCTCTTCCCAGAGCATGCCGACATAAGACCGCCTATCGTAGCACCTGCAGTACAGGAACCACCATCTACTCCTTTACAAGCTTCTGACTTTCCTCCTATTACAATAGAAGAGGTTAAAGATGCGATGGATCGTCTAAAAACCTGGCGAAAAGCACCAGGCCCTGATGGAGTTCCGGGTAAAATTCTTCCTCTTATTGTTCACCATTTAGGAGATCGTATTTTGGAAATCCTTAATCATTGTTTGACCCATGGACAATTCCCAAAAATATGGAAAGATGGAAAACTGGTTCTGCTAAGGAAAGATGGACGCCCACCTGATTCACCCTCTGCATACCGCCCAATCGTTCTTTTGGATGAAATTGGTAAGCTACTGGAGCGGATACTAGCGGCCCGGATAATACAACATTTGGAGTCTGAGGGGCCGGACCTATCGGATAACCAATATGGATTTCGTAGGGGTCGTTCTACAATAGACGCTATCGCGGAACTTAAAAGGTGGTCGGAAGAAGCTATTCGCGGCGGTTTCTATAGACATTGCGAACGCGTTTAATTCTCTTCCATTTGAACGGATTGTCGAAGCACTAAGGTATCACGGTGTACCACAATATCTCTGTCGTGTAATTGAACATTATCTGGACAACCGTTGTGTACTCTACACTGATAAAGAAGGACGTATGATGGCCAGACAAATGCAATGCGGGGTTCCACAGGGGTCGGTTTTAGGGCCACTCCTGTGGAACCTAGGGTATGACTGGATTCTCCGAGGATCACTTTTACCGCGAATGAAGCTGCTCTGCTATGCCGACGACACTTTAGTCGTAGTAAGAGGCAAAGACTACGAAGAGGTTGTACGTCGGGCAACAGTCGGTACAGCTCTAGTCGTTGGTAGGATTGAGCTGCTTGGACTCAAAGTAGCTATATCTAAAACAGAAGCTATAGTCTTCCATGGCCCCCGTAATAAACCCCCTGCAAACGTCCATCTGCAGGTGGAAGGACAAGATATACCTATTAGTCAAAATTTGAAATACCTGGGCCTTGTACTGAATAGCCGCTGGCGTTTCAATGAACATTTTAAACGACTATCACCAAAATTAGTCAGCACGGCAACAGCGCTGAGCCGACTCCTTCCTAATCTGGGAGGACCTAATATAAGTTGTAGGCAACTATACGCTGGCGTCGTCCGTAGTATGGCCGTCTATGGCGCCCCGATTTGGGCCAGCTCTCTTAACGCGGAATGCAAAGCCATATTACGAAGACCGCAACGAATTGTAGCCATCAGAGCTATTAGAGCCTACCGAACGACATCTGGGCCCGTAGCTGGAGCACTTGCTGGAATGCCTCCGTGGGAATTAGAAGCCACCGTTCTCGCGGAGGTATACCAATGCCGGGCAAACGCGCGTAACCGCGGCGAACGCCCCAGCATCGAAGACCTGGCGCATGCAAGAAGAAATGCCGATGAAAGTCTGCAAGAGAATTGGACACAATTTCTAGAAGCCTGCACCGCAGGACAAAGAACACTAGAGGCATTGATACCAGTTCTAACACAGTGGCGAGACCGCAAACATGGTGCACTAAACTTTCACCTTGTGCAGATACTTACCGGGGGACCTGTCACTCCCTAGCGTGGTTAAAGCTATGGTCGAGGGTAACAGGTCCTGGGAAGCAATGAGTGAATTCTGCGATACAGTGATGTCACTTAAGGAAGGGGCTGAGCGCGTTCGGGAGAAAGACCCAAATGCAGACCCATGTCGCAGACCTAGGAGAGGTCAAAGAGGGCGTCAATTCGACCGCCTTCTTCCACAACATGATCAGAGAGGTAGGGGGAATCAAAACCCTTCACCTGTTCTCGGAGGCCTGCGGGGTCGGGGCACGGGAGGCCCTAGCCCTGCATTGCATAGGCCTTCGCCGACTAGGGGTGTCCCTTATGTCCCGGGATACTCCTTATCGACCTCGTCTTTTGGGGTTGATGGATTAGTCTGCCATGGGCAGGCAATCGCCGGTGGGGCCGCGGTAGTGTCCGTAAGGGTTCCCGTGACTCCACCCGGTGGCAGTGGCTCGTTGAACGACTTTTCGTCTGATGACGACGACTGGTTCGACGAGCCATTGGCCACGAGGTGATGTGAAGGGTCGTCGTCGAGTTTTTAGTGGGTAGGCCCCCCTCCTTCGGCCCCTCATCGATTCCAGTTTAGCTTACGTTGGATTGGGGTAGGTGTGGGACCGGGGGAGGTCATTTGGAGAGTCCCACATTCCCCCGGTAAACAAACTCCCACTGCCGGGAAATGCGTAACGCATTTTCTAGACGTTAAAAAAAAAAAAAAAAAAGGGGGTGAAAGTACACATCAATACAAACAACTTTTACTATGGCACCATGTGCGATAAAATATACACGCGAAAAAAAATGTCTTTTTCATACAAAAGTGCAATACCAAGTGGGCCAAAATGTATGAAATAACAATTTTTTTTTTGCAATGTGGCACTTGTCCCTTCTGTAAACAAACACCCTATTTAAAAAAATATCTTAAATATGTCTACAACAACAGTATTAAATTTGTTTATTTTCACGTCAACAATTATTTGGTTCGTACAAACAATTTAGAATACTTCCTTAATACCGTTAAATGCTCAACGCGGTGTAACTTGTAGCTACATAAAGCCAGCCACAGACGTAGCTCTTAACCGTACTTAACGTTTATACCAGAATTTAATAATACACTAATACAATAGACCTGGGGGCCAAGTTTGCTAACGTTAAGTCACAATCGTGTCTCAATCGTGCTTCAATTGTAGTTCAGTTGTAGTGCTTTTTTACACACTAGTTACAAGAAATATGTACTTTTTTCACAATACTATTGATGGTCACACCACCCAATACATTCACATCAAATCATACTGTCCTAATTCATGTGTTTAAAAAAGCACTACCACTGAACTACAATAGAAACACGATTGAGACACGATTGTGACTTAACGTTAGCAGACTTGGCCCCCTGATGAATGAATTTATTTGTTTGCTTGTCAATACACGCTCTAATAGGTAAACTTGGGGCCAAAAGTGTCTTTCAGGAAGACCTCAAATGCGTTGGGTCGATGACATAAAGAACACTACTTGAAAAAAATGGTACCAGGTCCTACGTTACATGCCTACATGCCTACTTCAATATGTGCCATATTATGTGCATGTAGGCCTCCTCTCAACCCTCCGGATGTATACGGAGGGTTGAAACGCGCTGAAGAGAGATATGAAGCGAGATATAAAGTTATTTATATTTGTAAAGTAAAATAACTTTTACGGATTTGCTCCATAGAGATTATTTAAAATTTTCACGACGAAGTAGCCTATATCCTTCCTCAATGTCAAATTAATAAACAGGATGGAAAAAATGTATAAACCCTGAAACTGCGAGTTCTTTTTTATTTTTTTATATATTATTTTTCATCTTGTACCGATATGCAGCAAAAATAGCTTTTGTAGTTTAGTTGTTAAAAGGTAACAGACACACAAACAGTCAGAATGACAAACATAGTTACTTTCGCATATACAACACTAGCCTTCCGCCCGCGGCGTTGTCCGCGTGGACTAAACGACGTTATCCCGCGGGAATGTGATATTTTTCCAAGATAAAAAGTAGCCTCCAGCTCACAAACTATCCCCATACCAAAAATCACGTCGATCGGTTGCTCCGTTTTGACGTGAAAGAAGGACAATGAAACAAACACACTTTCACATTAATTATAGCATTAATAATAAT
Organism: Crambus lathoniellus; assembly: GCA_949710035.1. Taxonomy (NCBI): domain Eukaryota; kingdom Metazoa; phylum Arthropoda; class Insecta; order Lepidoptera; family Crambidae; genus Crambus; species Crambus lathoniellus. The sequence goes on from OX453312.1 coordinate 4,324,954, forward strand.
AAATAATAAATAACGTCTTACATTCACACCAATTTTCTAAGCCCATTTTAATTTCATTAAGAAACTGTATCATGGAAAACTTGATAACGGATAAATATATACTTAAATACTTACTTAATATACATAGAAAACACCCAGACCAAGACAAATAGACATGTTCATGCACACAAATATTTGTCTTGTTTGGGAATCGAACCCGAGACCACTGGCGCAGTAGGTGGTTAGCCTACCCCTGCGCCAAATCGGTCGGTATTAATGGATTGTGTATTTACGATTAGCTACGTGTGTGGCAGGCTTTAGCGGGTGCCGGAAAATCGTTTTCTTTCCAACCCCTGACTTGTTTTAGCCGCTAATGGCTTAATCTTGCAAACCAATTGTTTTTCTGATGTACTGCTAGCAAAAACACGGGTTGACCTGAAAACTTGTTTTCAAGCACTTGAGGGTTCGATGTTATTAAGCGACTTCAAAAGAAAGGAGCCTCTCAATGTGACTTTGTATGTATCATTGTCCGCGATTATCTCGCGTTTGGCTGAACCGATATTGATACGGTTTTCAAAAAAGTATTTGTTACATTTAGGAGAAGGTTTTGATATTTTAACCGACTTCAAAAAAGGAGGTTCATAGTTTGACCTGTATGTATGTATGTATGTTTGTCTTTGAGATGTGGTTTTCAGAAAAGTATTCGTTACATTTCGGAGAAGGTTTTGGTATTTTACCCGACTTCAAAAAGGAGATTCCCAGTTTGCACTAAAAAGAGTGAGCTTTGAAGTACTTTGAAGTCGAGCGCGATACACAAAAAAATGTGTATCCTGCCCGACTTCAAAGTACTTACGTTATTTGGTGTGAATACAGTATTAGAGATATTATTTCTTACTTTTAGGCGACATTTTTTTGAAGGCGCTTTTATTTTATTATATTTTTTTATCCATTACTGGGTAGCACTTGCCTTCATTACACCTGATGTTAAGTGGTGATAAGACTGAAGGCGGAAGCGCTCTACTCTCTAGAATCCTTAATCACTGAGGAACTGGCTATCTTATCTCTAACTACCGGAACACAATAATGCTGAAAACACAATTGTTATGGCGTCAGACTAGATAAGATGGTGGTAGCTAGCCACGCGGACTAAAAACAAGCCAAACCAACAAAAAAAATCATTTCAATGTTAAAAATAAATTCATGTTTATGACAGCAGCAAAATTTTATTATTTATTATTCAGGAGGGCAGTTGAGACAACAATGTAAGTGTGTAAAGTTAGCCTTCTTATGGTGCGTCCCGATTGGTGTATCTCAAAGGCTTCTACAGACCATAACCGGCGGCTGGGCTTCTTTGCGACGATTATGTATGAAAACAAGCCCGGCGGCCTAACCCGCCGAGCACCCGGCTTTGGTCTGTAGAGGCCTTATCATAAGATGTATCATGCCATGATAGAATTTACCGTCCAAATGGCTGCAATGCATCATGAAAGGTGTATACATTTCATGATACATTGCAGCCATTTGGACTATAAGGTATCTTCTGTAACAAACAATTTCTCATAGTTTGTACGTCTTGCGTGCACGAACTGAGCATTTCACGCGCATGCTTACGAGCATTTCCTTATGGCGGAAATTTATGGTTCACTTTTGCCTTTCAATTTGGATGAAGCAACCAAATTGAACAATGTAAACGTAAAACTGAATCATTCAATGTCAATGTGCGCTTGTATTTCTGCACCTTTCAACCAATTCAATCAATTTGGTTGAAAGGTGTAATATTAGCATTACAACCGATCCGAAATTTGACGCTTTTTCGACGAACATGAAGGGGCGCGTAGTCATACCACGCAATACGTAGGAGATTCGAAGTGAATGCGCGGAACGTTTTAGCAATCTGGGCACACCATTACGTTTTGATACTTACATGCAACTGGTAGCGTATGCCAGACATGGAGAAGAGTCTAACTAAGTACTTCTTTTATCAGTGCCTCCCCATTACTGGCGGTTGACCGTCAGCTCCGCAAATCTATCTCTGTTTTTCGCCAAGCGAAACATTTCTTCTAATTTGGCGATACCAGTCCACCCCTTTTATGTTCTCAGCCGTGACTATTTTCGCCTTCCAGCATGTCTTTTGTTTTCTATCTTGCCCGTCATGATAAGTTGAAACAGGGTGCCTACCATCAACTTTAAGACAGCGATTCAAAAATAGCGCGATGCAGAATAGGTTCCTAAAATGAATTGCTTTCTTTCGTACTACGACCTTCTAAAAACTGGATCGCAAATGAATTGCTAAATGTGAATGACTGAACAATTTGTGTCCTCTTCTACCCGTCTCTTTCACTCGATTCTGTCATGCCCGGAGAGTGAGAGGGACGGGTATAACCTGCAGGTGTCATGTTAGCTTGGCCGAATTATAAGTCAAAAAAGAGTTCTTGACAGCTTAGAGGCTGTGAAATGTCATTGAATGATCACTGAATCGCTGTCATTTATATTAAGCTGTCGTGGTACGAATAAGCGAAGCAGATCAGTTTAGGTCCTAAACAAAACCGCAATAAGATTTGATGGTAGGCACCCAGCTGATATCGGTAGTGTCGTGAAACATGACCCAAATATTCGAGCTTTTTGATGGTCTGCATCTGCATCAATTTCCGCGACATTGCGACGCACTGGAGCACTGTCTCTCGTCCCTTATTCCAAAACGTGGACTAAAATAGTCCTGGTTTAAAACTGGTACTAAACTGGTGCTGTTACTTTCATTTTCCAAATGAAAGATTGAATTAGCATGACTTTTAAGCCAGGTCTAACTTTAGTCCACGTTTTAAAATAAGGGGGTATGGGTCCAACTTATACGGAGCAGCGATGATAACACCACATCTCGAAAGCTTCGAGACTTTTTCGCACGTTTTCTTGTATATGGAGAAGAGCCGCCGAGGTGTATCTCGTATTTTGACTGGAATGCTACGCTACTAGTATTCTATGTATCACACAATACAAATGAGAACTCGTTTTCGCAGCTGGTGTAGGATACCCAGTCGTCTGGAAGTTACGTAATGTAAGACCGGGCATATTCTTTAAAGTTGGATGATAAACATCCATTCTTTGGTAACGATACACATTCATTATCATCATCGGCCATTATAAGTCTCTACTGCTGGGGCACAGGCCTGCCTTATGGATGGATAAGGAGAATCGGCCATGTCCCACCACGCATGCCCAATGCGGATTGGTGGGTATTAACGACTGCAAATGCAGCCGGGTCTAACGGCTTAACGGGCCTTCCGAAGCACGGAGGAGCTCTAGATAACAAATTTTTGGTCACCCATCCCGTGACCGACCATTGCGAAAGTTGCATAACTTCAACGATCGCAGGCCGAGCGCGCTAACCACTGCGCCACGGGCTACTCACGATGCACATTAGGTATGTGGAATTACTTCGGTTATTAAATTTAATTGTTGAATTTTGAATTTTGAATTTTATTTCGCTCTTCTTGTCAGTTAAAGGATATATTATTAGTTAAGACGATTCAAAATGAGGCATTACCCGGTAACACATGGAGTTATTATGAAATAGACTCTCGCGATATAAAAAAATGCATGTAGGTAGATTGTGTTACAAAATAGCGATTTAAAAATAGCATTGTGGGGTTAAACTAAGCTATTTGCTATAAACCAAAATAAAATTCTAATGATTTTTAAACATGGCAATAACACGCATAATTTCTTAACTAAATTCGCAGCATAACATTCCAGCGTTAAACGTCTAATATTTGTTTAGTAAATAAACTTTTATTACCCAAGCACAATAGGTTAGCACTCTCGTACCGACAATCAAATTTCACCCGTGTTTCCTAAGCATTACGGGCTATTCGCCATTTCAATGGGCACTTTACACGAATCATTGAATTCATTGAGTGTACTTTTATTGTAGTCCGGAGTGTTTTATGTTCGATTCTGTGTAAACACTCTAGGTCTGAAATCTCTCGAGGATTTCGCTTGGTAATTTGTTTAAATAGCTTACTTTTATTTGGGAATTCATGCTTTTGATCCTCGATGATGCAGTAGGAGATATTTATCAATGCCTATGACCTATAAGGGCATAGGTTTTGACCTAGCTTAGGTAGGTGACCTTTGGGACACCCAGCGAGCAATGGAGAGAGCGATGCTTGTACTTCAGATTTTGACCTAGGCTAGGCGAGAGCGATGCTTGGTATTTCCCTGCTCGCTCGAATCAGTAGAACTTACTTTTAAGGTCCTGGTTCTTCCAACCAATCAGCACGTTCGCTTAAGTCACGGTCGAAAGTGCCCGCGACTCTTTCTCACTCGAGTCGCGCGCTAGTTATGCTAGCTCTACAGAAAAGATTAGATTCGCAGGAGAACTAAAATAATTGACATCGTTCGAAGTTTAGGCAGCCCATCTACAAGGTGGAAAGACGATATAGTCGAGGTCGCGGGAAGCCGCTGGATGCGAGCAGCGCAGAACCGATCGCTGTGGAGATCCTTGGGGAGGTCTATGCCCAGCAGTGGGCGTCGCACGGCTGATGATGATGACTTATTGCTGAGGATCAAACTATAATACTCGCGGACATCAATACTAATATTATAAATGTGTGAATGTGTTTGTTTATTTGTCCGCCTTTCATGTCGAAAGGGAGAAAAGGATTTACCTGACTTTTGGTATGGGCATAGTGTGGGAGCTGGAGAGTGTCATAGGCTATTTTTTATCCCGGAAAAATGTTAGGTACCCGCTGAATAATGTCATGTAGTTCACGCGGGCGAAGCCGCGGGCGGGAGGCACTTACATTCTGGTCGAGTAGGTATTTACAATTTGCATAGGAAACATCTGCTTTTTGTTCAGTTGCAGAGTTGGCCCCCCAGTAAATTTTGTAAAGTTGTTCATATTCATGAGCACAATCACCACCTAAGAGGTATTGCGCTTATTCATTAATACCTTGTATTCCGTTAGGAACTAACGACCCACTTTTTTTAGAAACTGAAGCAGTAGCAGTGGAGTAAATTAAAACTTTTCTCTCGTCACCTCTCATTATGAAGGAGCAACACATGTTCCCGAGTGCAGGTGAGCTTAAATAAGTTGGCGTAAATTAATTATAATTTCTGCCACGACTTGTCCTATTTCTGTACTGCAGTGTAATGCGGCTCACGAATGTGCTTTTGGTTGGTGGTAGGACTTGTTCTGTCCACCTGGCTAGCTAGTAGCTGCCAGCTGCATTTTTACCGCCTCTGTGGTCTACTGGTTCACACCACCGATTTCAGACCCAGAGGTCCCGGGTTCGATCCCAGTGGGGGTACATATTGTATTAGTTTTGGTTGGTGGTAGGACTTGTTCTGTCCACCTGGCTAGCTAGTAGCTGCCAGCTGCATTTTTACCGCCTCTGTGGTCTACTGGTTCACACCACCGATTTCAGACCCAGAGGTCCCGGGTTCGATCCCAGTGGGGGTACATATTGTATTAGTTTTGGTTGGTGGTAGGACTTGTTCTTAGTCTGCCAGGCTAGCTACCACCATCTTATCTAAGTCTGACGCCATAACAATGATGTTTTCTGCATTATTGTGTTCCGGCAGTTATAAAGATACGATAGCCAGTTCCTTAGTGATTGAGGATTCCGGGAGTAGTGTGCTTCCACCTTTACCCTTATCACCACTTAACACCAAGTTTGACGAAGGTTAAGTGCTATCCTGTTGTGGATAAAAGAAGCACTTAAGCCATTGGTGCTGACTATGTCACTATTAATTATAAAACATTATTTAGATAAGGTATGTAAAAAATATGTACCTATATTAAATTTGTTTTAAGCTAGCTAAAGATAATGATGACAAATCAATGTAAAAGGTCAACATGTTACATCTTTACACTAACTTAAGACCTTTACGTTTGATTTCTTACGTTTTATGACCTTTCGAAATTAGGTGCGCTAATCCATTTTAAAACATCAATTAAATAAAAAAAAAAATAACACCGTTTATATTGGGAAATTTTAAAGTATCAATTTAATTAAATAAAAATAACACCGTTTGTATTGGATAATTATATGCTTTGAATTTTTAATAGTTGTTTAGCAAAATTATTAAATGATTAGCAATATTATTATTTGATCGGCAGCATTACACAAACGGTCCTGGGTGCATACCATCAACTCTTATTGCGGTTTTGCTTAGGACCTAAACTGATCTGCTTCGCTTATTCGTACCACGACAGCTTAGTATCAATGACAGCGATTCAGTGATCATTCAATGACATTTCACAGCCGCTAAGCTGTCACATACTCTTATTTGACTTATGACTCGGCCAAGCTAACATGACACCTGCAGGTTATACCCGTCCCTCTCCCTCTCCAGGCATGACATAATCGAGTGAAAGAGACGGGTAGAAGAAATAAGGACACAAATCGTTCGGTCATTCACATTTAGCAATTCATTTGCGATCCAGTTTTTAGAAGGTCATAGTACGAAAGAAAGCAATTCATTTTTGGAACCTATTCTGCATCGCGCTATTTTTGAATCGCTGTCTTAAAGTTGAATGTACGCACCCTGTAGGGCACGTAGTAGATTGTAAATTGAAAAAAAAAACACGTAATTCAATTCCTGGTTATTTTTTCAGACGCACAGTGAGGTAGATGTTCCAGATCAAAACTAATTTTATAGCTTGCCAAAATTCAATAATTTGCGAATCACGATTTGCTGCTCTATAATTAATCTTGCTGGTGAAATATCAATTTTGCTGCCAATTATTACAATACTTGCTGATCAAAACCTCTTAATAGCAAATAAAAGATTATTTGCTGATCGATTAAAAATTATAGCCATTTATTAATATTTACAAGCTTGTAAGTAGTTGTTCAAATTTTTAAGCAAATTCATCCAAAGTTGTACCAAGTGACAAAGTAGAAATTTAATCATTATTATACTTGAAAATGGTACCATTTGTGGCTCTTTAATTGCAGTTAAGTCTTGGAAGTTCATTGTTTCAGTAATTATGAGCCGAACACACCTCGGTGCTCCGCTGAAAACGTTTCAGGGATAAGTTTCAAATTGTACACTTCAAGCGGTCATTGTTCAATGAATATTGCGCTTATTACAATGTTCAGAAAAGTTTTACAAAAACAAAGGCATGATTCTGTTAAGCAACTTATTTGTATGCAAGTTGCAATTTGTATATTATTATTAAGTTAAAATATTAATTTAATAAAGTGACGCGTAAACGTTTAAGAAATTACTTAATTTGGGAACAGTTATATTTGTATTCAAATAAATGTTTTAACACAAAATAAGTAAGTTCTTTACTCTGGCAATGAATTTTCGATTGATAATTTGGACATCATCAGGTCATGTACTACCCACCTTATTAGTGTACCATGGTCTAGTCTAGCATGTAAATAAGAAAGAAAAAGCGTTTATTTTAGTATCACACGACACCAAAAATACAACATAAGTACCTAACACAAAAATAAAGATAGCATAGACAAAGTTAAAGTGTCGTGTGATGCCAAAAATGATGATGATTTGATTTCAAGTGCAGTGAGTGCGACAACATTTTCTGTTCCGGTGATAATCTTTGGAACTTAAACAGTTTTCATACGACAGTCTATTTTGACAGCTAATTTCGTATTGCAAGTGGCTCATCTGTCACGGATGTCACCGGAACAGACAGGAGTGTGGGACTATAAGTTGTCTTTGTAAGATCTGAATGTGACTTGCACATTCTTAAAAACATGTTTACAAAGCAAGAATATTGTACGCAAAGTGTGACTATTGAAATCGCGTATTAAGGCACAGTACCAGTCGTGGACGGTGCTCCAGTGATGGATTAAAAAAAAACTAATATGAATGATTTAATGCCCCTAGTAGCACTAAAGCTAGCCAGCTACATTCAACCACAATTATAATTTGTGGGTTTCTTCGTAGTAAAAGGTAATCTGTAGACATCGGCGAAGCGATTTAAAAAAATATTTCATCGTTAGAAAGCTACATTTTTCCATAGTGACTTTAAGCTTTATTTTATCCCGATATTTCCAGGTACCACGAGGGAAAAACTGCGTGTCGCATAGTGTTTTACGTAGATTCAGTGTTTTGTCAATAAACATTGGACCAATAACCTTCAGCCGCCTAAAATTTATGTAGGTTCTAAGATAATAACTCTGAACCAATGGATTTTCAGTAAAATGACAAATAGGTGGAAAAATCTGACCACTTTGGCAACAGGTCAAGATAGTATTTTGTCATAATATTTCAAAGCCAACGGTGTTGAATCTCTTAGATTCATAGGAATCGTTTTTGAAGTGAACTTCTGCCGGCACTCCCGGAGTGCAACTCGCTGTTTTGTTTTGTTTTTGTTATTGACTTCGGGCACACACATAGGTACGTTACAGTAACTTGTTCGTATTGTATCGTAAAAGCAGACTGACAAACCGGAAACGGATGTTATTTGATTCGATAATTGGTAATTTGACAAATACAGCTAAAACTAGTTAATAAGATATGGATAACAAAACAATGTTATCATTACCTATCATACTTAGGCCACGTTCCGTTTTACTGTATTAATAGGCAAACATTCCTATTACAAATGTATATTATATATACAAGGTGTATTCAAAATAATTAAGTGAGTGATTCTACCCATGAAACTGCAAAAACTTCCCGTAGAAACGAAGGACATGAGGTGCGGGGATAGCGGGGTGATAATTAATGTAAACAACTGCTTAGTGAGACGGCCAGTTTATTACTAACTCAACATTACCTATTACAATGGTTATGTATTAAGCTTACTCCACTACACCTACGGGGCTAAATTAAAAAAAAATTATCGAGGATTACATTTTTTTTTCAAATTTTTTCCAATTTTCTCCTAATCTTGATCATAATTTTATTTTATAAACTTACTTAACACAATATATTTTTTTGTCTTAAGGTAGGAACAATTCTTAATTACTAAGGTCATAAAATGACATTATTAATTGTCATAATAAACTTTAACAAAGAATTTGTATTAAGTACAGATACTTATTAGTTTCAAGTAGTACAAAAATAATTATTTAAAATTACAAATCACACGCACTTTATTACTTGAAATTATTTTAGTTATAAATATACAGACATTTATTCATTAAAAGTTAGTTAAATGGTACAAAACGTTTTGTCCTATTCTTATGCACAATGTCTGATTTAGAGTTCCTTAATACTACTACATTGGGTTCCTTATCTTCTAACACTTCAAATGGACCGTCATATAACTTATCTAGCTTACTACAGTTTTCTTTTCTTATAAGTATTAAATCACCTTTTTGGTAATACACTGGGTACATTTTTTTGTCATATACACGCTTTCTGTTTTCTTTAGTATTTAACAAGTTTTCACGTGCGTCCTTTTGTGCAACTTGCAACCTATATTTTAATTCTAGGTTATAATCATCAGGGTTATACAATGGTTCTATAACACTACTTATTCTAGAAGGTAGTTCACTTTGTTTACCAAAGACAAGTTCAAAAGGCGTGTACTTCGTTGAAGAATGCACCGTATTGTTATAACTAAAACACCAAAATGGAATCCAGTAACTCCATGTGTCTGGATATTTATCACACATAATTCGTAAAAATGTTCCTAAATGCTTGTGGGAATTTTCAAGGGCACCGATAGATTCGTGATGATATGCTGTAGAGTTTATTTTTTCGATTTGCAATAATTTACATATTTCAGTCATAGTTGAAGATATGAATTCACTGCCCCTATCCGTTGCTATTATTTTAGGTACACCAAATCTTAATATAAAATTATTGACGAATGTTCTAGCAATAGTAACAGTTTCTTTATTTTTGAGTGGATATGCTTCAATAAATTTTGATAACTCGCATTGAATAGTTATAATGTATTTATTATCATCTACATCACGATCTAAAGGTCCCACCACATCTAAGAACACTTTTTCGAAGGCAGAATTAGCCGTAGTTGTTATCACCAACGGTTCTACGAATGGCCGTGAGTGTTTCATTTTTTGACACGATTCACATTTGCTGATGAAGTCTTTAACATCTTTCTCTATCCCCGGCCAATAGTAAAGTCTCTTAATGTTATTTATAGTTCGTTTAATTCCAGCATGTCCACTAGTGGGCAATATGTGAAAATCATTAATAATAAATGATTTCTCGGTCTCATCAAATATTCTCGTGATACCTCTCAAAATACATATCCGTGGGCCGGCCCAGCCTTTACTTCTTTTTACTTCTTTTATTAAGCTTGTCAAAAATAACGCGTTATCTTCCGTTTTTATTATACATATTTCTTTAACATCAATTCTTTTACAGAACTCGCTCAATTTAGCTACAAATTCGGCTCGCGTAAATTGTAAACTAAAATCACGATTAATGTAAATTATTTGTTTTCTTTGAGAGTAACTAAAGCATTCTGACTCTAAATCAATCTCATTTTTATTTTTTGACTCATTTACTATATTTCCTTTTACTAATTTCATCTCACAAGATTTATTCGGTATTCGTAATAACTCCACGACTCTCGGTTGATCAGGCCGATTGTCTGTGAATTTATTAGGGATACTATTTTCCTGACAATCTCTTTTATTCTTCTCTTCCATTTGTCTTCTTTTTGCTCTTGTCATTACTGCTAACGTACTTCTCTCATTCATCGCATTTAATTCATCAGATGTTATGTTTATCCTTGATAAAGCATCAGCTATCACATTATCTTTTCCCTTAACGTAAACGATATTAAAATCATACTGTTCTAATTCTAAACGAAACTTCAACAATCTACTGGAAGGATCTTTCATCCCAAAAAGATATATCAAAGGTTTGTGGTCTGTCATAATGGTGAATTTACGACCAAACAGGTAAGGTTTGAAGTATTTAACACCCCAGACAACAGCGACCAATTCTTTTTGTATTGTTGGATAGTTTTTTTCCGCTTTATTTAATGGTCTACTAGCGTATGCAACGGGTCTTAAATCTTTATTGCATAAAACTGCTCCAACAGCTAAACCTGAAGCATCTGTTTGCAAAATGAATTCGTTGCTGGCTGAAAAGTCAGGGTATTGTAAAATAGGCGCTGATGTTAGTGCTTGTTTTAAATATTGAAAAGAGTTTTCGCAATCTTACGGCATAGTTGGTTCAAGGATAGAGTTATTTCAACAAAATTATTTATAAATTTGCGATAATAGTTACAAAACGCGACAAAACGTCTGACTTCATCGGAATTGGTAGGTATTGGATATTTCTGGACTACGTTAATTTTTTCTGGATCGGGTAAAATTCTATTAGCAGATACAGTATGTCCCGAGTATAATAATTCCTTTTTTAAGAATTGACACTTATTTGGGTTAAGTTTTAGATTTACCTTCCTAAGTCTTTCAAATACATCAATGAGATTTTTATTGTGATTTTGTAAATTACGTCCAAAAATTACAAGGTCATCAAGATAAATGAAGCATTTATCTGGTGATAAGCCTGACATAGCTACAGTCATTACACGGGAAAATGCACTGGGACTTATCTTTAATCCCATCGGTAAACGCTTCATTTGATATTGTCCTGTATCAGTTTTGAACGCAGTAACTTTACGGCTATCAGGGTTCAAGGTCAATTGATAAAATGACTGACTAAGGTCTAAATGTGAGAAGTAAATGGAACCAGAAAGCGAATCTAAGATGTCAGTTATGTTGGGTAATGGAAAGCGATCATCCTGTACACAATCATTCAATTTCCGGTAGTCGATAACTAATCTCCATTTTTTTGTATCTTGCTGATCCGATTTTTTTGGAACTAATAGGATTGGGCTTGACCATTCGCTTTGTGTTTCCTCAATAATGTCATCTTTTAAAAGTTGTTTAATTTGTTCATTTACTTCTGACTTCAAACTATTAGGTATCCTGTATGGTTTCACATAAACAGCACTGGTATTCGGTTTCAAATTAATACTTTGTTCATAGAGGTTCGTGGAACTAAGCTTATCGCCTGGTAAAGAAAATATGTCAGCATACTTTGAACAAATGCTTTCGATTGTTTGTCGTTCGTAACAATGTAAGTGATCTAATTTCAGTAGCGATAACAATGTTGCAGCTCTTTCTGAACTTGAATTGCATTTCTGAACTTGAATGAACAAATTTGATACTCATTTAATAAATGAATTACTGGTTGGAAAACTGGAAAGTTAATTTCATGTTCACTGGTATTAAGTATACGTATAGGTATGATACCGTTAATTGGAGAAACAATAGTTCCTGCCAAAAACAAGTTATCCTGTAATTTATTCGGACAAACAACACAATCCTCCTTTATATTACTAGTCAACTGTATGAAATGTACCGATTCACAGCGTGGAGGTATATGTAAAATGTCATAGTTTATTTTTGAAGAATTATACATTTTCATGTTACAGGTTATTGTGTTATTGTCGCTATATAACGTTAAAATAGAAATATCTAAATCAATGTTTGATTTAAATTTATTTAAAAAGTCTAACCCGAGTATTCCGTTTGATGTACATGGAAGTTTATCAAATAAATAAAATTTGTGTTCAAATTGGGATACATCTGACGCGTAAAGGGTTAAATAAGTATAGCCTTGAGAATGAATTTCACCACCGATACCATTAATGATAATATTGTCTTGATAAATTTTTATGTCACTAGGTAAAAATGACTTTGAAATAGCCGATAGTGAAGCTCCTGTATCCACTAAAAATGAACGTTTCCTATTTTCGATATTAAAAAATACATATATAACATTTTGATTAAAAGCTAAAACGGAATATTTATTGACGAAAAAACTCGTTCAAATCAATATTATCATTCTTTGTTTCTACGTTAGAGGTCGATTGTTCCGAATGTTGTGACGTGAACATGCCTCTTCTATTACCCCTACCATGAGTAGCTCGTGCTCTACTCGAACGAAACTCACGCGAGCCCGACGAAGACCCGCCTCTGTGATTATTGTTGAAATATTGGTTCGAGTTACCATAGTTCTTGCCATAATGACCCCTACTATAATTAAAATATCCACGATTGGGAAAACGTGTATATCTACCACGGCCTCTGTAAAATGGTTTGTAGTACTTACCCCTCATGTTAAGCACCGTATTCGAAGAAGATGGTTGCGCGAGTTCCTCGTCTTGTGCAGCTCTCACCGCGTCCTTCAAGTCCGAATAATCTCGAGCTGAAATAATCGTGCTTAAGCGTCTATTACGTAAGCCGTCCGCAAATTTTTTTATGGCCAACTTTTCGTTAATGGGCCTCAGAATTTCACATGCCGCGTTGTTAGAATCAGCCTGTGAAATTGTGAGATCCACAAATAACTCTTTTATTTTCGCTGCATATTGTGAAATAGTCCGACTCATCCGTAGAACAAAGTCCGATTTGAACGATTGCTATTTTTCAGTACAGGCAACCAAAGTTTAAAAGTCGTGTAACTCAAAAACGATGAGATTTGAGATTTAGATTTTTTGATATGTTATCTTAAAAGCCAAGCATAATTAAATACCGTTATGTGTATTTCACTAATCATTATAATTAATGATTTAGGGAGTCTGATATCGACATAGGACGTTTTTCAGTGAAACAACAGGTGTCGGTTGTGAACATAGTGCGTTTTACGGCGGAAGAGCAGGGGTCCATAGTAAACATAGTACGTTGTTTTGCGGAAAGTTTAAAATAATTGACGTCCCACATTAAAATAGTTCGTTTTTCGTTCAAAATTATCCTACTCTTTCCAGTCCCAAGTTCAAAGTTACCTACTCAGATATTCGACAAGTAATACAAAAAGTAGATTGTTATTAGAAATTGTTTATTAAAATTCTCAACATAGGTAACAAAGTTATAAGCTGGTGTTTTTTTATCACAGCACTTTTTGGTACTTATTTAGAAATAATTAGCTTATTTATTTAATACTACTAGGTAGGAACTTAGTCAAAATAGTATAAACAGCATTAACTAGTAAGAAGGTACTTAATTTTAATGATTAACAATCAGTCGCTATTATTTATCAGTCTTTCGCATAGCTAACAACAATAAAACAGGAAGGTATTTAAGGTATATGACACTTATTTGTTATAATGATTATTAGGTATGGTCAGCAGTTTTTGATAATTAGCTTATTGATTTAATACCTACCTATAACTATAATACCTCGTAGGTATGAAATTAGTTAGATAGTATAAACAGCATTAATTAGTATGTAGGTAATTATTATAATGATTAACAATCAGTCGCTATTATTTATCAGTCTTTCACATAGCTAAGCTAGTATTTAAGATATTATAATGACACTTATTTGTTATAATGATTATTAGTAATAGGTACTCGTAGCTAGGTTAGTTAGTTAAGTAGGTAAGAAAGATGAACTTTTATCAACATAAGTAGCAAAAACGGAATCAAGTCTGAGATTACTCTGACTGGTCCTCATCAGATTCTTCTTCTGTATCATTTACAGTGATGTGATGTGGTAAAGAGTTAAAAAAGGAATGATACTCAGTCGGAATAACCTCAGATCGGCACATATGAACAAGATCTTTATATTTAGCAACAGGCAAATTTATAGGTCCGGAATAGGCAGGTTTTAGTTCAGTTTGTACGGAGTTTCTTGTGTTACCGCGGATAACCAAAATGTCATAGTTAGATTCAGTCAGATCATATTTGAAAAATAATTTGTTAGGGTCACTACCATCTGCATGAACTTCACGAATGTTACTCCAGTAGATTTTCTTTCCCTTAAAGTCTTTCATCCAAACCTTGTTGTTAACAAGGCATTTAAAGTCAACCACGTCATTCTGAGTCACGTTGCGAACCACATACGGCTCTCCTTCACATTTAGCCCATCTCACTAACAAACGCCATTCATCTGGACTGTAAATAGTTTTGGGTTGGGATGCTCTCTCGATCACTGAGTGGACACTGTCCCCTTCATTTTGTGTGTGTCCCTTCTGTAGAAATCGGTGTGTTATGCGTATGTTGAATTTTTTTGCGGCGTAAACATATAGCGAAAACACAAAGCGGTTCCGATTTTGGCCAGCACAATTGTCTGACCAAAATCGGATCTCTTTAGCACCTTGTTCAACATTTGCCTCTATAAACTTTAAAAGGCAACTGGAAACTTCGTTAGCTCCACGTTTAGCTACAGTCTCGTCCCACATAAAGCAAACCGCCTTCTTTTTTCCCATGTCGAATACCGTGAAATTGAAACAAGACAGTTTTCTTTTGTAATAAAACGTGCTTATATTTCCGTGAGGGCAAGTCAAAACCTTTTCAAAATCGAACACTGCAGCAATGATGCTTCCATTTGATTCTTCAGCCTCTTTCTTGTCCTTGCTCTTCAAGTCTCTTGCTACTGTTTTGTTGGTCTGATGCTGCAGAAAAGCTTCTTTTTCGGGGTCCGTTGGACTTTTCTTCATCCGAAACACGTGACATTCATCGCATTGATCTTTTTTTGGAATATGAAAACCAATATTGAAATTCGAATTGACGATGTCACGATACTGGCGCTCTTTTGTAGCCTTGGTGCTGTATTTTTCTGGGTCAAACCACTTTTGGTACATTTTAAACATTTTGCCAATAGTTAAGTCCCCTGGTAGGTAGAGCTTTTTGCTATTCTTGCGAATATAGTGTGATTCAACAGGATCGAATGCCTGGACATGATCACAAACGCTTCGTTTCATATCTTCATTCATTACGACTTTGTGATTATCATGCCGGCCCCGTCTGTCCTCTTCGACAATGGCACTACCATCGAACTTCTTCCACGCGGTTTTTAGGATACGGGTTGAAACTGAAAGAGTGTTTATAAACATAGTTTGGCAAACTTCAACTCTTTCGCAGTGGGATTCGTTCGAGCCTGTAATCAACGGCAAATTGTATTTGTATGTGTATTTCCTGTTGTTCGGAGTGTCCTGATTAAGACATCTTTTCTTTTTCATTTTAATGGAATATTTCACTATGAAGTTCCATTGCAAGGCGCGGTCCCCCAGTTTCCAAAATTTGGCAAAACAGGCCAATCTTTGTTCTTGTGATATCTTGTCACAGCATTTGTTACGGCATTTGCATGACGGTCCCATTGTTTTCTCGTCCATAGTTTTGCCCTTTTTGGTAACGTACTTTTTACCCAAATTCTTAAAGCATTTGCGTTTAACGTCTGCCCATTCGTTTGGGCGTCTTTGTCGTTTCCTTGTGGTTTTAGGTGTATCGTTGCAGTCACTTGAATGCGACACAGCAGGTGAATTGGCGGTGCTAAGCGACGCAGAAGAAATTGCAGAGAAATTGTCTTCATGCTCAGAGGAAATGTCACTGTCGCAGATGGAATGAGAATTTATAGGTGATGGCATAGGTGTTGGTATTGATAATTCCATATTAACTGGGGTCGTCGTATGAGACTTTTCTAACTCTTCAATTTGAATCTGTGGTGAGTTTTCGTAGCTAGAAGGTACTTCCAAAGAAAAAGGCGTAGGTTGATTGCTGTCAATATCGTCGTGCGGTTGACCAGAGTTGGTATACATAGGCTGGTTGGTTGAGCAGGTTGGGTTTGCATCTTTGTCGGGGACAGTTTCCCTACACCCATCGTCGTCACATTGTAGAACTTCCTCGTCTAATATGCCGCAAAGAGCTTGACTGATTTCTTCGGCCCCAGGTGGTAAAGGCGATGACGTGTCGTGTTCTTCGACAATTACGGCAACTGAAAAGAAACAATAACATAATTATGTTTATTTATAGATAGTACATTAAAGTACGGTAGCTCATTAATCTACTGTAAAAAAAACTTGAAAATTAATATGATAAATTCATCTTTCAAAGCGAATAATGTCCTATCAGAAATAACGCTCCCATTAACAACGTCCTATCTTAACATAAAACGCACAAATCGATATACTGATTCCGTAGAAAAACGTCCTATATAAACATAGAACCCCTAGAAGCAACAACAAAGTGCGTACAATAACGTCTCAGGATTTCTTAGGACATACATTTGTAAACTTGTTAAATTATCAATGACTACACTATAACGATTCCCCTTCGAATCAAAAAAGTCGTTCATATAATATTTCACTCTGTAATTTGTCGTCAAAGCAGTCCGACAAATAACGTCGGCTTTTTACATCGATCGCTCACAACGGGTTTTTCTGTTTTCAAGGGGATATATGTTGAATTCATATTAATTAATAGATTAATACTGTGTATTATGGTGTAAAATAGCTGAAATCAATCTACTTACCGTCGCTTACTTGGTCATTGCTGTCAACATCGGGAAGATTTGAAAATGAATAACACTGTTCAGACACTTTTCCGTCTTCTTTTATCATATTTAATATTTTCCGTGACCGGGACATCTTCAAGGAAACTATGTTAAAACCAAAACCATAATATGTACCACAATTATCGGCTTTAAACTAAAAAAGCAAAGAGAATCACCAGAATCGTGCTGTCTCTAACGAATAGCGGCCGGACTGACGATCGGACGCGGCGCGCGCGCCTCCCCCGCGCCCCGCGCGACGCACCATGTGATCTTCGCGCGTTGTTGAGTGGAATGAATGTCAGAACGAACGTTATTCGATTTATTATCTCCGAAACTAATCAAGATACAAAAAAATTAAAAACACACACTTGTAGATCTTCGAATCACTAATAAGATTAGCTGTTTAGCCCATTTTGGTTACATGTTTGCAACGGACTTTGTTCTACGGATGAGTCGAGTCATTTCTTTTTGAGAAATGCTGTTTAATTGAGTTAAAAGTGAAGTTGACGACTTTTTCGCTAGTAAATAAGCTCGCATATCCTTGACCAAATTCTGAACAGTGTCATAGTTACTATTAATTTTTAACTTAGCGGACTTGGACAACCTCGTCTTCAAAACAAATGAAATCAAAAGTTTCTTACAAGACAGTTCGCTAAGGCAACTGTCATACATTTCTATATTCTCAATAATTTTTTCTTTTGTTGATTCCTTGTCATCCATAATAGGTATTAGGCTAGCCGCCGTTTTTAAATTGAACTTGTCCATGGTTAACAATGGAATCGTACTATTATAAAATAAAATCTTATTATAAATTTCTTCGATTTTCTCGATTAAAACAATTAAAACATGAAAGTCACAATGCCCCTCAGAACTAACATTATTTAAAATAATCTTATAATTTTGATAAATTTCTTCTGCTGATTTTATTTTACTTTCAACATAAGTCTTATATGTATATCTCTTTTGACCAAATTTTCTTAACGCTATCTGTATATCTTGCAATTGCTTATATATTAATTCTAAAGTGTCCATTAGAACTCGTAGTATTTAAAACACATAAAAAACACAGAAATGAATACCAGTTGTACCTTAGTGTTGCACCTTGGTATAGGTATTTAGTAGACCGTCTCACTCATATCTGGAACCGAAAATGGGTCATGGAGGTCACACAACTGACTCGTTTGCTCCGTCCTGGTCCTTGGCTCGTCCCGAGAGTCTCATTCGCACCCTCCGGAACATGTCGGCACGCATCTCCTTATGGATAAGCTTTTTGTGGCATTTCTTGTACTGCCGGTAAGCCAGGTAACCACACGCCGCTATTGCAATCGCCAGCACCGTTGAGAGCAATATATTGTTGACCCAGGTGTGCTGAGCAGCTTCCGCGTCAGCTTTCCCTACGACACTCTGCGCGATTATAATGTCTTTAGGCTTTTGTTGTTTTAATTTATAGTTTGTTACCTATAAAAATAAGAAAATATAATTTCTCTGTGAAAAAGTTAGTAATTGTTTTGTTAATCACATAGATATCAAGGTAGTGTTTTTTATGACAAAATAATAATCTTTTTTGTGTAACTCCTACATAAAATCTACTGAAACTACACTGTTAATACTCTTGTAAAACCCAGATAATAACCTCTATTTATTAAAAATGTAATACTGTGTTATCTACAGTGTGAAATGATTTCAAAATATCATGTAATACAAAGCCTAATTGAGGCTGATCTTAGGGTAGGCACCATTTTTCTACTATACTGAAAACGTTGATTTTGTGAAATATTTGTATATGAGTCATGTTTATTCTGCTTTTTCCTTGTAAATAGTAATGTAAGGTAAATAGAAAACATGGTTACTAACGTAAAGAGTGTTTTATTATATATTTATGATACATAATCTATTGAAAATTTAGGGACCCCTGTAATTATGACAGCTGTACAACTTTATCACTAAACAAATATTACAAAAGCTTACTATTTTAAATTGGAAATTTCATTTTAAATAGGTTTCATTCCTAATAAGGGCTTCCACTTGAGCAGGGAATAAAGAAATGCCGTTTTAGTGTACTTCGGCCCCTCCCCCACCCTATACTGTGGCGAGACCCACTCTGGGCTCCACAGACGTGGGTAATCTGACATTTTGAAAGCCACAGTTGAGGGGATAATGGATCAGGTTGATGGGCAGTACAGTATGGGATGACGAAGGAAATTTTGTAAATTATGTCTGTAGTGGAGTAAGCTTAATACATAATCATTGTAATAGGTAATGTTAAGTTAGTAATAAACTGGCCGTCTCACTAAGCAGTTGTTTACATTAATTATCACCCCGCTATCCCCGCACCTCATGGCGACCCTGCCAGCGCGGGCATTAGGTGTCCGTGGCGTACGTGACTGAAACTGCAGCGCGTGCACATTTTTGTGAACTGGACGAACCATGGCGTCATTTTATGCGAGCGCTCTTACGATTCGGTGTGCGAACAACAGAAAATTAGTTTTTGTGTCAGTGCAAATCATATACAAAAATGGGAAAATCTCAGTCCAAATCTGAGCCTAAAGACATTATAATCGCGCAGAGTGTCGTAGGGAAAGCTGACGCGGAAGCTGCTCAGCACACCTGGGTCAACAATATATTGCTCTCAACGGTGCTGGCGATTGCAATAGCGGCGTGTGGTTACCTGGCTTACCGGCAGTACAAGAAATGCCACAAAAAGCTTATCCATAAGGAGATGCGTGCCGACATGTTCCGGAGGGTGCGAATGAGACTCTCGGGACGAGCCAAGGACCAGGACGGAGCAAACGAGTCAGTTGTGTGACCTCCATGACCCATTTTCGGTTCCAGATATGAGTGAGACGGTCTACTAAATACCTATACCAAGGTGCAACACTAAGGTACAACTGGTATTCATTTCTGTGTTTTTTATGTGTTTTTTTTTATGTGTTTTAAATACTACGAGTTCTAATGGACACTTTAGAATTAATATATAAGCAATTGCAAGATATACAGATAGCGTTAAGAAAATTTGGTCAAAAGAGATATACATATAAGACTTATGTTGAAAGTAAAATAAAATCAGCAGAAGAAATTTATCAAAATTATAAGATTATTTTAAATAATGTTAGTTCTGAGGGGCATTGTGACTTTCATGTTTTAATTGTTTTAATCGAGAAAATCGAAGAAATTTATAATAAGATTTTATTTTATAATAGTACGATTCCATTGTTAACCATGGACAAGTTCAATTTAAAAACGGCGGCTAGCCTAATACCTATTATGGATGACAAGGAATCAACAACAGAAAAAATTATTGAGAATATAGAAATGTATGACAGTTGCCTTAGCGAACTGTCTTGTAAGAAACTTTTGATTTCATTTGTTTTGAAGACGAGGTTGTCCAAGTCCGCTAAGTTAAAAATTAATAGTAACTATGACACTGTTCAGAATTTGGTCAAGGATATGCGAGCTTATTTACTAGCGAAAAAGTCGTCAACTTCACTTTTAACTCAATTAAACAGCATTTCTCAAAAAGAAATGACTATTTCACAATATGCAGCGAAAATAGAAGAGTTATTTGTGGATCTCACAATTTCACAGGCTGATTCTAACAACGCGGCATGTGAAATTCTGAGGCCCATTAACGAAAAGTTGGCCATAAAAAAATTTGCGGACGGCTTACGTAATAGACGCTTAAGCACGATTATTTCAGCTCGAGATTATTCGGACTTGAAGGACGCGGTGAGAGCTGCACAAGACGAGGAACTCGCGCAACCATCTTCTTCGAATACGGTGCTTAACATGAGGGGTAAGTACTACAAACCATTTTACAGAGGCCGTGGTAGATATACACGTTTTCCCAATCGTGGATATTTTAATTATAGTAGGGGTCATTATGGCAAGAACTATGGTAACTCGAACCAATATTTCAACAATAATCACAGAGGCGGGTCTTCGTCGGGCTCGCGTGAGTTTCGTTCGAGTAGAGCACGAGCTACTCATGGTAGGGGTAATAGAAGAGGCATGTTCACGTCACAACATTCGGAACAATCGACCTCTAACGTAGAAACAAAGAATGATAATATTGATTTGAACGAGTTTTTTCGTCAATAAATATTCCGTTTTAGCTTTTAATCAAAATGTTATATATGTATTTTTTAATATCGAAAATAGGAAATGTTCATTTTTAGTGGATACAGGAGCTTCACTATCGGCTATTTCAAAGTCATTTTTACCTAGTGACATAAAAATTTATCAAGACAATATTATCATTAATGGTATCGGTGGTGAAATTCATTCTCAAGGCTATACTTATTTAACCCTTTACGCGTCAGATGGATCCCAATTTGAACACAAATTTTATTTATTTGATAAACTTCCATGTACATCAAACGGAATACTCGGGTTAGACTTTTTAAATAAATTTAAATCAAACATTGATTTAGATATTTCTATTTTAACGTTATATAGCGACAATAACACAATAACCTGTAACATGAAAATGTATAATTCTTCAAAAATAAACTATGACATTTTACATATACCTCCACGCTGTGAATCGGTATATTTCATACAGTTGACTAGTAATATAAAGGAGGATTGTGTTGTTTGTCCGAATAAATTACAGGATAACTTGTTTTTGGCAGGAACTATTGTTTCTCCAATTAACGGTATCATACCTATACGTATACTTAATACCAGTGAACATTAAATTAACTTTCCAGTTTTCCAACCAGTAATTCATTTATTAAATGAGTATCAAATTTGTTCATTCAAGTTCAGAAATGCAATTCAAGTTCAGAAATTTTATTATTTTTTATATTCCATAAAACAATCCATAAGTTTTGTTAGAACTATACAATAATAAAAATTAAAAGTCAAAATAAATCATTACAAGAAAAAATACAAAAATTAATTAAATGAAAATTATTATCCATTGAATTAAATTTGATTACATTTAAAAAACATATATACAAAAAGACACTTTATAGAATAACAAACAGTTATAACAATAATTATTTTTATAAAAAAATAAAACCGCCTTCAAAAAAACCACATCAAAAAAGTAAGAAATAATTCCTCACCAAATAAATAACGTAAGTACTTTGAAGTCGGGCGTGAAACATGTACAATTTTTTTGTTGTTTTTGTTAAAACCCGCCCGACTTCAAAGTACTTACGTTATTTATTTGGTGAGGAATTATTTCTTACTTTTTTGATGTGGTTTTTTTGAAGGCGGTTTTATTTTTTTATAAAAATAATTTTTATTTCACTCTTTTTAGTGCATCGTGCAGGCAATTTACGTGTTTTCTGGTAAATAGGTATGTGATCAAACTGAAAACCTCCTTTTTCGAAGTCGGTTAAAATACCTTGAGGTATCTTCTTTTTAACAAAACAAGAATCATCTAAATCGGTTCATAAACAAAGGAGTTATGCCTAAAGATACGTATTAGATTCACATTAAGTGGTAACGAAAACGACAGTATTTTCAAGATTTCCTGAAAACTACTAAACGGATTTCAAAATTTCAAAAAATGGGACCAACTTGGAAACCAACCTGATGTAATAACGTTTGAACCATTTCAATCGGTTCAGCCATCTTCGAGTAATCGGTGGACATACACAAAAAAAAAAAAAAAAAGAGAAAAAACATACATACAGACGAATAGAGAACCTCCTCCTTTTTGATTTAGAAGTCGGTTAAAAAAAATATTAAATACTTAAAATAAAAATTTCCGTTGAATTCAAAATTTATATTAGATTATTTAATTTAAAAAATTTATATGTACTTACTAAATTTAATATCACTTTATACAAATACCATATTTAAATACTTTATTTGGATATAGTCATCTACGGAATAAAAAATATTTTCAAGGAGATAAGATCTCAATCTACTTTTAAAAATATTAACATTTGACACATTCTTTAGATTGTTTGGACTATATAGAGGTCTCAAACTATCTCCATTCCAAATGAACTCGGAAAACGGAACATACAGACAAACAAACAAACAAACACACATTTTCCCATTTATAATAATTAGTAGCATTACATTCGAAAGAAATCCCTTTCCTGATATTTGACAAGCGTTAATGATGAAAATAATAGCTATTTCAAATTATTATTGCTTTTTTGCATTCATCTTCTATGTCTAAGAGCATTCGCCCGGACACTGAAAGGTCGTGGATTCGAGTCCCATCGAAACTAGTAAATTGTGAGATGGGTCGAATTTTTCTAATACTTCATTATCAATCATAATTAAATTGAATTGTAAATGTTAAAAAGTAAAAATCTATTAGTTACATAAAATTCTCGTGTCACAGTGTTAGTTGCCATACTGCTCCGAAACGGCTTGACTGATTTTGATGAAATTTTATATGTATATTCGGTAGGTCTGAGAAAGGTTGTTATCTATTTTTTTTACCGAAATCCCACGGGAGCAAAGCTCCGGGCGTAGCTAGTAATTTATAAAGAAAACAAATCTAAATACGCAATCAAAGTCAACGAGATGCTTGTAAAGTTTTGTAAACGCTTGAAAGAGACAGAAAACTGGCACATAAGACAGTGCTTGCAATAATTGTTTATCTCTTTTTGACAGTGGGGGTTTGTGTATATATGTCTCTTACTAACAATATTTTGGTGAAAAAGATATAGATATGCGGAAATGCCTGTTGTTAGGAAGAGATAAATATATTTTGACAACATGTGTTTGTTTTTTATCTCATAAAGCATGTAGTACGTAATGAAAATCAAATTCGCCATTTTAAAATGCAATCTATTAGAGTGTAACGTGTCTATTAATAAAACGTCATTGATCAAAGTATCAAATACTACGATTATGATTATATTCATTAAGTAGGAAACATCCTTAAGTAGGTTAAGTAGGAAACGGGCTGGAACTGATAAGAGTGATATTGACTCAATGAATTAAAGATCACGATGATAAATCAATTGATAACACAATTTCGTCAGCAATCCTTATTTTGGATTTCAAAGGTTAATTTATCGATGTAAAATATAATTATGATATGAATTGATTTGACATTTGTAAATTCAACTGACGTTATATTTCATTTTGTATCTTTGTAATGCATATTTTTTTGTATGTTGTATTTTATTGCCTGGTAGTTGTCCGTAAATTATGACATGTTCACATTCATGCTTAGCATACCAATGTTGTGCTAAAATGTTTAACTCTATCCCTTCGATCCACAGAACTAGGTGTTATTGTTGATCGAAGCTCTATCCATATAAAAAATGCCTGGGGGGCGATTCTCAGGCAATCGAGAAAAGTTCACTTTTATAGCTCGAAATTCAAATATTTAACGAAGATAACACATTTTATGTATTGTCAGAATTTCACAATCGAAAAAGTTCGATCGAAAACCAGTCGAACGCAACGAGTGCCACAGACCAATCGATGTTCGTATACGAACTTAGCTGTCAAAATGAATTTGTTGACATGTGGGACAGCTTAGTTTGTTTGAAACGTTGTGGTAATTCGTATGTCGAACATTTTGTTTGTGGTTTCTATTGAAAAGTTAGAACGTTTCAAACAAACTAAGCTGTCTCACATGTCAACAAATTCATTTTGACAGCTAAGTTCGTATACGAACATCTATTGGTTTTTACCACTCGTAGCGTTCGACTGGTTTTCGATCGAACTTTTTCGATTGTGAAATTCTGACAATACAAAAACTGTATATTATATTTGAATTTCGAGCCATAAATGTGAACTTTTCTCGATTGCCTGAGAATCGGCCCCCAGGGATCAGCTAAGTTCGTATACGAACATCTATTGGTCTGTACCCATGAAGCTCGACTTAATACTGAGGTAACTGGAGTTCTCATCCTGAATAAAAAAGTCTACCCAGCAAATTTGACATTTATGTATGTAGTGGCTGTTAGTTGTCTCATATGACCATACGTATTTTTTTAAAGTGTAGGTGAGACGGAAGACCAGTTAGTGTTAGTACTGCACTCTCCAGTTACCTCAGTATTAAGTCGAGCTTCATGGTCTGTACCACTCGTTGCGTTCGACTGGTTTTCGATCGAACTTTTTCGATTATGAAATTCTGACAATACAAAAACTGTGTTATATTTGAATTTCGAGCTTATAAAAGTGAACTTTTCTCGATTGCCTGAGAATCGGCCCCCTGATTCTTGTCTGTTTTGTGTAGGTAACTAAAAGAAAACCACGGGTTGCACTCCGGGACTGCCGGCAGATGTGAAAAGGGCTCTCTACACTTTTTCAGAAAAAAAAGGGATTTGAGGACAAAAAACTTAAAAAGATACGAACTAGATTTGAACCGAGGTCTTCTGGCTTAAATGCCGCCCGTTTTCTAACCTGAGCTATCACAACTTTGGAAAAAATGGCCGCGCGAAATGTATTGCGCGCGGCCGAGCATGCGTTGGCGTGCTTATTTCGGCCGGGAATCCTAGCCATAACAATAAGAATCTTTTCGACTTTGAACCCTCTAAAAAGTCCCTGTTATTATCTATTAGATAAAAAAAGGAAGTAAATGTACCAATTTATAAACAATAATCAAATCAAATTAATAAGATATGGTTTTATCTAGCCATTGATAGCGATAAAAGAAAGCAATAAATAAAGCAATAATTATTGATATTTCATTATTAAATTCCGGCAGTACTTTGAGCAGAATGGTGGCGTTTAAGTGTTTTATAGTACTTGTAGTTTTAGTTAATGCTGTATTAGCAAAACATGAACAATATGATGGGTAAGTAATTTTGTTAGTCTAACTAAACTAATGAACTGCCGCGCTCAGAAACGTCGAACAAAATTTAATTGGTTTTTTTTTTGTAAAAAAATATTCTTATGACAAAGCTATTTTACACGCTTTTTATTAACTTGCCATGTTAGTTAGTTAGTTAGTTTGTGGGGGACAAATCTTGCAAGCTTAATTTGACCCACTTCCCAGTGTCCGATGGAGCTAAAATTTTGTATACAGGTTTGGTTTACATGACAATACAATATTTAAGTATAGCCAGCAAAAAAGCTGGTCATGAAATTTTTTCTAAAAACTTTTTCTGGCTCTAGGTATTGTAATGTCATCCACACCAAACCAACCAGACACTGGGAAGTGAGTCTAATTTATCTTACATAAAATAAATAAAATAAAAAAATAAAGTTTATTTCATTTTAAGGCAAGTTTATACAACAGTTTGTGACCGAAGTCATCTTTTAAGCAATTTTTGCCTGTATCAGATGACCCGAACGGACATACATTCCTAGACTGCAAGTTATATAAAAGCTTGTTTAATAAATATAGTTCTATCCTAATTCTGTACCATACATAAGAAAGTGAAAACACTAGATTTGAAAGTTCGTTAAAATTAATTGACGTATTTCTCTGTGGGATGAATTAAATTCCAAAATATTTAATCTCAAAATGTTTGTAGCTATTGGATTGCTTTGAATTTTGAGAAACATTTAGGCAACGCAGGCATAATTCTGGCTAAATTCAATTAAAGGTATGAGGATCTGAAATCCAATTAAAAGCTTAATTTTGCTAGTCCATGTAATGTTTAATTATTGTTAGGTACATTTAGTTGAATAAACATAGTAATCTGATCAACGGGGCTTATGTAACCCGGAAAAAAATTTGAATCTTGAATCAGCTTTCTTCTTCTTCGTAGCCTTTCGATGGCAAACACTCACTATATTGTTGCGGCACAGAATTTTTAACGGCCAAGTTAACTGCACTATCCGTGGCACGCATTAAATCCTCCCGCATGCAGGTTTCAGAGCATGCGGGGCACGATATAAAATGGGACATCGTTTGAGTTTCACCTCAAATACAACCCATATTAGAGCCATCCGAGAGTCCTCATCGGAACATTGTTGTCTTTGCTCTGGCCAACTTGAGTCCGAAGCCTATTTAAAGACTTCCATATTGGCCAAAGCGAGGTCGAAGCCTTCTACCGATAGCTTTACACCTCATCAGACAAGCCCATCAGGCAAGTAGCTCAGGACACCACAGCAAAGCTCACCAGACATTACACCGAGGACATCCCGGACATTAGCCTGTACGAGATTAGAGTGGCTCTGAAACAACTCAAGAACAATAAGGCACCAGGTGAGGACGGAATAACAACAGAACTTTTGCGAGCGGGTGGCAAACCGATACTCTTCTTCAAAAAAGGGGATAAAGCGTTATTGAAGAATTACAGACCTATATCCCTCTTGAGCCACGTGTATAAGTTGTTCTCCAGAGTCATTGCGAATCGTCTCGCACGCAGGTTGGATGACTTCCAGCCTCCCGAACAAGCCGGCTTCCGAAAAGGCTTCAGCACAATAGATCATATCTACACGCCATGCTATGACAGATTATACAGAAGACAGAGGAGTATAATCGGCCGATGTGTCTAGCGTTTGTGGATTATGAAAAAGCCTTTGATTCAATCGAGACCTGGGCACTACAGTCATTACAGCGTTGCCAGATCGACTATAGGTACATCGAAGTGTTGAAGTGTTTGTATCACAAAGCCACTATGTCAGTCCGTATACGAGACCAGAGTACGAATCCTATCCCATTGCAGCGAGGCGTCAGGCATGCGGACGTTATATCTCCGAAACTGTTTACCAACGCTCTGGAAGATGCTTTCAAGCTCTTGGATTGGAACGGACGTGGCATCAACATAAACGGTGAATACATCACTTACCTTCGATTTGCCGACGACAAAGTCATCCTGGCGGAGTCCCTGGAAGACCTTAGTATCATGCTCAGCGACCTCTGTAGAGTCTCTCAACAAGTGGGTCTCAATATGAACATGGCCAAGACGAAATTCATGTCCAATGACCATGTTAGACCCCTGCCTGAGAACGAAACAATCGAGGTTGTCGACGAGTATAACTACCTAGGACAAATCATTCGGTTAGGTAAGTTCAACTTCGATAAAGAGGTGGCACGAAGAATCCAACTCGGTTGGGCAGCATTCGGGAAGTTGCGCGATATTTTCTCGTCCCGTCTCCCGCAGAGCCTAAAGACCAAAGTCTTTGAGCAATGTGTTTTGCCAGTGATGACATACGGCACCGAAACGTGGTCTCTGACAGTTGGCCTCTTAAACAAGCTCAGAGTTACCCAACGAGCTATGGAGAGAGCTATGCTTGGTATCTCCCTGCGTGATAAGGTTCGTAACGAAGAGATCCGCAAAAGAACAAAGGCTACCGACATAGCTCTCAGAGTAGCAAAGTTGAACTGGCGATGGGCAGGCCACATCACCCGCAGAACTGACAACCGTTGGGGAAGAAAAGTTCTGGGTTGGCGACAACGAACTGGACGACGCAGCGTAGGACAGCCCCCCACAAGGTGGACCGATGACCTGGTGAAGGTTGCGGGAAGCCGTTCGCTGCAATTAGCCCACAGCCGCTCTTTGTGGCGCTCAAAGGAGGAGGCCTATGTTCAGCAGTTGTCTCATAGTGGCCGATGATGATGATGATGATATTGGCCAAGACATCAGCATTACTTGCCCTAAACACATGTCAAACTTCAGCGACGGGGGAGTTTTCTGGACGTCTCTATATTTGATACCAAACTAGAAGTTAAAAATAAAAGACTAGGTGACCTAATGAAAATTGGTTCATGATATGCCAAATAAGTTCGCTTTGAATGCGAACATCATGTCTTCGGTCTTTATTCTAATTTTTATTCATGTGATAAGTTAAAACTTTAGCAACCCTGGTAATCTTTTAAAATAATTTATATTACCTTTACAGGCATTCCTTATACGAAGTCGTAACTGAAAACCAAGAACAAGAAAAATTTGTAAATCAACTGGAGAGCTTCCTTCTTCTAGATGTCTGGAACAATCCCAAACCTGAAAGACCTGGACAGGTGTTGGTTGCAGGAGACAAGAAAGAGTACTTCCAAAACGAGCTCAATGCCGCAGGAATAGAGTTCAAAGTGGTTGTGGAGAATATCAAAGAGTAAGTGTGAGGGTAGTAATATCTCCACATTGATGAAATTAACGCTGACTATACAGCGTGTAAGAAGTATTAGATAAATTCGACGCTTTTCGTAACGACTCAGTAGCTCAGTGATTAGTGCAGTCGCCCGGAAAGCGAAAGGTCGTGGGTTCGAGTCCAATCGGAGCTAGTTGTGAGACGGGTCGATTTTTTCTAAATACTTCATTTTCCATTTTTCAAAGAGTAAGTACTTACTCATAGCGAAAAAATTATATGACCCAGTATTCAACTCCAATTCTTTTCTGGCCAAGTAATTGTTACCTTTTTAGTTTGTTTTTATTTTACGATGCTTAGCTCCAAGTTCTGCAAAGTTATTGTTTAAGTTTCTATACCTGCAAGAAGCTGAGTAACTACACTAACTTTAAAGTAGTGTTTACCACAGCAAAACTTACGCTCGCTTACTACAGGGTAAAGCAGGTGGACTTATTTGCATATTCTAAAAATATATCCCCTTTTGCATTAATACCTATATTTGGAAAAGTCCATTTAATTTTTAATTATTATCATGTTGCATGTTCGATTTGTTCATGCAGTCGCGCGTTTATACAGGATCATTTTTTTATCAGTGCACAATTTTTTAGGATCGAGTCAGAATCGGTAAGTGAACAACTTTCTCCTGGAAACATGGGTCGAAATACGACAAAAATTTTTGGACTACCCATACTAAATCGATCACGTGATCAGTCCGATTTGTATGAAGAGTCAAAAAAATTTTGTCGTATTTCGACCTATGTTTCTAGGAGAAAGTTGTTCATTTACCGCTTCTGAGTCGATCCTAAAAATTTGTGCACTGATAAAAAAATTATCCTGTATAAATGCAAAAAATTGCATTTTAAAAAGATTCATGTATTTGTTAACAGTGTCCTCGAGTATGAAGACCAGCTCTTGGAAGCTTCCCGCACAAGAGCTGATCTCAACTACTCAAGAATTTTATCCTACGAAGAGGTTGGTATTTAACTAAATAGTTTTAATATGATAGTAAATAATTGATAGTTAAAGAGAGTTGTAAAACTGTAGAACAGAACAAACGACTTGTCTTAAAATACAAGCTGGAATCGAACCCACGTCCATAAGCGCAGATCACACCACTTGCCTCGCTGGCCTCGCAACGTAGCTTACAGGTTCGCGCACATTATGCCGGAGCGCAGCGGGATGTAGCTCAGCGGGACGGAGCGCAGCGAGACGGAGCGGGCCAAATGCGAAGTAAATACCTAGTGTGGCAGTGAAAAATCCTTAAGTAATCGCACCCCAGTTTTATGTAACATCCTGTAGCTACAAAATGTAAATTATTTATCATCAAGCTAGTAACAAGATATTAAATCAAAAATTCTCTATGCCAAATTTGAATATTTAAATAGTCCTCAGTGTTCGGATCACAATGGCGAAGTTAAGAAACAATTTGCACATATTACTAAAGTTTCTTAGAATTTAGATAGGCAACGAGTTATGTCTTTACGAAGTTTTGCTTCGACCATATTATTAGGGAGGACTTTCAACTTATACAGCTGTTGAAATGTTGTCTTAAGGGCCCGCTATAGGCCAACGAAAATTAGATTGCTTTACATGATCGGCTGTAATATCAATATGAATGAAAAACTGAATTTTAATTTAAGATGCAGCAGACTTCAGGACTAACACTAGTGACTATTTTTCTCAAAAACACGATTGCATAAAATTTTCTCGATCGAAAAAAATTGCGAAGATGCCTCCATATCACTAATAATTAACACGATAAACTGCTAATTCAAGTAATACATTAAAGTAAAGCTTGAAACTTTTTAGTTTAATTACACTATAGATAAGGATATAAATTATGTTATATATTTTTGTAAATAACCTTTAAATATCCTGTTAAAAAAGAATTTCCTTCAATTCTTCATTCCGGACCGGCCGAATAGGGCTTGAGAATTATATAGTAAATGCTGCCTTATGTCTCATACAAATAAGGCAGCATTTACTTTGCAGTTCGCCGTTGAAGTTATTACTTTTGCTGTTGGCCTAGTGCGCGCCCTTAAGTATATTACTGGAATCCTCGTGTCAATCGGTATTCGGAAATTCAAATGTCAAATTGTAATCGATGTAGTAAACTTAAACGCATCTGTAGTCTGGTGGTACTCACCACCGGTATCAGACCCTGAGGTCCCGGGTTCGATTCCCAGTGATATGTACCCCACATATTGTATTCGGTTTCGTTGGTGGTAGGGCTTGTTCTAAGTCCGTCTGGCTAGCTACCACCATCTTATCTAAGTCTGACGCCATAACAACGATGTTTTCAGCATTTTTGTGTTCCGGCAGCTAGAGATAAGATAGCCAGTTCTTAAGTAGGTATCGCCCGAATTCTCGAACGCAAATCATCTTTGGGAGCGTCTCAAACATCATGGCATCTCTTTCATACGTTTGACATTTTAAGTGACAGGGCGATGTGTGAGACGCTCCCAAAGATAAGTAGCGTACGAGTATTCGGGCATAAGTATTCTAGAAGTAGTGCGCTTCCGCCTTCAGCTCTATCATCATCACTTATGATGATTATCCTACTGAAAATTATAAACGTGAAAGTTTAAACGTTTGGGTGTTTGTTGCTCAATCACGGCAAAATGGTAGAATGGCTGGAATTTTGGACATAGATACTTTGTAGCCTGGAAAGGAACATAGGCCACTTTTTATCCCGCAAAAATATCACATTCCGCGGGATAACGTCGAGTAGTCCAAGCGGGCAAGCTGCGGGCGGAAAGCTAAATGGTTTTATTAAATACTAGTAGTTCCCCGTGGTTTTACTCTCGTGGTTCTGGTTTCCATGGGAATAGCGGGATAAAATATAACTTAAGAATTTTTTGATTTTATATTTTACAAACAAACAAACATCAGATCTTTCCTCTTTCAGCAAACACAAATATTGATACACATTTGAAGGAGCTAAGGTAAGTAAGTAGTAAGTAAGTAAGTAAGTACTTACTTACTAGTTACTTTTAGTTTTTATTTGGCAGCTTTCTCAGCTTTTTGTCGGATGGTATAACTAAAGTGCGAGCCTGTGCGAGCTTGTGCGAGCCATATGAGAGTCATTCCTGCTTGGTACAGAACCAACGATGGTATGACATTATATGACATCTACTTATTTATTGACATTACTCGAAATAATCGAATAAATTATCTTCTTTTTTCAGGTTCGGGTACATCTTTGGCAGATATCAATGGCATACCCAGACCTGGTCACCCTGGAAACTGCTGGAAGAAGCCACCATGGTAGAGAACTTTGGTATCTGAGGATATCCACAACGAATTTTCAGGTAGTTAAGTTTGACATAAATATGTATAAAGGTACTTGAGCTCATAATTATGTGGGAATGTCTACACAATGATTTTGGAAACGTAAATTAGACAAAACTACTGTCATAACTAAAAAAAACGGCCAAATACGTTCTGTGCCTACTTAACGTACCGATTACATACACCTTAACAAAATATAGGTACCACTATAATTTTTCGCCAGCAACAAATAACTTCGTTTTTCATAGTGTTTGTATCCGATTGAGCTGAAACATGGGTTTGGTTTGGATGACAATACAATGATTTTTTTAATATATATTTTTTTTATAATTCTTATCTATTTATTTCAGGATATCAGCAAACCAGTGGTGTTCATTCAATCTCTACTGCATGCGCGTGAGTGGGTGACATTGCCTGCTACTCTGTACGCCATCCACAAGCTGGTAGTAGACGTGTCTGAACAAGATGTCCTTCAGGACATCGACTGGATTGTGATGCCTGTTGCCAACCCTGACGGATATATGTTCACGCATGAACATGTAAGTGCTTGTTTACATGACGATATTTGACGAATGGTCTTTTTTGACGATTCGTTTGGCGTCACATTTTGGTGGCATTTGGGTTCTGACGATTTCCGGTAAGCACTTTGACACAGTACCAAGCTAGATGACTAAAAATGTATTTAACTATCTCGAGCTCCTCCGTACTTTGATAGGCAATACCGCATTTGGACCGAGGGAGTAATTGCTCTGACGAAGTTAATAGTGCACTCTCAAAAGTCGTACATTGGTTTAACATTAATAACTTGTCTTCAGCCCCCTAAAAACAAATTGTGTCAAATTCTCACTACTAAATGTAAGGAAGGTTGATAAGTATTAGTTTGAATGCAGATGCAGTCGAATTAGTTGAGAGCACGAAATTCCTTGGTATTCGACCGCCCGCGTAGTTACTTTGTGGTATTACCTTAGATTCACGACTACAGTGGGATCCACATATTGAGGCCTTGTCGAGTAAACTCAGTTCTGCTTCTCTTGCAGTAAAAAAGATTTGGCTATTAACGGTTATTGAAACGGCAAGACTTGTTTACTTTAGTTATTTTCATAGTGTAATGTCCTATGGCGTGTTGTTGTGGGGCTCAGCAGCCAATATTGGAAATATTTTTGTACTTCAAAGAAGAGCGGTACGCGCCATTTACAGCCTCCGCCAGCGCGATTCATTAAAAGTTTTATTTAAAGAAATTAATATACTAACCATAGCAGGGCAATACATCTATGAGAATATATTATATGTTAGGAAACATCTTGACTCATCCACTAAGAATAGTGATATTCATAATTTTAACACAAAAAATAAAAATAAGCTTGCCGTTCCATTTAGACTTGAAAAAAGTAGGACTCGTTTTTGGGAAAAGGCATAGCATTCTTTAATAAAGTTCCACAAGAAGTAATCGAGCTGCCATTAAATAAATTTAAAAAACATGTTAAAAAGACGCTCCTAAGCAAAGGCTATTACAAAGTAGAAGATTATTTAAATGATTACAACGCTTGGTTGTCATAATTATAGTAACACTAACAATGTATAAAAGGAAAATATTCCTATACCTAAGTATGAGAAAACTTTCCTTCAGCATTAGCATTTTGTATAAATTTTATTATTGTACCATTTTGTCTAGCAACGACATATTATTTCTTTTGTAAATGCGTTGCTTCTGTTAAAGCAAAATTTCCAGCATCTGTGGTATTTTTAACTTTAGAGAATCCGAACTGATTCTTATGAAGGATTTGATTTAATACCAAATAATCTACTAATTCAGCGTATATTATCTTTTCAAAAATTTTACTAAGTTTACGAGTTTTACTAATTTTACGAGCTGCGGAGTCGTTACGAAAAGCGTCTAATTTATCCAATACTTCTACTCGCTGCACAGTCAGCGTTAATTTCATCAATGTGGAGATATTACTACTTTGACACGCGAAAGCAATCGCTAAAGATGAAATTACTATTGCAAGTTATTTAAATTTTTAGTTTTTTGCATTGACAATGCAATTTTTATTATTGAAAAATGGAAAATGAAGTATTTTGAAAAAAATGGACCCGTCTCACAACCAGCTCCGATGGGACTCGAACCCACGACCTTTCGCTTTCCGGGCGACTGTTTTAACCATTGAGCTACGGAGCCGTTACGAGAAGCGTCTAATTTATCCAATACTTCTTACGCGCTGTATAGTCAGCGTTAATTTCATCAATGTGGAGATATTACTACTCTCACTCGCGAACGAAATACCTTTCCAGGTATTTGGCAATCACTAAAGATGAAATTACTAATGCAAGTTATTTTAATTTTTAGTTTTTTGCATTCACAATGCAATTTTTATTATTGAACAAATGGAAAATGAAGTATTTAGAAAAATCGACCCGTCTCACAACCAGCTCCGATGGGACTCGAACCCACGACCTTGCCCATGCCCAGCAGTGGGCGTCGTTCGGCTGACATGAAGAAACCAAACCTGCATGCAAAATTTCAGCTCAATTGGACACTGTGAAGTTCAAATTAGATATTGTCTGAAACTAAGCGATATTTAATCTTCAGAACAATCTGTGAAATCCCAAGAGCACTAAATTCATTTGGGTCTACAAATTGACTTCTCATATACTCGAGTCCAGTATGATAGAGAACCTCTTACACTTTTAAGATGAAATAAAAAATATGATCTTGTGTTTTAGGGTTTTCGTGATGCCATTATCAATTTTAGAATATAAAACAACCCATTACGAGGGCCCAATGTGGATAGGTGGGTATTAACGACTGCAAATGCAGTCGGTACCAAGTAACGTGCCTTCCGAAGCACGGAGGAGCTCACCTATCCCGTGACCGACCATAGCGAAAGTTGCTTAACTTCAACGATTGCAGGCCGAGCGCGCAAAACAATACGCCACGGGCTTCTTGGATTCGTTTTCCCATTACCTTAACACAAGTGCTTAAGTTACTTCATTGATTAGTTAGTAGCTATGCCGGAGTAGAATATTTATATATACAGGATAAATTGTTCATCAGTGCACAAATTTTTAGGATCGACTCAGATTCGGTAAGGGAACAACTTTCTCCTAGGAACATGGGTCGAAATACGACAATTTTTTTTTAATGCCCATACTAAATCACTCACGTGATCAGTCCGATTTGTATAAAGAGTCAAGAAAAAATTGTCATATTTCGACCTATGTTTTTAGGAGAAAGTTTTTCACTTACCGATTCTGAGTCGATCCTAAAAATTTGTGCACTGATAAAAAAAATATCCTGTATTTTTAACTGTATACTCTACCTTTTTTTCCTTTCACAGTCAAGATTCTGGCGCAAGAGCCGCGCCAATAACTTCAACGGTCTCTGCGTAGGCGTCGACCTCAACAGGAACTTTGACGTCAACTGGGGCGAAGCTTCAAGCAGTATCTCTTGCAGTGAAACATTCCACGGGCCCAGACCCTTCTCCGAACCCGAGACCCGAGCGATCAGAGACATCATGCTCCAACACAGCGACCGCCTCGCACTATTCCTCGACATCCACAGCTTTGGCAGCATGATCTTATTCGGTTACGGCAATGGCGTTTTTCCACCTAATGCGTTGACAGTCAACTTCGTCGGAGTTCAAATGGCTCAAGCTATTGATGCTGTCAAAGCCGATTTTAACCCAAATTATATTGTCGGTAACGTCGCTCTTGTTTTGTACAAAGCTTCGGGCAGCGCCATGGATTACGCTAAGGTTGCAGGCGCACCTTTGGCGTATACTTACGAGCTACCAGCTATGAGACTTGGCGTCGGCGCTCTTGGGTTTTTAGTAGACCCGGCGTTTATTGAGCAAGCAGGTGTGGAGACTTGGGAGGGAATTAAAGCCGGTGCTAGATTCGCACGTGATAATTTTAGGCCAAGAAATGTAAATGTTTAATTTGATTATTTGTCATCCTCATTTCATCCGAAGGAAGAGCGGTTCTGGTTGATTTTGTTTGGATAATAAATGTTGTTTAAAATTACTGTTTTTTTCTTCATCTTATTAATTGAGGAGATAGTTTTGATAAACTACTTTGAATTGAATACATCAAAGCATTATTCTCTGATTGCTATAATATGCTTGTGTAGTGAATCTGAAGGATTTCATTATAACTGACCTCGATTGGATCAAAAGCCCTCAAACGGTGCTAAATGGAAACGCCTGTTATTAAATTAATAGGAGCTATTACTGGTTCAGCGCATAAAGGGGATTCCGTTTGAAACTTTGTGAATAATATTGGTTAATCTTAATAAAGGTTTTATCTATATCTATACTAACATTATAAAAAGGAAAGATTTGTATGTATTCATGTATGTATTTATTCAGGTATGTAACGAATAAACTTAAAAACTACTGGACGAATTTCTTTAAATAACTTGTTATCAATGCACTTTAAAAATAACAGACATCAACATTCGGGATTTGATTCTGAATTAAGCAGTTCATGCATTTACACATTTTGGTTTAGGTATAGGGAGGGCAAATACAGTATTTTCGTATACCGATAACGGAATGTTGGACTCAGTCAAACACAGGGCATGTCTGTTTTCGCGTCAGGGTTAGCTCGAAAGCTCAAGAGGGGGCCAGACAGAGGGAGAAAGCCCCCTCTCAATCTCCCCATAAGGTTACCCACTCAAAAACTAATTTGATCAGAACTAACCTGACAACCTGTATTTTACAGGGGCACGGCTTATTTCAAATTGAAATTTCTACCAGCCTTAATGAATGTTACGTTAGATATATTGAGGGAATTGAAGAAGATCTAGTCCTTGACATAAAATCCTTTTGGAGGTACACAAAGAGTAAACGTGTCACTAATGATACTCCTTGTTGTATGTATTTTGATCAAGAAACTGCAAGACTGTACACAAGAGTGTGGAGCACAGATTGTTGGTCTTTTTGCCTTGTATTTTTCTAAGGTTTATAGCTCAGAAACTGCGCCATATTATAACCCTGATTTTGAATTGGTGAATTTCTCTCTTTGTAAAATTATTATTGATGAAGAATTGGTATTGAAACTTCTAAAAGGAGTCGATCTATCTAAAGGTGCTGGACCTGACGAAATTCCTCCGATTCTTATTAGATTCTGTGCAAGTGCGCTGGCAAAACCATTGACCTTAATATATAATAAATCCCTTAAGAGCGGCATTTTCCATCTCTTTGGAAGATAGCAAATGTGACTCCTGTTTATAAGTCTGGGGATAAACGTGATGTGACAAATTATCGTCCGATTTGTGTTCTTAGCTGGTTTGCTAAATTCTTTGAGAGTATAATCTACGACAACTTATACAAACATATGGTATAACAAGCTTTAAGTCCCTTACAACACGGATTTGTTTCTGGAAGATCAACTACTTCCAATTTATTGGTATATAATACCTATCTGTGTGCTTCTCTAAATAACAGAATACAGGTTGATTCAGTTTATACTGATTTTTCTAAGGCTTTCCACCGCGTCAACCACTCCATACTTTTAAAAAAGTTATGTCACATGGGAGTTCATGGAAGTCTTTATCGATGGTTCACGTCATATCTCCTGAATCGTTCGCAGCTGATAACACTTAACGGTTATGACTCGGTTCCATATTTGGCAACATCTGGCATCCCTCAAGGGTCTTATTTGGGTCCTTTGTTATTTTTGATATTTTTAAATAACCTGTTAAATTTGTTTGCTAGCAACTGTTTGGCTTATGCAGATTATATAAAAATCTTTAGGCAAATCAGCAATGTTGATGATTGTAGATTTTTGCAAACTGATATCAATATATTGTTCAATTGGTGTGACAAAAATTATATGTCCCTAAACGTTAAAAAATGCCAAACAATTAGTTTTACAACAAATAAAAATCAGATAGTATACAATTATAATAGTAGATTGTTTAGCAAGGGATGTATGGCACCCATAACAGTCGAGTGTTTTGGCGCACGAACGAAGTGAGGGCGCCGATAGTTCGAGACTGTTATGGGTCCATACGCCCGAAGTAAACACTCTACTTTTCATTTTGAATATGAGGAAAGTAAAAATAAACAGAAATACTTAATCTAAAAAATATTTTTCCTATGGCCGCGGAATTTTCGAAAGACTATAACTTTTTTGTTCATTTTCTCTGTTCTAGGGAAGGCGAGGGAAACTAAGTCCATACAGTCTTGTTTGGTGTTTGACCCGTACTCTATGCAATTCCATGAAATTAATAGCTTGATTTTTTATGTTGCAAATAACTTATTTGGTTTAATCTGTTTCTAAAAACGCATTCTTTAAAAAAAAACAATGTTTTAGATATTAAAATAATAATTCTACGATATTAATTATTTTTTATAATAGCAAAACATGGCGATTTCGTCTGGGAACAGACCAAATCGGCTGTCGGATCGGAACGTGTATAGATGCTTTTACAGATTTTGACATGACTCCTCCTATTCCTTTTTTAAATTTCATAACGGCCCTAGGGCCGCCACATACCACTTTCAACCCGCATTTTAGGCAAGTTAGGAGTTACTTTCAGAATATGAGAGATGAAAAATAAATGACTTGGTTTTGGATCGAGTACCTATATGCCGTTCACGACCTCGGTGTAATGTTTGACTCCGTCTTGTCTTTTAAACATCACTACGATCATATTGGTAGTAGGGCTAACAAAATGCTTGCATTCATTATGCGACAATCCAAACAATTTAGAAAACCTAACTCAATTTTACTGCTTTATAATGCATTGGTTAGAAGTTTATTAGAGTATTGTTCTAGTGTTTGGTCACCAGTGTATAATATTCATATTGACAGGATTAAATCAATTCAACATCGCTTTTTAAGGAATCTTTGTGCCCGGCTGGGTCTTAGACGTAAGTTACGTGATTATGAGGACCGACTTAAGAAGTTTTCAATGTTTTCTTCGGAAAAGTTAATGGGAAATATTGTTATCAACTTTTAAGTCAAATAAAATTTAAGGTACCTACTCGTTCAGTACGTTGTCTTCAATTATTCAGTTCTCCAGGAACTTACAATAATGTCTCAAAAAAATGCACCTTTACTACGCATGTGTCATTCTTATAACATTTTATGTGATCAGAGGGACATCTTCAATTCTAGTTTAAGTTCATTTAAATCGTTATTTTTAGTGATACATAGGTTCATCTACATTGTATTTTTAACCGACTTCAAAAAAAGGCGGAGGTTCTCAGTTCGGTTGAATTTTTTTTTTTTTTTTTTTTTTAATGTTTGTTACCTCATAACTTTGTCAATTATAAACCGATTTTAGAAATTCTTTTTTGGTTTGAAAGCATATAGTTACAAATTGGTCCCATTGTTATACGGTCAGGATCTGATGATGGCATCCTGGAGAAATCAAGGGAACTCTTCAAATATTATAGGCACACCTATAGCGATTTTGGTATTTTCTTAAGTAGCTCGTGCATTTGCTTTCGGTAAGCACCATTTGGTGAAGAGTAACTGATGATGAAGACCACATATGGCCATCGAAAACATTAATTAAATACTAAATATGTTACGGGCGCAATACGATTCCTTTAAGGTTCATAAGTAATTTTCAAGTATTTGCGACTGGTAGTCATCATCTCACGATGATGAGCTGGTGATGGAAGGTACAACTCCTCAATAGTTAGGAGTTGGAGGATAATTCTTTAAATATC
This sequence comes from Crambus lathoniellus, assembly GCA_949710035.1. Lineage (NCBI taxonomy): Eukaryota > Metazoa > Arthropoda > Insecta > Lepidoptera > Crambidae > Crambus > Crambus lathoniellus. Next base: position 4,365,099 of record OX453312.1, read on the forward strand.
GTTGATACGTAAATATTTGTAGTTGTTACCTTTCAGGTTATTTAGTTAAGCTGATGAAGGAAGGTAAAACTCTTTAACGCTTAGGAGTTAAAGTATGTTTTTAAGTACTACAAGCGCAAATAGAACTTTAGGTTGTATTCTTTCAAGTAATTTAGGTTAGCTGATGGTGGAAGGAAACTGCATAACAGTTAAGAGTTGGAGGGTGGTGCTTGTCTGAGTTCTAATTTAGATATGGGCTATAGTCGTTGCACATTGAGCTACCCTTGCTCATTATGCGGTTTCTTATAGTAGATTTCTTACACTAAAAAAGGAAAAATAAACAAAATTTTTAAAAAAAAATTAAACCGCCTTCAAAACAAAGCTGCAAACAAAAACTCATTTCCCAAAAACACGTAAAAGTGAAAAATAAATTGAATCATTCAATTCAAAGTACGAAAGTGCGGGACTTTTTCTAATTAATCTTGAACTTACTGATCTGATTGAAGTCGGTGTCAAGCCGAAAGTAACAAGAACGAATACTTAAAATTCAATTTCAAAATTCATTTTCATTTTAAAATAGTGAAACAATAATAAACAATATCTCATGCGCAGAGTGGTGTAAATTGTAACCTATCAAATACATATTAATATTTATATCTATTTGGCTTGACACCGACTTCAATCAGATCAGTAAGTTCAAGATTAATTAGAAAAAGTCCCGCACTTTCGTACTTTGAATTGAATGATTCAATTTATTTTTCACTTTTACGTGTTTTTGGGAAATGAGTTTTTGTTTGCAGTTTTGTTTTGAAGGCGGTTTAATTTTTTAAGTACCTACCTCTATATTTTATCTTTAATCGTATTTTTTTTGTTGCTTTTTTTCTAAATTCAAAATCAGCACGTTGTTAAATATACATAATGTAATGATAATATTTGAGAAATTCTGATTGTTTACTGTTTCTTTTGTAAACGTCAATGTTGTGTACAATTGTAATTAGGTCATATATTTATTATGTTATATGGCTAAAGTTGTATTTGTTAGTCTGTGTTCTGTTATTGTACCTCAATAAATAAAATAAAATAAATTAAAAAAATAAATACTTGTTCCACAACCGCGACACCTCTGCTTCAGAACTAGTGAATATAATTTGAAAAGTAAGCTATGATCCGCTGATCCATTAAATTTTAGTGCCAATTATATATTGATTGGCTTCATCGCAGTATCTGGTTAGGCACTAGCTTCATTGATGATAAATAAATAAATAATAAATTAATAAATACCTATTGGACACCATCACACACATTTTTCAATACCAAACTGTAGTAGCTTGAAGACTAGTATTATAGAAATTGTAAACACTCAGATCCGAGGAATATAAGGACTTTTTAAGAAAACCTCATAGAAAAAGATCTAACGGCGTTAAATCTCATGATCTTGGCAGCCAGTTGATGTCACCATGACGTGAAATAATGCGACCTCTGAACTTGTCACGTAAAACATCCAACGTTTCTCTTGATGTGTGGAATTTTGCACCGTCTTGCTGTAACCATTTATCTTCCCCATGGATATCTTCAATTAGGTGTCAAAAATAATTGGTTATCATACGCCTATATCGCTCATCGTTAACTGTTTCCGTCTGACCTTCATTGTTTCAAGAAAGTAAGGCCCTATCACACCACCTGACCATAACGCACGTAACTTTCTGGGCATGCAATTGTCTCTCGCGTATCACGTGAGGATTTTCCTCCCTCCAAATGCTGCAGTTTTGTTTGTTAACATACCCAGTGAGTAGGAAATGTGCTTTGTCTGAGAAGAAAATTTTCTTTGAAAAATTTGCATCGACTTCCTGCTGCGCTAACACCCAATCCGCGTAATTTCTTCTTTTTTGCCGAATTAAGCGATGCATATCGTAAATGTTTTGTTTTAAACTAGCATTTGACGTTGAAAACACGCGCCATTTTAAATTATGGATAACTCGTAAATCACAAGTACCTACTTAAAGTTTGGAAAAGATATACGTTTTTATCTAGTGCTTCCGGCCGTTCTTTTTATTAGTGATATTTTACTTTATCAAATAAAATTCCAAACATCCGTCTAATCGTAATCTATATATCCTATTAAGTACTTGCATTGCAGTATTCTTGGTTTTAGTTAATGAAATATATACGAAAATAATTGTCTTTGCATAGCCGTGGGATTCCGGCCACCATTACTTTAAAATTTATATTATTTTACTTTTAATTGAATTTTAAGTAATTTTCGATTCGCGGGGTGCTCTCGAGTTTACAGTTCACTGCCGGCTGCCGCTGCGTCCGCGCGAAGTGTAGTGCGCGCGGACGAGCAAGCGTTAGCGTGCCTATTTCGGTCGGGAATCCTAGCCATAACAATAAGAATCTTTTCGACTTTGAACCCTCTAAAAAGTCCCTGTCATTATCTATTAGATAAAAAAAGGAAGTAAATGTACCAATTTATAAACAATAATCAGATCAAATTAATAAGATATGGATTTATCTTGCCACTGATAGCGATAAATGAAAGCAATAAATAAAGCAATAATTATTGATATTTCATTATTAAATTCCGGCAGTTCTTTGAGCAGAATGGTGGCGTTTAAGTGTTTTATAGTACTTGTAGTTTTAGTTAATGCTGTATTAGCAAAACATGAACAATATGATGGGTAAGTAATTATGTAAGTCTAACTAAACTCATGAACTGCCTCGCTCAGAAACGTCAATCAACATTAAAACTTAATTGTACTTAATATTTTTTTGGAATAAAATATTTTTATGACACAGCTATTTCACACGATTTTTATTAACTTGCCATGTTAGTTAGATAGTTAGTGGGGAACAAATCTTGAAAGCTTAATTTGACCCACTTCCCAGTGTCCGATGGAGCTGAAATTTTGTATACAGGTATGGTTTACATGACAATAAATATAGCCAGCAAAAAAGATTGTCATGAAAATGTTTTTTTTTTCTAAAAACTTTTTCTGGCTCTAGGTATTGTATTGTCATCCACACCAAACCAACCAGACTCTGGGAAGTGGGTCTAATTTATGTTACATGACCCGAACGGACATACATTCCTAGACTGCATGTTATATAAAAACTTGTTTAATAAATATAGTTCTATCCTAATTCTGTACCATACATAAGAATGTGACAAAAGTAGATTTAAAAGTTCGTTTAAATTTATTGACGTAGTCTCTGTGTGATGAATTAAATTCCAAAATATCTAATTTCAAAATGTGTGCAGCTATTGGATCGCTTTGAATTTTGGGAAATATTCGGCAATGCAGGCTTAATTCTGGTTAAATTGAATAAGAGGTATGAAGATCTGAAATTGAATTAAATTTAGCTTAATTATGCTAGTCCATGTAATGTGCACCTTCATAATTGTTACATCTATACTAATATTATAAAGTGGAAATATTTGATTGTTTGTTTGTTTGCATCGAATAGGCTCCGATACTACTGGACCGATTTAGAAAATTCTTTCACCATTAGAAAGCTTCATTCTTTCCGAGTGACATAGGCTATATTTTATCCCGATATTCCCACGGGAACGGGTACCACGCGGGTGAATCTGCGAGGATCCGCTAGTAGTTAAATAAACATAGTAATCCGATCAATGGAGCTTATTTAACTATTACTTTTAATAAAACAAAATGTCCTCGTTGATCGGGCTGTCAAACTAGAAGTCAGAATAAAATTCTAACCTAATAGTTAATGGTTCATATGTATGCCATTTACATACTCGTAACGAAAAATGAGTTCGCTTTGAATGCAAACATCTTGTCTCCGGCCTTTATTCCAATTTTTTGTCATTTGATTATTTAAAACTTTAGCAACGTTGGTAATCTATTAAATAATTTATATTACCTTTACAGGCATTCCTTATACGAAGTCGTAACTGAAAACCAAGAACAAGAAAAATTTGTCAATCAACTGGAGAGCTTCCTCCTTCTCGATGTCTGGAACAATCCCAAACCTGGAAGACCTGGACAGGTGTTGGTTGCAGGAGACAAGAAAGAGTACTTCCAAAACGAGCTCAATGCCGCAGGAATAGAGTTCAAAGTGGTTGTGGAGAATATCAAAGAGTAAGTACTACCTACTCATAGCCGAAAAATTATATGACCCAGTATTCAACTCAAATTCTTTCTTTTCTGGCCAAGTAATTGTTACACTTTTAGTTTGTTTTTATTTTACGATGCTTAGCTCCAAGTTCTTCAAAGTTTTTGTTTAAGTTTCTATACCCCCTCATTTGCAAACAGCTGCCGCGATCTAGGACCCTACTTGCTGCGCGACGCAACCGCGGTTGCGAATATTTCTCGAGGGACTTATGCGCGACGCAACCACAGTTACACACCAAATATACCACACATGTTGTATATCGTTGGATTCCTGGAAGTATTATCTACAATTTAATAGTACTTTCATTAAAAACTATGATGATTTAGCGGTGCAATTAATTTTTATAATTTTTGTGTTTTAAAGGCGCAATAAAACTTAATATAAACCTTAATGAAAAGCAATAAGGTCCAATTACTCAAGCAAAATAAAAGTAATTGAGAAAAACGCGGCTTGACAGTTTTATTTCTTAAAAGAAGTCTGTTCTCATTGAATTATATGAATAAGCACAGACTAGAGAGCCATCCTGCCTTACTCACACGTTCCAAAACATCAATTGGTTCAAGAAAACAGACTTGAAATCCGAACTTGTGTAATTGTCATAATATGACCGTTATCGAATAAGGGCTTGCATGTTGATGTCATATTATGACAGCTATCGAATGAGGGGACTGCAAGAAGCTGAGTAACTACACTAACTTTAAAGTAGTGTTTACCACAGCAAAACTTACGCTCGCTTACTACAGGGTAAAGCAGGTGGACTTATTTGCATATTCTAAAAATATATCCCCTTTTGCATTTATACATTTAGAAAAGTCCATTTAATTTTTAACCGACTTCAAAAATTGAAGAGGAGGAGGTTATCTATTCGTCTCGTTTTTTTTTATATGTATGTACACCGATTACTCGAAGACGGCTGAACCGATTGAAATGATTCAAACGTTAAAACATCAGGATTTTTCCCAAGTTGGTCCCATTATTTGAAATTTTGAAATCGGTTCAATAGTTTTCAGGAAATCTTGAAAATACTGTCGTTTTCGTTACTACTTTATGTGAATTTATTACGTATCTTTATGCATATCTCCTTTGTTTATTAACCGATTTAGATGACTCTTGTTTTGTTGGAAAGGGGATACCTCACAGTATTTTAACCGACTTCAAAAAAGGAGGTTCTCAGTTTGATCTTATACCTATTTACCAGAATGCACGTAAATTGCCTGCATGATGCACTAAAAAGAGTGAAATAAAAATTATTTTATAAAAAAAATAAAACCGCCTTTAAAAAAATGAAATAAAAAAGTAAGAAATAATCCCTCACCAAACAACGTAAGTACTTTGAAGTCGGGCGGGTTTTAACAATAAAAACATCAAATTTTTTTACATATTTCACGCCTCACTTTAAAGTACAACGTTATTTGGTGAGGGATTATTTCTTACTTTTTTATGTCATTTTTTTGAAGGCGGTTTTATTTTTTAATTATTATCATGTTGCATGTTCGATTTGTTAATGCAATCGCGCGTTTATACAAATGCAAAAAATCGCATTTTAAAAGGGTCCTAACATCTATGTATTTGTTAACAGTGTCCTCGAGTATGAAGACCAACTCTTGGAAGCTTCCCGCTCAAGAGCTGATCTCAACTACTCAAGAATTTTATCCTACGAAGAGGTTGGTATTTAACTAAATAGTTTTAATATGATAGTAAATAATTGATAGTTAAAGAGAGTTGTAAAACTGTAGAACAGAACAAACGACTTGTCTTAAAATACAAGCTGGAATCGAACCCACGTCCATAAGCGCAGATCACACCACTTGCCTCGCTGGCCTCGCAACGTAGCCTTACAGGTTCGCGCACATTATGCCGGAGCGCAGCGGGACGGAGCTCAGCGGGACGGAGCTCAGCGGGACGGAGCGGGCCAAATGCGAAGTAAATACCTAGTGTGGCAGTGAAAAATCCTTAAGGCAATACTCGGAAAAAATATGCTGAAGCGAGATAGCAATGAGAAAACGACGCGCGCGGGAGCGAGACCGATTTTGCAAATTAGGCAAAAAAAAAACACAAAATCACTTCGTATTAAAAAACTACAGCGATTTTATAAAAAATGCTTTTATACGATCCTAAATATTATTGGTGTCCACTAATTAAACCAATTTTCAATAGTGTAAGTAACCCCATTTAAGAATAATCTTGAATTTTCGTATTTATTAGAGGTCGTTTCGAAAAGAAAAAGTGTCGAGGCAAAATCATAAAATCGTGTTTTTTAAACTATACGATTCTAGATAAAGGTATGAAGAAATATATATCTTATTACCAGATTTGTAACAACTGTAACCGTCCTATAGTTTTAAATCAAAAAGTCCATACTTTTTCCGAGTAGCGCCTTAAGTAATCGCACCCCAGTTTTATGTAACATCCTGTAGCTACAAAATGTAAATTATTTATCATCAAGCGCGTCACAAACGGTGAAGATGCTATAATATTTTATCTTAAGATATCGTAAGATAAAATATTATAGCATCTTAAACTATCACACACGGTTAAGATACGATATATTTTGGAATCTTTTCACTATCTTGATATCCGTCTTAGGTAGCGGACGAATATTCTGTAAACCATCTTATACAGGGTGATCAAAAATGAGCAATTCGGATTTGCTATTAGACTTATTGGACAGTTCATCAGAAGATAATTCTGACCTGGAATTTGATATAAAAATTGCTATAGCTAATTCGAACTCTAGATCAGTTTGGATAGAAAATCATACTATCATCATTAGGTAGGTACCTACTCCTTACGTTTGACGTTTCAAAGCGTCATTATTTCTAAGCAAACTTTTTGGTTAAACTAGGTGTAAACTTACTCTTCGTTTATTATGAATGTGTTACGGGACCCCCTCGTCGGCCAGCGGTACACTAGCCGGAACGTCGGAAGTCACCGCATAGTCAAGTAACCCCTCCGACAGGTCAGTAAAGCAGACATCAGCGTAGTCCAAGATAGACAGCAGAAGCGATTGTGACAGAGTGATTTTAGTACTGGTCGGCAAAAAGTTACGAAGCCGGTTAAGTGAGCCATATGCTGCAAATATTTTTTTCCTAGTTTCCTCAATATGAGGTCTCCAAGACATATGCTGATCAAAGATAACACCTAGATTTTTAACAGAACTTGAATAAGGAATAATAGTACCATCCAAGGAAACTGCCGGAAGCTGGTTAAAATCGATCCTCGAAACAAAATGAGGACTGCCGATGATAATACACTGCGTCTTGGCTGGGTTAACAGTCAGACCAAATGACTTGCTCCAAGAGCTTATTTGAGCGAGATCTTTATTAGTAGCTGTAATTGCACGTGAGAGCTCTGATAATGGTGCCTGAGTGTATATCTGAAGATCATCAGCGTAGAGGTGATAAGGACTTGAAAGGAAATGAGTGATTGAATTTATAAAAATTGAAAAAAGAAGTGGAGATAGGACGCCACCCTGAGGGACACCAGCATTGATATCACACCACCAGGAGAAGGTGTCACCAGTGCGGATACGCTGCCGTCGCCCTAGCAGGTAACTTTCGAACCAATCAATTACAGATGGAGATATGTTTAGAGAGCGTAAAACACCGAGAAGGATATCAAAATCAACCGAGTTAAATGCATTGCTAAAATCTAGTAAAGTCAGTACTGTCAGTTGTCGATTTTCCATTCCCAAGCGTATATCATCTGTTATCTTCACAAGTGCTGTAGATGTGCTATGGCCTTTGCGGAAACCAGACTGAAGGGGATTAAGGAGATGGCTAATGTTAAGATAGTCAGTAAGCTGGTGGTGAATGAGTTTTTCAAGGACTTTGGAAAGGAACGGCAGGATAGAAATAGGACGAAAATCTGAAAAAATGGTTGGTTTGGATTTTTTGGGCAGTGGAATAACGTTTGCTTCCTTCCAGGAAGTCGGAAACGTTCCAGTGGATATGGATGTGTTGAGGATAAAGGTAATTATAGGAGTGAGGATATCGAGGATGGGAAGGATCATCTTACGGCTAATAGAGTCGGCACCAACAGCACTTGAGTTGATGGACAGGATTGCTCTCTTTACATCACATTCTGAAAATTGAATAAAAGAAAAAGAGGAAACTTGTGTTGGCATTGGCAGGCTAGAAAGATGTTGCAAGGTTAAATGTTTAAGGTTACCATCAATAGGCACCGACGATGTGAAGTAACTATTTAGTTGATTGAAATCGACATTTGTATCCGTGACAGTATTATGAGATTTGCCACCCCCAAGAGTTTTTAGAAATTTCCAAACTTTAGTTGGATCAACGTTTTCTATAGAATTATGAATGTGGCGTCTTTGAGCGTCCCTAATCACCATATTGCACCGGTTACGCGCCCGAATCATTCTTTCTTCATTTCGTTTCGAGGGATCCATCTTGAACCTGGCTTTGGTGGAGTTCTTTTTATTCATATGTGCAAACTGTGCAAACTAAGAAATGTCGGAGGACAAGTTTTCAGTTACGCTGACGACACTGCCCTTGTCTTTTCTGACTCCTCTTGGGAAGCCGTGAAAACTAGAACAGAATTGGGACTTGCTAAGGTGTTTGATTGGCTTAATGTGAATGTATTGACACTAAATAAAGCTAAAACTAACTTTATTTGCTTTGCACCCAGTCTGAGATCACATCCACCTGATGAATTTCAACTGAAACTTCACGGTTGTAAAAGCGTCCCGTTTGATGAGGGTTGTAGCTGTTATAGTATTCAAAATGTCACTACTATAAAATATCTTGGAATCATACTAGATCAGCGTCTATCCTGGCACCCACAAGTCGAGCTGGTAATAGAACGTATACGTAAACTAAAATGGATTTTCAAATCTCTGCGTCACGTCATGGCAAAAGAGCTCCTTACCAAGATTTATATATCCCTGGTACAATCTATTATTACATACTGCATTCCTGTGTGGGGGGGAGCTACGAAAAGTAAAATGCTTGAATTAGAACGGGCGCAAAGATCGCTTCTTAAGATCATGTTCTTTAAACCTTACCTTTACCCTACCGAGGATCTTTTTGGTTTCTGTGGGTTGCTATCTATTAGACAATTATACCTATTGCATACTGCTTTAACTTTTCACAAAACCACGCCTTATGATCCTAAGACAATGATGCGAAGAAGGAATGACATAGTGGCTCCCTCTCTTCAAATACGCACCGAGTTTGCCAGACGACAATATCCTTGTCAAAGCATTCATATTTACAACTACATAAACCGAAAGCTTAACAGTAAATTGTACCCTATGTCGATATACAAGTGCAAGAAAGTTTTAATAGACTGGTTAAAAACTCTAAGCTACGAAGAGTCTGAAAGCATCCTAATCAGAACAGCCTAAACTTAATTCTAAGATATTTCAATGATCTTTTTCTTTTTCTTTTTCTCTAAGTTGTTTTTGTACATAAAATGCGCACACACACACACACACACACACACTCACACACAGAATACACCTGCATGCACCCACTATAATTATTATTAGTCTATAAGTACCTTTGTTTTGTATAAGTTCAAATTATATTACTTATAACATTAAGTCCCAACATTGTCAGCGGCACTAGGTTAAGAGCGAGACTCCCTATTACAAGTATTTATATTACTCTCTGGGGTTGTCTCACTATCATTTTTGTTTGTGAATTTGGGAAATAAAACGATTTTTATTATTTATTTATTTATTATTCATGAGATATTATTTAATATATATATAATATATATATATAAATAAAATATATATATATAATATATATATAAATATAATAATATATTATTTAATATAATATTAGTTTCCTTTGGGTTGTTAAAAAGTAATTAATTTAAATATGTTTCATACCAAAATATACCATAGACATGTACATACTTATTCAACGCCATCTAGTGAAGCAATTGGAAGCTTTTTTTTTTAAATGGCCTCTCAGAAAATCGCTCATTGTAACCCGCAAAAATATCACATTCCGCGGGATAACGTCGTGACTCGTGTAGTCCACGCGGGCAAGCTGCGGGCGGAAAGCTTAATGGTTTTATGAAATACCTACTAGTAGGTAGTTCCCCGTGGTTTTACCCTCAGGGTTCTCGTTTCCATGGGAATAGCGGGATAAAATATAACTTAAGATACTCGGGAATACTGTAGCTTTCTACTGATGCAAGATTTTTTCAAAATCGGTCCAGTATTTTTTGATTTTATCTTTTACAAACAAACATAAGATCTTTCCTCTTCCAGCAAAAACACAAATATTGATAAACATTTTGAAGAAGCTAAGGCACTTTGTGTTATGGATACCCAGTTCCCTAACCATGAATTACTCGCGTTCTCGTAATCGTTTATCATACTATACCAACCGTCTCCATTTTTTATTTGGCAGCTTTCTCAGCTTTTTGTCAGATGGTATAACTAAAGTGCGAGCCTGTGCGAGCCATATGAGAGTCATTCCTGCTTGGTACAGAACCAACGATGGTATGACATTATATGATATCTACTTATTTATTGACATTACTCGAAATAATCGAATAAATTATCTTCTTTTTTCAGGTTGAGGTACATCTTTGGCAGATATCAATGGCATACCCAGACCTGGTCACCCTGGAAACTGCTGGAAGAAGTCACCATGGTAGAGAACTTTGGTATCTGAGGATATCCACAACGAAGTTTCAGGTAGTTAAGTTTGACATAAATGTAATATAAAGGTACTTAGGCTCATAATTATGTGGAAATGTCAACACAATGATTTTGAAAACGTAAATTAGTCAAAACTACTGTGAGTGGTGCGCACACATTTAACCATTTTGGAAATGTCTAGGTATCTAACGTAAGGACCTAATATTTAACTTGCAGTGTATCTTCTCTTCTTGCAATCTTGCAAGCTAAATTTGACCCACTTTCCAGTGTCCGATTGAGCTGAAATTTTGCACATGGGTCTGGTTTGGATGACAATACAATGATTTTTTTACTTCTTATTTATTTATTTCAGGATCCCAGCAAACCAGTGGTGTTCATTCAATCTCTACTGCATGCGCGTGAGTGGGTGACATTGCCTGCTACTCTGTACGCCATCCACAAGCTGGTAGTAGACGTGTCTGAACAAGATGTCCTTCAGGACATCGACTGGATTGTGATGCCTGTTGCCAACCCTGACGGATATATGTTCACGCATGAAGATGTAAGTGCTCGATCACACGACGATATTTTGACTAATGGTCTTTTTACAAGCTTTTTATTAACTTGAAAAATGGAAAATGAAGTATTTAGAAAAAATCGACCCATCTCACAACCAGCTCCGATGGGACTCAGCTCCAGCTCTGGTTGTAAGATGGGTCGATTTTTTCTAAATAATTCATTTTCCATTTTTCAACCATAAAAATTGCATTGTGAATGCACAAAAGTAAAAATTTAAATAACTTTTTATTAACTTGCCATGTTATTTAGTTAGTTAGTTTAATTAAATAGTTAGTGGGGGGTAAATCTTGCAAGCTTAATTTGACCCACTTCCCAGTGTCCGATGGAGCTGAAATTTTGTATACAGGTTTGGATCAGATGACAATACAATATTAAAGTAGAGTCAGCAAAAAAGCATGTCATAAAAATGAAATTTTTCTAAAAACTTATTTGACGATTCGTCTTTATGACTGCATCACATTTTGATGGCATTTGGGTTCTGACGATTGCCGGTAAGCACTTCCACACAGTACCAAGCTAAAAATGTATTATCTCGAGCTCCTACGTACTTTGATAGGCAATACCGCATTTGCTGTTAACACACGCATGATTCTCTAGTTCACACCTTTATCTAATACTTAAACCCTTTATCAAGTTTGCTTCTGATTAAAATGTGGAAAGTTTACAGACAGACGCATAAAACTAATCATAAAGCAGTAAATAACAGTGATTTTATTTATCATAAAACAATAGTATTAAACTGTTGTTGAAATGTAGATATTTAATTATGACATTCAGAAATATGAATATTAAATAACAAAAATGTGAATAAATAAATTCAATCTGTATATACCTAACAGTCGAATAATGAGTTACTTAATTGCAATTAGCTATTTTGAAAAATTTAAAATTAAGTACTTATTTAGAAAGAATTTGACAAAAAACGACTCCGTAGCTCAGTGGTTAGAGCAGTCGCCCGGATAACGAAATGTCGTGGGTTCGAATCCTATCAGAGCTGGTTCTGAGACGGGTCGATATTTTCTAAGTAGTTTATTTTAATTATTTCAATAATAAAAATTGAATTGTAAATGCAAAAAAGTAAAAATCTTAATATCTAGCTATCTTTCTATGGCAAGAGTATGGCGCTACCAGCATGTGACGTCACTGGCTTGTAGCGCTCTCCTTGTCTAATTAGAAACTTTGATGCTCTTTAAGGCTGAAAATATGCAAGATATTTGAAAGAAAATGCCTATGTTTTGTTGCTACTAATTCAGTAAACATTTTAAGTCAAAAAGAAAAAATTTTGTCAAATACCCTATTGTTTATATTTAACATCTACAATAACTTAAAACAATATCTCCACAATAATTAAATTAATAATTATTAAATTATCCATGCGGAAGAAAACTGTAAAAAGCAATGTGAAAAATCTTATAAAATCGAATTAAGTATCCACAAAATGTATAGATTTCGTAAAATTACGTTGGCCGAACTATTAATATGTAAATTTCTGCTATTTTAATAAGTATGCTTTATAACGCAAAGTGCATAAATTCAGCTGTGACTGCTATTTGATAAAGCTGTGCAATAAAACGACAGTGCTATGCAACCGAGTAAAATAGTACTATGAACAACATGACCACAGGAACTATGTCAATCTCTGGTATTTTTAATAAGTATTCTTTATAGATTCAAGATTCAAGATTCAAGATTCAAATTTGTTTATTCAATTTAGATTGTTATTTACAATACTTGTGAACGTCATAGAAGCTACGCCATCGGTTCGCAAACCCTACAGCGGGAGGCCTTGGAGAAGAACCGGCAAGAAACTCCAAGGGTTGTTTTTTTCTCCCTGTCTTATTTCATACAGAGTCGTCAAATTGAAAAATGACCTTAACATGGTATGACTAAGGTCAGTTTCCATCACAATTACACAATGGGTTATGATAAATACAGTTAAGTATAGGCGAACTAATGATCATAGCGGTGAACAATTTTCAGTTACCTAGGAACTCTACTTAAAGCTTTAATATTAGTTTAAAACAAAAGACAATTCTACTATATACTGCAAGTTGCGCCATACATGTTTCAAATGTAATTCTTAATAAAATGAATAAAAACAAAAGAAAACACATTTTAAGGCAAGCAGATAAGAGCAGACCCAATCCCACTGGCAGCACCCGTTCACGAGCATGACGCATGAACCAGCCATCGCTTCGCTCAACCATATTTTAGGGAACGTAACGACCCGCCTCACACGCCACCACCGACATTCATATCTGTTCTCGTTTGGAACTAAAACTATCTATTTTGACAGCTTAACATTGTATTGCAAGTGGCTCCTTTGTCACGGCTGATACTGGAACAGACAGGCATATGGGACTATAAACCACGCAAAGTGCATAAATATTAAGTCGTGTTTTCTATTTTAAAGCTGTGCAATAAGACTGCAGTTCTACGTAGCCTAGTAAATTAATACTTTTAACAACATGACCACAGTTTAGAAAAAGCATATCACGCATTTATTACTGAGTGAAGCGTAAAATCAAAAGTTTTTTTTTTATTATTTTTATGACAAGCTTTTTCGCTGACTGTACTACTTATAATATTGTATTATCATATAAAACAAACTTGCATGCAAAATTGCAGCTCAATAGGACACTGGAAAGTGGGTCATATAGCTTGCAATATTTGACCCGAACGGACATGCATACATACCTACATACATTACATACACTGTTGTAAAAAAAATAGTTGAATCGAACATAAATCGAAGACAACCTTTCACTGTCCGGGCAAATGCGGATTAATTTTCAACTGTTATGATAGGTAGCGAAACTATGTAGTTAAAGCTTCATGTGATCTTGATAGTACAAAACCCGATCTATAATCCAGCACAGTATCAAACGCTTCGCAGAAAATCCGGACTCTTAAAATATAAAAGATATTATCTGAAACCTTAGCGATATTTAATCTTCGGAACAATCTGTGAGATCCCAAGAGCACTAAATTCATTTGGGTCTACAAATTGATTTCTCATATACTTGAGTCCAGTATGATAGAGAACCTTTTACACTTTTATGATGAAATAAAAATTATGATCTTGTTTTTTAGGGTTTTCGTGATACATTTATCAATTTTAGAATATAAAACAACCCATTACGAGGGCCCAATGTGGATTGGTGGGTATTAACGACTGCAAATGCAGTCGGGACCAACGGCTTAACGTGCTCTGAAGCACGGAGGAGCTTGAGCAATGAGCTCACCCATCCCGTGACCGACCATTGCGAAAGTTGCTTAACTTCAACGATCGCAGGCCGAGCGCGCTAACCAATACGCCACGGGCTTCTTGGTTGGGATTTTCCCATTACCATAATAACACAAGCGCTTAAGTTACTTCATTTTGGATTAGTAGCAATGCCTGAGTCCAATATTTATATAGGGTGCCTTGTAATTAGTGTCAAATATTTTCAGGGCTGAACATATAAGTCATATAGATAACAAATCAAAAATATTTCAAAAATCCACAAGTTATTTCAGAACTTAATATTTCAAACAAAAAATAATGCCATAGTATTCATAAAATAAGCTCAACCTGTACATGTGCACTCACACTATCATAAGAATTACTAAGAATACACATAGCATTAGCTTGTGTAACGCGTATTTAGTTTGTGCTTGTGTTTGAAACTTGCCCAGCTGTTTAGGGTGATGTTTTTTGTGATTAGGTAACCAAGTTGTTTGTCATATTATCTAGCAAACTAACCTGCAAAGAGTACCCCATTTTTTCCTGACCTCTTTAGTGTGAGTTTTTTTTTATCCACTACGGGGTAGCACTTAGCCTTCATCACACCTGATGATAAGTGGTGATAAGGCTGAAGGTGGAAGCGCATCACTCCCGTAATCCTCAATCACTGAGGAACTGGCTATCTTATCTCTAACTGACGGAACACAATAATGCTGAAGACATTATTGTTATGGCGTCAGACTTAGATAAGATGGTGGTAGCTAGCCAGGCGGACTAAGAACAAGTCCTACCACCAACCAAACCGAATACAATATGTACCCCCACTGGGAATCGAACCCGGGACCTCTTGGTCTGAAATCGGTAGTATCAACCACTAGACCACGGTTACTTGCATGTTAAGCCCTAAAAATATTTTGTCATTAAGTACAGGGCACCTTATATATATTTTTAATTGTATACTCTACCTATGTTTTCTCTTCACAGTCAAGATTCTGGCGCAAGAGCCGCGCCAATAACTTCAACGGTCTCTGCGTAGGCGTCGACCTCAACAGGAACTTTGACGTCAACTGGGGCGAAGCTTCGAGCAGTATCTCTTGCAGTGAAACATTCCACGGGCCCAGACCCTTCTCCGAACCCGAGACCCGAGCGATCAGAGACATCATGCTCCAACACAGCGACCGCCTCGCACTATTCCTCGACATCCACAGCTTTGGCAGCATGATCTTATTCGGTTACGGCAATGGCGTTTTTCCACCTAATGCGTTGACAGTCAACTTCGTCGGAGTTCAAATGGCTCAAGCTATTGATGCTGTCAAAGCCGATTTTAACCCAAATTATATTGTCGGTAACGTCGCTCTTGTTTTGTACAAAGCTTCGGGCAGCGCCATGGATTACGCTAAGGTTGCAGGCGCACCTTTGGCGTATACTTACGAACTACCAGGCATGAGACTTGGAGTCGGTGCTTTCGGGTTTTTAGTAGACCCGGCGTTTATTGAGCAAGCTGGTGTGGAGACTTGGGAGGGAATTAAAGTCGGTGCTAGATACGCACGTGATAATTTTAGGCCAAGAAATGTAAACGTTTAGTTTGATTCTTCGTCATCCTCATGTCATCCAAAGGAAAAGCGGTTCTGGTTGATTTTGTTTAATAATAATAAATGTTGTTTAAAATTACTGTTTTTTTCTTCATCTAATCAATTGAGGAGATACTTTTGATATAATTCTTTGAATTACAGACATCAAAGCATTATTCTCTGATTGCTATAATATGCTTGTGTAGTGAATCTGGAGGATTTCATTATAACTGACCTCGATTGGAACAAAGGCCCTCAAACGGTGCTAAATGGAAACGCCTGTTTTTAAATTAATAGGAGCTATTACTGGGTCAGCGCATAAAAGGGATTCCGTTCGAAACTTTGTAAATAATATTGGTTAATCTTTATTAAAGAGATATCTATACTAATATTACAAGTATTCAGGTATGTAACGAATAAACTCAGAAATTACTGTACGAATTTCTTTAAATAACTTTTTATCAATGTACTTTAAAAATAACAGACAACAACATTCAGGATTTGATTTTGAATTAAGCAGTTCATGCATTTGCACATTTTTTTTGGTTTGGGTATAGGGAGGGCAAATACAGTATTTTCGTATAAGTACCGATAACGGAATGTTGGACTCAGTCAAACACAGGGCCTGTCTGGCTTCGCGTCAGGGCTAGCTCGAAAGCTCAAGAGGGGGCCAAACAGAGGGAGAAAGCCTCCTCCCAATCTCCCCCACAAGGGGGGGAGACTCCACCCCACTCAAAAACTAATTTGATCAGAACTAACCTGACAACCTTCTTTGGTAACACCCAGATACGAACCAACGCAAGTATGCATCACTTGTATTCTTGTTGATAATCGAATAACACATGTTCTAGTAGGCAAGATGATCTGTAGCCATAGCATGAAAAACTGTCGTTATGGCAACCGTTATCGTGATCGTAATCTTTTGTATTAAAACCAGAGCAGTGCCTCTATCACCGCTAGCAAGTTAGGATGTCAAGTCTAAATAAATATATATCTATATATACAGGGCGTCCCAAAATTAACTCACATGGAGGGAAAGTACCTTAAATACTGAAGATATACAATTTTACTGAAAGGAGACTTCATTTTTATTTTAAAAAGAAAACGAACTGCATTCACCGAATTTTGAATAATCACTTGTCTGAACTGGGAATCGAACCCGCTGAATGTAAAAAAAATATTTCTCTAATTTAATTGTACCGATCGAAAGACTTGATTATACCTAAGCATTTCTTCTAAATAACATAGCATCTTAAATAAAAGGAAGACTACGAAATTTAACATTTAATGTTGAATAACAAGTTTGTGCAGCGTTATGAATAGCCTTTTCTGTGACTGTCGTTCTCAAAACTTTAACATTTCAATGTATTACTAATGAGTGAAGATTGGAGCAATTATCAGAAAGTGTTTGATAAAGTTAAATAAAACAAAACCGCAATAAGAGTTGATGGTAGGCACCCAGGTTAAGACACGCAGCGCGCGTGGCGGCCATCAGGTGAGGGGATAAGAAACTGAAATTCAATACAAATTTGACAGCAGCACTTTGACAGCTTTTGAAGGACGGTATAGTTAACTATTCGTTTACCATAACGGTAGCATTTCATGCATATTGGTAAAAACTTCAAGAAATACATGATGCATCTGAAACTATATTTCTGCAACAGCGATGCGAACGAATGAATACGACGCAAATGGAATATACTTGTTCCACAACCGCGACACATCTGCTTCAGAACTAGTGAATATAGTTTGAAAATTAGGCTATGATCCGCCGATCCATTAAATTTTAGTGCCAATTCTGTATTGATTGGCCTCATCGCAGTATCTGGTTAGGCACTAGCTTCATTGATGATAAAATAAATAAATAATAAATTAATTGGACCTCACTAATTTAACCTATTGGACACCATCACACACATTGATCCAATACCAAACTGTAGTAGCTTGAGCACTAGTATATAGAAATTGTAAACAATGATGGGTATAAGGCCTCATTTCCACCTGCAAGTAAGTCTTCTGCGATAAATGTCCGACAATCTCTCAGATAGCAACTTGCAAGTGTAAACTACAACTTGCAAGTGTGTTTACACTTGCAAGTTGCTTTCTGACAGACTGTCGATCATTTATCGCAGAAGAGTTACTTGCAAGTGGAAATGAGGCCTTACACACGTGTGTGTAAGATCCGAGATCCGAGGAATTATGGAAATTTTGTTTTCCATATTTTCCTGATTTGGACATCCAGAGATAGCAATAATGTTAAAATGGATTTTATATTTGATTATATTTATTGTTCAAACACAGGTATTACATACATATAAAATAACATAGAGTAAGCCTATACATAAAAGGATATATGGTAGACAGGAGGCAGTATATAGGAATTTATTTCAAACAAAGGCGATGCTGGTCGCTAAAGAAAATACTAAATAAAAGAATAGTTACAGAACAATCGTGTTGGCTCGTCGGATGCCTAGGCGCTTCACAGCTGTAGGTGAGACATTTTCTTGGGCCCGTGTCTGGACTACACAACTACTGCGTTCCTCCCGCGCTTTTATTGTTACGTATCGACTAGAGTGGGGACAAATGATTTATCGATATCAAGGCCAGCGTATTTGGTAACAAGAAATAAGAAACTTTCGCATTGGTCGGTCACAGGATGTCAATAACAAATTAATTTCCTCACATTGAGGCTTTTCCTTACATTGATGGAGCAACGCTTGCCTACAGCGCTACAAAGTGATTGCACAATTTGACGAGGCTTTTCGGTAGGTAGCTTAGTTGATCAGAGCATTAGGTCGGATTGCCAGGGGCGCGAGTACGAATTCCGCCTGAAAGCTAACTACATGGCTGGTGGGATTTTTTCTATCACAACTTTTCTTATGTTACAGGATTGCATTGTGATTACAAAAAATAATTTGAATCTAAATTATCTTTAGCTCTGCCGTGCTTCGGGAGGCAGGCTATGCCGTTTTATTTGTGGCCGTAACAGTTGTTTTACCGGGTGAGCCATACTTGTAGTTGTAATGCGTATAGACACGCGCTCCTGTGTGCGTCGGCCGGCGACTTGGCCAAAACTGAGCGCTCCCGATCTTAAGCTAATATTACACGGTTCAATTTCAGTTCAATATTGCTTTTAATTCCATTGCTTCAAGGGCATTGATACATGTGAAACAACAGCATTGAAAGTTAAGATCTACTGATAGCTTTCAGTGCAATGCTTTTCAATGAAATTGCTGTTAATTTGATGGAATCGTTGATTAAATTGAATCGTATCGGCTTTACGGAGGCAAAGACAGTGTGAATGTACATTTACACAAACAAGCGTAGCACACCCGCGCTCGTGATATAAAAGAATTTTAAAGGGTATAAAGTAAAAAAAAAATATTGGACGATTCATAAGCATTAATTTTATTTAATCTATGTGAACAAAAAAAGTTTTGACTTTGACATCTGGCTTGCGCATTGACATTTACATTCGTACTTTTCGCTGATCCTGCATTTTTTGGTTACTCGACGTCTTGCTTGTGTTGAAATGTGATTGCATCGCTACACTAGAAAAAGTAGGTAAGTATCTAGTAAAAATAATATTTTGAATGGAAACATTCCAACAACACAAATATTTTTGCGCATGAACATGTCCACTTGTTTTCTCTTTTCTATGTATATCATTAACGTATATACATAAAAGTATAAAAGAATATTAAACAAAGGTGACGAAAAGCCATATGTTAGACTTAAATAGTTTTCTTATTATAATTATTTATGTCATAAAAACAGCATCAAGAATGCAAAAATTTTAACTCAAATTATCGACAAACGAATTCACATCCCCACTGTCCACTAGCTGTCACGTCTCACCTCGGGGCAATATTACCCCCACCCACCCCCTCGGACGCGCGGAGGCATCTAGCGAATACTTCACTTATTACCTATCCGAAGCGGAAAAACAATGGGGGATTTCCGCCCAAGAATTTGGCCACTTTACGAATCTGCTTGCTTGAAAATTCGCAAAGTTCACCAAACAAACTAAATTAAAAGAGTTCTGAGGCTTCTTTCTGGAACTTTCGAATTTAATAACGGTTATAAGATTTGGCATCGATTAGAAATTCGATGGGTTTAATTTTTTTCTTGCTTCCTTCCTCTTTTGATTAAAACAGACAACCGTAATGGCGGTATTATGTTATTGTTCACTTCTGCCTTTCAATTTAGATGAAGCAACCAAATTGAACATTCAATGGCAATGTTCAACTACATTCTATCGCGTTGAAAGACATCAATGTACAATGCAATTGAACGAAAGTTGAAAATGTAAACATAAGAATTGAATGATTCACTAGTAATTGTTAGTTATTACAATTTTTAGTTTTTTGCATTTACAATGCAATTTTTTTTACTGAAAAATGGAAAATGAAGTATTTAGAAGACTCCGTAGCTCAGTGGTTAGAGCAGTCGCCCGGAAAGCGAAAGGTCGTGGGTTCGAGTCCCATCGGAGCTGATTGTGAGACGGGTCGATTTTTTCTAAATACTTCATTTTCCATTTTTCACTAGTAATTGTTCATTCTCAGTGTGCTACCTGATTGGTAGACATTTTTAAGCAATGCGAATTGAATGGTTCACTTTATAATTTAGATAGTTCATTTTTAAAGAAATTTGTAAATAGCAGTATCTTTTACTTCTGCGCCTTTCAACCAAAGTGAATCAATTTGGTTGTATCGTGGAATATCGGCTTAAGATAATTCATGAATAATAATGCTTAAACAAACAGCCTAAACACGGAAAAATCACATCACATCACATTAATTTTGTCCAGTGCCCGTAGTATAAGTTTTATGTCAAAAAACGCAAACTATTTCGAATGCGTATTAATGTCAATTTGTATGAAAACTGTATAAGCGCCTCTAGCGGCGAGTAGTGCGCTTATATAGTTTTCATACAAATTGACATTAATACGCATTCGAAATAGTTTGCGTTTGCTTGACATAAAAACTTACACTAGGGGTACTGTATTCTCTAAAACTCAATCAACAAACTCGACGTTCTTTTTCGCTTGACTTTCACTTGTTTGTTATGAATTTGACATAAAGAATCGAAGCTGAATGACGAAGTGACGATGAAACTTCGTAAGAGAATCGCACTCCTGGTTGGAACAGAATCAGCAACCTCCAAGTCTTAGTTAAATCACTAATTTCTTTACCTGAATGACCACTGCGCGTCTTTGACACACATTCACGTCAATACCATTTCCGAACTTCAAGGTCAGAGTTTAAAAGGTCTTGTCTACAGTTAGCCCCTTTTATAGACTGATAAAGGAAATGACGATGGCTCGACGAATTGCAACTAACCAGTAACTATCTCCTACAGAATTGTAGTTACAGATCTTATCTTGATCATAAAACCAAACGGCAAACCTTTTGTTCTGGCGGCTTAATAAAAGAATGACCAGTAACTCTTGTAAGCACAGGACCATAGAACACAAGAAAGAAGTAGTCTCATAGCTTAGTACTCAATGAAGAGCCGTGCCGTGACGCAAATTCGAAACTTCGGTTAGCTCGCCCCTTTCACTCGATTCTGTCATGACTGTAGAGTGGGAGGGACGGGTATAACCATGACAACGAGAAGAAATTCAAAATTGCACTTGCGGAGCTTTTGAGCAGAATGGGTCCACGCGTTCGTTCCTTTTACTACTTCTAGCCTGTGTTTTGTCTTCCTTGATTTTTAGGCATAATAGCAAAAGTGGAATGACGTTTGTTGCGAGTTTTTCATACTCGCTTAGAACTATAAAAATCCATAAACGGTTATAATATGCAGAGTGAGACTTACCTCTGGTCTGGGTATTCTAATCTATACTATCTATACTAATATTATAAAGAGGAAAGATTTGATTGTTTGTTTGTTTGTTTGCATCGAATAAGCTCCGAAACTACTGGACCGATTTAGAAAATTCTTTCACCATTAGAAAGCTACATTGTTCCCGAGTGACATAGGCTATATTTTATCCCGATATTCCCACGAGAACGGGTACCACGCGGGTGAAACCGCGAGGATCGGCTAGTTATTTATAAACTTCGTTGCATAAGATATCGGTGACATAACTGTACAAGCTCCAATCGACCTTTTTATGAAGTCCAAAATTGGCCAAGAATTTTTAAATAGTTACTTTGAAAGCAATTGTTTTTCGTTTTTACTTTAGCTGCACTCACTGATGTAACCTACTTATAGCAATTTTTACTGTGACCTGTTCAGCTCATTTCGCCACATATTGAGGTGATAGTGAGGCCTTTATACTGTCCATTATCCTTAACAGCCTAATTTGTAGTTCGTTGGTAAAACGATTTTATAGTTTCTGCTACTATGGGACGTAAAGATAATCAAGTTTTCTGTTAAAAATCGGAAGTAAAAATGTTTTTGTAATCAGCATGTTTAATTAAATACATACCTTGTGGCGCTCGGCACTTACGCCTTTATTGCTGTTGTTCGAATACAAAACAACGACAATAAAGACGGCCGGCACGGCCGCAAAAAGGTCCCTTGATTTGGACGACCACATTTGAAGCAGGCAAGCTTAGGGTGAACTTACACAGGCGCAGAGTCAAAGCGACGGCGACGCGAGGACGAAGCGTCATTTTTTAACTTTTACGCACGTTGTCGCGTGTTGACGCTTGTTTTCAACGTTGTATAAGGCAATGTAGTTGGCGTCTGACACATCCACGTCTCTGCGTCCGAGTGACAAGCGGCGACGCGTGAAACTGCTTGTCTCCAGCCAAGGGCCTACGCGCGAATGCGCGCGGCAACGCGCTACGACTTGCGACAGCGCGCCCATCAATAAAATATATAGAGATAATTTAGCATCTGTCGATTGTTATTTAAGTTCAGTCGCATGCAATTTTAACTCTATCTGTGGTCTAACACTCAATCGGTATCAGACCCAGAGGTCCCAAGGTTCAATTCATATTGTATTCGGTGTAGATGGTGGCAGGACTTGTTTTAAGTACGCCTGGCTAGCTATCGCCATTTTATCGGTCGGTCTGACGCTATAACAACGGTGTTTGCACCATTGTTTATTCGGTGTTTTACTCTGCGGACAATGTTGTTGGTGACATAATTAGTACTATGTTCTAACATTTGTCACATTTGTTTTTGTTCCAAATAAATAAAAAAAAAAAATAAAAAAAAAATTGTTGTGTCCTGGCAGCTAGACATGACATGAGATAGCTAGTTCCTCAGTGGTAGAAGATTTCGGGAGTAGTACGCTTCTACCGTCTGACTTGTCTTCTATCAACATCATTTAATTTTGTGAAGAAGGCTAAGTGCTACCCGGTTCTGAATAAAAAAAATGTACGATATCTTACATGTTATTTAAGGTGCAAAAAAAATGTACGATATCTTACATGTTATTTAAGGTGCAATCGCATTCCAGCTGATTTTAACCATTAGAGTTAGACGTATTCTGTTAATAATTATCAATTACTTAAATAAGAGCATTAAATAATGTATCAAAGCATTTAAGGATGCAGTAAGAAAACAAATAAATTGTCATTCAAAATTTAATTAACAAAAGTAAATAATGATCGAAGAGTCATATCTTCTAAATAAGTATTTGTTTGAAGCTTGACGATGAGGACCAAATTATTGGCAATTACCAATTACTATTTTAGTTATCCAAACTTATTCTTCTGATAAAGTTTCTGCGGGCTGTTCTGGCTCCCACTTTTATACCTTCCCACGTTTCAAATCCTGCCTGTTCAATGAATTCTGGATCAACGAGAGAAGCAATCATACTAGCATTAACTATATTATTGATAGTCGGCAGCAGGTAAGTGTAAGAAAGGGGTACTCCAATAGATTGAGCATAATCACTAGGTCCTCCAGAAGTGGGATTGTGAGCTAGGCCTGTATTGCCAACGATATAATCTCTTTTCCAATTCCACTTAACCCTGTCTATCGCTCGAGCCATATTCACACCATTCACGTGTAAGGATAAGGCGTTTGATGTAAGTTGCCCATTTCCAAATCCGTACAGGATGAAACTGCCCCAGCTCTGGATGTCTATGAACAGCTCCAGTCTATCAGAGTATCTGCGAAGAACATCCCTGATGTTCCTCGATTCTGGTTCGGAGAAAGGACCGGTCCCGTGGAAGAAGTAGTCGCAAGGAAAGTCGGAGGTGAGAGTGCCCCAGAATATGTTGAAGTTCTTCGTCAAGTCGACGCCGTTGCAGATAGGAGGCGAGAGCCTTGCGCGATTTTTGTTCCAAAAACGAAACTGAAAAAAGAAGACGTAATTTTTTTGACATTTTGTAGAAACAATGTGTAATGTATATCATTTACAATCACCGGCTATTTAACGTCATACTTATATGTAAAATTTTACACGGCTCGGCGACTAAAACTGGATTATTGTCAGATAATGTAGTATAATTCGTGGAAACCGTGCTTGCTAAATTTTTGCGACGAAAGTAGCCCTCGTCCTTCTCTAAAATGTAATTTATCTCTCTCTTTGACATTTTTTTTCAAAATTAGTTCAGTATTTTAGATTTATAAAAAGATTTCCTTTTCCATTTTTAATATTAGTATGGATATGATAGCTTGGCAACCGAGATCTTCTTGCTTAGTGCTAAATAACTACCAAGTTGTAACCAAACGTTTAGGGAAGATTTAACATTCTGCTATGACAACGATGATGAAAAAGATGAAGACATTGACGCGGATCATGATGATAACTCTCATACTTACACCGGTTTCAACATACGTAAACACATAGCCATCAGGATTGGCAATAGGCATGATGATCCAATCAATGTCGTTGACTAAGTCCGTTTCCGTTACGTTGATCACCAATTTCTCAATGGCGTATAAGGAAGCTGGTAAAGTGATCCATTCTCTTGGGCCAACCAAAGATTGGAGATAGACAATCGGTTTGCGTCTATCCTGTGAAAAAAGAAAGCATTTAAAATAAAAGATTTTCTTAACATTCCTGTGAAAACTTGAAATAGAAACTTGAACTTGAAACAACTTTTACGCATCCTACTTTAATATTATACATATGTGAAAGTTTAAAATGTTTGGATGTTTGTTGCTCAATCACGCCAAATCGGCTGAATTGATTTGGCTGAAATTTGGGACACAGATACTTGATAGCCTGGAAAGGAAAATAGGCTACATTAAATCCCAGAAAAATGTCACATTACCGCGGGATAACGTCGTGTAGTCCACTTACAAGGAAAGCTAGTTTCTTACTCATAAAATTATCACTTTTTGCGTTAATTTGCTTGCTAATTCAGGGTTTTTGCTGACGTTCCAGCAATCTCTTTATATTGGTTTATTACCAGCAATCTATTTATATTGGTTTATTATCATAATCGTCAGCCATTTAATGTCCCCACTGCTGGGACACAGGCCTTCCTTATGGGTGGATAAGGAGAACGTTCTATGCCTCACCACGCGGGCCCAAAGCGGATTGGTGGGTAGGTATTAACTATTTTCCTTATTCAATAGGTACTAACCTGAAAATTGGTAGTCGAAATTCTCAAATAGTTCATGTTTCGCCCTTCAATAGTTCTGCCTGCAGAAGCCAATGTTACCACGTTTGGATATTCTCTTGCCAGTCTTGCTAAATATTGATCAACCTGAAACAGTAATGAAAATCTTTTCGTAAAAGAAATCAAAATAAATGTAAATATTATACGTGTTAATGAATAAGCGCAAAACCTCTTAGGTGGTGATTGTGCTTATAAATAAATAAATAAATAACTTCTTACATTCACACCAATTATCTAATCCCATTTTAATTTCATTAAGAAACTGTATCATAGAAAACTTGATAACGGATAAATATATACTTAAATAATTTTTGTTTGTAAATACATACTTAATATACATAGTAAACACCCAGACCAAGACAAATAGACATGTTCATGCACACAAATATTTGTCTTGTTCAGGAATCGAACCCGAGACCACTGGCGCAGAAGGTGGGTAGCCTACCCCTGCGCCAAATCGGTCATTCAAAATCAAAATCATTGCTCGTGAATATGAACAACTTTTATTATAGGGCTAACTCTGCAACTCAAGAAAAAAAATCAGCTGTTTCATCATCATGTCAGCCGAACGACGCCCACTGCTGTACATGGGCCTCCCCCAAGGATCCCCACAACGATCGGTCCTGTGCTGCCCGCATCCAGCGACTTCCCGCGACCTTGACTAGATCGTTGGTCCACCTTGTAGGGGGCCTGCCCACGGAACGTCGTCCGGAACGCGGTCGTCATTCGACAACCTTTCCGCCCCAACGGCCATCGGTTCTCCGTGCTATCTATCCCGCCCACTGCCACTTCAACGATGCAATCCTTCAAGCGATGTCGGTTGTTTTAGTTCTCCTGCAGATCTTATCATTTCTGATTCGACTGAGCAGGGAAATACCAAGCATCGCTCTCTCCATTGCTCGCTGGGATGCTTGAGCTTGAGCTGTTTCATACAAATTGTCAATACCTACTCGACCAGAATGTATGGAACAGCTGATTTTTTTTTAGTTGCAGAGTTGGCCCCATAGTAAAAGTTGTTCATATTTTTGAGCACAATCATCACCTCAGAGGTTTTGCGCTTAATCTTAAACACGTTCTAGAAATATGGATTATTGCATACCACAGGGAGTGTATGAATTTCGTCGTATGAAAGTGCTGGTCCTGGTCTTTTTGGCTTAGACTTTGCAGCTGTCAACTTTTGGTCTTCTTGGTCTAGCAATCTGGAAGGTTGATAAGTATAGGTACATAATATAGTGTGTGACTTGACTAATAAAATAAAAACGACTCGAACGAGCAAAACGAGATAAGTAGCGAGGTGTGAAGGTTCAACCGCCTCTGCGGTCTAGTGGTTTACACCACCGATTTCAGACTCAAAGGTCCCGGGTTCTATTCCTAGTGGGAGTACATATTGTATTCGGTTTGGTTGGTGATAGGACTTGTTCTTAGTCTGCCTGGGGGCCGATTCTCACGCAATCGAGAAAAGTTCACTTTTATAAGCTCGAAATTCAAATATAACACAATTTTTGTATTGTCAGAATTTCACAATCGAAAAAGTTCGAGCGAAAACCAATCGAACGCTACGAGTGGTAGAAACCAATAGATGTTCGTATACGAACTTAGCTGTCAAAATGAATTTGTTGACATGTGGGACAACTTAGTTTGTTTGAAACGTTCTCAGAGGTTCTAACTTTTCAATAGAAACCACAAACAAAATGTTCGACATACGAATTACCACACTGAAAAAGTTCGAATGCCTGAGAATCGGGCCCATGGCCAGTTACCACCACCTTATCTAAGTCTGACGCCATAACAATGATGTTTTCAGCATAATTGTGTTCCGGCAGTTAGAGATAAGATAGCTAGTTCCTCAGTGATTGAGGATTCCGGGAATAGTGCGTTTCCACCTTCAGCCTTATTACTACATAACATCAGGGTGCCTACCATCAACTTTATGACAGCGATTCAAAAATAGCGCGATTCAGAATAGGTTCCTAAAATGAATCGCTTTCTTTCGTACTCTGACCTTCTAAAAACTGGATCGCAAATGAATTGCTAAATGTTAATGACCGAACGATTTGTGTCCTTTTTCTTCTACCCGTCTCTTTCACTCGATTCTGTCATGCCCGGAGAGTGAGAGGGACGGGTATAACCTGCAGGTGACATGTTAAATCGACCGGGTTATAAGTCAAATAAGAGTTTCTGACAGCTTAGCGGCTGTGAAATGTCATTGATCGATCACTGAATCGCTGTCATTGATATTAAGCTGTCGTGGTACGAATAAGCGAAGCAGATCAGTTAAGGTTCCTAAACAAAACCGTAATAAGAGTTGATGGTAAGCACCCAGGTGTGTTAATCACAGCCTTAAGGCTAAGTGGATTGTTGTGAATAATAATAAATCGACGTATAAATAGTGGTGAAACGTCACATCACCTGACTCGTAAGCTCGTTCGCCAGCAGGCGGTGTGGCTTGCGCATAATGCAGAGTTTACATGGGCTTAGAAGCTAATTCCTATAACTTGTCACTTACCCCTCACCCACCGTGTAAACAGGCTAAATAAGTATTTTGTATAAGTGACACTGCCAGTGCGATTGAATAGAAGCCCATCCTAATCACTGACAAGAAGACTCCCCCCCGACAGTCCGCTAGGCACTTGTCACTTGCGGTGTTGTGTAAACAGCCACGACAAGTGCTTATTGACAAACTGAAACGACGACACATTACGCAAAATATGGCGGCGGCGATCCATTTCGATTGGATATCAGGTAGCTAATACCATCTGCTAACACCATCGTGTAAACAGTTCTCACTTCTCACTTGTCACTAATCAAGACATGCTACTAACAAACCTATCACTTTCACTTCGCCAACACGGATGTAGTTCGTGAGTGGAATATCATACTTGCAGGGCACGTTTTACAATTATTTGATAAAATCTCGCATAAAACAAGGATTCATTTTCATAGCTCTCTGAAATGACAAATCTAAAATTGAAATAAACGGGCTATTTCTAAATCCTTTTAGCTTTGTTAGAGCATAGCAAAAAATACGCGCCTTTTAAAATATTATCAGAAGTAAGTAGTTACCTATTGAATCTCTGAATACAAAAATATTTGATGAAGTGTCAAAGTAACGTTATTTTAGATAAATTTTAAACAATGGAATTTTGTAAGTATAAGAAAAAATTTAATCTTTTCCGAAATCTACTTGGTGGTTTTTTCTATTACAATTAACTCTGAAAATATATTCCTTATAAATATTTGGCCTGTTAACTAGAAGAAACTAAATGTAATATCTTATAATAATATGATATTAGTACTAATGCTTGACTGTGCTTTCATCACAAAGTCTGTGCAGCATGAAATAACGGACCGATCACGATGGCGCAGTAAATCGTGATTCTGAATTGCCTACTTGTATGTAGACATTATCAAAAATTACTATGTTCAATCCCTGCCCAGGACAAATATTCGTATGAGAATGCATTAATATTTCTACTGCAGTTATATTATAATGTAACCCCAGTGCATGAGTGCCATTATACATGTCGAAGGCAACACTGGTAGCATAAACCGTAAAACTAACTAAATAATCTATTTAGTAATAATAATTTATTAGTAAAAAGGAAAAAACAAGCTCTTTAATTATTTAAATTTTTACTTTTTTGCATTCACAATGCAATTTTTATTATTCAAAAATTGAAATCGAAGTATTTAGAAAAAATCTATTGATTGTTTCTAAATACTTACATCATTTTCAATTTTTCAAGCTCTTTAATTTCTCGTTGCAGTCAGTCACTCAGGTCAGGACCCGTTCGGTGAAACCACAGCCATCTCTATCGTCTTACAGACGATAGAGACGGCTGTGGTGAAACACTTTATAATTGACATGTTTTAATTATTAACAAGGTACCTTAAATCGAAAACCATTTCGAGATTTTTCAATTTCTAACACTGTACATATTTTTTCGGATTTTTAAATCACTTATATATTGAAATATTCGGAAAAAAGCCCCTTTTATCTTGATGTAGGAACATTTTAATGACATTCCTTTGCATAATATAAAAACACGCCTCTCTTTAAAAAAAACTGTCGCTGCCAAGATGAGTTATGAGTACAAAAATTATACCCGCCTCTTTCACTCAATTCTGTCATGCCCGGAGTGACAGAGATGGGTATGAACTGCAGATGTCAAGTTAGCTCGCCCGAGTTGTAGTGATACTCTTCGCTAAACCTAACCTGTTTTGTTTATTGACATATTTTGACATAGATATTTGTAGAACTATGGACTTGCGATATCAGTAAAAATAACATTGTGCCTCCTACTCCTACAGAAGGAAGATTAACAAAGCTAACTTATCATAACTTTACTAAACTAACAATTGAAAATTATGAAGGTGGCTGAAGGATTTGTTATGGCAGATATTCTCAACCTTCCCAAAGTTGACATGATGATGTTATTGGAATATGCGTGAACACGACTCATTTAACGTTGCGGAAATAAGGGGAGCTGAAGTTTTATTTTCATCGAGAGATGCCTACGTAGAAACTTCAAACTTCTGTAGGCTATGTGGAAGTAAAACGAGAGCAAGCTATGTGTACCATCAAGGGCAGAGTAATTCCTGAACACAAAGTTCGATCAAAAATGTATATAGTTAAAGCCGTTATTGATGAGAGTAAAGACACTTTAGTATACACACATACACAAGTATGCTTTATAAACTACATAGCCAAACAAATAGCATGTTTGAGAATTTCTCCAGTGTTGTTGTTTCGTTCAGTAGTTACTCTGCCCGCCATTACATGTGTGGTGTGAAATATTAAGTCAGGCTATAGTTTAGTATTTAAATATCTACTTATTTTTGTTATAGAAGTCTGTGTTTGATAATATTTAAAAAGTAGTCGTGTTTTGTCTGTTTAATAAAATACAATTTCATTTTGATATGCGTTTTTTTTTCAATCTTTATCTACTTCCTGATCTAGGAATCTACCTTTCGAAACTACTAAAAACTAGAAAAATGTCTGTACATTGAATATATTCCAGAAAAAAACAGTTGGATTACAGACAACTGGGACATAACCAATGCAAAAAAACACACAACACCTTTTTCTTGTGTATTTGGGAAGGGATTTAAATGTCCTGATGTTGAAGGAAATGTTGGATCATTATTAACATTTTGAAGCCTTCTTGGTACTTGGGGTTTTAGTCGAGGTCTTGTGACTTTATTCTCCATCCAATCCCTGTAATTTAGTACACACTACCACATGGTACTTTATTTTTATATAAAGCAGCACACCGCTGTGAACGTGTGGACATAGGCACGTAAAAAAATGATTTTTGGGCATTTCAGAACTGTATTTTTGCAGCCAGGAACTACACATAAAATTAAGGGATGTAATTCACGAACAGTTTTTCCCATTTTGAATTAAATTTACGAGTAATGAAGAGAAATAACATCAAATAAAAAAACTTAAACCAAACGAGAAACCGTAACAACAACAAACAACAAACGTCATTAGTGTCACGTTGACTTGGCGACGTCAGAATGTGTTTTTTTAAATAATTTGCAAAGGTATGTCTGCCAACCTGCCTTCTTCCTGGACTTAGGCTCTTTTTAATGAGTAAGTTTTCAAATGAATTTTACGATGACTAAAAATAAAAATTTTGGAAAAGGAAAAAATACGAGTCTCCTCTTTTTAAATGTTATTTCTAAAAAGCAAATAAAAACGCATGATAAATTTTATGAAATGTTGTCAATTTAATGACTGCAATGAGAAACTGAAAAAAATTGTAAATTCTTTTCTTTTTACAAGCTTTTTATTAACTTGCCATGTTAGTTAGTTAGTTAGTGGGGGACAAATCTTGCAAGCTTAATTTGACCCACTTTCCAGTATCCAATGGAGCTGAAATTGTGTATACAGTTCTGTGAAATTGTTTTTTTTTTTCAATAAGTTTCATTGCTGTTGTTTATTGACTGGCTGGTGCAATGCAGAGTAACATAATTAATATAGTTTACTTTGTCTCAAGTCTCAACTAACTACATATTTGCTTTTTGTACTGCAACTGTAAATTTAATTAATTATTTTTTTGTTGCTTAGCAATGTTGATCATATTCAATAGAATTTAAGTACCTACCTACCTAGATTTATTATTGTAATTTTTATTTTCTTTTCTTAATTTTGTACCTATCCAGTTCTACTGTTTAATTTCGATTTGTTCTCATATTGTGCAAGCAGCATGTGTAAAGGACTCCGATATCAATATATATATAATTTTTTTTTATATAGCATTTTTATTTTTTTTTGTATTATAATTGTTTATTCGTATACATATTATCTAATATACTTACAGCCTTAATTTATCTTTATATTCATATAACTCATGAACTCTTTCAATTTAGATGACAGCTTCTTTTCTTGCTCCTCTTCATCATGTAGCTTTATCAGTGCCGACAGTGATTCCTCAGGGACATTGCATGACAAATTGGACTCCTACTTCTCTAACCATCCTTGTAATTTCAATCTTGCCCATGTTAACGTACAAAGTATTCCTGCTCATAACTCTGATTTATTGGCGTCTATTAGCAGCTCATTAGTAGATGCACTTTTAATATCGGAATCATTTCTTAAGCCCTCTTTACCCTCTTCTTTATTCACTATTCCTGGATACAACCTTATTCGTAACGATCGGACTGGTAAGGGTGGTGGTGGAGTAGCTATCTACCTCCGCGCTGACATACAATACCGTGTTGTTAGCACTTCACCTTCTGCATATAGTGCGTCAGCCGAACACCTCTTCCTAGAAATATCTTTTCGTCATACCAAATTACTTCTCGGTGTTTTCTATTCCCCTAACCTCTCCATTGATTATTTTAATTCGTTTGACGACCTTCTTGAAGAGTTTAGGCCAACCTACGACCAAGTCATCATAATGGGTGACTTTAATACATGTCTACTGAAGTCAAACACCCGTTCTTCCAAACTCCAAACTATAATTTCTTCGTACAAGAAGTATTTTCCCCTTATCACCCACTCATCATTTTCCGAATTGTGCGCCCTCTCTCCTCGATCTCATGATCGTTTCTAATCCTGAGAAAGTTGTTTCTTACGGCCAAGTCCCAGCTAGCTTTTCTTATCATGATATGACCTACCTGTCCTAACTTATTCGTCCCCCTAAACGTAAGCCTCGATATATTCTTCGCCGAAATTTCAATAACATTAACTTGGAGTCCTTGCGAGAAGACGCCAGCAACGTGGATTGGTCAACCGTGTTTGATACTTTTAGTTTAGATGACACGATCTCGAGGTTCAATTGCCTACTTATTTCTTTATACGACAAACACGCACCATCACGACGCATCAGGATTAAACACAATCCTGCCCCATGGATCAACGCCGAAATAAAACAGCTCATGTCACTTAGGGATAAAGCGAAGCGCAGGTACAAAAAATTCCCTACTGATGACAATTTGATTCGCTTTAAACATTTTCGAAACCGCTGCAGTCGTTTGTGTAGGGATGCCAAGAGACGCTTCTTTCACGATTCCCTGACAGATCGTAACCCGGCGGATGTGTGGAGATTTCTGCGCTCTGTCGGCGTAGCTAAATCCTCCTCTTCCCTTCCTATTACTACTGACCTAAACGCCTTAAATAGACATCTCTCTCTCCCCCCAGTCAGTTTAGATCTTAATATCAAAGCAGCCACATTAGAGCAACTGTCCTCCCTTTCCCGACCTGACTGCACCTCCTTTGACCTTTCTCCTGTCTCAGAGAGTGACGTCAAAAGTGCCATTTTAGCTATCTCGTCTGAATCCATTGGTGAGGATAACGTATGCTCGAGAATGTTTATTCCCATTTTGTCCATTCTTCTTCCTTTCATCACCGCAATATTTAATGCATCACTCACTACAAAGTCTTTCCCTAAGATCTGGAAATTGGCTCACATAATTCCGTTACCCAAAATTCCTAATCCAACTCTACCTTGCCATTTTCGTCCCATCTCCATCCTACCATTTTTATCCAAAGTTCTCGAGCATATTGTTCATAAACAGCTTTCCTCTTTCCTTCTTGCCAACAGGCTCTTGAATAAATACCAATCTGGTATCCGTCCTGGTCACAGCACCGCCACTGCCTTACTAAATGTCTCGGATGACTTACGCTGGGCCATGGAACAAAAAGAACTCTCAATGTTGGTTTTGTTGGACTTCAGCAACGCTTTTAACTCTGTCGATTTCGATAACCTTCTTGCTTTACTTTCCTCTATAAACGTATCTACTTCTTCGCTCTCTTGGTTTGACTCTTATCTTCGTGGACGTGCGCAGTGTGTTCGCCATGAAGACTCTATTTCCGATTGGAGTGAGCTCACTGCGGGCGTACTGCAGGGAGGTGTTCTTTCTCCACTTCTCTTTTCTATTTTCATCAATTCAGTTACTCCAGTCATCTGCTCCAACTTCCATCTCTATGCAGACGACTTGCAGCTCTACCGTCACTTTAAAATTGACGAAACGTACCAAGCGATAGCGTCAATCAATGATGACCTCAGCCGTATTTCCACTTGGGCTAGGTGTTACGGACTTTTAGTTAACCCAAGCAAATCACAAGCCATCATCATCGCTAGCCGACATAGGATCAACTTAGCTGGCCAACTTCAAATACCTCCGGTATTGCTGGATGGCATATCCATTCCCTATAGCGACACCGTTAAGAATCTGGGTTTAATCCTTGACTCTAATCTCTCTTGGACGACCCATATCGCTGACGTCAGCCGCAAAATCTACTTTTCCCTTCAGTCTTTAAAATCCCTTCAAAGTTTTCTCCCTTTGCCTACCAAAATCTCTATTGCCCAGTCTCTCATTCTACCTCTTCTTGATTACGCCGATGTCTGCTACTTGGACGCCACTGAACAACTTCTGAATAAACTTGAGCGCCTTCAAAACCTTGCCATTCGATTCATTTTCGGTCTACGCAAGTACGACCACGTCTCCAACTTTCGCAAGGAACTCAAGTGGCTCCCCATACGTCTGCGCAGGAATCTTAGAATTCTTTGTCTTCTTTATAACATCCTTTTCAATCCTACCTATCCTTCATACCTCCGGGATTGATTCTCCTTTTCTCATTCACCCAATTCTCCATGCAGGTCCCATCTCAAATCCCTTCTGAAGTTCCTCCCCCATCATTCTGACTTTGCTTCCTATTCCTTTTCCGTTCATGCTGTGCGTCTTTGGAATTCACTGCCGGCTGACATACGAGATTGTCGCACGATATCTATGTTTAAAAAACATCTGAAAGATTATTATTTATCCTCATGTCTTTAGCACTATCCTCTCTTCTGTCGTTGTATTATTTACAGTTCTCATCTGATATATTATATATTATCTATCTATTATATATAGTTTATTTTTATGTATTAGTATATATAGCATTATCATATATATGGTTTATCTTATTTATAGTTATTTCATTTATGTTTAGTTGTATGTACTAGAATTATAATATTATATATATATATATATATATATATATATATATATATATATATATATAATTATATGTATTGTATGTATGGTATTTGTATCTGGAGACAGACAGACTGCCCCTTTCTATGTTCTTTCCTTTAACGGGCCGGCTGGTAGAAATTTCAACTTGAAATAAGCCGTGCCCCTGTACAATACTTTTCTATTTCTTTCTTTTCTGTTTTACTCTTATGTGTGTGTACTAAATATGTAAAGAAATAAATAAATAAATATACAGGTTTGGTTTAGATGAAAATACAATATTTAAGTACAACAGCAAAAAAGCTTGTCATAAAAATGAAATTTTTACTAAAAACTTATTTACATATATAAATCCGTAGAGTTCCTGCAAGATATACAGAGTTATGGAATCGCTATTTAAAACCCTTCAGTTTGATACTTTTTTATTATTTTTTTACAATGCACAGAATATGCCATCTTAAAGGCGCCATTTTGTTTTTCATAATTGATGTACCTAGTATCACTCGCGCTATCAATACGAATCTAACGACCGACGTATCATATATCAAGATCGGTTCATCCGTTTAGTAGTTACGAGGGAACACAGGAGCAGACACACTCACATACATTCAAGTCAAATACATAACCCTTTTTGGGCTTCGCCGCAGTCGGGTAAAAACAATACAATAGCCTTAAGATTTTTTCTTTTTACGTACTCTTTAATGTTCTCAACGACGACCTTATGCTTGATTCCATCTGCTATCAGTCGGGTTTCGAAAGTGTCCCTAAGATCTTTCGGCACCAGAACTTCAGCCGGGGTTCCTGGTCGTGGATCACTCCACACGAAGAGCTGGAGCTCATTGTGAAGCCTCTTGATGGTTACTGCTTGATTCTCATTTTCCACAGTTAAAGCAAATAAGAATTGTCTGTTAAAAAATATAAATTACTAGCTTTCTACTCGCGGCTTCGCCCGCGTGGACTACACACGACGTTATCCCGAGGGAATGTGATACAAAGTAGCCTCTGTTCTTCTCCATGCTACAAAGTATGTGTGTCCTGAATTTCAGCCACATCCGTTCAGCCTTTTTGGCGTGATTGAGCAACAAATATCCAATCATTTTAAATATTTAAACTTTCACGTTGTAATATTAGCAGGATTTCTTTTAATTCCTTCACATTTAATTCAATTGAGTTAAAAGAGAAGGAAGGGTTATTACCCTTACTAGTATTATCAATCCGAAAGTTTGGAAGGCTTTGTGGAATATCTGGATGTTTATAACTCAATTATAACCAAACCGCTGAACTGATCTAGATGAAATTTGGCACTGAGATAGATTATGATCTAGAATAGCATATAGACCATGTTTTACCCCGGTTAAATATTTTATTCCCACGGAAAAACATTGTTTAGACTTAATAATGACAGGATGAAGTCAACATTCATAATCGCAAAAATCAAAAAAGGTCATTTCGAATGTAAATAATTATATACGACATATTTGAAGATGATTGAAGACATTTCGATAGTTTGATGCATACTACTACTTTTTAACATTTATACAAATCCAAGACAAGCAGTATTCCACCTTAATATTTTCTTCACAATACACTAAAAGTAATTACTAAAAATCAGTTCGTTGCTTTGGGAGTAATCAAGACACAAGCTGCCATTTTTTATACCTACTATATTTTCCAGTGAATAAACTCAATGGGACCGAAACGTGCTACACCTATACCCTCAATTTTTATTTTTTTCTTATATTTCCGGGTATGTAGATGCCCAACAATCAGAACAACATTACTTTTTCTATACATTTTGGTCAAGTCGGTATTGTACTTTGCTTGTGGAATAGCTGAATTTTATCATGATGTTGCGAATGGCACCATAGTAAAAAATATAATAATATATAATATAAGTTTCTTACAATCACACCAATTATCTAGCTCATAAGTAGTTTTCATTACGAAACTGTGATATGGAAACTAGATAACAGATAAATATAATATTATACTTTATTTGTAAATACATACTTATATACATAGATAACACCCAGACCAAGATAAATAGACATGTTCATGCACGAAAATATTTATCTTGTTCGGGAATCGAATTCGAGACCTCTGGCGCAGAAGGACACTATCATTCTCAGAAATAATTGTACTAATAAAATATTAAGCATAGGCAGAGAACCGAAATAAAATAAAATGAACAAATAACATACCCATCAAACTGCTCATATTTAGCAACAACTGAACAAATACT
Source organism: Crambus lathoniellus (assembly GCA_949710035.1). Classification (NCBI taxonomy): domain Eukaryota; kingdom Metazoa; phylum Arthropoda; class Insecta; order Lepidoptera; family Crambidae; genus Crambus; species Crambus lathoniellus. The sequence continues at coordinate 4,402,459 of OX453312.1, forward strand.
CACACAAAAAATTAAAATTTGTCTGAAAAAGACCATTTTCACTTTATTTTGCCCGTTCAGAATGATAGCAGAAATCTATGAAGCCACTTACGATAAATATCTCGCAAATCCGTTATTTGTGAGATATTTATCGTAAATATCTCACAAATTAAGTCAGAATCGATCGATTCTGACTTAATTCAGAATCGATCGATCAAAAGTTAATGAGTGTAAGGATAAAAAGATAAAACGTTAAATAACATTATCATTAAATAATTGAAAATATTTGATATCAAAATGACAACATTATTGATTTGATTTCCAATATTCAACAAACAGCTTATAAGCATAGGTTAATTTGCAAACGTTTTTAATTTAACTAAATAACAATAGTTTTAATAACTCATTACAAAACACACAATAAAATTAAATGTAAAGCCTAGTTGATCTCTATACATATTACACACGATAAAATAGACACAATTTTACATCTATACATAAAAATACGATTTAATTACAATAATTTCTATGTATCGGGTGCTCTGCTTGCTTGATTTAAACATATATTTACTTTAAATAAAAAAATAATGAATGGATTTAAACTTGTTTGGAAATGAAATGGTACGCAAGTTAAATTTAAATGGAAAAAATGTTAGCCTCGATCCACTATAGTGACATTGCAAGCGACCACTATCATTAACAGTCAGACTAAAACTTCACTCTGTTTTAAGTGCTTTAATCAGCACTGAGCAATATTATACGAATCTTCCACAGCAAAGAAAAAAGCTAATCTTACTGTACGTAATTAAAAATAGCATTAAGTAAAACAGATGTGGACCCAGAATGCATCCTTGTGGTACTCGGCGATGCTTCGGGGCATCGCTCTAATCTAAATTCATTAAAAAGTTAGAAACGTCTGGATCACCGCATTACCATTCTGCGCTGGTTCGAATCTTGGAAGAAGGTAAGGAAAATTTTCGACATCTAGTGGCCAATTTAAACGGCGAATATTTTAGAAGAGAAAGGAATCAGATAAGAATGTTTTACTAGCCCCTTTTCTACGGGATTGAAAAACGATTTTTTGATTTTTTTTTTATTCTTGTTTGAAAAGAGGGTTTAGTCACATACTGACTATGTCACCCCCGTAAAGAAATCTAAGTATAATCATGAACAATAAATTAACCAATAAACAATACATATTATTGACATTAGGGTCAGGCCGTAGATTTTGCCACAAATAGCGCAATGGTGACGCAAAATTTTCTACGAGTCGGTCGCACAAAGTGGTGCAAAATGGTAGCGCAAAATTATTAAGGAGCACGTACATTAATGTGATTTTATTTAACAAACATGTACTAACAAGAGGTATTGCATCAAACTAGAAAAAGAAACACGATGTTGGTATGTAAGTATGTTTAATTAATAATTAACAATAATGTACCTATGAGTAATTCTTTTTTATATATTGCGCACAATGAAAAGTTAAACAGGATGACAAAACTAGTAAGTACCTATGTATGATTTGTTCAATTTACAAAAAAAATACATTTAATTTGTTAGATGGAGGTATTTGGTATTATTCATTATTAATTATATAAATATAATACAACTTTAAAATTTATTTCAACTCTATTCAATGTTTGAGAGTCCATTACTTTAACTCTAGCAACAACCTGCTTGAAGTATCACTTTTAAAAGGACCTGCCAACCATTAGGATGCCAAAAATAAAAAAATAAAAAAAAAGTTACATGGGTTTAAAAGTTAGTATGAAAGTGACGAAATTCCAAAACTTATAAAATACAAAATAAAAAAAAAACTTTGGACCTAGGTAAAATCTTTGAGGCTGGTTAGGTAGCAGACCACCGCACCTACCCCTATTTTTGTATGTTTAACGCTCTGCCGAACACCCTGTACTTATAGAATATTAATAAAAGCTAACAAATCAATTAATAGTAATGCTAGTCATGTTTTTAGCGGAATTACAGCTAAAAGTAATTTCAAAATAATAAAAAACTTGAAAACCTTGTGTGCATGCACTATTATTCAATAGCGTAAAATAAGTGGCGCAATTTCTACGCAACCAGTATCGCAAAGTGACATAAAGACAGTTTTGCGGAACCGAGGCGCAAATGAAATCGATTATAACTCTTAAAATATACTATTTTACAAGGCTAGTTTAACATATACAGATCACACACATCTAATTAAACCATGCGCAACAAAAATTATAAGTTTTAATCAAAAACTTACCTTGAAATCTCAAAAAATGCACTCTGCAAAGTAGGCGACACTTTTCACTTTGATCGGAGTTGACACCGAAATGTCAAAAAATATGGTCGTCAACGCTGCATTGACCATAGAATACGATACTTTGGTGATGCCAGCACTCAAACAAAATCTTAATAAATGTTTTAAAACCATAAAATGGGTGAAAATGGTTACGCAATATAAGTAGCGCAAAGAAATGGTTTTTCAAAAAAAAAATCTTATTGCCGAAAACTTATCTTTCTTCTTAGGAAAGACGTAAAGATATTAAAGGAATGGCAACCTTATTATTATTTTATAACGTCAAATCAAACAGCTCATCAATAAGTTAAAAAATGATAATTTTATCGATGTTTAAGCTGTACACCTACCAATGCGGATTCGCGGTTTTTATAAAAAATCCGTCACTTTTGGGAGGGAAATGTCAAATAGTTTTCCAAATATATAAACTTATCCAAATATCTATATCTGCCTTGGTTTGCTATTTCTTAGGAAACACGATGATAAGATTGAGACATTTCTAAGAGTACTATATTTAAAATTATATGAGGCGGAGACTTTTGTACCCTCGAATGTGGCAAAATCTACGGCCTGACCCATTAACAAAAAAAACTAGCTTCTACATACAACTTAATAAGAAATAATTTTATTTTGTCATGCCAAATGTGCGGCATCCGTAGTCACTCATCCCTCCACTCGGATCCAATCGGAGTGATAGGCGAGGAATGTGTTAACACAAAACCGTCCAAAAGTAAACACGAGGTGTACTATGGTATGAGTATAACCATGGTTGTACCATAATTAAAACATATGCGGAATGTGGATCCAGTATGCAGTATCCTTGCGGTACTCGGCGACGCTCCGTGGCATGGCTTTCAATTGAAAAGTCTAGATTACTGACCGCATTACCATTCAGCGCTGGTTTTACTCTTGATGTAACGTAAGAAAGATTTTCGACATATCCATACCAGGGACTAAAATATCGATAAAAAAATATATCGATATAAAAAAATATCGATAAAATTTATCGATATTTCTATTATCGATAATTATATCGAAAAAAATATCGATAATTAATAATCGATAAGGCCTTGCTGCGTCATACCAAGTATGCATGTTGCCAACTTTACGTCCGTCTGGATATTGTCTGGTGTGGTGTGGTGTGTGTGGCTCACACACTCACACGCCACACACATGGGGCGCGCCGTTGCTGTTATTTATATTTTACTTATATTCTTTTAGCGCATTATCGTTATGATTAATAATTATGTTAGTATTGTTTTATAATAAGTGATTGACATGCGTTAGAAAATGAATCCTTATAACTGAATAAAAAAAATACCGGATAGTCAACCATTTTTTTAAATTTTTTGATGTCGTTTTAAATTAAAATAAGTTGCAATAGTAATTTCATCTTTAGCGATTGCCAAATACCTGGAAATGTATTTCTTTCGCGTGTGCGGGTAGTAATATCTCCACATTGATGAAATTAACACTGACTATACAGTGCGTAAGAAGTATTGGATAAATTCGACGCTTCTCGTAACGACTCCGTAGCTCAGTGGTTAGAGCAGTCGCCCGGAAAGCGAAAGGTCGTGGGTTCGAGTCCCATCGGAGCTAGTTGTGAGACGGGTCGATTTTTTCTAAATACTTCATTTTCCATTTTTCAGTAATAAAAATTGCATTGTGAATGCAAAAAACTAAAAATTAAAATAAGTCGTTTTTTTATTTAACTTAGTGCTACTTTTGGCGGCGCATCAGATATTGAAGATGACCATATATTATGACGTGCCAGATTCTTTGGTGGTAGATTTTTATTGATGATATCCACCATATTCCATCCAATCATCCATAGAACGTATGAATCTGGAACCCATCATTCTTTGGTCGGGAGATTAAAATTAAAATATGTTTTATTTTAATTAATAATGTCTCGGAAGTATTCATTTAAACATCGTGCCCTAAACGATTAATAATTGTCCTATTACACCAAAAAATGTAAGTATTTAAATTAAAATTTTAAAACATAAGAACCTACAAAACTTTATTTTAAAATTTCGCTTTTTATTAACCGGTAAAAACGCTCTTCGCCATGTTCTGACGTCATAAAATTTGTAACCAACCACTTGACAGTGTTTACAGTGTCAAGTGGTTGTTTACTTACCTTAGGGTAGTTCCACTTAACAAAGATCTTTCTCCAATATGCATTTGATTAAAGAAATTTGAAGACTTTGACGTTCAATTTTATACATTCAACATCCATCTTTGATAAGTGGAATACACCCTTACTTATATGTATGTAGAAAAAGTGAAAAAAGTGACGTTTATTTGTTTGCAAATTTAGAAATCCAATACGTCTCAACATAGTGTAGGCAATGAACAGATTCTTTGTATGGAGACCCATACACTAATTCCTCAGTCGATGAAACTTTGCTGAGTTATAAAATAGCATGAGTCATAAACTTTTAATTGATTATCCAAAAAAAAACTCACACGGAAGTTAGGTATTTATACATAAATATACAAATCTGTTTATACACGGCAAAATTTTAATTAGCATAAATATTTTAGGGGATGTTAGTGCCCATCAATATGAACAACTTTCACTATGGGGCCAACCATGGAATCGCGAAAAAAAAATCAGCTGTTCCATACAAAAGTACAACATCGAGTCGACTGAAATGTATGGAACAGCTGTTTTTTTTTCGCGATTCCATGGTTGGTCCCATAGTGAAAGTTGTTCATATTGATGGGCACTAACATCCCCTAAAATATTTATGCTAATTAAAATTTAGCCGTGTATATTGAACCGAGTAATTTCTCAGTCCAAATTTATTTTACCAAATGAGTTATTTATACTAGTATGTGATACTTGATGAAAATCCAAAACATTTTTCAAACATGAGTATGCTTGGCAAAATGGTATAATTCCGTTAAAAAGTTCGACAGAGACATTTTTCAGTCCAAGTCACCCCATTTTGTTTTATTAAAATTTGGTGTTTCTGCTGGGATATTTTTTGGGTATTTCATATTATTGTTTTTATACGTTACATGAATATGTCCGGTTAAGAAAATTTTGACGGAGCATTTTTCCTAAAAAAAATATCAATGAAATAAGACTTTCATTAAAAAATACCTAATCATCTATTATTATTATTTTTTGAAAATTTATACCATAGGTACTTTTAATTTATTAATACTTTATCATGATGTAAAGTTTTTTCTGACTGAGGAATTACTGTGGGGGTCAACTAGCTTCATTAACTACACTAACATGGATGATGTGTTTTCATCAGTTCAAATAAAAAATTAAAAAATATATATTTAAAATTATTTTTACTTATCAATCTTGTACTTTTATTTCATTATACCGCTATATTACGTTTTCCTAAGCCAAATATTTTTTTTCATTTTTTTTCGGTGATGTGATGGAAATTTTCATTCGATGTATCAAATTAAGTATGAGTCAAGTAGCCTCTTAATAAATTATTTTTTGTTTTAAGTATTAATGATGACATTGAAGTATTCATTTGAATTGTAATAGCATTTATTTATTAGAATTTTTTTAATTGGTTAGTAAACAAAGAATTTTTATTTTCATTAATTGAAGGAGGTAATTTATTATATATTTTAATAGATGAATGTTATGTACTATTAGATGTTAGTTTTAATCTGCAACTTGGCAACATTAACTTATTTTTGTATCCATCGTATCGTGATGGATATTTCGATGGAATATCTTGTCGTTTTGTGTAAAATTCGCTATGTTTGCGTACAAATTTGCAAACTTCGTAAATATACAAACACGGCAGGGGCAATTTCTAGAAACTGTGTCTATGTGAACTTGATATATATGTACTTAAATATTTTTTGTTTGTAAATAAATACTTATTATACATAGAAAACACCCAGACCACGACAAATAGACATGTTTATGCACACAAATATTTGTCTTGTTCGGAAATCGAACCCGAGACCTCTGGCGCGGAAGGCAGGTAGTTTGCTCCTGCGCCAAATCGGTCGTCAGGTATCGTCAGGTAAATATAAGTACTTATTTTAAAATAAACAAATACAAAAGTCACTTTACCGTGCGTACGAAGTCGCGGGCAACAGCTAGTATTGATATGAAAACATATATTCAAACAAAGCTTCAAATAAATTCAACAAAATGCTATCAAAAAGAAGTCGTAATGCATTCATATCGTAATTTGTTATCGTATTGGGTCATTAATTACGATGTATTCGTCATTCGTATTGGTATCGTAATAGCCACAAATAGGGTAAATTACTAAAATACGCAAAGAACGCATTTTAGTTGGTAGCTATCTGCCGCTTGCCAAAACGCAAAACAAAATCAAACGCTTGTCGTCTTGCCGTTTGTTGTCGCTCCGACGATAATCCCCCGATCCGATCCTCTCGCCCTGCTAAGTTTGGCAACGTCGCGCGTCGCACTCGCACGTTACGTACATTATCGATATTAAAATATCGATAAAATTATCGATATTTTAATCGCTATTTCGTATCGATATCCAACTATCGAAATTTTATGCTTATATCGATATTTTTCAAATATCGATATAAGTCCCTGATCCATACTAATACTAATATATACTAATACTAATACTAATATACTAATATACTAATATACTAATACTAATATACTAATATACTAATATACTAATACTATACTAATATACTAATATACTTATATACTAATACTAATATACTAATAATATTATAAATGTGAAAGTGTGTTTGTTTATTTGTTTGTTTGTTTGTTTGTTTGTCCGTCTTTCACGTCAAAACGGAGCAACGGATCGACGAGATTTTCGGCATGGAGATTATTTGAGAGCTGGAGAGTAACATAGGCTACTTTTTATTTAGGAAAGTTATAAAATAAAAATGGTAATTTTGTATATAAAACCGTTAAACTGTCATACTTCACACAACTGTCATTTCTTAGCCGCTTCCAAAGAGAAGGTATGTCAAAGAGTATGTAATCACTGACATTTTTGCCGCTTAGGATTTCTTTTTTTTTTATAAGTGACATTGTGTCAGGCAGCTGATACGAAGTTCGTGTCCAATAAAATTTATATGGCAAAACAACGTTTGCCGGGTCAGCTAGTCAATAAATAAATATAAATATTGGACACCCTCACATACATTGTTCCAATACCAAGGTATACTAGCTTAAGCACTAGTATTATCGAAATTGGAATCAAGGACGGGTATTACCACATACACCCAGACCCGAGGAAATATTGAAATTTTCGTTATCAACATTTGCCGATCGAACCCGGTCAATTAAAATTTGCTTCTTTAAATTGCCAGTATTTTAGAATCACATGAGACTGTTTTGATTGCACTTTTTTACTGTATGGGTTAAGTAACTAAAAATGCTATTTTTGGGTTTGTTTTGAAATATAACATATTCTCTGCAAAGACTTTAATTAAAAAAATTAAACCCGTACGAAATAAAAAATAAATTAGTTCAATAAATTAGTCTCATTAGTTTCCTATATTATTTTTTTTTATTTAAATAAAACTGGGCTGGCATTTGACCACCATCTTGTTTAAATTAACGGGATATGGTCTAGGATGTTGCATGCTTGCCCAGCAGATGCTTGTTCACTCTGGACTTGAAGATACCAAGGATGTAGTTATCGGGGAACACATAGGCAGGCAACGCATTCCATTCCTTAGCGGTTCGCATAAGAACCGAATCTGCGAAGCGTTTAGTGCGAACAGGTGGAGTGTCAACAACGTAAGGGTGATAAGCTAGCCTGCGACTGCTTCCCCGATGGTGGATGGCGAAAAATTCTATTTTTATACGATTTTGTATACCTATTCAATGACGACCTTACAAAAGTATTAGCTCTAAATGAAGGGAGAAAAGGAAGTAGAAACAAATCTTACTAATTATGTTATAGGAACATTCTCATCATTAGAATGATGTATAAGTTAGAGCTGCTAAAACCTGAGACAAGACAAAGAAGCATTTTTCTCTGCATTATTATGGGAGGAAAGGGTTCCAGAAATTAAAGCGCATTCGGGAATAAAAACACTTAACCCGAGGTTTAAAAAATACCTAGTAAAACAACCATGTAGTGGCCACCTAGCATTTATTAAAATATTTACAATGTACCAACACAAAATTTATAAAATTATCCTTGCTTTATTTTATTTATTTATATAACATTACCATCCTAAATTATGCGGCAGTTCTTTGTCTGTAACTAGTGATGACTCGCCTGGCACCAGCTTTAATACCCTCCCATGTTTCAAACCCAGCTTGTCTGATGAAAGCAGGATCGACTAAGAATCCATTCAATTGTCCTTGAATATTGTTGAAAGCTGGTAACTCGTAAGTGAAGGACAAAGGCACGCCAACACTCTGAACATAGTCACTGGAGCCACCGGATGCGGCGTAAAGAATATTGTAGACATTGCCTACGATGTAATTAGGTTTCCATGACCACTTCACTCTGTCAATGGCCTGGGCCATATTGACTCCAACCAAGTTCAAAGCTAGAGCGTTGGGAGGTAGTTGGCCGTTGCCAAATCCGAATAAGATCATGCTTCCGAAGCTGTGGAGGTCGATGTACAATTCTATGCGGCCGGAATTTTCCCGCAAGACCCTCCTGATGGCTTGAGTTTCGGGTTCGGAAAAGGCTGATGCTCCATGGAAGACTTCGCTGCAGACATTACCGCTGGAAGCAGTTCCCCAGTGTATGTCAAAGTTCCTGTTCAGGTCTACACCCATGCAGATGTTGCCTGCCATGAAGCCGGTGGCACGGTTTTTCCTCTGGAAACGACTCTGAAAGCAATGACTTAATAATAAATAATGATTTAAATGTTGATGATGAATCGAAATGTTATAAAAGATCACACCGAGCAAATGGGCCACACTATCGTGTCAGTAAGTGATTTGAAATAAACTATCCAGTATCATTATAATAATTATAATACTTATTTTGATTATAATTATTGGTAAAGTAAATCACGTGGAAGTCCAATAAGAGAAAAACTGCCTCATAATGATTATTATTATTATTAGCTTGAACATTTGGACAAATTGAATGATAAAATTTTGAGGATAAAGCTTCCATCAACAATAGCATCTAGTTCGGATAAGGTAAAAAACTACTTACATTGGTGTGACTGAATTCGTAACCATCTGGATTAGCGACTGGCATTATGATCCAGTCAGCGTTGTTTTGAACGTCACTGTCAGTTACATTGAGGACCAACTTTTCAATGGCGTACAACGCAGCAGGAAGGGTCACCCACTCACGGGCGTGCAACAGAGACTGAATAAAAATTACAGGCTTTCTCCTGTCCTGGAAAAATAAAGAAAACCTCAGTCAGTATATTTAACACTAGCGGCCGCTGGCTTTTCCCGATCTTCGTACAAACTCTTTTCTCTTTGTAATTTCACTACTGAGAACCTTCATGAGATCACACGAGACAGTAGTAAATGGCTATATCTTGGCTTTATATTGTTATTGTAACAGTCAATGATATATGACCTGGTCTAGAATTTAGATGATAATATTACAAAATAAAAATCTGAACGTGTGTGTTAATAATAAAATCAATCAATTCCATAATCCCGTAATCAATTCAAGACAAAAACCTTGTCTCTACTCTGTATTTGTTTTCATTAATAACGGAGTAAGAGTAAAGAAACAGATGTTGAAGGTCAAAAGTGTTGATTCAGTGTATTATAGTTATTGTTATGATTTTAAGTTACCTGGAAGTTAGTAGTCGAGATTTTCAAGTATTTGATAGGTCTGCGTTCGAAACTCTGACCGGCTGTGTCGACAGTGACGAGATTGGGGTAGGCGCGTGCGAGACTATCTAAGTAATCATCAACCTAAAAATAAAAGATATGAAGTTTCAATGTAGCTCTTACATAGTTGGAACAAAACAGTTTATATAGACGAAGTGTTCGAAGCTAAAAATTATATTAAAGAAGCAGAAATTTATTCAAACAATGATACATACAACGCGAAGTCTGTGAATCTCGTCAAAGTTGAGACCAGGCACGGATCTGTCACTGCGTGATTTAGCCGCAGCTGCAAGCATTTGTTCTTCCTTTTCTAGTTCCCTGTAAGTTAAAACGTAAAGTTAGCATCTTTTATTTATCCTGCGTACTACCCCAAACACCATCAATGTCATCCTGAGTACTAAAATAGGACAAACTCTTAAGCTTAGATTGCACTAACAAAACGACAATTACGTGACTAAACACTTCCATCATGAAAGTGTCATTGGTGGTGTAACCAATGCCTTACATTCAATGTTTGCTTTCACATGAGTATCTGCAACGACACCAATGTTTAACAAAGTAGTCTTTAATTTCCGTAAAATAACTCCAGAAGCTCAGACTCCATGGTATCAAGTACGGTGTATGTTACGGTTTCACTTTTCCTTGAATGCTACATCGTAGTTACATCTGTATAATACCAAGCTTTATATATAACTCATCATCATCATCATGTCAGCCGAACGAAGCCCACCTGCTGGGCATAGGCCTCCCTCAAGGATCTCTACAACGATCGGTTCTGCGCTGCCCGCATCCAACATTTAAATATTAATAGTAAATTTTATTTGACTATATTCTTGTATTTACGTAATTCTACCATAAAAGTGCCAGCAATACTAAATCCATTCAATGGTCGTGTGTCTGCTTTTACTGCACGTGAAGCTTTGAATACATACTGTCATTGAGCGAACCCATAACACGTACGAGATAAAAGACATTAACATGTAATATTTATCAATAGTTGACTGTAGACAAATTGTCATTTTGATTGAACTCACTCTTTGATATTCACATTTGAGATTTTAAATTCCACTTGGGTCGCAGTCAGGAGCATTTCGAATTGCACTTTGTACTCTTGGGGCACGAAGAACTGCCCTGGTCTTTCAGGCTGAGCTGGCAACCACATGTCGATGGGTATCTGATTCTCCAGCTGGTTAAGGAAAGAAGCTTGGTCGACATCGTTTACCGTCACCTCGTACAGAGTATATCTGGAAGAAAATAGGTATAAATATGAATCCGCTTTTGTATAACACGTTAATACTCTCAGCAATGTTAAAGGTTCATGCAGTGTCGAAGAAAGAAGTGAAGAGAGCAACAAAGAAGAAGAAAAGTAGAGAAACCATTTTCAAATAGACTTAAAGCTCATATTCTCGTGATCGTTATCCTCAAAGAGCATGTAATCACTACGTTTAGTTATCCTTATTGTATTATTATGTATGAAAACTAGAACAGCGCCGTCTTTGGTCGTTCAACGAATTAAAATTCAATAGACAGCACTTTGACGGTTTCGAAGCATGGAAGTATTGACGGAAGGTATTAGTTTACTTTGATGATTTCCCTTTATTACCACATTTTTTTGTGTATGGAGTACTGATACTAAAATAACTAGCCTTGTGCAAGTACAACAAGTAAGTCTAGCGCTGACCGAAACGTGGAGGGTATACGCAGAAGTCAAATAATAAGAATTATATAAGAGAATAAAGTATTTTGGGCCTTGCGCCATACCTTAAACATGCGCAGCTATCCCCTCCACTTCACGGTCAGCGCTAGACTTACCGCTACTTGTACTTGTGTTATCGATAGCAGAATCAATTTATACTTATCATTTTACGTTGTTCTTGATGACATTTTTAAGCCAATTTTTGTAAGTCTTCCTTATAAAGGAGTTTTATCGTATTTTCAGTGTCAAATTAATAAAATCGGTATTTGATTGATGATACTGATAATAAACTGAGCGCTTTCACTTACCCTTCATATTCCTCATGTTTGGCCAAAACCACATATAAAGAGACACAGAGTACAAAAATACTTTTCAACATATTCACCATATTGTTTAGATCTGGCCAATCCTACAACTGAAATGAGCTTAGGAGCTTCAGATAATTGTTTTTATTGCCATCTATTATCTCTGCGTTGAGTTAAAATTAAAAGATAATTTATCAAACACATTAACTTTGGGAAACCCGATATCAACAAAATAAGATTACAGATATTTATTTATTTATTTTATTTATTTATTGAAAATGTATATCAACAGACTCTCTCACTCGATGTACTTGCGCGCGTTACTAGCCTACTCTCACCCTCACCGCCGGCGGTGAGAATTCAGTGGGCTGCCAACAACCGTCAGACGCGCGCACGCACTGTATTCGTGTTACGCTCGGTCAATTACCCAAATAAGTCTGTGCTTCTTAAACGTTAGTTTTATTTAAGAAAAATGACTTCTGGTGGTGGAAATTTATGTGCTGTTGATGGGTGTACGTGTGCGTCGAATAATAAGAGAAATAGAACGATTTCTTTTTTTAAGTCTACCAGCTTATGTAGAAAGGTGGGGATGTATTCGTTTTTTTGATAAAATAATGTAAATAATTACCTGGTAAGTAAGTAATTTATTAACAAAATATATAAACAAACAAATTTGTTGAATCTTTATAAATAAGACAGCAAGTATTCTTCGCTTCGATTTTATTTTAGAAACACAAAAACTGGTATTTCTAATTTCACACAAAATGGCAGGAAGAAGAAGGCTTACAGCCATAGAGGTTGACAAGCAATATATATTTTTATTTTATCTTTTAATACAGCTCTGGCTATTTAAAACTTGGATGTAAAATTCTAATAACTTTACACTCCCCCTAATTTTACATCCTTACATCCACTATATATAAAAGAAACAAAAGATAACATTTCTTTTAAACAAAACATTAACTTTTACTAAATAAAAGATAACACTTAGGTTCTCTACGTTATACTATGATTTTTAAGATAAATCTATAACTAAACAGAACACGAGTAAGATTAAAAAATATATAGCAATGCAAAACAAATTAACCTAAGAAGTTTAGACTTAGATAAATGGAGCCAGCCAGACGTAACCAGAACAAGCCTTACCACCAACCAAACCGAATACAATGTACCCCCACTGAACCCCCTACCCCTAAATATAGACTTTTATTTCTTGGACTTAGAAAAATTTCGAGTTGCTAAAAATATTAAAATATTATTTTTCGACCCAAAATCTTTACTGTAGAAGCACACATGCCGGAATAGGGTGTTTTGGGGGTCCCCTAAGGGTTGCATCCTCTTGCACCACCCCTTAATAAAAAAAAATTGGTATTAAAAATATTCCTGATTTTTAAAAACTATTTCTCGGTACACAATATAAATAGTATTGGAATATATACTCTGAAAGGGTATTTTAGAGGTCCCTAAGGGTTGCAACCCCTAAACATTATTGATCATATCTCGCGAACGGAGAACCGTAGAGACACGGGGTTTTTTTTGCATACGGTAGGAAACGGCCGGGAGACAATTTTTGGACATAGACCAAGACTCTACATAGAGTTCAAAAATATTTTATTTAAATTTTTAATTTTAATAGTAACTAGACAGAATTAGGTAAAATATACTACCTACATAAGAAAATAAGAGACGACTCTACGTAGAGTACTTTAATTAAATCGGGAAAGTTAGAGTAAACATTGACTTACCTGCTAGATACTCACCTAGTAGACCTCCGTTGACCGCAAGTAGACATATCAGGCAGGACCTGAAACAAAAATCGTAGTTAGAAGACTTCGCACATTTTTGAAAAATTATTATTAGTCCCATCAGCCCATACATCCATTTGCTACATAGATTGCCTGTACCTTGACGATGGTGCTGGGACGTTCTCCCACGAAAGAAAAACAACCTGCAAAGAAAGTAACGTCTCCCATGCCGCGACCCCCACCACCCCCCGTCGCGACAACGTCTACACAAATGGACAACCCCAAAGCTGCTGCAAACAAATCCCCAAAAGTCCCGTCGGGCACTGTCAGAAGAACAAGTAGTAACTTCGAAACACCGCCCGCCCCGCAGAACATCGGCGGACGGACAAAACTAAAGGCAAGCCAAACAACAACTAAAATAAAAGACATATGGACCTCGTGATTCGGCTTCTCTCATCAAAGATGTAGTAAGCTTTTTCAAGAATTTCTCGGATGAAGTAGAAACCTTTAGAGGAATGAGGGGTGACCTTAAAGCAATGTTTCTGTTACACCTAGACCAATTCGTAGAGCCACTCACTAAGCTCGAGAAGAGGGTCCAAAATATGGACACAGAAAGAACAGTGGAAGCAAAAAGCTTACTAGAATCCACTTTTACGCTAACACCAGCGGACTCTCCCCCAAGTGCAACCACCAAGGAGAAGATAGAACATAGCCCAGAAGCAGCAGAATCAACGCTGCGGAAGCTTATAAAGGAGTACCTTGACAACCAGATGGAAAAGCAGGACAGAATGAAGCTAGAAATTATAGAGGCAATAAAAGAGGAAACAAGAAAAGTAGGAGATGCGATCCAAAAAGAAGCCACCGTCACAACCTACGCCAACGTAGTGGCCACCCCGTATAACTTATCAAACCGCCGAGCACTTTACTCAGTCATTGTCATCTCGACCGATGAAAATAAGACCGGAGAACAGGTACTGGAGAGGGTACGGGGGGCAGTAGGGAAGGAAGACGAAGATGGATTTATAAAAGTTGAAAAGATACGAAAAGCAAAGGACAGAAAAATAATAATAGGCTGTGAAACAAAATCTGAAAGAGCAAAGCTCGTGAAAAGGCTTCAAATGAGAAGGACAAACTGAAAGTGGGGGGATGGCTTCCCCCAACAAAAACCTACTGATAACAGTGCTCCAAGTGCTGAAATCGGATGCGGAAGATGAGAAAAACCTCCTAGACAATATCAGAAAACATAACCATCACATATTTAAGGAGCTCAACGAAGAAGAAGCCACAATGAAGGTAAAATATAAGAAAAACGCAAACAATACCCACACCGTTCACGTAGTCTTCAGCGTCTCTCCTAGGATCTGGGGACGAGCCACACAGCAAGGTAAAATCAGAGTTGGGATAATGAACTGCAAAGTGGTTGACCAATCACCGCTCATTCAGTGCATGCGTTGCCTTGAATTTGGGCACAGCAAGCGCTTCTGTGAGGAGAGTGTAGACTTGTGTAACCAACCACTGCGCAGGAGAGCATATGAAGGCGCAGTGTTCTATTTGGGAAAAGACAGGAACACCCGGATGCAAAAATTGCAAAAAGGCTAAACTCCAAAGACCAACCACAGAGCACAGCGCCTTTAGCGAGAGCTGCCCAACAAGAAGGAAGTGGGATGAAATAGCAAGGACATTAGCTTATTGCTAAAGTGGTGCCTACGAATCAAACGCAATAAACATACCACGTGCTCCAATCAAATCTCCAAAAGAAAATCTCGCTACTGAAGAGATATTCATGGAGGTCATAAAGAGGAAAGTAGGAATTGCACTTCTGCAGGAAGCGTACGTGGGGTCTGGGAAAGCACTCAAAGGAAGAAGAGGAGGGAGAATTCACCAGTGCCCGAAGGCCGATATTAACAAAGCTGCTATCGCCATCTTTGACCCGGCACTGGAAGTAGTACAGCACCCTGAATTGACTACCGGCAATATTGTAGTAGTAGAGGTAAAGACCAATGCCTGGAGGGTACTGCCGGTCTCATGCTACTTTGAACCGGATACCCCACTAGAACCCTACCTAGAACACCTCAAACAAGTAGCAAAGCTCACAACAAAGAGCATTATAATAGCTGGAGATATGAATGCCAAGAGCACGTGGTTGGGCAGTCCCCAAATCGACAACAGAGGGGAGGATGTGGTGGGAACCCTCCACGAGATGGGACTACACATCCTTAACAGGGGGAATATACCGACCTTTGACACTACCAGGGGTAAAAAGAGGTACACAAGTTTCGTTGACGTGACGGCGTGCTCGGCCAACCTGCTGGCCAACATCGACAATTGGCGGGTAGAAGATGGCCTGGTGAGTTCCGACCACAATGCAATATCATTTAACCTAAATCGCATTAAATCTAAAGGCAAAAGAATAGAGAGGACCACCAGACTGTACAACACGAGAAAGGCGGACTGAGGAAAATTCGTGGAAGAGTTTGACGAAAGGAAGCAGGAACTCGGAATCACCATGAAAAAGGTTGACGAAGTGGACAGCAAGGCCGGAGTGGAAGCAGTAATATACAACTATATGCAAGCAGTCGCGAAAGCCTGCAATACCGCCAAAAACGAAAGCTGAAACACTGACTCTACCGTGGTGGAACGAAGAACTGGCTGCATTAAAGAAAAAAGTCGCCACGTTAAAGCGCAGGATACGATGCGCTGCCCAGGTTCGGAGAGACACCGTCATCAACGAATACTGGAAGGTAAAAGAAGAATACGAAACTGCTGCCGCCAAAGCCCAGACCGAATCGTGGAAGAAGTTCTGCGCAAAACAGGACAGGGAGAGCATATGGGACGGCGTTTATAGGGTCATCGCGAGAACGACCAATAGAGAAGAGGACAGCATGCACTTAAGGAGGGCGAAAAAGGTACTGGATGCACGTGAATCAGCCGAACTTCTGGCGCGAACGTTCTATCCCGAGGACAAAACCGAGTGTGACAGCGAAATTCATATAAGGCAACCCGAAAGCGGAAACAGTAAACGAGAGAAAAGATACTGATGTAAGTATTGTATCAACATTTTAAAGTAATAATTGTGTAACATAAATGGTAATATTGTTAGTGATAAGTTTGTAATTTTTAACTAGTATTTAAGTTGGATTATAAGGTTCCAAGCTGGTGGTATCTTCCAACCATCTTGTAGAGGGGTATTTATGTTGTTATTTTTAAGACTGTAAGTATAATTTTTTTAATAGAGCCATAAGCATGTAGTCTCCTTTGCATCCAAAAACCAGCATCACCGCCTTGGCGGTGGCACATGCTGAGATGCAGCCGTTTCAACAAAATACATCATTATTTTAATTTTTTTTTGTGTTTGTAATAATTTATTTTGTTGTATAAACTTTTTTCTTTCTTTCTTTCTTTCTTCTATGCGATCCCCCGTTTACTATCAATGAACTACGCACCGCTGTCAACTTCTTCAATCCAAAAAAAGCACCAGGGATAGACGGATTCACGGCAGACATATGCAAAAAAGCCATCGAAGCTGATCCGCACCTCTTTCTGGCGTTGCTCAATAAATGCCTGGAATACGGTTGCTACCCACAGTCCTGGAAGGAAGCACTGGTAGTTGTCTTGAGAAAGAAAGCCAGGGAAGGATGACTACGCAAGGCCCAAATCATACAGGCCTATTGGGCTGCTCTCCGTGATGGGAAAAATATGGGAGAAAATGATAGTTGCAAGGCTAAAGTTCCACCTCCTGCCGAATATGAGCCAAAACCAATATGGCTTCATGCCTCAAAAGAGTATGGAGGACTCCCTCTACAATCTAATGGGAATCATCCGGGAAAATTTACAGCAAAAGAAAATAGTAACCATCGTCTGGTTAGATATAGAGGGAGCGTTCGACAGTGCATGGTGGCTGGCTATCAAAACCAGACTTGCCGAAGAAAAGTGCCCCGTAAACATCAGGATCTCCCTTGCAGACTAAAATAAATAGTGACCTACAGAGGATCGCACAGTGGTCAGCAGATAATGGTCTCCTTCTAAATCCAACCGAATCCAAGTTTCTTTTAATGGGAACCAAAACGCAGATACAACGCATAGAAACCTTTAACCCTATTCTCTGTTTGAACAACCAAAACTTGGAGAGAGTGGCGGAGGTACGGAATTTGGGTATCATCTTTGATGAACAGCTGCGATTCGATACCCACGTGTTGAGTTTGGTAAGAAGATGCATGTACAAATTAAAGGTGCTGTATAGAATACGCAAATATCTTACTGAAAGGTCGCGCATAATGCTCTGTGAGTCCCTGATCTTATCCAAACTCAATTATGGTGACATTGTGGTGGGTCCTCGCCTGCTGGCTAGTGCACAAAAGCATATTCAGCGGGTTCAAAATGCCTGTTATAGGTTTTGTTTCAACATACCTCCTAGAATTCACATCTCATTATACCTGACCTCCGCGTCTATTCTGAGCATGGAATCTCGTAGGCACATGCACTTGATGTGTCTTGTATTTGACGTGAAAAAGTTTAAAAAACCTGAATACTTACACAAGAAACTCAAATTTACAACCCTGAGTGATGGGTATGGTTTTAGAGCTACGCGGGCACCATTTATCAGCTACCGTCACCATACGGCAGCTTTCCGAGGCAGCTTTCGGTTCCAAGCCACCAAGTGCTGGAATGATTTGCCGCCGCCCATTCGGAACCTAACCTCTAAATACACCTTCAAACAAAAACTATATTTACATTTGCTTTCACTACAGAAGTAAGGTATCCCGACTGGGTGGTGGTAATATGGATAACCCTGGTGCAGTGGGGTTCTACAACAGAATCTGTTTTCATGTCTTTGCAAGCGATTTATTTGATTATTTATTTAGTATAATTTTGAATTCCGTACTTATTTTATGAATTTATATTTTTATAGTTTTATAATTTATTTTAATTTTATTTTTTTACTTTTTTATTGTACTTTTACATTTTATAACACACAAAGCGTTCATTTCCAGACACTCACACATGTACACATGCACTAACTCATAATGTTCATTCTTAACCACACACTTGTTTTCAGATCATATACATCACGCGCACACACTTGTTCTCGACCTAACAGCGCAGTCGCTGTGCCCGCGTCACTGGGTGACGGCTGAAATCGGTGTTTTGCCGACTGGCAAATTCACACCGAGCCTTGACCCCTCTTAAATTCTTCTTAAATTAAAGTTGGTTATTTTATAGGATAAATATTTTTGTATTAAGGTTTGATTTTTTTATTATTTATTTATTATTTATTTATTTATTTAAAACTGGGCAGGCATTTGACCACCATCTTGTTTGTTTTTTTTCTCGTTTGTAATTTTTGTGTGTTTTAATTTGTTTTAATGTAATTATTATTAGCCCCACCGTCCTTTGTGTTTTTGACCTGTCAGAAAAACAGCGCCTCTGTGTCTTTCTGCCCACCTCTGAATGACACAGAGGTATTATGCTGAGACAGAGAGTTTATTGGCCCCACATTACAAAATAAGATAGGTTAAATTTCTTTTTTTCACTTTAATTTTTTATTTTCCTTGTACTTTGTTTATTACTAGTTAATTTAAATCTTATATGTTCTCATTGTTTTATTATTTTTTGTTACTAATCATGTGTGTGTCAATAAATGTAATTTCTTTCTTTCTTTCTTTCTTTCCTTCTTGCTGCTGCACACACGTACATACCCTAGAATAAGTATTTTTGTCATAGCTTAGTTAATTGTTTGTTTGTTCTTTTTTACTTTGAATGTTATCCTTATCAAAATAATATTGTGTGTGTATCAGCAAAATAAACTTCTTATCTATCTATCTATCTATATGAGCGAGAGAAGAGTGAAGCTCAGATACGCAGACCAAGAGGTCAGTAGAAGGACGGAGAAAGGATGCGTGCAAGGGTCTATAGCAGGGCCCATCCTTTGGAACCTCCTTTTGATGTGTTTCATCCATTAGTCTCATGCCACACTTTTAGGCTGTTCTGGGAGGTTTGTACTATATTACAACTTACACTTAAAATTGTTTTAAATTTCATATAAATTATTAGACTTTTGGTTTGCAGTTAACACTAAACTATTGTTTTTGAAAATTAATGCACTGGTGTCTTTCTTGATAATATCATATCCTAATCTCATTATAACACCTTCAGAAAACCAATTTCTACATAGTTCAGGTACATAATAACACTTCTTTCAAAATGTTTTCTTCCCACTGGCCTTTAATAAACTTTTTAATTAACACTGTTCCAATGCCACATACTTTTAAGTTTTGTTGGTTACCTAATTTCACTTGTCTTATATTACCGTCTTTATATTCTTCTAGACTCATGAAAAAGTCTTTTCGAAAAGTCATGTGCATAGATGCTCCACTGTCTAGCAAATACACATCGTTGCCGAAGTTAATGATGACATTTGCCACTTCTTCAACGTGAAACGCTAACATATTGCTTTCTTCTTGTCTAAATTTACTGTACTTCTTTGCACGGCAGTCTCTTGCAAAATGTCCTCGCTTGTTACAATTATAACAAACAAATCGGTGGTTTCCACAGTTCTGTTTATCTATTTTTAACAATATTTAGTTTCTCATGAACAAGTGCAACTTCATTTTGTTCTTCAGCTGTCAAGCTGGCCTCTTCATCCATTAGCCGAGCAGTGAGATTATGAATTGTTTGCTGGCTCTTATCCAGTGACATCCAAGCTTGACGCAGTGAGCGATATTTTGATGGTAAAGTACTAATTATCTTTGTAATAATAGCCGTTTGGCTTATTTCCTCCCCACTGTCTTTCAGCTGTTGGGCCATGCTATCTATTTTGGATATATGTTTTGTTGAGCCATACTGTCACTGGGGTTCATTTTATAGTTATAGAATTTTTCATGAACATTTTATTGAATTCTGACTTGTGTTCGTATATAGACTCGAGCTTGTCCATAATTGCGGATGCACTATTGCAATTTTCAATTAGGGCAATTTGTCGGAAGTCCATTGCTGATGTGATAATAAACATGGCCATGCCATCGTTTTTCAACCATTGCTCAACTTCATCGGCTGCGGCTGATTTTGGTATGGATATATCAATGCCTTTTGCTTGTAGTGCATACCTTATTTGAAATTTCCATTGACGGAAATTATTTCCGTCAAAACGCTCCACATTCATCTTTGTATCCACTTTGAATTTCACGACTTTCACGCACGCGGTGTTCCTCTGATAGCGTCCGTTCCTACGTGCTTACATTGGTAACGGCTACTCCTTTGTACCGAGTTCACTGCACTTTGCTGTCTTATTGTCTCACGTAAATCTGGGCCCATAACCTGTTGAATCTTTAAAAATATATCATAAATTGGAAGTTAATTTCAAAAAAACGAAGTTAATGCAATTTAGACCAAGGCAAAAAATTAAGCTAGACATAAATTTTACATACATAAATCAAATTAAATTAGAATGTGTTAATAATTTTTCATTGTTAGGCATAAATATTGATTCTAATGTTAATTTCAAATCTCATATTTATAAAAATAAATCAAAATTATCACAATTCATATATGCTTTAAGAGAACTGAAAAAATCAACAAACTTAAAAACGGCAGTGACAGCTTATCATGCCTATGCGCAAGCGTGGCTGAGCTACGGCGTCATGCTGTGAAGGAACAGTGTAGATGTACACGACCTCTTCATTCTACAAAAGAAATGTATACGTGTCCTCGCAAATATTAAACAAAGAGATACCTGCAAACCTCATTTTCAATATTTTAATATTTTGACACTTCCATGCTTATACATATTGGAAATGTGTTAGTTTGTAAGAAAACACCCAAATTTTTATACCAAAATCTCAGATGCACCCCGCCACAACACCCCACGTTATAAAAATAACCTTTTACAACCAACGTCAAAATTAAACTTACACAGTTCAGGCCCCCATCCAATGTCAATAAAAATCTTTAATAAATTACCAGAAAATCTTAAATCCGAAACAAATTTAAATAAATTTATTAATAGCTTAAAAACACTTTTAATAAAAAAAAAAATCTATTGAAGAATATTTTGCCGATAAACAACTTAAATGAAGGTGTCTGCCCCTCTATTTCATTGCTACGCCTTTCTAGGTGCATGTGGTAGTTTGTACTTATACCTACATTTAATGTTTAGTTTAAGTCGCATCACATGTAATGCAATTATATCAAAATATAATATATATAATAGAATAAGACTGCAAGTATTCTTCGCTCAGATTTTATTTTAGTAACACAAAAACTGGTATTTCAAATTTCACACAAAATGGCAGGAAGAAGAAGGCTTACAGCCATAGAGGTTGACAAGCAATATATATAAAAAAAAAATACAGCTCTGGCCATTTTAAACTTGGATGTAAAATTCTAATAATTTTACAAAATTAGTAGGTACTTAGGTAGGTACGTTAGTTGGTTAAATTATGGTTCGGCTTTATTCTGGGTGGGTACAAAATGAAATACATTACAGTGAAACATAGGTCAGGAATTTATCGAAATAATACCTAAGTATTAAATTAGTCTACTTTTTATGGGCTGTGTACCACCTATGAGCTGTGCGTATCGAATAATGACCAATTTGCGAAATAACTACCTACGTAGTTGATAATGCGTGTCTAAATATGCTTTTTATTTTCCTATAACACAATTAGAAACATGTGGTTGAAATATGTTTACGGAAAGAATCAACCCTAGTCCGATTGCCGTGCGCTCTGACGTCACGTGGTCTCGCGCAGCTGCGAAGCAATAGTGACTTTATAATCAAAGCTGTAGGTGCATTTTTGTACGCGGCAGAAAAAGTAGTATTTTACCGCGGTAAGTATCGAACATTTTCTATGGAGTAATTTATCTATTACGTAGTAACTATTTAGTAATCTGTGCCATAAGTCCATATTTATAACAATAAACATTATATTATCAAAATTCATCCATATGCACACCCATTTCATTAAATTCATAAATTAAATTACTTTCATTTTTAAAATCACAAAATATATAGGTTTGATTTTTTTTTATCCACAACGGGGTAGCACTTAGCCTTCATCACACCTGATGTTAAGTGGTGATAAGGCTGAAGATGGAAGCGCACTACTCCCGGAATCCTCAATAACTGAGGAACTGGCTATCCTATCTCTAACTGCTGGAACACAATAATGCTGAAAACATCATTGTTATGGCGTGAGACTTAGATAAGATGGTGGTAGCTAGCCAGGCGGACTAAGAACAAGTCCTACCACCAACCAAACCGAATACAATATGTACCCCCACTGGGAATCGAACCCGGGACATCTTGGTCTGAAATCGGTGGTGTAAACCACTAGACCACAGAGGCGGTTGATTTGATTAAGATCAAGACAGACAACACACAATCGGATCCGAATGTGCGGCATCTGAGGGTCACTCATCCCTCCACTCGGATCCAATCTGAGTTATCACTATCGCCTATCGGCGATGAATTTGTTAACACAAAACCATCCAAAAGTATATCCGGGGTTCACTATGGTATGGGTATAATCCATGGTTAAAACATATGCGGACCAAGGCGACGCTTCGCGGCATCGCATTAAATATATATATTGAAAAGTTAGATCGTTTAGATTACCTACCGCATTACCATTCTGCGCTGGTGCAACTCTTGATAGAAGGTAGAAAAGATTTTCGACATATCGATAAATTAAAATTGCTTCTATAAATTGCAAATATTTCAGAATAAGATGAGAATCAAGGTAATTTTTTGGATATTGGATAATTTATTTTATTTCCAATATTACATACTACATCCAAAAGGTTTTCATCTTTGGTTTGCGGAATGAATTTAAATTCAATGTTCTTTAATATGTCCCATTGTTTCTTGGAATCTATTTCCTTTTGCAGTTCCTTAACTTTATTTTGCAAACTATTACACGATCGTCTTTCTTCTGTTGCTCATATGTTATCATTTTTGCCTCAATATCATTATATTTCTTAGATAGGTACTCAACACATTTTTCCATTTCGCGATTAGTTGTTGTTGATTAGATGTTCAATTTTGGTGTTTTGCAATTTCACCTCAGTTGCATCAGCTGCAAGTTTTTTAGTAAATGGTCCTGGTCTGTCCTCCAATTGTTGAGCATAGTCATCATTGATTCTTGGAACTTTTCGAGTAGATTTGTCTGATCATCGTCTGTTCTTGGGCGCTTATGTCTTTGTAAGTTCAAAAAATCTGGGTTATACCCAGTGCCATGGTCGGATTTTGACATGTCTTTGATGTTTGGTTCGGAGGAACTTAACATTGAAGTGGAAAGCGAAACAGGAGGTGGTGTTCTTGGCGTGCGCGTGCCTATAGTATTGTATTGTGTATTTGCCATAATTTCTATCGACAGGCAAAAATCACTTTGTCAAGTTGTCAATACGGAAGTTTAGTGAGTCCGACTAACGAAAGATGGCGTTAGTTGTTTGCGATGATGGGCAAAATTGCTGAGTAATTTTATGACAACTTTTGGGTTATAGAAACAAATGTTTGCTATTTCCAGCTTTTAATAAGTATTTGATGATTGGTTTTGGTTATTGTATTATGAAAACAAACATCAGCATGCTTGTTCTCGAAATTATCAGCTCAAATTATGCGTAGGTGAACTAGAAGATGTAAAACTATTTTTGCCAATATGTTGATAGTATAGCAAAAATAAGCAAAAAGCCCCGCTAAAATAAGCAAAAAGCCCCACAGCTGCACAGCACTCACTTTTATCACTTTAATGCGTACTTTAATAGGAGAAAAACACTGATAGTTATTTTAATAAAGGAAGATATGCAGCAACAAACTTGTTTCAACCGTAGGCAGCGTTGCCATGATAAGCTCTATATTAAGGTAGAAAAGGAAGTAGAAACAAGTCTTACTAATTATGTTTTAAAGGAAAATTCTCATCATTAGAATGTTGTTTAAGATAGAGCTGCTAAAACCTGAGACAAGACAAAGAAGCATTTTTCTCTGCATTATTCAGGAGAGCAAAATGGCTCCGGGAATTAAAGCGCATCACTTCTCTTAAGAAGTCGGGGGTTTAAAACAGTTTACTGACGGTGAAGCTATAATAATTAAGTGCTCTTTCAAAAGTGTCACATTGGTTTAATAGTAATAATTTATCATTAAACTCAAAGAAAACTAAGTGTTTAAAATTTTCGTTACCTAATGTAAGACAAGTTGATTTTCATATTAGACTAGACGGCGATATGGTCGAATTCATTAACAATACAAAATTTCTAGGTATTATATTAGACTCGCGACTACAATGGGATCCTCATATCGAAGCCTTGGCGAGTAGACTCAGTTCGGCCGCATTCGCAGTTAAGAAAATAAGGCTCTTAACCGATATTGAAACGGCTAGAATAGTCTATTTTAGTTATTTTCATAGTGTTATGTCCTACGGCCTTTTGTTGTGGGGCTCAGCCGCTAACATCCAAAGTATATTCGTGCTCCAAAAAAGGGCTATTCGCGCCATTTACAACCTCCGATCGAGAGATTCTTTAAGAGATCTATTTAAAGAATTAAACATTTTAACTGTTGCAGGACATTACATCTATGAAAATATAATTTATGTGAAAAAGTATTATAATACATTTGTAAAGCAGAGCGATATTCATCGCTTTAACACAAGAAATAAAGATAAACTTGTCGTTCCCAAGTTTAGGCTAGAAAAATCCAGAGCCTCATTTCTGGGGAAAAGCATAGCCTTTTTTAATAAAGTTCCACAGCATATAATTGAACTACCATTGCATAAATTTAAATGTTACATTAAAGAGTCGCTGATGAGCAAAGGATACTATAAAGTAGACGATTATTTGAATGACCGCAATGCATGGTCATGATGTAACACATAACATAATCACTGTTTAATATGATGTATTTTTATACGAAGCAATTGTTGTATTAGTAACGATATGTTTTTTTTGTAAATGTCGTTACCTAACTAAGAAACGCTGGCAAGTTTCTTGCGCCCATTCTTCTTGTCAGTTAAAAAAGTCTTGAATGGGTGGTAGGAAAATATTGACGATTCATAAGTACATATTTGTTATGTCTAAGTGAATAAAGAATATTTTTATCTTATCTTATCTTATCTTATCTTATAAAAATACCTAGTAAAACAATCATGTAATGGCCAAACAGTGATTTATTTTAAAATATTTACAATTAATAAAATATTCTCGTTTTTTTTCTCTTTTATTTAGAAAACCAACATGTACCTACACATGGAGCTTAAGTATTAACAAATCTGTTAATTACAGGTTTCCCTTAAAATAACCATTAGTATTGGACGTACTATGAATAAGCTTTTAGAAAAAATACTTAGAAGTAGGTACAGTCAGCGTCAAATTGATATAAGCGTCTAGAGTAGTCAGAATCATCTGAAAAACATAAAACCAATTTTATCTACGCAGTTCGAATCATCATATTGTTGCAAGCACGCAAGTTGTTCAAAATATCCTGGCACTCATTGTTTCATATTTATAGGGGCAGTCAGAGTGTTCAAAATTATCTAAGCAAACAAAATTATGGTGTCGTAAATTATGCACAGATATTTTATTTTCTAATATTTCATTTTCAATAATAAAAACTGCATTGTGAATGCAAAAAAGTAAATAGAATTTGAAATAAATTCTTATTGAAACATTGTTTGATTTCGATTTAACGTTTAAATATGAAAAATGAAACTAATGCAAATTTCAAAAATTCTGAATTATTAATTTGTTATTGTTAAAGAATTTATGTTCCAACTTATTATTTAAAAGATGAGGAAAAAGAAGGCTGTCTTATGTTACATTAAATATTATGTTCAATTATATAAAAAAATGTATCATTCAGTATTTGAATCGCTTTTGTTTTAATTAATGTTTTGCTGTGAGTAAATAAATCAATATCCTTAAAGACATTATTATATAGTGGTGGCCACATAATTAAGAACGCAAGTCGATTTTCATACAAACGAAATGACTTTGTGGCCTTAGTTCTCCGCCAAGGATTGACGGAGCAGTAATCTGATGATGGCTATCCAAGGGGTCAACAGAGGAGATCCAGATCGCTATACACACCCAACTTGTCTGAACAGCATTCTAAGAGCTGTTTCGATATGTTTAAAAAAATCACCAAAATAGCATTAAAATGTATGGAAATCCTGAAACTAAGAACTTTGGTCCTTACATCATTTAGAATGCTGTTCAGATCAGTTGGGTGGGGTGTGTATAGCGATCTGGATCTCCTCCATTCATCTCCTGGATAGCCATCATCAGATTACAGCTCGGTCAATCCCTGGCTGAGAACTAAGGCCTTAAAGTTACCTCGTTTGTATGAAAATCGACTGGCGTCCTTAATATATATCTGGTGGCCTTATTTTATTTATTTCAATAATCATTACCATCCTAAATTCTTTCTCTAAATTCTTTGTCTGTAACTATCGATGGACAACCTGGCACCAGCTTTAATACCCTCCCATGTTTCGAACCCAGCTTGTCTAATGAAAGCAGGATCGACTAAGAATCCATTCACTTGCCCTTGAATAATATTGTTGGAATCTGGTAGCACGTAAGTGAAGGACAGAGGCACGCCAATACTCTGAGCGTAGTCACTGGAGCTACCGGATGTGGCGTAATCAACGTCGTGGCTATTGCCCACGGTGTAGTTAGGTTTCGATGACCACTTCACTCTGTCAATGGCCTGAGCCATATTGACTCCAACGGAGTTTAAAACTGGAGCATTGGGAGGTCGTGTGCCGTTGCCGTATCCGTATAAGATCTGGCTTCCGAAGCTGTGGAGGTCGATGAACATTTCGATGCGGCTGGAATGTTCCCGCAAGACCTTCCTGATGGCTTGAGTTTCGAGTTCGGAGAAGGCTGACGGTCCGTAAAATTGTTCGCTGCAGACGTTACCGCTGGAAAAAGTTCCCCAGTTTATGTCAAAGTTCCTGTTCAGGTCTACACCCCTGCAGATGTTGCCTACCAAAAAGCCGGTGGCACGATTTTTTGTCCAGACACGATTCTGAAAGCAATTACATAACAATTAGTACTGATTTAAATATTGATGGTTAATCTTAATGTTATAAAAGATCAGACCGAGCAGACGGGCTACACTATCATGTCAGTAAGTGATTTGAAATAAACTGTCCAGAATCATTATAATAATTACTAGCGAATCCTTGCGGTTTCACCCGCGTGGTACCAGTTCCCGTGGGAATATGGGGATAAAATATAGCCTACTAGCTTTCCGCCCGCGGCTTCGCCCGCGTGAACTACACGACGTTATCCCGCGGGAATGTGACATTTTCCCGGGATAAAAAGTAGCCTATGTTCCTCTCCAAGCTACAAAGTATCTGTGTCCCAAATTTCAGCCAAATCCGTTCAGTCGTTTCGGCGTGATTGAGTAACAAACATCCAAACATCCAAACATCCAAACATCCAAACATCTAAACTTTCACATTTATAATATTAGTAGGATGTCACTCGGCAATAATGTAGCTTTCAAATGGTCAAAGAGTTTTCTAAATCGGTTCAGTCGTTTTTGAGCCCATTCGATGCAAAAAAACAAACAAACAATTAAATCTTTCCTCTTTATAATATTAGTATAGATATAGATAATAATATTTTGATTATTATCATCGTTAAAATAAATCACGTAGAAGTCAAATAAGAGAAAAACTGCCTCGAATTATTATTCTTATTAGCTTGAACATTGGGACAAATTGAAAGATAAAATTTTGAGGATCAGGTAAAAATTACTTACATTGGTGTGACTGAATTCGTAACCGTCTGGATTAGCGACTGGTATTATGATCCAGTCAGCGTTATTTTGAACGTCGCTGTCAGTCACATTCTGGACCAACTTCTCAATGGCGTACAACGCAGCAGGAAGGGTCACCCACTCACGGGCGCCCAATAGAGACTGCAGGAAAATTACGGGTTTTTCGCTGTCCTACAAAAATAAAGAAAACTTCAGTCAGTATATTTCATACTAGCGGCCACTGGCTTTTCCAGATCTTCATACACACTTTTATCGTTGTAATTTCACTACTGAGAAACTTCATGAGATCGCACGAGACAGTAGTAAATGCCTAGAGCTTGGATTTATATTGTTATTGTTGTAAGAGTCAACCTTATTTGATTACCTGGTCTAGAATTTAGCAGATAATATTACAACATAAAAAACACTGAACAAGTGTGTTAATAATAAAACCAAAGCAATATTCGGTAGATCCTAAAAAATCCTCATTAACTCCTTAGCCTTCTAACGGGTGTCCCAAAAGTAGGTATAGGATGATTTGTCTCAATAAAACGCGAATGGATTGGAATTTCTTCGTAGTTTTGTTTATTTTAAAGAAGAGACACAATTGTACAATTTTATCTGAATAGAATATCTACTAAATGGCCGCCACGGGCATTTTTGCTGTGTGCAAGTTTTTTATGACACTTTCACACATTTCGCTGCTAATTTCACACATTTCGCTACTTATTTCACCAATAACTCAGCGAATATTTTGTCTTTATTGTCTATGTTTTGTGGATAGTTGGTGTAGACTTCATCTTTGACGTAGCCCCAAAGAAAAGAATCCAGTGGCATCAGATGGCAAGATATCGGTGGCCATTTGAAATCACCTTTTCTTGAAATTACGAGGATTTTTCAACCTTTCGACGAGTGTTTGTAATTGATCGTGAATTTTCGTTTAATATTTGTAAAACTTCTATGCACTGTTTTATTGTGAAACGATCCAGGATTAATTTTACATGTGTCAAGATGAAGTATGTCAAATTTCAACCGCCATCTTGAATATTTCGGAAATAGCGCGAAATTCAAATCCTATACGTACTTTTGAGACACCCTTTAGTTTGAAATATACTATAATTTTGTAGTGGCTGTAGTAGCAATATCCCGTAATAAATTCAAAATTCGTTTTTGTTACTCTGTTTTTATTTTTTGACACCATCACATACATTGTTCCAATGCCAAAGTAAAGTAGCCTTTAAACACTAGTATTATGGAAATTGGAAACTACGTCGGGTATTACCACATACACCCAAACCCGAGGAAATATTGAAACCTTCGTTTCCAAGTTACCTGGAAGTTAGTAGTCGAGATTTTCAAGTATTTGATAGGTCTGCCTTCGAAGCTCTGACCCGCTGTGTTGACAGTGACGAGGTTGGGGTAGGCGCTTGCAAGACTATCTAAGTAATCATTAACCTGAAAATAAGAGATATAAATAAAATCAATGTAGCTTTAACATAGTTGGAACTAAACAATTAATTGTATATGAAGTGTTCGAAGCTGAAAGTGATATTAAAGAAGCAGCAATTGATGCGAACAATGATACATACAACGCTAAGTCTGTGAATCTCTTCAAAGTTGAGACCGGGTACGGATCTGTCACTGCGTGTTTTCGTCGCAGCTGCAAGCATTTGTTCTTCCTTTTCTAGTTCCCTGTGGTAAAAAAGTAATGTAAGTATCTTATATTTGGATAATGATAATGGATTTGGCTGTTGGATAATACGATAATACTCTGATCTGAGCAATGTTAATGATTTATGCAGTGTCGAAGAAGTCATTTGAAAAGTAGAGAAAACATTTTCAATTAGTATCGTGATTCATTATCGTGATCGTTATTGTGATCGTTAGCGTCATCGTTATCGTGATTGTTATTGTGATCGTTATCGTATTTGTGATCGTTTTATTATTTACTAGCTGTGCACGCGACTTCGTCCGCGAGGAATGATGACTTTCGGCAGCATTTTTTATTTGTTAGGCTTATTATTTTGCAAATAAACTTAAGCATACTCCCCCACCTACGCCGCGCTACTGCGCCGCCCGCCGCCCCGCTCATTGTGTATGGCGCGCGGCGGCGGCGGCGTTTTGCAAGTTTCTTACTTGCGTTAATTTCAGTTTCACATTTGGTAATGACTACGTAATTACGTATCTGTATTTCTTCTGTATTTTTATTTTCTGGGGCGTAGATTTTTGTCGACGTCATCACACAAATAAAATCAAATAATTTTTATTTGCCGGAACATTTATTTATTTATTTTTATTTTTATTTATTTGAGCAACCAACAAGGTCATACACTAAACATGTGAATAACTTAAACAATAAAATATACTTAAACTAAGTGTTGCCTTACTTAAAGGTCGCCACGGAACGCTTATAAAATACATTAAAAAAATGGAAGCCAGTAACTAGGTAGTTAACTAATTATTAATTAGTTAACTACTAACGGTGCTATAATTATTTCATTTCATAAAGGTAAAAGAGAAAAAAAATACGTAATCTAATATTACATTAAAAATGTATAACTACTTACTAACTTAGACATTTGTTGTGTCAAGTAAGCTAGTTGGTAAAAAAATAAATAAAAAATAAAAACAGAAATTTAATATAAAACTAAAATAATAATAAGAGTGAGTGAGTACTCTGGACCCTACAATAATAATAAAAAAAAAGAAAACCAATATAACATTTACAGTATAAACAGGTGATATGTCAACAAATACAGCACAAATGTTCGCCTTCTACACAAAAGCATGCAAAAATACAAAACTTTCGTCCCCTATTTTTACCCCTTTTAAGGTAAAATTTTCACAAACTTTGAATGTCGTATTTATTTGTATGTAATCAAAAACCTTAATAATAAGTTTCATGGTCTCAAAGGTCGCACATTGGTTTAACATTAATTAACAAATTGTGTCAAATTCTCACTACCAAATGTAAGGAAGGTTGATTTAAGTATTAGTTTGAATGCAGATGCAGTCGAATTAGTTGACAGCACGGAATTCCTTGGTAATATCTTAGATTCACGACTACAGTGGGATCCACATATTGAGGCCTTGTCGAGTAGACTCAGTTCTGCTGCGTTTGCAGTAAAAAAGATAAGGCTATTAACTGATATTAAAACGGCAAGACTTGTTTACTTTAGTTATTTTCATAGTGTAATGTCCTATGGCGTGTTGTTGTGGGGCTCAGCAGCCAATATTGGAAATATTTTGTACTTCAAAAAAGAGCGATTCATTAAAATTTTTGTTTAAAGAAATTAATATACTAACCTTAGCAGGGCAATACATCTATGAGAATATATTATATGTTAGGAAACATATTGACTCATTCACTAAAAAAAGTGATATTCATAATTTTAACACAAGAAATAAAAATAAGCTTGCCGTTCCAAGATTTAGACTTGAAAAAAGTAGAGGCTCGTTTTTGGGAAAAGGCATAGCATTCTTAATAAAGTTCCACAAGAAGTAATCGAGCTGCCTTTAAAAAAAAATTAAAAACATGTTAAAAAGACGGCTCTTAAGCAAAGGCTATTACAAAGTAGAAGATTATTTAAATGATCACAACGCTTGGTTGTTATAATTATAGTAACACTAACAATGTTTAAAAGGAAAATATTTCTATACATAAGTCTGAGAAAACTTTCCTTTCAGCATTAGCTTTTTGTATAAATTTTATTATTGTACCATTTTGTCAGCAACGACATAATTTTTTTGTAAATGCGTTGCTTCTGTTAAAGCTGATGAGTTTTTTTCGCCTGTTTTTCTTGTCAGTTAAAAGATGTCCATAACAGGTGGTAGGTAAAAAAATGTTGGACGATTCATAAGCATTAATTTTATTTAATCTATATGAATAAAAAAATTATGACTATGACTATGACCATGCTTCTGGCTTTAAAAATAACGTAATTTCTATACAAACTTTCATCCCCGAATTCAACCCTTTACAGCCCTTTTTTCGCATTAAAAAGTAGCCTATGTCCTTTCTTAGGCTCTAGACTGTTTTTGTACCAAAATTCATTTAAATCGGTTCAGTAGTTTAGGCGTGATTGCGTAACACACAGACAGACAGAGTTACTTTCGCATTTTTATATTATAATAAAATAATAAAATAATATAATATAATAATAAATATAAATATATAAAATATATAAATAATAATAAAAAATAAGTAAGGATGAAAACTAGAGCAGCGCCGCCGTTTCAGTCGTTAGAAGTAAACTTCAATAGGCAGCACCTTGACAGCTGCAGTAGCTTTTTGACGGATGGTATTAGTTGGTTTTTACCACGAGCTTTTTTTATGCTTGGGGTACTGTGCCCGTAGTGTAAGTTTTTATGTCAAAAAACGCAAACTATTTCGATTGCGTATTTAGGTCAATTTGTATGAAAACTGTATTAGCGCCTCTAGCGGCGAGTAGCGCGCTTATATAGTTTTCATACAAATTGACATTAATACGCACTCGAAATATTTGCTTGACATAAAAACTTACACTAGGGGTACTGTAAGCTAAATATCTAGCCTTATACTTGTGTTATGGATATCAGATCTAATTTATTCTTATCATTTTATGTTGTTCATGATGACATGATGTTATTTCATAAAACATATTTTTTTATGACTTCCTCGTAAAGAATTTTTATCGTATTTTCAGTGTCAAATTAATGAAATCGGTAATTGATTGATAATAATGATAATATCCTGTGCTATTTTACTCACCCTTCATATTCCTCATGTTTGGCCAATACCACATATAAAGAGACACCAAGTACAAAAATACTTTTCAATATATTGACCATATTGCTGGCCAATCCCAAAAATTGAAATGAGCTTAAGAATTTCAGATAATTGTTTTTATAGCCATCAATTTATCTCTGTGTTGCATTCAAATTAAAAGATAATTAACACGTTCAATGCGGCAATCTTTTTGATTGAGTTTGTATGTTCGTGCGTTACGGCCAATATATATCCCGTACGGGACTTTCCTGATATGCGTTACGGCCGGTATACTTCCCGTACCACTACCAACATTTGAAATCCTCTATCTCCGTGAAGAAACGGATATTTGACATGGTTCTTTCTAGATTTTGTAGGCTAACTACTCCTTTAACTCACTTTAAAGTCGCCCGAAAATCCATCCAGAATCTTCTTAGTTGAGAGCAAAAATATGGACCCTTAAAAATACGGGTGAAATACAACCCGTGCCACGTATATTAATCTCCATTTTACGGGGTTGTTTGTGGGTAGTAGTGATGGGCGAATTGTCTTTTGCTCTATCTTTAAAACCATGCCAACATTTATAACAGGAATAAAAAATAATTACAGACAAGATAAAAAATATATTTTTCGTTTTTTCTCTTACAATAAAATAACATAATAAAGAGCATGGTCTCTATTATAATAGGTATCCTTGACAATAAAAAGACAACACAGTCGGTATAGGTACTTTGGTGAACACATGCTAAATATACCTAGTGAACTAAACAAAAGTAACTTCATCCTTATTCTATATCTTCATTCAAACATGATAAACAGCAAACAGACTAAACAATAGAATAAAGGACCTGGTAGGACCTTTAGGTTTCTGTAGTAGGACTAATAAATATATTTTCATTCATTGCGTAGGTTTGGAAATGTTGGTGTTGCTAAACTAATAGAAACATCACTTAATGAACCGCACTCACTAGGATCTTTCGAATTTTTCAATGTTTTGTTTTTTTCCCGTAGTACCTAGGACTGATATAAATATTTTTATTCTTGCGAAGGTTCGAACACGTTGGTGAGGTGAGGCGAACTTTTTATTTAAATAAAATATTCGTTCGTCGTCATCGGAATCGCAAAGCACAAGTCGTTTACGACTTCGTTTACTCATTTTTATTTCGCGGGTAAATGAGAAATGAGTTATGACTTGCGCCCACACATCTCAGTGCGGTACGGGGTGGAGCGTACGGGGTATATTGGTCCTGTATAGCATCGAAGTGAAACTATATTATTTTGATGCGATAAGGCCTAAATACTTCCCGTATTGTATTTTTTAGGGGCGTAGCTGTAATAAAAATGACGATGACAAAAATATATCGATCTCTTTTATACTCCCAAGGGAAGATAGAAATTTCTTCTACGCACAGAGAAAAAGGGTGCCTACCATCAACTCTTATTGCGGTTTTGTTTAGGAACCTAAACTGATCTGCTTCGCTTATTCGTACCACGACAGCTTAATATCAATGACAGCGATTCAGTGATCATTCAATGACATTTCACAGCCGCTGAGCTGTCATCAACTCTTATTTGACTTATAACTCGGCCAAGTTAACATGACACCTGCAGGTTATACCCGTCCCTCTCACTCTCCAGGCATGACAGAATCGAGCGAAAGAGACGGGTAGAAGAAATAAGGACACAAATCGTTCGGTCATTCACATTTAGCAATTCATTTGCGATCCAGTTTTTAGTAGGTCAGAGTACGAAAGAAAGCAATTCATTTTAGGAACCTATTCTGCATCGCGCTATTTTTGAATCGCTGTCTTAAAGTTGATGGTAGGCACCCAGATAGCGATTTCAGGCAGCGCACTGAGGTGTAAGCTAATACGTGTCACATACTACCCGTAAAGCATTGAACGTGTTAATTAATGCACATAGAAACCCGATATCATCACTGTAGGTACATGACAGGAAATAAAAGTAAATTTATATTCATATCTTATCTTTTATCATTGAATCACTGTTTGCACAGCCTTCTCTATTGTTCTTCTACAAGCCATGCTATGGCGGTTTGGCAACGTCGCTTGTGAACCTAAGCGTAGACCGAAAATTTGGTTAGTGGTAACCCGACCTAGTTAAAAATAACCAGATGCTATGGAAACCTATGGTCAACTTGACCAACCATTACTAGTGGTTAATATTATGCGTCCTATTTGCGTTCGCGTTAAGGACGTATTTATGCTCATCACAACTTCCTAAGCAAACTTATGCCCGAATACTCGTACGCTACTTATCTTTGGGAGCGTCTCAAACATCGCAATGTCACTTTAAATGTCAAACGTATGAAAGAGATGCCATGATGTTTGAGACGCTCCCAAAGATGATTTGCGTTCGAGAATTGGGGCGTTAGTCGGACAATACACAAGTGTCATTTTAAAATAAACGGTTGTTTTTGTGCGTGGTTAAGGATTCATAAAATTTTCGCAATATTCTGTTAAAACTTCAACTTAGGGCTAGCGCGCACACTTATTTACACGGCAATTTATTTGTCTCTGTCACAGCACTTATTTACGGGTCTGGATCATAATATCGACAGTCACTGCATCGACAGTCGCTGTATCGAAAACGCTCCATCGACGGGTTAATGAATCGATGGTACGCTACATCGACAGTACGCAAAATCGACATTAGACGGTATATCTCATAGTGGTGTAAAATACATAACAATAGGTAGGTAATGGCTTGGCACCGACTTCAATCAGATCAGTAAGTTCCAAGATTAATTAGATAAAGTCCCACCATTTCGTCCCTTGAATGGAATGATTCAATATATTTTTTACTTTGACGTTTTTTTGGGAAGTGAGTTTTTGTCAGCAGTTATTGTTTGAAGGCGGTTTAATTTTTTTTTATTTGCAGACTATTACCGTTCTAAATGTGGTCATTACAAGATGAAAATAAAAATAAGTGCTTTTTCTCACATTTGACCAATTAAGAGGGCCGTTCCGTCTCGTCTATCTTCTTTTCTTTTTATGCAATGGAGGTTCCCCTTGGGATTTCGCCAAGTTCCGTTTATCGTCAACGCGAGCATGGTTAAAAACCTTGTTGTTTCATCCAGCGCAATGACAGTGAGTGGGTGAGCAAGTGAGAACGCGATAAAATTGAACGAAAAATAGTGTGCGTAACTTGTTCCAGAAAATACGTGCTTTTCAGTATGCCTAAAAAGTTTGTGAAATAAATGTTTGTCATTTAGATTTTTCATCCATTTGCAAGGTTTCAATCATTTTTTTTCTTTACTTTTAAAATTAATGAGTAATTATGAACGTATAGGAAAAATGTAATAGTAAAAAACCACGAGCCCCATAAGTAGCTTTCAGGCGGGCTACTTATGGGGCTCGTGGTTTTTTACTATAACATTTTTCCTATACTTATAAAATTGCATTGTGAATGCATAAAAATTATATAAAATCATAATTATGAACGTCCAAATTTCAGGTAAAATTTGTGCAAAAAAGCGGACTTTTGGAGGCTTATACTGAATTTGTTTCTCCAAATTTAGATTTTGTGTTAGAATAGAAACCTAGAAATAGTGCACAAGTTACATATTATTTCAAAAGTTTCAAAGAAAGATCGGTTACAACGCCAAAATCACGTACAAGCGTTTGTATGAAAGGTAAGACGGGTCCCTTGGTACACAACACATAGAGATGTCAAATACAATGAATTTCAGAGTCATTATCTTCAGCGTTATTTTGAACATCACCGGGAGGCAAATTCAAGAAGAATGCTTTTGTTCGGTTAGTATAGTCTTGCCTACTCTTACTAAGCTTTGCAGGTCTTTGAGCTTAGCCACGCTTAGCTTTGGAAATCAGGAATCGCTCGTGAAGCGCCGGCACAGGTCGATGACTGTAGAATGACAGTGGAATAGGGAGCGAAGTTTAAATGGCTCTTATACTTAAGTATTTATAAAACATGATAGTATTTGATCACTTGCAGGTTTATGTTTTTTTAGAATCCATTCTAGCACTGCAACTTCTCTCAAATTCACTCGACTGCCTTTTCACACAAAAACGGAACGATATGACTGTAGGACGCGGCTCGCGCGCACGCTAGTGGGCGTCAAGGACAGCATAGAGCGATGCGAAAGTTTTTGAAACGCGTTTAGCGGGCGGACGATTCAAATGTGACGTTTTACAAATCACTTATTATGTAAGCTATACATAAAAAAATGAGATTTTTTTCTAACAGAAAGAAAACCCTCTAAAAACCACATTTTCGTAAAAAGATGGTTTTTGTTCTAAAGTGATTTGGAACGTTGTCATTTGGAGGGTGCGAATTATAGACATGTAGACATGTTTTTTTAGGCTTCTGATCTACGGATGCGGATATGAGAGCCAACACAAGCCAGCATGCATTCGTGTACAACAAGTGCTTCACAAGTTACTTACCTCGGAATCAGATCAACAATAGATTCCAATAGATTCTAGGAATCCGATCAATAAAAGAATTCCTTTAAATTTCAGTTCCTTATACGACCGAAAGAGGCGCTGTTCTGGTTTTCATACAAAATTATACGATGACGATAACGGTTACCGAGCCCGAAAAAAACACTGCCGTATCCTTTACTGGAACCATTTCGCCGCATTTTCAGGCCCCTATTTGAGAATCTCTGGATAAGACCAGAACGCAGAAATTTTCGTCATTCAGTAAGCTATAATTACATACTTAAAATCCGAAATTTCAAGTCTGTAGGTCATTTAGTTCCGAAGTTAAGCGAAAGCAAAGTTTCGCATTTATGACACTCACTCACTCGTGATCACCAGAATAGAACTAGTACTTCCCATAAACTCAATTTGGTACAGAGTTAGGGTTTAATGGCCACATAAAGAGAAAACTATAAAAACTAGGATAATTTCTAGTTACACCAACTGCATAAATAACTTTGTAATCTTATATAAATATATAGGATTACAAAGTTACATTTGCAGTAAATAAATCAGTATTTCTGTATTTATTACTTATGTGTAATACCTAGAAAAAAGATATGAAATCTCACCAAAATCATCCTATAAAAAACTGACCAACTCTCGCTGGAGCTGCTTATTTCTTTACAAAAAGCGTTGAAATCTCTCAGTAAAGTCAAGCCAACTCTAATGTTCCTTTCTGCGATTTCCTTATGATATAGTTACGTTTTAATTTTATGTAACTTGGTTGACTTGACTTGTGCCCACCAAACTAACCAACATGTAGAATGTTCAACGTCCAAAGTCACATAAAAATAAAATGTAACTATATCAATAAAGAAATCGCAGAAAGGAACATTAGAGTTAGCTTGACTTTACTGAGAGATTTTAACGCTTTTTGTAAAGAAATAAGCAGCTCCAGCAAGAGTTGGTCAGTTTTTTATAGAATGATTTTGGTGAGATACGTTTGACATTTAAAGCGACAGGGCAATATATTCGGGCGATAGTGTAAAATACTGAAACCTGCGAAGTATGAAGGCCATTTTACATTGCGATTTTTTGCATCAATACAGTCAAAAAACGTTCACCCGCCATAATAAAAGTAGCGATGTAATCGCGATGCAGTCGCGCGACAAACGCGCGTTGGTTTCTATCAAAAATGTGCAATGTAAAAGGGCCTTAAGAGCCAAGTTACGTGAGGCTTTTTAAGGATATTTTATTAGAAATTAAATTATTGCAATAAGGCCGCCTTTTGTATACTCTTCTGTTTTGTGATTGCTTCTTTCTGTATTTCTTTTGTGTGCAAATGAAGCATTTATTGATTGATTGATTATTAATAAATAATATTAACTTTACGTTTTCTACTATCAAAGAATACCTATTGGTAAACGGACTACAGCAAAGCTTCCCAAATTTTGTAAACTACCCAAAGAGGCGCTGCTCAGGTTTTTATACAAATACAATCATAATAACCACTACGAACTCGATATTTTTTTATTTCTTTTTAAATAATAACACAAAAAAAGGCCTTTATTAACATAAGATACTTTTACATAATAATATATAAGTATAATAAAATAATAGCACATGACACATGGTAACATACACAAGCACACACACACGCGCACACACACGCGCACACACACGCATAAATGCATACACACACACACACGCACACTCACACACACACACACATACACACACACACACAAACCTCACAAAACTCTCTCACACATACACACAACTTGTTTAACATAGTTTAGTAATCCGCGGGTGGGAACCTGGAGTCCTGAAATACAGGGTCGCCCTAGTTTAGGCTCCAGATTGCACACTCGAGGTAGTTATTGTACCCTACTTACTGGTTATTGTACTGTACCATCTTGTGTGTGATGAATAAATGTATTTTATTATGGCGTCAGACTTAGATAAGATGGTGGTAGCTATCCAGGCGGACTTTGAATAAGCCCTTACCACCAACCAAACCAAATACAATATGTAACCCCACTGGGAATCGAACCCGGGACTTCTGGGTCTGATACCGTTGGTATCAACCATTAGATCACAGAGGCGGTTAAAATATATTATATATGCATTTTATCTTACTATATATTTTTCATGCTTGAGGTACGAATAGCACCTCGGAATTACATTTATTTTTAGTAGGCTAGGTATACCTAACATTAATTTCTTACAAAAAATATTATATCAAGGATGTTTATACCAAATTGATAATTATCAGATTTTACACATGCACGTGTTTCTTCATTTATATGATTAAACGAATCAATCATATGCGTTTGATTAACTCAACAGATAATGTATTTTGCGATAATATTCGTTAATAAGAATTACATTCAAGTTTTTTTGAAGCTCATTGTATTGTCGAAACTGGTCAGAAGTACAAAATGGCCAATATATTCGGAAGTGTTTTTGTTTTCTGTTTGGCCCTTGGTTTGGTGTTGGCGAAACATGAAGAATATGAAGGGTATGAATGTTGAATATACATATAGATATATTTTTTATGAATATAGTATAAATATACAACGTGTTAATGCAATGACCGAAAAGCCCATACTCCCCAACTTTTTTTTTATATTTAATTAAATTCCATAAGAAAAAAATAAAGAAAGTTTCAATATATTCGTGCTCCTAGGTCTCCGTGACTTTCTGACAGATTTACGCCCGAATTCTCGTACGTAAATCATCTTTGGGAGCGTCTCAAACATCATGGCATCTCTTTCATACGTTTGACATTTAAAGTGACAGGGCGATGTTTGAGACGCTCCCAAAGATAATAGTAACGTATATACGAGTATTCGGGCATTAAAGCTCTACTATGACGTAAAGAGCACGTGACGGGACCTGTGCGTATTAAATGAATAGGCAGTAGACACAAACATATTAATTTAAAATAAACTTTTATTTATTATTATTATTATTTTTAGAAGCGGC
The DNA here is from genome assembly GCA_949710035.1 of Crambus lathoniellus. Lineage (NCBI taxonomy): Eukaryota > Metazoa > Arthropoda > Insecta > Lepidoptera > Crambidae > Crambus > Crambus lathoniellus. The sequence goes on from OX453312.1 coordinate 4,443,141, forward strand.
AAAAAATAAAAAATGTAACCCATATCAAAAATGTGTGGAATCGATTCTACTCTCGATTCTGAACGAACTATTTTCTTAGTTTCGGTTAAAGTATTAACACGTTGTATAAAGACATCTATGTAGTTCGGCAATCAAGATTTATCTACATACTAGCGGCCGCCCGCGGTTTCACCCGCGTGGTTCTCGTTCCCGTGGGAGTATCGGGATAAAAAGTAGCCTAAGTTATTTCTTATTACATCAGCTACCTGCCAGTGAAAATCCCGTCAAAATCGATCCAGCCGTTTCAGAGATTAGCCGGAACAAACAGACAGACAGACAGACAAAAATTGTAAAAAATGTTATTTTGGTATATGTACCGTATATATAATCTTTGCATGTAGTAAAAAGCGGTTATTTTAATATTACAAACAGACACTCCAATTTTATTTATTAGTATAGATGTATAGATAAGGGGCCCCCATACTATCAGTCCACCAGCAGGCCGCCTGCAGACCTCGATCGAACAGGCCGCCTGACATTCGGTTTTTGTATGTAAAACTGTGAGTCTGTGTGAGGCCGAAAGTCACAGATACGAAAAGTTTTTTAAATCAAATTTAACAGGCTAAATAATATGTTGCCAGTGGGTTGGCTGAAATTTTCCTGTGAAGGCTATGTTTAGTAATCGTCGATTGCAATCGAATCAAAATAGAATTGCACCCATTAAAAAATTAAAAAAATAATAAAAGAAAATTATTATTTTTTAAATTTCAAAAGTGGGTAGTCAACACCGATCTGGCTCAAGCGCCCATCATAGCTGTCATTTAGTTTAGAGTATTATATTTTTCGAATCATATAGGGGAGTAGTTAATAACTTTTGGGAGGGAGGGAAGCTAATCTCTTCGGACGAAGCCTTCGTATAATTAAGATAGAACTTCACTTCAGGTAAGTTCGTTTAATCTCTAATTATACTTCATGCTTCGTCCTCAAGATTAGCTTGATTTAACACTTGTAGACGTTTAGAGACTAAGTGTTCGAAAAATATGCAAAAATTGTAATATATAGGCTACTGAATAATATAGATTGAAATTATAACTTAACTTATACTATCTTGCTTCTTTATTTTCTCAACATAGAAACAAAAAGCAATAAAAAAGTATTATTTGTTACATAAAAAATCAACATCGCTTATGAAATAAACGAAAAATATTTTGATTAAGCACTCAAAACAGTGGTGCCAAATTTTTTTATCACAATTGCTGTTTACTGGCCTGTTATAAAATTTGGCAAACGTATGTGATTCTGAAAACCAACCTGCAGTTTTATAATCTGGTCTATGCTAAAACCTAAATTTTGCGCAGCTGACGTAGCAGCATACCGGGTATTATGCGCAGTGAACGTAGAAATATCAATTCCACTTAAATGTAACGTATTTTTTATCCATTTGAATAAGGTTTGTGACGTAACAGGCTTATATGGCTTTTGGTAACTAATAAATAAATTGTCGGAATCAGGACAGAGAAACATTTTCATTTCAAGGTAAGTAATCAAAACTCTTGCAGGACAAATACTTGGCTTTTCGTTATAGAATGGTATAACGAGCAATGTGTTTTTTTTTATATTTTTTTTTATATATATATATATATATATATATATATATATTCCAGATTATAACTTTCGTTAGCAAACCACTTTTCAAGACAATTTAAAATCTGTGCTATATTCCAGACTTCATTAAATTTAGGGGATGGAGGTCTGGTACGAAAAACTCCTTTAATAAATCTTTTTATTTCTTGATTTAGTGATATATCAATTTTAGTTATTAAAGCCAAAGCAGAATGATAACAGTTAATTGTGCCATACTGAGCGCCACTGTTTAAAGCAGATGTAAAAAAATTTGTATATCGGGAATTGATACTTTCGTATAAGTTTAGTTTATTTTGTTGACAATAAATAAACCACTTTTAATAGCAAACTTCGTATTGTTTATACGAGTTATCCAAAAAAGAGGTTAAGCATGACGTCCAGAGAAAATTATTTGACGCCTCTTCGTATCATCACCATCACCAGGGCAATGGAGTTGCGCATTTGTTTGCGGCTGGAATTTGTAGACAAAATTAGGTTTGATTCTACTTTGAAAACGAATTGTTTACTTATTAAAAGACTCTTAAATAGTGGATACCACGTTTATGTGGACCAAAATGGAACAACTATTATATCTGTGGCATTGTCAGAGATAATCTTCTTAAACATTTAGGCATCATTGTGAAAGGAGGAAAAACATTAAAATTTTATTTCGACCACGACACTGAAAAAAAAAACATTTACGGCGTATGCATCCGGATCCTTATGCCATGGATATATATCTTGGACATTTATTATTTTTAACGACTAGCGTATCAATGAAAATATCTATGAAACTTTTCAACAATTTGTTGAAAGGCATAATCAGCTAGCTGCCATTCTTGGTCTGCCTGCATAGTATTATCTGAAGATCGAATATGAGATGCAAAAACGTAAAGATTTTTACATTTACGCCATTGCCAGAGGTCTTTTGCGATCTCTGTCAGGTGTGGGGAGTGTATATCACCCATACGGTTTACGTAGGAAATTACCGTGGTATTGTCAGTTCGTAGAAGTACTTGACAGTTAGTATCTTAACCAATAAACGCAGCAAGAAATCCTAAATAATTTATTGTCTGCTACTTTCTTTTACACTCCATAAACCACTAGCTCTGTCGTCTCCACATGCAATTCCCCACCCCGTAGTTGAGGCACCTGAAAAACTTCCAGGTCATACTTGTCTATTTTTATTTTGGTGCGGCTCCACCAATAGAAATCCTGTTCCAAGTAACAAGGTATATCCATGTACTAATTATACATATTTCAAATAATTTAGTATACAACCAGCTGCATTTCACGGCGGGACAGGCGGATATTAACAGTCCAATAAAACTAACAAATTCTCTAATTTTACACCTTTTTAAGTTAGAAAACTTTTGTATTGCAAATTTAATTTTGGCAAAGTGACCTGGAATTTCTTTTAGTTTAAACTATATTCTAAAAACTTACAAGACTGAGAAGGTATAAAATTACTTTTATCGGTATTTATAATGAAACCTAAGCTTGTAAGCAACTTTACGATATCTTGTAAGTTTTAAGACCCTTATATTAGACAGAGGTCATCCAAATATATTGTTAACAGGTAACCATATAATCATGAGTATTTCATGACCGGTTTCATGATGACTTTAGTGAAAAAAGGAGCTGTGTTTAAACCAAATAATAAGACATTAAATTCATATGCTTTTTGATCAAATTGGTATCTTAGATATTTTCGGTCTTCCTTGTGAATTTTTAACAAAAAGTATGTCTTTCAGGTCTACTGTGCACGGTTACAATCTCTCGGTATCAATTTTATTACTGTTCTTAAATCCTTGAGTTTAAAATGTCTTGAGTCAATAAATTTATTTAGTGATAAGTTTAAGATGAAGCGCATTTTCCCATTTGGCTTGGGTACTAACAAATAGTTGATAGATATTGATCAGATTCAGAGATCTCTGAAATTGCAGAGACAGCAAATTTTTTATTTCGTGTATGAAAAGAGCCTTTTCCTTTTCACTACATTTTTGGGTTGACGGTGATACAGGTTGCATCGGCTTTCGATTGAAGGGAATCTTATATCCTTTTTATGAAAAAGAACCAGTGGGTCCTTGGTAATCATTAAAAATTCTTTATAGAATAATGATAAACGACCTGCATGCGTTAACGTATTTAGCGTCGGCTGTTGTTCTGTCTCTGCCACGGATACTGCGACTGCTTCGATAAGTTGATGAGCCGTCTACGCGTCGAAGTCGTTGCAGGCTCCTTCGTCCTGGGAGGACCCGTCGGCCTGCGACTAGGACCCGGACCCTTCCAGTTTAAATTTCGCGAAGAACTGTATAACTTACTTATTAGGAAACTTTTGTGTCGTTGATTGCTTTGGGTCTGTGCTAGACTTGTTAATAGCTTTAGCTGATTTTTTGTTTTCCCTTAAGTTTTCGCCGAATAATTGTTTATCAATTTTGATTTTTTGAAGAGAATCCCTTAGATCCATCTTCACGGCATTCAGAAAAAAAATTGTAAATTGAATTAGAATGTTGACAATCACACATAATTTTTGCCAAATCCATAAGTGTTTTAGCAAGGCTGTATTTTTCTCATTTGCAGACAATATAATAGTATAGATTTTACCAGACAAGTGTTTCCAGCAGTCTATTCCTTCTGTTTCAGTTGAATGGCCTTATTGTGTTTAGCAATAATATCTTCGGAGCCTCAGTCGACGAATGACCATCCTGTATATTTGAAATGTTTTCAGACTGGGATGTACTGGGGATTGGTTCCAAGTACTTGTTCTAATTGTCCTTCAGGTTAACCCTTAGAACATGGTGCGTCGAGGTCAACTATGACCTCTTGGTCGTATGTAAGGGACATAGTAAGCCTCATGTTCATACAATTTTAGCATGTCAGTATAATATTGTAAGAGACAGTCCCCAGTTATAACAACACGTACTGTCCGCAAACTACACTTAGTAGTACCTTATAACAGTCCCGTTGTACTGTTTGTAGGACCCAGTGACTGCAGTGTATATAATGATGATTATGTTATCATTATTTGAGATTATGTATTGCTTAACCTTAGGTATGCAATTAAATTTCGTAAGAGACAGTCCCAGTTCGAAAAAAAAAGTACTGTCCGCAAACTATTGAAAATTGACACATCATAATAAGCATAATACTTTAGAGTACATAGTTGTTTTTTAGCTTAGTCACTTATGTAAATTATTTTCAGTAAGAAGCAGTCCCAGTTCAAAGAAAGTACTGCCCGCAAACTGTTTAACAGTACCAGTTCAAAAGAAAAGTACTGTCCGCAAACTATTGAAAATCGACACATCATAATAAGCATAATACTTTAGAGTACAAAGCTCTTTTTTAGCTTAGTCACTTATGTGAATTATTTTCAGTAAGAAGCAGTCCCAGTTCATAGAAAGTACTGCCCGCAAACTGTTTGAAATCTACTTATACGAGAACTTGTAAAAGTCTGTGACGAACTAATGCATTTATGTTCAATTATAACTTTAAAATTAATAAATAATTTTGTTACACTTTATTGAAAGTATTTATTTTACAAACTTAGTAATAAGTAGGTAGTTAAATAGTCAAACCGTTTTATCGTTGAACGTAATTATCGTTTGCATTTTTTGCGAAACGTTAGAAAACCAGGTCACTGAACTTCAATATGCAATATAATATGTCAAGGCCAGTGACTTATAAATGTATAAAAATACATAACGTACCTTAAGATAAGGACGACGAGCGATAGAATTGTTCCGATAACTCAGAACAAGATAAATCTCACCGGTGGTGGTGCTTCTTTTTTCGCTCCAACTTTCTCTCCAATCTAATAATTTTTCGTTTAATGTGTTCACAGTTATCTTTTTTGCGTTTGGGCATCCTAAATAATCACTTTTAACAACAACTAACAACTTTTTTAACACAATTTAAAAACTAGATGTGAATCGGCGACGCACTAGAAAGCGAATGACAGCTATGATGGGCGCTTGAGCCAGATCGGTGTTGACTACCCACTTTTGAAATTTAAAAAATAATAATTTTCTTTTATTACTTTTTTAATTTATAAGTAGGTATATTCTCAATATAGTGTGAAATTGGCGATTACTAGGGCGTACTACGAGTGTTAAATCAAGCTAATCTTGAGGACGAAGCATGAAGTATAATTCTTAAATTATTCGATAGAATGAAGTCTACAGAATATAAAAACGTTGGGTTGGCTACGTTATTCCTGTCAGAACATAGGGTTGGCAGCGATTGAATGTTTAATAAAAAAATTGTAATTTCCACCATTTTGTTTGTTGAATAATTTTATTATTTAAGTAAGCCTCGGACTATAGATTGGTATAAAAATGATAAAAAAAACAGTTAGGTGCATAAGATAAAAATAAGATAAAAATATTCTTTATTCACTAAGACATAATAAATATGTACTTATGAATCGTCAATATTTTCCTACCACCCATTCAAGACTTTTTTAACTGACAAGAAGAATGGGCGCAAGAAACTTGCTAGCGTTTCTTAGTTAGGTAACGACATTTACAAAAAAAAACATATCCTTACTAATACAACAATTGCTTAGTATAAAAATACATCATATTAAACAGTGATTATGTTATGTGTTACATCATGACCATGCATTGCGGTCATTCAAATAATCGTCTACTTTATAGTATCCTTTGCTCATCAGCGACTCTTTAATGTAACATTTAAATTTATGCAATGGTAGTTCAATTATATGCTGTGGAACTTTATTAAAAAAGGCTATGCTTTTCCCCAGAAATGAGGCTCTGGATTTTTCTAGCCTAAACTTGGGAACGACAAGTTTATCTTTATTTCTTGTGTTAAAGCGATGAATATCGCTCTGCTTTACAAATGTATTATAATACTATTTCACATAAATTATATTTTCATAGATGTATTGTCCTGCAACAGTTAAATGTTTATTTCTTGCAATTTTGATTAAAACAATTATTGACAGGAAATTTTTTGCCAACCCACTCGCGATAATATATTTAGCGTACTTAAATGATAGAAACCACATTTCATCTATTAAACAGATGGGTCAAGGTTGACCCCTATTCGTATCGTAAGCCATTTATAATTAAGCGTAAAAATATTACTTAAATATTACCTTAAACGACACATATGTATCCTCCAGCCACCAAAGTATTTGATGATATTATATATTATACCTATAATTTGTTACATTTTTTCAGCTATGCGCTATACCAAGTTTCAGCCAAAGATGTCGATCAGGCCAAGTACATAAACCAGCTTCAGGACGAGATTCCCATCGACATGTGGTTGCCGGCACAACCTGGCAGACCAGGACAGTACTTCGTGTCCCAAGACTACAGGGACACTTTTGAAACGCTGCTGACTACTGCTGAAGTGGAGTTCAAGAACACAAACGTTAATATTAATGAGTATGTTTATAATATTATTATGAAGTCATTACTCATCATATTCATCACTTTGATCGGTCCCGAGTTCTGCGTTCAGATATCTAACGAATGTACTGAGTTTGGTACGATAACGCACACAGCAGGCAGTCAGAACGTGGCGCTCAAAGTGGAACGCCGCATTCTAAAGCCCCCAGTACAAGTTGGCCGACCATGGTCGGCGACCATGACCAATCCATCGTACATTGACACTTTTGAACGAACAAGTTTAAAAAGGTTCTTTCAAAAGTGTCAATGTACGATGTATTGGTCATGGTCGCCGACCATGGTCGGCCAACCTGTACTGGGGTCTTAAGAGTTCATTTGCCACCGAGACAGAGAATGCCGCGTTCACGCGATGTCTGAAGTTGAAAATACAGAAAAAAAACTTGTTGAATTGGTTAGAAAAAGGAGATATTGTATAATTTATGTCATGTCCGCATCATGTACGTCATGTAAAATACATCCAGCCTTGCTTTGCTGAAATAGATTTTCTCCAATTAGTATTTTGCTTTTCGATATAACATTTTGTGATATAGGATATAGGTAATTCTTGAAGCCATCTATCGACCTGCAAAAATAAATATGGAATCGCTTTTAGTCGCTAAGTAATTCATGAAAAATACTACTGAATTCACCTTGTTCTTCTCGAGTTGTGTTAATAGGGTGCACCCAATACTTTATTTTCCTTTTAGAAACTTCTAGAGTCCACAATAGCAATGCTTCTTCTTCGGAAGATGAACTTTCTAGCAACATGTTGCAGGTACAAGGACACGTACGAAACTGGAACTCAAGAAGTTGAACGCCACTTGTGTGCGTTGGAACTCTCGAGCGATCAAAACGCAGAACTTTGAACACGGAACTCTGAACTCCAAACCGTTATCTGTCTGCTTAGGCTCTAAATGTTACCCTTGAACTCTCACTCAACTCAACAACCACAACTCAGCTCATTTCCCTTCGATATCACTCAATATATCGGACGGATATCGGAGGGATAATGAGCTGAGTTTGTAGAAATTAAAAAAACATCGGTGTAGTATTATTAAACTAGTGTAATTTTGGAAAATAATTAGTGATCTTGAGGAAAATAATTCGTGATAATGGGGACAATAGTTGTGGTTTTTGGGAAAATTTATTGATTCAAGGCTGCACGAAGTATCAGCCAAAGTATTGGGTAAGCAAGTATGACTATACAATGAATCATTTGGCGCAGGGGTAGGATACCTGCCTTCTGCGCCAGAGGTCTCGTGTTCCATTCCCAAACAAGACAAATATTTGTGTGCATGAACATGTCTATTTGTCTTGGTCTGGGTGTTTTCTATGTATATTAAGTATGTATTTACAAACAAAAAGTATTTAAGTATATATTTATCCGTTATCAAGTTTTCCATGACACAGTTTCTCAATGAAATTTATATGGGCTTAGATAATTGGTGTGATTGTAAGAAGTTATTTATTTATTATTATTATTTATTATTTAAAATAAATGGTCAATGACCAGCTTCAGAACTAGTACTAAATCCATACCTACTAATATTTTTTAATGTGAAAGTGTGTTTGTTTGCTTATTTCTTTGTTTGTTTGTCCGTCTTTGCGTCAAAACGGAGCAACGTTTCAACGTGATTTTTGGTATGAGGATAGTTTGGTAGCTGGAGATTGGCTTTTTATCCCATAAAAATTCTGCGCGGGCGAAGCCGCGGGTGGAATGGAAGGCTAGTTTATATATAAAAAGCTCAACATATAAAAAGTATTTTTTCCTGTATAATTAGTTTTTTTATGTTATTAATTTTGTAGCAACGATCAACTGTTAGGTTTGGCATTTATATTTATCTACTGACATTATTCCCTATCTCAATTCTTGAAATTGAATTTTTATAATAATTACTTTTATCTGATGTTAATTCATTATGATAAATATAATATAAAGCGAAAACAACGTTCTAGTACCATTTTTAACATACATAAACATTAATAGTCACGAGCTCAATATTAAGGAAGGCTTAGGCGGCCTGTCCATTGATGCGGGGCGAGCTAGCAGAGCGGAGAAACGGAGAAATATTAACCAATACGATTGCATAAAATCTCCGATTCGCTCCAGTATACAGGGATTTGCGAGCTAGTTTTGAAATTCATAGATTTTCGGAAGTGGTGCGTGGCGTGGTAGCGGTGCTAAGCGGCGGAGTGAGGCGGTGGAGCGTGGCAGCGGAATGAGGCCTCACCCGCGTGGACTACACGACGACATAGGGCGGGAGTATGATATGTTTTCATTACCAATGTCACTTTCCAGCTCCCAAACTATCCTCTTACCAATTATCACGTCGATCACTATATTTTGACGTGATAGACGGACAAACTCACAAACAATCACTCTTTCATTTTAATAATATTAGTTTGGATTTACTTTAGTTCCGACATTCATAACACACACCTATTTTTTGCTTTTAATTTACTTCTTGATGATTATTGTTATTTAAAGAGAGTTGGAGAGGGAAGAACAACTGCTAGCTGCTGCAGCATCGAAGCAGAGCCACAGATCCGTTTCCGGGCTTGACTTCAACCAGATCCATAGACTCCAAGTTGTAAGTTACAATGTCGTCATTAATTCTCATTTAAGGACGGAAAAAAGAGGCGAATAAAAATACGGTAATATTAGACAACATGACATTTAAAGATATAAATAAATAAATATCGGACACCATCGCACACATTTAAAACAGCTTGAGCACTACAATGTATAATTGCAAATGAAAACAACGACGGGTATCACATACACCCAGACCCGAGGATATATTTAAAAGTTCTTTAAGATATTGACCCCACGGGGAACCGAACCCGGGACCCCTAGAGATAGCGGCACCTTGAAAACCTGTGCGTATATCACTCAGCCACCGGAGTTCATCAAATATGTCTGCGGGATCAAAAGTTTGAGCACTTGTGTATCGGGTTTTAATACATAGATAACACACCTAGACACAGTAAATAACTGCCAACAAATCAGCGCGAGTTATGACGTAGTCTGGCCACGGGCACAGGGCATGGAATAAACGCGACTGACGGGTACCGACCGTTATTCCGTGCCATGTACCATTGTACATTTGCAAATTGACTAATTAATTGACTGTGTAACTAGCGCTATCTGTTGTCTGGTCTAGGCAACTTTTGGTGTATAAAACTATAATTTATATGGCAAAACAACGTTTGCCGGGTCAGCTAGTAGGTAATATAATATTGTTCATAATGAAATGCCCTGTACTTATAACTATATTGTCATGTCCAATCCGGACCCATAATGCTCTATGTGCCTAACTTTAAGACCTTTTGTATACTTATGGAGTGCAATAAAATGATGATGATGATGATGACTAATCTTGGTTTTAGTGCTGGAGTCTTTCTCGATACACTCAAACGGTCCATAGTGACACCTGTCTACAAGAATGGAGACAAAACCGATTTCAATAATAAATGGCCTATTTTTGTCCTAATCACTATCTTTAAAATTATTTTGAAGACTAGCTTTCCGCCCGCGGCTTCGCCCGCGTGGACTACACGACGTTATCCCGCGGGAATTTGTTCTTTTTCCGGGATAAAAAGTAGCCTATGTTCCTCTCCAGGCTACAAAGTATCTGTGTTCCAAATTTCAGCCAAATCCGTTCAGCCGTTTTGGCGTGATTGAGTAACAAACATCCAAACATCCAAACATCCAAACATCCAAACATCCAAACTTTCACATTTATAATATTAGTAGGATAGTGATTATTGAAAATTATTTTAAATATAGTGATTAGGACAGAAATATGCCTTTTATTATTGAGAAGCTCACTATTAATAGACTAATTAATTATCTTGATAAATACAATATCTTATCTAAATTTCAATATGGCTTTCGCAAAGGAATATCAAGTCTAGACGCAATCCTAGATTTAGTCACTACTATAGCTAAGGAAGTTCACAAAGGTAACAAAATACTTACGATATTTTTAGCCGTTTGACACGGTTTCTGTCTTGGTTCTTGTAAACAGATAAGAGAGTATAGGTATTAGGGGTAAAGCTGTATCTCTTTTTATTTGCTACCTTCAGGACAGATAACATGCTGTGAAAATAGACAATTACATCAGTGATGAAAAAGTTGTTAAATTTGGCGTCCCGCAGGGGAGTATCCTTGGCCCGACTGTCTTTTTGATTATCTTAAATGAAATATGTAATCTTCAGGACGTTTTGGGGGAAGGATACTCTCCTATGCGGACGACACTGCTATTGTCTTTACTGTCAAGACTTCTCATTCCTTACTCTGGTCTAGACTCGGAACAAATACAAATGTTCATCGAATCCATGACCCCTGGTGCAGGGGACAGGGCTAAGGGCCTACCCACACGTACCACAACTACACCACAACAACAACACGTGGGCGGGGCGCATTTTGTATTGGAAATTAATAATACAATTTACACGTACCACATTTTGCCGTCATTATCGACCGCGTGAGTGATACCAACCACAATACAATCACCAGCAACGACGCCGCGAACTAGCGGCCGGCGACATCGCATACGACATAACCAACCACATCAGTTGTGATGTACTAGCGGCAACGCAACCTCAACATTTTGTCGCACAACCACAACGCAACTGCAAAAAGCTGCATCGACACTATTCACACGTAACCACATTTTGTCGCTGCGATATCGTGTGTTTGTGGTGTGATTGTGTTTGTGAGTCGACCCTTAGCCCTGCCTCTTGCACTAGGAGTCATGGATTCGATAAACATTTGTATTTGTTCCGAGTCTAGACCAGAGTAAAGAATGAGTATTTTATCTGTCTGTGCAATCAATCGTCACGAAAGCGCCAGTACCCCTAGCATGAAAAACTATCGTTATGGTAATCGAATAGTAAACTGTACCGTCCTATAGCTTTTTTTTCTATTTATTGAAGGGGTTTGTTCGACAGCGAACATGTCACCCCTGTATGAAAACATTACAAGACAAATATTACTATTATAAAATCTAATACTAACCTTACATACTATCTACCACCACTGTAACAATAATTAATTAACAATTTTAATTACAACTTAAGAAACGCGCCTTCTTCAAAGTGCTGCTATCAAAATATGTATTGAATATCAGTTCCTTACGACCGAAATAGGCACTGTACTGGTTTTCATACAAAAAGCACGATCACGATGTTTTTTTTTATGCTAGGGGTACTGAACGAAATCGTGACTCGTGATATCGTTTCAGATTGATCGTATCGATGGATCGCTCCGTATATTAGCCCTTTAACTTAATTTTCTACAATGCGAAACATTTGAACGCTTACGAGACATTTTGCTACCCTTCTACAGTAAACATCCTACCACCCTACTAATATTATAAATGCAACAGTTTGTGAGTATGGATGTATGTAAGCATGGTTGTATGGATGTTTGTTACTCTTTCACGCAAAAACTACTGAACGTATCTCGTTGAAATTTGCAACAGAGATAGATTATAGGCTGGAATAACACATAGGATACTTTTATCCCGATATTCCCACGGGAACGGGAACCACGCAGGCGGTCGCTAGTTTAAAATACTTTTCATTGCGGTACAATTTCTTATTAAAAAAAAATGCAAGAAATGTAATGTTAATTAAGTATTTATTTTATTTTATCTACAGGTAGACGACTACTTGGATCGCCTCTCCGACGCCTATCCTCACCTAGTCACAGTCGACATAGCAGGCTACAGCTTCGAAGGCAGACCCATTAAATACTTAAAAATTTCAACTACAAACTTTCAGGTACTTATCTTATAAGTTTTTCTTTCGGCATTATTTTCTTCAGGCTTCAAAGAACTTCTTACTTTTACTTTTTGTTTTTTTCTTCAAAAGAAAAGCTACTTGTCGATACAAAAGTCTTAATACTTATTAAAAAGTAAATTTCACAGCTCATCAAACTTCTCATATATTTTTTTTATTATTAGTTTTCTTTCAATCACGCCCATTTTATCTAGCCCGCAGTAAGTTCAGTTTTTATTAAGAAACTTTGATTTAGAAACTTAGTCATACTCTTGTTATATTTACTTCTTGTTAGTAAATACATACTCAGTTTACCATACCCAGATCAAGACAAATAAAAATGACAGACAAAAACAAATTAAAATCGAATGAATTTTGTCGAATCTTAGTAAAAACGGTATTATTATTTCTAACTTGGTCACCAGAGGTAGGTACTTAAAATGAGCCATTCTGTGGCATGTTCCACAAATGTTCCTTCACTGAAAAAGTTACAAAACATATAGGTACACATAACGTAATGACCTTTAGTATACTCCGATATTGTTTATTTATTCGTATCTTATTTTATATCAGATACATACAATATTCTAGACACGGATAATTATATAGATAAGAATTTGTGATCGTACATAAATTTTACATATCATCATCATCAGCCATTTAATGTCCCCACTGCTGGGGCACTGGCCTTCCTTATGGATGAATAAGGAGAATGAGCCATGACCCACCACGCGGGCTCAGTGCGGATTGGTGGGTATTAACGACTGCAAGTGCAGCCGGGACCAACGGCTTAACGTGCCTTTCGAAGCACGGAGGAGCTCGAGATGAAAAGTTTTTGGTCACCCATCCCGTGACCGACCATTGCGAACGTTGCTTAACCTCAACGATCGCAGGCCGAGCGCGCTATCCACTGCGCCACTGGCTCCTCGAAATTTTACATAAGTTTTCACTAATAGGTAAAGATTTAAAGCAAAACAAAGCAGATATAAATAACATTAACAACTAAATAGGCAAATATGAAAATCAAATGTATGTCAAATCAACTGCATCAAACAATTCTACTATTTCTTTTACTTATCGCAAAATAACTTATCCAATAGGCTCCTCGGTGTTATTTTAATTTTTTATTTTTTGCATTCACAATGCAATTTTTATCACAGAAAAATGGAAAATGAAGTATTTAGAAAAAATCGGCCCGTCTTACAATCCGTCACTCCGTCCGTCAATCACTCCGTCCCATCGGAGCTGGTTGTGAGACGGGTCGATTTTTTCTAAATACTTCATTTTCCATTTTTCTGAGGCTCCTCGGTGCTTCAGAAGGCCTGACAAGCCGTTGGTGCCGGCTGCGTTAGCAGTAGTTAATACCAACCAATCCGCTTTGGGTCCGCGGTGTGTCATGACCATTTCTCTCTTTATCCATCTACAGGATAACTTTGAAGTCGTTAGTCGTCCTTTTAAAATAAGAACATTCTCACGATATAGAGTCCTTTCCCCAAATATGACGCAAATCCAAGATTTTTTTTTAAATCCCTGAAAAATCGTGTTCAATTCCTTCGCGCACGGAATTCACCGAAACAAACCATGTCACCCATGCTTCATGTCCGCTTTGCCCGCGTCCCTGCGCCCACGCTGACTCCGGTCACCACCCCTTTTCACGTAAAAACATACCTTCTTATGTTTACATTAATGGGCCGAATGGATGCCAATGACTTCAAAATTACTATGTATAAGGAAGGCCAGTGCCTCGGCAGTAAATGGCTGATAATGAAGATACAAATGATTTTTTCTGTTTCTTCCAGAATGCAAGCAAGCCCATAGTAATGCTGCAATCCCTGCTCCACGCTCGTGAGTGGGTTACCTTACCTCCGTCCCTGTACGCCATCGAGAAGCTGGTCCTAGACGTGACTGAAAGTGACCTCCAGACTGAGGTCGACTGGATCATACTGCCGATCGCCAACCCTGATGGATATGAGTTCTCTCACACCAATGTAAGTTTTAACATGGTTTTAACCGCATAACACGAGAAACTAGTAAAGGGATTAGAAGAAGTATGTCACAGTTCTACAGGGATTTTTTATCGCGATTTTGTAACAAAAGGAATTATAGGATAGGTAGGTAGGTATAACCTACCTACCTATCCTATAATTCCTTTGGAGTGGATATAAACCCCTATGCTGAAGAAACGGGCATTTGCTTCATTTTAATAAAAACATGCAAACAAGCTCACTTCATGGTCCTTTAAATAACGGACAGTATATTTCTACAATAATTTATGTGCCAAACGTGTTGTATAAATGTTTGATTTTTCGATAATCATTTGAAAAAAGTTTGAAAATCTATTAACATCCCGAAACTTCCAAAAATGAAAAAGATAAGCTGAGATAAGCTGTTCTGTAAACAGAACAATGTATGGAACGTGAACAAACTTTCAATATTTTTCCACTATGGGGAAATGGGGAAGTGATTGTTCTTATTTGAGACTTTTATTAGAAAGAAGAGTCAGTTTGCATTCTGAATTAAAGTGAGAGTGTAGGAATATTACGAGTTGATGATCCGCAATAGAGACGTGCAGTGAGCATGTCTCTTGTCGTAAACGTCTAAGGTCTATGGATTGTAAACTAGGGCGAGATCATTCTCTCCTCACAATTATTATTGGAGACGAGGATAGCGTCACAATTATTATTGAAGACGAGGATAGCGTCACAATTATTATTGGAGACGAGGATAGCGGCACTACACTTGTACTTGTTGCGGATCTAAATTTTTGTCGCGAAAGCAACTTTGGAGTTCTGGTTAGCTGGGTTCAGTTCTCGTAAGCTAATCGCAATTATTTTTTACTTAATCGACGCCTCTTAACTTGTTATATGTTTTTAAATTTATTTGCTTTGATTATTCAATAATAAGGTAATAAGGTAATAAGGTTTGCATCAATATGCAAACCTTTTTTTTTATAGTGAGGGGAATGCATTTACGCATACCCCGTCCGCGTGCGGTGTGCGGACGGTGGTTATGTGGGACTCTCTAGGCCACTTCCTGATCCTCCATCCAGTGTCAGATACGCGATGGGGATCAGGGAGGGGGAATACCCACTAAACTATTGATGCAACCCTCTAAGTATTCTTCGAATTTATGCGCGCAATGGCTATTAAATTTATTATATCAATTAGATAAGCTACCTATTTACCGCACTTCACAACAATACCTCATTGATAACTCTAGCATAATATTTTACAAAGTTATCCGCGTTTTTATCGAACGATTTTTTTCGTCTTTTGTATGCGACAGCAAATTTCTTGTAACGTCACTATCGTATACGAACTCAATTAGTCTTTGCGTGATTCCGCTACTTTCCTCTAGCGATAGGCACCTGTGGTTCGTTGCTCGGCCCGCGGGCGGCTGATAGGGACTCGGTTGCGCGGACCTACATTTTAGACTCAACCCACACGAACCACAACCACACCACGTGGGCGGGACGCATTTTGTATTAGAAATGAATAGTAAATTCACACGTACCACATTTGGCAGTCATTATCGACCGCGTGGGTGATGCCGGCCACAACGCAACTGCAAAAAGTTGCATCGACACTATTCACACGTACCACATTTTGTCGCGATGTGGTGTGGTTGTGGTGTGGTACGTGTCTATACAGCGTCGATTTTCGTCACCGCGATCCAGCCGACCGAGCGTGGGAGACAGGGTTCCCTGTCAAAAAACTTGCAAATCAGAGCAATCCGTCTCCCAACTGCTTTGATCGTGTAACTATTACAAACGGTTTCAGTTTGACATCCAATTGAGATTTATCGCTGCGGCAACGCAAATGCGCCGGCACTGTAACAAATGTCTTTATTAGCTTGACAATTAACATAAATTGTATAAATTGCAATTATCGTGGTACACTATAGGTAATCTTTTTCATTTGCTATTCCTAGAGAAAGGTTAGGCTATAAAGTTAAATCAATTCAATACCCACAATAATCGATCAATTTGAAGAAACACGAAATGGTCGTTTTTAATGACTCTTTGATTGTATGAATTTATATTTGGCATTACGTACGACCTTCTAAATAAAGAAATTGAAAAACAACAACTACACAGTTTCACAAGTAGCTTTCCAACGAATCCGTCATTATAATCCCCTTTGCAGAAAAAACGAGCACTTGTTTAATTTTCATACAAACATGCTGAATTGTTCTGTACGGTACGTGTGTGTTTGTCACCCAATAAAAAAATTTGCATGTATATTCCAATGGGTTTCTGGATGGTTTGAAACACAATTGGATTACCGGATCCAGGTGGCGCTTCTATCAGTAAAGGCGATACGAAGTTCGCCGGGTCAGCTAGTAGTCATATAAATAAAGCAGTCAGTATATTTCTACGGTGATTTCTTTGTCAGATTATTTGGATAAATTGTATTTTTAATTAGCATTTAAAATAAACTTGAAAATACTATATCCCCAAACTTCAAAAAATTTTAAGCATTCATTGAATTTCATAGAAAAATGTACCTACGGAAGAAAAATCTTATCTTTCTATGCTCTGTAGTATGGAGAAATGATTGTAGAAATAAACAGACAATTTTATTTACATACTTATATTATGTCTTTAAAGTGAGCATGTTTGTATGAAAATAAAGCAATTGCCCGTTTTTTGCAAATGAGTGTAGTATGGTGAACGATTTTTTTATGAATGTAATGATAGAGACATTTATTGACACATCAAAAATTTACAATACAATTTATTTCAAAACACGACGTCTATTATAACTATTTTCAGAGTGGTTTCTGGAGAAAGAACCGCGCTTTACTGACACATCATAAAACAATACAATTTATTTCAAAACATAACGTCCATTTTAACAATTTTCAGAGTCGTTTCTGGAGAAAGAATCGCGCCAACGGCCTCGCACCCAACGACATTTGCATGGGTGTCGACTTGAACAGAAACTTCGACATTTTCTGGGGAGGGCCAGGCTCCAGTAACAATGTCTGCAGTGAGACCTTCCGCGGCACCCATCCCTTCTCTGAGCCTGAAAATCAAGCCATCGAGAACATCCTGAACGATTACGCACACAGAATTGAGCTGTACATTGACCTCCACAGTTTCGGAAGCATGATTCTGTTCGGTTACGGCACTGGAGATTTGCCTTTAAATGCTCTAGCTTTGAACTATGTTGGTGTCACCATGGCTCGAGCCATAGACAGAGTCAAATGGTACTGGAAGCCAAATTATATCGTTGGTAATGTTTTCCATGTTTTATACGCTGCTTCTGGTATCTCCAGTGACTATGTCCAGGGTATTGGCGTACCCTTATCCTATACTTTTGAGCTGCCTTCTTATAGAAATCTTCAAGGTTCTATAAATGGTTTTCTGGTGGAGCCAGAATTTATTGAACAAGCTGCGTATGAGACTTGGGAAGGCATTAAAGCTGGTGCGAGGTTTGTCGCCAATTATGATAGAAGGAATGCTGTTTAATTTACTTTAATAGGTAATAATAAAAGTAGGTATGATGATGATTGATTTTAAGATTGTTTTATTTGCAATTATTTAATTGTTTTCTAAACTCCTGTCCTCTGTTAAAAGTATACAGAATACAAATACTTTTTAAACTTAGTGATTATATCTACTTTTTTTCACTTTCAGTACTGGTTGGATTATTTACCTTCTACTTACCTAAATGTTTGGGGTTTGATTCCCACGTTATCATCAGCCTCTAAGTATTCGTCCACTGCTGGACAAAGGCCTTTCCTCGCTGTCGATTCCCACACAAGACAAATATTTGTATGCTTGAACGTGTCCCTGGTGTAGGTACAGTATCCTTAACACTTGTTCTCAACGAAAATTACCATGAGCTAGAAAATCGTGTGGTAGTATGAAAATTGAAAATCATTTGTTTTGTACTTTTGTCAAAGTGGCACTCTTTTATTTGGGTTTTACAGCGTGAAATCTCGTCTGCGTCAAAAGATTAGGCATTCCCCTAGAGTTTTTTTTCGTGTTCTGTGGTTCCCCTATTACACATACACATAGTACATTTATGAAGAGATTATTAAAATATCACAAGAAAAGGGCGACTTGTTTATTATAAGTTAAGTTAAAGTAATATTTTGACGGCACGGTGTAGCGCGAGTCATACTTTGACTAATCATGAATTAGTATATTTCATTACAAGTGCGGAAAGCCTGTCATTGCCAAGAGTTCCGACAAATGTCTACCCTAGCCGAGGCGCAGCCGAAGGTGAGGGTTGGGAAGTGGGAGTTGAGAAGTGTGAGAGTGAGAGTTGAGAGTGAGTTGGGAAGTTGGGAAGTGGCCAGTGGGAATGGGTCTGCTCTTATCTGCTTGCCTTAAAATGTGTTTTTTTTGTTTTATTCATTTTATTAGATGATTTTTATTCATATAGTAGAATTGTCTTTTGTTTTTAACTAATAGCTGTTCCTAAGTAATTGAAAATTGTTCACCGCTATGATCATTAGTTCGCCTATACTTAACTGTATTTATCATAACCCATTGTGTAATTGTGATGGAAACTGACCTTAGTCATACCATGTTAAGGTCATTTTTCAATTTGACGACTCTGTATGAAATAAAACAGGGAGAAAAAAACAACCCTGGGAGTTTCTTGCCGGTTCTTCTCCAAGGCCTCCCGCTGTAGAGTTTGCGAACCTATGGCGTAGCTTCTATGACGTTCACTAGTATCCTACTAATATTATAAATGTGAAAGTTTAGATGTTTGGATGTTTGGATGTTTGTTACTCAATCACGCCAAAACGGATGAACGGATTTGGCTGAAATTTGAGACATAGATACTTTGTAGCCTGGAGAGGAACATAGGCTGCTTTTTATCCCGGAAAAGTATCAAATTCCGGCGGAATAACGTCGTGTAGTCCACGCGGGCGAAGCCGCGGGCGGAAAGCTAGTTGTAAATAACAATCTAAATTGAATAAACAAATTTGAATCATTGAATCTTGAATCTTGAATCTTGAACAAGTTGCAATGACGGTTCCGCACGTGTACTGAACAACTATTTCTAATACAGTTGCGAAAAAAATAAGCAATTTAATAAAATAATAAAAACACAATAAACTCAACTAACTTATCGTAAAAGAATATTTAAGCAGAGATTTTTTTGTTTTCTTCACTTATTCTGGGTAGGCAAAGGGAACTATGCCCATACAGCCAAGTCTTCAGTAGATTTTTTTTTATTGATATGAAATGAAAATGAAATTCAATAAGATGAAATAAAATGAAACCTAACCTAACAAAAGCACCGAATCCTACAGGAGCGCCTCTCCTTATTTCTCACTTTTACTACATCGTTTTCCATTAAAGGCACATTATTGCAGTAATTCCACCATATAAAAACCAGGAAAAACTGATTTAGAAAATTAAGAAATAAGGTCCGTTATTTTCTTTTCACTTACCCGCGCAAACTCCTATAAGCAGAGACTATGGCAGTGCACGTCATACAGCCAACTTTTTTATATTTATTTTTAAATTTAATTTGGCCGATACTGATATTACTTTAATGTTTAAGTTTT
Organism: Crambus lathoniellus; assembly: GCA_949710035.1. Lineage (NCBI taxonomy): Eukaryota > Metazoa > Arthropoda > Insecta > Lepidoptera > Crambidae > Crambus > Crambus lathoniellus. The sequence goes on from OX453312.1 coordinate 4,463,480, forward strand.
AATTAAAATTACTTTTAAATCTGATATTGAAACAAATTAGTAGCTTCTAGAAATATTTGCATGAATCATAAAAACGTCTATGATTTTTTTTTTGTAAAAACTACGCGGTTGGTTTTTTCTTTTTAATAGACATTATTTTGACAGTTGGGAAAGAAAACGCACGAGTTCGGGAATGGTAAAGAAAAAGCTCGAGTGTGTAATAGCCCACATCCCGAACGCTATTATACGTCCCTGCAATACGCCACTTTTTGAGCAACTGTATTAAAATATACTATTTTCGTTTATCCCTACCAGTGCATATCAGTAGTGTTATAAAATAAATAATAAATAAACTTCTTACAATCACACCAACTATCTAGCTCTTTTATAAGAAACAGTGTTAAAAAACTAGATAACAGATAAACATATAGAAAACACCCAGACAAAGACAATAAAGGCAAATTCATGCACACAAATATTTGTCTTGTTCGGGAATCGAACCCGAGACCTGGCGCAGAACAGAAGGCAGGTATACTACTCCTGCGCCAAATCAGTCGACATATCATTTCAGCCGTACGACGCCCACTGCTGGGCATAATCAGTCGACATAATATGGAACAAAAGATTTTTTAGATCCCAACCGGAAGTCATAGTTGGTTAGTCCAAGTATCCCTACCAGGGGGATTTTGTCGGTGGTGCTATGTGGAATAGGGGCATTTGTCGCGCAACATATGCCGCCCGACTTAGGCAAAGTTGCACAACATTGCCCAACGTTACGCGCGTAAACAAAAGTGCAACATTGCCGGCCGTCACGTTTCCCTCGTCAAATGTTGCTTTCGATACAAGGCTTTGGGATAATATACCGTTCCTTCTGGAAAATTCCTCTAAAGTTCTACCAATTTAGAGAATTGTCATACTATTTACTTCGGAATCCTACTAAGTTTGTGAGGATGTTGGATGTTTGTTACTCTTTCACGCAAAAACTACTAAACGGATTTGGTTGAAATTTGGCACACATATAGTAGATAGCCTGGAGCAAACCGTAGAATATACCTACTTATATACTTTTTATTCCGATATTCCTACGGGAACGGGAACCACGCTGGTGAAGCTGCGGCGGCCGCTAGTCAGATATATTTTTTAGACTCTCCTAACCATTACTCCTCACCTTAAGATTTATTTCTTTAAATAGTACGCGCAAAAATTGTATAAGTGATAAACTGAGTTTTCAAAAATGATGTAACATGACATGTTATTCAGTTTGGTTATAGGCTATTTCTGTGCCAGATTTTATCCAGAACTGTTAAGGTCGTAACTGTTACCCTGACCGAAAGTGGCGCCGCGGTGAATTTTATTTAATATACTAATTACATACACAATTTTTATAAAACTTTTATTCCGCTTACGAATTTTCGATCTGACGGTCACGTGTCCTGAGTTCCTGACGTGAGTTTAACATTTTTTACCCATCACAAGAAGTTTTCACTTCAAAAATATCCTAAACGTAAATCGTCGGTCTGACTGACAGACCAATACACGGTACTATATTATTATCTATTCTGTGCCAATACATGAAGCGGATGACCAATGCGGAATACGAAGGTTATGCAACTTTCGTAATTGTTGGTTACGAGATAGGTAGTTGAGTAAATCATATAATCTCGAACTCCTCCGTGCTTGGGAAGTCACGGTAAGCCATTGGTCCCGTGTCCATCGTTCCAGCAGCGCCACGGTCTCCGATTTGCTTGAAAAAAATACACCATGCAGGCCAATTTTTTACCAGTCGGGAAAAAATACGATTGATTTTTTCCCCCCACTGGATCCGAGGATATACGGGGATTTCTGTGGCGCTGCTGGAACGACGTCGTCCTGGCAGCGCCCCGCTATTTCTCATTAATTACAAAAGCTATAATAAATCTAATAAGACACATATTTTTGCCTTTTTTTTCCATTTCACATAAGCTAATGTCCACCTGTAAATGTCGACAGATTCAGGAGTAATCGTAGGTCACTTGGGGCGCTGCTGGGACGACGTCGTCCCAGCAGCGCCACGGCCGAATCTCAGCAATTCGATTTTTTTACTGAAAACAGTGTGCCTGTATATTTAGTTCCTTCATCATAGGGTACGGAAAAAATTGAATTTCTACATTTCATCATGGAATAATGATTTTATAGGCATCGAAAAATTATAAGCTCAAAAAAATTTTTTTTTGCTCTAACGCCTTTAATTGATGTATTAAATAGCATTTGCGCATTCTTTTATCTTCCTATAAAGGGAAAAAAATAAACCACTCTCGCAGCATTAACTATTCCAGAGAAATCCTAGGTTTAGATTGTGTTCATACATTTAGGCATCGTTCCAGCAGCGCCACACCCAGTACAGCATGATCCAGGGCACCTGTCACCAAACTGAGCATGCCAATATTTACTACTACCATAGCGAACACGGGAAAAAATCTGATAACGAGTATAACACAGCGAATTTCCGAGAAATAAGCCTTTGATTCAATATGCCATACAATTGGTACATTCGAGTAGAAAAGTTTTATTTAAATTCTTTTTAGTGGCAGCCCCCAGTACAGGCTGTCCGATCATGTTGGCCGACCATGATGGGCCATCGTGTACAGGGGCGGTTTGCGTGTGATTGCCGTCTGCGAGCAACGCAAACCGCCCCTGTACACGATGGCCCATCATGGTCGGCCAACATGATCGGCCATCCTGTACTGGGGGCTTCATACTTCATGTTTACCGGGCTTGTCAAGCATTGCATTGCATCATTGGGGCACAATATCGGTATCGCTATGCGGATCGCAGCTCAGCATTATTATGGTGCAAATAATGCAATGCAAGCAAAGTAATATCACAGTTTAAGCAATCTTTCTATACAGTTGGACGACGCCCTTGAAGTTGGGCGATGCCGACGCCTGTATAGGTATTTACGTAAGTACGTAAGGGTTGTCACTTTAAAATGTGACGGTGGACCTTTAACGACCCCGGGTAGGTACATTGGTATTGCGATATTAAATTAATAAAATAATTTAATAAATGCAATGTCAAAAATATTAAAAAATTCAAGATGGCGGCCGACTTTTTTGTTTGTAGGCTGATTTCGATGAAACTCGGTTTTTGGTACTATTCTGACAAGAAAACAGCAACGAAATGTCAAAAAAATTAAAATCCAAGATGGCGGTCAACTTTTTAGTTTGTGGGCCGATTTCGATAAAACTCAATTTCTGCCCCCCTAGCATGACCAACAAAATGGGATATGATATGATAAGTTATCCGGTTTAACTGTCAAAAGACTATGGGTTTTGACGTTTGAATGTCGATAAGTCGCTTTATCATTCGATACATATCGCGTTTTGGGTGGTCATGCTAGGCTTAATGGTACTATTTTGACAAGAAAACAGCAACGCAATGTTAAAAATATAAAGAAATCCGAGATGGCGGCCAACTTTTTTGTTTGTAAGCCGATTTGTTTCTGGTACTATTTTGACAAGAAAACAGCAACGCAGTGTTAAAAACATAAAAAAATCGAAGATGGCGGCCAACTTTTTTGTTTGCAGGCCGATTTCGATGAAACTCAGTTTTTGTTTCTATTTTGACAAGAAAACAGCAACGCAATGTTAAAAATAGAAAGAAATGCAAGATGGTGGCCAACTTTTTTGTTTGTAAGCCGATTTTGATGAAACTTAGTTTCTGGTACCTATTTTGACAAGAAAACAGCAACGCAATGTTAAAAATATAAAAATTCAAGATGGCGGCCAAATTTTTTATTTGCTGGCCGATTTCGATGAAATTCAGTTTCTGGTACTATTTTAACAAGAAAACAGCAACGAAATGTTAAACATATTAAAAATCCAAGATGGCGTCCGACTTTTTTGTTTGTGGGCCGATTTTGATAAAACTCAGTTTCTGGTTCTATTTTGACAAGAAAACAGCAACGCAATGTTAAAAATATTAAAAAATCCAAGATGGCGGCCAACTTTTTTGTTTGTGGGCCGTTTTTGATAAAACTCGGTTATTTATACTATTTTGACAAGAAAATCGTTCTTAACACAATGTAAAAAAATACAAATGGTCAAGATGGTGTCCGTTTTTTGTTTTTGTTTCTCTCTTTTCGCTTATTAAAATGTAACAGGTTTTTATTTGAAAGCTTGAGACAGAGTCAAGTATCATCATCATCATGTCAAGTAAAAGATTTAACTAATTATTAATTTGCTTTAACACAAGCACAGTAAATTACGACGTAACATCCTTCGTAATTTACTGTGTTTTTGACAGCTGTAAACCCTATTAAAAAAAATAAAAAATAAGTAAATAAAATAATAATTTATATTAAGTTAGGTACAGAGTTTAAAAAAAAATATGATTGTGACATGGGATGATTTTGATATATAGACGAAGGCGCTTTAAAGGTTAAGAAATATGAATCGGCTTATTTCCAATCTGAATATTTTTTTTTAACAAAACTTCAACCCATTCAAACGTCAGGAGTAGATCAAATTTACCTTGCAAAATTTCATGGCAGACAGACAGACAGATACAATTATAGGTGAAACTAAATAAAACATATAGTATATTTTATTTTGATACTTCTAAAATGCTTACCATAATTAATTATTTTATTTTATTTCGCAATACACCAAAATGTACCTGCCGCATTTTAATTTTGTTACAACCCTTCCGTAGTTACGAAAATACCTATACAGACGTCGGTATCGCCTAACTTCAAGGGCGTTGGCCTAAACAAAACATTGGTTATACTGTGGTAATTGTAACATTTATGTATATATAGTTTAGCGTTGCTGTTGCCTTGTCAAAATAGTACCAAAAATCGAGTTTGATCTAAATCGGCTTACAAATTAAAAAGTTGGCTGCCACTTTGATTTTTTTATTTTTTTGACATTGCGTTGCTGTTTTCTTCTCAAAATAGAACCAGAAACTAAGTTTGATCAAAATCGGCGTACAAACAAAAAAGTTGGCCGCCATCTTGGATTTCTAATATTGCGTTGCTGTTTTCTTGTCAAAATAGAACCAGAAACTGAGTTTCATCGAAATCAGCCTGCAAACAAAAAAGTTGGCCGCCATCTTGGATTTTTTGTACTTTTAACATTGCGTTGTTGTTTTCTTGTCAAAATAGTACCAGAAACTAAGTTTCATCAAAATCGGCTTACAAAAAAAAAGTTGGCCGCCATCTTGGTTTATTTTTATTTTTGACATTGCTTTGTTATTTTCTTGTCAAAATTGTACTAAAAACCAAGTTTCATCAAAATCGGCTCACAAACAAAAAAGTTGGCCGCCATCTTGGATTTTTAATATTTTTAACATTGCGTTGCTGTTTTCTTGTCAAAATAGTACCAGAAACTGAGTTTCATCGAAATCAGCCTGCAAACAAAAAAGTTGGCCGCCATCTTGGATTTTTTATACTGTTAACATTGCGTTGTTGTTTTCTTGTCAAAATAGTACCAGAAACTAAGTTTCATCAAAATCGGCTTACAAAAAAAAAGTTGGCCGCCATCTTGGTTTATTTTTATTTTTGACATTGCTTTGTTATTTTCTTGTCAAAATTGTACTAAAAACCAAGTTTCATAAAAATCGGCTCACAAACAAAAAAGTTGGCCGCCATTTTGGATTTTTAATATTTTTAACATTGCGTTGTTGTTTTCGTTTCAAAATAGTACTAGAAACTAAATTTCATCAAAATCGGCCTACCATAAAAAAGTTTGCCGCCATCTTGTTTTTTTTTATTGTTGACATTGTGTTGTTGTTTTCTTGTCAAAATTGTACTAAAAACCAAGTTTCATCAAAGTCCGCAAACAAAAATGTTGGCCGCCATCTTGGATTTTGGAAATTGCCTTTTTTTAATAAGCGAGATGAAGATTTGCACGCACTCACACTACATGTCGTATGCACCATAATATTAATTAAAAAAAAATTATAACGATAAAGACGTGATAGCCCTGGAAGACTTGTCCCGAGTTATTATGAACGGCGTTGTATGTAACTCGGGACAACCACTCCCCCGTCTCACCCCGCAAGCCCCGCACGATTGACCTGTCTAGACGTCTCCGTCGGCCTACTGTATGAAAAGTTAACTGTGGTAATATTAACGTAATAAAGACCGTACGAGCCAAAAAAAACGTTGGCCATTTGTTTCCACATGCCATAGAGAAAGGTTAACCTATGGAGTGTAGGATAGAAGCATGATAGAAGTGGGTAAACCACACCACATCATCCATCATAGCCTGATTACACCTACCGAGTAGAGTGGGGAGACAAGTACTCTCGGCTCGGCCGAATACTAGGTACATGTAAACACAGTACTCGGCCGAGCTCGGTACAACATTAACTCGGTCCCGTCAGATACTTTTGATTGGGTAATCGATACTTAGATTATTTGAGCCCCAAAAATAATCTACAATACAATGGGTGATTTTCTGAAAGCTCGCTCACTAGATGGCGCTGTCCCACCTATGCAGTTAGAAGGAACGGAACGTTATAAATTTTACTTTGACGCGACTTTTGTTACGTAAAACGGAACGTCAGACAGATGTTATTTATTTACCTTAATCTTTAAATTTACCTATTTCGTTTCTGTTCCTCACAGTAGTACCTATCAGTACTTATTTAATTTATTTTAAGTTTCCTTTGGGTTTTTTAAAGTAAATAAATTAAATATGATTCATACCAAAGTATACCATGTACATACTTCGTTCAACGCCATCTAGTGAAGCATTTGGAAGCTTTTTTTTTTAATAGCCTCAGAAAATTCGGAATCGATTATCCGGCAACAATCAATTCAATTCTTCTTCTTCATTTGATACGGGCGTTTACCGCAACTCGACGTCTTATTGCGCCTATTTTGCGTGAGGACACTGCACACCCGCAGCTAAACTCCAGCCAACCCAGCTCTGCGAGGAAAGCACCCAGCGCCCTCACGTCGGAGACTGCTTCGTGGACGCTCCCCGGCGAGCCGAGGTACCTCGCCCGGTACAAATACAAATACAAATACAAATCTCTTTATTGTGAAATGTAGGTTAGTATACATGGATTGTTGTTGTTAGGTTTTTTTTAGGTGTTTCACTACATTTCCACCTTTTACAAGGTATACAATAATTTTAAATAAGATTTAAAAAATCTAAATTACTTAACATTTAACTTAACTAACATTTAAAATTAATAGAAACAGTACGATTGGTTACATTAAGCTACAGTATTATTATTGTGTATTTAAAACGGTACGGTAGGGGGCCACTCCGTCACATTCAACCAGGACGTGAGCAGCTGTCTCTTCGGCCCCTACGCAACCTCTGCATGTCAGTGATACCTAAGTTGAAAAGGTGTTTGTGCCTTAGTATGGTTAGAAACACACTAATGGCCGGTTTCTGAATTGAGAAATTGAAGTTGAGCACTACTTAAGTACCAAATTTGTATGGTTGAGTAACATTTGAGTAGTTCTCAACTTCGATTTCTCAGTTCAGAAACCGGCCATTATTCAGTGTGGCGCGAATCTCTCTGTATCTGTGGTGTCCATCATAATTGTGTGAAACAGATATTCTGGCGTCGCGCCACACCACATAAGTGTGTCTCCGGCGTAATGCTAATATTACACGGCTCAAATTGACTGCGCCTTTAACCAAATTGATTCACTTTGGTCGAAAGGCGCAGAAATACAGGCACACATTTACATTGAATGATTCACTTTTAAGTTTACATTGTTCAATTTGGTTGCTTCATCCAAATTGAAAGGCAAAAGTGAACCGTATATTTCCGCTATAAAGGTCCTGCCACATTTTTGTGGTGTGGTGTGTTGTGTGTGACGCTATCCGTTTCATATATTTAATATGGACACGACAGAGACAGAGAGAGTCGTGCCACACTGCAAAAGTGAGTTTCTAACCATACTTAATTGTACCTATTAAACGGATAGCGTCACAGCACACCACACCACAAAAATGTGTTTCCGCCTTAAGTATGGCGACATTTTGGCAGGATTTTGGCGATTTCACAAAATATGTAATTTTTAAACACGAATAAAACCCACTTTTATAGGAACAGACTAAAAAGTACAAAATAACCGTCTATTCAGTAACTGAAATTAAAAATTAACTTGAAGTGCATTCTTTGCAAAGGGCGCACCACGCTTTTTAATTTCAGTTACTGTATAGACGGTTATTTTGTACTTTTTAGTCTGTTCCTATAATAGTGGGTTTTATTAGTTTTCAAAACTACATAAATATTTATTTTTTACTTTTTAGTTTATTAAATGGCAAGCCATGGATGGATGGTAATGGATTTTACAGTCCAATCAATACTCAATACTCAATACTCAATAATTTATTGCATATCACAGTGTATAAAGGATCTTACATGAAGGGTAATATTTAAGAATCACTATGACCCTGTCGGACCCTGTCGGGCACAACAATAATAATGGATTGGAGAAGAGGAACACTTATTTTATAAGTAGTAAAGTAATTAGATGCCTATGTTTTAAATGAGATCAAATGAATTTTCAATTTATTAATTACTAGCGGCCGCCCGCGGTTTCACCCGCGTGGTTCCCGTTCCCGTGGGAATATCGGGATAAAAAGTACATATAAACCTTCCTCTTGAATCACTCTATCTATTTAAAAAAACGCATCAAAATCCGTTGCGTAGTTTCAAAGATTTAAGCATACAAAGGGACATAGGGACAGAGAAAGCGACTTTGTTTTATACTATGTAGTGATTACTTTTTATAATTTAGTTTTTAGTAGTTTTTATTATTACTTATATCTTATCATTGTAATATTCTTGTAAATTATAATAACATTTAGTGATTAAGAATTCTTTCAATTTTTTTACAAATATTTTATCATTATTTTCGTCTCTAAAGCTATTTGGGAGTTTATTATAAATTTTGGCAGACATTGTGTATGTGCTTGACGAACATAGATTTAGGCGGTCAGGTGGAATAGCTATTTTGTTTTTATGTCTCAGATATTTTACATGTAAATCCCCACGTTTTGAGTAAAACTCGTTATATTTGCGGACAAATTTGCATATCTCTAGAATGTAAATACAAGTCAAGGAGAGGATTTTATGTTGTTTAAAATATGGTTTACAACTGACCGTTGGTTCAATGTTGACTATGATGCGCACTAGTTTTTTTTTAAGAGTAAATAGAGATTGAGCTTCTGTGCTGTTTCCCCACAGAACCACTCCATAGTTCAGCCAAGCATGGGCGTACGCATAATATGTGACCAATGCAGTATTTAGATTGGTAGTTTTTTTCACCTCTCTGAGGGCATACGCGAAGCTAGATAATTTAGATTTTATTTTCTGGATGTGGGATTTCCAATTTAAATTTGTATCTATGTTTAAACCGAGTAAATTGAATTCACTAACGCATTGAATTTTGTTATTGTTGAAACTGTAGTTAATATTTAATGTTCTTTTTTGATGCGGATGGAAAGTAATTAATTTTGTTTTGTTTAAATTTATTTCAAGATTATGTTCGTTAAGCCAGTTAAAAGTTTTAGTTATAATTGAATTTAATTTTGATTCTAAATCAGAACTGCTTTCACATGATGTGAGTAGAGAAATATCATCCGCGAATAAAATACATGGTTCCTTCATGATCTTAGGGAGGTCATTAATATAAATTAAAAATTGTAGACACCCAACAATGCTGCCTTGAGGAATTGAAATCAGACTCATGTGTCTGCCCACCCCTTAAACATTGAACGAACGAAACAAATGAGCCCAAAGTCGAACTGTTTCTTAGTGGTCATTAAGGAGTGCCACTGACTTACTCCCTGCCCCATCATCAGACTCTCACCACCATGTGTAGCGAATAGGTCTCATCAGAACAAAACAAATGAGCCCAAAGTCGAGGGGTTTCCTAGTGGTCATTAAGAAGTGTCACTGACTTCCTCATTGCTCCATCATCAGACCCTCACCACCAAGTGTAGCGAATGGGTCTCATCAGAACGAAACGAATGAGCCCAAACTCGAGGGGTTTCCTAGTGGTCATTAAGAAGTGCCACTGGCTTTCTCCCTGCTCCATCATCAGACCCTCACCACCAATTGTAGCGAATAGGTCTTATCAGAACGTATAAAATGAGCCTAAATTCAAAAGGTTTCCTAGTGGTCATTAAGGAGTGCCACTGGCTTCATCCCAGCTCCATCATCAGACCCTGACCACCAAGTGTAGCGAATAGGTCTCATCAGAACAAATCAAATGAGCCTAAACTCGAGGGGTTTCCTAGCAGCAGTTAAAGAGTTCTATTGCCCACCTCTTGACTCCATTAACAGATCAGCTCGATGGTAGCAAATTATTGTATTGTCATCGGATTCATATAGACTTGCAAAGTTTCAAATCAATACGACAATTAGAAGTAGGTTAAATTGAGTTCCAAGATTTTCTTACATTGTGACTTATGCCCGAATACTCGTACGCTACTTATCTTTGGGAGCGTCTCAAACATCGCCCTGTCACTTTAAATGTCAAACGTATGAAAGAGATGCCATGATGTTTGAGACGCTCCCAAATTTGATTTGCGTTCGAATTCGGGCGTTAGTTAGTTAGTTACAGGTGAAGCTAATAAAAGTGTGGTAATAAAAACTTCGATCAACAAGAACGGTTAGGTGTTATTATCGCAGAATCGAAGGGTAAAAATAATTCAGTATGAAGAATATCTGGCATACCTTGGTATTTGTAGTAAATGTTCATTGTATCGCCCTATGCAGATTGGAGGGCTTTGCGAAGCACGAGATAATAAATTTTTGGTTACCCATCCTGTGACCGAACATTGCGAAAGTTGCTTAACCTCAAAGATGTCAAACGCGCTAACCACTGCGCTAAGGGTTCCTTAAAAACATATCTAGGGTTTTTTAACTTTAATTAATTGCCGAATGAACAAATACGCTAAATGCGATAGTTAAAAGACGTAATTAAATGTACGTGAACGTAAAATCGTAAGATAATGTTAATTTAATCACAAAATATATAATAGTACCTATGAGGTAAGGCATACGATTGAAATAATTAATAATGTGTTGTTTTTAATGATTATAAGTTGATTACTCATAATAAATAGATAATAGTTATAGGCATGTTTATTTGAAATAGGAACAGGAGTTAAATTAATGATAATGAGGTGTTGAATTGATTATGAAAGCGATTGTTTTTTATGATTTTAGGTATTTTTTTAGTATACTTTACTAATATATAATAATACTCTGGTGCTACTAACCTAGAGTAATGAGGCATCGGCAACTTCACAATCTTGCAATGCCAGGCCAGTGTTCGTCACAACGAAGAAAAGCGGAGGAGCATCCAACGAAATTAGTCGCCGGACCGTTATCCGGTGCATAGTTGCAGAAAGAGGCGACACGTCGCGTAGAGTGAGTAAACGTCTGATCAAACGGGTTATTTTAACCCTAGGGGGTAACTTTTACCCAAAAAAGAATATTTTTTAATCTTTTTGTTCTGAAATATAATAATCAATAACAATCATTCGACAATGGCCTGCAGCTTATAGATTAAAGTTCATACCATATAGGACTATATTATGTAGGACTATACTGTTTTCAAATGTGAGCCAAAGTTACCCCCTAGGACCAATGAAACCCGATTCTACGTTACGGTAGTCAATGTGAGTTGTGTTGTGATGGATGTGAGTGACAATTTTGAGAGTGAGAAGGAGATTTCTGCTAAATCTTTGGCGGCACACTTAAACAGGCACAGATTCTGAATAGAATAGAATAGAAAAGAAAAGAATAGAATAGAATATATATTTATTTGCACTTGATTGGGGTTACATGTTACAGGTCAGGTGTCATATATTTTGTAGCTCCTCCCATTCAGCCAACTATCATAGCATGCAAATCTTACATTATAATATGTGTTGCTTTGCAATAAAATTATTAACTACAAACCAATTTTTTATATTCAAATCAATAACTACAAAAATCATGAACTACAAAAATTCTCTTGTGAAGAACACACCTTAGTTTTTTTTTTTTTTAATGAATTAACACAGTACTATGGTTCTGTTCTGTCAAACCTAGTCTGTGGTTAGTTAATTTTCTTTGCGTCGTCGTCCATTTTGGAAAAAGAAAAGTTTAAGTTTTCTTTCCCATTGTTAGTAAATTATTTAGAGTTAAAAATGTCAACCTTAATTCCTCCAACCAAAGAAAATTACAATTAGAAATTATTTTGGATGTCAAAGTACAGACAGAGATAGTCAGTCACATAAACGAACAAAACATAAAATTAAAACCAAAGAAAATTATCATCATTTAACTGGTACAGTTTTTACATTGTTTATGTTTAAGATATTCTTGTATGGAGTAAAAAGTATGTGCGACAAGCCATTTATATAAATGGCTAATGAATATCTTATAATTAAGTTCTTTAAACTTTTCAGGTAATTGGTTAAAGATGACTACACACATCCAGGAGCAGTTGTTTTGTAAACGAGTACTTCTTGGAGTAATAACTGACACCAACCTATTTCCATTTCGTGTGTTCCGTGGATATATATCTGTAGCCTGCTTGAAGTACTGTCTGTTTTGCTTGGCAAATTTGGAAATTTCATGGATATACAGACATGGAAGTGGTAAGATATTTAGAGATCGAAATAATGGTGCACATGGTTCGTCACGTGCAGCGCCACAGATCGCTCTTATACTTTTCTTTTGAGCAATAAATGCTTTTTGCATGTCGGTACTGTTTCCCCAGATAATAAGTCCATATCGTAGGATGGACTCAACATAGGCAAAGTAAAAGAAAGAAAGAAAAGACATTTGACACAAAGTATGCTGTTATCGCTGTATTTTTTGAAGCCACTTTAGTTAACTTGTACAATGCATAATTAAATCTGTTGATTTTGTTACAAACTTTTGCAATTTGATCTTTCCAGTCCAATCTACTATCAATTTCTATGCCTAAAAACTTTGTTACATTTGAACTATTGAGCCTTAGTCCCTGATAGTTTATATTCAATGTTTGATGTAATATATTACTAAAATTTAAAAAAAAAGTTTTATCAATATTAATTAATAAATTATTCCCTTTGAGCCACGTTATAATTGTATTTAATGTCTTATTAATGTCATTAATGTGTTCATTCAATATCAATTTTTTATCAGTTGTCACTATAATAGAAATATCATCAGCAAATAATATGCAGCGGTGCTTTGTCAAATCAGGAATATTATTAATGTATGTCAGAAAGAGTAACGGACCTAAAACGCTGCCTTGTGGGACTCCAAATAGATTTTCCCTAAACTCTGATTGATATTTTTGTTCTGTGACAACCATAACGTTGCTCCACTAGCGCCGCCAATTCATTTATGTTTATTATACGTAAACCAAATCAATACCTATTTCAAAAAAGGAAACAACCATGCGCTCATAAAAATTGTCTCTACTTACTTAATATTTTTTTAATAACTTTTTAAATATTTTTTATTCTTTATAGATACTACTTTTAAAATCCATTTAAACCAAAAGTGACCTTGACCAAGAGTTACATTTGGTGTTAGAGTTTATTATGTTAGAATTCGATTAGCCGTCTCTACTGGATGGCCATCTCCCCCGACCCTATCATAAAGAGGAAAGGTTTGACTATTTGTTTGCATTGAATAGGCTCCGAAACTACTGGACCTATTTAGAAAACTCTTTCACCATTAGAAAGCTACATTCTTTCCGAGTGTCCATAGGCTTTATTTGATGCTGATATTCCTACGGGAACGGGTTACCGCGAGCCATGATATTCGGTTTTTGTATGACAAACTGTTAGTTTGTGTCGATTGCGGCCAACTAGCAGACTGTAAAATTGAATGTTTTCACTTGTAACAAACACGCGCACCATTTGGCGCAACTATTTTGTAACACAAGAAATTACTTTATTTTTTACTTGGAATTAAAAAATCACGAGAAAAATATAGAAAAAAACATCGCAATCTTTTTTTTTTGAAACATCGAAATACCGATTCACTGCTTCCAATAGTAAAATATTTTATGGCGTAGAGATGCGATAACTTTTATCAATCGATTGATAACAAATATGACGTTGATGCTATAAAAGAGATTGATTCGTCTTAATCCAAACAGTTGTGAGCCAAGATGAAGATTATCGCAGTTTTGTTGTTTGTGGGTTTTGCCCTCGCAAAACATGAGGAATATGCTGGGTTAGTAATTTATTTAATTATTTACTTACATAAATAAAAAAAAAATTTTTGATCATTTTTTTTAGATTCTACATACATATAAATTAACTAAACCAGTAAAACACACTGTTTATTATATAGATTTGGAAAAGTTAGTATATTGCTTCTTTTGATCAAAAAAGTGCAAACGAAGTCGTAATGAAAGTTAAAAAAAGTTTGGTTTTTAGAAATTGTGATGACTATCTTTTCTGGCAAAGTAATTAATCCTGCTCTTTTCTCTTTGTAGATATAAGACCTACTACGTCCAGCCTTCTTCTCAAGAACAACTGCAATTCCTAGGCTCTGTCAAAGAAAGTCTGGAGCTAGATTTCCTAGGACACCCGGCAGTGAACAAAGATGCAGTTGTTCTAGTGAAACCTGAATTTCAGGAGGAATTCATGAAAACCCTTCAGGAAAAGGACATCAGTCACAGAATCCACGTCGACAACATTGTCGAGTAAGTTGTTGAAAACTTTACATTTTATATACTTATTATATCCTACTAATATTATAACTGTGAAAGTTTAGATGTTTGGATGTTTAGATGTTTGTACGTTTGTTACTCAATTACGCCAAAACGGCTCAACGGATTTGGCTGAAATTTGGGACACAGATACTTTGTGGCCTGGAGAGGAACATAGGCTTTTTCTCTTTCTCCTGGAAACATATCACATTCCAGCGGGATAACGTCGTGTAGTCCACGCGGGCGAAGCCGCGGGTGGAAAGCTAGTACCAAATAAAAATTATAAATAACCTTCAACTAAAAACAAGTTATTATTATTATTATTTGCTAAATACATGATGCATTTTTAACTCCCGACTATAGAAAGGAAAGGTTGGACGTGTCTGTGTGTCTGTTTAGCCCCCGACTGAAAACGTGGAGTGATATAAGTTTGACTTTACCGTAGCTCCTGAACGAATTGACCGATTTTAATGAAGTTTATTGTGGAATGATATTTCTTTTTTATTATTATTCTCACACTTATACTGTAAAGAGGTCAATTTTGAATGTAGAAAGTAATGTTGGACTTGAGTAACTGAACCGATTTAAAAAATCTTCCACCAAAAGAAAGCTAGGTACGTTATTCCCGAGTGATATAGGCTCTATTTGATCTCGATATTCTCACGGGAACAGGCACCAAACAGGTTAAGCCGCAGGGAGTAGCAAATATAAAAAAACAACGGGGGTAATTGTCTAACTCAACATCAATCGCAATCACATTCAGTTTGAAAGATATTGCACGGCCATTGCTGCTTTTGTCAACTAAAATTTTGACAAATTTCTTCAACAACAAGTGATGGATGTCAAACTGAAAGCGATTGCGATTGATGTTGAGTTAGACAATAGGGTATTTTACTGTTGTTGAAATGTAGATATTTAATGATGACGTTAAAAAATATTGCAATTAAGAATACCAAATGTGAAAAAAATAATTTGAATCTGTTTTATAATAAAAGAATTATAGTCTGTTTGATTTTGACTATAGCTGTCTCTTTCTAAAACGAAATCTTCTATGGCGTGACTATGACGCTACTAACCCACTGACGTCACTAAGATAGCGTCCTGTCCTTGTCTAATTATAAAGTTTGAAGTCCTATATCTTTGAAAATATTTAAGATAATTCAAAATGAAAACTTGTTTTGTGTAGCTAATATTTCGAAAAACATTTTAAAGAAATAAAAAAAAATCAGTAAAATACCGTATTACCCCCTAGGTTGCACTCCGGGAGTGCCGGCAGAAGTAAAAAGGGCTCCCTAGGCCTTTTCACAAAAAATAGGAATTTGACAAAAAAATACGGACTGGGTTCGAAACGAGGTCTTCTGGCTTCAATGCCGCCCGTTTTTTTAACCTGAGCTATTACAACTTTGGAAACGGTGGCGAAATTCGCCTTCGTATTCTAATTCTAATTTTTTACCCGACCGATTTGGCGCAGGGGTCAGCTACCTGCCTTCTGCGCCAGAGGTCTCGGGTTCGATTCCCGAACAAGACAAATATTTGTGTGCATGAACATGTCTATTTGTCTTGGTCTGGGTGTTTTCTATGTATATTAAGTATGTATTTACAAAAAAAAAGTATTTAAGTATTTATTTATCTGTTATCAAGTTCACGTAGACACAGTTTCTTACGAAATTTACTATGGGCTTAGATAATTGGTGTGATTGTAAGAAAATATTTATTTATTTATTTGTTTATTTATTTATTTACCCATCACAAAAAGTGCACAACTCCACTAAAGAAGTTTTCACTTCAAAAATATCTATTTATCACAATTAGTCTTAAGGCCACGCGATAAAATGAATAATAACAAAAATAAAGCAGATAACACTATATAAAACCCACATTAGTAACTAAATTACCTACGTCATACGATATTTAAATTTATATAAATCATAAGATAGATTAGCTTTATCAGTAGTAAAACTATGCGCTATTTATTAGAAAGAATCATACGTCACCAATAGGAAGACTATAAGGACATCCTTAGGTCCGGTTGCTCGTTAATTACAGTAAAGTTAAGGCGCTACTCGGAAAAAGTATGGACTTTTTGATTTAAAACTATAGGACGGTTACAGTTGTTACAAATCTGGTAATAAGATATATATTTCTTCATACCTTTATCTAGAATCGTATAGTTTCAGAAACACGATTTTATGATTTTGGCTCGATACTTTTTATTTTCAAAAATACCTCTAAAAAATAAGAAATATCAAGATTATTCTTAAATGGGGATATATTATATACTATTGAAAATTGGTTTAATTGGTGGGCACCAATAATATTTAGGATCGTATAGAAGCATTTTTTTAAACTCGCTATAGTTTTTGAATACGAAGTGATTTTGTGTTTTTTTTGCGTAATCGGCAAAATCGGCCTCGCTCCCGCGCGCGTCGTTTTCTCATTGCTATCTCGCTTTAGCATAATTTTTCCGAGTATCGCCTTAAAGTTAAAATTTGACTGTTGTCAATTTTGACCTCGGTCAAAGAAAAATACTTTCCCCCTTATTACAAAACGTGGACTAAAGTTAGACCTGGTTTAAAATTGATGCTAATTCTGTCTATCATTTGGAAAATGAAAGTGACAGCACCAGTTTAGTACCAATTTTAAACCAGGACTATTTTAGTCCACGTTTTGTAATAAGGGGATTTGGGTTCAAAGTGCTGTCTCTACTCTTTCATTAACCTTCCCTTAATTCCTAATGTCAAAATTTAAACCACCCCCACCCTGTCGGTTATTTTGACCGCCGTTAAATGTGTAATTTGACTGCTCGTTAAAGTAAGCGCTTCTTCAACAACACTTTATAAGGCGATACTCGGAAAAAATGTGCTGAAGCGAGATAGCAATGAGAAAACGACGCGCGCGGGAGCGAGACAGATTTTGCAGATAAGGCAAAAAAACCACAAAATCACTTCGTATTAAAAAACTACAGCGATTTAAAAAAAATGCTTCTATACGATCCTCAATATTATTGGTGTCCACTAATTAAACCAATTTCCAATAGTGTAAGTAACCTCATTTAAGAATAATCTTCACTTTTCGTATTTTTTAGAGGTCTTTTCGAAAATAAAAAGTGTCGAGGCAAAATCATAAAATCGTGTTTTTGAAACTATACGATTCTAGATAAAGGTATGAAGAAATATATATCTTATTACCAGATTTGTAACAACTGTAACCGTCCTATAGTTTTAAATCAAAAAGTCCATATTTATACCCTTAAGTTAACGTAACCAAGCTTCGAGCAACCGGACCTAGTGTAGCAGTTAACTCAATATGAACTTTAAGGAATATAAGGAAGTCCATAAGTTAACGACCGATTTTGCGCAGGGGTAGGATACATGCCTTCTGCGCCTGAGGTCTCGGGTTCAATTCCCGAACAAGACAAATATTTGTGTGCATGAAAATGTCTATTTTGTTTTGGTCAGTGTGTTTTCTATGTTTATTAAGTATGTATTTACAAACTAAAGTATAATAAAGTATACACCTCTAAATTTTAATTAATACGAAGATTTTAGGGGATGGTAGTGCCCATCAATGCAAAAAAAAACTATGGGGCCATCCACGGTATCGCGTAAAGAAAATCAGCTGTTCCAAACATTTCACTCGAGTCGATGTTGTAATTTTGTATGGAACAGCTGATTTTTTTCGTGATTTCATGGATGTCCCCATAGTAAAATTTGTTTGTATTGTAAAGGGGGGTGGACACTCATTTTACCACTTTGGAAGCCTCTATATCTTTCAAAATATTGACTTTGAGAAAAATGGTTTGAGAAACCTTTATGTCATTTTTAAAGACCTATCTATAGACACCCCAAACGAATATGTTTCATTTAAAAAATATATTTCAGTTTCAGTTCCATGTATGGGGAGCCCCCTTATTTTTTTGGATTTTTGTAATAATATCGTAAAGCGGTTCACAAGATACATTTACCTGCCAAGTTTCGACTCTCAAGACGTCTAAATAGTTATGGAATAAAGTGGCTGTGACATACGGACAGACGGACAGACAGACATGACGAATCTATAAGGGTTCCGTTTTTGCCGTTCGGCTACGGAACCCTAAAAAGCCTAAAAGGTACTTACGGGGCTGGTGTTTTTTTTATCACAATTTTTCCTATAAACATTGAATAGAAAATTCCTGAATGAAGCTCTACTTTTTAGGGTTCCGGACACAACAAGGAACCCTTATAGTTTCACCATGTCCGTCTGTCCGTCCGTCCGTCTGACCCCAGACTAGCTCATAGACTCTTAGTACTAGAAAGCTGTAATTTAGCATGTATATACATATTTATCACGCCAACAAAGTGCTAAAGTAAAATTTTGAAAAAAAATTTTTTTAGAACCTCCTCCTCTACACGTGAAGTGGGTATGTATTTTTTTTTCTTATCTACCCCATAGTGTGGGATGTCGTTGGATAGCAATTTCAAAAACATTGTGGGTTTGTAAATACAGTATTTTTATTGAGGCATCCGTTTGTAAATTATTAAGCTTTAAAGTGCAAAATTTTGTTAGACTCATGTGTCTCCCCCCCTGCCAGCCAAATGGTTGGTCTAGCATACGTGAAAAAATTCACGACAGTAGTACATAATGACGAAGTTAAAAGGAAAACTATCACAGCTAAGAAGGCTTTACAAGTTTTTGAGATATAACACATTTTCGAAAACCGCAAATATAACTCTGTTATTCACACGAATACTATGAAAAACAAAGTTATTTTTTTCTGGCAAAAATGACAGTGGTGTTTTTGCTAGGTGTACGTAATCGGTACGTTAAGTGGGTACGGAACCCTTCATGAGCGAGTCCGACTCGCACTTGGAAGATTTTTTTTTATTTGAAACGGTTCCGTTTGGTTAGTATTTGTTGGAAACTAGTGATTTACTATACCTATATACCTACCCACTACTCAAGAACGCGGATATGCTGTTCGGGTTTTCACCTTCGATCAGGTGTATTGTTGATCGATGATTTACGATCGAATCACATCACATCACATCGATCGAAGAAGATATACTTGTCAAACATGTTGACAATACTCGTCAAAATTTAATTACTTGTTTTTATTGAGTCTGCGTCAAACACTATTGTCACAGGAGTAATTACAAGCTACTGTGTTCACAAGTTACTAGAATTATACACGTTTTCTTCACACATGAGTTTGTGACAGTTTCGGACTTGTGGAGAAGCATAGACACCGTTTGTACCCTACAAAATACAAACGTGTTTTTGATGATTTTTTGATGTTTTAAACTTTACCCGCACTTGTTGGATAACAAGTATAAGACACAAGATCATTAACATGTTGAACTTGAACAAGTTTCATACAAGTTTTGTGTACAAGAAGTTTTCTACATGTTTACAAGTGAGAACTATAAACGAAAAGGTTGTATGAAACTTGTCAAATACTTTACTGTTGTTGTATGTAACCTTGGTGAAAACGAGGGGTCAGAGCCATGAATACATTTATGAACAGGATCCTAACCAGATAACAGTAACATACGATCAGGCCTGATAAACAATTTATAATACTCACAGATTATGTTTTATGATATGGATACATATTATGATTACTCCTTAATTAATTAGTAATTAAATTAATCGTTTAATACATTGATAAAGCAAAAACGTAAAAGTAATAGATTTTGATGGATGTTTCAAACAATGACATTACATTTTTAAACAAATTACAATACATTGTGTAATACGATTTTTTTAACAAAGATAAAAATATTAAGTACTTTTATTTATTATTCAGGCGGGTAGTTTAGACAACTGATATACACGGTAATTTTTTTATCATCCCGGATAATTCCGGGGGTTATTCTACTCATGAAAACAAACAACTTTGAACTTTGAAACAAAAACTGAAATCGCGAAAAATAAAATAATCAGTTGTTCCATACATTTTGATTAAAATATTTTTGCACTTTTGTATGTAATAGTAGATTTCATTACAAGTGCGGAAAGTCTGTCATTGCAAAGAGTTCCAACAAATGTCTACCCGAGCCGAGGCGCAGCCGAAGGTGAGGGTTGACAGTCGGAACAAGTTGCAATGACGGTTCCGCACGTGTACTGAACAACTATTTTTAATACAGTTGCGAAAAAATTAAGCAATTTAATAAAATAATAAAACACAATAAACTCAACTAACTAATCGTAAAAGAATATATGCAGAGACTTTTTTTCTGTTTTTTTCACCCATTCTGGGTTGGCAAAGGAAACTATGATCATACAGCCAAGGCTTCAGTAGAATTTTTTTATTGCTATGAAATGAAAATTAAATTAAATGAGATGAAATGAAATGAAACCTAACAAAAGCAATCCGAATCCTACAGGAGCGCCTTTCCTTATTTCTCTCTTTTACCACATCGTTTTCCATTAAAGCACTAATTCCACCATACTAAGTACCTACCACAATAAAAACCAGAAAAAACTAATTTAGATAATTAAGAAATAAGGTCCCTCATTTTCTTTTCACTTACTTGCGCAAACTCCTATATGCAGATACTATGGTAAATAGTGCACGTCATACCATATTTAGTAATCTGTGGTCATACAGCCAATTTTATGTATTTTTTATATTCATAAATTTAATTTGGCCGATACTAATATTAATTTAATGTATAATTAAAATTACTTTTAAATCTGATATTGAAACAAATTAGTAGCTTCTTTTTAGAAATATTTGCATGAATCATAAAAACTTCTCTGATTTTTTTTAGTAAAAACTTCGTGATTGGTTTTTCTTTTTAATAGACAATATTTTGACAGTTGGGAAAGAAAACGCACGAGTTCGGGAAAGGTAAAGAAAAAGTTCGAGTGTGTAATAGCCCACATCCCGAACGCTATACGTCCCTGCAATACGCCACTTTTTGAGCAACTGTATTAAAAATGTAATTTTTAATAATTTTTAAATCATATGATTCATTATGATTTCATTATGATTCATGCAAATATTTCTAAAAAGAAGCTACTAATTTGTTTCAATATCAGTGTTCGGAAAAGATCGACGTTTCTGAACGCATCTATAATGTCACGTCAAATTGACATTTAGCTTTCACTTGAAGTTGACAGTGACACTTGATTGAAATTCTGGTACCAAGATGTCGGATTAATTTTGCTGAATTTGTTAAAAATCGCTCGCGTTGAATGTGCCTGGCATATCGAGTTTGAATAAAATCTTAAATTATCTATGTGATCCCGTTTTGTACGACCAAGGTTTTGACGCCATCCATCGGGCTGGTCGCGGAGTTTTGAAAGAAAGATAATTGTCCACCACGCGCTTTTTGTCGGGACTGTAAATCGTAATAAAAGAGGCTCCCCCGTGTGTGTCTTTGTGTATCTATTGCTGAAGCGCCCAGTGCCTTGGGAACGCTGTTATTTGTGTTGTGAGTAAGGTGACTAATTGGTAAGGTCTGCAGAAGAAAGGACCCCAGGGGCGCGCGCGCTCCCTTACACCACTTCTGCCTTGGAGACGTTCGACACACAGACCCGTATGTAACCTCACCTTACTTAACATTCTCTCCGCTGTGTATCGCAGTCCAATTGTTCAGTTTACATCCCCGCTGAAACCTAGTTTTTTGTCCGGAGTCTATATTAGTAATACCAGCTTCCACTGCGCTAGCCGATTCCGCGGTATAGGCAGGGGTGTACTGAACATTTCTTGGTAGCCAAGAGCGTAGCTTGAAGGCCTGAGAGGCCCACGCCAAAACTTTGTATTAATCAGTGCCGTTTTGATGACCCAGTCTGGTCCGGACTAGATTAATTTGTACTTGTAAATGGTAATTGGCTTGCATTTGAAAAGTAAAGGGCATTCTTTTGTTATTGGTTCCATGTCTTGTAATTAATTGTCATGTATTGAAGTTCCAAAGTGTAAACAGATGCCTTTCTTTGCTCATAATAATTATTATTTAGTTTGTTAGCAAATTTGAGTTGTGAATATTGACAAGTTTGTTGCTAAAATAATAGCTAATAAAAGGTTAGCTAATAAGTTTGCACTCAATACTTAGTGAAACTTAAATGATTTGGGACATTGTTTACACATTGAAACTCATTGAAACTTGTGCTTTGAAATAATTGAAATTAACTTATTGTTGTGTTGATATCCAAGTGAATTTCAATAGTCAGTGATTTTGAGTGAATTTCAATAGTCAGTGAGTTTTGTTGTTTTCTGATAACCTCCAAATATTTAAGAGTTTGTGTCATTATAAATACTTTGTTGTTGTAATATTGGAATTTTGTGGTTAGTAATAACCTCCAAATATTGGAGATTTTGTGTTATAGTGAATATTTTGAATTTGTTGTTGTTGTTGATAAATTTGTGACGTTACAATGACGGCCTCCTCTGCTAAAGCCAAAATACGTTCTGAGTTACGGTGGTTAGCTTCTGCGGTTGCGTTGTTGGATCGACCGGATAGAACGGAGGCCTTGTTGAACAGATACGTAGATCTGCCCGTACGTTTGGCTGTTGTTGATGAACAGTATGCCTTATTTTTGGAAAGGACTGTTGAGGCCGATGTGGAAATGCGACAAGAAGTCGATTTGGATGTGGACCAGTGTTATGATTTTGCGGACAGAATTACCCAGGTGGCTCGACCTTTGCAAGTGGCAAGAGAGAATGAACCGAGCCCGTCCCCGGTCACATCTAAGAGTATGCCCCCTCTCTTTGCTAGATTGGCCCCCTTAGACTTAAGGCGCTTTGCTGGTCGTCTAGAGGACTGGGAGGGCTTTATTAATATTTTTGATAGTCTTGTACATGCCCGGGACGATTTGACCCAGGGCCAGAAGTTAGCTTATTTGTTATCCATGTTGGAAGGGGAGGCCCTTGAATCAGTTCAACATTTGGCCCCCTCGGATGAAAACTACCCTATTGCTAGGGATTTGATTGCCCGTCGGTACCAGAACGTACGACGTCTGGCGGACAACCATGTGGCCGCCATTTTGAATTTACCCCGCGTTGCCAGCGTGATGCACTTGAGAGTGGCTTTGTTGAATCCGCTGTTGGTTGCCTACAACGCATTAAAAAACTTAAAACTCCCAGTGGAGCAGTGGTCGTTTTTGTTACTGCACATTGTCCTGGGAAAGTTGCCGGACTCTGTTAAGGTCCGTTTTGAGCAGCAGTATGGTGGGGATAGTGCGACTTATCTGCCACCCTTCTCGGACCTCTTGACGTTCCTGGAAGGAGAAAGTAGACTGGCAGATAATTCCTCTCTGGCCGGTCCTATGGGACCCGAACGACCTGTGCCACAGAGTAGATCCCCCACCGGACCCCCCCCGTAGGGGGCGTATGGCCCCTCGCGCGCCCGGCCGCTATGCCGCCGTCCAGGAGACCGCCCGCTGCTTGTACTGTCGGGAACCGGGTCACAGCACGACCCGTTGTGATAAGT
Organism: Crambus lathoniellus; assembly: GCA_949710035.1. Taxonomy (NCBI): domain Eukaryota; kingdom Metazoa; phylum Arthropoda; class Insecta; order Lepidoptera; family Crambidae; genus Crambus; species Crambus lathoniellus. The sequence continues at coordinate 4,487,543 of OX453312.1, forward strand.
TCCTCGACCAGCGCGTCCAAGGCCGTCGAGCGATCGCGCGACAACGGACATGGTGCTACTCGTGCTTGGGCCTGCACATGCAGCGCGAATGTACCCAAGCGCACCCATGCCGCTTTTGTAAGGGCAACCACCATCCCCTCCTCTGCATGAACAGCCCAGAGGGCGGCGGAGCGCCGCAGCGCGTCGCTGCAGGATCACCGCGTATGGGTGGGGGTCTCGGACCCCCCGCGGTGTTTGCATCCCGCAGCAGTTCTAGTGGCCACCAGAGTGGCCCCAGACGCTCTCCGCCACGTTTGGACCCTCAAACGGGCGGGGGTCCCAGGGACCCCCCCATGGGAAACCGATCCCCAAGGATGGGGATGAGTTATGCGGGCGTTGCCGGAGGTCGTAGAGGCCCCCCGCGACGTTTTGAGCCTCGCACGGGCGGGGGTCCCACGGACCCCCCCATGGGAAATCGGTCCCCAACTAGGGGGTTCGATTTTGCGAGCGTTGCGGGAGGTCGTAGAAGCCCCCCGCAACGTGTTGAGCCTCGCACAGCCGGGGGTCCCCGGGACCCCCCCTCTGAAAATCGGTCACCGTGCCCCCGCGACTATGGGGCGACGTACACGGTGGATGCTAGGCACCGATTCTCGCCGCCGCACAGTGCAGGAAAATCGTAATCTAGCGGGATTTAATTCAAAATGTCAACTGAAACTAATCAAGCAACAACTTTTTTTGTCTATGCCTTAGACCCTATTGACAATCATTACGTACTTAATATTTTTGGGGGAAGTCCTATACCTAAAAAATAAAATATTGAAAGTTGTTAATAAAACGAATCATTCCGTTGACACAAAACAAATTGTTACTTGGTGTGCATTATTTATACGATTATTCCTTTAACGAGTTATTTTGTGTTGTTTATTGTGTTCACGATAGCTTAAGGTAAGTCTGAGACTAGTTTTTGAATGTGCAAAGTACTGGGATACACACATGTCACATAAAAACGAAAGTACCGAAAACATTACAATTTTTAAGTTACGATTAGGGTAAAAGTCAATTATTACACAATATTACACGGCAAAAAATACATCATAATGTAGTCAAAAGTCTTAACTATCAAGTTGCATTTACAGATTTTGCGCGTTTTTGCGACACTCATAGAACTTTTTTCTGTTTAAGGATTTCCATTGAAATTATTAGAAGGCAAATTTTTGATATATGATGTTTGAAGTCGGGGAACAAGCGCTATGATGCTGTTTTTGCTTTTTTTATCAGCCATAACGAACAGATACAGTTTTCTGAAGTTGCTAAAAAAGAAATAAAAAAAAATTAAGGGCTTTGATAGCGGGAATAGAAGAAAATGGACATTAAGTGGTCGTCATCGCGTACGTTTTTTAAAGAAAAATGCTGATGGGTTGAATACAAAAATTGTGCTTCCTTATAGTATAATGCAAGAAATTCCATCTCCTTCGCATTCGACTAACTGTGGTAGACCATTAAAGCCGTTTTTCGAAGTGTTCCGATAAAACTAAAAAAAATAAAAATTGAAAATCTTGTAGTTTCTACTGGCCCAGAAGAAATCGCTGTTGCAAATGAATTTAATCTTCGAAAAGGGGGAAAACGAGACTCAGCTGCTATTTTTAAGGAGCTTTCTAAGGGTATTTGCTATCGATTTGAATGCCTCCGACACATAATATCAAAGATACCTACGAGAGACTTGTACCTACAAAAATACTCTTGGTACAATATGCCCGTTAGTGTGAATATTCTGTGAGAAGTAATAGCTTCATGTATTCTCCCTAATGGCCAATTGTCCGAAGAAGCTCAAGAAGCCAGGAACAAGGATAACCGAATATACAGTGAGTTTTTCACGTGGAAAACCTCACAAGCCTACACTAACGAGGATCTAATTAACAGGCTTCTGATATCATCAGATCCGTATATAGCGAGTTTACTTTAAGTTCCTCAAAGAAAAAAAGGTCTGCTGGAGACTAGTTTTGAATTTGCTCTCCTCCATACCCACGTGAAATGACTCGTTTGGTAATGACTAGATGGCTCAGTTGACGTGTATTATGGAGTGTTAAAATATAGGATTCACTAAAAATTAATAATGTATAAATTAAAAAAATACATTTTAAATTTTTGTGTTTGATGAAATATAAAAAATAAAAAAATAATTTTTATTACTCTTTATTTATTTATTACTTATATATAACATATTATCATAACACAGCCATTCATCGACAAAAAATAATGTTAAGCCTGGTTGAGAATTAAATCCCGCTAGATTGCGAAATTCCTGCACTGTGCGCCGCTCGCCGAATACCCGCGTTTGGAGCGGCGCCCGCCCCGTCTTCAAGGGGCCGGGAGATATAACCCGCCTGATACCGGGCGAATTGGACGTAGGCAGTATGTGGGAGATTGGGACCCACTGGATCGCTATGAGCGACCCCCTTACCATGGAGGGACGTCTGGGGACCCCACATACTAGCAATCAACGGGTTTACGGTCGATTGTAGCCACCCCTCCAGAGACCGTTTTGTTGCCCACGGCCTCTGTGCTTGTCAGGGGATTGAATGGCGACCTTGCGGAAGTTCGCGCCTTGTTGGATTCCGGTGCTCAGGGGTGTGTTGTGTCATCTTGGTTAGTTAGGCGGTTGGGCCTCAAGGTGCACCCCCACACGGAAGGCGTGAGAGGTGTTGGCGATGTGAAAGTCCCCGGGTTGTTAGGGCATGTTGACTTCACATTTACATCACGTAATAAGTCCACGCCAGGCATTAAGACCTCGGCGATTGTGTTGGACACAGTTGTTGGCCGTCAACCTTCAGTTGACTTGGGACCGAGTATGTTGTCTTTGGTGTCTGATTCCCCACTCGCCGATCCAAATTTCTTCCGCCCAGGCCCGATTGATGCTCTCCTTGGAGCCGATGTCCTGGGGCGAGTTTTGTTGACGGGGAAGCGAGTTTTGCAGCCAGATGGCTTGGTAGCTCTGCAGACGACACTCGGTACAGTTGTGATGGGCCCTGCTCGCCGCGTTTTGGATTCCCTTGATGAGGATCGCGGTCTTGTTTTTAATGTGTCTCTCTCCGAAGTGGTGCAGAAGTTTTGGGAGGTTGAGGAACCTCCACCAGCCCCGCGGGTTGACCCAGTAGCGGATGAATGCGAGTTGTATTACCAGAATAACACTGGTCGCCTCCGCTCTGGTCGTTTGATCACCCGTCTCCCCTTTCGTGCCGGCCGACCTCCTCTGGGCGAATCCCGACCGCTAGCGGAAAGTAGGCTAGTGGCGATGGAGCGTCGCATGAGCAAGGATCCGGTCTTCCGCCAGAAGTATGTTGAATTCATGCGGGAGTATGAGGAGTTAGGGCACATGTCCGTGAGCGATTTGGATTGGCGCTCCGTTGAGCACTTCTTTTTGCCGCACAACGCCGTTTTGAAATCCGGAAAGATTCGGGTGGTCTTTGACGGTTCGGCTCCCACCTCTACTGGAGCGTCCTTGAACCAGTGTCTGCATGTAGGTCCCAAGCTGCACACGGAGATCTCAGACATTTTGACCAACTTCCGGCGGCACCAAATTGTATTTATGACTGACATCCGGATGATGTTCAGACAAACGGTCATCCATCCAGAGGATAGGAGGTACCAATTGATTTTGTGGAGAGAGAGTCCTAGGGACCCCTTGTTGATTTATGAATTGAATACGAATACGTACGGTTTGGCTTCGAGCCCGTTTGTTGCGATTCGTTCTTTGTTGGAGTTGGCCGAGAAGGAGCGCTTGAGATACCCTCGCGCCTCCGCCATTTTGGCCAGTGACGTCTATGTGGATGACATTTGCACGGGCGCCTCATCTGTCTCAGAGGCGATTGTCCTGAGAGACGAACTCACCGCCCTTTTGAAGTCGGGAGGTTACGAGTTGAGGAAATGGATATCCAACTCGCCTGATGTACTGGTAAGTTTGCCCGAAGAGCACCAGCAGGACCCCCACCTATTCGAAAATGTTGATAATCCCCATGTGGTGACCGTCCTTGGCGTACAGTACAAACCGGTCTCTGACACGTTCACTTATTGTGTGGATTTACGACCACCGAAAGTCTGGACCAAGCGTTTAGTATTGTCTACTGTCGCACGTACCTTTGACCCCAATGGGTGGATTTGCCCCGTGCTGTTTATGGCCAAGTGTTTCTTGCAACGGTTATGGGCTTCGGGTGTGTCGTGGGATGAACCCCTCTCGGACGAGTTACTCCGAGATTGGTCGAGCTTCGTTTCATCCCTCCCCGAGATTAATGAAGTGCATTTGCCGAGGCTATTCCTCCCTTCTGAAAATTGTAAAGTTACTCTTCACGGCTTTTCCGATGCCTCCGAACGTGGATTTGCTGCGGCCGTGTACCTCCGCACCGTTACTGTTGACGGAGTTGTTGCTGTGCATCTGGTGATAGCGAAAAGCAAAGTCGCTCCCCTTCGGACTCGTCATACGATCCCGAGGTTGGAATTGTGTGGAGCTGCCCTCCTAATGCGTTTGTTGAACCACGTATGGCTCACATTAGGTCGATCTATTAAGATACAAGAGGTTTATGCTTGGACGGACAGTCAGGTCGTCCTTTGTTGGTTGAAGGCTCCGGCGCACACCTTGGACGTGTTTGTGGCCAATCGAGTGTCGCAGATTTGTAATTCCGACATCGAGTTGATTTGGAGACACGTGCCGGGAATCATGAATCCCGCGGATTGTGCGTCTCGGGGTTGTGTAGCCCCAACCCTAATTAACCACCCCCTCTGGTGGGGCCCACAGTGGTTGATGCGGCCTGAGTCGGAGTGGCCGCCCTCTCCAGCGTTGTCGAACGTAGCCGTTCCTGATATGCGGGCATGCGTCCTGGAGACTAACCCCGCCGGGGAAAAGGATTTGTTGTTGGATCGGTACAGCTCCTTACAGAAGCTGCTTGGTGTTACCGCTTGGATCAGACGTTTTGTGTACAATTGCAGAAACCCACGCGCGAGGCGTGATTCGTCGGTTCTCACTCCGGACGAGCGTAGGGACGCGCTCTTGTTTTGGGTCCGGAGAGTACAAGCTGATAGTTTTGAGTCCGAGATTGAAATTTTGCGTTTAGGCCGTCGCAAGTTGAAGGGCGTGGTATCGCGATTGAATCCCTTCCTGGACGAGAGTGGGCTTTTGCGAGTCGGCGGAAGACTTCGAAATGCGAACCTGCCGTATGGAGCTCGTCACCCCCTTTTGTTACCTAAAGCCGGACATTTGACTCAACTGATAATAACAGATCGCCATGTGAATGCACAACATGCTGGCTGTAATGCTTTGTTGGCCATTTTGCAGCGTGAATTTTGGATTTTGTCTGCTCGTCGAGCCATTCGCACTGTGGTTTTCCGTTGCCTGCCTTGTTATCGATTGAAGGCCGCGACCATGCAGCCCCAGATGGGTGATTTGCCTGCTGATCGCGTCACGGAATGTAGAGCTTTTGCCGGAGTCGCCACCGACTTCGCCGGTCCCTTTACTGTAAAGGCTTCGAGACTGCGTAATGCTAAAACCTATAAGGCGTACTTGTGCGTGTTTGTGTGTTTGTCCACCAAGGCTGTCCATTTGGAAATTGTCTCGGAATTGTCTACCGAAGCCTTTGTCGCCGCCTTGAGCAGGTTTGTTTCCCGTAGAGGACTGCCGACATTGATACGTTCCGATTGTGGTACTAATTATAAGGGAACGTGTAATTATCTTAAGGAAGTAGTTAAGTTTTTTGTTGATAATAAAATAGACATTGGAACCACCCTCTCCCGGCGTGGGATAATCTGGAAGTTTAGCCCACCAGCTTGTCCGACCTGGGGAGGAATTTTTGAAGCTTGTGTAAAGGCTGCCAAGACACACCTGCGTCGCGTGATTGGAGAAACTATTCTCACGTTTGAGGAACTTGATACGGTATTTTGTAAAATTGAGGCCGTCCTCAACTCGCGACCCTTGTGCCCGTTGTCTTCGGACCCGAATGACCTGGAAGCGTTGACCCCAGGTCATTTCTTGATCGGACAGCCCCTTTTGGCTTTGCCTGAATATCCTATTCAGGATGTAGGATCCCATCGTTTGTCGCGATACCAACTTTTGAAACAGATGTCCCAAAACTTCTGGGCACGTTGGTCGATGGAGTATTTGCATATCCTACAACAGCGCGTGAAGTGGACAGATAAAACCACCCCACCCCAGACTGGCGACCTCGTGTTGATTAAGGATGCTAACCTGCCGCCCCTATGTTGGCGAAGGGGGCGCATTGTTAAACTCTACCCCGGAACTGACGGAGTTCCTCGTTTTGCTGAGGTTTTGGTTCGAGATTCGGTTTTGAAGAGAGCCGTTAGTGGGCTCTCCCGATTACCCGTAGATTGACGTACCGTTCTTAACGGTCCGGGGCGGGGGGATGTTCGGAAAAGATCGACGTTTCTGAACGCATCTATAATGTCACGTCAAATTGACATTTAGCTGTCACTTGAAGTTGACAGTGACACTTGATTGAAATTCTGGTACCAAGATGTCGGATTAATTTTGCTGAATTTGTTAAAAATCGCTCGCGTTGAATGTGCCTGGCATATCGAGTTTGAATAAAATCTTAAATTATCTATGTGATCCCGTTTTGTACGACCAAGGTTTTGACGCCATCCATCGGGCTGGTCGCGGAGTTTTGAAAGAAAGATAATTGTCCACCACGCGCTTTTTGTCGGGACTGTAAATCGTAATAAAAGAGGCTCCCCCGTGTGTGTCTTTGTGTATCTATTGCTGAAGCGCCCAGTGCCTTGGGAACGCTGTTATTTGTGTTGTGAGTAAGGTGACTAATTGGTAAGGTCTGCAGAAGAAAGGACCCCAGGGGCGCGCGCGCTCCCTTACACCACTTCTGCCTTGGAGACGTTCGACACACAGACCCGTATGTAACCTCACCTTACTTAACATTCTCTCCGCTGTGTATCGCAGTCTAATTGTTCAGTTTACATCCCCGCTGAAACCTAGTTTTTTGTCCGGAGTCTATATTAGTAATACCAGCTTCCACTGCGCTAGCCGATTCCGCGGTATAGGCAGGGGTGTACTGAACAATCAGATTTAAAAGTAATTTTAATTAAACATTAAATTAATATTAGTATCGGCCAAATTAAATTTATGAATATAAAAAATATATAAAAATGGCTGTATGACCACAGATTACTAAATATGGTATGACGTGCACTATTTACCATAGTATCTGCTTATAGGAGTTTGCGCAAGTAAGTGAAAAGAAAATGAGGGACCTTATTTCTTAATTTTCTAAATTAGTTTATTCTGGTTTTTATTGTGGTAGGTACTAAGTATGGTGGAATTAGTGCAATAATGTGGCTTTAATGGAAAACGATGTGGTAAAAGAGAGAAATAAGGAAAGGCGCTCCGTAGGATTCGGATTGCTTTTGTTAGGTTTCATTTCATCTCATTTAATTTTATTTTCATTTCATATCAATAAAAAAAATCTACTGAAGCCTTGGCTGTATGATCATACTTTCCTTTGCCAACCCAGAATGGGTGAAGAAAACAAAAAAAAAAGTCTCTGCTTATATTTTTTTACGATTAGTTAGTTGAGTTTATTGTGTTTTATTATTTTATTATTGCTTCATTTTTTCGCAACTGTATTAAAAATAGTTGTTCAGTACACGTGCGGAACCGTCATTGCAACTTGTTCCGACTGTCAACCCTCACCTTCGGCTGCGCCTCGGCTCGGGTAGACATTTGTCGAAACTCTTTGCAATGACAGGCTTTCCGCACTTATAATGAAATATACTAATAATACACGGTAATATATTTTTTTTCATACACTTAAATCTATTTTGACAAGTAATAACCTAATGCAATAGATTAAGCTATACATACATAACATTATAATACATCACAACGATAACATAATACAAACAAAACTGTCTTTGTGAATTCATTCAAAGAACAGTGGAACAAGTCAGTTTCGTTTGAAATTTTGTTTAGGGTAGTCAGTGCACCCTAAATTATATTATTATTATTTATTATTATTAGGCATATGCCTGTATCCAATTACATTTCAATAGAAATTTGTTATTTTAAAGTATGTTTCTAGGCTGTTCTTAAACTGCGGTTTGTGATTTCCAGTTGCTAAAAGGGCTTGTGCGGGTTATTATTGGATGCCATTTTTGCCAGTTTAAGGGCTTTGGCCTCATCTCCACGGGTACGGCAACGCAACCGTATAAGGGCGTTTGTGCACTACCACTGAATTTTACCGATCCGGAAAAAAACGGATGCTTGTATTTAATTAATTACTATTATAAATGATTAATAATTATTATTAAAATACAAGCATCCGTTTTTTTCCGGATCGGTAAAATTCAGTGTAGTGCACAAACGCCCTAACGGCGCGGCACCACCCGCCGCCATAATACGGCACGCCCCGTGCCGTGCCGCACTCAACACGGTGCCGTGGACGGTGCGCCGCGCCTGGCTCCTCGACAGCCGATATTTAGATGTGTGTCCTTAAAATTATCCCTTGTCTTTTCCCAGAGCACCGGACGTGCCTCTACTAATAAAATAAAAATAGTAGATTGTACAAAAACTGCATAAAACGATAAAACCATTTTACCCGAGACTAGGCGAGGGTGGATAGTCAAGTCGAGGGTAAAATAGGTTTTATGTACGAGTTATACACTCTGCTTTTCACTTCGACTGTGAGGACATTAATAGCAATAATGCAAAAAAGAAAAAATAAAGACAGACTTTTTTCTTTTTTTTATACGCGGCAGTGGCAGCACAGTGACTTGCCATAGATCGTAGTCCATAATGATCTTGAAATACTTACTTACTTCTTAGAAAACTCATTATATTGCCTAGTTTTATTAATTTAGTATTATAACATGGATTATGTACAAAATTTATGAAACAGAATGAAATAACAAGTTTATTTTACGAAGTTTAATTGCGTGGGTGACTGTTTACCTTACGACCTTTGTCAGACTCTGAGGCTTAGAGGAAGATTTTACTTTATGCACTAGAGCATAAAAAGCGATTTTATGCAGCCTATACCCAACATAAAGACGAACTTTACGAGCATGAGAAGTGAAAAAGTCTTTTCGATATTGTCAGCCATTTTATGCACACACGAACACACCGACTGCAAAAACAACGACTTTGGCGAACCAGCCCCCTGATTCACGAACCGTCGGAAACGGAATCGGATTCGAATTCTGTGCTTTGTCTTTGTCTATTCTATAGTGAGTGACAGAGACAGGGCATACATTCCGCTGTTGGGAGCGTTTCCGACGGTTCCTGAATCAGGGGGCAGGAGTCCAGGACTCATACTCAGAAGCGCGAAATCCGAAACATCGGAAGCCGCGCCCCTTTCACTCGAATCTGTCTCGACTAGAGAGTGAGAGGACGGGTATACCGAAGTTACGGATTTTCTGTTTCAGAGTAGACCCTCAGGCGCGGCGCATTCACGGCGCGACGGAGCCGTAGACGTGCATTAAATGGCTGATGATGGACTCGTAATGTAAATGCGTCAATTAGAATCTTTACTGTACCTACTCGTATTAATCTAACATACATTTTTTATCTGTAATAATAGACACCACTAAATTTTATTTCGTTTCGTGGCTGGCCCCTAGTAGTAAATAGTAGATTGTACAACAAGTGCATAAAACATACCATTTTACCCGAGACGTATATATCCACCCGAGCCGTAGGCGAGGATGGATAGTCAATTCGAGGGTAAAATGGGTTTTATGTACGAGTTATACACTCTGCTTTTCACTTCGAGTGTGAGGAAAATAAATTACAATATTGCAAAAAAGAAAAAATAAAGACTTCGCCATATTGGCGGGAAAACTTTCTTTTTCTTTTTTTTATACGTAGAAGTGGCAGCACAGTTACTTAGCATAGATCGTAGTCCATAATGCTCTTGAAATACTTACTTATTTCTTACAAAACTCATTAATTTTGCCTAGTTTTATTTATTTAGTAATTTAACATGGATTATGTACAAAATTTAAGAAACAGAATGAAACAACAAGCTTATTTAACGAAGTTTAATTGCGTGTGTGACTGTTTACCTGACGACCTTTGTCTTAGAGTCTGTGACATAGACGAAGATTTTACTTTATGCACTAGAGCATAAAAAGCGATTTTATGCAGCCTATACCCAACATAAACACGGTCTTTACGAGCATGAGAAGTGAAAAATTTATTGTATTGATGGACCTATTTACACATCCCCTTAAATGTTTGTACTAATTTAAAATTTAGTGGCGTATTAATTATTTATTTATTGCCTTACACATTTTTACTAGTGAACCTTAGGGTTATGTGGAGACTCTACCAGTCAGTATAATATAAGAAAAGAAAGAAATATTTTTTTTTTGTTTCAGAGCTCTCAGGTACGACGATATTGTCATAGAATCAAGAGACAAGGAACTCAAAACCCGTGGTGCAGAAAGAATACCGTACAACAATTATCAGAGATTATCCGTGGTAAGAGTGAATTACTTTGATGATTATCTTTTTAAGCTGAGTTGAATAATACACATTAATAGATGAGCTGAACGTATATAAGACTCCAAAATAACGATTAGAGCTATAGGCCTTTAAAATTTCGAAACTTACATACTAGCGACGACTGGTATCCGACGCTCTGGTCGCGGAGACCTGTCTCCTGTGTTTATACACCCTCGCACACTACTGATACAATACATGTTTGCGAGTCACTATACAAGTGTATGCGAGATACGCCTCCGTGTATCGTTTCCGTGGCCGACGTGTGATAGGTACCAGTCGTTTGTAAGTATCGTAATGAAAAAACGTATTAAATATTTCAACATAACTTGGAACAATCTCACCCAATATATTTTTGAAGTTAAATATATTTTCACGTCACATTGAAAAGGCCCAATGTAAATGATGATCAAAAACCAGATAATTTTTAAAACCAATTATTTCAGTTCGATGCCTACCTCGAGGATGTTGCAAGAAGGTACCCCGACAGAGCGACGCTTGTCACCGCCGCAAATTCTTTCGAAGGTCGCCCCATCAAGTACATCAAGATCTCTACGACCAACTTCCAAGACCTCAGCAAGCCAGTAATCGTCATTGATGGCGGTATCCATGCGCGAGAGTGGATCTCACCACCCACTGTCACCTGGGCTATTCATAAGCTTTTGGAGGACGTGACGGAACCAGACCTGCTAGAAAGATTCGACTGGGTTCTGCTGCCGATCGCCAACCCTGACGGATACGAGTTCAGTTTCACTAATGTAAGTTCTTTTATTGATGTCTTAATATTATACTACAGTAGAAAATATTCGTAACTAGACACTTTACTAGACTTTAATAATCACATTAATAAACACAATAATCTAGTGATTAGAGCGTTCCATCTGGGATTGCCACTGCCACTATATGGCCGGTTTTGGCCCATAGAATGACCATAATTTTTAGTGTTACGAACTCCTCCGTATTTCAAAAAGCACGTTAATCCTTAGTTCGTCACCCTTCTCGGTTACTTTTACAGTAAGCACTTTTCAATTAATATATAAGATGGTGTAAAACAAACTGCAAATAGAGCAGGAGGTGTTCAGGTCAAGTGAATAGAACATAAAAAAAACAAAAAAAAACCCATTTTTTTATTAATTTTCCAAAAAAATCTAATATTATTTATTGATATCAATTCAATATGTACAATACCAAACGTTTTAATAAAATTATTTCATTTTACGATGTAAACAAGTAATTCCAGAGCGCACGCGGGCTGGGCGCCGCGGTCATCAACCCCGGCGGTCCAACAGCTGATCGGCCAGCCGCTATAGCGATACTCCTACCGCGCTATTGTATGCGCCCAATAGCTTCCGGATTATCGTTTACCTGTCTCGTGGTTCAATAAGTAATTTTGTTTTTACGTTTGGTATTATGTTAAATATTGAATTGATATCCATAGATAATATTAGAATTTTTTGTAAAATTGAATAAAAACAAAATTTAGGGATTTTTTTTCTATTTTATTTACGTTCTAAAAACTTAACCTGACCACCCCCTGCTCGTTTTGCAGTTTGTTTCAAACCATCTTATATAACCAGCGTGTGCAAGTAAGGCCTATGTATGCCTCAACATTTTTACTATAGGTTCCAAGAAACCAACCATGAACAAGATAGCTAGTCAGTGTATCGAACATATTGTCTTATCATAAAACTTTCATTGATAGAACCGGTTCTGGAGAAAAACTCGATCCACTGATTCTGCTCCTCTAAGCTCCGTCTGCCCTGGCGTCGATGGCAATCGCAACTACGACTTCTTCTGGGGCACCGTTGGGACCAGCACGAACCCTTGCTCCAACCTTTTCGCCGGCAGTAGACCGTTCTCCGAAATCGAGACTCGGGTAGTTCGAGACATCATCGACGAAAACCTTAGCAGAATGGCTTTGTACCTCACCATGCACAGTTTCGGCAGCATGATCTTATACCCTTGGGGGCACGATGGGACCTTGTCAAACAACGCATTAGCACTTCATACTGTCGGCGTTGCGATGGTGGATGCTATCCAAAGGCATTCTCTCCCTCACTTCCCAAGTTACGTTGTGGGTAATGCTGTCCTTGTCCTCGGGTATGCAGCATCAGGGGCATCTGAAGACTACGCCCACTATGTCGGCGTGCCTCTCTCTTACACTTATGAGTTGCCAGGCCTTGGCTTTGGGATCAATGGTTTTAATTTAGACCCTAGATATATTGAACAGATCTGCCGTGAGACCTGGGAAGGTATTGCCGTTGGAGCGAGAAGAGCTGGGGATTTGTATGTCCCTTTACCTTAATGTAATATGGAAATAAAGACTTATTGTTATTTCGTTTATTTTATTATAAGCTCTTAAAGATCAAAGTCTTACTATACCAAAGTTTAGTTTGTGAGGTAAGAGGACCAGTCGTGAAAGTCATGAAAGATGACTTGTGCTCACCAACATTTGAGAATGTTCAACGTCCAAGACACATAAATCCTAACTATATCAATCAAGAAATCGCAGTTAGGAAAATTTGAGTTGGCTTGATTTTACTGAGAAATTTCATCACTTTTTATAAAGAAATAACAGCTCCAGCGAGAGTTGGCAAGTTTTTTTGTAGGATGATTTAAGTGGGATTTCATATATTTTTGCGAAAGGCTTCAGTTTTTTATATGTCAATAGAAATGGCTCATCACACTGAATAACTTTTGTTAAGGCAACATTTTCATATCTCTCATAGTTCAAGTGAGCACTTAGGGTACTTGATCAGATACTCCAGACCTTAAGTTTTTGTATCTCAAGAGAAAGGTCCAACCACGCTGATTATATTTTGTGATGTGATACATGTACACTGATTCATACACTGCAAATGTAACTTTGTATTCCTATATATTTATATGGGCTTACAAAGTTATTTATGTAGTTGGTGTACCTAGAAATTGGACAGAAATTGCAAAATATTTTAGTTTTTCCTTGATTTATACACTAAAATTATATTCTCAATTTGAAGCTTTTATGTCTACTAGAAGTGGCTTAGAGTTTTGATTATCGGTCAGTGAGTAATCAATTAAGAAACATTGACTAGATATAATTCTTAAACTATTGATTCAAATTAAATGAAATTTGAAATATACCGTGTTTATACAATGCCTGCTTGGTTATCTGAAATTCAGGCTTCTATTTTTATCTACAATGAAGATATAGTGGGGTCAAAAATGGCCTGAACTGCTTCAAGAAAAGGATGGTACGTCAATGCCTTTTTTGCTCGAATTGGCGGGAGCACTACCTTGCCCTCAGATAGAATAGACACTAGAGACACTGAAGATACTATAGACACTTTATATATAAAACGTTGAAATTCTAATAATTTAAACGCAAAACAAGATGTTGGTAATCGTATATCATTTGAACCAATTGTCACGTATTATAAGATTTTTATTAATTAAATTTTCTAAAATTCTACATACCATTTTTAGTGTAGTATGTTGTGGTCTTTCTTTATTATAAGCAGCTGTATTTTACCATGTTACAAAATAGAATAAATGATTAGTTCTATTCTATTCTAACAGTGGAAAGGGCAAAAATACCCTTAACCTTTTTACTATAGATACTATACGTCATCATAATAGAAGCCAAACAATCATGAACAAGATAGTCAGTGAATTGAACATATTTTCTTATCATAAAACTTTCATTGACAGAACCGGTTCTGGAGAAAAACTCGTTCAACCGACTCTGCTCCTCTAAGCTCCGTCTGCCCTGGCGTCGATGGCAACCGCAACTACGACTTCTTCTGGGGCACCGTTGGGACCAGCACGAACCCTTGCTCCGACATTTACCCCGGCAGTAGACCGTTCTCCGAAATCGAGACTCGGGTAGTTCGAGACATCATCGACGAAAACCTTAGCAGAATGGCTTTGTACCTCACCATGCACAGTTTCGGCAGCATGATCTTATACCCTTGGGGGCACGATGGGTCTTTGTCAAACAACGCATTAGCACTTCATACCGTCGGCGTTGCGATGGTGGATGCTATCCAAGGTCATTCTCTCCCTCACTTCCCAAGATACGTTGTGGGTAATGCTCTACTTGTCATCGGGTATGCAGCATCAGGGGCATCTGAAGACTACGCCCACTATGTCGGCGTGCCTCTCTCTTACACTTATGAGTTGCCAGGCCTTGGCTCAGGGTTCAATGGTTTTAATTTAGACCCTAGATATATTGAACAGGTCTGTCGTGAGACCTGGGAAGGTATTGCCGCTGGAGCGAGAAGAGCTGGGGATTATTATGTCCCTTTACCTTAATCTAATATGGAAATAAAGACTGATACATTTTATTGTTATTTCGTTTACTTTATTATAAGCTCTTAAAGACCAGTATTATTATTTAATATACCCAAGTTGAGTTTGTGAGGTAAGAGGACTAGTCATGAAATTATAGTAGATCAACTTAGATTAAAAAGGTCTGAATTGTCCAGTACTTTTGAAAACTAACCCGTGTTCATCCAATTTCCTACCACCGACAATAATCACTCGACTTTTAACAAACGTTTCTGTGTTCTAGACTTTATCAAAAGACAATAATAATATCCAATAATTTATTTTGTTGTTTTATTTTGTCTTCTATAGAAAACAACAAAATAAATTATAAGAGTTTGTCTTATAATAACCAAAGTAATCGACATAGCCCACCGGATTAGCAAACTGAAGTGGCAGTGGGCCGGCCATATAAGCCGCAGGACCGATAACCGCTGGGGTAAGCGAGCTCTAGTGTGGAGACCGCGAATCAGCAAACGCCCTCAGACTAGGTGGAGTGACGATCTTTGCAGGGTGGTTCGCAAGAGCTGGATGAGAGCAGCCACTTGGAGAGACCTATGTCCAGCAGTGGACGTTAATAGGCTGATGATGATGAAAGTCGTGGCGTTTAGAACACAAAAACGTTTGTCTTCTATAGAAGACTGTGCACTCAAGGTTAAGAAAACTAGCTAAGTATAAAGTTATATTTGTTAACCCTAATGGAAGCCAAATACGCTAGATTTGACATGACGGTTTTGAACATGCATGCTCATGCACAGCACGTTCGACTAGCATGTGTGGCAGCTGTACTTGCTTGCATGCACAATTGCACAGTTCTCAGTAGAGTAACAAGAATCATGCAAAACTCTAGCATGTGTGGCTTCCATAAGACGCCCTGTCTTCCCTAGTCTACAGATAGAAGAGACACTAGGGACACTGAAGATACTATAGACACATAGATCGTTGATATTCTAATTATTTAAACGCAAAACAAGATGTAGATACTCGTATATTATTAGAACCAATTGTTACGTGTTAAGATTTTACGCATTAGATAACATCGTATCGTTTTATAATGCTGGCTTACTACTTAATTGTATTAATCTTATGATAAATATACTATATATACTGATAAGCATGTAGGTAGAAGGTAGTTAATTCTATTTATGGATTTATTTACTTTTTGAAAAATCCGGTTAATAGCGTTTCAGGTGTGTAGGGCAGGAAACCCCCTTGTGGCCACTTTAATGATTCTTTCACTTTGAAGCAGTATGCTAAACAGTGGCGGTACCTCCATACAAGCCCAAAAGCCGGGCTTGCCCTAACAAAATCTTATTTCCACTACTAATGAATCTCAATTAATGACAACAACAAAATAATATTCACGAACGTAAATTTTCAATCAAAAATTAAGGCGATACTCGGAAAAAATGTGCTGAAGCGAGATAGCAATGAGAAAACGACGCGCGCGAGAGCGAGACCGATTTTGCAGATTAGGCAAGAAAACACAAAATTACTTCGTATTCAAAAACTACAGCGATTAAAAAAAATGCTTCTATACGATCCTTAATATTATTGGTGTCCACTAATTAAACCAATTTCCAATAGTGTAAGTAACCCCATTTAAGAATAATCTTCACTTTTCGTATTATTTAGAGGTCTTTTCGAAAATAAAAAGTGTCGAGGCAAAATCATAAAATCGTGAGTGTGATACCCGACTTCGAAAAATGGAACACCGAATACCACGTCCCCGTAAGTTTACTAATACGAATCACTTAACAACGAATGCACGCCACCACGAAAAACTTAGCACCGAAGCCACGCGATCTCGAATAACAGAACCTCTAATTCATTGATTGAAAACGAATGCACGCCACACAATAAACATCCAATTTTTTGCAACTAAAACTCCTATTCACTTTAAACGATAACTTTACATTTTGAATTCATATGTTTTTTCCTTTCCTCAAAATTTTTATTTAGTTGATTGTCAAATGAATAAATAGTTTTTGTTGCATTTAGTTGATTGTCAATTGTTTTAGTTGCAAAAAATTTGATGTTTATTGTGTGGCGTGCATTCGTTTTCAATCAATGAATTAGAGGTTCTGTTATTCGAGATCGCGTGGCTTCGGTGCTAAGTTTTTCGTGGTGGCGTGCATTCGTTGTTAAGTGATTCGTATTAGTAAACTTACGGGGACGTGGTATTCGGTGTTCCATTTTTCGAAGTCAGGTATCACACTCTAAAATCGTGTTTTTGAAACTATACGATTCTAGATAAAGGTATGAAGAAATATATATCTTATTACCAGATTTTTAACAACTGTAACCGTCCTATAGTTTTAAATCAAAAAGTCCATATTTTTCCGAGTAGCGTCTTAAATTTTTCAAACAACTGTTCGATAGACATGTCATTAACTACATAATATAGCGTATTAATCGAAAAATACAATTCATCTCTCTCGCACTCGTTGGCTTGCAACCGGGCTTTGCGAATTCATATATCCGCACTCTTCTAACATTAACGAAACTGGTACCCCACTACATACATACTGCTGTACCTATCTATAGATTCTATGAGAAATTTCAAAACTGAGCAAAAGCCGGCATGCAAAGGAAGTTAGCCGCAAGTGGGTGCGATGAACCCGCAGAAACAGCTCACGATCGGGCCAATCCCTGCACAGCAGCACACAATCAGGCCAATGGCTGCGTTGCGTAGCGCATACAAACGGGCCAATCAGGAGCAATGCGATCACCTGGGTGAATTAAGTAATAACAGGTTGTTTTGCAGTTTGATTGAGCCAATGTTTCTTTGATAAAGTTTTCTGTTTTGCATTAATTAGTGTTTTTCGTTGTACAAAAAGATGTCAGAATTCAGAACGACGAGTGATGTTGTTTTTTGTGATTGTGAAAGATTAAAATGTGTTAAAAGTTTTGATCGGCGCCGCCCGGCCGGCGAGGCGAGGGAAAGGTAAATTCATTTCACTTTGCCGAAAAAAGCAGCGAGTATTTTCAGACAGACCTACTCCAGATTTGTGTATTTTGCAAACTAGTAAGTAAGACTCACAAAAGGCAATTCAATAGAAATGTGTACAAAACTCGTAGAAAACATCCCGTTTATTTAAGATGGTTACGCTTATATATGGCGCGGTCGCTTTTACGTGACCTCTACAATTTGGGCGGCTTATTAAAGAATTGCTGTCTTAATCTTGTTTTTGATATACCTATCTTTCATGATAGCTGGAATTGAAAGCTGAAATTAACAGGAACTAATGTTCATGAATTACTTAAATTCATTTAATATATGTCATGTGTCTTAATGTTATGGAAACTGAGTAGGTATTCGATCTCTAAAGTACGACCAGTCTAAAATTTATCAAATTTATTTTTATCTTTATATCGTGTACATAGTTACAAGATCTAAAATTCTTGACATAATAAGTGTCTAACACGGGTATTTTTTACAGCTGTTTGTTTGGTTGTAAATGTAATAGTTTATTTGCAAATCCGTTTTTTCTGATTTTCGAAACCATTTAATTACGTTGGTTTACGACAACCAAATCAAAAACTGTTTTTCAATTAAGCCTTTTTTTTAAGTTATTTTAATATTTACTTTTTTGCATTCACAATGCAATTTTTATTATTGAAAAATGGAAAATGAAGTATTTTGAAAAAATCAACCCGTCTCACAACCAGCTCCGATGGGACACGAACCCACGACCTTTCGCTTTCCGGGCGACTGCTCTAACAACTGAGCTACGGAGTCGTTATAAAAAATGGACGCCTTTTTTTGGCTTTAGGTCTTCGGGCTTGCCCTGATCTCAGACCCTAGGCACGCCACTGATGCTAAATGGTCTTAGGTATTTAAGACAAAATTATAGAGAATTTATCCACAAAATTTTGTTAAGACAGTATAGCTGTAAGCTCAGGCAGAACCAAGTGATGTCTCAACAATTGATATTTCAATGTTAGGTGATTTTTTTTCTTGCAACCATTAGACTGCAAGAAAAAAAAGACGCTAGCTGCCATACAAAAACGGTCTATTTGTAAAATGTACCAGTAAAGGTAGGGGTAAGGTAAGGTAAAGGTAAAAGGTAGATAAACTCTAAAAATTTTTTGTTAATGGTCGCAAAAAAAACGCTGATTTTAGATATAGTTTTTTGTAAATATATTTAACACAAGAAGTGCGAAAGGTGTTAGGTACCCAAATTTTTGTAAGCATAGCGAAAAATCAGAACCAAATCCAGGTTAAATTAATTTATTCTAATGTGCTACAAACCATTTAGAAGAATATTTGCAATTTAATTGCAACACAATAATTGTATACTTAGTAAAAAACAAAGTTATATAATAACTTTCATCATTAACAAATTTCTAAAATTTTTATTCTATGGTAAATTAAAAAAATAGAAAATGGCGTTTATTGAAAGGAAATCGTATGACATACAGAATTCTAACGATTGTTGTTATTACCTTTTTATTGCCAATGGCAAAAATAACGAAAAATTATTTAGATAACTTCTATGAGTACCTACTTATAGAAAAAAGTGGCCAAGGCCGGAGCAGTGGCCAAAACTGGGGCTTCTGACCTACTTGTGATTGCGTATCAATTCAATTCAATCAAGTTTCAAATTATTTTTATGCATTCAAAAAACTGTGTGCAAGCTACTTGCAGGGCTGTAGCATCAAAATAGTTTTTAATCTTAATCTAATGGCTGTTTCATCTTAATAGATTGTTAATCATTTGTAAAAATGTTTCTGTCGAATGCGAGGGTTTCTTTCATTTTTTATTTTATGATTAAACAAGAGAGTAGAGGCACGTTGTCACTACTCTTACCGCCGGTTTCTGAAACGCCAATCAAAATTAAAATTAGCTAACAGACTGTCAATAGACTGTCACAATTAATTCCCAATTAAAAGCACCTTGGGTTTCTGAAACGAAAATTATCTCACAATTAGGTTTAGATTTGTATGGGCACTAACTGACTGTTAACAGACTGTTGACAGTCTGTCACATTTTTCTTTCAGAAACCCAAACTACAATTATTTGGGAATTAATTAGGAATTAGGTAATTTTAATTTTGATTGGCGTTTCAGAAACCGGCGGTTAGTTTAATGAAGGACATTTAATTTGTGTCCAGTTGCAAGGCCTGGGTTTGTAGCGTTGAGTCACAGGGTCAAATAATCAAATTATAATAAATTTGAAGTCAGTTAAAAAACCCAAAACCTCCTAAATGTAACAAATACTTTCCTGAAAACAGCATAACAATTCCGTCCTGCCAAATGAGAGATAATCGCGGACAAACATACATACATAGTCAATCTGAGGAGTGAACCTCCTTTTTTGAAGTCAGTGAAAAAACTAAGACCTTCTCCTAAATGTAATAAATGAAAACAGCATAAAAATCGGTTCAGCTAAATGCGAGATAATCGCGGACAAACATACATACATTGTCAATCTGAGAAGTTTCTTTTTATTAAATCGCTTAAAAATTCTCTAATAATTTAGGGTGTCCATCCAGTTTGACCGAACATTCGGATAAAAAGTCTGTTCAGCTATTAGATTTGACGACCTGGCAGCCCTAGGCCCTGGGACATTTGAACCGGGACTCAAGTAATCGACTCCTTACCTAAAACCGATACAAACCAATCTACCACTGATGTCGTCAAAAGATGATGAAGCATGATGTTTCGTTTTTTTTATCCACAACAGGGTAGCGCTTAGACTTCATCACACCTGATGTTAAATGAAGATAAGGTAGGTGGAAGAGCACTACACACGGAATCCTCACCCACTGAGGAACTGGCTATAAGATGATCAAACGAACTTCCAAGTGAACTTCGATCATTATTAAATGAATTCGCTTCATTCGAAGAGTTTATACCACAATGTAGTTTCTTCTTATCTTACTGGCAACTCGCACTTTCAGAAATGATCCCACCCACTTATAATAAATAAATATTTTCTTACAATCACACCAATTATCTAAGCCCATAGCACAGATAATATAATACTATACTAGTACAGATGCCTCATCCCATACAAGAAATGTGACCGTCCCTAGCGGGCAAAAACTTGCGGGCAGTTTAGTTTCCTCTTTTATTTCGCTAGAGGTCGCTATTGAAGGGAGCTGTGCTTTGTAAACCGAGCCCGTTTTTCGCTTCCCGTCAACAGATAGCGTTAGTCATGTAACGAACTGTTTTAAGCCCCTGGACAAAAGGTGGCGCTAGTAACCGCGTATATATGCGAATTCAAACTTTAAAAATAGTATACGTAAGACTTATTTTTTATTGAGTGCTACTTTACTGAGTTGCGTAGCGTACATGAACATGAACACGCACGCGTTGCATTGCAATGCAACTTGCCGATGCCGATGATGTGATATTAGTTGATAAGGTAGGTACAGTCGAACCAATTGAATCATGGCATGACCCATTTTGCTAATGATTTGTTTGCAAGCGTCAATACTATAAAAGTCAGTGTCAATGTCAACAAATTTAAATCGCAACCTTACAGAATTTTAAAATCTGTTAGGCTGGTTACACAGCTCTTTCACACACCGGATTCGGTAGAATAGGTACCAATAGTCGGGCCGTACGGACCGACCCGCGTTGCTGTGATGTGAAACGATGTTCTAGCGCCTCCCGTTTCTCCGTTCCGGATAGTATTATATTATCTGTGGTTCCGGGCTCCCGTGTGCGGGCGGTTGCGAGACTTGCGAGCGACCGCGCGGGCCGCACGGAGAACTTATGGTAGGTCACGCCACGAACGAATCACGATTCAAGATTTAAGTAGTTTGACTGTTGTACCCTACCTACCCAATATACCTTTGCCCGAACAAGCCTTTTATAGTTTTTTAATTAAAGTACAGTAAGTTACAGTCGAACTAATCGATTAGGTAGTTTACCCACCGAAAGTTCATTTTCTAAAACAGATAATTATTGAAACTCAAACTAATTGACATTGACATTTACCTTTATAGTTTTGCGTTTTCAAACAAATTAGCAAAATGGGTTGCGATTCAATTGGTTCGACCGTACATAAGTAGAAAATAATACCTATGTTATTAAACATTGAAAATGAAGTATCAGAAAAAACAATGACTCCGTAGCTCAGTGGTTAGAGCATTCGCCCGGACAGTGAAAGGTCGTGGATTCGAGTCTCATCGGAGATAGTTGAGAGACGAGTCGATTTTAGTAGGTACCTACCTACCTAAGTAAGTAGGTACTTTATTTTCAAGGTATAGTAAATAAAGTAGGTAGGTAGGTATTTTGTCCGCGATTATCTCGCGTTTGGCTGAACCGATTTTGATGCGGTTTTCAGGAAAGTATTTGTTACATTTACGAGGTTTTAGTATTTTAACCGACTTCAAAAAAGGAGGTTTTCAGTTTGACCTGTATGTATGTACCTATATGTATGTTTGTACGCGAGATGCGGTTTTCAGAAAAGTACCTATTTGTTACATTTAGAAGGTTTTGGTATTTTAACCGACTTCAAAAGAGGAGGTTCTCAGTTTGACCCGCATGTACTTTATCTAATGTTTGTCTGCGAGATGCGGTTTCAGAAAAGTATTTGTTACATATAAGAGAAGGTTTTGGTATTTTAACTGACTTCAAAAAAGGAGGTTCTCAGTTTGACCAGCATGTATGAATGTTTGTCCGTGAGATGCGGTTTTCAGAAAACTACCTAAGTATTTAATACATTTACGAGAAGATTTTAGTATTTTAACCGACTTCAAAAAAGGAGGTTCTCAGTTTGACCCGCAAAATCGGTTCAGCCAAACGTGAGATAATTACGCACAATAACATAGGGACATGAATGTACACACGACAGCACATCAAGTTATACAGTTGAACTGCGATAACAGCTTTTATTACGTAGGGCAATAAGGCGGTCTCAAGGTCAACATGTATAGTCTGATGTGCAGCCGTGTGTACATTCATGTCCCTATGTTATTGTGCGTAATTATCTCACGTTTGGCTGAACCGATTTTGATATGGTTTTCATCAGACGAGTGTTTTTATTGATGCGGTTTATGTGTATGTACATCCTATCCTGTTTAGGTAAGTACCTATTTACCAGCAGACTACACGAAAATTGCCTGCATGGTGCACTTAAAAATATTACCATTATTACCTCGTATATTCTGTTAAACTTTTGGAATCGCGCGCTTACTTTTGCTATCGCAATTCGACTAACCGCATAGCAAGCTGCTGGTTATCGTGTCACATACCGATATATCGTTCCGATATCGGGCGTTTTCACATTGAACGATAAAGGTTCGCGCACATTATGTCGGGGCGCAGCGGGCCGGGCCGCAGCGCAAAAATCCGTCCAAATCGCTCGTATGTATTTTATATGAACTATCGCACACTATGCCGGGGCGCAGCGGGCCGCATAATCCGCCGCGGATTTTGTTGCGTGCTTGCAATGCGATGCGGCCCGCCCCGCCCCGCTGCGCCCCGACACAGTGTGCTATAGCAAGCGGATTTTTCTTGTACTACTCGGTCAGATAACATGACACCTACTAATTATACCCGTCTCTTTCATTCGATTCTGTCATGCCCGGAGAGTGAGAGGGACGGGTATAACCGGCAGTAGTAGAAGAAATTGGATGTTTGAATTTGGTTGTACTGAAAATCCGTCAATGCGCTGCGGCCCGGCCCGTCACTATGTGCTATACTCAAATCCGTCAATGCGATGCGCTGCGGCCCGGCCCGCTGGGGCCCGACATAATGTGCGCGTACCTTAACAGTACCGACAGGATATCGGCACGATATCGTCGGAATGGCAGTTTGATACAATCACTACTAAATGCTTTCACACTGTGTCGTTACAGTCAACGATATCGTCGTCGACAGATTCACTTCGGACCCGTGGTTACACTGTTTTGTTACACTAGTGTAATTGTTGAGATTGTCGTGCCGAAATCGGTGGGCAACATAAGTGCGGGAGATGCGAAGCCGGTTAGTAACGAAAATAACCAAGCGTTATTTACAGTATAACTGTTATTTACTGCATTTTTGGGTTTTTACGCTAGAAACCACCGCTAGGTAGCGTAGCGCCAGTGGCTTGGTTTGCTAGGTGTGAGTTCCGCGACGATGCCTGCTTGTTGATCGGTGGACTAGAGTACTAGAGACTTAGTATTTTCTAAAGTCTGGTACATCTGATGTCTCTCAAGAGCCCAGATAAAGTTTAAGATATACGAATATAGCGGCCTAAGGAAGGTTGTTCAGCGAATGAGCACTATTTGTTTAAGTATTCCAGATATTGAGAAAGATAAATTGAATTAGAACCATTCTTAACCACACCACAAAGCGTGATATCATACTTTTTACAAACTTTTCATAGGTACTGAATATCTTGAGAATTAAAAAAAAATATTTTCTTTAGAATTTATTTAAATATCCATGTAAGTACCTACACCTACTTTAATCAATTCTTTTAAAAATCTTGATTATAAATTGAAATGAAAATGCAAATTCGTAAATAACATAAATTACGAGTACCTACCTCTACGTAGTCAAGGCGGAAACAGTATAAGTACTGGTCAAAACTACTATTTTATTTAATACAATCTATTTAAATGCCTTCGGGCTCATTGAAGAGAAATACAAATAAAT
Organism: Crambus lathoniellus; assembly: GCA_949710035.1. Lineage (NCBI taxonomy): Eukaryota > Metazoa > Arthropoda > Insecta > Lepidoptera > Crambidae > Crambus > Crambus lathoniellus. The sequence goes on from OX453312.1 coordinate 4,511,940, forward strand.
TACGTCCAGGGGTCTTCCTAAAGGTACCTAATAATAGATGCCAAAATATCGGTCGATTTTTTCTAAATACTTACTTCATTTTCCATTTTTCACACTAATGAGTGCTAATGATTTTATAATCACTTTGTAATCGTAACTCACATAAACTAACGCTGCAAAAAGCACAATGAGAGTGACTTTTTGCTTCTTATATAAACATTTGCATTTTTTTTTAATATGCCGTCGTGAAAACAGAAAAAATATGCCGTCGTATTAAGAAGTTCATAAAGAAAAACATTTAAAAACCCCCGACATAAAACAAACTTAAAAAAGTAAAAAAAATATTCTCTCAATCGGGGGACCGACCACAACATAGAAGTACCTAGGTAGGTACTAAAAGGGTACCTATAATTATACGTTGAGGGTCCCCCGACAAAGAGAGAAATTTTATCTTTTTTAATCGACTGTTAAACATTTGTCAAAATGTTTCTTTCGGATGCGAGGGTTTCCTCACATTGATGAAACAACTGGGCTACAGCGTAACAAGTAATAGCAAAATTCGACGAGTCGTGTAAGCCTTTCGGTAGCTTAGTTGGTCAGAGCATCGGGCCGGATTCCCGGAGGCGCGGGTTCGAATCCCGCCTGAAAGCAACTTATAGGGCTCGTGGTTTTTTACTATCACATTTTTCCTATACTTACAAAAATTGCACTGTGAATGCATAAAAATAATTTAAAATCTTATTTCTTAAATTTTATTTTTATATGTATCTTCCTTTTTAAATTACCTACATACAAAATAAAAAACCTAAAATCAGCCATGAAGGGTTCCGTACACACTTAACGTACCGATTGCCTACACCTTGCCAAAATTCCAACATAATTTTTTGTCAGCAAAATATAACTTTGTTTTTCATAGTGTTTGTATGAATGACAAAGTTACATTTGCGGTTTTTGAAAATGTGTTATATCTCAAAAGGTACTGACTATGTATCGATCAAACCAATTTTCGTTGAAAGTTTTTATTAAAATCTACAGCATATATTTTTTCTAGATTTTTCATTCTTTTATTTCAAAAGTTAGAGTGGGGGGGGGGGGAAACACATTTTACCACTTTGGAAGGCTCTATCTTTCAAAATATTGAGTTTGAGAAAAAATGATTTAAGAAACCTCAATGTTATTTTCAAAGACCTATCTATAGACCTACACGAATATATTTGATTAAAAAAATATTTTTCAGTTTCAGTTCTATGTATGGGGAGCCCCCCTTAATTTGTTTTTATTTTTTATTATTGTATTAAAATCGTAAAGCGGTTCACGGAATACATCTACCTAACAAGTATCAACTGTGTAGTTTTTATAGTTTTGGAATAAAGTGGCTGTGACATACGGACGGACGGACAGACAGACAGACAGACAGACAGACATGACGAATCTATAAGGGTTCCGTTTTTTGCCATTGGGCTACGGAACCCTAAAAACTGCATTAAAATCGCTTGATCCGTTTAGGCACTACGAATAATGAAAGTTTAGTACATGTATAGGTAGGTACCTAGATACATACAGACAGACAGATTTTTTTTGCTAGGTAAGTACCATTTTTTTATTGCACCTAAGTTTGCCCAGGGTGTAGGTACATCTTCGATTAATATAAATCGAAGAGGTAGGTACATTATTTTATGGAAGTGTCTAGTCTGCCACCAGTATCTGTTTAGAAAAAAGAAATATCTTGCCACTATTGGTAGGTAGGTAATTTAACAGGTAAAAATATTCTCAGTTTCGCAAAAAGCTTCTGTGATATTGTGTTCTTTGCAGATGATACCTACTTCTATAATATTTAACATAGACAGAAACAAAACCAATTTCGACATTGTAAACAAAGCACTGTCACAAGAAGGTAGCTACTCGGTTAGTTTAATTCTAATAATTCGCAGCTTAATGCAAAGAAAACAAAGTGCATTCTTTTTTCATAGCCGAATGTACCTACAGACAGACTACTTAGGTAGGTAGGTACCTGTGAAAATTCTAATTAACAACGAAAAACTAGATTCAGTAGAATCAACACTTTGTTTAATTTATTAGAATTAAACCAACCGAGTACCTTTTACCGTTTCGGCAGGCAGTTGACCATCTCCATAAATGGTCAGATAGATTTCCATCAAACGTGGCTAAGAACCATCTTGATTAATTTAGCTTTCAATTTAAAAAAACCGCATCACAATCGGTCCAGTCGTTTAGGAGCTACGTTGCCCCAGACAGACAGACAGACAGATACAAACACACGTCAAACTTATAACACCCCTCCTTCCTTATGCGTCGGCGGGGGTTAAAAACTTCTAGTATAACACCCCTTTTTTGCTTCGGGGGTTAATAAATACACACCAATAAATTAATAGATCTTTAGGACAATATTTTGAACTAAATACCGCTAGATTACGAAATTATGTTGTGCTTGTGCGACAACGACGACGACGACCGACCGCGACGTTGCCAATTCGCGTCGCACGCGTTGTCGGCATGCGCCCGCCCACACTCGAACAAACCGCGCGGAGACAGAGGTGCTGGGCTGGCAACGCCGCCGCCTAAAGGCCGGTACACACATTCCGTTCCGACCGCCCGGCCGGCGCCCCGCGCCGCCAATTTGCGCTCCGAACCAAATCTGGGGGGCTACCGCGTAACTTTATGGATATGAACTTCATACGTTTTTGGGAACTTTAAGTCAATTTTATAAAGAAAATAGCCGCTATCAGTTCCTTGTTTTGTGACGTCGGGTAAAACGATAAATAGCTAGCAACGTTCAACAGAACAAAGCAGCAAAAATCTATCGAAATAAGGAATTCAAATGACAGTTGAAGCCCATACCCATATCCAGATTTCTTAGCCGGTAGCCCCCCTGGGGGGCTACCGCGTAACTTTATGGATATGAAATTCATAAGTTTTTCCGAACTTTAGGTCAATTTTATAAAAAAAATGCCGCTATCTGTTCCCTCTTTAGTGACGTCGGGTCGGGTATAATAATTGCTAGCTAGCAACGTTCAATAGAACAAAGCAGCAAAAATCTACCAAAAGAGGGAATTCAAATTACAGTTGAAGCCCATGCCCATATCCATAATATTTCTTAGCCGATAGCCCTCCTGGACGAGTGTAGCGTAGTCGTCCGAGGTTTAAGGGATTTTCAGAGGATTCAATTTAATTGCTCTTTCATTACTTTTGCGTAGGACTGAACGAACAAAAGGTTTTAATATGTCCATTTATGCAAATATTATTATATCTATTTTTCTGTTTATTTTATTTAATAAGTCGCATTTTGTCGTAAAACTTAATTAATAAAAAAAGGCATAACACCACATCAATAAGTTCGGATCGGATCCATCGGATTTGACGACCGATTTAGCGCAGGTGTAGGCTACCCACCTTCTGCGCCAGCGGTCTCGGGTTCGATTCCCAAACAAGACAAATGTTTGTGTGCATGAACATGTCTATTTGTCTTGGTCTGGGTGTTTACAATGTATATTAAGTATGTATTTACAAACAAAAAGTATTTAAGTATATATTTATCCGTTATCAAGTTTTCCATGATACAGTTTCTTAATGAAATTAAAATGGGCTTAGATAATTGGTGTGAATGTAAGAAGTTATTTATTTATTTATTTATAATAAGTGCTGGTTTAAGTAAATCAATATTTAGCAAGTTTTAGTATCTTAATGAAAATAACGGAAATTTAAAAAATAATGAAATAGAATTATTATAATAATTTAAACAATAAAAAACCGGACATATTTTTGTTTGTAATCTATTTATTGGAGGCAAATCTATGTTTTAAGTATTCAAAAATAATATTAATTTTGGGAGATTAGCAGTGGCTGGCAACACGTCATGCAACTACAGCTTGGTGCGGCCTGGGGCCTGACCAAATCGGAACGCGTGTAGCGCCGACTAGATTTGGTGAAGCAGACATTGCTTGAACGTGTGTACCGGCCTTAATACTTCGCCATCACAAAAACGCCTTCTAGCGGCGAGTAGCGCTTTAAGGCAAATAAAGTAATATGATAACATTCTATCGTAATCTGTGGATTATTCAATATCCTATCCTATCTGCGATAGTTAAAAAAATATTTTTCAAAAGCTTCTTTACGAATTACAATTCCCAGGGTTTATTACGACCTTTAAACTTTATACGAGCGCCACGAGAGCCATCTAGTGTTGAATAGCAGGTATCACACAACTAAGCGAGCGTAAAGCATAGGCTAAGTGCTTTCGGGCATGCTTGCGGGCAAGAAAGGTATTGATATTATTGAATTTCTAAAATGCTCCAAATAGTATTGTAAATACGAACATTTTGTAAATCGATTCTTTTTTAAATATGACAGTAAATTTATGACACTTTCCAGTGGCTTTTATTGTGGTTTTTCGTTTTATTTGATATGATAAAACCGTAAGCGAAACACGTATCGCCATCTATTGAGACAATTTTGAACTTATTTTTTTTGTTCGCGATGAGACCCCTCTGCCCATAGTAAATTTCATAAGAAACTGTGTCTTCGTGAACTTGATAACGGATAAATATATACTTTAATACTTTTTGTTTGTAATTATATACATATTATACATAGAAAAATCCCCCAGACCAAGACAAATAGACATGTTCATGCTTATCTTGCTCGGGAATTGAACCCGAGACCTGTGGCGCGGAAGGCAGGTAGTTTACCCCTTTTTTATAGTAGGGGGAATGCGGTTATGCATCCCGAAGGTATGTGGGACTCGCCGCTAAGACCCTACCCACTAAACCCCCTACTGCTTCCAACACCACCTAACACGCAGGACCTACGGGACCGTGATAACACGCACCGTCTGTTACTGCACCCCCTCTTGCGACTAGGGGAGATCGAGACGCGCACGTATGCGTCTCGCCCTCCCCAGTCGCGCACGTCGGAGTTGACTTGCCGCGACGTCCGCCTCGCGAACTCTGTCCGCGGCCTCCTTCTGCGAGATGACATCCTCGCAGAAGGCGACCATGGCCTGCCATCCCCCCCTCGCTCCGCAGCATCGCGACTGTGACATTGGGAAGCGAGAGGTCCGGCCCAACCGCAGCGACCAACTTCTGGCGCTGCACCGCCCACGCCGAGGTAGTTTACCCCTGCGCCAAATTGGTCGTCAAACTTATAAAGCGGGTGATCGACGTACGAGCCTATAGCAAAGAATATATACACTTACGCGAACCTATAGCGCGGTTTTAAAGAACGTCGGTTTTACTCGCGGCTCGTTGGGGGTGATCGACGTACGAGCCTATACCGCGGTTTTCGATACAAGAACGAGCCGCGAGCCAGGAGTCGCGAAATGCAAAATCCGATACTTCCGTCACTTCCACTCTATTCTGTCATGACTGGAGAGAGAGGGGCGGGTATAACGCAGTTTCAGGTTTTGCGTTTCAGAGTAGGCCCTCAGGCCTGTCACCTCACAAAACCGCGGTATTGCAATGATACACCGGGGAGCTTTACCGACGAGCCATAAAACCGCGGTTTTACTCGCTCGTCGGTATTGCAATGATACACTGGCGAGCTTCACCGACGAGCCATAAAACCGCGGTTTTACTCGCTCGTCGATCAGGGCCTTAAGATAGAAGCGTTAAAAAAATATATGATGATAAACTCTGAAAGTGCGAGTTGCCAGTAAGATAAGAAGAAACTACATTGTGGTATACTTAAGTATATCTGAAGAATGAAGCGAATGAAATATAATCTCTAACTGCCGAAAAATAATAATGCAGCAAGGAAAAGGCTTATTTAAACATTTATTTTTGGTATTTAAAAGCGTGTCTAAATATCTAAATATATCAACACCTTTTCGATGAATAAATAAATAAAATTCATCGTCGTTAGTCGGTGCAAGGTGCATCTCTATGCATCTAGGAATCGCGCGCGCCTGAATTGGAAATTGATCTGCATTGCGCTGAAACTTCCTTTCCTTCGAGATGAGAAAATTTCTAATTAGAACTAAGTCTACATACGCCTTGGTTGCGGGAAGTATTTGTAAAGTTCAGTGATATGAGCTTATGCGAATTTTATTGATGGTAATGCAATTGCATTGCTATACTATTTAAGAGCAGGATCTTCGAAATTAACCTATATTTGATTCAAAATTAATTAATAAAATATTCAAATATATGATGAAGTTTCATAAACAATCTTGATTTTTTTTGTGGCTAAAAACACGATATTCGTATCTTCACTCGACTATAAAAAATTTGAAAAACAAAGAACTTTTCCATTTTTTTTAATATGGGAATGACATAAAGAAAATTATTCTCAGGCTACTTTTTCAAAAAGTTAATTATGCTCAAAATAACAACAAAAACATTGAAAAAGTAAAAAAGTGAAAAAGTGAGGTTATTTCAATACTCTTCACACATAAAGAAAAAGACTAAGACAGATTGTAAAGAGTTATTTATTTATTTATTTATATAACAGTCGAGTGTTATTTCGTGCGCCGATAGTTCGAATATGGATGAATGGATGACTGTTATGGATCCATACACCCGAAGCATAAATGTATATATTCTTTGCCCGAAGTAAACACTCTACTTTTCATTTTGAATATGAGTGAAGTAAAAACAAACAGAATATATAAAAAAAATTAAAAAAAATCCTGAGGCCGCGGAATTTTTCGATAGACTCATAACTTTTTGTTCATTTTCTCTATTTTAGGGAAGGCAATGGAAACTACTTAAGTCTAGACAGCGTTGTTTGGTGTTTTGACCCGTCTCTCTGCAATTCCATGGAATTAATATAATATACAGGGTGAGTTTTTGAGATGGGTCTGTATGGCCAAATCATAAACTGTGACAAATAGCGAGAAGTGTTCAAAGGAGTCATGAGCTCGATTTTTGAGAAAACAACAGCTTTATTTATTTTCGGCCTTATTGCATTGCGAATGTCAATCAGCATTTTTACGAAATGGGTAGGAAATTAAGTTCCTTTGCTGTACCTTCAGAAATACGTTGTGACATACTTTGTGTAACATTTCTGTTGATATTTATTTATACGACAATTAGAAAAAAATACAATTCAAGATTTGTGTAGGTAACTTAATATTTATCTTAGTTTCATCGCATCTATAAACAGATAGCTGTAGAATCTTAATATTGTCTTTCAAAGGACGAAATCTGTCCTTTGCTATTTCAAAGCAATAATTAATGTAGATGAAAGATAGATTTGTTCCCTGATTCGTCCCCTCGAGCCCCTATTTAACCAGCAATTTCTTGTAACTGGCGTCGAATGGAAACGGATACCTAAAGGTCATAGCCCACTTATACCGCACCGCTCCCACCCAACCAAAGTATGAGCAGCCAAATATGGACTTAATATCGTTCACTGTAGATGCACTTTACAGTAACAATATACAATAGCATACCGCGCGCTGTAGCAAGCCTGCCGCAAGCTAAAGTGCATCTACAGAGCACGACATTAAGTCCATATTTGACTGCTCATACATTGTTTGGGTGGTAGCGGTGCGGTATAAGTGGGCTAAGTCCTTAACGCTGATGACTCGTTAAATGTTGAAACCGGCCTTGCTTCGTTAAGTGCTCTCATCTCACATAATGTTGCCTCAGTAAAAACTATAATTTTAAGATAAATCTCATCAGAAACATTTACATATAAAATGTTGCCAAGACGAGATTACAAGGCTCGCACCGTCAAAAAGTTATAAGATCAAATGTAGAGACATGCTTAACTCTACTCGCCTTAACTTCACAAACTCTACACCTATCGGCTGTTTTGGTACCGTCATATGGGCTTATGATGAAAAATTTATTCAAGATTTATTAGTTTTTTTGTTATACAACAGTTCTTGTTCTAACAAAACAAAAAAAAAACAAACTGGCAAAAGGATCGAATAAATGTAGGGGCCATTTAATGGTGTAACCGAACTTGTGACTAGAATAGTACACCAATCGAAGCTTCAATATGAGAAATTTTAATTAATCTTTTAACCATTTGACTATTGATTAAAGTTGCTGGAAATGAAATATAATAGGTATCTTTTAAGCCTACCCTGCACTGTCCCTGCATCGCGATATTTAAAACGTCCCGTCAAAGCAATTAAATGATTTTTTTCTTGTTTATATAAGTTTTGACTTTTAACAAAATATATTCATTCTCTTATGAAAAAACTTTCAATGTATGCACGTTTAAATAAGCTCTATAACTTTGTAATATTAGTGTACATAAACGTAACAAATATAATTATTATTCGAAATAGAACAAATAAAAATAGTGTTTATTAAGCAGTATTGGCTATTCTGTGACAAGATACTGTGTAAGTACAACAACACAAACCTCCTGAAGTTCACAGTAAATAAATGACACAGTATCTCAAATGCGTCAGCGATTCGTGCTTGCATGCTTTCAGTTTTGTAGAAAGTGACCTCGTTGTCTGAATGGCCGGTACTTAACTCCTCTCCTTACACTGTTTTTTATTCTCCTTTGCGTGTCGATCAATTTGGCTTTAATTGTTATCAGCTCAGTACTGCGCCACACTTACAGCGCTCTCAATGGCGCGCCATGGCGTTATGAAGGTCTTCGCGCGTGCAAGGGCACGCATGGCAGGACATTTATAAATGTAATATCTGCCGTGGTTTGGCAGAGGTTTCCACATTCGCATCCTTCGTTTGAGGAATAATGGCTAAGGTTATGTTTACATCGGCCCACCTGGGTCTTTTCTTAAAAGAGAGAGAGTGTGTGTGTGTGTGTGTGTGTATTTGTATGTGTGTTTTTAATTATATAAATACTCTTATAATGTGTGTGTCTCATCTCAAAAGCTTTACAAAAATAAAGTAAAAGCAATAATATTGGATTGATTATTTATTGGCAATGGAACAAGTACCTATATATCCCCATACACCTTTCTGGTGACTGCAGTGCTTATGTAGCGAACTTGTGTTACTGCTGTACCGTACACAGGAATGTATATACTGTGGTCTATGTTGTGGTAGGCAGGAGTTGCAAACTGCATGTAATCCTGGAATGCAGTCTGCACCTCGCCGGCTGCACCTTGGATGCACCAGTGGCGAAGGCACTCTTCGAATCGCTATTTGAATACAAATGTACTGGTTCATACAAGTGTTTTCGCTGAGAATTTATTTTAAACTAGCGGCCGCCCGCGGTTTCACCCGCGTGGTTCTCGTTCCCGTGAGAATATCGGGATAAAAAGTAGCCTAAGTAACTACTTATTACATCAGTTACCTGCCAGCGAAAGTCCCGTCAAAATCGGTCCAGCCGTTTCAGAGATTAGCCGGAACAAATAGACAGACAGAAAGATAGACAGACAGACAGACAAAAATTAAAAAAAAAATGTTATTTTGGTATATGTACCGTATATATCATCATATGCATGTAGTAAAAAGCGGTTATTTTAATATTACAAACAGTCACTCCAATTTTATTTGTTTGTAGTATAAACTACTGGCCGCCGCGCCGCCACTCCCACGTGAGATTAGGTTATATCGAGCTTCTTAGATAGAGATCTTGGGTTATTCGAGGAAAGTAGGCTATGTCCCATGTACGACATCCCACACAGACAGAAAGAGTTAGTATCGCATTTATAATAGGTATTAGTATGGATTATGGAATTAAATAAAGACCTATGTAAACCTACATTGTTTGGAAAAATTTGTTTCAGTCCCAAAGTGTATTTATTACCACCATGTATTTCGTCCATTATTTAATTACTAGCTTTCCGCCCGCGGCTTCGCCCGCGTGGACTACACGACGTTATCCCGCGGGAGTGTGATATTTTTCCGGGATAAAAAGTAGCCTATGTTCCTCTCCAGGCTTCAAAGTATCTGTGTCCCAAATTTCAGCCAAATCCGTTCAGCCGTTTTAGCGTGATTGAGTAACAAACATCCAAACATCCAAACATCCAAACATCCAAACATCTAAACTTTCACATTTATAATATTAGTAGGATTTTTATTTTTATTTCTTTTTTATAAATATACCTAAATATTATTAAAGTATCACTTAAACCTCCGACTTCATTATTTCCCTGGGAGATAAACAAGGAAACCAATTTACCGATGCGAAGAGGCAATAAAGCAGAAAGTTTCCGATCAAGCAGCGAGACTTTATTAAAAAACTTAATATCAATTGGATATTGAATACTCTTGAAATACACGGGAATCGGAAAGAGACTGGAACTACAGGAAAAAACGATAATATTTAGTAAATATAAATTATAATATTTATGTTTACTAAACGTACATACATATTTGACTATATAGTTTACTATTCGATTACCATAACGATAGTTCTTCATGCTAGGGGTACTGTTCAGTGAAATGGGCCGTGTCCCAAAAGTCACAGTGAGCGACCGACTGTCTGCTGACAGTGCTGGGCCCCGATCGCGGTAATTCTATGACGCATTAGTCAAGTGTACGTGCAGTTGACGTGCAAAACCGTTTTTGATAACGCGCGGCTTTGACAGTGCGACAACGTTTTCTGTTCCGGTGATAATCTTTGGAACTAAAACAGTTTTCACACGACAGTCTATTTTGACAGCTAATTTCGTATTGCAAGTGATTCGCCTGTCACGGATGTCACCGGATCAGACAGGATTGTAGGACTATAGGTTTGCGTGACGTGTGCGTCGTTATGACATTACGGCAATACGGAGTCAAACGTCAAGACCCAAACGCGATGAAGACGCGCTGCATAGAATTACTGCGATTGGCCCGCTGACTGACTCTGAGCGGTGTATCCATGAAGCTCGACTTAATACTGAGGTAACTGGAGAGTGCAGTACTAACACTTTTTTGTGACCAAAAATTACACAGTGGCTGTCTTCCGTCTCACCTACACTTTAAAAAAATACGTATGGTCATATGAGACAACTGACAGCCACTACATACAGGAATGTCAAATTTGCTGGGTACACTTTTTTATTCAGGGTGAGAACTCCAGTTACCTCAGTATTAAGTCGAGCTTCATGCGTGTATCTGTCGCTAACCCAAAGTCGAGTGAGCGGCGAACTGTAGCGTATTAAGGCGGAACCACATTTTTGTGGTGTGGTGTATTGCAGAGCCGTGTTCATTGTGTGTCAGGACACAACATACGAGAAAAATGTGGATCTAGCCATAGAGAATGCATAGTTTGGATACGCATCAGATGACGTCCTAACGCGTCACAACACACCACACCACAAAAATGTGGTTCCGCCTTTAAGCGCGGGCCGCACCGCCCCAGCTGCCCCGCAAACCCACCACGCTTCACCTGGTTCGTTAGTTCACTCGCCAGCTGGTGGTGTGGCCGCGCTTTAGCCGCGAAGCGCTTGCATAAAGGACTAGGACTGTACTTACCGGTAGCATTCGTTTCACGAACGAGCGTTTGTACCATACTCGAGCATATCCTTCGCGAACCAATCATTTTGGTGAGTACGTTAAAACGAATATCGAAAGTTGTGCTCGCGAAGAGAATTAATAAATTTACTTATGGCGCTACTCGGAAAAATATGGACTTTTTGATTTAAAACTATAGGACGGTTACAGTTGTTACAAATCTGGTAATCTATATATATAAAATCGAGGGGACATAACTCACTCATCACGAAATCTCGAAAACTACTGGACCAACGGAGATGTTATTTGGCAGGAAGGTAGATTATGCCTAGGAGACGTCCGCTAAGAACGGATTTTAGGAAACTCCCCCCCTAAAGGGGTAAAATGGGGGGGTTAAGGTTATATGGAACTTCCTCATTAATGGATTTAGAAGCATGAAAATTGGTACGTTGGATACTGGTTACGACTGAAAATTATCTGAGTATGCAAAGTAAAAAAAAACTCCCCCTTAATAGGGTAAAATGGGGAGATAAAGTTTATATGGAACTTCTTCATTTCTGAACTTAGAAGTATGAAAATAGGTATGTTGAATACTAAACACGATTGAAAATTATCTGCGTAAGTGAAGTTATAAAAACTCCCCGATAATGGGGTAAAACGGGCGGATTAAGCATATATGGAACTTTCTCATTTCTAAACTTAGAAGTATGAAAATTCGTATGTTGGATACTGGTCACGATTGAAAATGATCTGCGTATGCGAAGTTATAAAAAGTCCCTTAATAGGGTAGAAAGAGGGGATTAAGGCTTATATGAAAACTTCCTCATTTCTGGACTTAGGAGTATGGAAATTGGTATGAAGCCTATGAAGGATACTAGGTCATTATTAAAAATGATTTGCGTAGGCAAAATAAAAAGAAACCTAATAGGGTAGAAGGGGGGGGGGGGGGGGGGGTTAATGTTTATATAGGGTGGGTGGGGTATTAAAGATACGGAGTTTGGATGTTTATGGCTCAATCACAACTACTTAAACGGCTAAATCGATCGGGATAATTGAACGCTGGCAAGGAAAATTTCATACGGTATTTTTAACTCGGGGAAAAAGTAAAGTTTTTTTTGTTCACTTTATTCAATGAAGCATGGGTCCCATGACAGCTCATTTTCGTGCAAAGCAAACAATTCTTTGTTCATTGGAATAAAACTCAAGAAATTCAGTTTTACACATTTTTTTTTAAAGTATTGACTAGATTTTTTGCATTTTGGTAGTTCAAGAGTAGGAGAATGTCCGAATATTATTCATACGATAGTAGCTCCTGTTTGTCTAGGTATCGTTACCTTTTTATGCCTAAACCACCGACCTGGCTTTCATAAATGGTATATAGAGCAGTGGGTAGCGTGCTCGGCCTGCGATCGCTGAGGTTATGTTATTTTTGCAATGGTCTATCACGGATTGCTATTAAAAAATATATCGTGCTTCGGAAGACACGATAAGCCGATGTTTTTGCCTGCGTTTGGATTGGTTAATACACCATAACTTCAATGGGCCCCGGTGGAAGGTCATGGCCCATTCTCCTTATCCATCTATATGAAGGCCTGTGCCCCAGCGGCGGGGACATTAAAATAGATTAATGATGGTACTGTTGAGACTTTAGAGAATGCCTATCTACCTACTTTTTGACACAAAATTTTGCGATGTAGTACCTACTCGCGGACGTAGTCGCGGCCGTCCATTCATATTCCTATTTCTACTATCCCTACTATTATTATACATGCGAAATAGTATATGCTCACGTCAAAACGGCTGAACCAATTTTGATGCAATTTGGAATGGAGATAGTTTGAGACCCCATTTAGAATAGAGACAGTTTAAGGCCCTGGAAAGGACATATTTTACTTTTTACCGCGGGAAATCTCATCACGGAAAAATCATCATGGAAAAATCACTTTAAGCGCGGGCTAATTTAGAGGCAGAAATTGGTATTTAAGTAAATAATTTGAGACCCTGGCAAGGATTAGGTATAATAGGCTTCTTTTACTTTTTACCACAGGATAGTATCGTATTCTCACGGGAAGATCAATAAGTAGGTATTATTTGTTTGTCCGTCTTTCACGTCCAGTGGAGTAACGGATCAATGTGATTTTTGGTACGAGGGTAGATTGGGAGCTGGAGAGTGACATAGTTTAAGCTTCAGGCCAAAGTTCAAACATCAGTTAAATATTTCAACAACATTTATTCAATAATTATTAGTTTTACAACATTCCGCCATTTTTCGTGTCCAAAACATCATCTGCCGCTTTTTCCTTTTTCTTTTTTTAATTTACTCTAAGGCAGCGGCACCAAAGAGGTTTTAAGAAAAACGTACCTTTTTATAATTTGGCTTTAACAAAACGATATGTGAAAATATTTAAAATAATCGAATACCGCACCTTAACCATAATTAATAATTTTAATACAACTTAGAGTTCATGTTACAACAACTATACAACCAAAATATTTGTTATATCCTTTAACAATCGACGTTATTGTACGTGTACCTAACAGCTCGGCCTTCCTGCTAGACGCGAGTCCCTTCGCGTTTTATGCAAAGCAAAGAAAAACATTATACTTTCAGCGAATACAAAATCAAAGAACAAATTATTTACACAAAGTACTAGGTACTTATTCAAAATATTCTTATACGAACAGCAAAAATATGAAAAATATATATATAGGCCAGCTCATTTAATTATTATTACAATTTTCAATTCACCATAAATAGGGTACAATACAATGCAGTTGGTCGTATGTTTTTAAAACTTATACTTACCTATTTTTAGCCATTTGTTACACTTTGTAGGTACTTACCTGACTTTCACAATTAATACCTACCTGCCATGCTCCTCAACCATTATTATGATTACAATCATTAACATCATCATTTACACAATTAAAATATGTTTATTTATACCTAGGTGCACATATTTATCAGTCACCCAATAAAATGTCTTATTCCTTAGTACCTACATTTACAAGATCACAATTTCAAAAGCAGTCGGTGCATAGACTACCGCAGAACTATTCCGTAAAATATAAGAAAAATGTGCATCCCATGCATCAAACATTTTGGTAGGTACTATTGCCCTGAAACGCTAATAAAATACATCGTTCGATTACCCAGAACATTTTTTTTATATCTGAAACTTACATTGTATCAGTACCAAATAGTCTGTCTAGAGCATCTTCAAAATTATTGTAATAATCATCATCATCATCACCAGAACTTCTATCAATGTCCTGATCTTAACTCATCTAAGGTTGAGTTTTATCCATAGCTATCATTCTCTCATAAATATTCGCCCGTCTTTGCCGACAATGGTGCATCCATAATGGCGTTTTTCTCTTTACAAGAACAACCGCGTAAGGCGATGCTGACTCCCTAACTACTACAACAATCAATAAATAATTCATCTATTTTCAATAAATTCTATTAACATAGGCACGCCGCCCGCGACCGCTTCCTGGACCATAACTACAGATCAATAATTTAATACAAAATAATTATTACAAATGCCAAAATTTTAGTTCAATAAAATAAGTAACACCTTTGATTTGAATAGTACAATAATGTTTAACAAATTTAGAAACGAATTCCATAAACAAACAGAGTAGGCGATATATTTTACAACTTTTAACGTTGCATACCAACGTCGAAATAGTGGCGATATTATATCTTGGGACGTTTTCAAGCTACCGTTATATATCTGATACCAATGTTTCTATTTTCATTTATATAGTTATCTCGCGCCTATTGGGACATGCGACAATGTCAATTTTATCTAAGAGAATCCAAACTATATGATGTTTGTAAATACACCACACCACCGAAGCTTTGCGCAAAAGCCCTCGCAAGAGCCTTATCTGATTTTAACACAATGTAAATCAAGTCCTTGTCTTCTTCATCTCGGGTGATTATTTCTTGGCGTGAGCCTCTTTATAGCGCATCGGCTCATCGGGGCGCTCACGCACGGTTGACTCGGTCATCGGACCTACCCCAGTCAGTACTCTTCACCGTCGTCGCGCGGTCTGCCCCGCCAGGTGAGACCCGTTTGGGAGGCCCAGCGGAGGCGACCAGCGGACGAACGACGGGCTTTAACGGGCAATTCAGCAAGCCAATAATGCCATTTATTTATTGTAGTAAATGACTATTCTCCATTCTTCATCCTACTTTGTTAATAAAACAATAGTGATTGGCTGTTATCATGAGCTATAAACGAAACCTTATAAAGCCATTTCATCCATTTTACCATAACGCCAGCGCCAACGCCAACCAACTACAGCTCCAACGTAGCTCCAGCTCCGATTCCAGCTCCAGCTCCAACTCAGGCTCCAGCTTCGTCTCCGGCTCCAGCTCCAGCTCCAGCGCCAGCTCTAGCTCCAATGCCAGCTCCAACTCAAGCTCCGGCTCCAGCTCCAGCTCCAACGCCAGCCCTAGCTTCAGTGCCAGCTCCAACTCCAACTCAGGCTCCAGCTCAAGCTCTAACGCCAGCTCTAGCTCCAGTGCCAGATCCAGGTCCAGCTCCAGCTCCAATTTCAATTCCAATTCCAATTCAGATTCCAACTCCAGCTCAGGCTCCAGCTCCAGCTCCTGCTCAAGCTATAACGCCAGCTCTAGCTCCAGTGCCAGATCCAGGTCCAGCTCCAGCTCCAATTTCAATTCCAATTCCAATTCAGATTCCAATTCCAATTCAAATCTCAATCCTAAATTAGGATTCCTAATACAATGCAACATAATGCAATCCAATTCAATCTAATTCCAAACACTATTCCAAATCTAATTTCCATTCCCATTCTAATTCCAATTTCCATTCCAATTCCAAATCCAATCCCAATCCCAAATCCAATCACAAAACCAATCATAAATCCAATTCAAATCCCAAATCCAATCCTATATCCCATCCTAAATCCAATCCCAAATCCAATCATAAATCCAATCCCAAATCCAAGCCCAAATCCAAGCCCAAATCCAATCCCATATCCAATCCCAAATCCAATCTCAAAGCCCAAGTTAAATCTCGAATCCAATCCCGAATCAGTTCCCGAATTCAATCCTGGACCAAACCTCAGATCCGATCCCAGTTCCAATCCAGGATCTAAATCTCGAATTCAATTCCGAATCCCATCCCGAATCCAATCCCAAATGCAATCCCAAATGCAATGCCAAATCCAAATCTAATCTCAATCTAATCCTCAATCTTAATCTCACTCGCAAACGCAATCTCAACCTCAATTCTCAATCTAAATCTCAATCTCAATATCAATCCCAATCTCAATCTCAGTCACACACGCAATCGCAATCTCAATCGCAATCTCAATCTCAGTCGCAATCTCAATCTCAATCTCAATCTTAACCTCAAACTCAGTCGCACACACAATCGCAATCTCAATTCTCCATTTCAATCTCAATTTCTCAATCTCAATCTTAATTTAAACTTTGATCTCAATCTCAGTCGAACACGCAATCGCAATCTCAATCTCAGTCACACACACAATCGCAATCTCAATCTCAGTCGCAATCTCAATCTCAATATAAATCTCAATTTCAATCTCAATCTCAATCTCAATCTCAATCTCAATCTCAATCTCAAATCGCAATTCTCAATTCTCAATCTCAAATCTCAATTCTCAATCTCAATTCTCAATTCCCAATCTCAATTCTCAATCTCAATTCTCAATTCTAAATCTCTATTCTCAATCTCAATTCTCAATCTCAATTCTCAATCTCAATTCTCAATCTCAATTCTCAATCTCAATTCTCAATCTCCATCTCAATCTCATGCATTTGCTTACCACCACTGTAGTCCCACTAAAGCTATGCTATGGGTCTATCCTGTTTTTAACGCCCTTACCGTTGCACAAACTTGCGTCATCCGACCCCCGAGGATCTCGACGATATAGCACGCTATAAGTCCTTGCTATTGCTCAAACTTCACAATATATAACGGAAAGAACTTGTTAGCGCTTCATATTATATTTCTTATATTGTTACATAGTTGTGTATGGAATAAGTATCGTTAAAGTTATTCAAACAGACTTTCACCGCAGCCTTCTCAAGAAGTTTAAAGTTAAACTAATTCACACTGAAAATACCTAATGTTAATGGCTAATGACGATAGTACTGCCTACTCCATCAATTTCATAGTGACCTGGAGAAAAAGGTCCTGCTGTCCCATTAGCCTAAAAGAACACCCATTATTCCGAATCACTTGCTATACTAATTCAAATAATTGAAATTTCGCATTTAAAAATAATGTTTGCAAGTCGAATATGTCGATCTACAAGTCGCAAAGCCACCACAAGTGAGTGATACTATGGCGTTCATACGGGCACACCTCTCATACGATTATCACATCTTAGGTGATCCACGTTTTTTTTCTTTACGGCACAAAACGTGCATGTACTAACGGAAAATCATAAGTCAATCAATGTCGTACACAGAACATTATTGAAATACTTACTTAAGTTTAGATAGACAATCCTTCAGCTATAATGTTTGCTTGACCAGAATTAACCCGTGCTCAAATAATATGGTTGCATTGACTCGCAACGTTCCTTTCGTAAAAACACCGGTTTGTCCTTCGTCTCACTCTTCCATAGGCTAGGGAGTCTATGGGAGTCTCGCTCCAGCCTTCACCAACTTCATCTTCTGTATCCGGTCCGGCCCTTAACCCATCATCATATATCATCATCATGACAGCTGAACGTCGCCGTCGCCTACTGATGGGCATGAACATCCCCCAAGGATCTCCACAACGATCGGTCCTGCGCTGCCCGCATCCAGCGGCTTTGCGCGACCTTGACCAGATCGTCGGTCCACCTTGTAGGGGGCCTACCCACAGAACGTCGTCCGGTACACGACACCAGCCCTTCACCTCGGGCAGCATCACATACCAGCTCTTAACCTCGAGCATCATCACAATATTAACCCTTATCCTCGGGCATCCTAATAAACCAGCTCTTAACCTCGAGCATCATCACATATTAACCCTTATCCTCGGGCATCCTAATAACCCAGCTCTTAACCTCGAGCATCATCACATATTAACCCTTATCCTCGGGCATCCTTATAACCCAGCTCTTAACCTCGAGCATCATCACATATTAACCCTTATCCTCGGGCATCCTAATAACCCAGCTCTTAACCTCGAGCATCATCACATATTAACCCTTATCCTCGGGTATCCTAATAACCCAGCTCTTAACCTCGAGCATCATCACATATTAGCCCTTGTCCTCAGGCATCATCATATACCAGCTCTTAACCTCGAGCATCATCACATTTTAGCCCTTGATTTCGGGCGTGTCGTTGCCATCATTGTCTCTGGAATTTAGAGAAACGCATAGATCAAAATGTTATAATTAAAAACCTTTACAAAAGAAAAACGGCTTTATGTAAGAAGAACCCCGGAATGAAACTCCGTCAAAAACTCTTTATCTCTCTTTAATCCAATAAAAATAAACTGCTTATTTCTTGAGACAATGCTGTCTAAACCTTCATACTAACCACTCAACACCCGCCATCTACATAATCTTTTTTTCATCCGCGCACGGCTCATTATCAAAGGCAAATTCCTTTTTGGACGGTTACAATTTTATTCTGTATTATCAATTGCCGAATTTTAACTTAATGTTTTTTTTTACTTGCATGAATTTTACATAAATCTTTCATTTATTAAAAGCAAGATTATAGAATCCTTAACTTGTACCTAAACAGGATTCTTAACCGAAACCATAACGCAATAATAATTTTGATTTGCTGCATAACGTTATTTTTACATTTAGAATAGCTTTGAATCATAAACGAAAACAATAAAATTAGTATGTACCTATTTCGTTATATTTGATCAACATCTTTGCATTGCCAACAATATTAAATAAAAGGTTTTTTTTTGTTTTAATTAAACTATCAGGATCCTTAGGTTCATTTATTACTTTTATTACAATAAAAAAAAAATACCTACCATCACAAGTTGTAGCAGCTTGACAATAACTTAATTAGCAATTGTTGGAAGTTTGTAATCGGCTTGAACGGAACATAAAGACAGCTGTTATTCCGAACGGGAATCGAGATCTATGGTATGGTTAGATATACAGCGCTCAGCTGCAGCTGCTTTTTAGGATTCCAAATCAAAAAGGTAAAAAGGAACCCTTATGGTGCGATTCAGTCTGTCTGTCACAGCTGGACATCTCGAGAACCACTAATGCCATCAACTTGAAATCTTGTTTAAGAAGACGTTTGCCAAACCATTCCGCAAATAAGAGAGAATTAAAAATATTTCATTGTTTTTTGCAACAGGTTCTGAAGAACAGAAGAAACAGCAAGAAGTTTATGTAATGATTACAGGAAAAATAAAACGATGTCTCCAAACAGCAAACCTTTTCAGAAATTATCAACAAAAACCACATTAGTTCTACTATCGGGCAAAAGATGGCGCCGACCCAAAACTGCAATAATTCTACATCGCAAATTTTTTGACGAATATAGCCTCTCCGATGAAAACATCCTCACGTTTTTTTGTCATTGATTCCATTCCAAAATACTATAACACAGATTTTATTATTTATCATTAAAATCTTGTAGGGTTACAGAAAAAAAAATCAATGCAATTCATATTTCAAATCACACTAAGTACAACAATTTTCTCTTGTCAATTTTCACAATTCATTCTAATCAAATAACACCAAATGAATAATTATTGTCAAATACATAAATCATGCGATCTCAATACTTTTTCAACATAAATTGCCTTGAAACTTTACGCTAAAGTTTTATTTTGCAATAAAAACTATCTTCTTTAGCTATATAATAACATGCAACAAGTTCACTTAACTTTGGTTTTGCAGGCGTGGAAGGAAATTTTGTATATCCTTTACGTGTCCCCTTCTGAACTTTAAGCTTCAGGCCAAAGTTCAAACATCAGTTAAATATTTCAACAACATTTATTCAATAATTATTAGTTTTACAACATTCCGCCATTTTTCGTGTCCAAAACATCATCTGCCGCTTTTTCCTTTTTCTTTTTTTAATTTACTCTAAGGCAGCGGCACCAAAGAGGTTTTAAGAAAAACGTACCTTTTTATAATTTGGCTTTAACAAAACGATATGTGAAAATATTTAAAATAATCGAATACCGCACCTTAACCATAATTAATAATTTTAATACAACTTAGAGTTCATGTTACAACAACTATACAACCAAAATATTTGTTATATCCTTTAACAATCGACGTTATTGTACGTGTACCTAACAATAGTTTATCCCAGAAAATATCACATTCCATCAGGATAATGTCTTGTAGTACACGCGGGCGAAGCCGCGGGCGGAAAGCTAGTAAGATATATATTTCTTCATACCTTTATCTAGAATCGTATAGTTTCAAAAACACGATTTTTTGATTTTGCCTCGACACTTTTTCTTTTCGAAAAGACCTCTAAAAAATAGGAAAAGTGAAGATTATTCTTAAATGGGGTTACTTACACTATTGGAAATTGGTTTAATTAGTGGACACCAATAATATTGAGGATCGTATAGAAGCATTTTTTTTTATTGCTGTAGTTTTTTAATACGAAGTGATTTTGTGTTTTTTTTGCCTAATCTGCAAAATCGGTCTCGCTCCCGCGCGCGTCGTTTTCTCATTGCTATCTCGCTTCAGCACATTTTTTCCGAGTATCGCCTTATGCATCAAACGCTCGCGCAACGAATGCTCGCTAACCAAATTCGTTAAACGAATGCTCCCGGTGAGTACAGTCCCTTAGAAGTGTTTTCATACATCAGCTCCTCGCAGCTCTACTTCTGTGGAACTGGACCCTTATGTTTCTAAAATTTAATTTTCATCCTCCAACTGGATCTACTTGCCCTTAACTACAAAAAAAAGAAAATTCATCCTATTCAATAATCGGTCCCATTCCAAAAGAAAAGTTGTCAGACAAATTTTAATAAAACTTGGCTCTGAACTCGCAAGGCAGTGTTGTCCAGGCTTTTGTTAAACTTGAATCGAGCACATTTTTAAAGTTCCCCCAATGCAATTGGAAAACTAAAGTTGTGAAATCATAAAGATATGTCCGTTTTATTTATCCAGCGGTGTGTCCATTTATTTTTAAACTTTCGTCTGAACAGTTGTTTTGTTTCAATCAGTGCATTGGCTTGAGATTTGAAATAATAATGGAAAATTCCACACAAAGGACCATGCAAAAAATCTTCTCAATCCACCAACAGAATTCAAACGTATCTCATTTAATACATCTTGATAGCATGATAATTTTTTACTATGACGACATCAGGGTAAGTCATGGGGTTATCGTGAAAGAAAATGTTTAGTAAAATTATTGATACTTTTAATTGTAAAAAGAATGTACAGGATACTATAAAACTATAAAACATCGTCACAAAATACACATTAAATACTACAGTTAAACAATTGGTTTCTTGTAATTAATAACCAAAATGTTTGTATATTTTATTAATCAAAATACGCATTATATAGTTGAACAATAAATTGTTTGTAAGTAATGCCTATGAAGTGATTTTAATAAACATATAATAAACACACTTTTAATAATTATAACTTTTTTTTTAAGTATCCCTTTTATATTTGGGCTAAAAATTGTTATTCGTCTTTTTATGGGACGTCATAATAATGTTGAAACTAGAGCTATGTCTGTTGATGGGTTGGGACAGCGACCCTACAATTTTTTGCATGGTCCTTTTTATGACTCTCAGCACATGATAAATCAAAGAAGTTAAAGTTTGTATTTCTCCAAGTTGTCATGACAAAACCTAACCGCCTCTGTGGCCTAGTGGTACACACCACCGATTTCAGACCCAGAGGTCCCGGGTTCGATTCCGAGTATACGATTGCATATTGTATTCGGTTTGATTGGTGGTAGGACTTGTTCTTATAGCCCGCCTGACTAGCTACCACCATCTCATCTAATGACGCCATAACAACGATGTTTTCAGCATTTGGTGTGTTCCGGCAGCTAAAGATAAGATAGCCAATTTCTCAGTGATTGAGGATAACGGGAGTAGTGCGCTTTCACCTTCAGCCTTATCACCACTTAACATCAGGTGTGATGAAGGCTAAGTACTACCCCGTTGTTGATAAAAAAAATGGCAAATAGATTGTTTTTGATTCCACGTTTCATTTAGTATTTTACATAGTATCTACTTACGTGACAGGCTCCGTCTATCCTCTTCATTGTGTTCTTAATTTCCTTTTAGAACGGTTGAAGACAGAAATACTAAATCTGCAAATTGTCTTGTAAGGTAATATTCACACCAACTGGTACGCATCGGACCGGCCCGGCACGGAGCCGTACGGAGCCGGCGGCGACGGCCTTTGTTGCCCGTGGTCCGATCGCCGAGTTCTACTGATCGATCCATGGGCATTTTTTTTGCCTCTGGTTCTATCAATCGGATCACGGCCAAACCAAATTGCCCATGGTCTTATCGATAGTACTAAGAGCAACTTCGTTTACCCGTAGTTTGAAAAAAGGCAGCTGATTTCAATTCAAAATGATAATTAATATTATGCAAATACATCTAGTTGCTAAATTTCCACATAAATATTGGACTTGCATTGGACAGACAAGCTGCGTTATTAAACGATACAATGCGAATAGGATAGGGACACCACCATGTTGTGACGTCAAGCTGTCAAAGTGCTGTCAAACTAACTTCATTTCAGTATGGTGTACAAAAAAAGAAATTTCCAAAATCAATACAATGCCTCAATAAAACACAATATTATTTTTTGATTTGATTGTTTAGAAATTAGATTTTAAATAATATTAAGTAGTAATTTTAGAAGTAGGTGGCTCTAGAAAATAAAACACGCCATTTTTATTGTGGCAATACCCAAACCGCGATTTTCCAAAAAAACACATTTTTGCGAAAAAAAATATTAGAGTATTCAACAACCCTTCATATTCTAATAATAATCGCATTCTACTGTTTGGTTTTGAAGTTATAATTTTACCTGAGCATTATATTTTTAGTTCAATGGAGTTTTAAGCATTATATCGTCTTGAGGTTAAAGAATTAGTTTTCAATAAATTTTATTCATGTAGGAGCCTAATTAAGTATTTTTTCTTTCTAAATAATGTTAATTACTAGTATTACCATAGGTAAAAATATTTATCTTGGTACTACTCTTCCAGTAGATCCAGTACCAATACATTTTCATATTTTTATAACGATGGTCCGATTGATAGAACCACAGGCAAAAAAAATTGCCCATGGATCGACCAAATAGAACTCGACGATGGGCGAATGGGCGATGGCCGTACGCCAACGGATGAACGGGCGGCAATTAGAGGCGCAGCTAATACAAGCGAAACCAATATGAACAACAACAACATATCAATTTTTTCGGGCGTAGATGCGTTTGGTCTGAAGCTTAGCTAAGAGTCGAAAATATTCTTGTTAATATTGTATATGGGTAAGTATACTTTAGGCCAACATATACAGCGATTTGATGTCCTGCCCTATAAATGAAAAAAAAAACTCACGATGCCTACACAAACCCCCACACTTACCATCACAATAGTACTTTCTTCGTATATTTTTCCTATTTACTACCAATCATGTTTTTATGGGGTCCTCTATGGAATCAATAAAGCAGAGAGTGGCGACTTCGGAGAATCTGTTGGCATACATGAATCATGGCGATAGTTGTGGCCCGTCGTTATGAGACCCGAAATGTATCATCTCCGTGGCACAATGCGGCCATGGTATTGGTCAGATTTAGGACAGATTATTATTATAAATAAAATAGTAAAGTCAAGTAAAGTAATAAATAAATAAAAAATAATCTGTCCGCAATGCAAAGAAAGAGAAGAAACAAGCTACCACTTCATGGCAGAGTGCCCGATGTACGCATCACTGCGCTGGGAGCTCTTTGGAACGGATAAGCTTAAGGAAGAGGATCTAATGCCCGAATACTCGTACGCTACTTATCTTTGGGAGCGTCTTACACATCGCCCTGTCACTTTAAATGTCAAACGTATGAAAGAGATGCCATGATGTTTGAGACGCTCACAAAGATGATTTGCGTTCGAGAATTTGGGCGTTAAGCAGTTAACGATAAGTCAACTCAGCAGGTACTGTAAGCGCACAGGTAGGTTCGAGGGTCCGACGCCGGTGCGGTAAATGATAACCCGCCTCCCCCCTGCTCTTTAGCTTTTTAGGGGACTTGGGAAATTGGGTGAAATGGTCCCGACTTAGGTGACTGATCACCCGTCCGGCTTCGCTGACGTCCCCCCTATAAATAATAATAAAGTAAAGTAAGTATGTATTCAGTGTTCACAATAAACATTACAAATGGTTCCTTAAATCTAGATATGTACCATTAGGAACAACTGAAAGGGCTGACCAGCTCAGCTAGTGTTGCAGCTTGTAGCCACAACGCTGATTTTCAGCAAAATAAAACACTATACACTGTACAAATGGTAGCATGGGTCTTGTAAAGCAATAATACCTCTATTACTGTATTCACACCAAATAACGTAAGTACTTACTTTGAAGTCGGGCGTGAAACATGTACAATTTTTACAAGCTTTTATTTAACTTGCAGTGTATGTATGTATGTATGTCCGTTCGGGTCAAATCTTGCAACCTTAATTTGACCCACTTCCCAGTGTCCGATTGAGCTGAAATTTTGTATGCAAGTTTGGTTTAGATGACAATACAATATTAAAGTACAGTCAGAAAAAAAGCTTGTCATAAAAATGAAATTTTTACAAAAAACTTATTTGTGTTTTTATTTAAACGCTCCCGGTGTGAGTAAATACAGTATAAGAGGTATTATTTCTTTCTTTTTGGTAGCTACCCAGTTGTGAGTAAAAAACTTTTTGGCTTTGTCGTCTTGATCAGCTATACTGGCTACTCTGAAGATGATCAGGAAAGTCCCGAAACCAAACCACCCTAGTCACGCGCTGGGTCACTTTACGAGCGCATAAAACCTTCATTATTTTGCCAACACAAACAACCCCGATTACTTATAAGGCTTTGATGGGGGTGAAAAGTTTGTGATAAAGTGCATTTTAATAGTTTTTAGCTTCTTATTCTGAAAAGGTGAAAGGAACTTGAGTGTACCAAGATTAAGTGTAAGGTAAAACAGGTAAACAATTCGTGTCTCTGAAAAATGGAAAATGAAGTATTTAGAAAAAATCGACCCATCTCACAACCAGCTCCGATGGGACTCGAACCCACGGCCTTTCGCTATCCGGGCGACTGCTCGATTTTTTCTAAATACTTCATTTTCCATTTTTCAACCATAAAAATTGCATTGTGAATGCAAAACAGTAAAAATTTAAATAATTCGTGTCTCTTTTAAAATCAAAACACTTTATTACAAGCTTATAATTAGTTTCACCTGTCTCGATGTTTGTAATCAAATCTTGCAAGTTAAATTTGACCAACTTCCCGGTGTCCAATGGAGCTGAAACTTTGCAGGTTTTGTTTAGATGACAACACAATATTAAAGTACAGTCAAGAAAAAAGGCTGTCATATAAACGAAACGGTTTTTACAAAAAACTTGTTCATTTTAGGCTGTTACAACACTTGTCTTGCGAACGTCAATGAAGCTATGGCATCGGTTTGCAAATCCTACAGTCCTCCCACTGTAATTATAACGAGAAGAAGCGTCAAGAAACTCGCCAAGATCTGGTTTTTTTTCTCCCTGTCTTATTTCATACAGACAAGACAAATTTAAAAAATTTCAATGAACATTGAAACTTGAATGAATTGTATAATTTTGGTTCTGGGCCTTAATAACAAGAACATACACGGATTATTGCATATTTTAGACATACGGGTCGAATTGAAAACAACCTTTTTTGAACTTGATTACATAGGTTCAAGGTAGACTTGATGTCCTTCTAATAGGACTACACAACCAATTCTAGATTCGAAATACTCGTTTCTGACACAGTGTAAATGTATGAGATTAGCAAAGAGAATCTCTGAGCGTAACCGTGAAATACGGTTAGATTATTGTGTAACAATGCGAATACAGGTTTGTACTGTGAACTACACACGACACAAAGCTTTAATGTTAAGTGATACCCAAAATTGAGTATGAATTAGAGCATTTGTTTGTAACAGAGCAACGAGCATACGCTGTTTTGTTACAACATGATTTTTTAAACCAACCAACGAGCGTTTTGGTAAAATATTTCGTTTGGGAAATCACCAAGTTACCAAACTTTGTAAGTATAAAATTATCTTTTTCGACAGCTTCAGCACTTTTTGGTATCATTTTTGACGGATACAACGATAGATTTTCGTGCTTGGGTTACCGATCCAGAATTCAAGGACTCAAACTAGCTTCTCACTCGCGCGTTAAATATGCTTCCACATAACATAAAACTGTAACAGGACCTCCTCGCCGGCCAGCGGTACACTAGCCGGAACGTCGGAAGTCACCGCCCAGTATTCAACTAGTAGATGTTGTAGTAATAAAATATTGTTTCTTCACTTGGTGAGTTTTATTTAATACATGGTAAATTAGAAATATGAAAGAATATGAAGAATAGGAACTGTCACTATAATTAATTATTGACTATTTAATACAATTATCACATTTCACTTATAAATTTTGGTACGCTAGCTCGCACGTGAGCTCTATTCAGCTTGATTGTTTCGGTAGGACTGAATCAAAACGCTGAATAGGGCACGTGGAGCGAAGAATTTGAATTTAAATTAAGAAATAACAGGATAGGATTAGATAAACTTGATGGTCAGTATGTAGAACTATGGAGTTTGAAAGCCATAATGGAGTTTTTAACCATCCATAATGACTGACACGAAACGACATCGTTACAAAACTAGCCTTCCGCCCGCGGCTTCGCCCGTTATCCCACGGGAATATGATAATAAGTAGCCTTTTATATAGTGAGGGGAATGCGTTTACGCATACCCCATCCACGTTAGTGTGCGGACGGTGGCTAATGTAGTGACATAGTGTAGTGGCGTAGTGACACAGGAGAGAGCTCCAGCTCTCAAAACATCCCCATCCCATTAATTACATCGATCCGTTGCTCCGTTTTTCGGGAAAGACGGGCAAACATACACAACACACTCACCCATAAACACACTTACACATTTTATAATATTACTAGCGGCCGCCCGCGGTTTCACCCGCGTGGTTCCCGTTCCCGTGAGAATATCGGGATAAAAAGTACATGTAAACCTTCCTCTTGAATCACTCTATCTATTATAAAAAACGCATCAAAATCCGTTGCGTAGTTTCAAAGATTTAAGCATACAAAGGGACATAGGGACAGAGAAAGCGACTTTGTTTTATACTATGTAGTGATGAAGTATGGATAGAATTAATTTATTGTATGAACTAAGTGGGTGTGTGTCTCGTTTCTCCTTTGTTCGCCAATTATAAATTAGTAGATTTACAGTGCTCAGTGCAGTGTGAGGCGAAAGCCATTGCGGTGCGAAGATATTGCAATGCAACGTGCCTTGCAAGATGGTATGCATACTTACATACTAATTTATCCGTCTCTGTGGTCTACTGGTCAGGTGTCAGGGGGGCTACCGGCTAAGAAATATGGATATGGGTATGGGTTTCAACTGTCATTTAAATTCCTTATTTTGATAAATTTTTGCAGCTTTGTTCAGTTGAACGTTGCTAGCTAGTTATAGTTATACCCGACGTCACAAAAAAAGGAAGTGATAGCGGCTATTTTCTTCAAAAAATTGACTTAAAGTTCCCAAAAACGTATGAAGTTCATACCCATAAAGTTACGCGGTAGCCCCCCTGGTCATCTAGAGGTCACGGGGTCGATTCCCAGTGGGAATACATATTGTAATCGGTTTGGTTGGTGGTAGGGTAGGGCATATTCAAAGTCTGCCTGGCTAGCTACCAGCATGTTATCTAGGTCTGACACCATAACAACGATGTTTTTAGCATTGTTGTGTTCTGGCAGTTAGAGATAAAACGGGTATTACACTACACGTTATTCAGGGCTAGTTAGGGCCTTAATTCAGAATACATTGCTTTCTTTGAGCTCCTTTTTAGCAAGTGATGCAATCAAAACAACCAATGTATTATGAATTAGAGCCCTGAATACCGTTTAGTGTAATATTCGCTTTAGACAGCCATTTCTCAGCTGTTGAGGATTCCGGTAGTAGTGTGCTTTCATGTTCAGCCTTATCACCACTTAACATCAGCCTGCCTAGCATGACCATCATTATATCATGCAATATGATATAGCACCTCATGCTGTCTTGCTTACACCTTAGTGGGGTAAGCAAGACAGCATAACGTGCTATATCATATCGCGTGATAAAAGCCGCTAATGCTAGGCCGGCAGGTGTGATAATAGCTAAGTGCCACCCCGTTGTGGGATTAAAAAAAGAAGTCCTGCAATAACATTACTATAACATTGAACCCGGGACCTCCTAGGTCTGATACTGGGGTGTGTACCATGAGACCACAAGCTGCTCATAGTTTTAAGGACGGAACTATACACAACAAAATTTTAATTAGTACAAAGGTTTTAGGAGATGATAGTGTCCATCAATACGAAAAATTTTTACTAAGATGTCAACCACAGAATCTCAAAAAAATCTGCTGTTCCATGCAAAAGTACAACATCGTCTCGACTGAAATGTATGGAACAGTTTATTTTTTTTTTGAGATTCCGTGGTGAGAGAGGTGTATGTGGTGTATTACTACGTATAGATAGCGCCATCTCGCTTACAATATTGCTATAACCTTGTTTGACAGTTCCCAGTAAGGCCCCAGTTCAATATGACAACATGATGCGCTTTCAATTACTCATAATGTAATAAATAGTAATAATTAAAAATACTCAAATTGTGTACATCTCGTAGGGTTTCACACGAAACATTTCGACACATCCACATAAATATAAACGCAATAATTTTCAAACCAAATTGGTATTAAAATGTGCGGTATATTTTGCCCGTTAGGTGCGACGTTTTAGTGGATAATAATTAGCATATAATTACAGATTCAGTAATTAACATGCAAAACGAGACCGAAGTTCGGCTAAGCATTCCCTTGAAGCAGATGCCGCTTTAACCATGTTGTGCACTGCAAGCTACAAAATATAATTAAGTAGCGAGAAATCGCCTTGAAATATTTTGCATAATTATGCACCCATAAAATCTTAAATTATTGCTCATTAGCTGAGACTGTGACAGATTTTTATGTATTTCAATAATATTGCACATTGTAATAACTTACAGCACACCAAATAACAGAATGCCAGCCATAACGACTTACCTAAAAGATAAATGCATGTGCAATCTATATTAATACTAATATACATCAAAAACTTAGTGGTAAGAAATGGTAGCAGATAAATTGAAACTTCCGTATAGTAAAAATAAATCCTCAGGCAATAAATAAAATTATAACAAAATCATTCTATGAAAGAACGTACTCACATAGACAAGACAAGACATAGAATATTGTGTGCCTACGTATCACAGAAATAGGGATATTTCATCATTAATACATACAACCGTGTTTTAAACCAAATGTTACTAAATTTAAAGAAATGATACCTACTCCATCATAGATCGTCGAATAGTAACTTTGTATCTTCAGTATAGCTTTCTAATCACGCAAGCCCAATCTGAAGCTCCTGTTGTAATAGATATGATAAATTTTAATAGCTTTTCGGGGAGTTTATTTATCTTTGTGCTGTAAGGACAGGATAAGGAGTTGCCCAGAATACCTTATCTTAGTTCCCGGGACTCATTGGCATTCATAAGACGGGCACACCTAGATTAATAATTTGTGCTATATTTCCTGCCTATTTCTTGACAAGATTTTGATAAAGAAGATAAAAGAAAAATATCTGTCAGCCAAATATACATTATTCTGACTCCGTGCGTTGTGACAGATATCGTTACCTCTAGCATGAAAAACTATCGTTATGGCTCAGCCTTCTCTATCGTCTAACGGCCCGAATTAATAACCTATCCACAGATAGGGATAGGTGCGATCCAGATTAGTTGCTATGCAACTCTTGATATTAACCCAGATGTTACGAGAAAAAAAATTAATGCTATCAATATGAACTTTTGATATTGTGTTTGAATTACTTTAAATATGATAAGAAAAATAGGTAAAAAAAAATTTTTTACTCGGAAAAGCGGGAAATGGGTGTTCCTTTTATGACCCACTAGTAATATACGCTACTATGGGGTCTTATTTTTTTTCTCTTTACTTTGGCACATACAGTCATTACAAAGAAATTGACATAGAAAAAGGTTATTAAGTTATAGACAACGAGTGCCCAAAATTGAACATTACAAAAAAGTTGGATACAGTTATTTAAAGCTAAGTTAAAAGTAACATGCAGTAACAAAATATCGATATGCAAAAATATATAATAAAAGGTTAAGCTATTATAAAGTTGTCTAGAAATAGATAAAAACAGAAGGTTCACTTTAACATTTCAAAAATTTCTGATTTAATACCAGTTATTGAATTACAAAACAAATCTAAATTGGGGAAATGATCATTATACATTTTTAGACGGCGAGAAGCTATTTCGGGTATAATTTTTCCGATAGTATGGTTGTACAAAAATTTGTAGTATAGACTTGAATACAGATTCCATTGCAACGAAAAGGGAAATAATAAATATGTTCTTGTTTAATGTGTTTCATATTTTTTTATTTTATTTCGGTACAGTTTATATAATAATAAAACTAGAAAAAGTTCACATTGTTCATAATGCCCTCATCTTTCCGTTGTATGATATTTCTCAAAACATATTTTAGGAATATTAGGATGCAAGTTGACATAACATTTTATAAAAATAGGTAAGTTAGTTTTTTGTGACAGACATGGCATCTAAGCCTATCTGTCTTGTACCTGATAATGTGACCTTTGTTATCATATCATGACTCTTCATGAAGGGCCTTTGAAACTCTGCCGGGTTTTGTTAGTTTCTAATAATCCTGTTGCAATACTGCACCTTTCTTTTCAATCAATGCATCATGCGTAGGCTATATAACTATATCTTTTAGTCAAATTGTAAGACTTGTTCTTAGAAACAAGCGGCTTTGAAGAGATTTGCCGTAAAGATGATACTGACGAGATTGTAGATCAGTAGACGTACTGGGCATACACATGATATCATCTTGGTCTCCAGTACCTCATCTTCATTTGGCTAACTGGGTGATAAATACCTATGTGTGATCTTCATCTTGATCTGAAGACTCAGTATCACTATGATGAACTTCAGCTTATACACGAAGATGAGAGCCAGGTAAATTCGACAACGATACGTGATTTTCGTCATGAGAATCCTTATCTATGACGATAGCAGTAGAATTTTCAGGCGGTAAAATTGAATTATAATCTGGGATGGGATCATCCTCATTATATTACATCACCTCCAATATTTCATTCAAATTCAAGTATTTTTAGCCCTAAAACAAAATCGATGACATTTTATAATTGGATATATCATAGTAGTGCATTTTACTATTGGTCCTTATAAGGAACACTGGTATAAAATGTAAAATGACATACCTATAGATTATAGTATTTTTACAACTAAAAACACTAAATATAAATAGGTTTGTATGAAATATGACAGGGAGAAAAAAACAGCCCTTGGCGAGTTTCTTGCCGGTTCTTCTCGTTACAAGGCCTCCCGCCGTAGGATTTACGAACCGATAGCGTAGCTTCATTGACGTTCACAAGTGCTGTATCAGCCTAAAATGAATAAATGATTTTTGATTTTGATTTTGATTTTGATTTAGGTTTAGATTATACCTTTTATAATCTAAGTAAAAAAATTAAAATAATTCATAAAATAAAAAGGAAAATACCTGCGTTCACTCATGATGAAAATACTGAATTAATTCAAGTCCAATAAATCAGCAGAAAATCACATAAAATAATAAATTCCTTTAAAAACTGTTAACGATATATAGCCACAACATACTAAACGCAGCAAAGTAAAAAAATAACTTCCCCCCTTAGAAATAACATTTTTTATTTGTCATGGTCCTTTAAAGGAACGCTAGTAATAACTGGGTTAACATAGAATTAGCGACAGTTGCCAGGGTGTTGCTAGGTGTTGCCTAGCAACTAATCTGGATCGCACCTATCCCTATTTGTGGATAGGTTATTAATTGTGGCCGTAAGACGATAGAGAAGGCTGTGGTTATGGTAATCGAATAGTAAACTATATAGTGCCACAAACTTTGCTGTGCCGGTGGCCAAAATGTGAAACTAACGTGATTCTTTTAATGGCATTTTGCTGTCATGTCCAACCATAGCGCTGCTGGCGGCTGAAGTTCTTAGAAGTCAGGGCCGGTTAAATTACTACAAAAAAAAGAAAAACGTACGTAGCGCCGCTGCCACCGGCACAGAAAAGGTTGTGGCACTGTACCGACTATACTACCGTGTTTCAAAAGCTGTCAAAGTGCTGCTGTCAAATATTTGTGAATTTCGGTTCCTTTTACGACCGAAAGAGGCGCTGCTCTGGTTTTCATACAAAATAATACGATCACGATAACGGTTACCATGACGACAATTTTTCGTGCTAAGGAAATAACGAAGGTTCATATTAACAATTTAAATAGGTACATAATAACACCCAGTAAACAAAGACATTCATCAAACTTTCACAAAGTTCATGCTCAATGGGTATGGTTAAAATCAGAAGTATCACACGAGAGTCTACGATTTTGTTCGCATGTATGTACGTACATAAATGTACCTATAATAGCTTCTAATCCCGACAAATTCAAAAAGAGATTATTCAATCAAACCACGACTTTTCAGTTATCTGAAACCAATCTGAAACTAATAGAAACCACGTTGTATAAGTAATGATAATGAATCTTGTACAAAGATAACACAATATGTATAGTTATTTAAATTTTTAGTTTCTTGCATTTACAATGCAATTTTTGTAATAGAAAAATGGAAAATGAAGTATTTAGAGCAGTCGCCCGGAAAGCGAAAGGTCGTGGGTTCGAGTCCCATCGGAGCTAGTTGTGAGACGGGTCGAATTTTTCTAAATACTTCATTTTCCATTTTTCTACAATATGTATACCTAATTTTGCAAACCAAATTTAAAAAAATACGTAGGTATACTTAATAATTAATATAATATATATTTTCAAAATGTGCAGTATATTATGGTACAAATGATATTACATAACTTATGTATTACAAAATTGATTTTCAAAGTTTTACCACAAATTGTGTAAACAATGAACCTTAATTTAAGAATGTGTAACTAAATAGCAACTGAACATGATTTCTCCATATTAAAGTTTGTACACAACTTTCAGCCACACGTAGCCCTAATTTTGGTCAGTACTAGTATGGATGCGACTTAAATTTTATTATTAAGGCCCTGACAGAATAACAGCGCTTCTGGGTCATTCTAACCACCTTTACGGATGGCCCAGGAATTTTGTGCTGAGTCAGGGCCTTTTAGCGTCACTATTTGTTTTTATCTTTCTTTCTTTTTCTGTAAACTGTCTTATTTTATCGATTGTTATTCCCTGTATTTTGTCTGTAGGTACTTATGTGTTATGTGGTGTGTTCGTTAATCAATGTTTTTTCTTTCTTCTTTCTTTCTTTCTATTACATTCTAAATATTTATATCGCTAACCCATTGACGTAGGACCGACCGAATAGGGCCGGAGAACAATGGAAAATCTATTATATCTCATTTGTGGGGCGTTGAAGGATAATAACGAATTACAGTCATAACTGTTGGGTTAAGATTTTTTTGTATTTTAATTAGTAAGATAATACATTAGCTATGAATAGATAGCTTAGTTGTTTTTGGAAAATATGTTTATCTCCTATAGTATTCTCGTCTCACCTTTATCTAATGACACGTGGACGCTATACAATTTGTAAATAGAATTAATATATGTAGAAGTTTGTTATTTTTTTGTTTATGTCAATACATAATGTTTGTTGGTTAATTTATTTAAGTTCATGATTGTAGATTTCTTTACTTAGTCAGTATGTGACTGAACCCTCTTTTATAATAAAAATAAAAATAAAATAAAAAAAACATTATTTTTGTAGAGCCAATACAAATAGTGTACTTATAAGCATACAATCTGAAAATTCTACAAATATAATGAATCTTCAAAACATTTAACAATATCACTGAAATAAAAACTGAAACTGGCACACTTTAATTTGTGAAATCTTAAGACGGGCGAAAATTATTTTCGATTCAAAAAAAGCAAACTGGGGTAAACCATGAAGATTCATGGTTTATAGACAGATATCTATAGTCGTAAAAGAAGACCGTAAATTTATCCATAACTTTTGTTATGTAAAACCAAATCCAATCTCCAGAAGCGGAACGTATGGTTCTTTCTCAGTTTTCTTGATGCCTTATATTTACACATAGGTATTTGTATTTTCAGTAAAGACTTTTTGTAAGTATCGCGTCCACTCGCGAAATAATCGCACATCGAGAATTTGCAATTCGCAACGTGCCGCTTTAAAGCTTAATATCTAGCAAACTAATACTGTTAATATCAAAATAAAAATATGTGTTTATAGCTGAAAGTATAAACTATAATTTTTATTACATATCAAATTACAATAATTAATTCAAATTACTTTAAAAAAATGTTGGTTAAATCACACTGCATAAAAATGGCGAGCAAAAACCATGTTTCTTCAAGTCAATTTTATCGTCGTCTCTGACTTCTTAAATATAAATCTTTGTTATATTTAAAAGTATACGTCCTAAGGAATATTTTAAATATACATACGCCACTACGAAAGCATTCAATTAAAAAATAAAGACATTTTAAACACAAATGCTCTGAAACACGTCGACACTGACGTATTAAAAAAAATTTCATAAACAAATGTCACAGACTACACTGCTTAAAGGGCATTTATAAGATACGTTTTCTATTACAGAATCGTCTAAGAACAAATTTCTATCTCGTCTGTGAAATTACCACAGATAAAAAACAGTTTAAACTGAAAAGGCCAGCTGGGCTGCCATAGTCGCCTTAACGTTTTTGGCCATTTTTTTTTGGGCGACCACAGGCGCCCGGACGCGCGAGTGGATATGAACAACATTAAAGTAGACTCACATAATGAAGGATATTAAAACACGTTTAGGAGTTTGAAAAACGAGCCTCATAGAGGGCCGTAGCGAGGTACGGGCAGGGAGGGGCAACTGCCCCCCCTTAGAAGAGCGGTCGTTCGGTGGTAAACTGTAATTCTGACGAGCTTCATAGCTTGCGACGCTTCTTAGAAGACCTAAGAAGAAACTAACAGGCTTGAAGGCTGGCTTCTGAAATCCAACAATACACGATCAAAACAATATAATGTAGTCTTTTTTTGTCTGATTATGTTTGACTATTATGTATTATTCACATCGAAAATGTAACAGTAATCAATTAGTATGTATAAATAAATAAATAACTTCTTACATTCACACCAATTATCTAAGCCCATGTTAATTTCATTAAGAAACTGTATCATGGAAAACTTTATAACGGATAAATATATACTTAAATACTTTTTGTTTGTAAATACATACTTAATATACATAGTAAACACCCAGACCAAGACAAATAGATGAATAGACAATCATGCACACAAATATTTGTCTTGTTCGGGAATTGAACCCGAGACCACTGGCGCAGAAGGTGGGTAGACTACCCCTGCGCCAAATCGGTCGTCAGTACCTACCCAAATGTTACAATATTATCAATACTAGAGAGTAAATGCGTGAATTCAAATTACACCAATTAAAGACTTGTCCATATTATGCCTTACGTATTTGTGTATTGGAAGGTAATTTATCAAAGTCATGCCATGCCCTACTAGGCGTTAATTAGGGTGTGAACAGACGAGCAACTGTTTTTAGTTACTGCAGATTCGTACAACGCAGTATTTGTCTATAATTTTATTACGAATATTGTATTGCTTATAAAATGAATGTCCTTACGATCATTTAGACGATTACAATAAAGTGGATAATATAATATTGACATATCGACAGGCGGAAGCTTTTTTGATAAGCAATTGTTGCTTGTTCCATTTAGGAAGCAAATTGTGAGAGATGTTGTTCATTTAAAAAAAACGCTTATAAAATAATTATTTTTTTCAGGCAACTTTAAGTCTCTCGTCTATTCAGCACTTTATTGCGTTTTGAACGGTCGTGTCACGGCCTGCGCGATAGCGTAGCGATATAGGCGCGATACAGTGACGATAATGTTAAAGCAATTATCTAAGTAGCGTTCTGAACTTTATTAAAGTTTGATTTTGTGTGTTTTAAAATTAACTAGATTAGGTATCGGTAACCCTAGTACGAAAAAGTGTCGATTTGTTAATCGTATCGTAGACTATACGATTCTTCAAAAGCTGTCAAAGTGCTGGTGTCAAAGATCTATCGAAAATACGACCGAAAGTGGCTCTGCTCGGCATAACGATAGTTTTTAACGTTAGTTTGAATATGCGGCGCAGCTTGCAGTTTTCTTCTTATTAATCAAATGTAAATAAAATTAAGATTCGTATGTACGATTCGTATGTACTGTATTATTTACTATTCGATTCCTTGTTTAGTTGAAAATTGTTTACTGTTTTAGGTATTAAACAAAATGATTGTACTTAATTTAGGTATTCTGTACTGTAATGGAAAGTAATCTTACTATTTGGTGAAGGTCATTTTTCAAATTTGACGACTCTATATTAATTAAAACGTGGAGAAAAAATAGCCCTTGGCAAGTTTCTTGCCGGTTCTTCTCATAACAAGATCTCCTGCCGTAGGATTTGCGAACCGATGGCGTAGCTTCATTGTCGTTCATAAGTGTTGTTAAACAAACCTAAATTGAATAAAAAAAATAATTCTAATTTAAAATTTTTGAATTTTTTCGTGCTACGGATACTGTATTAATATTATAAATTTGGAACTAACTTTTTTTAGGAGCCTCGGATTGTTGTGGTTAAGCAACTTTCGCAACGGTCGGTCACAGGATGGGTGACCAAAAACCTATTATATCGAGCTCCTCCATGCGTTAGAAGGCATGAAAGCCATTGGTACTTAATAGTAAAATTGCAAACGTCAAAAACCCACCCAAAATGTCAGTAAAAATAACATACCTCGTTGAAAAATGGAAAATGAAGTATTTAGAAAAAATCGACCGACTTGTGTTCCGGCAGTTAGAGATAAGATAGCCTCCTCAGTAGTTGAGGATTCCGGAAGTAGTGCGCTTCCACCTTCAGCCTTATCACTACTTAACATCAGGTGTGATCAAGGCTAAGTGCTACCCCGTTGTGGATAAAAAAAAGAAATGCCTTCTAGTACTAACCTCTTTTTGTGTTCTGTGTTGTGGTAATGTGGTTTCACACAAAGCTTTTATATTGCAAACCATCAAACCTACCATAGTAACAATAGAGATATTTTTCCGTTTGTCACTGATAAATCATCGTAGAAGAGACGGTGCAGCACTAAATAAAATTAATGATTCAAAAGGCAAAGTTCTTCAGTCACACCACTGCATTGAGAAATTCGGCAATCTTACTAAGGGCTGATTTTTCAATCCTCAGATAATAGTTATCAGTTAGATTTTATATTATTTTTATGCATTCACAATGCAATTTTTGTAAGTATAGGAAAAATGTGATAGTAAAAAACCACGAGCCCTATAAGTAGCTTTCAGGCGGGATTCGAACCCGCGCCTCCGGGAATCTGGCCCGATGCTCTGACCAACTAAGCTACCGAAACGCTTACACGACTCGTCGAATTTTGCTATCACTTGTTACGCTGTAGGCCAGCGTTGTTTCATCAATCTGAGGAAACCCTCGCATCCGAAAGAAACATTTTTACAAATGTTTAACAATCGATTAAGATGAAACAGCCATAATGAGATTTTATATTATTTTTATGCATTCACAATGCAATTTTTGTAAGTATAGGAAAAATGTGATAGTAAAAAACCACGAGCCCTATAAGTAGCTTTTAGGCGGGATTCGAACCCGCGCCTCCGGGAATCCGGCCCGATGCTCTGACCAACTGAAAGCTACTTATAGGGCTCGTGGTTTTTTACTATCACATTTTTCCTATAGTTATCAGTTGGTTAAATTATTAACCAACCAAAGTAAATGTCAATCACAAAACAAGAGATATATGAATGACAATTGCTTTTCAATTTGGAGGTATTCAACGATATCAGACGAATAATTTTTATCCAGGCATTGAAAAACCGACCCTAAATATGATATTGAAATAGTATATTTCATTACAAGTGCGGAAAGCCTGTCATTGCAAAGAGTTCCGACAAATGTCTACCCGAGCCGAGGCGCAGCCGAAGGTGAGGGTTGACAGTCGGAACAAGTTGCAATGACGGTTCCGCACGTGTACTGAACAACTATTTTTAATACAGTTGCGAAAAAATGAAGCAATTTAAAAAATAATAAAACACAATAAACTCAACTAACTAATCGTAAAAGAGACTTTTTTTTGTTTTCTTCACCCATTCTGGGTTGGCAAAGGAAACTATGATCATACAGCCAAGGCTTCAGTAGAATTTTTTTATTGATATGAAATGAAAATAAAATTAAATGAGATGAAATTAAATGAAACCTAACAAAAGCAATCCGATTGCTATAGGAGCGCCTTTCCTTATTTCTCTCTTTACCACATCGTTTTCCATTAAAGCCACATTATTGCACTAATTCCACCATACTAAGTACCTACCACAATAAAAACCAGAAAAAACTAATTTAAAAAATTAAGAAATAAGGTCCCTCATTTTCTTTTCACTTGCGCAAACTCCTTTAAGCAGATACTATGGTAAATAGTGCACGTCATACCATATTTAGTAATCTGTGGTCATACAGCCAATTTTATGTATTTTTTATATTCATAAATTTAATTTGGCCGATACTAATATTAATTTAATGTATAATTAAAATTAAGTACTTTTAAATCTGATATTGAAACAAATTAGTAGCTTCTTTTTAGAAATATTTTCATGAATCATAAAAACTTCTATGAATTTTCTTTTAGTAAAAACTTCGTGGTTGGTTTTTTCTTTTTAATAGACAATATTTTGACAGTTGGGAAAGAAAACGCACGAGTTCGGGAAAGATAAAGAAAAAGTTCTAGTGTGTAATAGCCCACATCCCGAACGCTATACGTCCCTGCAATACGCCACTTTTTGAGCAACTGTATTAAAAAT
The DNA here is from genome assembly GCA_949710035.1 of Crambus lathoniellus. Classification (NCBI taxonomy): domain Eukaryota; kingdom Metazoa; phylum Arthropoda; class Insecta; order Lepidoptera; family Crambidae; genus Crambus; species Crambus lathoniellus. Next base: position 4,551,488 of record OX453312.1, read on the forward strand.
TAATATTTGTCGAATATAGACTATATTCACAGGTCTCGCTCCAGATACCTACATATACTTTCTGAGCACGCTTACTCTCGGTTGCAGCAAAACCTTAGCATCTGTAATCAATGAATTTGCCATGAAACTTATTATGCCACTAAAGTTTCTCTAATGACTCCTTCCTTTTTTTTACTTATTTTGCAATAATCACTGTAAGTAAAGCCCACTATTATGCCCTATATTACTAAACTTTGGAGGAAACATTCTTTGATTAGTTTCTCGGTAAAACAAATTAACAAAATGTTCCTAAGTTCGAATCTTACGCGATGGTTAAAGCCGCCGCTTCTCAAAGATTTAATGTGACTAATAAATCAAAACTGGGGATACAGGGAGACCACGATATTGAACTAAGAATAAAACGCACCCTAGCTCTATAAATCTCCGAAACACAAAAATTAAATCTTAAAAGAAAATTTATTATTTTCAATAAGTATACCAATTATTTGTATAAACAAATTATTTATTTATTATTTACTGATATTAGGCATTTTTTTTTATAATAACATACTTAACATTTTGATTGTCAGATTTGCTTTAGATTTTTGTGTTTTAAGTGAGTACCTACTCGGTACCATACCAGTACAAACAATTTAAAAACCGATTGGATAAAAGGCCTTCTGGTTAAGATTTTAAATTATTTCATTCACTCAGATCACAATGTAATTCTGTAAGTACTGGTTAAATATTGATAGAAAAAAAACTACCAGCCCTGGTAACCAAATGACGAGACAGTCAACAACAACAAGCTTTGCTTACTTGCAATGCAGGGTTAATGGTTTTTTTGTTATAAAAAACTTTCCTAATCCTTGTATCTTTTTTATTATTAGAGAGATTATGAAATACTCAAACAGAAAGTAAATATTGACTAATATCTTTTAAATACAAAATTTTCGTGCCACAGTGTTAGTTGCCATAATTCTCCGAAACGACTTGATCGATTTTGATGAAATTTTATATGTATTTGGTAGGTCTGAGAATAGGTTTTATCCCGAAGTTCCGAAGAGAGCGAAGCCCCAGGGCGCAGCTAGTAATATATAGATATCTCTCTCAGGGGCGTGCATCAGTTTTCCAGCGCAGTAGGCACTGTAGATCTAACTAGTGGTAGTTGCACTGATCATTTTAAAATTCGTAATATTTAGGCCGAGCGACGGCGACGTGGCGCGGACAAAGTCGCGAGCGGAAGGCTATGTTGGATATAAATTCGCTTACCATATATTGTCCCGCTTTCTTCAGACTGTAACTAATGTTCTGTATGTTATGTGAACTTACTTCCTAGTGAACTTGCTCTGCTCTTATCCTTTGGCACCTGGCGGTCGTGTGCGGTGGAGCGAATTTTTAACCACCACAGATATCTCAAAAATGCATGAATATAGGTAACATGATTCGTAAAGAATCACACATGTCATTTGAGCGATAGCCGTAGTGGCTTTTAGAAAAGCCGTTGTATTTGTTTTATGTCACTTCACATCACTCACGATCACGAATACCGGGTTTAATTAATTAATAAACGAGTAATAACACACATATTGAGAGGTATTTAAATTTAACTAGATTAAATAAAATTTAGAAATAAACACAGTCTTCGCTGTAGAAAACAAAAGACACGGAAAGCAAAATAATAAATTCGTATGGCGGCAACCAGCTAACCAAGTATAACTGTCGTAATATTTGGTATTAAAATGTCTGAAATTTTTACCTTTCTGTTGAGTTAAACTAATATTTGGCATAGGTCTATTGAATGAAACAATTTTTGTTTTATCTATAAACGAAAACTGTGCGAAAGGATACGTACGTAATTTCTGTAAGCAAATCGAATCCGGACAATCGGCACATTCTAATTTCTCCATTATATTTTAATTATTGATTACCTATATTAAGCACAAACACACACAGCAATTTCTTTTTATCACAGTACAAACACTCGATCACTCAACAGTAATTATCTAATTAGGTCTCGCGCGCGTGTGATGCCAAGAAGACAAAAACGAACTAATAACAAAATGGCAGGAACTTTCGTTGTTGCAAATTACATCCGTAATTATTAATAATTCTATAACTCAATCACGGGTGCGGGCGGTTAACAATCACTCTTAAAATCAGCGCAATAAGGTTGAAACTCGTTGAACGTACACGCACTGCAGCGCGCGGAACTAGAAAGAGACGGGTCGGAAATCATCGGTTCATTTCGCGACAGTTCGTCTAAGTAAGCTCGACTACCTAACCCGGTTAAATTGAGAACATATGCATGTCCTTAGGACGACGCACATTTTCGGTAAACATTATACGCGGTTGTATTACCTTGACCAGTACTTTTTCTAATTTATGTTGTATGAAAGGCTGCTTGCATCGAATAGGCGATTCGGAGTCTGCCTACCTTAGAGTTAGGTACCTAAGTATTTAGTATTTAGCGAGGAAAAACTTATTGGGTGAGGTGTTGAATAGACGTTTTATTATAGAATATCTGAACCATATTAAACTAAATTAACTTTAAGTATATAATTAAATTAGTGGAAAATTAGTAGCATGTTATTTAGGTTTTTAATGAGGTAGGCACAGCCTAATTGCCTATATGGTATGCACGCCCCTGACTCTCTAGTTATCTTGCTAGACAACAATATAAACTTACTAGCTTCCGCCCGCGACTTCGTCCGCGTGGACATTCGAGAAAATACTTAGGGGACCAATATAACCAGGATAAAAAGTATTCTGTTTTAATTTCATAACAATCCGATCAGCCGTTTTTACGTGATTAGGCGGGTCCTCGCGGACGAAGTCGCGGGCGGAAGCTAGTAAATAGTAAGTGTTGTTTCACAATCAAAAGTTAGTTCTGAGTAGCTTAGGTACCAAGAACTTGTTAGGTACCAAGAACTTTTAGGGTACATTAAGATGATTTAGGTTTCTATACCCTATTTACCCCCTGGGTTTGATTTTCGGAAAACTACGAAATGGGTTGCCTATTTGTTTTAAGAAGTAAGCCTACAAAGTTTCAAGTTGAAATGTCTTTTTTGCCCCCTGATTTTTCATTAAAAAATTCACCCCTATTTCAACCTTTTAGGGGTTGAATCATGTTCAGGGTGTTAAACATCAAAATAAATGCCATTTTTGCAATCGTCATCCCTTATAACCTCAATAACGACATCCATATCGATTTTTAGGTTTATTTATCCCATTTAACCTCTAAGGGGTTGATTTTAAAAAAAATACGAAATATGTGTTTGCTTATTTGTTTTACTTTCCGACCATAAGCCTAAATAATAAATTTAATGAAGGACTTTCCAGATACAACATTTCATCCCCCTTTTCACCCCTTCGGAAGTGGAATTGTCAAAAACGCTGACACAGGAAAATATTAATTTTCAATTGCCAGCCTAAATAAAAAATTTGAAGATCCTAACTACAAAACTGACGGGCTTTCATGGACATATTCATGCCCTATTTACCCCCTAGGTTTGATTTTCGGAAAACTACGAAATGGGTTGCCTATTTGTTTTAAGAAGTAAGCCTGCAAAGTTTCAAGTTGAAATGTCTATTTTACCCCTGATTTTTCATTCAAAATTTCACCCCTATTTCAACCCTTTAGGGGTTGAATCATGTTCAGCGTGTTAAACATCAAAATAAATGCCATTTTTGCAATCGTCATCCCATAAAACCTCAATAACGACATCCATATCGATTTTTAGGTTTATTTATCCCATTTAACCTCTAAGGGGTTGATTTTCAAAAAAATACGAAATATGTGTTTGCTTATTTGTTTTACTTTAAGACCATAAACCTAAATAATAAATTAAATAATGGTCTTTCCAGATACAACATTTTATTCCCCTTTTCACCCCTTCAGGGGTGGAATTGTTAAAAACGCTGATACAGGAAAATATTAATGTTCAATTGTCAGCCTAAATACAAAATTTGAAGATCCTAACTTCAAAACTGACGGACTCTCATACAAACATTTATCCCCTATTTCACCCCCTTAGGGGTGGAATTTCCAAAAATCCTTTCTTAGTGGATGCTTACACTGTATAACGTATCTATGTGCAAAATTTGAAGTCTCTAGGTTTAGCGGTTTGGGCTGTGCGTTGATATCTCAGTCAGTCAGTCAGTCAGTCAGGACTTAGAATTTTATATATATAGATTCCGACTAAAGATGCTCATAACCCTCTGTTATTATCTGTGGCATATTTGTGTCCTCATATCTGAGTTAAAGGCCGAACTCAGGAGCTCTTGATGCGGGCATTTGGTAACCCACTCATATCTATTATAGAGCTGAGCATCCATACTGTCTGTCTGTCTGTCGGTTTAGTTTAAACTTCTGAACTGATCTTTGTATGAAATAAAACAGGAGGATAAAATATATGATTCTTCTCGCTAAAGGTCTAACGCCTAGTACATAGGTACACGTGGCTTAAGTCAAAATAATATAACATTTTGTGCCTAGTTAAATAAATAACAATTAGTATTCGATTTCCTATCTCGGTCAAGCAACTGGCCGACGCCCGGTCGGACGCCCCCGCTACCGATGGAGAGACGTGGTGGAGGCCGATCTACGTGAGCTCGATGCTGGGGACTGGCGCGAAACTGCAAAAGATCGAGATAGATGGCGAGCTCTAGTATCTGAGGCTAAGACACACTTTGGGTCGCTGAGCCACCGGAGTAAGTAAGTAAGTCGATTTCGTTGGTGGTAGGACTTGTTCTAAGTTCGTCCGTCTGGCTAGCTGCCACCATTTTAGCTAAATCCGACGCCATAACAACGATGTTTTCTGCACTGCTGTGTTCCGGCAGTTTGAAATAAGAAAGCCAGTTCCTCAGTGTTTGAGGATTCCGGGAGTAGTGCGCTTCCATCTTCAGCTTTATCTAAGCCTAAGTGCTAACCCGTAGTAAACTAAAAAAATGTAAGCCGCTCTGTCCGTCACGGTCTGTTAACTTTTGCAAGCTAAATACACAGAACCATTTTTTTTAAACATATAGGATTGAGAAGAAGGAAAGCTATTTTTTATCGTGAGTATTTGAAGAGATCCCTACTAATAATGCAATTTGTGTCGAGTTGAAGAAATAACAAGAATCAACTTAATTTCTTACTTCTTTAACAGGCGCAAGTTGTATTGTTTCAACTTTAATAAAGTGGCCACATTTGCCATAATTCAATCCTTCGAGATGGACCCAATGGAAATTTAGTCTAACTGTGATTAAGCCGTACCAGCTATCTCGTCTAATAGTCATATCCACGTCGAAGTCCAATAGATATTAACCCAGTTTTTATGTAGTATAAAAAAAATAATAAATAACTTTTTAACAATCACACCAATTATCTAAGCCCATGTAAATTTCATTGAGAAACTGTGTCATGGAAAACTTGATAACGGGTAAATATATACTTAAATAATTTTTTGACGACTCTGTATAAGTTAAAACAGGGAGAAAAAAATAGCCCTTGGCGAGTTTCTTGCCGGTTCTTCTCGCTACAAGGTCTCCTGCCGTAGGATTTGCGAACCGATGGCGTAGCTTCATTGACGTTCATAAGTGTTGTTAAACAAACCTAAATTGAATAAAAGATTTTGAATTTTGATTTTTTTTTAAATTTTTACTTTTTGTTTGTAAATACATACTTAATATACCTAGAAAACACTAAGACGAAGACAAATAGACATGTTCATGCACACAAATATTTGCCTTGTTCGGGAATTGAACCCGAGACCTCTGGCGCAGAAGGCAGGTATCCTACCCCTGCGCCAAATCGGTCGTCAAAGTCAAGTATGTATCTTAAAAAGGTTGGTAATATCAACTCTATGAAGATATTTCAGTGCGATGCGAGTGGCAGTGGTGTGCAAATTGCATTACGTACGCCATAGCAATCATGTCAGGAGCAGCCCGTAGCTGACGGCCATTGCTCGTTACATGCATTCGGCCTGCGATTGTGTTGGTTAAGCCACTTTCACAATGGCCGGTCTTGTGATGGGAGACCAAACTGCATTACGGCCGTCACAACAATCATGTCAGGAGCAGCCCTAGCTGACGGACAGTGCTCGTTACATGCATTCGGCCTGCGATTGTGCTGGTTAAGCTACTTTCGCAATGGCCGGTCTTAGGATGGGATACCGGCCGTCATAACAATCATGGCAGGAGCAGTGCGTAGCTGGTAGCAGTGTTGCCGTATTAGCCATTTTCGGGTTAAATCTAACGCTCTTTTAAGCTCTTCAGCGCATTTTTTTTATGTCGCGCTTAACATAATTTAGTGGAATCTGGTGGAAAATTTCAGAGCCAAAAAAATATAAAAAAAATAAAATGAGTTCATTCTGGGGGCCTACCGGCTAAGAAATATGGATATGGGTATGGGCTTCAACTGTCATTTGAATTCCTTATCTTGATAGATTTTTGCTGCTTTGTTCTGTTAAACGTTGCTAGCTAGTTATCGTTATACCCGACGTCACAAAACAAGGAACTGATAGCGGCTATTTTCTTTATAAAATTGACTTAAATTTCCCAAAAACGTATGAAATTCATACCCATAAAGTTACGCGGTAGCCCCCCTGGTCGGTTATTCCCCCCCACCAATCATAATGTTTGGTTTAGTCAATTGTTTTGTCTCTTTTTACATTAACCCGTTAAATGACAAATATTTTAAAAATGACAATAAAATTATTTTATATTTTAAATTACTACCTAATAGATAAAAAAAACATCATTTTAATTATGCGAAAAGTTTGTGGATTTTAGCGTTTTTTTAAGCCCCGTTTTTTCCAAAATATAGCACTATTTTGACAAGAGTTTGGTGAAAAATGGAAAATGAAGTATTTAGAAAAATCGACCCGTCTCACAATCAGCTCCGATGGGACTCGAACCCACGACCTTTCGCTTTCCGGGCGACTGCTCTAACCACTGAGCTACGGAGTCGTTACGAGAAGCGTCTAATTTATCCAATACTTCTTACTCGCTGTATAGTCAGCGTTAATTTCATTAATGTGGACATATTACTACCCTCACACGCGAAAGAAATACCTTTCCATGTATTTGGCAATCGCTAAGGATGATATTTTCCATTTTTCAGTAATAAAAATTGCATTGTGAATGCAAAAAACTAAAAATTCAAATAAAGAGTTTGGTGGTTTTCTTTTTCCTCTAAAGGCAACACTGGCTGGTGGCCATTGCTCCTGCCGCGCATTCGCCCGCGGTAATGTTGGTTAAGAAACTTTCCCGATGTCCGACCCCGGGATGGGTGAGCAAAACTTCATAATCGACAGACCACTGCAAAAGTTTCTTGACATCAACGATCGCAGGCCAAGAACGCTAATCTAAAACATGTAGAGTATTCATATTTTATTTTAGTATGAATCATCATCATCATCATCATCAGCCATTTAATTCCCCACTGCTGGGGCACTGGCCTTCCTTATGGATGAATAAGGAGAATGAGCCATGACCCACCACGCGGGCTCAGTGCGGATTGGTGGGTATTAACGACTGCAAGTGCAGCCGGGACCAACGGCTTAACGTGCCTTCCGAAGCACGGAGGAGCTCGAGATGAAAGTATTTGGTCACCCATCCCGTGACCGACCATTGCGAACGTTGCTTAACCTCAGCAATCGCAGGCTAAGCGTGCTATCCACTGCGCCACGGGCTCCTCTTTGTATGAATGGATTCATATTTTTTTAAACCAACCAATTATTTTCTGCATTAAAGCGTTCTTTACGCATTCTCCCCCAATCAGCAAACAAGCCGAGAGCCATCGATCACGTTAATGAGCTTGCCAATAACAGGCGGGGCGTAGCTGATACCCGATAGCGCAGTGGTTACTGGGCCAAGGGTCGTGAATTCGATCGCCAAACGCCTCAAAAAAACTAATGTTTCTTTCCTTTTTTGTGTCTGGGTGATATCTATACTAATATTATAAAGAGGAAAGATTTGATTGTTTGTTTGCCTCGAATAGGCGTTTCGGAGCCTAAATACTGGACCGAGTTAGAAAATTCTTTGACCATTAGAAAGCTACATTCTTCCTGAGTGACATAGGCTATATTTTATCCCGATATTCCCACGGGAACGGGTACCACGCGGGTGAAACCGCGAGGATCCGCTAGTTATCTATATCTATACATATAATAAAATCGAAGACTTTCCGTGTCTGTACATTGAAGATATTTGCAAAAAAAAACCAGAACATGTTACAAATAAGCAATAGAGCGCATAAATCTCTTTTTTTAATTTTTTGTCTGTTTGTCGGTTTGTCGGTTTGTCGGTTTGTCGGTTTGTCGGTTTGTCTGTTTACCTGTCTGTCTGTTTGTTTGTGACGGCATCACGCAAAAACCAGTGAACGGATCTTTATGAAATTCCGTACGAAGACATGACAACGATGGGATTTAAAATAAAATCGAGATGCAAGTGGCCCTTTTGATTTATGAAGAAGAGGAGAGAAGTTTGTTTTTTTCTCGCCATTTAGGGATTGCAGACTTCAGTATTTAATTTGACATAAATTTCAGCTTGATACCTCCCACGCATACTTGAGAAAAAGTTTCTTGACATACGGACAGATCTATGAATGAGGGCTCAACGTGGCTCAACTATGTTCATGCAGCATATGATAACAACATACCATGTTCATACCCTAGCCTGCGCATTCGATATTCTTTAGACCCTTTTGGTAGAGAATAGGACTTCAAGAAGAGCGTTATGGAATCTAGGCAACAAACACACATAAATATGTTAGTTTATTACACAAAAGTCACTACACCACCGCGCGTACGAAGTCGCGGGCAACAGCTAGTTCCTTAATATATTTGTAATCACATTGATCAGTTTAATGATTGTTAATATCAGACTGTGGCGTAGCTGAGACCCGATGGTACAGTGGTGACTGGGCCAGGGGTCGTGGCAATTCTATTGCCAACCGCCAGAAAAAAAACAATGTTTCTGTTTCTTTTTCAAAAACATTGCAAATCTATTGCGCTTGTATTATTTTATTTCGAAAAGATAGCCCTGAACACGTTATAACAGTAGGATATACATAATATGTATCTTTTAAAAGGTGAAAAAAAATCTTCTAAGATTGTTCCAATACCATAAAAAAATCAAATCTAATCTAACTAAAATTTGAATTAAAAATAACAAAATACAGGGAGGTTAGGTTAAATTAAACATGAATAATTTAATAAGTAAATAAAATAAAATAACAATTTTATTCGGAATTTTATTAGTTTGAAAAAGAAACTGGACCATAACCTATTGATTAGTTTTCGCGTTTGGTACAACTAGATACCTCCTCCGGCATTAATATAATTATGATGGTTTCAAAAACTGGGCCAAGCCCGAGTGCCGCGATACTCTGAGATATTGTCAAGCAAAATGCCAAGTCACGGCTCGTTCACACGTAACCGTCATTCACGATTCGTCAAAAACCACGAATGTCAAAAACCACGACTGTCAAAAACCACGAATGTCAAAAGACGTATCCGTCATTCACGATGCGTTACAATACACGCATTTAAAAAGCATTACCGCCGTAAAAAAACACGATTCGTAAAAAGGCGATATGTCTAACTTCATCGTGTAAACGAACCGTAACGTGTCAGAGGGCCTACTCTGAAACGCTAAACCCGAATCTTTGTTATTTTCGTCCCTTTTACTCTCCAGTCATGATAGAATCGAGTGAAAGGGGCGGGGCTAACCGAAGTTTCGGATTTGCGTTTCAGAGTACAGTCCCAGATTCAAATAGAGTTCCTGTATATGAAAGCTTTTTTTCAGGAAGTGGGGAATCTAGTCGTAACGAACGCGAATACTGTAAATATTAATTTATGGGCTAGGCATTATGAAACCACTTTCTTAATCATCCTCATCCTAAGTTTCATAGTCATCCACCTTAACTGCGGCCGTAGACGGTAGTGGCGTTGTTGTAGCATCTGGAAAAATAACTGTCGGTAAGACTTACGGTTCAAAAAACGGAACCCTTATTACACCTCTAAATTTTAATTAGTACATTAGGGGATGATAGTTACCATCCATACGATAAATTTTTGTGGATGGCCCTATAATAAAAATTGTTCGTATGGATGGTAACTATCAGTGGTGTAGATTCGTCATGTCTGTCTGTCTGTCTATCTGTCCATCCAGTCACTATATTCTAAAACTATTAAAACTACACAGTTGAAACTTGGTAGCTAGATGTATTCTGTAAACCGCTTTAAGATTTTAATACATAAATAAAAAAATTAAGGGGGACTCCCCATACATGGAACTGAAACAGATAAATATGTTTTTAATCAAACATAATATGTGTAGGGTGTCTATAGATAGGTCTTTAAAAATGACAAAGGTTTCTCAAATCTTTTAAAAGATAAAAAGGTAAAATGTGTGTATAAATGTAGCAACCTGTTGCTGAGATACGGCCACACAATACCACGCAATATGTAGCAACATCGCTTCACTTCATTGCTCCAGACTGATCCATTACAGTTACCAGGCAATTATTGCCAAAAAAATTGCTCTTGTACGTGCACCTTAAGCTGTCAGTACAGCCACTATAAGTGCCAATAGGCCTGTCACTGTAGACATAAAAATGGCGTTAGCTCGCAAACAATCGCCAGGAATTGATGTTTTGGGATGATGTTAGGACAGATACCAATAGTGTAAAACCAAATTTGCAACCTCGAAAGACCTGTGCTAACTTCGTGGTGCTCGAAAAACCTCGGTATTTTCGGGCTTTTTTCAGTTTTTGGGTTACAACTTCTAAAATATGCATTTTAAAGCAAAGCCATTTAAAAGATTTCGAAAGAAGATAAAATTAAGGACAATTTGAGTGTCTCCGAGTTAAAAAGATTATTCGTGTATAAGCTTATAGTGCCCTTTATTTTATAGTATATAAATAAGTAAATTAAGCATTACATACCTTGTGGACAATCGTATCCACAATCCTTATCGAACTGAGCGATTGCCGGGTTATCAAACCAGAGTTCAGTGCCATTACAATTCTTGTAACATCCCAAAGGTTGGTACTCTCCAAACATGGAGCAGAGTTTCCTCAAATACAGTTCATCTGAGACCCCAAACACTGTGCTGCCACTGCCGACCCCTAGTTCTATGAGGGGAGTTACACCGACGTTGAGTCTCATGTACTCTGCCGCTGCTGTGGCTGCGATGTAGCCGTTGTTGTGGACACAGACTCTGAATTCTTCCGGATCGATGCCAGTTTCGCAGAGGCAGTACTTGCTGGGTTTACCTGTAAAAGAAGATCAGGTTGTTACATGATCTTTATAAAGGTGCGTTTTGGGGCTAAGATGTGTTGTCATACATTTGACATCTCTGTAGTGTCAGCTCAACTGTCAATGGAAACAACTCAGCTCCACGCACCTTTGCTTCTGGTAAACACAACCTAAGGCCGTTTCTCCACGACGTCCGTCTCGTCGGATCCGTCTAGACGGACCGAAGAAGCAGTTCATATATTTGTATTGACCGTCTGTCCACTCGAGCCCCGGGCGTCCGAGTTCCGTCATCCGTTTTCTTGACGGGCTCCGGGAATTTGGCTAGATCGGATGTACCGGTACATCGGATCCGGATTCGAACTCGGTCCGAAACGTGAGCGTAGATTCCATATTAGCTGTTTCACTCACACGCACAACCTCTCAGTATGCAGTGGCTCATCCGGGTTCGGGCGCAGTGGACAAACGTATTCCCGAACGTCGGAAGCTGGTGTTTTGACTTAGACGGATGGGTCAAAACACCAGCTTCCGTCGTTTGAGAAAAAAATCGGATCGGATCGTCCGTTGTCAAACGGCCTAGTGGAGCAGTGAAACGGAAATCCAAATTTGGTTTGGCTGTGGATTCGAATCCCACTTGGGGTACTTGTGCACTATAACTATTTGTTTTATCTTTTTAAACTTTCATGGTCATTAACACTGTAAATATTACGAAGATATTCCGTGATGATGGCGTGTGCAACTGCGCCGAAATATCGGGGACTCGACAAGAAATCAAAACATGGTAAGAATCCCGTTTTTCGTAATAATAGGTCTTTACATATGAAATTGCCGTTTTTTTCTTTTGTACATATAACTTAACAACTTTTATAATATTAGAAATATATAATTTCCTTAATATTGCGTTACATTAAGACCGCATCGAGCAACTTTTGATAATTTAATAACCACGATATTTGATTATTTACATAGAAAAAACTTATTCCGAAAGTTACGACTATTTTTGTTTCCAGAATTTCGTACTTTATTAGTTGTTACTTAGTGAAAAAAAATTTTTTTCTCTTAACGAATGTGTCTTTTAGTAGTTAAAATGTCCATAAATACGTGTGTAAAATTTTGTAAATTTACATAATATTAGTCGTTAAATAATAACAAAAACGTTAGTATGGAAAAAAAAAAATTACAGAAATCTCCATACAAAACGGCAATTTCATAGGTAAAGACCTATTATTTACTATTTGTTTTGATTCTAATATAATTTCTCATAAAAATAATACTTTTATCTATAAGTACTTAATAATTATAAAGAAGAAAGATTAGACTTTTTGTTTTTGCTTGTATTGGATAAACCCAAAAACTACTAGGACCGATTTTAAAAATTCTCTCAACAGTGGAACGCTACATTACTTCCGGGTAACATAGGCTATATTTATACTTATCATCACGTGTGATGAAGGCTAAGTGCTACCCCGTAGTGGATAAAAAAAAAAAAAAAAATAATGTTAAGACATAAATGTATCTGGTCAAGATATGAGTTAACCACGTGTATCCGAGGTTTCTACGAATACACTTGAGTGTATATCTAACAGACGAGGTGAATGAAAATAGAAGAACATATCACGTCGAAGCGTTTGCATTTTGCGAAGTCTTTAGCATCTTGTCTTGGCTTTCTAGAAATGAAATAAAATCTAGTCTTCATATACGCGGCTCCTTACCTTCAGCCTCACACTTTAGATACTGAGCCTGCAAGAACGTGTTTCTTCTCAGTTCCTTCAGGGCACACATCTGGGGCACCGAATACCTTCCGCTGCCCAGCAGCATGTACTCCACCTAAGTCAACATTTATTTTAATTTTAATTTTATTTATTGTGACAACAACAGCCATACTTAAACTAGAAAGACAAACTTAACTAAAACAGTTACATCTTCGGCCAAAAAGTGTAAAACAAGAGACTATCGAAATTGGTCGTGAAAAAATGGTTTTGTAAAATAGTTTATAAAATTGGAAAATACAATATTATTAATTTGAACCAGCTAATTGTTTTAATTACACACAAATAGTGTGTAATAAAATAATAATAATAATAATAATGTGTGTAATATTTTATTGAATTTAGGTTGTAACAAAACTTATAAATGTCTCAGAAACTATGGCGGGAAACCTTGTTACGAAAGAACCGGCAAGAAACTCGTCAATTCAAACTATATTAAGATTCCTTTTCATAACAATAAAAAATAACAATCTTGCGTTACTGACTGACTGACAGACAACGCAAAGCCGAAATTACTGGACGCAAGAAGCTGAAATTTGGCGAGAGGGAGCACTAAGAGAGGATTTTTGGAAATTCCCCCTCTAAGGGGGTAAAAAAGGGGTCCACGCAGACGAAGTCGCGAGCGGAGCGCTAGTAACATATAAAACAGTAAACGATTATTTTCAACAAAACAAGTAATCAAATAGTTTCAAAATTCAAAAATTCAAAATTCAATATCGTTTATTCAATTTAGGTTTGTTTAACAACACTTATGAACGTCAATGAAGCTACGCCATCGGTTCGCAAATCCTACGGCAGGAGACCTTGTAGCGAGAAGAACCGGCAAGAAACTCGCCAAGGGCTATTTTTTTCTCCCTGTTTTAACTTATACAGAGTCGTCAAATTTGAAAAGTGACCTTCACATAATAGTAAGGTTACTTTCCATCACAATACAGAATGCCGCTTAAATTAAGTACAATTTTGCTTATTACCTAAAACAGTAAACAATTTTCAACTAAACAAGGAATCAAATAGTTTAATGGACACACTAATCTTAATCTTATTCACATTGTATTATACGATAGGATTAATGAAAAGGAAACTGCAAGCTGCGCTGTATATTCAAATTTATAAGTATTAACAAATAAAAGGAATTTTTGAATAAATAAAACAATTATTAGAAAAATTGCTGTTACTGTAAGACACGGATACCAAAATTACTATGAGACACACCAGCTCGCTCATAAATCAATATAATACTATTATTAACCATATCCCGAACACCTTTAACACAAGTAGACATGAGCAGACCCACCCCACTGGCAGCACCCGTTCACGAGCATGACGCATGAGCCAGCCATCGCTTCGCTCAACCATATTTTAGGGAACGTAACATCTTATTATGTACCTGGATGTCTCCCCCAATGTTGTCCACTATCCATGGAAAAGTTCTGGTGAAGAACTCCCTGTCTTTGAACACGTCTCCGTGAACAGAGATGACGTAGCCAGCCCTTATGGTGTGGGCGATTGAAAGGAATACGATGATAGACAACATTTTGATAACTATGAGTGGTGTTTAGGTTGTATGTGTCTTTTATAGTGGTGTTTACACGTGTTTTTATAAGGTAAGCGTATAGACAACTGTTTTGCGTAAACTACTGTCATGATTTTAGAAGGTTTTTCTTATTTTTTAATAGCAACACTGGTAATGCCGTCTCTTGCCGCCATTTTGTTAAATTTAATAGGCTAATCTGTGGTAAAATTGGTGGGGGGTAGCTAGACTTGAGCCCGATTAACGAGCAAAGAGAGGTCATTCTTCAAACTAGCCTCAAGGGGATAAGTTCACTAAGACGTCGACTGTATCTATATTGTTATACCTGTACTATGCCTGTACCTGTAAGTTGGATCAATAATTATATGAGTGTTATCTGGAGTCTGCGTTTTCTTCATATTTCAGAAGCGGTAAAGTACCCACGTAAGTTTATTTCTAAACCTGATAATAAGAATAATTTGCTTATTCTGTGCTATAGTAATGCCAAACGAGTTATTTTATTCTCTTCACGCAGAGAAAGGATAAATATTCCAGATTCCATGTTAATGCGTATTTTTTTTAATCTAAATGACATTTTAAATACCTTTGCGGTGGATTGTGTTTTGTACATGGTCGGGGCTACTCTCCGACGGAACGGACATAAACTAAATCGCATTTGTGTTTTAATTGATTGTGTTCGTATACGGTCGGGGCTACCCTCCGACTATACTAACATAATTTAAAAAGTCTTTATGCGTAGCTTAGTACTAAGATTTTACTAATTCGTGTTCGGGGCTACTCTCCGATCGTGTTAGTTAAATCTAAAGCGTTAAAATTGGAATATTTGTGTGGCGGATTGTGTTCCGTACATGGTCGGGGCTACTCTCCGACGGAACGGACATAAACTAGATCACACTTTTATTTGAATTGATTAATTGTGTTCGTGTACGGCGGGGCTACCCTCCGATTATACTTACATAATTTTAAACGCGGGTATGTAGTAGATATTTTCGTATGGCACGATCATAGCGTACCATGAATCTGGCATAATATCTTGATTGTTGTTGTTTAATTTACATGATGTATTAAATGTGGATTGTACAGAATTAATGGAGATGATTGGCATTATTATATTATTAGAGTACTTGCTGTTTATGTTGTTTATAATCTTACACATGGAGCTAGGACTGGCAGTTTTGGCTGTGTACCTACATGTAATGTTTTAAGTAATTAGTGCTAGCACTAATTGGAGCTAGTTTTGATAGCCTTTACTGTTGCACAGAGTGAAATCACTTATGGCTACTAAATCTTGCATACAATCCATGTTTTAACGTGGTATCTAATACCAACAGTGAATAAAAGAAAACTATAAGTTATGAAGCTAGTAAGAAGTAGTACAGAGTAAGAATAACTTATGATTGGTTGCTCACATTTCATTTATCTTAATATTATTAAAATTAATTATTACTAATTTTCCTTTGTTTTTAATGTATTGAGCGAACGTGTTGTTCTCTGGGTTGAGTGAGTCATGTATGCTTACTGGTTACCTACGTTACCTGGTAAGATTGGTTTAATAGGTACGTATTACTTGCTTACAATTGAATTCTGGCTTTCTATTTGTTGATATATTAATTAATAGGTACAAATTTTGTGGATTAAATTAATATGAACACCGTGAATAGCAATATAAATTGCTTGAACTATGAATATGAGTTTAAATACGAATATTTTAATATGGTATCTTTAAATATTTAAATATGAAAGTCTTTATGTGAATTTGGATATCTCTAATGTGAATATTTTTAATTTTTAATGATGAGCGAACAAATATAAGGTGTTCACTGGGTTGAGTGAGCAAGCTATGCATGCTCACTGGTTACAAGAGATACATTGAATTAGTTTGTTGAAATGCATTAAAATGAATTTGATATTAGGGGGCGATGTATGTATGTTGCATACACTCGTCGGATATTAGAGGGCGATGTATGTATGTTGCATACACTCGTCGGATATTAGGGGACGATGTATGTTTGTGGCATGCACTCGTCGGAATTAAGGGGGCGGTATATGTTTGTGGCATACACTCGCCGGATTTTAGAGTACGAACGATGTATGTTGGTGGCATACATTCGTCTGAATATGTTCAAATGTTAAGTGAGTACGTTTCTCACAGGCTGGTTAAATGAGTCCCTACTTATATTTCATACTGGTTTACTACCCGTATGGCCACTTTTAAGATTATTAGATTTAAATGAAACTACAACAGAACAAAGATAATTTCAAACGTTTTATTCTTGTTTTTACAATACTCATTTTACATTTTTGCACTAGATAAGTAGCTCTTAATAAAAGAAATGGTTTTTGTAAATAATAAAGGATGTAGGTAGCTACTGTAGCTAGTGAACAGTATAAATCATGAATTTTCCTGAAGGGCATATTGTGTTGATAACCTAATGATTTTATTATAGAATGACACGGAACGATCTTTTGCCGATGAATAATGTATACATTCCAAGGTAAATAGCATCTGAGGACGAATACGGCTCCAGGGTGACGTGGCCGACCCAGGGGAGTCTTGAGCGAAGGAGGAATACCCTTTCTTCGTAGCTGAATCTGGTCAAAGAGGATTTGAGATGATGCAGAGCATTTTGTTTATGGGAAAGTATTGAAGTTGTTTTGATTAAAATGTTTCATGTTTATTTATTTGCATATCGAATAAAGCTATTTAAGATTTAATTTTCATCTCGCATAACCGACTAAATTGATTGTAACACCCCCTTAAATAAAGTTTGTAAAGGTCTACCTAAAACAAAACATAACTATAAAAACTTATCTTTTCATAGAATCATTTAGATGTTATCAAAATACTCTTAGGGAAGAATGAAAAGCTTTTTAAATCTACAGTTGCCTACGTGCTTGACATTGAGTATCTAGTAGGTACCACAGCTGTAGCAGTAGATACCTTTAAAGTATTATTGTCAATATGCGCTCTAATTATCGCAACATAGTACCTACTTACTTATCAAGATATTTATATACTAAATTATGTTTGCATTTCTGGTATCCTGAGATACAGGCTTAACGCTCAGTTCAGGTACCAGTCTCTCACAATCTTTGTAACTGAAAATATTTTTAAGTTAATTAAGTACTAAAATTGTAAAAAGATTGTGGAAGAGAAAATAAAGATTTTTATTTATTTTATTTATTTATTATCATTTCTTTTTCCTTGCATTATAAGTATCCACATGCTCCACAATTTGAGTAGGGGTTATTGTCTTATCTATTTAAGATTTTTATAATTACCTTTGTTTCCATTTATACGAAATCCATACCATATCTTGATTCTCATGAGTGGTCAATATCCATGAGCTAGGTTTGTTTTTCTATGCCTAGGTCTATGCCCAGGTGACCTTTACGCAGAACTGGATGTATTTCTGATCTTGATAAGATTGGACATGATGACGATTCACTTTTGAATAAGAGCACACTATTAAAGTCGCGAATTTAGTATTCCAGGATTGCGATTGGGTAATTCTTTTATAAACTGTGATCTGTGTCACTTAGATTGTTATAGACCTTTTAACTATGGAAACAATATTAGTTTCTGGTATAAGCTTAACAACCTCCATAGCAGTGTTGTAGATACGGTGTACGTACGCATAGTTTTCGGGGTGCCGCTGTCTCTGAGGTACCTACCGGGTTCGATTCCCTGTCGGGTGAATGTTTAAAGCGGACTTTTCAACATTCTGCCCGATTGTATGTGGTAATCCCCGTCGTTGTTCCCAAATGCCATAACACAAGTGCTTGAGTTACTTAGTTCGGGATGGAAGCAATGTAGGTATGCAAAGATATCCAAAATTTACTATTTCCTATTACTTATTTTATTTTTTGTAACTTTGTTCAAGTGGACATTTCGTCTATTATTTTTGTTATATGTAGCTTAATTTAAAAGAATTCACTATGCTTGACTTTTTAAATTTGAGTTTAGTGGCAAACTTAAATCTCAAATTTAATTTAAATTCAAACTAAATTGTGGATGAGTGCTAGAGAAAGTTTATCAGGAACATACTTTTCCGAGTCTTCTACATAATTAGACAATAAAGCCATAAGACTGATTAGAAATCATCATTCTTTACGTTTTTCCGGGAACGTCGAAGATTCTTTATCTAAGTACCTAGTTTGATAGATACCTACATAGATTAATTCTTTATTTGTACACAATATTACGAACGGAACAATCACACACGAAATAATAATAATAATACAAAGATAACAAACTGTTAACCAAATGGTGGCCTTATCGTCTTACTGCGGTTTCTTCCGGGCAACTCAGTTTTGGTTTAGACGGATGGAAAATTTTACAGCCAAAATCACTAGAAGCTATTTTGCTATTTGTGCGTACTGCGTAGTGTTCTAGATCTCTCTTAATGGTTTAGATGCAAATCAAAAGCAGAAATACTTAGTTGCTTAGACAGCACTGCAAGAAGCATTCACTGATATCTATTCTAGTTGTTTTCATTAACATAGTGATGAAATTATGTTTCTAATGCAAAAACATGTAAACAGTCCATAGTGCATTTAAGTAGATCGTGTTTATTACACTGTCAAGTTGTAACTGATGTTTTCCTAATTAAGCAAAATAAAGTAAAACGATTATTGCTCGATCACACCTCTCAATTTATTAAAATGTTCTATACAGCTTCATGCAAACATTTTAATTCATGTTTTAAACTTGTTCTAACAAATAAAGCCACAAGTAACCACTGCTGTAGCATACCAAGTTAGTTTTGCCGTGTTTTTGTTGTTATTGGCGGTATGATTTATAATTAGTTTTTGAGGATTTTAATACTACCGTCCTAGTGTACGTATTGACAAAATATGATTTCAAATTATGTGAATCTAATTTATTGTTATTTTAATGAGCATTAATATCTTTATTAAACCAAAAATCAAGTAGATCTGTCAAATTTACCGTCTCATTTGGTAGGCTTGTGATACTAAAATTCTTAGCAGTTTACCATTCTCACGGACCTTTGAAGTTCCTTCACATATTCTGTAGTAATCCTTTCCATATTTTTTTTAGATCTGGTCAGTTGAACATTTGTTTCTACTATGGTTGAAGTTACTAAGTACCTTACATACTAATGTTTATAAAAGAATATGAGAATTCATATACTTACATTTATTTCTATTGATTCATTATCAGATACATCTATTTCTTTTGAATGATTAATAAAATTGATTTGGTTACTATGTGTGTTGTGAGTTTACTGCTTTCAGATGCCAATTGTAGCATCCAGTAGGTACTTATCATGAGCTAGCATCGAGTTAATATAATAATGAGGATCCCGCTATCCTTGAACGTACGAACCAACACAGCATACAAACTGGAGGCAGCAGAGTGTACGTGCTGTGGTAATGAGAGGAGATAATATGATACTGAAGGTGCAGATCACAGAGTGATCGTTGTTGTGATGATGATCATCGTGGGCTGTGGTTGTAAGTCGGATATTGAGACGAGTAGATCGCTGATACTGAAGTTGACTTATGTTGAAGTATATATTATCATGTCATGTATCTTATCTCATTTTACTATTATGATTGCAAAAGCTTGTATGTTTGTTCCCCAATCACGGCTATCGGCTGGACGGATCTTTGAAATCTTTTGTCTGTGGAATAGCATATCGGCTTCTTTTGACCCCGGGAGGATATTTTATTCCCACGGGAAATCATCGTGTAGGTAGTTAATTCATTTGGGCGAAAAGCTGTTCATGATTTTACTTGTCCTATTTCTATCCATGGTAATATACTTCTTCATATCCCAATTATAATTATTAAATCTATTTACACTAATATTATTCATAGTAATATGAATATTTGTTGATAAGGATGCGGGTCATGCTCGTATGAGGATACCTTGTAGACATTTTTAAGTTTTGATATTAAATTGCGAACTTGTTTAAAATCATTAACTTATTCATTAGAAATGATAATAATATGATCTTTTGATTTTCATGTACGGAGTGGAACCATGTATTGTACTATTCTAACAGAGGCAGAGAATAGATGCATTTAAGATTTGGTGCTGGAAAAGAATGCTCTGGAAACCTTGGACAACTGGTTGACAAGTTGAAAAAGCAAATTGTTGCTGTGACGGTTCAAATTGTACCTGCGGCATCTTCATTATCAGTGTAACTTCCTTATAAGAATATTTAAATTAATCGGTAATAATGCCTGATACGAACATGCCTTTAAATAATTCCTTTAGTTGTCCTAATTCATATTTTGATTTAATACAAATTGTGCACTATGGTAAATACGTATCTATAACTTGGTTTGTTACTCATATCTGGGTAAAAATTGGTAACTGTGCAGAGGCCTACAGTTGTTTTTGTAAGGACTAAACTAGGTCAAACTTAGCGATAGTTAAATTCATCTAATATTAGGTCTTTAATCCTTTCATGACTCGTAGTTGCTTTTTCCACTATTTGAGTGAAGTGATAAGGGTGTCTAGTTATCAGGTTAAAGTTAAATTCTGTACCTACCTATTCCTAATGTAACATTCTTAGGGATTTTGCTTCTGACACCATCTAATATTCTTGAATGTAGCTCCTGACAATGCATTGATGTAAACTAGTACCAAGCTAATCCATTTTTCTTTTATGACCCATAACTAATGCTTATAGATTATAACCAGACTTTACTTTAATCATTCCATATACTTACTTACACATGATTATATAACAAGTATAGTTTAATGCTTATAGATTATGACCAGACTTTACTTTAATCATTCCATATACTTACTTACACATGATTATATAACAAGTATAGTTTCAAAATAAGTTTTCTAAGTAATAATAGTCGCTTGTTAACGAATGTCATGATTATGTTAATTTATACATTGATTCAAATAGTTTTAGATTAGTTTGTCATTGATAATTTATTTTATTTGATTATGTATTACTTAACGATTTACTAAAACAATATTTTCACGATAATATCTATATTCTAAACAAGTCATCGGCTTCCTTAAAAGTTTATTGTTGAGCATTGTGTAATATAATGTATTTGTTTCAATTATGTTTTAAGTTTTAACTTAAGGTTTTTATCACTATAAGATTAACCTAAATAGGTACATAGTTGTAAGACTTTACTATTGAGAATAGTTGTGTATCAGTATATTAGCTGTGTACTTACCTAATTAATTGATTCTAAATAATTTTTATATGTGCGTCGGGAGACAGCACGTTATCAGATGGCCGAATGTCATGATTTTAGAAGGTTTTTCTTATTTTTTAATAGCAACACTGGTAATGCCGTCTCTTGCCGCCATTTTGTTAAATTTAATAGGCTAATCTGTGGTAAAATTGGTGGGGGGTAGCTAGACTTGAGCCCGATTAACGAGCAAAGAGAGGTCATTCTTCAAACTAGCCTCGAGGGGATAAGTTCACTAAGACGTCGACTGTATCTATATTGTTATACCTGTACTATGCCTGTACCTGTAAGTTGGATCAATAATTATATGAGTGTTATCTGGAGTCTGCGTTTTCTTCATACTACTTAACCTATGTTCAATCGCCTCTGTGGTCTAGTGGTTCATACCACCGATTTCAGACCCAGAGGTCCCGGGTTCGATTCCCAGTGGGGGTACATATTGTATTCGGTTTGGTTGGTGGTAGGACTTGTTCTTAATCCGCCTGGCTAGCTACCACCATCTTATCTAAGTCTGACGCCATAACAATGAAGTTTTCAGCATTATTGTGTTCCGGCAGTTAGAGATAAGATAGCCAGTTCCTCAGTGACTGAGGATTCCGGGAGTAGTGCGCTTCCACCTTCAGCCTTATCACCACTTAAGATCAGGTGTGATGAAGGCTAAGTGCTAACCCGTTGTGGATAAAAAAAATGTGAAATATTATTTATTTGTCCGTCTTTCACGTCAAAATGGAGCAACGGATCAATGTGATTTTTTGTACGGGGGTAGATTGGGAGCTGGAGGATTGGATACATAAGCATAGGCTACTCTTTATCCCGGAAAAATATCACATTCTCTCAGGATAACGTCGTGTAGTACATGCGGGCGAAGCCGCAGGCGGAAAGCTAGTGACGAAAATTTGTTTGTGTCTCAATTGCTGTATATTTTTTAAACACACCAATTATTTAGCTCATAAGTAGTTTTCATTAAGAAACTGTGTTATGGAAACGAGATAACGGATAAATATATGTCTTTTCTATATAATTACTCTCATATACTCTCTGAATCATTGATGAGATCGGACGTGTCAGATATTAATTAAATAAAATCAAAAATAGGATAGTTGTTAAATTCAATAAATATATTATTTTTTAAAATAAAAAAAAATAAAATCATTGTTAAATTCGTGCCCTCGTTTTGCCAACCACCGGTAGTGACTACAAAACTGTGTCAATCACAAATAGTGCAGTAGTGAAAAATGTTGACTGTTTAAAATCTTTTCACAATGGAAAGTCCATTTAATAGGAGTGCCAAGACCCTCCGCTCCCTACCACCGACTCCTCCCCCGGGATCTTGCTCATCTAAGCAACATGCTCAAGAGGACCTTGAAATTTTGTCTACGCCGGAGATACAAAAGGAGATCAGTCAAATTGGACCAAAAAAGTAAAAGTGTCGGCCAACGAAAATAAATTGCACATCACTATTGTAAACAGTGTAACGATCATTTTTTGTTATGACGTCAATAGTGTACGATTAGCGGCCAAGCAGTTATTCAAGTTTGAAAATGACATTTTTTCTTCATTTTCAAAATTGAATACAGCTTGTTCAAAGTGCGGCCAACAAAAATAAATTACACATTACTATTGTAAATAGTGTAACAATCACTTTTTGTTATGATGTCAACAGTGTACGATTAGTGGCCAAGCAATTATTCAAGTTTGAAAAGGTCATTTTTACCTCTTCATTTTCAAACTTGAATACAGCTTGGCCAAAGTGCGGCCAACAAAGATGTCATAATCAAAAATGATCGTTACACTATTTACAATAGTAATGTGCAATTTATTTTTGTTGGCCGCACTTTGGCCAAGCTGTATTCAAGTTTGAAAATGAAGAAAAAATGTCATTTTGAAACTTGAATAACTGCTTGGCCACTAATCGTACACTGTTGACGTCATAACAAAAAACAATCGTTACACTGTTTACAATAGTAATGTGCAATTTATTTTAGTTGGCCGCACTTTGGCCAAGCTGTATAGAAGTTTGAAAAAAAAGAAAAAAATTGACCTTTTCAAACTTGAATAACTGCTTGGCCACTAATCGTACACTGTTGACGTCATAACAATAAACGATCGTTACACTGTTTAAAATAGTAATGTGCAATTTATTTTCGTTGGCCGCACTTTGGCCAAGCTGTATTCAAGTTTGAAAATGAAGAATAAATGACATTTTTAAACTTGAATAACTGCTTGGCCACTAGTCGTACGCTGTTGACGTCATAACAAATAATGATCGTTACAGTGTTTACAATAGTAATGTGTAATTTATTTTTGTTGGCCGACCATTTTACTTTTTTGGTCCAAACATGTATGAAGCTTGACTGATCTCCTTTGATGTCTTCGTCAGACCAATGTTTGAACAAGATCTGTCAAATAGCTACCGACGACGGTAAGTTGAATTCCGAACAAAAATTGCGCATACATAATTTATGCAGAAAGGTCAATTCTAGAACATCGCATATGGCAGTACTATACCAATCTTTGAAGTTGAAAATATTACAAGCCAATAGATCGTTAGAATCTCTTCAAGAGAAAGATGTCCTCTCGCAGCTCCGTGACCTTAAGCAGAGTATTGAAGAATCAGCAAAGCCAGCCACGGGCACGTCATTTGCTGACATGGTCAAAAAAGGCAACCTATCAATGTTAGCTCTGTGGCAATTTATCCGAATGACAAATTGCAGTCAAGTGAGGACACTAAATCGCTTGTTCAAAGAATAATCAGACCCGAACAGATGAAATTACATGTCAGAGGCCTTCGTAAAACAAGGAACGGCGGTGTTATAATAAGTACAGAGACGAAAGATGACATAGAAAAGTTAAAAGAATCAGTAGTTCTTACTAATTCGGGCCTTACTGTCGACGAGCTTTACAAGAGGAAGCCAAGAATAGTAGTCATCGGCGTGCCCACATCTATGAAGGAAAAAGAGGTTTTCACCTGCATCTTTAACTAAAATCTTGCAGATAAGTTACCAAGTTCTGACCTTGACTCATTTCTTAGTTCTATAAAATTGAGCCACAAGTCTGGCAAGTAAGATGCAGAGACTTGTAATTACGTAATAGAAGTGACAGCAACAATACGCAAGGCCTTAATAAGTAACCAAAGAGTTTTTGTTAACTGGTCATCTTGTCCTGTCCGAGATTTTACTTTGGTGACTGACAAGATGTTTTAAGTGTCAACAATATGGCCACGCAGCAAAGACCTGTCGGGAGTCAGTCCACACTTGCGGTCAATGATAGTGTCCTAGAAAGGATAGCACTCCAAAATGCGCAACCTGTTTTGCAACCTTAGAGAAGCCAGGGTCTTTTTTAATGGCCCATTTTTTATGTAAACAAAGCACTTTGAGTGCGCGGCTATCGCTATCCCGAACATCTGGTTATACTTAGGCCGTCTTTGGTTACATTTATAATAAGCTGAACAACAAGGCTATAAACTATGACTATTTTGACAGTTTTACGATATGTTTTGTTTTTATAATGGTCGTTCGAACTTGACCTTTTGAGTAAACAAAGAACAATAGTGCGGTCCATGCGATATATTTTTTTTTCACATAGTTATCGATAAAATAACATATAAGAAGTATATATATTTAGAATCTACATGAAATAATCTATCTGATAAGAATATAATATACGGAAAAAAAAATTTTAATTTGTTTTTTGAAATTTTCAAAAAACTAATTACTTCCGGTTTAAAAAAAAAATCGAAATTAAATGTTTTTTATTTATTTTTTCTTCTGGATCACATATTATAGTGTATTTTTATAGTATGACGAATTTGTCTCTTTTTTGAACATCGAAAACCGCATACAAAACATATAAAAATTGCTATACTAACAAAAAAAAACATTTGGGGGTAGTTGCAAGTGCGTGTATACACGCACCTGGTCGTTGAGAGGTAAGCCGAGCGACCACAACACCGGGTCCACAGAGTATCCAGTAAAACTTATGGCGGAAAAAAGATATATAAATTCCATTGACTATGGCGGCGGCTAAGAGCGCCTTAACAGTTTTGCCGCCCATATATTACATATTTTAATTAACTTATTTTTTTGTTTATTTTGTCACAAATTATGATTCATTCATAACTTAACATAACTAAGTAGATTGTAGGTAATTATAATTAAGTAATATTGATTTGTTTATACTATAAAAGTGCAGCATATACTTAACTAAAAATACATAAGATAATAATAATACTGATATGCATCGGCCAGATGATGATGCCATGATTTCTTTCTGGCACAACATCTGGTCCGTGCCTGTCACTCACTCTGAAGGCGCGTGGATGGAGGATGTTGAGCGTTCGTGTGAGCTTATACCTGATATGAATGAAGTAACCATTGACTACCAAGACGTAGTTTGTGCAGTTCGTTCCTTACCCAACTGGAAATCTCCAGGCCCGGACGGACTACACAATTTCTGGTATAAATGGTTACCTAGCTCGCACGTTTGCTTAGCATCTCAATTTCAAAGTGCTTTATTATCTCGATCGCTTCCAGAATTCATGACAACAGGCATAACCCATCTGCTCCATAAATCTGGTAGTACTGCGGACCCCAAAAACTATAGACCTATCACCTGTCTACCAACAATTTATAAAATTCTTACGTCCATTTTGAGGTCGAAGATTAATAAACACATTGATCAAAATTCTATTATGTTCGCCTCTCAAAATGGATGTAGGAATGGGGCCCGTGGTACTAAGGAGCTACTCCTCATTGACATGGCTATTAACCAACAGGTTCGTCGAAACCGAAAGAACCTGTCGACTTCCTGGATAGATTATAAAAAGGCCTATGATTCCGTGCCACATTCGTGGCTCATGAGGGTGCTGGAGTTGTATAAAATAAATACAACTCTACGCACTTTCTTGATATCGTGCATGCGAAAATGGAGAACGGTCCTTTTCTATCCAGGATCTCGACGGGTTCTAGGTCAGGGCGACCCTATAAAAATAGAGCGAGGTATCTTCCAGGGTGACGGTCTGAGTCCATTGTGGTTCTGTCTGGCCTTGAACCCTCTGAGTACACTTCTCGAGAGTTCAGGATTAGGCTACCGTTTACGGAGAAATGGTCAAGTAATATCACACCTGCTATACATGGATGACCTGAAACTATTTGCCCATAGCAGTTCTCATTTGACAGCGTTACTGAAGGTTACTGAAGCTTTCAGTAATGCCATTAAAATGGAATTTGGTGTGGACAAATGTGCAGTCATGCATGTAAAGCGTGGTCAGATAATGGAATCCACGGGTATACAACTCTCGGATTCTATTAATGTTAGATCTCTCTCCGTTAACGAAACCTATAAATATTTAGGTATGTCACAGGCATTAGGCATCAACGATGCTGACATGAAACAGTCGTTGCGTGAGCGTTTCTTGGGGCGCCTCTCAAAAGTCCTTAAAAGTCTTTTGTCTGGCGGAAACAAGGTTCGAGCATACAATGGATGGGTCATGCCGGTACTGATGTATTCCTTTGGCATACTTAAATGGACTCAAACTGAACTGGATGCCCTGGATAGAAAAGTTCGTACATTGCTAACAGCACATCGCATGCATCACCCACGTTCATCGACAATGAGATTGTATATCCCGCGGAAGTGCGGTGGTCGTGGCTTCTTAAATGCTAAGACATTGCATAACCGCGAGATATGCAATCTTAGGGAGTATTTTCTCCAAGTCGATATGGGATCTCATAGAGATGTAGTTGCTGTTGACAATGGACTGACTCCTCTATTTTTAGCAAAAGAAAACTGGCGCAAACCTGTAGTACTTAGTACGTCCGACCGCAGCGCTGTGTGGCAAAGCAAGGAGTTACATGGCAGATTCTACCGGGCTCTCCATGGGCCCGACGTAGATTTATTAGCCTCAGTATCCTGGCTCCGTTTCGGTGATCTTTTTGGTGAAACCGAAGGTTTTGTCTGTGCAATTATGGATGAGGTTGTGATGACGAATAACTACCGAAAGTATATCCTAAGAGATGGCACAGTGGATATTTGCCGAGCGTGCCATCGTCCAGGTGAATCCCTTAGGCATATAATTTCCGGTTGTTCTCGTCTCGCAAACGGCGAGTATTTGCATAGACATAACCAAGTGGCCAGGATAATACACCAACAACTTGCTCTGAAACATAGTCTTGTGGCATCTGAGGTGCCGTACTACAGGTATGCACCAGAACAGGTCCTTGAAAATAGCCATGCCACATTGTATTGGGATCGATCTATCATTACAGACAGGACTATTGTAGCTAATAAGCCTGATATTGTATTGATAGATCGACACGAACGCCGCGCAATAATTGTTGATGTCACTGTTCCCCATGACGACAACCTTGTGAAAGCTGAAAAAGATAAAGAAAACAAATATCTTGATTTAGCTCACGAGATTGTTGACATGTGGGACATTGATTCAGCAATTATTGTTCCGATAGTCATATCTGCCCATGGTCTGATAGCCAAGAGCCTCGATAAACACCTTAAGAGGCTTGCGTTAGGTGGACGGATCGGGAGTCAGATGCAGAAGGCAGTACTTCTGGACACGGCCCGTATAGTGAGAAGGTTCCTGTCTCTGGATCCTTAACCATCGGTAGCCGGGACCCTGATCTTGCTACCGTTGGGGAACTGCATTTTTGTATTTTTAAATGTTATATTTTTTAGTGTTATACATTGTAAAAATTTAATGTTTAGAAATATAATTTTGTAAGTATTTAAAATGTAATAAAGGGAATAATAATTAAACTAAAATAATAAACTGCATTTTTGTATTTTTAAATGTTATATTTTTTAGTGTTATACATTGTAAAAATTTAATGTTTAGAAATATAATTTTGTAAGTATTTAAAATGTAATAAAGGAGATAATAATAATAAATAACTAAAAATAAATTCATAATGAAATTAACATGGGCTTTGATAATTGGTGTGAATGTAAGAAGTTATTTATTTTTATTTTATTTTATTTTATTTTATTGTACCACTCCCTAGCCGCAACTTCATAATAAGCGGTGCAGCGGTAACGGTCATATTAAAATATTAAGATTATTTTCATATTTTTCGAGTTGGGCTTTTAAAGACCTAACTAAGTACTTAGATAATGTATACAATATTCAATTTACATAACAAAAAATAATTGTTTACTTGCAAACAGATTCAAGTGTACGACTATCATAAATCCAAATTCTTTCGATATTTAGTTTTATTGCAAACACTTAAATAATGCATTGGTTAAATATTTTTGTTACATACCTACGTACATTTGAATTACGTAATTAACATAAAAGTTACGGGACATTTTTACAAACGACCTCCGTAGCCGAGTGGTGTACGTACCGGTTTTCATGGTGCCGCTATCTCTAGAGGTCCCGGGTTCGATCCCCGGTCGGGTAAATATTGAAATCGACCTTTTCAACCTTTCCTCGGGTCTAGGTGTATGTGATAATACCCGTCGTTGTCTCCAATTTTCATAATAATAAAGTTTATAAAACTAAAATTGACAAAGGCTTGGTAAAAAAAACTGTACCTACATGCAAATTTACATTGTCAGGGGAAAATAATGTAAAATTCCTGTAGCGCGCTGAACGAATAACTATGTTGTGAGAAACAGTGTTGTGCCTTCGTTTTATTTCGATATCGATATAATCGAAATCGACAAGTAAAGTAACAGTTAATCTAATCCTACTAATCCAGCGACGGGACTTTCCGGATTTTTCTTATATGTTCAGATGTACACCAATATTTGAAACTAACTTGTATGCATGTTGCAAATTGCGTGCATCTCGAACAAACCTGCATATAATCTGCAAATTGCATGCATACACCTAGCTAGTTTGAACTTGTACATTTTTATACAAGTGACGTGTTTTAACACGCAAACGTTATAGAGCGCTTAACGCATTATTAACGCTGCTCATTATAGAACACCTCTTGTATGCAAGTAAAAAAAAATTCAAAAATTCAATCTTGTTTATTAATTTTAGGTTTGTTTAACGAAACTCGTCAAGGGCTATTTTTTTCTCCCTGTTTTAATTTATACAGAGTCTAAGTAAAACCTGTATGCAATTGTTTCTAATGCAAGTAAGTGGTAAGCAAATGTGACGTCATTCTTGTACGCAAGACTTGCCTAAAGGAGTCACGCCTTAAAACGCTATTTTAATGGTATTTTTTCATCGATAAATTCGATATCAACAGTTTCCCAACACTACGCGCATGAAAGAGTGTTCGGCATTTGACCGAAATCCCGATGAGAGTAATAATTTACACCCCCCCCCCCCCCATGTCGGACATACCGACGAACGCCCGTGTCTGCCTAATGGCACCTGTAGCACTTGAATAGTGCTAACTAAAATGGTTTAAAAGTATCGAACAATTTGAGTAATCTTTTTAAAGATATTATACTTATTAATATGTTATTTTAATTTTTAGTTTTTTGCATTCACAATGCAATTTTTATTATAGAAAAATGGAAAATGAAGTATTTAGAAAAAATCGACCCGTCTCACAACCAGCTCCGATGGGACTCCGTAGCTCAGTGGTTAGAGCAGTCGCCCGGAAAGTGAAAGGTCGTGGGTCCCATCGGAGCTGGTTGTGAGACGGGTCGATTTTTTCTAATTACTTCATTTTCCATTTTTCGATATTATAATATATTATATGGTTTATAAAAAATAGTATTAAGATTATCCAATTTCTACTTTCCACATGCGGCTTTGCCGGCGTGAGCCAGGCAATGTTCTCCCGTAACAATCAATTCAAAATTCAAAGTCAATTCAATTTAGATTGTGATTGTAATATACTAGCGGCTGCCCGCGGTTTCACCCGCGTGGTTCCCGTCCCGTGGGAATATCGGGATTAAGATTATATCCTATGCCATAATCCAGGCTATCTACTATTTGTGTCCCAAAAAAATCATCGCACGTCCCAAATATATTAGTATTCTGCTCACGTCATTAATTAAAACAATTGAATTTTATTGGGGTCGTATTTAACGCAGCGACTAAAAAGCATTCGGGGTACCAAAATTACTACGAGAGCGACTTAAGGCCCGTGGTATCGCCAACGACCTTGGCCATAGAAAAGTGGCCTAATTTTCCCGCCCGCTACGCTACTTTTAAGTTAAACAAGTTAGCAATCTCTTCCTGAAAGAAACGTGAAAATATCACTTGTAGTTTAGAAGCAGTAGCGTATTACAAGTTGAAAACAGGTTCATTTCAATGGTTTTTTTTAATAGTATCTTAAAGACTATGTTTTTATTTAAATGCTCAGATTGGAGTTTATATATCAATATTTAATATATATTAATTCTGGATTTATCAGTAGGCTAATTTATGAGTTTTAGGGCCTCAAAAATGATCGTTTCACGACTACATTTTTAACCTAATCTTACCTAAACCGGGCTACTATTAATTTTTAGTCGCCCGCTTTATTATATTCTATTTTATTGTATGCGTGGCCAAATGTGCGCACGTCTCAAGTTTTTTAGAACGACAGATCTCTTTTCAAGTAAGTATAGTTAGCAAGGGATGAATGTATTTGTAGCATGTATTTGCATCCCTTTCTAACTGTACTTCAGAAGAGATCTCCACTTTAAGTGTCGCTCTAGAATTCGGGCCTAAAACTATAATCGCATTATATTATGTCCTTTCAATTGAAACTGGGGTTGGTTGGTGTCAAAACCTCTTTTATATAATTATACGTAAAGACACTGTCTACTCTACACAGCCGCAGTAACAGTAAACGTTACAAACTATTTGAATTCAATAAATTGAGGTCACGTCTCTTCATTTTACGACAAAGTAACTGTCAAATTCTACTAAAATAGTAGTAAAATATCGAAGTCCGTCGGATAGGAATCAAGCAGAAATTGACATAGAAAACGGCAGTTATCTGTGAAACTATTTTATGTACCTAATGTTACCAGAATCACAGAATACTAAATATTGTCCAGTGAATAGAGGGCTTTTATCTTAACAGTGATCCCTTAGAATAATAGTGGTCCGGTAGTTCTGAATTTTTGATATGTTTTTTAGGATGGAGTGAGTATTTTAAATCCAAAATGCACAATTCCTCGCCCTCCGCACCCGCCGCCATATTGAAAAAATCGGCAATTTCTTCAGATTTTCGCTTATATCTACGTTTAGGTGCATTTGAGCCAGAAAAAGTGCTGAACAATGTTGTAGAGCATTAAATTTACTATATGTAATGTTTTAAATTTTGTTTCTAGGTCAGATAGTTACGGTGATATGCACTTTTAAAATAAAGATTTTACAGAAATTTTACAAACTTTTAAAGAACAGGGTGCAAGATTAGCTCAGAGTCGTAGCACATTGAAACCTTATTTAAAATGTACTATTGAATAATTACAACATTTTATTAAATAGCGACAAAGCTGAATTGCGAAAAATTAAAAAGTTACAGTAGTGAAAAACCGGAAAGCGAAAGGTCGTGGGTTCGAGTCCTATCGGAGCTAGTTGTGAGACGGGTCGATTTTTTCTAAATACTTCATTTTCCATTTTTCAGTAATAAAAATTGCATTGTGAATGCAAAAAATTTAAATCAAGTTACAGTAGTTCAAAAAGTCTTGAAATAAGCAAAAAAATTTCGCAATCTTCGTTTAGGTGCATTTTAGCCAGAAAAGATTCGCCACAATGTTGTAGAAAATTGAATTTCCTATTATTGATACTTTAAATTTTGTTTCTAGGACAGATAGTTTCGGAGATATACACTTTTTAAAAATCATTTCTGGCTAAAATGCACCTAAACGAAGATTAAAGCGAAAATTTTTAGCTTATTCCAAGACTTTTTGAACTACTGTTACTTTTTTATTTTTCACAATTCAACTTCGTTGCCATATAATAAAATGTCGCAATTAATGTATTAGTTTACAAACTGAAGAATTGACATGTTGCTTACAATTGCGAGGCAATCCTTCATGCTCAGTCGATAAAGCAGACCTTTGTCAAAAGTAACGAGCGAAATTAAAAAAAGACTGAGCGAAATAAAAAAAGACCTTTCGGTGACGAACCGTTAAATACTACCACTGTACAAAGCAAAGTCAGTTTTATCGCTAGCATTACGAGAAACATAGATGAATTATCTAGCCAAAAATTTTAGTACAGATCCCATCGCCAATAAAAAGTAGCCTATGTTCCTCTCCAGGCTACAAAGTATCTCTGTCCAAAATTTCAGCTAAATCCGGTTAGCCGTTTTGCCGTGATTGAGTAACAATTATCGAATCATCTAACTTTTACATTTATAATATTAATAAGTAGGATTTAGTACAAAAATTGTTGGCAACCCCAGTTACATTACACTACGCGAAAATTTAACATATGCATGCATAGGTTATTTCAAGGTTAACTATTGACAGTTTGGTCCCTACCAGATATTAATGATCCCTATCTTATTTGACACATAACATATAATAGCTGTCACTTCAAAGTCATTAGCAGTTATACTTAAATGTATACCTACTAAAATTGTTAACATTGAATTATTATCGCCCAAATAGGTACTTTAAATAGCGTTTTCACTTCTCATGCTCGTAAAGTTCGTGTTTATGTTGGGTATAGGCTGCATAAAATCGCTTTTTATGCTCTAGTGCATAAAGTAAAATCTTCGTCTATGTCACAGACTCTTAAGACAAAGGTCGTCAGGTAAACAGTCACAAACGCAATTAAACTTCGTTAAATAAACTTGTTCTTTCATTTTGTTTCTTAAATTTTGTACATAATCCATGTTAAATTACTAAATAAATAAAACTAGGCAAAATTAATGAGTTTTGTAAGAAATAAGTATTTCAAGAGCATTATGGACTACGATCTATGCTAAGTCACTGTGCTGCCACTTCCACGTATAAAAAAAAGAAAAAGAAAGTTTTCCCGCCAATATGGCGGTCTTTATTTTTTCTTTTTTGCAATATTGTAATTTATTTTCCTCACACTTGAAGTGAAAAGCAGAGTGTATAACTCGTACATAAAACCCATTTTACCCTCGAATTGACTATCCATCCTCGCCTACGGCTCGGGTGGATATATACGTCTCGGGTAAAATGGTATGTTTTATGCACTTGTTGTACAATCTACTATTTAGTGTTAGGTAGTTCAAGTGCATCATGACTTAAAGATGATAATTCAAACGAAATTTTTCTAATAATATGTTGCATTGTTAGCGCACTCAGCCTGCGGTCGTTGAAGTTAAGCCACTTTCACAATGGTCGGTCACGGGATGGGTGATCATTTTTTTTATCTAGAAGCATAGAAGGCATGTTAAGCCGTTGGTCCCGGCTGTATTTGCAGTCGTTAACCAACAATCCGCATTGGGCCCGCGTGGTGGATCATGTCTCATTCTCTCTTTCATAAGGAAGGCCTGTGCCCCAGCAGTGGGGGGGACATCAAATGGCTGATGATGAATGGTGTTGCAATTTATTATTTTTTATTTACAAACATTAGTTTTACAATATTTGAACTTGGGAAAACAGCAACATTTTTTAAAATGTATCGTATTCGATGTAGCTGTAGCTCTCTAGCTATTTCTAGGTTTTTGATTTTTGGTGTGTATATTGAGGGCAATATACACACCAAAAATCAAAAACCACAAACCAACACAACAACTCTAACCAAATGCCAAGTGAGGATCGCTCACACAATTTTATATGCCTAACATTCATTCATTTTCCGGCATCGCACATGGTTTAATGAAAATAAATATATTTTTCGGGTTCTGCAATAAAGCCTGATAATGGTTTACACAGCTGCCGGCGAGATCCGGTCACGAGCTGAAAGTTGTTCTGTAATTTACATGTGCCTCGTTCACACGGGCAAGTCAGCTTGCCCGCTATACGAATACGCTAGTGAACTCGACCATTTTGTATAAGCAAAATGTTTGCTGTCTAATTGCAGCTTCATAAAGAAATGTCATCCATACTAATATTATAAATGCGAAAGTGTGTTTGTTTGTTTGTTTATTTGTTTGTTTGTTTGTTTGTTTGTCCTTCTTTCACGTCAAAACGGAGCAACGGATCGACGTGATATTTGGTATGGGGATAGTTTGGGAGCTGGAGAGTAACATAGGCTACTTATTATTCCGGAAAATTGAGTAAAAATTGTAATTTTCTATGAAAAATCGTTTAACTGTCGTACCTTCGATACAAAACTGTCATTTCTTCCATTGCCGTTTCCAAAGAGTATGTAATCACTGACGTCTGCGCCGTCAAAATCGAATACTAATCTTTTCCATAAGCTTAGACTAAAAAAATGTACTGTAGCTAGCGCCAAAAATGTCCCAGTCGCGCATGCGCGCAGATTTATCTGACACTCACTCTACTTCACAGAGTAATTTTTTATATGTAAGAAATAGAGACCAAGCTTGGGCCCCTTTATTGGTAGAGTGTAACTAGCGCTATCTGTTGTCTGGTGTAGGCAACTTTTGGTGTATAAACGCACACACAAGATGTTGGTGACCGGGTCCACTATTATATTGCAAAACAACGTTTGCCGGGTCAGCTAGTGTAAGTATAAAAAAGTGATTCTGTAATTTAAATTACCTTTTCTCACTCATGATCTGAAATATTAACATTCCTTTAAAAAAAGAATGTGGGGCGTTTCACATTCCCGAGGTGAACATTCTAAATTTGAATTTCAGTGCGGAAATGAATTTCAATACTTACCTATAGTGCGGGAAGTAGTATTTCAAATTCAAAACTGTAGAACGCATCATATAGCATTATTTTTAGTAACATTTTATGGTGGCATGACTGGTAATTTAACACGGCTGCGGCTGCACGAAACAATTTAAAAATCACATTTTTACTAAGACTTTCTTATAAATCTCAATGGTATAAGATATTATTAAGACGAAATTCTTTGACCAGTGTGTGTTGCCAGTAATGATATATGGGATTGAGACGTGCTCGTTTACTATTGGTCTCGTAAGAAGGCTGAATGTCACTCAGCGTGCAATGGAGAAAGCAATGCTTGGCATTTCCCTGCGCGATCGAATCAGAAATGATGAGATCCATAGGAGAACTAAAACAACCAAAATCGCTCGAAGGATTGCTCAGCAGTAGGTAGGACACATAGCGCGGAGAACCGATGGCCTTTGGGGAGGAAAGGTTCTCAAATGGCGACCGCGTATCTGACGATGACGTTAGGCCCCCTATAAGTTAGACCGACGATCTGGGGTCTAACGGCAAAAAATTATGCGTATGTATATAGGCTTCATTTGACATTTGAAGCCCATATTATGCCCATATAAGGACAAAATATGGTATTTGATTGAATCAGGCGACACCGGTCGGAAATCCCTAACCATTGTGAAAAATAAATATATGTAGCTTTCTTCCGCAAATAATCACAAAACGTGCACCTTCGCCGATCACACTACTCAAAGCGTGCACCTTCACCGATCACACTACTCTACACGTGTTCAGTTTCGCCCAAACCCGGGGCATCTTCAGGAGATGTTTGACCGTATGCAATCCAGCACCGAATGGCATTCATCATGAGTCATTTGATTAATTTATCTTTTCCGTCCGTGCCATCAGTACTGGCTCTTACATTTCCACTGGCAGCCAAGTTCACCTGCACGTTCGAACGCTCCTCCGTCCTTGACTGAAACAACCTACATGCTATCATAATTCGGTCTCCCTCTAATCGCTGAAATTACTAATTACCCCAGGGCTGTCAGCAGCTAAACATTAATAACAATCTATTATCAGTTTAATTAAAGTTCTATATCACTTTTCAGCCTTTCTCATTGAAAACCTATTTTAGGTTCCAGCCGCTAATTTCACTACGGATTCAACTTCTGTGCTTTGTCCATTCTGAAGTGACAGTGATAGAGCATACTTTTTTTTTAATCCACAACGGGTAGCTTTCTAACAAAGCTTAAGTTAACTTACTTTCCGCTGTCGAAAACGTTTTATTCAGCGTTTCCGTGCTCAAGCCTTCGCACGTCTACTCTACTCGCTGCGAGATACTTTGAACATTGGGGAAGAAAAGGAAACACCATGAAGATAGTTAGGAAGTAAACGTTTTCGTGTTGTTGTGATGCTTTTACTGAAGTGATGTGTTACTATTTTTTTTATCCACAACGGGGTAGCACTTAGCCTTCATGTGATGAAGGCTAAGTCGTGGGCCACACTGGAGCGGCGCGTCTTGCGTCCGCGTTGAGCAGGAAAAACAAATATATTGAGACGGACGGGAGGGGCCACACTGGCGCGTCCGGCGGCGGTTGGCGCGTCCTGCGGATCCAGGTCACAGGTCGCCTCCGCGCCCCGCGGTCGCTCTAGTGTGGCCCACGACTACGTGCTACAGGTGTGCCTGATGTTAAGTGGTGATATGGCTGAAGGTGGAAGCGCACTACTCCCGGTATCTTCAATCACTGAGGAACTGGCTATCTTATCTCTAACTGTCAGAACACAATTATGCTGAAATCATCATTGTTATGGCGTCAGACTTAGATAAGATGGTGGTAGC
Organism: Crambus lathoniellus; assembly: GCA_949710035.1. NCBI lineage: Eukaryota > Metazoa > Arthropoda > Insecta > Lepidoptera > Crambidae > Crambus > Crambus lathoniellus. The sequence continues at coordinate 4,588,709 of OX453312.1, forward strand.
TAGCCATGCGGGCTAAGAACAAGTCCTACCACCAACCAAACCGAATACAATATGTACCCCCACTGGGAATCGAACCCGGGACCTCTTAGTCTGAAATCGGTGGTGTGAACCACTAGACCACAGAGGCGGTAGCTATAAATACCTAGGACAGATACTGTCGCGTTATTGGGCTACTTATCTACTGAAATTGTCTTTAGGAGCAAGAAAGATAATAGTTTTAATAAGAACTATGTATTTGCTGATAGATGCAATTATTGGTCACCAAGTGATTCCTATGCCCAGCAGTGGGCGTCTTTCGGCTGACATGATGATAAATCACAATAAATAATAAATAAATAAATATTTTCTTACAATCACACCAATTATCTAAGCCCGTAGTTAATTTCTTAAGAAACTGTGCGTCTACGCGAACTTGATAACGGATAAATATATACTTATATACTTTTTGTTTGTAAATACATACTTAAAATACATAGAAAACACCCAGACCAAGACAAAGAGACATGTTCATGCACACAAATATTTGTCTTGTTCGGGAATCGAACCCGAGACCTCTGGCGCAGAAGGCAGGTAGTTTACCCCTGCGCCAAATCGGTCGTCAAAAAATGATGATGATGATGATGAAGTGATTCCGAGGGTTGGTGAATAAGGGAGCAGCTCCTCACTATTTTTTGGCTTTACTAATACGTCTATTTAAGCTTTAATCAACCATACCATTAACTAACGCCTCACGAATTAAAACAAAACGAGAATATGGTAGGTACTTACCGACTTTTTTTTTAAACGGAGAAAAAGGTTAAGTACAAGTGTCACGATCTTACGTCAAAAATGGCAGAAATCGATAAGAATAGGGCGCACCTTTGAATTGCGCTCTTATTCGGTCAGCCGTTTTTGACACACCAACTGGTTATCTATTGGATATAACTGGATCCTTCGATCAGTATCGAAAAGTTTAAGCCTTAAAATGTAACAAAGTGTGATAGAAGAAATAATTGATTATTTATTTTAATTTTTAGTTTTTTGCATTCACAATGCAATTTTTATTACTGAAAAATGGAAAATGAAGTGTTCCGTAAAAATCGACCCGTCTCACAATCATTTTTCGAAATACTTCATTTTCCATTTTTCAGTAATTGATTATTTATTTATTTATTTGGGAAAAATTGTGTGTTTCCACGAACGAAAGTCTAGTAGCTTTGAAGTAGAGTAATTGCATAAAAACAGTAAACACGTGTGAGTATAGGTTAGGTTAGGTTCGTCTTCATCAATACTTAATTAAGGCGATACTCGGCAAAAATTATGCTGAAGCGAGATAGCAATGAGAAAACGACGCGCGCGGGAGCGAGACCGATTTTGCAGATTAGGCAAAAAAAACACAAAATCACTTCGTATTAAAAAAATACAGCGATTTTTTAAAAAATGACTCTATACAATCCTAAATATGATTAGTGTCCACTAATTAAACCAATTTCCAATAGTGTAAGTAACCCCATTTAAGAATAATCTTGAATTTTCGTATTTTTAGAGGTCTTTTCGAAAAGAAAAAGTGTCGAGGCAAAATCATAAAATCGTGTTTTCGAAACTATACGAATCTAGATAAAGGTATGAAAAAATATATATCATATTACCAGATTTGTAACAACTGTAACCGTCCTATAGTTTAAATCAAAAAGTCTATACTTTTTCCGAGTAGCGCCTTAACTTCGTTATAAAAGATTCAAATATACAAAGAGAGTTAATTATGTGTAACACACATTACACTTATGATATCAATGATTGATATACTCTTTTAGTTAGATAATTAATGATTTTATCTCTAGACACACTTGTAGACAAACAAACAAAAAATAAAGATTTTATATAATTTTATGCATTCACAATGCAATTTTGTAAGTATAGGAAAAATGTGATAGTAAAAAACCACGAGCCCCATAAGTAGCTTATCCCGCCTGAAAGCTACTTATGGGGCTCGTGGTTTTTTTACTATCACATTTTTCCTAAACAAAAAATAATAAAAACGGCAAAAGTTTTACGGTTTGAGTTTCCGTGACCACGTCGGAAAAACACTAAAAATCTTCTAAGAACACAATTCAAAATTACAAATTATGTTTGTGGTTTTATTTAAATAAACATATCGCGCACAAATCTAAGATGTGCTTAAAACGTTTTAAATTAAAAAGTTGAACACCATAACAATATTGCTACCCCTAAACTCAGTTGCCATCTCTCACAATTACCCCAAAAACTTAGGACTATTTAAGTCAATTTATGACAATGGCAACTTTTGTAACTCGATTCGGAATCGTTGTGACAAAGATTTCTCGGCTGTTTTATGGGGTCAATAGAAGGGTGGGGTTTTTATGACAGCGTTTCAAATTATTGCCAAAAAATAATACTGCCAATATTTAGTACAAAAAATATACTTTTAATAACTACTAACATTAACCTAAAATGTCTAATTCTGTTTTTCTTGACTTTTATTTCAACAGCATAAAGAACTTTTTGCTTTGTACGAATGAGCTGTTAACCCATTCACTGCCTCCCTTCATGCTACATTATACAAAATTATAGTAACACTCTTTTAATAGCAGATTTTATTTGAAAAGCCTCCTATTTTCTCCATCATCATCATGAGCCATGTACCGTAGGTTGGAGTTACTTTAGGAAAAAATGGGGGACTTTGATAACTTACCTAGAATGTAGTTTAAAGTTGAATTTGAATAGGTCTATTACTACATTTTTTTATCTTGAAGTTAAAAAAAAATGTTTCACTTTTTAAAGTTTTATAATAATGTATGTACTCCTGCGCAATTCGCTCTCCGCCGCCGCCCCGCCGCGCTTTCTCGTGGCCAGGCTGTAATGGCTTAACTAAAGGGCCCCACACACTATCAGTCCGCCTGTTGGCAAGGGCCTGTCGTCAGTAGCCGCAACAGGCCACACATTTAGGACTGACGGCTTGATAATGCGCAGGCATAGTGCGTCGCCGCTGAGTGGCGCAAACCGATGTCAACAGTTATCGGTCGAACAGAAACTACCGACTAAAACTAAAACTAACGACTATCAACTGGCAGTGTGAGGCCTCAAAGCCGGTTGTCGACTAATGCCGAATAGACAATGATCGGTCTAGTGTCTGGCCGATGCATGGAGGTCTCGAACGGCAGACGGCCTCTCACAGTTCCCTTTAAGGCGCTACTCGGAAAAATATGGACTTTTTGATTTAAAACTATAGGACGGTTACAGTTGTTACAAATCTGGTAATAAGATATATATTTCTTCATACCTTTATCTAGAATCGTATAGTTTCAAAAACACGATTTTATGATTTTGCCTCGACACTTTTTCTTTTCGAAAAGACCTCTAAAAAATACGAAAAGTGAAGATTATTCTTAAATGGGGTTACTTACACTATTGGAAATTGGTTTAATTATTGGACACCAATAATATTGAGGATCGTATAGAAGCATTTTTTTAAAATCGCTATAGGTTTTGAATACGAAGTGATTTTGTGTTTTTTTTGCGTAATCGGCAAAATATGTCTCGCTCACGCGCGCGTCGTTTTCTCATTGCTATCTCGCTTTAGCATATTTTTTCCGAGTATCGCCTTAAAATTTAGGACTGACGGCTATATAATGCGCAGGCATAGTGCTTCGCCGCTGAGTGGCGGGAACCGATGCCAACAGTTATCGGTCGAACAGAAACTACCGACTAAACTGACTGACGACTGCTAGTGTGAGGCCTCAAAGCCGGTTGTCGACTATTGCCGACAAGCAATGATCCGAACGGCAGACAGCATATTCGATCTAGGACTGCAAGTGGACGGATAGTCTGTGGTGTCCTGGTGTCCGCAGTGCCTTCCGAAGAATGGAGGTGCTTGATTGATACGAAATTGTTTTTGGTTACCCATCCCGTGACCGATCATTGCGAAAGTTGCTTAACCTCAACCATCGCAGGCCGAGTGCGCTAACCATTGCGCCACGGGCTTCTCAATGGGCGATTTTCTGAAAGCTCGCTCACTAGATGGCGCTGTCCCACCTATGCAGTTAGAAGGAACGGAACGTTATAAATTTTACTTTGACGCGACTTTTGTTACGTAAAACGGAACGTCAGACAGATGTTATTTATTTACCATAATCTTTAAATTTACCTTTTTCGTTTCTGTTCCCCCACAGTAGTACATATCAGTACTTATTTAATTTATTTTAAGTTTCCTTTGGGTTTTTAAAAGTAAATAATTTAAATATGATTCATACCAAAATATACCATAGACATGTACATACTTCGTTCAACGCCATCTAGTGAAGCTTTTGAAAGCTTTTTTTTTAAAATGGCCTCTCAGAAAATCGCTCATTAAATGAAAGTGATTATCGATACTTCAGTGCCAACCGCTAATACTAAAGCCCCATCTTTACATGATAAATTAAATTATTATTTAACTAAGGGCCGCCCACAGAAATTATACTACGGCCGAATTTAGTTTTGCTGAAATACGGTTAATTTGTTTTCTACTCATACTAATAGCAACTAATATTGCAGTGCGACAAATCTCTGTAAAATAGAATTTGAATGTTGTACAGTTCAATATAGTAATTACGGTAAATTTTAGTTATTTTAGTATTTATTGAAAAAACAGCAAATGGCGGACTAAATGCTAATATGCATTCTCATCCAGTCATCCGGAAAGGGTGTCAGTCAGTCAATCAGTTCGTCTATAAATAAAACTGTACACGATATGAAAGTGATTATGGATATTTCACTGCCAACCGCTAATACTGAAGCCCCATCTTTACATGATAAATTAAATTATTATTTAACTAAGGGCCGCCCACAGAAATTATACTACGGCCGAATTTAGTTTTGCTGAAATACGGTTAATTTGTTTTCTACTCTTATAATAGCAACTAATATTGCAGTGCGACAAAATAGAATTTCTGTAAAATAGAATTTTAATGTTGTACAGTTCAATAGAGTAATTACGGTAAATTTTAGTTATTTAAGTATTTATTGAAAAAATAGCAAATGGCGGACTAAATGCTAATATTCATTCTCATCCAGTCAACCGGAAAGGGTGTCAGTCAGTCAATCAATACGTCTATAAATAAAACTGTACACGATTGTACCTAAAATCGTAGAAGTTTACATTAGATTTTTTGAAAATATCAAATAAGGATTCTTTTTGACCGACTTCTAAAAAAGGAGGAGGTTATCAATTCGACTGTATGTTTTTTATTTTTATTTTTTATGTGTGTTACCTCAGAACTTTTTAGTTAATGAACCGATTTGGATAATCCTTTTTTTATCTATTTTCTCGTGTGGTCCCATTCAAATTTCATCAGGAACTGACGAGAAGTTCAGGAGTTATCCTAAATAATGCGTATTTAGACTTTAGTTAACCGACTTCAAAGAAAGGAGGAGGTTATTTGTGTATTTAGACGATTTCATAATTTCATCAAAGTAATTTTCAAAATTATTTTTTTCATTCGAAAGTTTATACTTACTTCTGACGTGATCTTATTTTCACCAAGTCAGGATCAGGGGGCCGATTCTCAGGCAATCGAGAAAAGTTCACATTTATAGCTCGAAATTCAAATATTTTACGAAGATAAACACATTTTATGTATTGTCAGAATTTCACAATCGAAAAAGTTCGATCGAAAACCAGTCGAACGCAACGAGTGTTACGGACCAATCGATGTTCGTATACGAACTTAGCTGTCAAAATGAATTTTTTGACATGTGGGACAGAGTAGTTTGTTTGAAACGTTCTAACTTTCAATAGAAACCACAAACAAAATGTTCGACATACGAATTACCACACTGAAAAAGTTCAAATATATTCTATCCGTTGTTGTAAATATTCTATATATTATTAATATCATAACTATGTAGTTTCTTAAGCTACGATTATTTACACTAAAAATCGAAAAACAAAAATGTTTTTAAAAAAATGTAACCGCCTTCAAAAATAATCTTCAAACAAAAATTAACAAACACTAAAAAACGAAAAAAATTATTTGAATTTTTAATTTAAAGGACGAAAATGCGTGACTTTTTCTAACTTATCTTGCTTGGTACTTACTGAGCTGTTTGAAGTCGGTGCCAAGCCAAAAAGAATAAGAACGAATTATACTAAGTGAAATAACAAACATATTTCAAAAAATCCGGTCCCAAGCGTGAGGTGTAGGACGTATTTACCTCAGTGTAACCACGGGCCCGAAGTGCAAATACCTATTAGACTTGGCACCGACTTCAAACAGCTCAGTAAGTACCAAGCAAGATAAGTTAGAAAAAGTCACGCATTTTCGTCCTATATAAAAATTCTAATTATTTTTTTCGTTTTTTAGTGTTTGTTAATTTATGTTTGAAGATTATTTTTGAAGGCGGTTAAATTTTTTTAAAAAACGTTTTCTTCTATTTATATCCTAAGATTCACTATTTTACACATAATTTTTTCAAGTATTTATTTATTTAAAACTTGACCCGTTTCTCTGGAATCGCCATCGCAAGAAACGTCAAGTTAGCAGCCCACTTTATCTCGGCTTGTATTAAAGCACTCCTATTGAAATTTTGCATTATTTTTTGACATATAAATCACATTGATACGAACTTATTTCTTGGAGTGCCTGCTAACTTGACGTCAACTTAGCACCCTCACCAACATACTCAAATATCTTTTGAACCAAAGTATCACAATTTATATTATATACCTCACTATTTAACACTATTTATAAAGAATTTTTTGACATAGTCAAAACCATATAATTCTGTTGTGAGGCTGCTAGCTTGACGCAGATATAGTTTCGTGATAAAGTCAAAATTTATGCAAGCAAATCCGAGAGCAACAACTAATAAAATACATATTTTTAAAACGTGCTCACAAAGAGCTTTTGTTTGATACCAAACACGATATTCTTAAAAAAAATAGTTTACAGCTTTATGTCGTCTAGATCGCGCCATATTCAATTTCATGTGACGTGACATTTATTTATTTATTATTATAATTAGTTAAACGAGCTGAGTGAGCCCAATTACATAACTAACTTAAATTAAATTATAAACTATTTCTAAATACAAATACAAACAAATATCAAAGAACAAAAAAAAAATAACACAAGAAAAACAATTGAAAAGACATAATAAGAAATCAATTAAACGGACTTCCCCTTTGAGAAAAATTCAAACATTTAGCCTGAATAGCTCCCCAGTTGTCTGCGAATACGTCGCAGTCAGGCTGCTGACACAGGAGTGCATTGAGACCGGCATGCATCTGACAGACAGGTGAGTGGTCATACGCGACAGTGCGGCCCGAGTAGGGCGCGAACAGACGGCGCTGACGACAGGTACGACGACGAACACTGTTGTTCGGCACATGCAGGCGCAGAAGTTGCTCCAGGAGCTCAGGGCATTGGACATATTCTATAACCAGCGGACAATCAAGACGCTTCCATCCAACGATACCTACCTCAATTGTGAATATATGATCAGCAGTTTAGAAGTTATTTGGGAACAGATTAACATACATACATACATACATACCGGTCAAAATCATAACCCTCATTTTTTTGCTTTGCCGTAGTCGGGTAAAAAATCTTTAAACTATGTATTTACCAAAGTACCCCATTCATCTCCTATTTACCTTATCGCTTAATCGTTTAAAGTCCCCCATAAATAATTACCTGCAGGATAATGGCGTAGTGTTGTGCCGATAATCGATATTAATTCAAGTGACGTAGTCCCACGTCGATTTAATAGAGTCTGCAGTGCATGCTCGTAAATAGGGAGATTGCCTTACAAAGTCTGTAGGGAGGGGAAACGCGTTGAACAATAAAAAAATATCGATATTTAGCATTTAGCTACAGTAGTGAAAAATGTTTATATTTTGAACTATGTTATTTAATAATAGCATACAAATAATTTTCCATATTGGTTTTAAGTTTTAAGAAGTTACGTCATGGACGACCAAAATTTAAGTATCTCGAGCTTGGTAGCCCGCCATATTAAAATGTTGGTATAATACTTATACCAACAGCTCAACTTTACAACCGTTTGTCAATTGTTCCAACCAGTATTACTTATAACTATTTTCCACCTGTTTTAAATTCTTCCATGTTCTTACTATATGGTTTGTATATGAAATGTTTGCTAGGAAGCACAACAATCATGCACTGTGTTTACTTGTAATACATAGTATAAAATAGTTTTTAACTTTGTCGACCTTTTTTATCGACCTCAATAGTCTCAGTGTACAACACTAGTATTCTCAGGACGAGGTAATGCGAGAATATCGAAGCAAAATATATCTCCGTGTAAGGAACGATGTGGGTATCCACCAGATGATATTGGATTTCACATAAAAGTTGCCGCATACAATATTCAGCTGCTTTCCACTATAATAAAAGCGTAAATACGATATAAAAATAATATAGAAATATGGAATAAACTATACAGTCCACCAAACCAATTCAAAATTGCTTTATTCAATTTAGGCTGAGGTTGCAATTACAAGTAACTACACTTGTGAACGTCAATGAAGCTACGCCTGTTATATTTCATACAGAGTCGTCAAATTGTAAAATGACCTTCACACTAGTAAGTTCACTTTCCATCACAATAGAATAGTTAGTTTAAGTAGTTACATTTGCTTTTATACTATCTCATTCTGCAAGTTGTGCCGTAGGTACATTCAAATATTCAATCAAATCTAGAATCAAATCTATTTACTACTTTTAACCTATTTTATTTCTGTGTGTTAAAGTGAGTTAAACCAAAAAACTACCTAAAGAAGCAGTTTTTATCTCTCCGTATAATTCAATCTCTTTTGACAACTTTTAAAGAGGTTTCCACAAACGCACAAGGAGCGCCTGATCGGGCAAACTTTCTAAACAATCGTCCTCGTCGACGTAGGCAGATAATTTCGACTCTCCATAGACATATCAAGAAATATATAGAGGTCTTAAATTATTCCGCGATAAAAACCCCTTATTCCTTGGAGATAACCACGGCCAGATAACTGGTTATCTGTAAAGATTTTTTTTCTTCAGAGGTAACTATAGTTGTTTCCGAATAATAAATTTTCTCTACAAATAACTTTTAAAAAATCGGTGATCTGGAAGGAAAGTTTTATTTTTCGAAGATAACTAGTTATCTCACAGGATTTTAAATTTCCTCGCAGATAACTATAAAAAATAGTTACTTATCTGGAAGATAAAAACGTCGTATCCCAAGAAAACTGCCCCAATGTTTATTAGGGTTTATTTGTTATTGGATTTTTAGATTCTACGTTAATTTAGGCATATTTCAGTCTGATAATCGTCTTAAAAAGTTCAAAAATGTTCTTGATATTCAAGTTTTATAATAAACCCTAATTGCGTGGTGGCAAATTTGAACGTAGAATAATCTCACAACTGCGCCGTTAGGGCTATCGTAGAGCATTATCACAATACCTTTATCCGATTTTTTTATAAACACAAAAAAGCTTCTCCTGTTAAGTTGCTGTTTACGCCCCTTTTGGTAGGATACGAGGATTTTTACTAGCGGCCGCCCGCGGTTTCACCCGCATGATTCCCGTTCCCGCGGGAATATCGGGATAAAAAGTATCCTATGTTGCAGTCTAGTCTACAATCTATCTCTGTTGCAAATTTCATCCAGAACTGTTCAGTAGTTTTTGCGTGAAAGAGTAACAAACATCCATACATTCAGACATCTAAACATCCATACTCACAAACTTTCGCATTTACTTATAATATTATATTTGTAAGATATCACAGCGTATACAGTTTTTTATTAAAACTGAGCAGGCATTATTAACAGGAAATGGTCTTAAATGTTTCATGCTTGCTCAGGAGAGCCCCTCTTTTAAATAAAAAGCCAAGACAATATCTGTATAATTCTAGCTCTATGGCACCTCCTATACGATGATGTCAAATCGTGACGAAAAATCGGAGATTTGGAAGAAAAGTTTGATTGCTTTTGTTAGTTTAACTGACTGGGGGCCCATTGTCTCACATTATGACAGAGGTGACACACATTCAGTACCTAACTTGAGTTAAACTAAGATTGCGCATCAATCTTTCTTCTTCTCCACATCCATCTTAAATTATGGCGTTTTTTCATTTAATACTATTGGCTCCCTGCGGTTTTACCAGCGCGGTACCCGTTCCCTTGGAAATATCGGGATAAAAATTACCACTGTTACTTAGGAAGAATGTAGCTTTCTAATAGTGAAAGAATTTTTTAAATCGGTTTAGTAGTTTTTTAGTTTATTCATTACAAAAAAGACTCAAAAAAATCGAGTCTTTTCTTCGTAAAGTTTTTTTTTTATGGAACAGTGCAGGCATTTGATCACCGTCTTGTTTATTAACAGGATGTGGTCTAAGATGTTGCATGCTTTCCCAGGAAATGCCTGTTCCCTTTGGCCTTGAAGAGACCAGGGTGCCTACCATCAACTTTAAGACAGCGATTCAAAAATAGCGCGATGCAGAATAGGTTCCTAAAATGAATTGCTTTCTTTCGTACCACGACCTTCTGAAAACTGGATCGCAAATGAATTGCTAAATGAGAATGACCGAACGATTTGTGTCCTTATTTCTTTCACTCGATTCTGTCATGCCCGTAGAGTGAGAGGGACGGGTATAACCTGCAGGTGTCATGTCAGCTTGGCCGAGTTATAAGTCAAATAAGAGATCTGACAGCTTAGCGGCTGTGAAATGTCATTGAATGATCACTGAATCGCTGTCATTGATATTAAGCTGTCGTGGTACGAATAAGCGAAGCAGATCAGTTTAGGTCCTACACAAAACCGCAATAAGAGATGATGGTAGGCACCCAGATGTTTTAGTTATCCGGAAACACATAGCAGGCAGCGCATTCCTTTCCTTAGCAGTTCGTATAAGAAACGAATTTGCGAAGAAAAAAAAATACGGCGAATTGACCTTCTTTTTTAAGACGGTTAATACGTGTGGAGAGTGTGCAGCGACGCTAAATTGTTCAAAGGCTAGTTGTGCAGCAGATGCACAACTAAACACCCATTTTGTCCACATTCACGTATTGTTCTTCCCACAAAAGCTGCAATATTATTTCTTTTCTACCCTTTGTTAGATATGTAATTTCCTATGTCCCAGATTTTACTTAGAAGTACAAAGAAAAGGAACTCTTTTTACTCCCATTAACTGTATCATATTGCTGGGTGTTTCAATTTGTGCTATCATGGTATGTCCACAGTTGTTTTGTTTCATTTCAAAAGAGAAACTATATTAGTTGATGTTTGCGTATGATAAGTTAACCATTTTTTTAAATTATATCTTGAACTTTTTGGGACATAGGTACCGTAGGTTTTAATTATGTGTTTTGTGTAAATATTATTTTGTCGTGATGTCCCAAATAAATGTTTTTTCTTTCTCTCTCTTTCATCTTGACTATGACGTAGGGCTATAGCTGTATTTGTACAGCCGTAGCCCTGGCACGAAAGCCTGTCGTTATGATAGCCGTTTTCGTGATCGGATTATTTTGTATGAAAACCAGAGCAGCGCCTCTTTCTATCGTATAAGGAACTGAAATTCAATACATATTTAACAGCACCACTTTTACAGCTTTTGGAGGATTTAGGATTAGTTTACTATTCAATTTCCATTATGATAGTTTTTCATGCTACGGGTACTGTTTATTTGTGGCTACTGTCTATTAATGTCTACCACTAATTTATCGATTAAACTTCGTCGTATGTACAATCTATAAACAAGTGAAGGCATAAAAAACGGAATTATTATAACAGCACAACATCCCATATTTTACAAAATATTTTATAAAGGGATTCAAATGTAAACTTTTTAATCAAAAGCTAAACGGTCTTGGTTAGTAGCGACTTTAAGGCCCAATTTCACCACTGATATTTAAACGCGATTAACGCTAAACGTGTTTAAAATATAGTTCTGTCTCTGTCATCTGTTTGAATGTGTCAGAGACAGAACTATATTTTAAACACGTTTAGCGTTAATCGCGTTTAAATATCAGTGGTGAAATTGGGCCTAAAACTACTAAATTATTGTTACAATAGCACAAACTGAATTTAAACCGCCTCTGTGGTCTAGTGGTTCATACCACGGATTTCAGACCCAGAGGTCCCGGGTTCGATTCCCAGTGGGGGAACATATTGTATTCGGTTTGGTTGGTAGGACTTGTTCTTAGTCCGCCTGGCTAGCTACCACCATCTTATCTAAGTCTGACGCCATAACAATGATGTTTTCAGCATTATTGTGTTCCGGCAGTTAAAGATAAGATAGCCAGTTCCTCAGTGATTGAGGATTCCGGGAGTAGTCCGCTTCCACCTTCAGCCTTATCACCACTTATCATCAGGTGTGATGAAGGGTAAGTGCTACCCCGTTGTGGATAAAAAAAACCACAAAATCTTAACGCTTGTTTGTTTTCAACTTATCAACTTAGCATCAGATCATCGAATGTGGTGTTGTTTGATATCAAATTTATATTGCGAGGACAACGACACAGATATCTTACAATGGTATAAGTTTATTTCTCAAAGTGGATATCGCAAGGAAGTGAAGGAAATAGGCATCACTCAAATCGGTATCGAATAAATTGAATTGTGAAAACCGATTCTGCCGGTGCACGGCGAAGGAACATCTAAGACATGAAGTCTAGGGGCTATGGTGCTTTTGCTGTACGTGATATCGTATTAAAGAATAGACTTAAGGCGATACCATAGCCGAAAGTGGCGCCCACAGAGGTTTTTATTTAATAAGTTGCTAATAGAAAAGGATTTTAATGTTTCATGGATTTATTTCTCCTCACTCTAATAAAAAAAAAAGGGCTTAGTCTAGTATTTTTAGAATCGCTACATTTCCTCATAATAATTCGTAGAAGTATATAACATTGTATCAAAAACGGCCATTTTTAGCAGTTTTGCTAGTAAATAGAAAGCAAAACAATCTAGCAGTGACTACGATGGAATGTAATGATACCGTCTAAAAATACTAGACTATAGGCCAAAAAAAATTCGCCTAACCTATAACCTATCGCCTTAAATCTGAATGCAAATAGGCGCAAGTCGAGCAGTTCTGGGTGCTGTTCATATTAGCAGGAAAATATGCTTAAGATATTATGATACTCAGGCTACTGTATCCGTAGATAATCTATAGTACCTAATGGTCGTTTATCGTGATCATATAATTTGTATGAAAACCAGACCAGTGCTTTTTTCGGTTGTATAGGAAACTAAAATTCTAAATATATTTGACAGCATTGGACGAATGGTATAGTTAACTGTACGATTACCATAACGACAGTATTTCGTGCTTGGGTTACTCACCTTAGAATAGCTTCCTTCAGATTATCTTACGATATGTGCATTTATTAAAACGCGAACAGAATTCGTTTGGAGACGCGTTTTGTATTGGTACAGATAATATGAAATTCGCCATTACATGCCTTTGTATCCCCACTCATATCAAACATTTTATGTGGGGCACAAGTCTTCCTTGTGGATGGGTAAGGGGAATGGGCTGTGTATCTACATTCATCTGCGAATGTGGAATATAAGCGGGACCCGTCTAGGCGTCTAGGTCATGTGCAATTGGTATTGCATTCGACCTAGCTTGATTACGTAGGTACTCTTCAGAAACAATTATCGACCAATAGGCATTAAAAAATTACTTCTACAAATTGTTACTCAAATCAAAATTTTTTTTTTGTGAAACAATAAATTATTATTTTCACTTAGTCTTATCTTATAAGGACTCTGTCCCTTCGAGTACTCAGATAGGAGGCTACTAACGTACATGGGGGCAACAGGAAATTGACTGCAAAAAAATGTAAGTTCATTTATTTTCCCTTTTCTTTAACTTATTACCCGTACACAGCCTGACGGGGTTGTCTATTATAAATGTCATGCCTTGCATTTTAACTTGACCTTTAAGTGTATGTATGTTTTTTATTTAATTCGTGTAGTCAAGACAATGCCCCTGTAAAGACTTCCATTCTATACCAAACTACATAGTACTAAAACATGTAAAATATATAATCTACATACGATTGGCTGCCCACTTAATATTCCTCTCATTGTTCCAAGAGGAGCTTTTTTTATTATTTTGTAGTTCCACGAGAATCTTGAGCAAACCGTCTTCTGGTCCCGTTTGTTCAACCTGCTTCCAACGCATACGTAAACTTATTTCCTTAGGGTAGGAACATGGTGATGAGCGGAGCGGGAAACAACAAAAAGTAAGTAATTACAAGTTAATGTAAAATAATCCGTACTTCCATAAGTACTATAATATTATTTTAATTTTTAGTTTTTTGCATTCGTAATGAATTTTTATTATTTTTTTTATAAAGAAAAGAAAATTTGTATTTTTGTTTTTTTTGTTTGTAACGAATAAACAGACCGTTTTAAAAATTCTCTCACCAGTAGAAAGCTACATTCTTCCCAAGTGAAATAGGCTATATTTTATCCTGATATTCCCACGGGAACAGGTAGTTACCACGCAGGTAATTATAAAAATAATTCTCGAAGCTGAATGTCTTATCGATGCGATAAAATATAAAACTATGCAAGAAGCTCTGTCTATTGATGCCTAAAACACTGATTTAATTTGGCATAAAGATTAGTAGGTAATTGAAAAAGGGGCGAAGTCGCAGGCGAGACGCAACTGTTCATGAAAATTGTAAAAAAATCATTATTTCATAGAATATAAGAACATTACATTTTTACTATAACTATTATGAAAAACGGGATTTTCGGTATTTAACATGTTTAAATTTGTTTTCGAGTTCCCGATATTTCGGCAGTTGCACACGAACAAATTTAAACATGGTATGTTAAAAATTCATAGCTCACTTTCATAGGCCATTACTGGCAACACACACTGGTTAAAGACTTTCGTCATATGCTGGAGCTTCCCAAACGCTGCCCGTCCGAGCTGGATTCGACGAGAGATATCTTTCTCAAAGTTGGACTAACCTAACTGGACCGTCTGTCCTAAATAAATAAACATAGTAGTCAACAACATCGAGTGTAATGTTCTCAACATCAACTGGAGCAGGTGGCGGCAAACTAGAGGCTCTTCGCGGTTTTTTACCCGCGCGCCCCGCTCCTGTGGGAATATCGGGATAAAATATACAAACGAACAAAAAATCAAATCTTTTCTCTGTATCATAATTAGTAAAGATAAAACAACGACTAAAATAAACTGCCATGTCATGTCAAAATTGCGCCCAACTCAGTATGCTTGCTGCACTGATATTCTGTTGATCGCAGTATTTGTGTTAAAATCGCTGCCGCTTATGAGCAAGGCTCACCCATAACAAAACCAACTAGTCCGCTTTCCAATTTGTTGTAAAGACGCAACCAAGTTTTCAGTAAACATTTACTGAAATTGCAGACCGTTACATTGGACCTCTGTTATAGAGGTGGAATCATTGTTCTGTACACATAAGTAAGGGATTAAAACGTACAAAGCTTGCCAACACTAAGGCCTAAACACAACGGTGGCGTTGCGATACCGCACTGCCTTCTACGTAACGTCGTACTACTACGTAACGTCCGAAACGTCGCGGTGTGTTCTGCTAATACAAGAGCCTGCTGGTACGGCAGAAATGCCTAAAGAACTATATGCGTCGAAAAGTACTTCATTGGTTATTTTCACCTGTAAGTTGTTAGTGTACTCGATTGAGTACACCTCCTAAAATAATATAATATTTTTTTTCTATATATATTTAGAACACCTCCAATCATTATAAAAATGAGTCATTTTATAAAAACACATTTTTAATTTACATTTGACCTCTAATAGGTTAAGCAGATGGTGTCCTAAGCGCTTGTCCAGGAAGGGTTGATTCATCATTGTTCTGTACGCATAATGATCATTGTGCTGTACACATAATGAGAGGGCTTAAAACGTACAAAGCTTGCCAATACTAAGGCCTAAACACAACGGCGTTGCGATACCGAACTGCCGTCTACGTAACGTCGTACTACTACGTAACGTCCGTAACGTCGCGGTGTGCTATGCTAATACAAGAGCTATGCTGGTTATGCTGGTACGGCAGAAATGCCTAAAGAACTATATGCGTCGAAAAGTACTTCATTGGTTATTTTCACCTGTAAGTTGTCAGTGTACTCGATTGAGTACACCTCATAAAATCATATAATTTTTTTTTTTCTTTATATATTTTTAGAACACCTCCAATCATTATAAAAATGAGTCATTTGATAAAAACACATTTTTAATTTACATTTGACCTCTAATAGGATAAGCAGATGTTGTCCTAAGCACTTGTCCAGGAAGGGTTAATTCATCATTGTTCTGTACGCATAATGATCATTGTGCTGTACTTACACATATATAATGAGAGGGCTTAAAACGTACAGTGCATGAAGCTCGACTTAATACTGATACCTCAGAGTATTAAGTCAAACTTCATGGTACAGTGGCACAATCTTTTCTGTTCCGGTGACAGCGGCGCTATGAACGTTTTTCTTTTTTTTTGTAGCAATTTAACCGGCCCTGACTTCTAAGACCTTCAGCTGCCAGCAGCGCTATGGTTGGACATCAAATTGACAGCAAAATGACATTTAAAAAAACACTCTAGTTTCACATTTTGGCCACCGGAACAGAAAAGTTTTTTGGCACTGTACAAAGCTTGCCAATACGAAGTCGTGGGCCACACTGGAGCGACCGCGGGGCGCGGAGGCGACCTGCGGATCCGCAGGACGCGCGAACACGTACTATTCCCTCCGCCCCGGTCGCGGCGACCGCCGGACGCGCCAGTGTGGCCCCTCCCGTCCGTCTCAATATATTTGTTTTTCCCGCTCAACGCGGACGCAAGACGCGCCGCTCCAGTGTGGCCCACGACTTAAGGCCTAAACACAACCGCGTTGCGTTGCGATACCGCACTGCCGAAGTCGTCGCGTTGTGTTATGCTTATTCTACACGGTTTAGCCAAATTGATTCACTTTGGTTGAAAGTCGCAGAAATACAGACGCACATTGACATCGAATGATTTACTTTTACGTTTATATATATCTAACTTGGCGTCTGTCGGAGGGCGCTGATCATCGTGGTCGGTCGGAAAAATAAGCCTTTTTCCCATGTCATAATTTAAGTTCTACATTTTGATACGCGCCAAGTTCTATGGCGCGTACTCTACCTATCGGACGATGAATGACAAAACGCCTCTAACTATCGTGTAAAGTGCGAGCCGATAAGCCATTTTCTCATGTCATAGTTTTAGTTCCAGATATTGACACGCGCCAAGTTCTATGGCGCGTACTCTACCTATCGGACGATGAATGACAAAACGCCTCTAACTATCGTAGTAGAGTTCGAGCCGATAAGCCTTTTTCCCATGTCACAGTTTTAGTTCCGGATATTGAGACGCGCCATATTCTATGGCGCATACTCTACCTATCGGACGATGAATGACAAAACGCCTCTAAATAGCGTGTAGAGTGCGAGCTGATAAGCCTTTTTCCCATGTCATAGTTTCATTTTAGTTCCAGATATTGACACGCGCCAAGTTCTAAGGCGCGTACTCTACCTATCGGACAATGAATGTCAGAACGCCTCTAACTATCGTATACAGTGCGAGCCGATAAGCCTTTTTCCCATGTCATACTTTTATTTTAGTTCCAGATATTGAGACGCGCCATATCTACCTATCGGACGATGAATGACAAAACGCCTCTAACTATCGTAGTAGAGTGCGAGCCGATAAGCCTTTTTCCCATGTCATAGTTTTATTTTAGTTCCAGATATTGACACGCGCCAAGTTCTATGGCGCGTATTCTACCTATCGGACGATGAATGACAGAACGCCTCTAACTATCGTGTAGAGTGCGAGCCGATAAGCCTTTTTCCCATGTCATACTTTTATTTTAGTTCCAGATATTGAGACGCGCCATATTCTATGGCGCATACTCTACCTATCGGACGATGAATGACAAAACGCCTCTAACTATCGTAGTAGAGTGCGAGCCGATATGCCTTTTTCCCAAGTCATAGTTTTAGTTCCAGATATTGACACGCGCCAAGTTCTAAGGCGCGTACTCTACCCTTTGACTCTACCTATCGGACGATGAATGACAAATGACAAAACGCCTCTATAGTCCCACACTCCTGTCAGTTCCGGTGACAGCCGTGACAGAGGAGCCACTTGCAATATCACCGGAACAGAAATGCTTGTCGCACTATAACTCGCGTGTAGAGTGCGAGCCGATTTAGTCTCCTTCGTGCTAGGGCTACTGGTACAGTAGAGACAGCTACATCCATATTATAGACAGGAATGGTTTGATTCTTTGTTTGTTGAAAAATGGAAAATGATGTATTTAGAAAAACCCGTCTCACAACCAGCTCCGATGGGACTCGAACCCACGACTTTTCGCTATCCGGGCGACTGCTTTAACCACTGAGCTACGGTGTCTAGATGACCATCCAAAACGACACGAATTGAACGGTTCCTAAAGAAGTCGGTGATCCAGATGCAAAGGCTGTCACAGATTCCGTAAGGCGGAAGCTTACCAATTAGGCTGTCATGCCAGACCCTATCAAAGGCTTTGGAAATATCAAGTGAGACGGCAAGGGCTTCGCCATGTTTTTCAATCGCTTGATTCCAAAGGTGGGTGGCATACGTAAGAAGATCTCCCTATATGTAGACAGACTCCCTATATGTATATATAGACAGTGACGTCACGGACGCGATCTCGTCAAGTCACAGTGTCGGTTTTTATCGAGGGAAAAATACTTTTACGCAACAGTATTACTAAATTTTCTGTTATAAAACCTTGAGTAGCTACAGTGAATCTGTGTGAGTGTTGGTGTTACTGTGGCAGCCCGCTAAGTATAGTTTTTTACGCAAAAAAGGATTGGAATTTTTTTATTTTTGTATAATCATTGGGTATCCGTGTTTAAAACATTTCGAGTTTGCCTCCTAGTTTTCAATTTGTGCCAGGCCATCTAGTGTGCAGTAGCAGAGTTGCGTGTGACACCTGCTGTCTGCTTTTTTAGCGCCATCTACACATTAGAACTGTACCCGCAACTAGCGCCATCTAGTGCACGTTACGGAATTACGTTGTTTTCGCAAATTAGCAATGGTGAACTGTGGGGCGTGTGGCAAGTTCCTCTCAGCGACAGGTAGCGCCACTTGTTCGGTCTGTCCGGTTAAATACCACAAAGGATGTTTGGCTCTGCCGGACAAAGCCGTGATAAGTAGGGATTGGGTTTGCCCTAGTTGCAGGAAAAATGTTAAAAAGGGCGACAACAGTCAGACTCCCATTAAAAGTATCTTTGGCACCCCGCCTCAGGGTGATGCTGCCCCAGGGCCGCCACCGCGCGAGGGTCTCTCCGACGCTCCTTGTCTTGAGGAACGCCAGCTGGACCACGAGCTCTCCATCTTCATGGTTGAGATGCGCGAGTTCAGGAGGGAGATGTCCCTGCTGCGCGAGGCTCTGACAACTCGTATGGACGATTTCGAGCGGAGGCTGGAGGGCCTCGAACGGCGGGTACTCGAAGGTGGCACAGACCGGATCGCCGAGCTCGAGAGTACCATTGACGGGCTGAAGAGGGAGCTCGATGACCGCGACCAGGAGGCCCTGCTGGCCGACTTAGAGATCGGACAGTTACCGGAGGAGAAGGGTGTGAGCGTCGTGCAGACCGTGACCGTGCTGGCAGCGCGCCTCGGGGTCACGCTGGAGGAGCGCGACGTGGTGTTTGCGGAGCGCGTGGGCGCGCCGCCGGCCGAGGTGGGCGGCCGCCCGCGACGTGTTGTTGTGAGGCTGGCGCGCCGCCACCTGCGCGACGAGCTGCTGCGCGCCGCGCGCCGCGCGCGTGCGCCGCTCCGTCGTCGGTGCCGCCGAGGGCGCCCGTGTCTACCTCAACGAGCGGCTGACCCGTCACAACCGTCAGATCTTCCACCGGGTCCGCGAGGAGTGTCGCCGGCTGAAGTGGCGATTCGCGTGGACGAAGCGGGGTCGGGTTTTCGCTCGCCAGGCGGAGGGTTCGCCGGTATTCCAGCTTCGGTCTTGTAGCGACGTCGATCGTGTGTTCGGCACGCAGAAAGATTGACTTCTTTTTATAATTTCGCTAATATTATTAAATTGTTTCACTGTTAGTTTTCCAAACTTATCATGTCACACTTCTCAGGGTATGTTCTCCACTACTTTTCAATCGCCTCGTTTCTCATACACAGTGATAATTGATACTGTTGACATCTGTAATTATGAGTTAAAAATAATAACACAGTCTTCTGTTTTAAATTTTATTTCACATAATAGAACTAAACTTTACATAAATTATATAAAATTACATTTTATTTTTAATGCTATTATAAACATACTTTGCCTTTTGGTTTTACAAAATTGTTTAACAATTGTGCCTTTTTTAATTATGTACCTCATACTCATATATCTAATAACCTATTGTTTTTTGTTTAACTTTGATAATGTTGACAAAATACAAGCTAAAACTGTGCAAACTGCTGCATTACATTACTTTTATTTATTTAACTTTTGCAAATGGTGTATTCATTTTGTATTTGTAGAGTACCAATTTTACTGTTATTATTACATTGTAAATGTCTAACAAACATCTTAGAATTCGTTTGTTCAATTCCGGATCTCTAGGTACAGGACATGATGAATTTGTGTGTATGATGGATAGACAGGCAATGGATATAATAGCTATCAATGAGACTTGGCTTAGAGTGGGTGAGGAGGGACGTGCCCCTACAGTGCCTGGTTATAGGCTTCGACATCTGCCCAGACCTGATACGATTCGTCATGGACGCGGCGGGGGAGTCGGATTTTACATTAAAAAAGGAATTTTTGCACGCTCTTGCCCTTTTCCAGCAACCCCTGGTGTGGAGCAGATGTGGTTAAGCTTTAAAGTAAACTCCTGTAGGGTTGCAATAGGGACAGCTTATAGGCCACCGTGGATGGATATGAACATTTTTTTTAGATGCTTTGTCCCAATCGGTCTGTGCAGTGGCTGATCATAATTATACTATTCTCTTGGGAGACTTTAATGTTGACATGTCAGACAGCTCTGATAGTAAGTCTAAATTAATGCAAGATTTTCTGGATTCTGTGAGTTTACATCAAATAGTTGATTCCCCAACGCACTTCACAGATCACAGCGCAACACTAATTGATCTTATTTGTACCGATGCAAGAGTTAGGAATCGTAATGTTTTACATATACCTGAGCTGGGAAAACACGCTGTTGTTTGTGTGGAAGTTAACATTAAGAAAGAAAAACTTGCTCCCCATTACATCACCTATAGGCCGTACAAAGATATTATTCCTGAACTGTTTGAGAAGGATTTGGGATGTGTTGACTGGAATTGCATAGCGAAATTACCTGACTTGACTTCAATGGTTGCTGCCTTCAACTCTCTTATATTACAACTTTTCAATCTTCATGCGCCTCTCAAAACGGTTAGAATTAAGTCACATAACTACCCATGGCTCACAGACACTGTGAAAGAAATGATGAGTATTAGGGATAAGGCACATGCAAAATGGAAAAAGACAGGATTGGATTCTCATAAGATATATTATAAGGAAATGAAATCTATAGTTGCCCAAGCCTTAGTGAATGAAAAAAAATGTTATTTTGAACAAAATATTAATAAAAACATCAACAACCCAAAAAGGCTTTGGAAAAGTTTAAAGCAAAATGTGGTGATAAATGATAAAAAAAATATTTCAATACCTGGTCTAGATCCTGACACCATAAATGACAGTTTCCTAAAAGTGCCCCCTACTCCACCTACTAGTATATCACAGCTGACTTTTTATGAGCACCACAGGCATGGCACCTCAACTTTTTCTCTTTCTCCAGTTTCGGAAAGTATGGTGGCTGACATAATTCGTAGCTTGCATTCAGATGCGGTGGGTACAGATGGCATATCCTTGCATATGTTGGTCATGACTCTACCACAGTCTCTTGGTGCTATCACTGCTATTGTGAACAGATCATTAACCTGTGCAGAGTTTTCCGATTGTTGGAAAACTGCTCTAATTAAGCCCATCCCGAAGAAACCGAATCCAGTTGGTGTTGGCGATCTGCGGCCAATAAGTATCCTTTCATGTCTCTCCAAAATCATTGAGAGGGCAGTGTGCAAACAAATGGGTAAATATTTGGAATCTAACTCCTTGCTTCCCCTGGTACAATCCGGTTTCAGACAGAAACGCAGCACATCTACAGCGCTTCTTGATGTGGTGGATAATATCCTTACTGCTCAGGATAGGGGTATGGGTACTCTACTTGTACTCCTCGATTACTCGCGTGCTTTTGATTGTTTGGATGTACCGCTCCTCCTCTCAAAGCTCACTTACTACGGTTTTGATCCTCTTACAGTTCGCTGGTTCCACAACTATTTACTGAACCGCTCACAGATTGTTGAGGTGAGAGGAGACAATGGCTTGGTTACTCATTCCGAGTGTAAAGCCTTGGCTAGTGGTGTACCACAGGGTTCAATTTTGGGCCCTATCCTCTTTATTTTGTTCACAGCGGACATAACTGAAAGCATTAAACATTGTCAATACCACCTTTATGCCGATGATGTCCAACTGTATCTTAGTTGTCATCCCAAAGAGACATCTATAGCAGTGGAGAGGATAAATTGTGATCTGAAGCAACTATCCAAATGGTCCAGCATTAACGGCCTGGTATTGAATCCAAGCAAGACAAAGTTCATGATTCTTGGGTCAGCCAAACAAGTATGTACTATTCGTGAGAGTATGCCTGCTATATCAATTAATAACCAGCCTATTGAGATGGTCACAGTGGCTCGCAATTTAGGGGTAATCTTTGAGTCCAATCTTCGCTTTGAAAAGCACACTCAAGAAGCTATACGGAACTGCTTTTACCGGCTTAAATTGATTTACAAGTATCGCCCTTTTCTCTCTGAAGATATGAGAATCAGGCTATGCGAGTCTTTAGTTCTTTCAAAATTAAATTACGCAGATACGGTGTTTGGCTCTTGTTTACTGTCAAGAACTGAGCGGCAAGTGCAACGCGTTCAGAATGCGTGTGCACGTTTTTGTTTTTCTATACCACCTAGAGCGCATGTGACGCCTTTCTTAAATAACTGTAATCTGCTCAAAATGAACTCTCGGAGAACGCTTCACTTTGCTACCTTGTTGTTCGACATCATACACACGGAGTCACCAGAGTACTTGTATTGTAAGTTAGCCTGGGCTAAGGATAGGAATCCATACCCCACTAGAGCAGCTGTGTACTTGATCCAAACTCCCAGGCACAGGACAGCGGCTTTCCGTGGGTCGTTTAAATACTCCGCCTCGAAATGTTGGAACAATTTGCCTCCCCGAGTTCGCACGCTAAAAACACGCAGCAATTTTAGTAAAGTCCTAAAAGACTATCTATTAGAAACACAAAAGTCTGATTGGTAAGGGGTTCTGGTATTCTATGGTACCTACTTACCCATGTGTATTGCATGCTGTGCATCGGGGTTGGCATTTTGTGCACAATTTAAGTACAAAACTAGTTATTTTATTGTTTTTGTTGAACTTTTGTTGCACAAAATTATAATTTTAAGTTATATTTTATAGATCTTAGACATAGGAAAATATTTTATTATTGTTAGCTTGTTTCTTGTTTTCATTTCACTCATTTCACTTTTTTTTTTTTTTTTTTTCTCACGGACGGAGCCACAGATCACAGATTAGCTTATCACGAATATCTATGATCACGAAGCAAAGCACTTGTTTCTTTTTTTCTTTTTTATTATTTTACTTGTCACTTCATTTAAGGCGAAGGAGTATTGGACCGTTCTGCCATGTTTATGTGTTACCTACTAGTTTGTAAGATGTATAAGTAGAGTGCTCCTCAGATAAGTCTGCGCGCGGTAAAAATCGAATACTAATCTTTTCTATAACATTAGAACAAAAAAATGCACTGTAACTAGCGCCAAAAACGCGCCAGGCACGTGCAGAGTTATCTTTGCTTTTTTTTCTCTCTTTTTTTTTTAAATTTGGATTGTGTTGTGCAAGTGATTTTTTATGTTTTTTTTTTTTTTATATTTGTTATAAGTGATGTCACATAATGCGGTCAACAGAATATCAGTGCAGCAGGCCCCGCCTGCTGCTTATACTGAGTTGAGCGCATTTTTGGCATCACACGACACTAATTTTATCTTTGAAACTGTTGTTTATTCCTATTGTTGGTGTTACCTACTTACTGTATTTTTTAGTGTCGTGTGATTCTAAAATAAAACCTTTTTCTTTCTTTCTTTCTATATCATTCCGATATTCCCACGGCAACTATAGGTATATATTATCCAGGCGGACTATAGATATGCTTAAAACCGCGTGGCGCAGATATTCCCATTAAATATCTATAAGTCTCTCTGACATCTAAAATAGGAAAATAATGTATATTCTCGTTATCCCCCAATGGTGGAAAACAGTGGGGGACAACGGAAATACAGGAAAATAATAAATAAATAAATATTTTCTTACAATCACACCAATTATCTAACATTTTTCATATACTTACAAAATTGCATTGTAAATGCATAAAAAAAAATCTCAAAAGTTTTAAGTTTTTTTTTTTCAAATAACAAAACTCAATTTTTCAGTTACAGCAGATATACCGAGCTATTGAGCTGTAAACTACCAACAGATCGAGTGCGAACGAGTAAATCCGACGCAGTACGATATCCTGAAAGAACAATTCAATATTTCGGATTCGGATGACTACCTTGAATGAAAGAGTAAAAAAATGGATTAGATATAAAATTAAAAAAATTAAAATTATTTATTTCATAAATTCAATAAATGCAAACATACAAACATATAGAAAAAAACATAAAACTTAAGGACAAAATAATTTCACATTTTGCCTGAACTAGGAAAATCCTGTGTTCCAGGCTCTATGGATTATATCGATTCGCTTGAAATCAAACTCGCCCGAATATTAAGTTATTATTTACAAGTAACACACAATTCTCCTTATCCATCCATAAGGACGGCCAGTGCCCCAGCAGTGGGGATTAAATGGCTGATGATGATGACGAACACAAAGTTCTAGCCTAATTTATGTTTAAAGTAATCTTCTAAAGTTAATCCATAAGTAAGTACTAATATTATAAATGTAAAAGTTTGTTTGTTTCTTTCGCTGTCTTTCACGTCAAAACGGACAATTCACAACGGAACGGATCGACGTGATTTTTGGTATGAAGACAGTTCGGGGGCTGGAATGTGCCACAGGCTATTTTTTATCCCGTATATAATAATCCCACATTCCCGCAAGTAATCATTTATCATTCCAGTATAGTGAAATATTTAGGTATTTGTTTGTAATGGATAAACTCAAAAACAACTGGACCGATTTATAAAAATCTTTCACATTTTGAAAACTACATTATTCCCGAGTGGCATAGGCTATAGTATTTTATCCCGATATTTCCTCGGAAACGGGCCAAATACTCGTCAGGTAATATTACAAAAATCGAAATAGTTACCTACTATCAACAAACTAAACATCAATTGGATATGTTAGGTAATATCAATAAAGAACAAAATTTTCGGGCTAGTTTGATTTCGGAGTTGGAATCGAGATAATGAGTGATTTTAAAACTATGTATAACATAAATGGACACGTAGGAAGCATTTTTACTTAGGTATTGAAAACTAACATCGAAAATTGGTTCAGACGCATGAGACTTTGTAAAGAGGCTGGTAAAGTGAGTTCTTTAAAATGATTTAATTAAAATATTTTATCCATAGAAGTTAGTTTTTTAGTTTCTCAAAACCTTCTGAGTGTCCCACGTAATGTAATGAAATGACATCAAATATTTTCTTTATAATAATAAATTTTCGCATACTAAATGTAACTCGACACAATCTGTGTAAACAATAAACTTAGTCAATGTATTGTTCGTATTCAATAACTACGTGTTACAAATCAAATTGGAAGTAGCTATTGGATGTATGAGAAATTTTAAAGATAACTTATGTAATTGTGAAATATCGAGGAACGACAGTGGCTGTGTCAAAAGTAATACGGCGTAAGTTTTATTATGTGCTTAAAAAAAATTTAAAACCTGACTCCAAAAAGATTAACCACTAAAAAGATAAATTAAGTTTTTTTTCTAATTGCAGTCATTTATAATTTCAAAGGTCCCATGATTGCAATGAGAAGTTAAAGAGCTTGTTTTCCCCTTTTTAGTGGTAATTTTTTTTGCAGTCGGTGTAATTAAGTATGTTTTTATTATAGACTTTTTAGTTAATTATTAATAAATAACCTTTCTTAAGTAAGAACTCACTAATTTTAGTAAGATCTTTTCTTTTTGCTTACTTAACCTTAAGAATCGAAGTATCTACTTATTGTTCCTACGAGCTAACGCTTGTTAGGTCAGGCAGCTACGTTAGTTACTAAGCTAAATTCAGATATTTTAACATAAGGAAAAAAAATATTTTGAATGAACTAACTAAACAATAAAAAATATACAAGTACCAATCTGAAATAATGGCTACCTAATTGGCTTTGTAAAGTCATGCTCGTGAACAATCCAGTCAGATCACAGTCAGATGGTTTTAATTCTTGTCTTCTTGTCTTAAATGTGTTTAGTTACAGTATTGTTCATGTTCGTTTGTTTATAAATAATAATATAACTGACCTCCGACTCCGAGCATCGAACTCAATACAAAAATTTGTTTAATGTTACCTCATCGCCATTTACTACGTAATCTAACTAAATATTATCAAAGTTAAGTTTGTTACTATTACAACAGGTTTATAAATAGCGGTAAAGTATTAAAAACAAAAATATTAAAACGGTGATAAAGAATAATCTGATACGTTACCTATTCATAATATTTATAAGTAGTCAGTGACTACCAAAAGTGGAATCTAAACAATTTGATTGTACATTTAAATGCGCCTGTTTTCCTTTCAGTTTCACTCTTTAAACTCAGACAAAACGGTTTTTCTCATAATTAAAATGTAAACGAAGTACAGCATACTTTAAGTATCGTGGTCGTGGCAAGTAAGGTACTAACTAATATATATTCTGTTGTCGTGGTTTCAAAAATACGATTTATAACCTCGTTGTGTGAATGAGCGCTTACGTAAAACTTTGCGAGACACGAATCTTTTTAGGAGGTTACATTTTTTCTAACAATCTATATAACAATCTATATAAGCCAACGAGTAAGTAACAGTTATTGATGAGTTTTATGCCCACAGACACCAGTTCTTCTCGTTACAAGGTATCACAGTCACAGTCGTTTGTAAAGATGGTTAATAGCTTATTTGTCTATCTCACAGAAGATAGAAAGATTGTTCTCTTTTGGTCTATCTAGTTCTTAAAGCAACCTAAATTCAATCACATTTTTCAATAGTATGAATCACTTGCTACTACAGTTATCTGTGGTATGAGTTCGTAAAAATAATTGACTGTCGAACATAATATTTTCGATGGGCAAAAACACTTTACATTTCAGCGCCATCTATGCGTAGCTCAGGAAAATATTAAGGTTGTCTGAAAGCAGGCCGCACGCTCTCCTTGAAACGAGAACCTTTTCAGAAGCAATGTAGGAGTGCTTCAAGTGTATAATTTAAAAAAGGTTCTACACACGTTCCGATCTG